>JAUDJH010000015.1:13966544-15282317 GCA_036320925.1 Automeris io
TAATAGGCCATCACAGGCACGCTTCGAATCAGCTCGAATCGTAACTTTAGGCTAATATTGATGAAGAGAATATAGTTTTCAAAGGCAATTCAAATCAGGTATGCTGCAATACGGTCGCGTACAACTACGTCGGCCGATCCTGCCGCGAGAAAACAGAGACGAGCTCTGCCGCGGAGGAGCCGTGTCCACGGACTGCTTCAAGTCAGGAGATGGAAGGGTCAACGAGCATCCAGGGCTTGTGGCGGCTCATATCGTGTGGTTAAGGCAGCATAACAGGTAGATATGCTCAACTTTCACGATTTATTTATTCTTTTAGGCACTACACTTGTTAACAATATGGGATTGTTTTAGGCAACACTGTTTCACAGAATATCCTCAAATCTGAAGAAAAATTTGTAATGTAATGTATTTCATCTCTTTAAAAAAAGAATCCCAATAGCTTGAAATCTTATACGTTTAATTAATTAAACAATAGAGACAGATTTACAATAGTTCTTTAGAGACATATTCTTTGAAAACATCCCTTATGTCCTTATTTAAAAATTGTGGATATATTCTCTAAATCCGTACTAAGGTTCGCTTTGTCATTCATAATGCCAACAACAAGGAGTGAAAAACGTTCCCTGGGTATGTTTTTTTAGACAATCTTATGATATGGGAGCCTTTAAAACAAGAGTGAATAACACTTGCTGGGGAAAAACAATCTAATGCTGATCTCATATTCAACAACTACTAGGTGTAAATTGAGATCCACGGTTAACCTGTTAATCTTAAAACGATATTATAGGTATGTAAAGCGCATGTATCGAAACCTTTCTCTTCCTTAGGATGGCACAAGAACTGGCTCATCTAAACCCACACTGGAGCGACGAGAAAATATACCAGGAAACACGGAAAATCGTCGGAGCCATGATACAGCATATCACGTATAGAGAATTCTTGCCTATTGTTCTTGGTAAGATGAACAATTAATTAGACCTACCCTGTAGACACCTTTTCGCCCTTTTCCATAAACACCATTAGTAAATTCGTTCATAGTCAAACGGTGGTGTTTCTTGTCTATAATAAAACTATGAGTACATCACTCTCTAATACTTCTCAATATGATTTAGTTTATTTATTATACTTGATACTTGGAGTTCCTGTTCCAATTAATTGACTAACAGGAATCTTGTTTGCAACAGTTTATACATCAAGTTTCTATCAAACTGTTATTACTTTGGAATAAAACTCACGATGAAGTTTTCATTGCGATGTTCTAGTATCATTTGGATTCCTGCTTTCATGTTTATTCCTCGAATAGTAATATTATTATCATTATTATCATCCGAAACTATTTCTGTAGTTATTTAAGTAAAATACACCCCACTCTCCCAAATCCAGAAAATTACATTCTCAGATAATGTAAAAAAGAAAAAAAAACACTGACTGTTGACTCCCTAGGTTCTGAAGTGATGAAACTATTTGATCTGGAGCTGCAACAAAAAGGGTATTACAATTTCTACGATCCCAAGCTGAACCCCAGTCCGGCGAGTTCGTTTGGCTCGGCTGCATTCCGCTTCGGCCATAGTTTGGTGCAATCCTCGATGGTCCGTTACGATCGTTTCCACAGGCCTATGCATAACAGTGAGTATCTTACTTACTTTTTTTATATCTTAAACCTTTTTTATACACTTGCACGACAAAATAACTATCCCCGATGTTAGACATAGCGTTCCACTCTGACGTTGCCTTGAGTTTCTTGCGGCGTTTCTTTTTAAGGTAGTCGCTTGCAAAACCATATTTAATCACTGTTAAATGGCCGTCCAAATCGAGGCTCATACCCACACGGGTCCCCTTGCGATGCCACCCTGGCATAACTCACAAGCTGAGCACCTAAGTGCTTGCCTCTCACGCCCAGTGCACCTTAAAGGCTTTTGTCGGCCAACAGCAAATTATGTTGAAAATAAAGCACAGCGCAGTGCATAACTACCCTGCAACTATCAAGAAATAGGAGACTGCACGCGCGGTCATGCCAGCCTGTTCAAAAGTCTCTTCATCCTTTTTTAAAGGACCCAATATCAGAAGACGAATAATAATATATTTCTATTTATATTAAACGATTAGGAAAACTTTTGTTTATGTTTCACCATTTAGAGCAATAACACGTTTTTCTAAGATAATTGTCAGAATCAACACAAATCATCTGTGCTGAAACCTCGCCTATTTGTGTACTCTTCTATCGTTTATACAATTGAGAGTGTTCTGAAGAATTGTCTAACTTGGTATCTCCAGTACTAACTTAAACGCTCACCTTTCCCCATTGGTTTTCAGTAAATTCCTACACATTCAAAGCGACAATGCAATGTTTCATTAAAAGATTCTTGTCACGCACATTTAAGTCGTAGAATGAACTACTGGGTACAGTTTTCCTCTGGGTCATGACAAGGGACTTTTCAAAAGGGTAATGAATAACGTCCCCCTGGGTCTAATGAGTTGTAGGTCTGATTAATGACAAAGGTTGGCAAAAAACTCCTTCATATTTCGTCTTTAGCTGGAGGAGCTAAATTTTTTAAAACATGTATGCTTTCAGAGAGTACTTCTTTCAATTATTAAGTTATCATGAATGTAGAGCTAAGGTGGATACATGGTTTTAAATTTTGATTCAATTTTAAAATGTAGGCTTAATTACTCCACAGATGTTACCCTCCACGACGAACTAACAAACCCATCGAACATCTGGAGTATGGGAGCTGTGGACCGTCTTGTCTTTGGCATGGTGAACCAACCTATTCAGAAACGTGACGAATTCATTAGCGAGGAACTGACCAACCACTTGTTCCAAACTCCTCAATTCGATTTTGGCATGGATTTGGCAGCCATAAACATCCAAAGAGGCAGAGATCATGGGGTACCACCATACACTTATTGGAGAGAACCTTGTGGTTTATCGTCCATATTCAGCTTTGAAGATCTAACTAAAGTGATGCCAGAGAGGGTCATTCGGAAAATCAAGACTTTGTACAGGTATTTATCTATTATTCTTTTTAATCCCCTAACTGAAGTGAACATTCATCACCTAATTCTTGCAGTCAAAGTCATACAACACCCGTAGCTGATAAGATTTTGATCATTTTCAGCGATATACTTTCTATTCAGTGTTTGTTGATTTAAATAAAATTGTTCCAGACACGTTGATGACATCGACTTGTTTACTGGGGGTATGGCGGAGAGACCTGTTGTCGGAGGGCTGGTCGGCCCTACTTTCGCTTGTATCATAGCCCAGCAGTTCTCTAATTTACGCAAGGGCGATCGATTTTGGTATATTTATATTATAATAATTGCTAATATTAAAATATTTCTTATTGCTTCGATATAATACTACTTTCAAGAAATCATGAAGTTTTGAAAATTATAATTAGGAACTATATTTTTCAAAATAAATTTTCAGTATGGTCGGAGGCTCACTTCAACTATAAAAACGATGTTTTTTAATGAAAATTACAGGTACGAGAACGGCGCTTTCGACTCATCGTTTACACCAGCACAGCTTCAACAGATAAGAAGAATATCCTTAGCCCAAATCCTCTGTCGCACTTTAGACACAATCGATACCATACAACCATTCGTATTCTTATCTCCTGACAACCCCGATAATAATAGAATATCATGCCACAATGGCCTATTAAATAACTTTGATCTTTCACCGTGGATAGAAATAGAATTTGATTCGAATAATATAAGAACTGCAGATGAAGAAATACCTACCACACAAAAACCGAAGAGAACAAAGCCAACTACGACGCGTAAACCGGCGACGAAGAAGCCTCCTAAAGATTCAAGTAAACTTGCTCAAAAGAAAACCCCCGTTAACGTGACAAAATTTGACAATGATGAACAAGTAAATACAGCAAAAGAAACTATGATTATTCAAGATAATGCTAGTATTACTTCAACTACTGTAAAAAATATTGACAAAACTAAAAATGACACTAACGACAGAACTAATGACATCAATAAGGATAAAGTTAATAACTCTAATAAGACAATAAAAATAGACGACAAGCTAGACTTTAAAAATAAAAGTAAGCGGTTCGATGACCAAATAATTGATTTTCGACATAGTAGACCAACAAAGTATACTGATTATGATTACGATGATGATACGCAAAGTGTACAATCTGTTATTATAAACAACGTTCCTCACAAAAGACCTTACAAAAGACCTGTTATAACTGTTACAGAGAATATTGACAAATACACATATCTAATTAACTACGTACCCCGACCGACAGTATCTTGGAGACAAACGACCAGAAAGAATCCTGACAGAGACGTTGTAAAGGTGACTTATCAAAATTATGACGATACTTACAGACGACCAAACAAACCTTACTATTATAACAGACGTGACAATATTGATGACAGAAATAGAGAAAACCCTAACACAAAACCGACGTATAACAACTTAAAATCCTCAGCAAGATCTGAAGACGAAACTCAACGACTTACAACTAAATCAAAATTGACTGAAACGACTACTACTGGGAATTTATATAAACTAGTGACTTTTGGATATGTAGGAAATTATAAAGGAAATATAAATGACATGACTAATGACAAACTAAATTATGTAGCTGACCAAAAACCTTCAATGACTGACATAACAAAACATGACACTGAAACATATAAAGACACGAATCAAAGGAATTTGATAAAACATGACAGTATAAGCAAAGACTACACAAGAGTTGATAATACATTAGACTTGATTAATGACGAAAAGACAAACGCGATGAAATTATCAACATTTTACCTTTACGAGACTGCGACAAAACCGTACAATTCAAACAGACCCACAAGACGAAACGACGATGACAATGTTCCAAATTATTCCAAATCAAACAGTAAATATTATTACGTAAAGAACGTTTTACATAAATACATGGACAGCAAAACTCCTGGTGACTTAAGCGCTATAAAAGACGGGAATACACATGACAAAGAAAATTCCGACCAAAGTAGAGATATATTAAAAAATGAAGAAAAGGTAAAAGTTTCAGGAGTGAACATTGAAGAGCGCTCATCAATGGACAAAATGTCTGCCTTTGAGGATGTGGAACCTAAAGGAACAGTTAAAGAAAAAACAAATAATCGAGCCAAAAAACCAGCTAATGTACCGAAGACACCCTCCGTGGCATTTGAAGTTATTCCAAGTGAAAACAGGTATTTTTTTATAATAATATTATACTTATTTAATCCTGGTTTCCATACAAAATTCGAATATTTTAATTCATTATTTACTTTAAAGACCAGGGGTATATCTTCACATTGCTTTGTAGTGCATTGTAATTTCTGGTTTATAATTTTTTTTGTGATACAGTGATGAAACCATTTTTTTTATTTTTATTTTAAAAGTTCTGCATACGCACACTTTAGTTTATTATAAAGGCCGCAAAACAAAAACCCAAAATCTGATTATGCATTCAAAACTTGAGAGCTAATATAAAGAGCTGAATAAGCTTAGTCCAAAACTCAAAATAAACAGAAATGTAATTTTAATTGTTCTTAAAACTATATGGGCTTTACTTGTCCAGGATTATAAGATCTTCAGACAATAAAATAGGTAATTTCTAAGACAAACGTCCATGGATCTGGTTAAGGAAACCGTGATGAGTGGAAAGGAATGGAAGAGGATTTTACTCAGCATTAGGTGGCTGGAGGTTGAAAACGTGAAGAGAAGAGAAATGTAATAATCAATTTTAATTTAATATTTTACTTTTCAGTCCATTCCTCTGGGCAGTATATGAGGAGAATACCGAGTTAGGTGATAACCTGCCATACAGGATGCCGATGATGAAAACAGAACCCCATTCGCTGACGGAAATCCCGAGGCCTATAAAAATTGGCAGCTTACGAAGACGGCGACCGGGAAGATCTTGATAACAAAACATACTACTATAGACGATTAATAATGATTTAAAAATAGTAAAACTGAATCCTAAATTATCTGTAAGTAAATCCAACGATTCCATTTATGGTAGAATTCAAAAATTTGTCAGAACTTTGTATAAAAACAAGATGTAAGTTTTTTTTATGATTCATAAATAATTTAATATAATTCAATATTGTCGTATTTTCTGTTTTTAATGTTTCTGGCTCGTGATACTCAAGTTCGGAACACCGATCAGGTGTAGTGAGATTTGATAAATTTATGCCTGACATTTGACTGACATGACCAATGACAGTAGATGACTAATAACCATTAGATAGAATGACTGACTTGTCAATATGAAATTATGACTGACGTGAATAACTTATCCATAGGAAAACAATATGATAACTGAATACATTATGACAAGAAATCTGACTAGACTCAAAATGTGTGAATAATTGGTATTTTCATATTTATACTCAACTATTATATTATATATTTATGTATGCAGATAAAACTGACTTAAATGAGTCTTAGTTCTGTACTAAATACTAATCGTAATAATGAATAGCATTGCAAAAACTGAGTATGGCAAAGACTGATAAAAATTACTTTTTTATGGCAATTAAGTTGTATGGTGTACCAAAACAACAACTCTGAATTGACTGACTAAATAAATTGACGTGACCCGACTATAAACGATATTGTAAGAAAAACTTTATTGTAAATAAACATCGACATTAATGAAAATTCTATGACAATATTTAAATGTCTAAATTAAAATGAATACCAAAAACGTTTGATTATTTGACTGACTTTATTATGTTTTATAGATAGGATTTATTGAAGACGTAACTGCACCAAAATAACTCTGACATTATGACTGACAAAGTTTTGCTACAATATAGACTGTTACTGACAGTAAATGACTGACTTGTTGACCGACTTACTTGACTGTTTTTATTTGTATGTGACTATTTAAGGACTATTTTATGACAAGACTAACTACGGAGAAGACTTTTATTGACAGATTATTTATTATATTTACTTAGACATAAACTTACCTCCCACGAATGACATGACTGACTGATCAATATGTTACTGACTCAATGAACTAATATTATTGATTTGAGATGATTATAAATACTTGACAAGTACATGACAGAATTTATTAAAATGTGAATTGACTGATTATTAAAAAATTTGACTGACTAGATCTGTGAAATCAAATTATGTTAAACGATTTGAATCAATAGATATATTGCTTACATTTTCACAAGATTCATTATAGGATTAAGAAGTCACTATTCACCTAAGGCAGGCCAGGATCATAAAATTTTTCGAGGCGGGGCAGACACTATTGACCGTCGCCTCTCTCTCTCTCTCTCTACAACTTTGTAAAAATGTCAATACCATTTATCGCATAAGAAGCGATATATTCACGAAAAATGACCTATGCATAAAATGTGGTATTATCTTATGAGACTTTTCAGTTAACCTTTAAAACGTCAAAACAAAGCCTTGTACAAATTCCCACTCCATTTCTTAAGGACAAGTTGGCCCACGTTTTTTAGATATATTATTCAGTGGGTACGCTGGGTGATGCGCTCGTCCGTCGCCCCTGGAATTTGACGACCGAGCACCGGCTTGCCTTCCCGAGATCCAGCCTTGTCTAAAGTCAGGGGCCATTACGCCCCTCATTGACTACCTGTGTGTAACAACATCCTGGTTATTGACTAATTAATCAAAAACCAAACGATTTATAATGACTTGACTGACGTAAAAATTTCTATGTAAATTGGACTTGATTGACTTGAACATACAATGACGGCATTAACTTGTAAGGAGTTAAATAATTATATTTAAATAATGGACTGAAAATTAATTTAATTGAAGCGTATAACGACAATGTACTTCTTACATATAATATTTTTTGTAATATATTTGTAAGAAATATAATAAATTCTTTGTAACTGTATTTTTTATTTTTGTAACATTATCATCAATGCAAACAACACAGCAGAATATTATCTTAACACTTAACATAAATTTAGGAGTTATAATAATTCATCACGCTATATCCCTTTCCGGGTGAGCAGAGATACAATAGTGGCTGTATCCACTTTACGCTTATATAGCGTGCCCAACGTGACCAGTAGCGCAGCTGATCGCCGTTCTCACATCACTAGTACACATGACATTTCTGTTAGACGCCGTACGGACTTCCTCACAAGGTTTTCCTTCACAGCATGTTAATCTGGAAATAGACAGGTGTCTGTGGCAAGATACGAACCTAAGAGCACTCGGGTCGCCGCGCATGGGTACTGGGCAGTTATCGTCGATAACTACCATGAATACTACTAATCATGATTACGCCCATCTATGGTTATCGACTAGGCCAGGAGTCGGCAAACTGCGGCTCGCAAAACACATGCTGCTCTTTGGATGTAAAACTGTGGCTCTTTAGATCCATACGCAAATATTATTTATTTTATTAAATAAACATCAGAAAAGATCAATAGCATATATACAGGCTGATTTTATAGACGAGGTTTCTATCGAGGTATATTCAAGGAGGATATTCAGCATTCGATTCTAACTCCAAATATATAGGAATAGTGATATCTTTATTTTAATATTTCCATTAAAACAAAGTAATGTATAGTCATAAATGGGCAAAATGTAATCAGATTAATGAAAATGATTAACGATTACATTTTACGTTTTTTTACCATTAATATGACTGCATTTTGCTCATTTATATTTTAAACACTACAAAATCCCAGATTTTGTATACATTTCCGATTTCTTAATGTTTTAAATGGATTGAATCATGATTACGAGCAAGAAAATTTAAATTACGACTACATTTTGTAATCGTTAATCATAATGAGATTAAATTTTGCCCATCTGTTTATAGTCAACATATTATGGGGCAATGACACGAATGATAGAATAAATAACAATTAATTATTAAGTAGGTATTTTGTCTCCTCAAAGCCAGGATAAAGTACTAAAGGAAAGCGAGTCGATTACCTGTTTATCTAAAATCACGTAAAAGATATTTTATCTTGTTACCATTGAATCATGCGTCACACGCGCTGAGGTGTCCAAATTTTTTAAGGATCAATTCTCATTTGTTCATATAATTTGTTAAGGAATAAAATTTTAACATTTTTATTCGTTAAAAGGTACGAATGATTGTATCCTGAAATATGTCCCTCGCCTATAAATTCCCTTTGTATATTATTTAATTTGTTGTGAAGAAATACTACTCATATATGAATAAATAGTAATTTTTCTTATGAATAAACATATTCGTTTTTTTTTTTTATCAAAAAGCTTTATGTCGGTACTATTTATTGTTGGCAAGAAAAGGTTTTGTGGCTCTTTATTAACTTTGAAATTTTGAAAATTGTAATTTTTGTCTCTTTGGACTCGCAAGGTTGCCAATCCCTGCACTAGGCCAACATTGAATCTACTCCCACCACTCCCCCAGAGAAGTAGCCACAACAAGGCCTTTTGCTCCCAGGGCGTCTGGACGAACTTGGCTTCCCTGGTCCGGGTGGAGCAATTAGAGGGACACCCCGGGGGTTTTTAGTCAGTAGGACTAAGCTGCCCTCACAGCGTCCCTGATGGTCCTATGCAGGATTTTCCTCCGGGATACAAAAAAAAAAGAAAAGGCCAACACTGAATATCCTGTTCCTTATCATAGGTACTATTAAAAAAATAAAAAAATGTCAGATATAGAAACATTTAATGAAAACAGCTTAACATTTAGTTCAATTACAATGTATTTTATTACAGTGTTACTTTATCAATATGTTAGATACATAAAAGTCCTTGCATGCTGATATATGATAACAAATTTCCACACCTACATAACAAAACAAAAACCATCACAAATACAACAATCATATTGGATATAGCAACAGTGGTGTGCCTTAAACATCCAAAAGGGAAACTATGGTAATCAAACAACGTACATTCTTAAAGCCAATATTTAATATTTTGAGAAATATGACTTTTTTTATGATTACAGGCGTACCCTTGACGTCAATCACACCTAGTGGTAGGTGAAGATGAATCCGACGATGAACCGCGTCCACCTAACATATACCTATTTACTCTTCTCTTAAAGACTCCCAGGTCATAAGATCGTGGAAATATGGCCGCTGGAATCATATTCCACTCCTTGGATGTTCGCATGATGAATGTAGAAGCGATCATTTCACACCCTATTATGCTGGAAAGTGCTTTGCATTTCATTAATGTGGTTTATAGTTATCCTATTTCCTAGTTCTGAATTGTAGCCCAAAAATATTGACTTTATAAATATAGACAATATAACTGTACTTGCTTCCCTTTTAAGTGTTAACTGTACACTACTGCATAGAAATTTGATTAGCTACAGTTAAAATCTATGACTAAGAAACATTAAATATACAGACAATACAAAAAGTAAGCTTTGGTCAAAACATTAAATGGATATTTTAAAACATTTATTTTTTAATTACATATAAATTTCTAATAATAAATTAAAATTGTACATAGATTTAATTATATTTATTCCTCTAAGTTGTTACATGTGATAACCTCAGATTGGGTTTTATATCAAATTGAAATGTTCGTCGCCAAGCAGGAGTATAAACAATGTAACACAAGTGTTAGGATTATATTATGACATTATTATCCTCAATTTATCACAAAATATTTTGTTCATCCATCTCAAATATATTTAGTGTTTTAACGAAAAACATGCATCATAGTATAAGTAATACAATATGTTATCTATGTAAATCAATAAAAGGTATTGTATAATGGTAATATTTTTAGTATTGTTATTCATCCTATATTTACATATAAGTGCTTGTTCTATTAAATTCCTGTTCAAAATCCTATTAACTTCAACAAGAATGTTACCCATATTTGTATGATGGCTCCATGGCGAACATTCCCAGGACTCAGATATGGTTTTTTTATTTAGATTTAAGTGTCAAAATGGATCATACTAACAAAAAACTTGAATTTTATGCCAATGTTGAAATGGCTACTATTATTGCATTTTAGGACCTCTATTACATGCTTAATTTAATATGCGAAGTTTCCAAAAGCCTTGTATATTAACTTTAAATCTGGTAATTAACAAAACAGTAGTCCCAAAATCCAAATCAGATCAAATTTGAGATCAACATTTGTATTATATGTCCCAATATATGACGATAATGCTTTTATGGGATCCACCCCAATGGTACATAATTTAAATACATTATTTGAACTCATTTAATAATATTATACAACTCAATTATAAAAAAACAAAGCCCTATGCATAGATAATAGCAATAGATATGAGATAATAGCATGTGCTATCTTAATACGATCAATTTTAAGATTTTCTATTTGGATAAAGCTGTACAATATTTTGGGCTATTTCTTCAGCTAGCTCAGGAGTACTAGCACAAAGTACTCTCCGAGATAAGATATCTAGTTCTCCTCCAGCAGGATCAATTACCACACCACCAGCTTCTCTCACCAGAATAGTGCCAGCAGCTATATCCCATGCATAAATACCAAATTCAAAGTTTGCATCAGCTCCACCCATAGCAACCATCGCCATATTTAATGCAGCAGACCCTAAAGTTCTCACACCATGGCCTTTACTAATAATTACCTTGAAATTCTCAAAAACAACCCTCTGTCTATCAGCATCTCTACTAGTGCCTGCTTCAAATGTTATTAATGCATCACTGAGCTTATTAATAGCTGAGACATGTATTTGTCTGTCGTTATAAAAGGCTCCTTGACCTTTCTTGGCCGTAAACAGTTGCTGCAACATAGGATTGTAGATGATACCAGCCACAGGCTCCTTGTTGATCGCGAGAGCAAGAGAAATGCAGCTGTGGGGAAAACCGTGTACGAAATTCATCGTTCCGTCAACTGGGTCTATTATCCAGGTCGGATCGTCAGTTAGGACGCATTCTGCCCCCTCAGCAACAGATTCCTCACCTATGAACTTGTGAGTCGGAAAATGTTCTGTCAGACCATTCATAAGTGTTTCCTCGACCTTTTTATCCACTATGGTCACTAAATCAATATTGCAGGACTTCGTCTCGAAGGCTCGGCAGCCATTGACATGCTCAGTCATAAGGTTTCCGCAGGTTTTCACCAAGGATAGCGCAACTTGAAAGTATTCGTCTATTTTATCACACATTTTGAACAAAATAAAATTATTTTTAAATTAATTTATAATATCAAATATTTTAATAATACTTCGTGATATAATAGGTTAAATGAGTTTGTTTTATTGTACACATTATCCGTCGAAAATATTAAAATAATCTTGCTTAGAACGTTTACTTGCAATTTGCAAACACCTATTAATGCTACCAACACCAAACAAAAAATATACTAAAAATCCCTAAAATGTTTTATAAGTTCAGATACCGATTATTTTACTGCCAAAGTCATTATTGCAACGTTCAGATATTTACTTAATAATATCTTATTTAATAAATTGTGATAAATTATTAATAATCTCTCAGATCATTCACAAAACGTTGTTACACTGTATGTTAAGCTATATTTATCATTTCTAAGAATTATTTCGTGATCACAATCAGTAGGATTACAAATAGAAATAATACGTATAAAACTTTGTTTTTTCTCCCATATTTAGTATTAAATTTACAACCACTAAAAATCCCTATTCTCCAAAATACTCCTGATATTACAGGTAATATGACTACGTTGGTAGCACTGATATCTTTTCATTTGACATTTGTGATATTGACAATGACATTGAGAATATATTCCATCCTACGCAGAAACTTACAACTACTATTTTATATACTTCTAGACCTTTTTATGCTCATCCTAAATATGTAACCTTAATATATGTATGGAAACTTATTTCCTATGCTTTTTCTTCATTGTCTGGCGGTCCGACCTAAACCAAAAACGTTTGGTTCATACTTCATTTGTAATATTATGTTGTCTTAGCCACGACCATGATGACCTTCATAATAAGTACAATGCAGTCCACAAATGAACTCTGCTACTAATGGTCGAAATTCCAATGACAGTCACTCTTATTATGCGGGCTTAATTACATATCTAATGACTGCAGGTTTTTAGATATGTAGACGTAACTGCACGTACATGAGCTAATCCTGAAATGCAACAGTCCGAAGCGAGTCACTGTGACTGACTTAACACCCATATCAATAATGCTTATTTAACAACCTAGTCTGCACTGCATTGTTGATCTGTACGTCATAAACTCTTAACTCTCAAGATCACGCTCTCTCTTGGCGATTCACGATCTCTTGGCCGTCCTACTTCCAAACCTATTTAAATAATCATTATAAATACTTTATCGGGTCTTATACACAAAGAAACTTACTTTAATTATTGCCCACCATTCAATTCGCTAGTATGTACTGGTAACATACATCAGATGAAATTTTCGAGGGGAACAAGTGTTATAGTATTTTTACTAGATACATTTTATGGTGTTTACTTGATATACGATCAGTTTCAGAAGCGTTCCTTAAATCTAAAGCTAATTTTAACACTAATAAATCATCAATTTCATATAAATTTATGACTCGATAGTTTTTTTTTTTAATCAATAATTTGGTTAGGGCTTTAATAACACATGTGATTACGCCAGCCCTGTTGAGCTTAAAGAAGTTCACTAAAATAAAGATACATAAATAATAACACTACACTAAATTATTCTGCTAAAATTTTCAACAGCAACATGAACAGGGATCTAGCCGCATCACACGTGGGTGCGGCAAGTATTCCATTGAACATGCCAACGTCGAAAGGATTTATACTATGCTTACTCATCATGTCCGCTCTCATAGTCTCGCTGCGGTCACACTCGACCAGAAGATGAAAAACATCCTCTAGGGTTCCGCAGACTGAGCATGAAGAGGATTCAGCCCTCCCCATCAGATGGTTGAAGTTGTTAAGTGGTATGTGACCAGAGCGAAGCGTATGCGCCATCACAACGAGATCTCTTTTCATATTGCTGTTTGTACACCATGGTATTTGAGGAGGATGAGGCTGCAATGTTCTATACCAAGCTCTATAGTGTTTAAAAGCGGTTTAGAATTTAAGGAGCATTTCTGAAACTGCGTTCGAGGTATTGAACTGTTAAGTACGTATTTTGAGTATTTTAAAAGGGTCGATTTTATAATTTGACAAAACTTACTAGTAAGTAAATCATTATATAGAAATTCTTGGCAACTTACTTACTGGCTTTTGAAATGGGTTAGTCGACTCGAAGGCCTACAGCCAAAGTAACATTCAATAAACAATAACGTAGAGAGTGGAAAATTTATGGAACATTCGGTATTACACGTCATATTATTATAATTGCATATATTTTGCACTTTTTTTACTAGCGTCACCTTTTACCAAACCTTGCTTTAACTAGGGTATCTAATCTCCTTTCCCTCGTGTATTTCCTACTGACTATCGCATTGGATCTATGCATGATCCAACATGAACATATAAAACACGTGGCTGTATGTAAAGAACCTGTATCCGTGGGCAGCGACACATATGATTTTAGTCAAGAATCCTGGCACTTACATGTGTTTTTCCAGACAAAAATACTGGTGCAGGAACATAGCGAGGAGACCCGCATGCATCTAATAGAAATGTCATATACGTATTAGTGCTGTGAGAAAGGCGATCAGCTTCGCAAAAGATACAAACACTTATGTATCTCTGTATATCCCGAAAGAAATATAGGGTGAGGATCCATTATTATTAATTTAAATCACATAAATAAAGGAGTATTGTAAATAAAAGCCATGTTATTAAAAATCTTGAAAAAATGTTTAATTGGCGTACCAACTGATAAATTGTTACACAACCTATTGCCAATTTTACAATTAAATCAATATTGTTAATAATAAAATTAAATATAATATTTATGTAAATAATGCTTCAAAGGTTTACTTACATTTAAATTTATTATTTACGAAAGAAAAAATACTAAAATTATTTATTAATCAATAAAAAGGTCATTCATAGATGGATAAAAACTGTAAAAAATGTTCGTAAAGTTACAGAAATACACATTTAATATTATTTTTATTTATTCATATCGAACGGTGAGGTGCCCTGTTACAAGAGGCGCGCGTTCCGTTCTACGCATAAACAGTAACGTGAAAAACCGAAGGCCACATTTCATTACTACGAACCTTACATTCTAGGACAGTAAAGGTGTCAGTCAGATCCTGGCTATCGCAGCAGCGCGACAAAACCCACTCGGATTACTGCGACACGCAGTTGCAAGCAATAAACATACAAGAACGCTTGTGTCAAGATAATAAAAAAATACACTTGTAGGATAAATAAAAGTAGCGATTGCCAGAATCCGACGGGCACCTTAAGCCATAACTAGGGCAATACAATTTCCGTATTAAAAATTTACATATAACCACCAAACGCGGCATATTTACATGTTAAAATAGAAAACATTGGGAATTTTCGAAGATAGGGTTGTGGCGGAGCTATCGGTAGTCTTTATTTTTTTTAAATAAATTCACAAAAGTTTCAATTAATTTTTGTGATAATGAACGAGCTCGCGCTTGACCTCAATCAAACCTGCTGGAAAGTGATTAGGTCGACGACAGAACGCGTGCGCTAACAAACATTTTATAATATGAGTGAATCGACAAAACGGCCAACCACCCCGTTACTTCACAGCGAAGAAACCTTATCTTGTTACTTAAAACTATATCAATAAAACTTGTATGGCAACTAAGCGTTTAGTGACTCGCACTGATTTTTATATACACATCGTCGAAGTACAGACAGAGTTGCTTGGAGAGTTAACTTCATCTCAATCTAGTTAGCACGCTGGAAGTTGAGTGCAGGTGTGAAGTGAAGATTAAATAAAGAGGCTGGGAGAATCACATAGTCAGTCTGTGTGGTCAGGGCGGCTTGCATCAACTAATTATATTATAATTTATGATTTTAAAACTAACAAAAGAATGTTATTCGATTATTTAGCATTAAACTATATTTTATTGTCTTCCGAGGAAAGATTATCTAGCTTTCACAAGCGTTAAATTTAAATCGCCAATGAGACCGAATTAAACTGCTCTACTATTGTACAAACTTAAACTAGATTTAAATTGTAAGTTCAAGCCGCCCTTGGTGTTGATATTTTTATAGGCATCTTTTCAATTTGTACCATAAACTTTACAAAATATCTACTATATGATTATCGACTATGAACCGACTTAATAAAACAGCTTCCCTATTTCATCTTCACAGCACGTCTGTGATCTTTTCCCTCTCTAATTAATTTTATAAGCAAGTACACTCTTAAGGCGCCTTTCACTATGGGTTACAATACAATCAAATATAAAAAAAATACACTTTTCTTTACTGACTCGACAAAGTGACTATATTACACCTGATAGAAAGTACAATGCAGTCCCAGGACGGCGACGATCGCCAAGAGAAGAGAATCAGATGATAGTCGCCAACTCTACATCGGCCCGCATACATCATGAAAGAAGGCCCCTAGGTAATTGAACAACTGGATATACACAAACTGATCCCGAAACGCGACAAGCTTAAGCGAATCACTATGACGGGCTTTACACTTGTGTACTGTAGTCACGACCCAGGTGGGGGCAATCGCCCTACCACCTCACAATATTTAATTCATTAAATTTATAAACGAAATGTGTTTCTGAAAAATTCTTTCGTTAAGTAACTTTTCTATACTTTTTTCTTTTCTATATCTTTAAATCATTACTACTCATACGATCACACAGTATAGGATGACCATAACCAAAATAAAAAAATAAAAATAAAAAAGGTTGTATGAAGAGTGGCCGACCCTGTATTTTATATCCTACAGTGAAAAAGCGGTTTAAAGATGTTGAATTAAACTCCAAGCATACTCGGTCACTCCTTGTAATCATCAGCGAACGGCGAAAATCCAGAAAAGAAGGGGTGAGGGGAGGCAAAAACTTTGACACAAAAACAGTCTTTCACTCAGTCGTTTTTGTAAATGCAAAAACATTAGATTTATCAAGATTCCTTTATTTAATAATACTTTTATTTTTTATTTTTTCAAACCGATTAAAGCAAATTCTTTTTTTTTATTTATATCACCCAATGGAGTAATTTTAGCACTTAACTCAGACTAGGTCTAGGCTATTGTGAGAAAACACCTCGATTGTCAGGAATGTATCGTTATTAATACTGGACTGATGGGACGTGCACTGTTTTTTTTTTAATAATCCGGCCTTTATTTTTTTTAATTCACTAAATATTCAGTTGAGCACCCGCTATAATACATATTATATTATAATGAAAATATTATTATACGCTGAAAAACTTTTTCCTCATGCGTAGACAATAAAAATAAAGATTTTTTTGTCTCTATGAATGATCACAGATTCATCCTTAAGTCCTTAAGTTCGACTATAGGACACAGAGCACAACTTTAAAAAAAATAATATTTTCATTACAAAAACTATTACAATAAAACAATATAGTCAATAACTATAAATATTCGCATACAATAGAATTATAGAATAGATTAAAATGATGCAAAAAGCCGTCGCTTACTAAACTGTTCAAATCGTATAACATAATTTTAATTCATACAACTTAATATCGTTTTATATTATCGATAATTAATTAATATAAACACCGCCTTGCTCAAGAAAAAAAAAGGGAAAATTTTTCAGAAAAATTATCAAGTCAACATTTTCAAAAATAAAAATATAGACAAGGCGGTGTTTAGACCAAACGTTTGCGCTCCAGTTTCCAATTTACATGTACAAACAACAGTGACCGTTCAAACGTCGACATTTTTAATTAAAAAAAATAAAACAATCAAAATCCTCGAAAGACATCACAAGGCTAAATAATAGAGGTCAAAGGAATAAAGTCGCATCGATTTATAAAAACATTCAAGAGGAATACATACAATTTGTAGTCGATATATGAAAGGTCACATGTACCTTAAAACCTCAGTTGCCTCGTGCGATCGTTATATCAACACAACACGAAAGGATATCGATTTAAATTCTATAGATAGAACTTAAGTTATACGTAGAAATAACAGAGTTGCAAAACAAGATTTAATATTTTATTCCTTTATAGGGCATGTGGATGTATTATGAAAAGACATTATGTTTGCATTCTTGGTGTTACAATTGAAGAGTATTTAAAAGCAAATAAAATTTATATAATACCATTTTTTGCTATTTTTAAAATGTTTCATGCATTTTATTCATTATTTATACATCTTTAAAATTATCAAACTGTTCGGAAGCAAACTCTACTTAATCCAGTACAGAATGGATATAAGTTTAAATACAAAGCACAGTCACTTCGTACATTTTGAAAAATTAAATGTCATTCTTCTACTTAAAACTTCACGCATGGATTCGTTTGTATATACCCGTCTCAATTTTAAAGATAATCCAAATTTTATTCTTTTAAATCCTCACGCCCAATAAAGAACCAAAGCAAAAATGTTTTAGTGAAAAGATAAAATTGCGTACGCAAATGCGTGCACGGATACGTGTTTGCGAACAAATAAACGTACAATATCCTGATATTTGAGACTTGCAATGAATATCGAACACGGGAAGCTAACACGATGACGTATTTGACTTTTTGTTATTGGCAATAAAAATATTTTTCTTCGTTTATATCAAAGCCACAATTTGCAAACACGCCAGAGTTTATAAAAGAAGAAATTGTATACAAAAGATATTAGATCATTGATTGAGAGATGTGCAATCGTAAATAAATAAAGATCGTTTTTGCCTTTTTAACACGTTCGTAGCCACGTCCCCCAGATACGGGTGACGCTTTTCTTGTTAAAGTTAATAGCACTTTCAGTTGGATGTCTAAATGGAATTTAATGGAATATACACCTGTATGTAAATATAGGATATACAACATTAATATTGCCTACCTCAATAGGGATTCGGCGTGATGACAGATAGATAAAAATAACCGTCATGCCAACTCTAGTTCCATTAATGTTTGCTGTGACCACTCTATGAATAAAGCTTGGGATGTCTTACCACAGGAGCTTCCCTTCGACATTCACTGCAATCGGTCCAGGCAATAGCGTGTGGGCTACGGCGTGTCGATACAACGGATCGCGGCGCAAGCGGGGGCCGGTCACTCGACGCTGTTGGTGGTGTCGTTGACGTCGTCGAAGGACTCGTCCCCGGAGCCGGCGCCCGTCGCGAGCGAGGTCCGCTTCATGCGGGACGACGAGGAGGCGCCCGAGAGTCCCATAGGGCCGCCTTGCCGTCTGGACGAATTATTACCCATTAAATTAATTCTAGAAAAGCCTTAAAACATAATGGAGGCACGTAAAGAACGAAGCTCGGCGGGCTTTACACGAAAACATGAAACTCATACGAAATAAAGATACCGAAAAGACGAATCTTGTTAATTCAAGAGATTCCAGAAATGTATGTTATATTCTGAAGTATTTACAAATGCTACCACAGCATCTATGCTAGTCATAGACGGGCAAAATGTAATCAGAGTAATTATTAACTATTACAAAATGTGTCTAATGATAACAATTATAGTTTGTATATTTCAAAATTGAAAAAAAACCTAACCATTGCAAATTTTCTCCGAAATTCATGAATGCTCAATTCGACACTGCGACGTCTTTTTGTTTACCACTTAAGGCAGCTAAGAAACAGACTGTACAATATGTTTTGAAAACCCTGTCCACAGTATCACAATTACTGTAACTTTTTTTTTTATCTGTAAGGAAGTGAACATATTAGATCATGGTCGACATTACGTGATGCCATAGATGGGCAAAATGTAATCAGATTAATAAAAATGATTAACGATTACATTTTACGTTTTTTGCCATTAATATGACTGCATTTTGCTCATTATGTTTTAAACACTACAAAATCCCAGATTGTATACACATTTATCATTTCTTAATGTTTTAAATGGATTTAATCATGATTACAGAGCAAGAAAATTAAAATTACGACTACATATTGTAATCGTTCATCATTAATCAGATTACATTTTGCCTATCTCTGCGTGATGCCATGTTTTGTAAGACAAAAGTAATTCTTATTTGGCTCATCGTATACGAACTATACTGTACGAATTAAGCCACACTTCCAGGTCATTATTTCATATTAAGAGTGTTAATTTGAACACAAAAATTTTATTGATAGTATATTTTATTCCAATAATCAGCACAAACTCAGAAAACAAACGACACGGGAACATACACCAACCAAATCAAACAACATCACATGATTAATGCATGAAAGTACAATGAGTTGTAACAGAAATCTTTTTTTTTTCTTCTACGAAGCAATAAACCCCTAAAAACATACATTCCCATTTTTTTAAACGAATTTTTACAATTTAATCGTTTTTTTTTTGCATTGTAATGTATAAGGAATCTCATTGTAAGGGTGTATAATTCTTCGTCCATATTTAGTGTTCTCCGATATATTTAAAGATAGCATTTAAAAACTTAACACGTTCGTCGCCAGGTCACCTACATCTGGGTGACGGGTGTTTTGGGGCGTCACCCAAATATGGGTGACGTTCTTCTTGTTGAAGTTAGTAAGATTATTTATCCTTTTTTTTGTTATTTATTTATTTAGGGTAACTCTTACTTACTACCTACATTATACTGTGTCACATGTTTTTCGCTAAAATTTATTTGAGATAAAGAACAAAATCATTTTTGATAGCTCGAAGATTATAAATATAACAATATAATCATAATACTCGAGTTACATTGTTTATATATCGCTTGTTCACGTTACAGCGCGCCGAGAGTTGAACCTTGGGCCGCGTGATAAACAAGCGAACCACCCGCGGCGACGACCGTGTTATATAATGATGTCAATCGAGAGGATTGTGGAATAAGTTATTGTTTTTTTTTGTTTGCTTTTTTTGCAAATTACATTTAGTGTTTTTTTGTTACTGTTTATGGCCGTGTATTGCTAATATTTACATTTTTCTTGTCTTCCTGGTATGTCTTCTACACTTTTAAATGTCGCATTTGTAATGTATCTTGTTCTAGTTTTTTATATACTTATGTGTGTGTGTTAATTTAGACTATGTACCAATAAATACATGATTTTGGAAACATTTCCAGTACAGATGATGCCACATGATCATGAACGCGGTTGCGAATGAAAATATTCTTTTAAAGCTTTATTATTCCGATTAGTATATTTTTAATCTGAATAATGATTAATCAGATCGTGTCTGAATGCGTCAACGCGACCGAATATCAAGCAAATTGTTTACGTTTCATTCCGTTGAAGAATTTAGATGAAAAAGTGCCAAAGTTTAACATAACAATTTAAAATTACGAAGGAAGAGATAGGATCTTTTTTCAGAAATTACAGATCATTACAAGAAAGTTATGACCTTAATTTTGTTTTTTTTTTGTAAAATCAGTAACTACAAAATAAATTACTCTGAGATTATAGTATTACTAACATTCTAAAAAACTTTTACTAACCCATTTGAATCATTTGACGGAATAATTCGCAATCAAAAACTGACCATTATCACAAAGGGCGGATAAATCCGCACATAATATTTTTTGTTCTCAACATTACATGATTTTTTTTATGTAATTTTATTTTGAAAACAGTACAATTGTTTAAATTAATATATTTTTGTTAAAATACGAGGAATGTACAATAATTTGAATAACGTTATAACACAATTTGTAATGAGAATAAATAATAAAAGTCTTCCTGGCGCATACTGGTATAGTCGTTTGGCTGCAGATTTTTTAGGAAGATTGCGGATGTAGTCGGATGATGCAAATGGGTTAAAAAGTAATAAATATTTATTAGAAGTTTAAATGTAATCTATATACTTCCAATAGGAAATTTGACTTGGACTTTTACCAGACCCAGACAACTTAAAAAAAACGTAAAATAAAACACTTTTTCATCTACATATTAACACTGCCCAAAAAACGATGCTAGCCCACACTTTCCCACCACTCAGATTAGGTTACCTCACTCGCATAGCCCCACTCACGCAAGTACTTGCGCCACTACTCGCTCAAATTACTGTCCCGGTCGCCATCAGAGTATGTCGACCTATTGAACATATATACTTACAGCTAACTTATAAAATCCACGACAGTATATAGAAAATCGGGTATCATGGCCCAACATCCCACTTCTGATGGCATGGCATTGATAAGCATATATCATGTTTCATTCGAGTACAGCTGTTGACACTGATCGGTACAGATAACACTGAATCGTGGAGGACTAGCCACCGCTTGTGGTGGAGGCCTCTACCACTTGTGGGAGGCTTGTGAATAAAAGGCAGTCTTCGCTTGAATCCCCTTACAACTTATTTGGCGCATATTATATAACCTAGATATCGTGCGTTGAACTATAAATAATCTTACGTTGCCTTAAGTGCATAGAACTCCTATTCATATTATTTTGCATAATGTATGTCACCACAAATAATTTATAAAAAATTTATAATTTTACCTTCGACTTAAAAAAAAATATAGTAGAAAAATGTAAAGAACTAAAGATGTAAAGATTGTATGTATATCGAGGGGTTAAAGGCTATTTGGTTTAAGCGACATTTTTTGGTGATATAGTTATATATTTTTGGAATCGGTAGAAAACGCTGATTCCGAAAATATATGTATTGGTTAGGTCTTGACCGAACCATCGACAACTGTGCACTAAATATAATCGATTGTCTTGGAATAATCGAGATAATCGACCGGTATTCGAGCACGATAGATACCTGAGTTTGTTGCGCAGGTTGTTGCACTCCCTCGTGATGGTCTCGTGCGTCTCCACCATGTCCTCGAGGTCGCGCTGCGCCTTGCGCTTGAGCGCCTTCTCGCGCTGCACCTCCTCCTCGGCCTCGTCCAGCTGCCGCTTGAGTGTCTTCACGCGCACGTTCATCTGGAATCACGGCCACGCCCCTGAGTACAGGCGACAGTCGGGCCCGGCGCCGGCTGGCTGTGACCTTCATCACTATCATCGTTTCAGCCTACGTCTGTTCACTGCTAAGCTCAGGCATCCCCCAAAGTTCATCTCTGTTCTGGACGGTTCGCATCCAGAAATATTTAATTCTTGCCAAAATATTGTGATTGTACATCAACCGCAAGCACTCTATAGGTTTAACTTTAAATACAATAATTCCCGTAGCAGTTTCTCACTATCATTATAACGCAAAACTGCAAGGAACCTTAGACCTAAGTATTTGATGTCAATTTTAACTTCAATCTTTCACGCATTCCTGAGAAATATGGTGTTGATAGATACACAGACAACAAGGTGATCCTATAAAATTTCCTTGTTCCCTTTTGATCTTTTCTGTTCGAGTTATTCTGAGTTTACCTTCTCTATCTGTTCTTTGTATTGATCCGCATGCCGCCGCTCCTCGTCCAGCTGCAGCAGCAGCTCCTTCATCTTCTTGTCGAGCTTGCGCGACGCCTTCTGTTGCGCGAGGCGCTCCCGCGACTCCGCCTCCAGCTGCTCCTCGAGGTTGGCGACCTTCAGCTCCAGCGATGTGATCACGCCCTGGGACCATAAGAGAAATGTATTCGATATCGCGCTAACAGTTCTGCAATATATTTATAATATTTTTTTCTAGTCGAAATTACTTCTTACACAAAAACCTTATATTCGAGTCATAATTCAATCGAAATTACCCCTTAGTGTAAATTATCATTTAGTCGAAGTTGCCCCTTAGTGTAAATTATCATTTAGTCGAAGTTGCCCCTTAGTGTAAATTATCATTTAGTCGAAGTTGCCCCTTAGTGTAAATTATCATTTAGTCGAAGTTGCCCCTTAGTGTAAATTATCATTTAGTCGAAATTACCCCTTAGTGTAAATTATCATTTAGTCGAAGTTGCCCCTTAGTGTAAATTATCATTTAGTCGAAGTTGCCCCTTAGTGTAAATTATCATTTAGTCGAAGTTGCCCCTTAGTATAAATTATCATTCATTGGAAATTACATCTTAAACAAAATTGTACCTCCATTAATGACACACATGCTAGCGACATAACTACAACTGTTTGATTGGCGTTTTGTCAAGTGGTCGTACCTTGGTCTTGGTGCGCGTCGACGTTTCCAGCTCAGCCAGCTTGGCCTTCAACTCCTTGTTCTGTCGCTCGAGCACCAGCTTACCGCTCTCCAGCTTCTGCGTGGCGGACTTCTCCGTGCCCAGCTCCATCGTGATCTGGTCGATTTGATTCTGTGGACGAGCGTAACACAACCATTAAATCTAGACGCGAAACAATAACAGGCAACGTGTACCGGCTATTTAGTTCTATCTCTTTCGCAAGCAAAATTTTCTCATATTCCTATCTCGTTCTCGGTCCGTGTGAGTCTCATTTATCGTCCTCATATCGCAGTTTGTAGTGACTCTATTCTATGGTTGCGTGTACACAGGGTGATTTTATAGACGAGGGATATATTCATAATTCGATTCTAATTCCACGCATGTAAAAATAGTGATATCTTATTATTTCCATTAAAACAAAGTAAATTATAGTCAACATTTTTAAGGAGAATTACACACGTAAGTGAATGAATAACAATTAACTAGGTATTTATTGCATGTCCTAAGTCAGGATAAAGTGGAAAGAGAAAACGAACCTGTTTACCTAAAATTACATAAATGGCACTTTATCTACTCACTAAGCAACCGCGCGCCACCACAGACTGCGTGGACTTTTTATGAATCAATTCTCATATATTTATCAATTTGACTTTATGATTTCTTATGGAATCTAATTATTTACGTTTTTATTCTTCCTCATCTATAAAATCATCCAGTATATATTACACATATCTTTGTCTAGTACCCAAAGTACAAGCTAAAGCTAACTTGGGGACTAAGGGAAATGGTGTAATTTTCCATAAAAAATCACCAGCAATTTCAGCTACGTTTTCTCTCGTCTCTTATCAGGACTTAAACCTTTATGGGATTCTTCTCAGATATTTATTTATTGGTTGTTCAGAATTCCTGTGACTACGACGGGCATCGTACCTGTGACTTCCGAAGCCTGTCATTGAGTATCTCGTTGTTAGACTGCTCCTCATCCAGGTCTTCTTCCAGAGCCGCTATCCTCGCCTCTAGTCGTTTCTTTTCGTCCACCAGAATTGTCGTCTGCAATTAAAATTATACACATTATTATAACCTGAGATCGTAAGACTTCGGAGCAGCGTCAAAGCGCATTTATCCTAAGACCGTCATAGTGACTTGCTTCAGCTTGATAACATGAGTCTCCTTTATTGTGGCGAGCTTAGTTTCGCACTGATACAGCGTTAAAAGATGATTGGCTTTTTAGCGAAGTAGACAAAATGGTATCGTACCAACCTACTATAGGTGTAAACCGCTGGTTAGTGTGTAAATACGAGAAGTGAAGGAAATCAAAAAAGCTCAAAATTCAGCAAATTAATACAAAACACATGGCATATATGTAGGAATGTGAGTGAAATGGAACATATGATGCTTATAATATAAAATGATAAAGAACAGTGTAAGAGTGTGAAAGGGATAGAAAGTATAAGAGAGAGGGAGATAGATACGAATGGCGGAGAGAATTAGTTGTAGTGACGGTCGTGGTGATATATTTATATTTAAAACTGTACCTGTATTTCAATTGTGCTGAATAAATGATTTAAAAAACTAAAGTCTTTCTACATATATAACAACAGTGAGAACTGTAAAAGTAGCCAGTGTCGCGTCTAAAGTGATAGCGAGACTGCAGACGCCGGCCGCGACGCTCGCGCCGCTGTCTGCGCCTGCGCACTGTGTTGGGCGCCGGTGCGCGGCGATGCCAGATCTACAGCCGCGAGGGTGTATTCCTAATACACGACACGATATATGGAAATAAATACTAGGTGTGTTAATATGACACGTGTAGTTAAATTTACTTAGACAAGTAAGTGAACACATTGGGCGGCGCACTTGAGGGAGGAGTGCGTCTCCCAACATTTCCAAGGCGAGAGCGGTGCGCGAGGTGTTCCGGCGCACCGCTCCAAGACAACGAAGGTGAGCCTGCCGCGCGTAGGGGCCTTCCATAACAGGTCGGACGTCGCCGGGCGCTGAGGAAGCAAAATGACTGATGACAATTGTAAAGAAACAAGTTCCTGGCAGTCACCTTGGCGGAGGTGTTGTTGAGCTCGTCGAGCAGGTCGTCGCGCTCGGCCTCGGCCTGGCGGCGCGCGCGCTCCGCCGCCGCCAGCTCCTCGGCGTGGTGCAGCGCGTCCGCCTCCAGCGCCTTCACCCGGCGCTCCGCGTCGCGCGCCGCCGCCGCCGCCTCCTCGCGGCCCGCGCGCGCCTCCTCGCCCTCGCGCACCGCCTCCTTCATCTGCTGCTGCAGCTTCTTCACTTGCTTCACCGCGTCCTCCTTCACCTGCACAGGAACGCGACCGGACGCATCACAACTGGCATCAAGCGGTTACAGCGACGACACCACAACCGGAATCGGTGCGGCGTACCTTGTTAGCGAGGTGCAGCGCCTGCTCGGCATCCTTCAGGTCGGCTTCCAGCTTCTTGCGCAGCGCTAGGGCGGCGGCGCGTTGCTTGCGCTCCTCTTCAAGCTCTGCCTCCAGGTCACGCAGCTGCTTCACAATGCCGCGACGCTTCTCCTCACCCTGCTCCTCTTTGGCCTGCCGAACACACACGCGAGCACCACATTACAATTTACACATAATAGACGTGTGTGTGGCTTACTTCCGAATAATAAAAGGATACAATCACACATTCTAAACAAATAAGCACTAAAATATTTATCAAAACATTACACAATTTTTTTCGTTCTCTCTCTCTCACTCTCTTCAGACTCTAGTCACCCAATAATGCGTGACCGTCTCTTCAAATCTTATCCGCTGATGACGATCGCGATTGCTAGAGTACCATAGCCCATTTCACTTGGGCTATCATTATTTGGACGATTTGTGAGCCGCTGTGCCGCAATTAAACGCATATGAAGCCTTCATAGCCCTTCATAGTGGCCCAAATTAAATGGAACATTCTGGTCTCTAACAATAGCAGTGGTATGCATTATATACAAGCATAAAAAAGCATCATCTTATAATTCTTGGGCATTCAACATACATATTGATTTAAAATTGCATCTAATTGGGATTCCGAGACTCCTATTCAGGTAATTGCCATATTTTTAAGTCAATATATTTATCAAATTGTCTTATATAAAACGCACGCTACTGAATAATAGCTCATAAAAATTGCAATGCTATATTAAAAGGAATGGTAAAATCTGTTAAATGTATAGAAAATGTCACACCAAACAGTTTATAAGGTGTTTTTTTGCAGCAAACTGTTCTAGCATTATATTTTTATTCGAGTCAGTTTGATTCTGACTGCCTCGTATTAAGAGATTATTCAGAAAAACGTGAAATTGCAGAATACATGTTCTTATCAGTTGTTTCAACTGCTCGCCTGATAGTAAGTAAGAAAGTGAAGCTGCTCGCGTCCGTAGGCTTTACCCTAGTTTCCCTACACGTGACTCCTGGGTAGTGCTAAACGAGCAGCAGCGAGGTGGTAGGGCGTCGGTGCCCGTCTGGATCGCGACCACAGTGCATGGGTGTAAAGCCCGTCATAGTGACCAGTTTCGGCTTGTCGCGTTTCGGGATCAGCTTGTGTATATCCAGTAGCTCATATACCTAGAGACCTTCAGTCGTGGTATATGTGGGCCTACATGACGATGTAGACTATCAATGGATTTTCATCCTTTGATGGTCGCTTTCGTTTTTGGACTACACTGTACTTACCATCAGGTACTCTGTAGTCACAATGTCGAGCCAGTGTAAAAAAAAAAAGAATGTGTTAGTAGCGTCGTGGCTGCAGGGGAGGGAAGGGGTTCACCTGCAGGTCCCGGTCGAACTGCGCGCGCATGGCCTGCATGTTGACCTCGAGCCGCAGCTTGGCGTCCTCCGTGAGCTGCAGGTCGTCCTCGATCTCCTCGTTCTGCGCGCGCAGCTCCGCCAGCTGCGACTCCAGCGCGCGCTTCGCCTTCTCCAGCTCGTGGACGTTCTTGTCCGCGGTGCCCTGCGTGTTGGCCAGCTCGTCCAGCTCGGCCTGCAGCAGCCGCTTGCCGCGCTCCAACTCCTCGATCTGCGAACGCAACGGAACGGACGGGTCTCCTGTGAGCAAAGTGGTCATGTTCAGTGACAAAAGTCGTTTGAGTGGTGTGTTGTAACTTTTAAAAACACCAGACCCCCTTATTTGTATAAATAAGGTATTGTGGTTATAAAATTAGTACATAACACGTGATTGGCGTTTTTCTAAGCATCGCGGAATGTAGCGTCGGTTTTAGAATCACTTGGAATAAAGTGGATTATCTAACGAATAACGCGATAGAAAATTATTAAGGCTAGAAGTCTCAGTAGATAATGATAGTAAACAGTGGAAAATAAATAGTGTGATAACGTTAAATAAAAAAATGGTACTTGTAGAATAGTAATTAGTCGCGTCAAAAGGCACAACCCCAGAACATCAAAACAATAAAATGTAAACGCACCTAATCCCCAACGCCATCTGGCGGACATCATTCACTTTTCAATTAACAGTTCTCGCTTTCAAACCACAAACGTCGCATCGCATTCTTTTCACTATTACAGTCGCTTATAATTCTTTCAAACTCGCAACGCACAGCACAAATTCTCAAACACCATACTCCACATACGCATTCAAACACATACACAGTGACTGGTTTGCAAACTGCCTGAATACCGCTGCCAACCGATAAGTACTTTAACTGTCTCGAATATCGCAACTCTTTATTTTATAAAATCATCCCGCCTGCGAGGGTACATTTGAGCAACGGCATAAGTAAATTACTTATCCCGGCCCGCTTAGTAATTGTGTTCAGCAGATAGTGTTATGCGGGTAAAGAGATACCTTTTCAGCGGCGTCGTCGAGCTCCCTGGTGAGCGAGAGCACGCGCGTCTCCTTGTCCCTCGCCTCGCGCTCCGCCTGGTCGCGCTCCGCCGCGTAGCGCTCCGCCACCGCGCGCTCCTCCGCCACCACCTGCAACGTTCGCGCGCTCACAATATGTCTATTGCGGTCGGTCAACACACATTCAAAACAATATTATAACGCCAGGAAATAAAACATCTATAGATTCAGTGGATTTTCTATTTTAATTTTCTATTAAGTCATTGTTCTGTATGTAAATTTTTGTGAACGGGTAATTTCGAATTTAGCTCTGACAACATCGTACGGGTTGTCGATTGAATTTACTCGCTCATCCACCCGCCGAATAACGACATACAAATGGCTTTTTTTTTTTCATCTATTTGATTTCAAAGTGTGTACAAGGATGCCTAAGGAAAGATTTCTGAAGACACCAGTTTCCTGAAGAAGCAGGGACTCCCGAAGAGCTGGCTAACTGGCAAACGAAGTGAATGAATTTCTATAGATAGCCCGTTCCATAACTGTGGAGCTAGCAAATTACCGTACACCCATTTTAAATATTTTATAAAAAGTCATCAAAGAGTACATCTACCTGAAACAATGTATAATATCTAAATAAGTTCATATGAGAATACTAGCTGACTCGGCAAACGTTGTTCTGCCATATAAATTATAGCAGACCAGCCACGCTTTGCTGTAACTGGTTTTTGAATAATTACTCAATCCAGTCAACGGATAGCGTCATCTTTTACAATCGGTTGGAGCTAACTGTAAATGATGACTGCTAAATAATAAACAAATAATTTGCAATAAAATAATATTGCGACTATGAATTGAGATGAAAACTATCCTATCTTTTAAATTAGATCAAACTTCACGTGGTGTGTAAATTTTATTAAAATCGGTTTAGTAGTTTAGGAGTCCATCGCGGACAAACATCGTGACAGGAGATTTATATATATTAAGATGGCGAGATGTCCCAATATTCTCCTCAAACTGTTCCCTCTAAAATGTTATGAGGAACAAGAGCTCACCTTATCGAAGCTCTTCTGTTTCTTCTCCAGCTCCATGACTTTGGCGCGCTGCGCCTCCAGCTCGATATTCGTGTCTTCTAGTTCAGCCTGGATCTTCTTCTTGCCTGTTTATTAAAAATATTTGACAATAAATAAATAAACATAATACTCGTATTTTTAAAGTAAAATGTGAATTGTTAAAACAATGAAAAACTTCGCTTCTACATTTAACATGCCAACAGCTACGGAGTGAAATATACTTCCAGAGAGCATATGTCCACAATATTATAACTAGGGAGTTTTTAAGAGAAGAGTGAATAGATATTTCTTTGTTAGGTGGAGGCGGTCCATCAACGGACTCATCTTCACCTTCCACCAGCTGTGATTGAGGTCTAAGGCCAGTCTGCAAATCATAAAAAAGCCACTAAAGGGCGAGAGGCTTATCTATTTGCAAACAATATCCTACTGTGAAATTTGACGAACTGTAGGAATGTCCTGATAGTCTTAGCTCTTTTACTTTTGCTGAATCGTTTACCTGTGAAATGGTCTTCCGGCGAGCGAGTATTCATCGTCTCATGAAATCGGACCCTTTAAACGAAGCGGGAAGCGAACTTGTGTAGGTCGGGATAATCACTGCGACTATCGATCCGTTTTTCTTTGCTGTAGATTTTTTTTTGACTGCACCGTGCTTACCATCAGGTGTGATATGGTCACTCTCTTCGCTCTGTCGCGTTTCGGGATCACCTCGTGTGTACGTCCGGTATCTAATAAACCTCAAAACCTTCAGTCGTTGTATATTTCAAAGATGATTTTCAAAGGATTTTCATCCCTTAGCAGTCGCTTTCGTCTTTAGACCACACTGCACTTACCATCAGGTGCGCTGTAGTCACTAGGTAGAGCCAGTGTAAAGAGAGGGATACGTTACTCTTGTCAAGTTTGTCATTCGCTTGCTGAAGCTCATCAATCTGCCGATGTAACGCCTCGACATCCTTGCTGAGCTTCTTCCTCTGTTCTTCGAGTGCGGCCGCGTTCTCGCTCTCTTCTTCCGCCTTCTTCTTCGCGTCTAGCACTTGCTGAGTCAGGGCAGCCACCTGTCGACAAGTTTTGTTGGAATCGCTTAGTCTTTGAACTTTTGTGCTGGCAGGGCGACTGCTAAAGGCGTGCATCAGATCCCGGCAGCTGCGACTCATAAAATGACTTATAGCGGCTTAGGGCGGCTTGCACTAACAAATTAAATCTAGTTTAGAGTCATATAAAATGCTATTTAGCGCTGATCTGTACTTATTGTTTTGCACTAAATCAAAATCTAGTTGTAACAACACTTAAACTGAAATCATCATTAAGATGGAATCAAACCAATTCAATTAATAAGCGTTTTATACAAGCTTAAACTAGATTTATTCGTTAGTGCAAGCCGCCGTTAAAGAGTTTTATTTTAAACCAGCTGCAGTGTCGTTATTTAAAGTGTTAAAAAAATACCTGTTTCTCTAGATTCTTCTTGGCCTCTTCTTCCTCGTCGAGCTGGTCGCGCGCCTGCTCCAACTCCTGCTCGATGTTGCGCAGCTTCGTCTGCAGCGACAGCTTCTGCTTCGTCTCTTCTTCGAGTAGAGTCTGTGAATTATTAACAATTTCTATCACATTTCTTGCTAGAAACAACCATTAACGCTATTATTCCGTTTTTATGATGATTTATATTAAAATTTAATTATTGATTCCTTGCTATATCATTACTTGCCCAGGTTGTTTGGGTTCGCTCAGAATGACACTAGTGACAGCTGTCCATTCTAGACTAATGAACAGCGCCGATACCGACCATCGAGTCTAGACATAGTACAGAGTATAAAATTGAATGTATTGAATAAACACTCTTTACATGTATTCAGAGATGGGCAAAATGTAATCTAATTAATGATGAATGATTACAAAATGTAGTCCTAATTTTAATTTTCTTGCTCTGTAATCATGATTAAATCCTTTAAAAACATTAAGAAATCATAAATGTGTACAAAATCTGGAATTTTGTAGTGTTTTAAACATAAATGAGCAAAATGCAGTCATATTAATGGTAATAAACGTAAAATGTAATCGTTAATAATTTTTATCAATCTGATAACATTTTGCCCATCTATGCATGTATTTTATTTTTTATTTCAGCTAGAACTAAGAAGTTCTCGAATGCTTAACTTTGTTGAGTTATTGGATTGTGGAAATGTCTCCCGGCGAATGTATGCCCTTCGACGTACGACATCGATATTGAGAAGCGAACCGTGGAGAGATATTAGTGTAGGCTGGCATGACCGCGCCGACCATCGCCAGGTGGTTGTCTCGCGACAGTCTCACTGGGATTTTGTTTTGCACTGTACTCTACTAACCCTCAGGTTAGGTGCAGTTTTTTTCTTACAAAATCATTTTAATTATTGACAGCTAGTTAGGTACACCCGCACGGAATCTAATAGGCATGTCACGTGTACTAGTGCTGTGAGAACGGCGATCAGCTGCGCTACTGGGCACCTTGGGCACGGTATATAAGCGCAAAGTGGATACAGCGATTAATGTATCTCCGCTCACCCCGAAACGGATATATTATTATTATAAGGGTAAGGTTCACCTGCGCCTCGGAGAGCTGGGCGCCGATGGTGGCCGCCTGCTTGCCGGCCGCGGAGGCCTTCAGCTCCGCCTGCTCCAGCTGCGCGGCCGACTGCTCCGCCTCGCTCTGCAGGCGAGCACACTTCTCCTGGACCTCAGACCTGCGAGCAAGAAAACCGTCAAACTTGAAAGACTCTTTAAAGTGCCAAATGTAATATCTTTTTTTATTACTGATAGGCTTGCGCTTGACCTCAATCTCACCTGCTGGAAAGTGATGATGAGGCCGACGATGGAGCGAGCTCACCCAGCAAATACCGATTCACTCGACGTTTGAAGATTCCCATGATTTCCTATATCTAATTAACTTGACAACTCTATAATATTTCGTATTCGCTCATCGTTCGTAACGCAGTCTTAGTGGCAAATAGCACAACTACAGCGACTAACAGCGCCATCTATTGGAGAATAGAGATTTCTAGAAGCGTCGCTGCAGCTTAACGTGAACACGAAAGCTGATATAAGCTGTACAAGACGACCAGAGAATCATGCAGTGGGACCTGCCACAAAGATGTAAATAAGCGGCAGGTTCAAACGAGCGAGTGTAGTTGTTTACAGAAATCTAAATTAAGAGTTCAAAGTGAAACTAAAGTGAAGTGTTCAACGCGGCATTTAGTGTTTACATTTGTTTAGTTTGTTTGTTTAGTAATGCCGGACTATTTTTAAACGAGACCCCTAGCTCAAAACAACTTGGTACCTGGTTCGTATCAGCTTGTGCAACTTATGGGCGTCGCTTGCCCTCCCTTCAAGCAACAACGGATCTAAGATACCCTCAACATTCTCCAGCAGTGAGGCTTGCCGGTCGCACTGTACCTGGTGCGTTCCAGCTCGTGCAGCTTAGCCGCGAGCTCCGCCAGCTGCGCCTCGGCCTGCTTGCGGCGTCGCTCGCCCTCCACGCGCGCCGCGCTGGCGGACTTTAGCTCTGTCGCCAGATCCGCGTTCTCGGCCTCCAGGGTCGCCTTCGCCTTCTCCAGCGCTGGGGGAGAAGGGGCACACAAAACGATTAATATATATTCAAAAAGCAAAAAGAGCAGTTTTACAGGTTTAACGTGTGTATCTATAACTCTGTCTGTCTGATCGTAACTCGTAAACGATTGAACCTATTTTGATTTAGTTATTTAGTTTGGAAAGTGTTTTAATCGAGAGTGTTATTAATGATGGATGAAAAACGAATACGATTCCATTTTGCATCATTAACCGGTTACCTGTGGATCCAATTACAGGACTTTCCACAGACAAGGTTTGAGCACTCATTTTTTAAACCTAGTTTAAAAAAAACTGATTTTCTCTAAATCTAATTGTAATTTTGTATGGCTTCAATTAGTTCTATCAATAAAATATATTCCTTTATCTAATTTCTTATACTACACTTGATTTTGAATTGCATTGCAGCAGCTCTATGAAAAATAATATGAGTTACCTAATAAATGTATATTATATCAACTTTTTACCGTGTCAAGTAATGGGAAGCGTTACCAGACAAGAGGTTAAAATGATTACTTTTGCCCATCTATGTTATTAATACTCAAAAATATACAAATGCATGACCCATTAACGTTTAGAAGGGTTATAATCATGATTACAAATGAACAAAATCAAAATTGCGATTACATTCTATAATCGTCAATCAATAATCTGATAACATTTTGCCCATCTCTATTCTTAACTATGATTGACCAAAATCTGATCTGCTGTTTCAAGATCATCAGCTCTTTTACACATTACTGCTATATGTTTATATTTTATAAATAATAATATCGCTATGCTATATCCCTTTCAGGGTGAGCGGAGATACATTAGTGGCTGTATTCACTTTGCGCTTGTATGTCGTGCCCAACGTGACCAGTAGCGCAACTGATCACCGTTCTCACAACACTAGTACGGATAAAATTTCTATTAGATGCCGTGCGGGTTTTTCACAATATTTTCCTTCACCGGTGGGTATGCGGTGCCTAAATCCGTGTCCCATCTTGAATAATCCTACTGTACATCCTGCGGTTCAAACCTACGACCATATTTTATAAATCAAATAGTATAAATGGCGTTTAGTCGTTTTAGTTCCGCACAGTCCAACAATATCTACAGAGTTAAATGTTTTTAAGCTCTTTATCCACAACATACGAGAAATTCCTAAGCAGGACAATGATTTTATTTTTACAAAATTGTGTGCCCAACATGGGTGACATAGAGTAAAAAAAAAAACAAAAAGATCATGGTACCAAAATAGAACATAAATGCCCCCACAATTATATGGCGCCACAGCATGCACAATAATTAATATATAATGCTAGTTTACTCTAAAGAATATTAGCAAAATTCCAAAAAGAAAAGGATTATACATACATACACACATAGTCACAATATAAAAAAAGAAACTATTAATTGCCTAAATAACAACTTTTAACATAATTCTGTGACTGATTCTAACGAAAACACCAAAAAAGAAATACAGTCACTATCCACACGCTGTTCTAAATTCCGAAAGAGAAACAGTTAAGTCCAAGTCACCAAATCGCGAGAGAGCGTTATACCGCCTGCAGATCCTCGGCATGGTAGAACACTGTCCAAGATTTGTTTTAAAGAAGGGTATAGAAAAAAACTGGATCGCTGTTTTGCGCGGCAAACGAGATGGAGCATTATATTTTTTAATAGAATACATTATGTACCCAGCAAAGAGGCATCGATTTTCCTCTCCGGTGAATTCACACCCTTACACATATGTTGCCAGTAGTCCCTTGCCGAAGTAAACGTACTACCCTCCTCGTGGGAGAATACGATCCCGCCCGCTTCGAAACTATCGTCCATCGATAGACCGAATTTCACGTTTTTCTGCCTACGCTCCTTGGTACACGCCGCCATTGTAAACCAGAACAAAGATATTGACCGTACGTACACGCGTATTTATTTTGTTTTCAATAATAATTAAATAATAAATATGTAAATTAAAAAATGACTTGTACACGGATATTTCGAAAAAAATATTTTGACATAAACGTCACATTTGAGAATAGGAGTTTTGTAATTTGATTTTTTTAGTTTTGACGAGACAATGAAGGCTGCTTTTGAACAGTTCAGTACGTAGAGGTTTACCTTTAATGAAAGAATACATAGTCGCGCTAATCACTTCGGGGTGAGCATACATACACTAGCGTTTGTAATCAATATGTCGTGCCTAACGTGACCAGTGGCGCAGCTGATCGCCGTTCTCACGGCACTAGTACACATGACATTTCTATTCGACCATTCATTTCAATGGCAATGCCAAAGGGCATGCAAATGTTATGCTTGTAGGGGCACTTAGTATAGTGTTTACCAGTAGCGTCCATTCCATAGATGCATGAAAGCATTGCATGCCCTTATAATAAACAAGTCTGGAATACATTGCTTAAAGTTAGACAAAAAAAAGAACCATCTATATTAATATCTATTCTATATTCACGCAGTCTATCATTCCTATGAAAGCAATATAATATGTACTATCATTATATAATATTCAAATTAATTAGACAAATTCTGCCTACCCTGTCCAAATACCCTATATGCACGTCACTGGTGTTTACGTAGGCTATTGATTTTGATAGCGTGATTTATGAAAGTGCGAATATTGCATAAATGAGGAACGTATGTGTTTGTTTAGAGACGGCTGCGTCCGTCGCTTAAGTCAATTCGGATTATACACAGTTAACAGCAACACGCATTTTATTTCCATCGTCCTAGAACTCTGTAAGCCGCCACTAATAGCCTAAAGTTAAACAAAATGTTTGACAATGCCTTCTCAGCAGCCATTTAATTGTAAAATACGAGATCATTACATTTTTACCAATGATTTGGGCATGAGAAGAGTCGCCGCGACATTCGTACCAAAATAGCTCAAATTCGACTATAAATATGAGGGTATTTTGCTGCCGCACCCACCGCATTCCCAGGATCTGGCCCCCTGTGACGTTTTTTGCTCCCGAAACTGAAGAGATCCATATAAGGAAAAAGCTACGTAACGATTGAGGAGATTAAGACGAGTCGAACAAAACACAAAAATGTTTTATCAAGTCCTCCGGGAATTGCAAATAACGTTAACACAAGAGTATAATGTCTGACGAGGACTACTTTAAAGGGTACAAAATAGATATTCATTTTTTTTTGTAAAAACACAAAATTCGTGTTACTTCTAGAAGGGCTGTCATATACAGAGTGATTTAATAGAGGAGAGAGATTTCGATAAACTAAATATGATATAGGAACTTGAGTATAGCCATATATTCGCAGAGCCAACTCCATGTTGACAAAATCGGTGACTTATCAAATCCTTTCGACATTCATTGACTAATATAAATTGTAATATATTAGTAAAGTCCAAGGAAATTTAAAGTCGTATAAATCTCAGCCTTAGCCTGCGACGAGCTCGAGTAAGTTTGAAGCTGGAATATCAAATGTGAGGACAAGAAGCGAATGTTGTTCACGAACCTGCCTTGGTCTTCTTGATCTGCTCCTGCTGTTCAGTCAGCAGCTGCAGCTCCTGCGAGTGCTTGTGCCTCTGCTCCGAGAGCGTCGCCTCGTGCAGCGCCGCCTCCTCCTCCAGGTTTCTCTTCAGAGAGGCCACCTCCAGCTCGCGCTTGGACCTCAGCTCCTGTTGTGCTGTAGTAAATTTTTTTTTACACTAACTCCTCCATGTGAGTATAATGCTCCTGATGGTAAGTACAACGACTGTCTAAGGACGAAAATTTAATGACAATCTCCACCATCATGTCGGTCCACATATGCCAAAATGTAATCAGATTAATGAAAAACCACTAGGATTACATTTTGCGTTTTTTATCATTAATATGACAACATTTTACTCATCTATGCATATATATAACATTTATGACTCCTTAATGTTTTGAAGGGATTTAATCACGTTTACAGAGCAACAAAATTAAAATTACGACTAAATTTTGTAATCATTAATCAGATTACATTTTGCCCATCTCTGCCCATACCAACTACCACTCTAGGACTCTAAGTATATGAGTTACTAGATATACGTAAGCTGATCCCTCAAAGCAACAGGCCGAAGCGAGTTACTATGACGGTCTTTACACTTGTGTATTGTGGCCACGATCCAGTTCGGGCAATTGCCCTACCATCTCAATAATGAGTAATGTTTGTGTGGAACGCCTGGGATTAGGGCAGTCGCGAACCATTACCCTCGTATGTACCTGTTTGCATTTATATGAAAACGTGTGGCGAAGGCCTCTACCACTTGTTGGAGGCGTGTGAATCAGAAGGCAGTCTTAACATGAACTGCATTTATTATTTATTTGGTGCGCATTTCATATAATTCGCGTTAGCTAGATATCGCAGTGCGTTACACAGACTACTGCATCAGACTGGAAATAACCTTTCTAGTGCATTGGCTCCATAACGGTGTCCGATGTACATGATATAGTCGCGTCTTTGACAGACCACTTGACAACGCCGCAGTCGCTGACGTCGAACGGCTTTGCTCAGTGCCTACAGAGCGGTACACCGAGACCTGCCCACCCCTGGGTCGCGACAGGCACGATCTAAAGCGCGTCTGTTAGTGTGTATAGGCTAAATCATGAGAAGGGGCGTGCACGCTATTAATTTCATCACTTTCTTTTTTTAGGATTTACAGGCGGACGCTTGTCCTCAATCATACTTTACGGAAGGTGAAGATAAGTTCGACGATGGAGCGCGTCTATCCAACAAACGCCTATTCACTCTCTCAGATTTCCAAGTCATAAGAACGTGGAAATACGGTCGCTGGGCGCGTATTCCACTCCTTAGCTGTTCGCATGATGAATGTAAAAGCGTACCTCTTGGTGCGGATATAAGGAACGTCCAGTATATACGGATGGTATCCGACACGGGGTCTAGTGGTTTTAGGTTGAAATGGGGCTGGTGGAATTAAAGAAAGTAGCTCCTGGGAACTATCTCCATTATGCAACAGGTATATGACTGCGAGGCAGGCGACCACTCAACTCTACTTTGAATGATCTGAGTGGTTTTCATTTATCAAGATTAAATAACGAGTGATTTACGTTATTTTCCCATCTGTACTGTACTGTAATGTGAATATGGAATGTGCGTGAACAGTTACCGGCCGTGGTGTCGAGCGAGTCGAGCAGCTCGCTCTTGAGCGCCTCCAGCTCCTCGTTGAGGTCGCGGCGCAGCTTCTCGGCCTTGGTGCGCGCGGCGCGCTCCGCCTCCAGGTCCTCATGCGCGTCCGCCAGCGCCGACTCCGCCTCGCGCGCCGCCTGGCAACAGCGGCGGAACGGATGAGAACTCATCTTTAAAGCGCACTCTTTGTCCCCAAAACAGGTCTGTCTTTATTATCAAAATAAATATACGTTACTGGTAACTAACGCAAAACCTGTTAAAGGTAACTCAGGTACATCAAGACTAACAACTTTTGTTCTATGACTTTTGCCAAAACTTAACACATCCTAAGATATATATATTTTTAGTTTTAGTGGGGATTTCTACCAATAGCTCCAAGTTTAAAGTTCAGTCAGCTGACGCTACGAAATCATCTGCCCCGGTTGCATCGCGCCGCCTTTCAGAGTGTTAAGAAGATAGAACTGCAAATTTGATTTTTTTATTTTTTTGTATGGGGAAAAAAAGATTAAATTAGAAAAAGTCGTAAAACAAAAGTTGTTAGTCTTGATATACCAAAGTCACCCTTAAGAGGTTTTGCGTTAGTAACCTGTATCCCTGTATAATTGGAGCTTGAGTACAACCGAAGTATTCACAAAGTTACTTTCAAGTCTGTTAAAAATATAGTCATTAAGAAATGCGATCACACCTTCTGAGCTGCAGCGCGCAGAGCACCTTCCTCATCAGCTCGGCTGATGGCGGCAGCCAGTTCCTCCTCACGCTTACCTATCAAACAACACAAACTGTATTAGCAACCAACATAAATATAAATGCAACAATTTTACAGAAATATGATATTTAATAGTCATTTTAAGGTGGAAAGTGATTGCCCAAACAGGGTCGTGACCACAATACACGAGTGCGTTTTGGGATCAGTTTGTGCATACCTTTTTTTTATTATTACTGACAAGCTTGCGCTTGACCTCAATCTCACCTGCTGGAAAGTGATGATAAGCCCGACGATGGAGCGGACTCGCCCAGCAAATACCGATTCACTTGACGTCTCGTTTTCACCTTCAGTTATATGTGAACTAACATATCAATGGTGACTGTCAACGGATCGTTGTCCCGTGGCGATAGTTACCGTTCCTAAGTTACAATATACCTTCCATTAGACGCAATGGGTCACTTTGTCGAGCCAGCATAAGAAAAATATCTAATTTTCTGACTGTAAAGTCATCATTTTACAGTCTCTATATTTCAATAGATCTTTTGAAAACGGATAGGCCGAACGAAGCGAGTCACTAATTAAATTTGCAACCATGTACCGTGTACAAAATTAGAGCTATGGCCGCTGGTAGCATATTCCACTCCTTAGCTGTTCGCATGATGAATGTAGAAGCGAATCTTCTCGTGCGGATATAAGGAACATCCACCACATACGGATGGTATCCGACACGATGTCTAGTGGTTTTGTGGTGGAATGGGGCTGGTGGCTGGTGGTGGGGGTAGTGGTAAGCATAGCGTTGTCCATAAAACGACTGTAACTATCAACAGTAAAAAAAATCTATCGACAGTCGCAGTGATCATGCCGGCCTGCACAGAAATCTCTTCACGCTTTGCTTAAAGGAGCCGGTGTCATAGGAAGGTGGGAACACGCTCGCCAGAAGACCATTACACAACCAGATGACTCGGCTGCAGTAAGAGATAGGGAGCTTCTCAGCCCTAGCCGAGATGCGAGTTACCATATAGCTGCGACTCCATAAACCCGCGCACGTGGTTCCATTATGGAAGGGAGTAGGAGGGACAAGATTACATAAGTTAAGTTAAGGTTAGGTGGATGGGTTAAGGTTAGTCTGGTCCACGCACTACCAAGTCCACATTGACCGTATTGAGAGGATACAGAGGCGGTTCACTAGATTTGGTCTAACTAATACAAAAAAATATGTTCCATATGGTGACAGATTGAAACTTTTTGAAATGCACACACTGCAAGGTCGTAGACAGTTTTTCGACATGACATTTATCTATAAACTCTTTCGTTGCCGTGTGGACGATCCGGAACTTCTGGAGCAGTTTAGTATTGCGGTACCTCGCAGGCTGCCACGGTATCCTGCTCCCATGTTTGCCACTAAACGATATAAGACCAACCTTGGTCACTTTTCTATAGTGCCAAGGCTGTCACGTTTATATAACGAGTGTGTGGCCGGGGATAGGAACATCGATATTTTTGCGGATTCGTTGCCGGCCTTCAAGAGGAAAATCAGTGAGCAGGTGTGTTGAGCTTGGCATTGTTCTTGGTGTTATATAATTTTTAATTTGAGGTATTATTGTCTGCTGTTTTTTTTTGTATTCTTTTTGGTTTTTCTGTGTTTTGGTTTTAGTTGTCTGTTTTGATATTGTTAGTTAATGCTTTTGGGCCATGCTGTGGCTGTCTATTATTGGTATCCGTTACCGACATTTAGCTTATGTATGTGATTCAGATTGTTAATGTGAAGTGTAATGGAGCTGTTGACAGCCCATAAGTAAATAAATAAATAATAATAATAAATAACTATTGTTTCTACTAGACCATCATTCTATGAAACGGTGCTTGTTTAAAAACCTCATTGAATGAAAGAGCGTAATCGTATTTAAAGATGGCTTACTGAGAACGATCTGCAACTCTTCGAGCTGAGCCTTCCTCTCGACCAGCTGCTCCTTGACGTCCTGCAGCTCGGTCTCCAGCTTCCTCTTGGCTCTGTCCGCTTCTTGACGCAACTGGTGATCCTGAGGGAACAGTTCTGATTAACACTAAATCTACCGCAACGGGCATAATGGCCGGTCTTTATATTTGTCTTAGATCTTTTTTTTTGAGATAAGCTTTTGTTTGTGCGGAGTTTATAAATTTGAAATAGTAAATAAAATGTTTTCTTTTGCAGTCAAATTGACCAACCAAGGTAGATAAAGCGCCTAAAAAAAATTATATCGTAAAATAGAAAGAAAATCTAAAAGTAAACACTGATGAATATATTGTCTGTGTAATGTAAGAAAAATCATACCGAATTTTGATATCGGTGTGATAATGTTTAAGCATTAAAAAAATGTACGAAAGTTTGTAGAAAGTCAATTTGACCTGTGTTAGTAGATTTAGTGTTGAATGCGGTCAAAAATATTACTATTATTGGTAAATTGAACAAATATTCACCAAAATGACGATATATACAGGGATTACTGAAATTATGTTTACAATGCGCAAGAAAACCAAACATTTTAACAACATTATAACCTTTTTAGAGATCAATCAAAATTATATTCACAAAGAATCAGTTCCGAGACTCACTTTAAGAAGTTTCTCTTCGAGCTCTGCGATAGCGGACTCCTGCTTCGCCTTCAGCTTGCTCAGGTGCTTGGCCTTCTCCTCCTCCTCGGCCAGCGCTTGGGACAAGTCGTTTGCCCTCTCCTCTAATATCTGAAATTCATACAATTTTCTTTTAATGAATCATTATCATAAGCTAGCTCCGATTAACCCTCCAATACACACAAACATGGTGTTGTGACCTCCGTAATGTCTTAATTTATTAATTACTAGCTGACCCGGCAAACGTTGTTTTGCCAAATAAGTTATTTCTAGGTAATTTCTAGTGGAGACAAAAAATAACTAACTTATTGTATGTGTATAAGAATATAATTAAAAATTAAAAAAAAAATGTTTAGGGTGAGCAACCGTTATCACTTAGGGGTATGAAAAATAGATAGTAGCCGATTCTCAGACCTACTGAATATGCATATAAAATTTGGTAAAAATCGGTAAAGCCGTTTCGGAGGAGTAAGGTAACTAACATTGTGATACGAGAATTTTGCCCAGTATCAGAACTCCTCCTTAAATTTAAATACACTTTTAAACACAGATACAAATATAATCTATTATGTACAAAATAATCCATTAATCTTTAACACGTTCATTAGCGAGCGCAATTCGTTTGTGTTTCTCACGGGGCCCAAATCAGACTCTCGGTACGCCGTAACGTAAGCAAGCGATATAAAAACTATTTAACTCGAGTATTATGATATTATTATCTTCGATTTATCGCAAAAAATGTTGTTCTTCAATTCAAATGTATTAAGAGTGTTTTAACGAAAAACAAACAGTTATAATGTGATTATTTTCAGTATTTTTATGTTGTATATCATATTTTTATATACATACAAGTGCATATTCCATTAACCCTTTTAAAAATCCAACAAAAATCTTATTAATTTCTATAATCACCTATAATTGGGTGACGCGCCGACGAATGTGTTAATTAAAGATTAAAACGTTAAGGTTATCGATATAATTGACAGTTACCTTCTTTTCTTTGACGAGTTTCTGATTGGTGTCATCACTCAGAGCCAAGTCTTCTTCCAGTTTCTTCAACTTAGCGTCGCACTGCACGCGTTCTAACTGAAGTTTTTGTCTTGCCGCTTCCTCTTCTTCCAATTGCTCTTCCAGATCCTGCATATTAAAAGAAAACATCATGGCTCGTCATAGTAAAACATGCTTTGAAGAGGTTTCTATAAGAACAACATAATTTATTTATTTTGGGAGTCGAAGCTGCTCGCGTCCGTAGGCTGTACCCTAGTTTCCCTACACGTGACTCCTGGGTGGTGCTAAACGAGCAGCAGTGAGGTGGTAGGGCGTCGGTGACCGTCTGGATCGCGACTACAGTGCATGGTGTAAAGCCCGTCATAGTGACCAGTTTCGGCTTGTCGCATTTCGGGATCAGCTTGTGTATATCCAGTAGCTCATATACCTGGAGACGTTCAGTCGTGGTATATGCGGGCCGACATGACGATGTAGACTATCAAAGAATTTTCATCCTTTGATGGCCGCTTTCGTTTTTGGACTACACTGTACTTACCATCAGGTACTCTGTAGTCACTATGTCGAGCCAGTGTAAAAAAAAAATATTTTATCTTCCAAAACTTTATAATTATAGAAAGAGTTGTTAGAGCCGGCCCTGTGACTATTACCATGGAGGTATTTGAAAGGTGGCAGAAGATGATTACCTGAATGTTCAGCTGCAGACGCTTCTTCTCCTGGTGGAGGGCGTTGCAGCGTTCCTCTTCCTCTTCAATGCGACCTTCAAGATCGTGCAGCAGCTCCTCGAGCTCCTGCTTACGGGCGGCGGCGCGGGCTCGGCTCTCTTCAGCTTCGGCGCATAGCTCCAATTCGGCCTAACAAATACGATTTATTTAATTCTGCTTCCTCATTCACAATGAAAACAGCAAGGGAGAAAGAGATACTCTCGTCTAAATTTCCACGTTCTTCCGAATCGGAAGCCTTCAGAAGGAGAGTGCATAGACCACGTGTTTGGCAAATTTTCTCCATCATCGATCTCATCTTTACCTTTTACAAGTTATGACTGAGGTCAGCGTTTGATCCATCGTAAAAAGAAAAAACACTAAACCCAAAGGAATATTAATAAGGAACTAGGAAATATTAATCTCCATAACAATCATTAATTTCTTCCTGAATTGAAGTAATTTCTAAGCATTTACAAACTCGCCTTACATCAGAAGCTTCTCTATTTATTATATTATGAAATTCGAAAAAACTTCATATTTTCCCTTCCTATCCTTTAATTTTGATCTTTTTCCTCCATCACAAATACTTTTTTGTGTTTTTACTTTGTCTCTTACTTCCACTTCCATTTATTTAGAACCTGTTTACCTGTAATTGTTCAGCCAACTGCGTCTTCTCAGCATTCGCCAGCTGGTACTTCTGCTCATACTCCTGGCACCGTTTCATTTGATTGTCCAATTTGTCACGTATCTGTCTTAACTCGTCCTCCTTTTGTGTCAATTTCTCTTCCTGCTTCGTTACTTCTAGCAAAGGTTTCACCTGGAATATTATAAATTATATTAATAGACGAATTTTTAATAGTTTCCAAGTCGAAATGAGATGTCACTTGAATGATGCTTGTTGTTACGAAGTATGTGATAAAACTGACATTTCAACTGGAGCATCTTAAAGCCGAAAAGATCTTTATTAGTATTACGGAAATGTACACTTTGTTAAGCGAATTAGAACACTCAAATCACAGTGGGAGGGAACCCCATCTACATAATACGCACATACATTCATACAATGTAGAATACAGAATGTACAATGTAACTCAGATTTAAGAATACAATGTTATTGAAGAGGATTATGTAATAGGTTGTTTGTTTTTCTTTTCCTCTGGTTTAAGTTTTTTTTTTTTAAATTAAATTAGTGTTTTTCTTTTTGTTACTGTTCCTGTTCGTGTGTTGCTCGTATTTTGTACATTTTTTTTATCCTTCTATACAAGTACTCTACGTTTTGAAACATTTGTAATATATCTTGTTCATTTCTTGTATGTATTAATCTACACTATGTAAGTTCTTATAAATAAATTTCTTGAAGGCTAGTAAAATCAACAGTCTACACGATATTATAATAAGCCTATAAAAGTACAATAATATTAGTGAAATTATAATTACTGAAACTGGTACAAATTATGACAAATAAAATAAAGAAAGATTAATAATTATTAATGCTACAACAAAAATGCCTATAAAAAACTGTATTCATAAGAACTGTGCAGATTTCTCACACAATAAATCATAAGTAAAGTCTTTGTCCATATCTACCTATAGATATTATAGAAAGGGCTTTGAAATTATATAAACAACTGAAGATATCTTGAGTTATAATGATGTAACGTAAATTTATACTCATACAGAAGTTGTATTATCAAAACATATCATCAATTGTGTAATATATATTATATAAGCTCATGCACCTAATATCATAACAATCGGGAATTCTATTATAAACTACATATGGGCTGTTACGTAACAGAAACAAAAACTTTGGCCCGTTCATGCAGCGCGACAGCGCGCATTTTTGTGCGCACTTTCAGCACGGAACTCTATTTCTTGAGAAATCCAAAGGTGCGAGGCCTGCCATAGCAAATGGGTTAAGATGAATTCTATAGACAAAGCATACGAGTAAACAAATAAGTGTATAAACCCAAATTCCACTGACCTTGATGTAGAGCCTCCACCATTGCCAATTCCTAAGTTTCAGATAGGCAGCACAGTTCCTCTGGATGATTCTGATCGCGTTGAGCTGCTGCAGCCTCTTCTGGTAGTTCCTCCTGGCCAGGTAACCTCGGCAGAAGGCCTGGAAGTTTACTATCAAGTCTGTGATCTTGTAATCGCGCTCTTCTTCCAAATGCGCAAGCACTCCGGCCCTAAAGAAGATCTTCGATTGACCGACGCGGTACAAATTATGATCCAATTCCAAAGCCTCGATCATTTGCTCGCAGGCCTTCTTTCCGTCCATGAACCCTTTCGGGATGATGTTAGGAGTCAGAAGCTCATAACGCTGTCTGAACTCTTGGAACGGAATCCGGTTCGGGAAGCCCTGCCTGCAAATCCTGATGCCCTCAAGCACACCGTTGCAGCGGAGCTGGTCCAATACTAGAGGCGCTTCGATCTTTCCGGCCTTTTTCTCGTGATTCGGGATTATACATCTCACGAAGTTGGGGTTGGTGTTTCGGAGTGTCGCCATTAGTTTCGTCAGCTGCTCTTTGTACAGCTGGGAAACTGTTCTGAACATTCCTTTACGCGTTCTCGCGCCAAACTGCGTATCTGTCATAGCTTGTTGCGCCATTCCGACAATCTCTGCGTCTTTCCAAATATGGCACACGAATGAGTCCTGTGAATTTTGGAGAAGAGAAACAACGTTCTCGTTGAGAGGGTCCATATTTTTCATAAGCCACTGAGCCGCAGAATAATCAACTTTGCCAGCGTAATGTATGATGGCGAAGTCTGCGATACCTCGGAAATCAGTCTTCATGAATTTAGGATGCACGGAATGAGCTGACACTAGCTTTTCTACAAAACTTTTGTCGGTGGCTTTAGGGAACCAGCACTCTTCGTCCAACAGAGCCATGATGCCCATTGGTTTGTCGATGAGGTCGATGGTCGGTTGCAAGTCTAATCCGAAATCTATGAACTTCCATTCGATTCCTTCTCGTTGGTACTCTTCCTGTTCCAAGATGAACATAGTGTGATTGAAGAGCTGTTGTAGTTTCTCGTTCGTGTAATTAATGCACAACTGCTCAAACGAATTCAGATCGAAGATTTCGAAACCGGCCATATCGAGAATACCGATAAATGAAGCTCCCTGCCTCTTGGTTCTGTCCAGGGATCGATTGATTCTGTTGACGAGCCATCTGAATAAGCGCTCATAGCAAGCCTTACCGATGGCCTCAACTGAGAATTCGACTTGTTCTTTAGTTTGAGCTTTCGTGACAAAATCGCGACCTACTTTAATTCTAGGCTTGAGGAAGGCTTTTGTCATTTCTGTTACTGAAAGGCCTGAAATGGAGGAAATACAAATGTTATATTCTACGTCACTAGCTTCAGGTAAAGAATTATAATTGGATACAAGTTTCTTTAAAATAGCAATAATGTACTAGCAATAATGTTATTACCAAGTAAATGAGCAATTTTCTGAGCAACAGTGTTGTCTGGCAGTGTGGCTTGATCAGAATTCCTCTCCTGCTTAAACTGCATTGAACCGAAGAGAAGGACCGCGGAGACTATTCTGAATATGGAATTGAAATCCTCGTTGTTCATGCCCATGATGTTCATGGATTTCATTGTTGCCTGGAATTCAGCCGCGTCATCGATGCCCGGTACTGGCAACGAGCCGTTCGTTAAAAACGGATAACTCTTCGGATCCTCTAAGATGAACTCGGCCTTTTGTTGCGCCGTCGCGCCCACCAGAAGTTGGTAGAAGATGTGGAACGTCCTCTCATCTTTCGCTTGCCTTATCGCTCTTGATTTTTCTAGCAAATACGTTTCTATATTTGCTCCAGCTATGTAACCTGACGCGTCGAAGTTGATTCTTATGAATTTACCCTAGAATCATATAAATTTTATACATTATCGATCAGTGATATAAATATGTCTACTGTCAACTAAGTATTAGCTTTCCAACTGGTTTCTAGACTGAAAGATCCTAAATATGCTCCATTAATAGACTCTCAGATTATGAATTTTTAGAGACACTGAATTGAAGACTGTTTAATTGAAACGTATGTGGATTACTTACAAATCTAGAAGAGTTGTCGTTTTTGACTGTTTTGGCGTTACCGAAGGCTTCTAGAATCGGATTTGCCTGCAGCAATTGTTGTTCAAGTTCACCCTGTAAAGACATGAGTTTCATTACTTCTACTGAAACTATATTATCATTGATACAAGCTGACAAAGCTGATATTATTAATCTGTTATTATTCAGGTTTTAATTGTTAGATGTTCCCTTCAAATAAACAAGTATTACCAAACATATATTAGTTTATAGTAGCTTGCGACATAAATGCTTCATGATTTACAAAAGCTGATGAATTCGGTGTATTATTTTGATTTTTTTCATCTTTAAAACCGTTTGGCTATACTCAGAACCTCGGAATACAACAAAGATGTTAAACGGGTTAAGTTACACAACATTTATATACAACTTAAGTTAACATATTTCTAGCATATAAAGATCCATCACCAATCCTATTTGCGAAAAAGAAAATAAGTCATGAATTGAATATTGTAGAACCAATGGACAATGATTTTAGCTGCATTACCTCAAATGTGGATCCGTTCGTCTATGAGAATATACAGCGGCGTGAAATGAAATGGTTATTATTAAAGACCAATGTGATTTTAAGAGTCAATAAAAGCATAAAAACAGATAAGGTTAATATCATGTACGCTATAAATAATGTAGACTATCCTAGGTTAAATAAAGACGATGATAAAAAGCAAGTACATTGTACGGATAAACTAAAATGTTTTAAACAAGAATCACCATTATTATATCATCTAGTCTGTACATTTACAGTATTAATCAATGCTGAACACTAAAAATATATTTAATATTTGACATTTATTATTGAAACCATTACCTACGCATTAAATGAAATTAAATAAAACATTGACATAATGAACTGAGGGAAATACCTTTGTAATGAAATCTATTTTTTTAATTGTTGGCTATAGCAATCAATGCACTGAATATTTTCAAAGTATTCATATGAATTTGTGCACAGATTCTAATAGAAGCAGGCGTAAACTTAGGTATATTTACACTGGGGTAATTATTCTAGACTTATTTACATCAGAATTATGTAGTGACCGTCGCGGCCTGGCGGATAAGGGACCAATAACTATGCGCGGCATCGCGAAAGACTCCATATGCTTACCGATGAAGGAAATCTTCGTGAGGAAACTCGTATGACATCTATTAGAAATGTCATGCGGGAATGACTTAAAAACAGCGATCTATTTCGTAACTGATTACATTGGACACGGATTATAAGCGCAAAGTGGATACAACCACCAATGTATTTCTACTCACCCCGAAAGAGATATCGGGTATTAAGATAATAGGGTATTATAAGGAATAGAAATATTATTAGGATAGTCAGAGCGTTGAATGATCAACCAGAAAATGTAATCTCAGGTCAAAATGTGAACCATTTCACCATTTGAGTGCGGAATAAATTTAATTTAATTTTTATTTTTGGATAACAGGCACCCACTACCCGCCACTACTTCAATACTCTACTGGCAACCCCACCGGCTATTGCCAGTGGCCCCTTTACACTACTAGGCTCACACAACAAATACACAATTACAATTAACAGCATTTGCAATTTTGTAAGCAAAAGTGCGGATGATATACATTGGGCAAGACATATAAGCGCAAACTGGATACAGACACTAAAACACCCTACAAGGGATATAGAGTGACGATATTATTATTATTGATTATGTAAGCACCGTAATGTTACCCGGGGATGATATTAAAATAGATAATTTTTAACTTACAATGACATCGATAACATAGGAATATTTGGATAAGAAAAAAACATACAGCATAAGGAAACAAACGTGACAAATTCAGTTTAATGAAAATTTGGAAAGTGATTATCCTTTGGTTGACGTTAAACGGAAATGATAATGTGATAAGTATGATTCAAACAATACTACATAAACGAATCATTGTTATGTTTGTTATGTTTGTTGTTACATTATCTAATCACTATTGTATGAAATAACCCATTTTAAAACAACTCACACACACACACACAACTGTCCGATAACAAGCTAAGTTTTAATTTGGACAAATTTTAAAGTATTCAATAGCTAACACACTTGACAACTGCTGTATCTCTAAACTGGCTTTTTAAAATTCATACACTGCCGGCCAAAAGTTTCATTGAACGAAAAATAGTGCGCTAAATGTTCACGTAAAAACTGCCTTTTATGTGCTTTGGAGAAATGGTTTGGAAGGAATTGCTATTTTAAGATGGAATAACATTTAGCCCAGCACACAATGTCTAATGCGGGTTGGCGGGTGTGCACCATGTGCAGAGAAGGTGCTTGCAGCAGCCATCTACTTGCAATTCGCATTGTTGTCTACCCCAGTCTGCTCTCACGCTCTTATGACACCCCAGTATGATGAAGAGGGAGGCCCTATTCTATTCTGCCGGTAAACGGCTAACACACTTTTAGTAATTAGAATAGATTAAACATAAAAACGTGCATATTTACATTACATTTTGTGGTATATTATCCTCCAGTTAATTTTTTACTGTAATTATTTATAATTAATTATTGATTCTTTTTTAGATTCATTACCTACAGCAGACACCAGTTTCACGCAAACATTTTTATTGTAAATATTTCTGTTATTGTGTACTTCAGTTTCTGTTTGTGAGGAAAAATAAATAAATACAAAAAAATACATTACATTTAATTATTAAATAATATATCGAATCATTAATCCAAACGCATTTTATTATCTAAAGTAATTATCGATCGTTTAAAAGTAATCAAGATTAAAAAAGAATGATTCATAATGACAATGTATTAAGGGCGGTCTGCCTTAGCAAATTAAACCTAGTTTTAACCTGTACAAAACGCTATTTAGCACTAAATTATTTCATCGTAATACCATTAGACACCGTGTCAGATACCATCCGTATCTGCTCGATGTTTCGTATATCTGCATGAAAGGATTCGCTTCTGCATCCATCATGCGAACAGCCAAGCAGTGAGATGTGCTTCCAGCGATCATATTTACACGATCTTGTGACCTTTAAGAGAAGGGTGAATAGGCATTTTTTAAGCGGAAGCGGTCCATCAGCGGACTCATCTTCACCTTCCACCAAATGTGATTGAGGTCAAGCGTCCATCTAAAAATCAAAACTGCCCTCAATGTCTTGCACGGAATCATAATCCAGTTTTAACAACTGTCAAAATTAAATCACCATCGAAATCGAATTAAACCGATTTAGTTAAGTAGGGTTTTATACAAGCTTAAACTAGATTTAATTTGTAGGTGCAAGCCGCCCTTCAAGTTACTTTATAGTAACAGATTCTAGTGACCTGAAACTTAAAATTATTTCTTGTTTACAATTTTTTTTTGTCGATTTACTAATGAAATATTTTCGTCCTATCTTTACAATTGTTTAATTTTGTTACGGCCATCATCCGTGCTACTAACATAGCGTACACGTTGGGCTCGACGGGCAAGCTCAAAGATGATACGGCCGCTAATGTATCCCTGCTCACTCCGAAAGGAGCATAGCGTGACGATAATTATTATTTTAGAATCAACTAATGTTAAAATTTCAAAGCAACAATAATGATAATAAACCACAAGCAAAGCAGACATCCACCGTATGACGTACATGCAGTTAACATTCATGAGTTATCCAGTACAATCAACTTACTATAATCAACTGCGGTGTCGGTCCCTGTAGATGGCCCCAGGTCCACGGGATGAAGAGAAAAATAAAAAAAATATACATGAGTATTGCTGATAGACGACAGTTGTTGCAGTACATTTCTTCGGAGAGTGCTGATAGTTTATTAAAAGAAAATGGTCACGTTGGGACAATGTTATATTAATATGTACTTTGTAGTGTTTGCGAGAAGGAGTTAAATTTCTATTTTCTCACAGTATCGCCGTATATTATAGTGTAGTAAGAAGGATAGAGCGCATGCTCTCCCTTTTCAGGACAGCGTTTATATTTTACACATTTCAACAGACAATCGTAGTTTGCTGAAAGTCGCGGAACGGGACGGAATATTACACGGTCAATTATAAAGGCGTTGTATTGAAAATGGAAATATTCATAAAGCTATGTCAAAATTGTTTCAATCATAGCAACATCTTCAAAAATTCATATTGTAAAAACACAAACGTAAATTAAGCTTTAATTAAAAGTAAATACAAATCGTCTTTTAAACCATAGCACGGAGACAAAAATATTTTTGACAAAATGACTCTGATCTAACAAATTTAAATCATAACAATGGCCCAACGTGCGAACAGCAAAGAAAAATATTGATCTAGTAACAAACGTATTCTCGTGCTGTGCATGACGGCATGCCACCCTCGTGACATACAGCTGTGCAATTCGTAAATTTATAGAATTTAGCTTAAAATTATCTAGCAATTAAATATGATACAAATCACAATTACTAAACAAAAACGGAATAATACCATTAACTACAGTTAAACAGTTCTCAGATGACAAGATGGTTAAAATTGGAAATAAACTTACAACTACAAATAATCTCACGTCCGTGATTTAACCTTAAACAATTCTACTTGAAAGTGAAGACCAAGCTAATCTGAACATAAAAGCAATTTTTTTTTCTTTTCACTTGGTCCTTAGGAGGATATGACAGTATAATTATGATAATATTTTGTTCTGTAAAAATAATAGTCTAATGAATTTTCTATGAAACAATATTCGTCCAAATCTAAGTATAAAATTCAGCTATGTTAAGCTATGGTCATATTTCCAAATGCCTAATTAAGAATGCACGACTGTTGATAACAATGTCTATGTATATTTTAGATTCGTGTTTGAGACTACAGCTCAAGGCTAACCACATACCAATCGCGTTACTGAGCACTATCTTTACACTGTCAAAGTAAAAAAAAAGGCCATTATTCTAATGAAACCCAAAAAGGTCCGGATAAACATCGAAGTTACTGTTTCGGTAACTGTGAAGAAATTTGAAACTCAGTACCAAGAGAATTTCTAAACGCGCAATTATTCGATTATCTCTTACTTTCCTAGCTACTGTTTCCCATAGAGTCACTGTTATAAGAACAATAGAAGAAATATGTCGCATTAATTTAATTTTAACGTAAATATTATTTTGTTTATCATTTGTATCAATAATAATAGCAATCAACACAATTCTTTTACAATTGCAAGGCTTCTGCTAAATAAATACATTAGAAAAACATTTATATAATTATAGCTTGATTTTTTAAATTACATACTTTACTGAAGTCTACACAAATTTTCTTACAGCTTTTAGCTACACATCTAGCAACCTCTTATGATTAAATTTGAAAAGACAAAATATCCATATTGCTGACATCAAATATAAAAACTGTAGCAATTATAACAATGGTAATGACTTTAGCATACATATTTTAATTTTTCTGAAACCTCCCAAGAATATATTACAGCTTACCAAAGTTATTCGTTTAGCGTTTTTACAAATTACTTGTTTGTTATCCCATTTCTTACCCTTGTACGATAGTCAAACCAGAAACCGTAAGTGCGCTTGTCAAACATAAACAAAATTCGTAAGAAAACTATTTGTTCAATCTGTTTTTTATTGATCGTCATCATATATGAAATTATTCATCTGCAGCTGTTTACATCATGATGTCAGTCTTCAGCATTTTTATACTAAGAAACAAGCATAACAATTATTTAAATGCACTGACGCAATTGATTAACTCCCATAGGATTACAACTAGTACGTAATTTATTTGAATAACAAATCGATTCATCCAATCAAGTGCTTCGCCAAATAAGGATGCACCATGTACTTTAATGGACGCCGTTACTACTATCGAATTAACTCTGTAGTATATAAAGTATTTGAACGTGTAACATTTTACGGAATTTTATTTAATTTCCTTAAGAATTATAAAGGTCCCCATCATTAACATGAACATGTTCTAATCCTGCGCTAAGAAAAATACATTCTCGATCTTCTTCACTACCATTTTTTTACCTCTTTTACGATTTCTTGTAATTAAGCATTATGTGGATATATAATATACTACGTAATTATTATAATGGAACCTATCTGCAACCGAATTAAAAACCTTAAATTGCTAGATTTAATATTCAATCACATTGGTAATATCTTACCGCTCCGGATCCTTTAGGTTTAGAGGCTGCTACGTATGCTAAGTACTGGATCACTTTCTTTGTGTTTTCGGTTTTACCGGCGCCTGATTCTCCTGTACATAGGATTGACTGGTCCTCGCGATCTGGAATTTGGGATAAAATTCTTGTTATAATGTTATCAAGACCATATGGGATATTTTAAATATTGACATATCGTATTACAAGCGTTTTATTGGCACATTCGCTCATAGAGTTAAAAAAGAAATTAAACAACAATATGGTGTGTCAAAAATTCGTTGAAACTACTAAAACGCAATTAGTTTGGTCAGGTTGGACTTTCCTAGATTAATTTCCTGTATGCCTGACAAACAAACGCCACTAATATTTACATGGTTCACATTATGCTGGTTCAAAATGTTTGAACTCAAACATTACTACGGATAGTCAAGGTACAAGAGTTCTAAAGCTAAATACATTTCACGCTGCATGGGTAAACAAAGGTGTTGAAGCCTTTAATTTGTTTTCAAACGAGAATAATTCTCTGGGTGTTTCTTGTATCTGAGTTACAATGTGGCTCATTAGTCGACCATGCCCGTCATCGAACACTTTAGTGATGTACCAATCCATGTCGATAAAGTAACATAATCTTAATATGGTGTAAATTCAGATTCTGCTAAAGATATAATATCATATTGCAGTCCCGAATCCAGTTGCTCATCGTTTTTAGTGGTCATTGCTAAGTGTTTTATTTTACCCTAAAATTACTAATGTAAGGGAAAGTTTAAGTTGTGTGTCCTTTATCTTTAAACTAATGGCATGACTTTATCTTCCCATCATAATTCCTATCTTGGTTTACTTTCTGTAGTTTATTTTTTTGTCGATTCTGCTTTGAAATGATTAGCATAAGCAAGAATGCTGTTAAGCTCTACATTATCGACAGCATTCTAATATAAACAGAAACGTTAGCAGCACTAGAGCTCGTAGATAAGCGACCAGTTTAGAAACGGGTCGTTTGTCTAATTGTTCACTAATGGCCCAACGAGTAGATACGACAATGAGTTACGATCCAATATGGTTATGTATTGTACAATAGTTTAAATAGCTTTTCCTTTTGTTTTGTTCGTTATCAAGCATGATGTTATTGCGAAAGTAATTCAACAGACACGCTAAATTTTATTTACATTCTATTGAAACGTAAGATCAATGACAGCGCAAAAACGCTACATTTAGTCGTAGTTTTCCTACTTTAATGTTTTGCGAACGTAGAAACCAGAAAAACAGGTGATTCAGGATTAAATTATCTAGTGACAATTTAATACCTAAAGTTGTTTGAAGTAAACAGCTAAATTAAAATAGTATCATTACCTACCATTAGTATCTTTAAATTTTGTCCAATTTCCAAAAATATCAATAAACAATCAAGAGGATCTAATTTGAAAAACATTTTGATTAAGAAGTATCTATTCGCCTGAGAAACAATCGACAGATTTAGATAAGGTTAAAGATGGAACCATAAGACGGAGCAATTAATTTTGAATAACTGCTTGACGAACATTAATATTTATAAATGAAAAAAAACCATAATAAGGATTACATAATGCAAGTTCCGGAGTGGAGACTACGAATAGACAAGCGTAATGTGAAACCAGATAGAACTATGACTTGATGTAACTATATAGGAGTAGAAGATTGGACTCAATCATGCTTATTATGATGGCGGAATAATATCCAGCAGTGGACTAATGTGATGATGGTGAAAAGAAAACATACCCTGAAGCATAGAACGGTAGGCTGTGTCGGTGATGGCGAAAACGTGCGGCGGTACCTCATGCCTCTTGATGCCTTTATACCTCTCCATAATCTTCTCCGTGTAGATGGGCAGCTTTTTGTAGGGGTTCACGACAACGCAGAAGAGGCCGGAGTATGTCTGCAAACAATAGAACATTTTCATTTACATTATCATCATTCAAGATAATCTTTATAACCAGGTAAAGTTAGTTTCTTTGTTTAATAAGAAATTGTGAATTTGCTTTAACGTTGTAGCGATTCAGGGAGTTCAATGAAACCCTGAGATCTTTACCACGTAATTTGAACGTGGTTTTATTTCTAATGCTTACTTAGTGAAGACACCTTTGCATAGAGTGTATACGTTGTAAATAATTCAAATTAACTAAGACATGATTATTTAATAGTACGCAAGTCACAAATTGCTATACGATTGAAAAAACAAAGCGTAGAATAGAAGATCAGGTTGCAGAAAGGGTGAACAATTTGGATAAGGTTGCGGGTCGTAACTGGATGAAGTTGATACTGTATCAAGGATCAAGGCAGAACACGAGGGAGTCCTTTACACCTCATGGAGCTGAATCACTATACTAATCATAATCACAATGATGCAATTCTCCATATATAAGAATTGCTATCTTGCAAAGACTACTCTACTAATATTTATATGATTATCTCTAAAGCTAAGATGTAATTTCGTTTAGCAATCATTAAATTGATACTGAAGTCAAAATATTTCTAAAGTCACTTAACACTATTTACTATTAAAGATGTCAACATCAATTTGACGATGACCAGTTAAAAAGTCAAAAACCTGCCACTAAACGAAGCAGTTACTGGCTCTGTTTTAGAAAAAATTAAAGACATCCAACCGACTGGAACGGAGTTCTATTAAAACGAAAAACAATCATCTCGATACATTTGGACACGGATAATAAGATCGATGACATGCAAACGGTTGTGAGTAATTCGATGCCAGTGTTTGTTGGGCCCATCACTCATGGTATGAAAGACTTACGGACGAATTGCTCGACAGCCATAAAGAGAACGGTTTGACACTATTAGTTTACTAAACAAGTACTTATCCGGCATCTCTGCCACAGGTAAACACGTAATTTGAAACTACGACGCAATATTAAGTATATACAGCTGCATTTCATAATACCAAGGGAAGATTTGTAAGAAATCGAATTATTTGTACACACTTGTAACCAAAAGGTTAAATGATTTTGAATCTCACACACCTTAACTATTAATCATTCTTGTTATTTTATTTGTTGACAAAGTCCAAAAAACTTATCAGTTTGATTTATTTTATTTTCTTTAATTTACAAAGCGTAATTTTAACGTTGCTGTTACAATTAATTTGACGATAATGAATTCCGTAGAATCAGTAATACAGTTAGAAATTGGTCAGATGACAGGAAGGGAAATAAAAGTATAGTATTTCGTACGAAATGGGCCTTGACCTAGACATCTTCAAATCATATTGGACCTCAGCCAGAAGATATAAACTCAAACTCCGCTGACATAACAGTAAGATGTCTAATCACCATTAATTCTAAAGATAATTTTGCTTTTCTACTCTCCACTATTCTTGACTCATTCATGTTTCCAGAATAAATTATTTAAAAAATTGCGATTAACGAATCTTTTAAAAACTCACCATATCCAAGTTATCATCTTAAAGTTCACATTAACCAACGTGTTTAGATGACTTTAGATAACTAACACTAACGTTATTTATGAGATGTCGCTATTTCGACACCTACAGAAAAAAAAGCATTTATTTGGCACATAGCATACAACATAGCAGGATAAGTTAATCAAGATAGAAACCAACAAAAGCAGATACCCTGTGCTGAGATGATGCGCCAAAGGGATGTCAGCTCAGCAAATGCTAGGTGACCAGCTAAACCACCCAGAGCTGATTTTCATCTGACCGATTTGTTGTATCAACCCGCAGGACACAGCGTGGAAGAAAATAATAAAATATTTAGATACATAGCTCTAGAGACTATTTCAAAATCTCATCGCCTAATTCAGCTTATCCAGAGCTTATAGACTAAAAATTATTGGAACAGCGGTAACACCAGTAGAAAAGTACAAAATGTATGTAATTGGCATAATCTTTCGAAATATCTCGCTGTGACGTTATGCCAATTCTATACATTTCGGAGTGTTATCGTTGACTGAATGCTGTTTTGTTTAGGTGCCGCAGATGCATAAAACAAACGTTACAACTCTAAGCTTGTATTCATCAAACGTCACACGAACTGACAAAAAGACGTAACACGCAACCGTAGCAGAATCTATTATCCTCTACAGAAAAGGACATGGAAAACAAAAGTGTTCTTGTATCCGTCAGCTGGGGAATCCAAAAAGTCGTAAGTAACAGGGTGAATCACACGCTACAATCGAGAGCATCCGCAAGACAATACCAATTAGATATATCTGAAATAAATATTTTGAGAGACAAGTAAGTCACGTATAAATCTTTTAGTGAAGTAGTTTTTTTTTAAACAAGATTTACTACGAATAAATCGTTTTGATTTTTATATTTCTATCCTTTTTTCCTAACATCAAATTTTGTTCTCATTCCAGTTCTTTTGTATCAGCGTTCATTGTTTTAAAGGATTTGCTTATTTAATAGGCGTATTCTACAGATGTAAAACTTGTTACTTAATCATTTACATATTTTTATTACCGATCTATGTATACCACCCTTTTGTCACGGTTCTAAACATCTGCATACGCTGACTTGTCTAGCATCTTTGAGACGTCACCTTTTATGATTTACAGATAAACCTGACCATAATCAAACTTAGTGGAGAGTTAGGATGATGTCGAAGATGGAACGCGTTTATCCAAGAAATGCCTCTTCACTATTTTCTTCAAAAGACTATAATGGTTTGGAAGTCTCCAATGCATTAGAACATCATGAAATAATTGCAGGCAGGGTTCTCCACTTCTTCATAGTTCGCATTATAAATGAAGGTGTTCATAAAATGTTATTTGTTATTATAGAAAATATCGCTTATTATAAATAAGCCACACTAAGCAATATAATTTAGACTTGGACCATGATCTTTAAGCATTGAGAAACATATTTAAAAAAAAACCTCATTTTAGACTTTGCTTTTGTTAGTTTTTTCAAGCAGTCTGTCGCGATAAAAAAAAATACTACGTTGAAAATACATGTGTGTGCGTGTGTGTGTGTGTGTTTTATGACGATGTAGACTATCAATGGATTTTCATCCTTTGATGGTCGCTTTCGTTTTTGGACTACACTGTACTTACCATCAGGTACTCTGAAGTCACTATGTTGAGCCAGTGTAAAAAAAAAATTAAGTTAATAAGTAAACACATTTATCAGCTACTTAATTACAAATCACAAAAAAAAAACGTTTAGTTCAATCATAATGGAAAATTTGTCAAACAAATAAACGATGTTTTGTCTAAATAAATTACCCTTTGATTACAACGACTTATTTATTATCTTACAAAAACTGTAGAAGAAGAAACAAAGAGATTGACGATAGAAATCTTCTAAACAGACATAGGATATGGATGTTCCCAAGATTGTTGATGGTTCACAATAAAATTAAATTTACAGCAATTGAAAATATTATATCTACAAAACATAATACACTCCTCTATTATTATAAAACTCTAAAGTACTTCTTTGTTTCAATACATACCTTTAAACACAAAATCGCCAGTAGATTTGATCACGATTGGTTAGATACAATCAGAAATACAGCTTGAGCTCTCCATGATATGTACCTCACATCCAGTGACGTGCATAGGGTATTTGAACAGGGTAAGCAGAATTCGCAAAATTACTTTGAATATTATATTATGACAGTAATTATTACATTGCTTTCATAGGAAAGATATATGGCGTGAATATAAAATAGATATGAATATAAATTGTTCCTTTTTTTTGTGTAACTTTAAGGAATTTATTCTCGACTTTTTCAACATGCATGCAATGCTTGCATGCATCTATGGAATCAACGCTACTGCTCACAACGGGAACTAAGTTAAATGTACCAGTCCTAATATTATTAAAAGTTTTAGTAAGTAAACTGTAAGGTGTATTTTACAAACAGTGCCATTAGTTTCCGTTTCTGTCTATAGTGTGATCAAAGGTAAAACATGATATCCTAAAATTATTATAGAATATGGTCTGGTTACATTTTTAAATATTTATAAGAATGAATTGAGAGTATGTTTATTATTTTTTTGATTGTAAAGCATAACGGAATAACGTCGTCTGGATGACGGGCATTCATAAGTGTGGCACTCGTACAGTAAAGACGTACGCCTGGCCATGGTTATTCTGTAAGGATATTATTAAAATATAAGGAAGGATTATTCACAAGGAATATGAGTCTGGTTAATATTATAGCTAATGTAAGGAAATGGGAATAAATGATATACGAGAAGAGTTGTTTTTGTTAAACTTCTGAACATCGATATTAAAACATACATCCCAACTTACTGTTTCAAATATTCAACTACTCGATTCGCTAATAATGATCATACGAAGAACATCGAAGAAATCTTTCAAGCAAATATATCTTACGTAAAGAAAACTATATGGCGGTCACATTAAAGTCTAAAGCGACCTTGTTATCACCGTGTGCCGATAAGGAGACCAATAATAAAATCAATTTACGCCCTGACCCGATAATTGTATTTCTACCACGTAGTATGTTATTTATTCGACTTCTAACCCGACGATTTGTGTAAATATGGATTATATTTAATACGTTTCTAGATCAATTAAGTGCATATGAAAGGTCATCATCATTCGTCACATCTATTTATAAAAGATGATACAACGGGGCTGTATCTATTTATTTATTTTGTTTAGTTTCAATACCATAGTAACCACGTTGTTTAATAAAACAATTGACACTTAGACATTATAAGAAAAAATATACCAATATATAAAACGAAGCCACCCGCTTATTATTTATCCTGAACCGTCTCATGCAACAAATTGTTCCTGAAACGGACAACACGGCTCACCAAGTTGATTTTGAAGCGACAGCATCGGCCGCCACACCAGCCCTAGCTAAAGACACAACTGGGTGAATTTGGGTACAATACACGTTCATGCCTTTAAGCGCGCTTCTGGAAAAATCTTCCAACCACCCATAACCTCACACATACCTTAGAAATGTCAGATAGAAAAATTTTAACAGTATGCTATGTAGGTCCTCCATAAAACCTAGTTTGAGCATATTAAAAAAATAATGACCGTAGAATTTACGCTTAATATGCCCGTGAAAGGCCTTTACAACTTAGTAAAGAGGGGCGAGCACGTGAGGTGCTCCGTCGGCGAATTATATGTTGGATGGCAACGCAAGGGCACCCCTGTGGGTACGAACCTCAACTGGGTGACCAGCTAGGAAAAGGAGCATAACGGTGATCTACTAGCGTTTCGAAAGTAGCTACCTTGATAAGACCGACCGACCGGATCGCATATCGTGCTCATTTTGTGTATGTCCAGTTATCTAAGTACCTGGATATGGGGTCCTAGTTTCCCTACACGTGATTCCTGGGTGGTGCTAAACGAGCAGCAGCGAGGTGGTAGGGCGTCAGTGCCCGTCTGGATCTCGACCACAGTACACGGGTGTAAAGCCCGTCATAGTGACCAGTTTCGGCTTGTCGCGTTTCGGGATCAGCTTATGTATATCCAGTAGCTCATATACCTAGAGACCTTCAGTCGTGGTATATGTGGGCCGACATGACGATGTAGACTATCAATGGATTTTCATCCTTTGATAGTCGCTTTCGTTTTGGACTACACTGTACTTACCATCAGGTACTCCGTAGTCACTATGTCGAGCCAGGGTAAAAAAAAAAGTAACGTTCTATTCTGAGGCGTCTCAAGTTAGTGTAGAAATAAAACGCAAGAAAAACACTGAAAACCGTGAATAGTTACTAGAAAAGAGGGTCCTATCTCTACAAATATCTAAACTAAATAACTTGTAAGGTGTATTCTCATTTGAAGAGCGGAAACGGGGGGCCGTTTAGATAAACGGTTTCCAGTTATTCGACTCGTTAACATGCAAAAGTGTATTGAAAATTCTCATTACAGATAACAACGACATCGTACGGCGCGCTCGTTCTTAGCGCAAATATAACAAGTCAGTTAGTTGATTGTAGAAAATAAACAAAACGTTTTTTTGTACTTCATAAATAATGCGGCGTATAAGACCGGCTTTTGGGAGTGAAGCGTCGCCATGCGCTCGTAATTTAATATGTAATGTAATATTATATTAAAGCGCACTCTAATAGTTTATCCCGGAACTAATTTCTTTCCGATATCCTAAAGAGGTTGGTATATTTTTCAGGTTAATTATTATCGTTATTGACGCGGTCAACAAATGTTACGAATATCGATCTATCTTCTATCTATCGTCACGCTGAATCTCTATTAGGGTAGGCAGAGAGAATGGAACTCTACTTCTTTCTATTCTTGCACAACTCTTTCACCAGACCAAAAGTCTAAGCAAAATCAGAGTAGCGTATATAAATCTTTTTTTTTACACTGGCTCGACATAGTGACTACAGAGTACCTGATGGTAAGTACAGTGTAGTCCAAAAACGAAAGCTACTATCAAAGGATGATAATCCATTGATAGTCTACATCGTCTCTAGGTATATGAGCTACTGAATATACACAAGCTGATCCCGAAACGCGACAAGCCGAAACTGGTCAGTATGACGGGCTTTACACCCATGTACTGTGGTCGCGATCCAGACGGGCACCGACGCCCTACCACCTCGCTGCTGCTCGTTTAGCACCACCCAGGAGTCACGTGTAGGTAAACTAGGGTAAAGCTTACGGACGCGAGCAGCTTCGACTCCCAAACCTCGATTAATTCGATTTACTATAATTTCTTACTTGTTGCAACACATGCCTTATACACTTTCTAGGACACGTTAGGTGTGCCACACAGGGTATAAAGGCTATTGGACCACATGGTGCATTCGTTACGATCGATTGTGACCGAACAATGTCGCAATTCGCAGCGCGACTTATCGTGAAAGGTGCAAAAAACCCAGCGACATAGTTTCCACGCGTTGCCTCCCTTATTTGGTCGCGTTTAGCCAACGCTATATACGGTCTGTGACACACACGTTAGTCAATGCTTAGGACGATTTTCAAATATAATAGCTTTTAATTGAATTCATTAATAGAGCTTCCACTCACTCCGACGTAGGTCTGAGTTTCTTTCGGCATTCCTTCTCAAGGTAGTCGCTTCCGAAATGCTAATTGATCACCGTTAGTTAGGTTTCATTGTTCTGGCCACCCAAGTCGAGGCTCGTACCCACAGTGCAGCCCTTGCGTTGCAACCCAACCCATGAACTCGCTGGCTGAGCTCCCTAAGTGCTCGCACTTTCACGCTCGGTGAAGTTCTAAAAGCCTTTCCTGACCAACAGCAAATTGTCCAGCCAAGAAGAAAACTGCTTTCACTGCAAGCGTTTTATTCGTAAAACATTAAAGAAACCAGAAACTGTAGATGTATACAGGCATTTGCGTCAAAAGTCTGGTATTTCTTGGTCGTGAAAGGCTAGGATTAGAAAAAAACAGAAAATAGAAAATATTTATATAAAAAAAAAACTTAATGCTTGAAAAAACAAACTTTCGATGGCAAATGCCAAAACGCGACCAGCAGAAGCGAGGCTCTATGATGGTCTCTGCACGTGTGTATTGCAATCACAACCCAGATTGATTTAAGCCATACCTCAAGAACTACTGAGTTATAAGAACTAAAAGATAGAGGTTGGCAGATCCCACATCGCTTTTGCATGTATCCACGTACCGCTCTAAGACATGATGCGAGCGAGGGGTGGTTATTTACATCACTCCTCTTGCCTGTCGTTTTTTTTTACACTGTCTCGACATAGTGACCACAGAGTACCTGATGGTAAGTACAGTGTAGTCCAAAAACGAAAGCAACTATCAAAGAATGAAAATCCATTGATAGTCTACATCGTCATGTCGGCCCGCATATATCACGACTGAAGGTCTCTAGGTATATGAGCTACTGGATATACACAAGCTGATCCCGAAACGCGACAAGCCGAAACTGGTCACTATGACGGGCTTTACACCCATGTACTGTGGTCGCGATCCAGACGGGCGCCGACGCCCTACCACCTCGCAAAAATTGTCGTTATTGAGTTGCGAAGGAAGCTGGCTCTCCCTTTCTCTCAGCTCTCGGCACATGGAAGGACGAACATCCCAGCGGCTTTATTAGTCGCTAAGAGTCCGACTCTCCGGGGTTTCCACTCTCACGGTAGCCCTGATGGTCCATGAATATTTCCACAAGGTTAAAACAAGATCTTACACCGTTTAGCTGCATCTTCGCACATTACTAATAGAAACGCACCCTAAAGCTGGTGTGTCGCGTAAAAAGAAATGCAAATGATTGACCCCTGGGCGATGCACAATGGAAAGCTGGGGGTCACGCCACCGCATCGGCGGTTATGGCCGCACGCACGTCCGTGACTCACCGCATTGCGATCTGATGAGCGATTGTGATGTTTGCCCACTTTTACCCGTACACTTTGTACGTTTACGATAAACTGAGTTTAAATAAACCGCTTTATACGGAACTGAGATGAAATATTAAAACATGACTAAGAACAATTCCGGCGAAATAGGTCTTCGGGTCTTTTAAAATTACATTCACGGATTCACGAACCTTAGCATTGAGGAGAGCGATGGGGGGAGGGAGATGAGGGAAATATCCTGTAAGGCCCTTTAAACTAAGCCTGAATAGACAATAATGTAGATCGGTATATACCCGGCGACTATCGATATATGTTCCGCCTCTGAATAGTCATACTTATTTTTATGGACCTGATTTAGCAAAATTCTCCGACCTAAGTAGATCAAAGCTCCTCATTAAAGTTATAATAGCTTTTTTTTTACTTAGGGAATTTCCTCGTAGGACCGTCGCGGCCGCACGCAGGGGGTTGCGCGAGACCGAGGTGTGTCGGACTTGTACCGACTGAAAACCCCAAGGTGACTACTTCTGCGCATTGGCGGGGACTGCGGGACCTGTAATCAATTCGCCACAGCCCCGTCGGGAAAATTATAAAATTACCAATATCATACAGATAAAAAACTATATATTTGTTACTGCTGGTTCGAAAATTACCAAGAAAAAGAAGGTATTTATTAATTTAGTCTCTATATAAATTTGTCAATTTTAGAGTCAGAGCTATACTTAATCAAAAATGATAGTTAAAAAAAATGCATAGAATCGAACATGCAATCTTTTTCTCTCTGAAGTCGGCCAAAAATATCACGACGTTCTCTAAGAATGGAAATTTACTATGCTAAGTTACACCGGACGCGTGGTACAGAATATAGTACGTACTCGTATTCATACAACCACAATGTCCCTTTTATGTCCTCAACGAGTACAACCATACAGAACAACAAATCACGACGCCATTCAATCGTAACGAGTTATGTGACAGTTCCACGGGACACAAGAGGCTGACGTACGCCGAGACTCGGCTAATGAGGTTGCAGCGTCACGATTCCTCCTAATGAACGCCGGCCGAACAATGGATACCGCTAAATTAGAATTTGATGAATGAAGCGTGAAGGGCTGCTGTCGACGACTTGCTTTCATACACAGCACATTCAAACAGCATTTGTCACTTAACTCGTTTTTTAAATTATACCGTTTTTTTTTATTACATACAGGCTTGCGCTTGACCTCAATCTCACCTGCTGGAAAGTGATGATTAGGCCGACGATGGAGCGCGCTCACCCAGCAAATACCGATGCACTCGACGTTTGAAGATTCCCGTGTCATAAGATGCCGGAAACACCGACGCAGGAAGCGAGTTCCACTCCTTCGCGGTACGCAGCAAAAAGGAGGAGGTGAATCGCTTAGTGCGAGCAGCAGGAATGTCAACCACAAAAGGGTGCAAACCAGCACGGCGTCTCGTCAATTTATGGTAGAAGGGGGAGGGTGGAATTAAATCATACAACTCAGCCGCACACTCTCCAGAGTATAGTCTATAGAAAACCGAAAGGCAAGCCACTTTACGCCGACGTTTTTACGTTTCTCCTAGAGCTGCGGCGTTCGAACAGTCGATTGCGAGATCTTTTTGGGTCTATCTATGGTTATATTAGGCAATTACCTTCTTTTTTTTAACCCGAGGAAATCCCTAACGCACCTCAGGGGAGCGATGAGGGTGGCCCCCCGGCGTGTCGGACTTGTACCGACTAAAGCCCCCGGGAGTTCTTTCTGCCGCCTGCCGAGTGCCAAGGGCAAGGCTGAGCCATCTTCCTCGGCACTTCTAGCAGGTCTAGCCTTCTGCCGGCCCCGCCTACTTGGCAGGGGGTGGTTAAATAGTCGCCGCCACCCGCGTAAACCTAACACATTTGGCGGGGAGAGTAGTCTAGAGTGCCACCCTCCCCTCATCTCCTTGATTTGTTATTGGAACGGTGTGCGGGAACACATCACCTCCCGCTTGCGCCTGGATCTGGACGACACGCTCCCTCAAGCGCGCCGCCATATTAGCCAATTACCAGTCGATTCATATTTTTTGTTTGATTACTATCTAATCTAAACTTGTATAAAACGCTATTCAACGTTAAACTGCACTCGATTTTATTGCCCACAAACACTATCATATTTTAACAATTAGAGGTCGAATTAAACCACTTTAATAAAATAGGGTGTTATGCAAGGCTAAACTAGATTTAATTTGTTGGTGCAAGTCGCTCTTACATTTAAGTTGACTCAGAGTTAAGCCAGAATAACCTCCTCCCCGGGAGACTTGGGGGTATCTGTTGCCCGGACGAGTACCTCTCCATGAAGTATAGCCTTATAGGCAAATTGCCCGCTGGATCGTAGGAGGAATACAGATTCCCAGGCCCAGATATAAGCGGTTTGAGGGACACGTCGGAGATTTAAATCAGTAGGAGTTTGAAACTCCGCGGTCGTCATCCTCAATGCTGCCCTGATGATCCCATGCAGGATTTTCCCCCGGGTTACCCAAAAAGTATCCTCCTCCCCCATTGATGTGGAGGCCCCATGCCCCATCAATCATAAATCCATATAAACAATGTGTATAAACTGAAAACGCAATAAACAAATCACAATAACGTTTCAATCACATTAAAATCAATTTATATTCAACAAACGCTGTTTCCTTAACGAGTGGACAAGCGCGCATCGCCCATGAGGCCAGCTGAGTCATGCGGCCCGGCGGTGTAGTGACTCGCCGCCCGCGCATCTGTGCAAACGGAAGGCAAGGACGACCGAGGCCGCCTTTTAATTACTACCACGCTAAACGTACTTTTTTTTTTTTTTTTTTGGTAACCCGGGGGAAAATCCTACATTGGACCATCAGGGTCACTGTGAGGGCAGCGACCCTGGTGTGTCAGACTCCTACTGACTAAAAACCCCCGGGGTGTCCCTCTAATCACTCCACCCAAGCCTGGGAAACCAAATTCGTCCAGTCGCCCGGGGAGCGAACAGCCTTGTTCAGGCTTCCTCTCTGGGAGGGATGGGAATAAAGAGCCCACGCCTCCAGTACCTCTTTCATAGGCGGCGCAAGACACTGCGCACCACCGCCCTCTCATCCGGGCAGCACGCTAAACGTACTTACTCTAATAGATTCTATCTTCAATATATATAATAATACCATATGCGATATCATACATAAATGACGAACTTAATTTTATTTGTAATATTTAGTTATGTATCATGACCCAGATCCTAAGTAATTTCCAGGCGTACGCTTGACCTCAATCACACCTGGTGGAAAGTGAGATGTGTCTGACGATGGAGCGCGTACGCCCAACAAATGTTTATTCACTCTACTCTTAAAGGCTCCCAAGTCATAAGAACGTGGAAATATGCTCGTTGGAAGTATATTCCACTCCTTAGCTATTCGCATGATGAATGTAGAAGCTAATCTCTTTGTGCGGATATAAGGAAATTCCACCACATACGGCTGGCATCCGACACGATGACGAGCGTTTTTATGATGAAATGGGAATTAGAGAATGTAGCTCCTGAGAATATTTCCAACCTTTGAACGAATCTACTAAAGATGATGATCAAAAAGAAGGAAGCTATTTCATCTAAATCTTAAGAAATAATATGAAAATAAAAAGTAATCATCTCCAAATTAGAACATATAACCGAAAATTACTGGTGACAAAATAGGCGACAATAACATTTACAACAATGTAGAAATACAAAAATAAATTAACAAGGTAACTGTTGAGGATGTAGAATTAAATGTAACGGACATATTGATATCAGTGGATCGTATTTTTAATGTAATAGAGTTTATAATTAATGTGAATATTTTAAATAGAACATGAGTCATGCGCGTCGTTAAGGAGAACCGACTGTTTGGAATATACGTGACTTATGAACTTTGCCGTAAATGGTTATAAAGTTGTTTTGATATGACGTGTACTGTGTGTTACGATATAAAATACCAAACAAGAGTATAAAGATCTATTTAAGCAGCGAGATATAGTTACGTTGCTTGTGAGAAATTTTTATATAGACCCCAATTCAACAGTCTAACTATTCACACTTAGGGTAATGGCAAAAATCTTTAAAATCCCAAACTTTTTCTAATTTAAAATTTTCCCAAGCGTTTTCTTACAAATGAAAAGATGAAATAAAACGACATTGTATGTCCTTGAACAATAAACTAAGGAACAATTTTATTATATATCTTCAAACAAAACCAGTTCCTTCTAGCATTTATTGATAGAGATTTAACGTTCCTGTACCTCATCATTGCTAATCCATTTTTAACTTTCATCTGCACCTAAAAATGGTTACAAACGTTTAAAATATTTGATTTATACGAAACGAACTCAAAACAAACATCGACTGGATGAAAGCGAAATGTATCCGTTCATAGATTTCGATTTATAATTTTGTTAGCACCGGGATCCCTCGTCATCCATTACAGAAATTCAGTCATGGAGAACTCTGACGTATACAAGATAATTGCTTGTTCAAATACACGCATATTGTATTTACGCTAATTTCGAGCAAGTGGAATAAATTCACTAGAATTCATAGTTAATGTCTTCAAATCTTTACTATCAAATCAACAGTTTCATTTAAAAATAACTTGCGAAGAGTCATTTGCTATTGTGACTAAAGTAATTATATAAATTTGACACACATACTATATCCCTCTCAAAAGAAATTTCAAAAACGCATTTTATAATAAAGATAGAAGTCAAACTAGTAGCGGCAAAGTTAACTTCAGTAGAATTCAATTTCATTTTCGGCATAAAAGCGAGGCCCAGATCTAGGGGGGTAGTCTGCCGCTAAATTCCAATTAAAAGTTAACTCAAAAAGTCTCATAAGATATCGTTAGTATTGCTATGCAAGGTCAAAAATAGTTTTTCGTGAATATTTCGCTTCTTATGCGATGATATATACTACATACATTGTTGTTGAGGACAAAATGAATAATCCATATAACTGAGAAACAATGGTAAGAGAACTGGCTAGGTGTAGTGCGGCAGACTGTAGTTTTTACCTCACCTTGAAAAATTTCAAGGTCTGGGGCTGTTAAAAACGTTACTTTTAACATTTTCTAACGTAGATGACTATTAGAACACCCTTCCTCGATTTTTATAGAAAAAAGAAATAAACTCCATTAAAAGTTAAACCCCAAAAATATGTAACTCTTTAGTCACTTAGGGCGGCTTGCACTAACAAATTAAATCTAGTTTAGAGTTATATAAAATGCTATTTAGCACTGAACTGTACTTATTGTCTTGCACTAAATCAAAATCTAGTGATAACAACTCTTAAACTGAAATCATCATTAAGATGGAATCAAACCAATTAAATTAATAAGCGTTTTATACAAGCTTAAGCTAGATTAATTCGTTAGTGCAAGCCACCCTTATAAACTTATATAGATAATGTGTTTGATATTGACATAGGCTGTCGGAATATCACGTCAACTCGTTATGCCGATTTCCATAAGAGTTTTCGCTGACCAAATTTCACTTTTTAACAGGGGGAAATCCATCATAGAACTTGCCGGTCGCCATAAGGGTGACGGCCGGGGTTGTGTCAGAATCGTACTGACTAATAACCCCTGGGTGTTTCCATCGTGCCGCGGAAAAATACCAGAGGGAGCGAAATACGCAATCTGTTAAGTTACCGGCGTGCAGACGGCCTTTTCAGGCTTCCTCAAATTATGAAGGGTAGGTGGAGTCAACCTATACCAAAAACCATCGTAATAGGCAGTATATGGGAGCACACACTCTGCCTTCTTCATGCATGGGCAGTGGACTCCATCAAGCACCAATGCCCATGTCATTAAATGTCACTTTATCTAGCCCCTCTGATCTTCACAATTCACCTTTAACAAGATTCCATTTAAGTAACTTCTGTTTGAATAACTGATCTAATAACGCCATTAATTTTGCGAGTATTTGCTTCAACATTTGTTTAGACCCATGCAATACCAATAGATCCAACCAGTCGCGAACATTGTCAATAAATCACGGCGAGCTGTTTGCGCTACCGGTTTAGGAGATGCGTGGGCAAAACACTATTGTTGTATAGAACTCGAATCTTTAATCTTTCGAGATAGCATGGTAACAAGATTTTAGTTTCCATCAATTGTATCACCAATTTTTAAGATGCGTCTAACCTATGCTGATGCTTTCTGTATCACGGCAAGTGTGATTTAACCTTGTTCCACCCAATCCTTTCCATAAAAGACAATGCGCTCGAGTTTGCCCATTAGCGGCTATACGGTAACTCACATCCCGGCTAGGACTGAGGCTGAGATTTATAGATGCTACTTGGGCTTTACTTAGACACAATCATTACAACTTATATTATTTCATGAATATCAAAACATATGGCAAGTCACCGATTCTCTCAACTTGAAGGTTTTCCGAACACTTAAACTGTGCTCAAGTTTCTATTATATATTCAGTGTTTTGTCACAGACGACCTTATTTCCTGAGTAAAATATAAGCAAAATCCAAGTAATGTCTAAAAATCTCGGCCTAAGAAATTCTCTAACTTTTACTGAGTGGTTGAGCTGTGGAATGGTTTTCCGGCAAGCGTGTTACCACCGTCCTAATATTGGGCCCTTTAAACAAGTTGTGAAGAGATATTTGTGCAGGTCCGCATGATCACAGCGACTATCTATAGCATTTTCTTTATCTTTATCCATAAACAATAGTCGTGGTCATTTTTTGTACTACACCCTGGTTTACCATCAAGGCGTGGGTGGTATTGTCACTATGCCAAGTCGGGATAAAAAAAGTTTTGTGTTACAGTTCTTAATCTATGACGTAAGGAATTAGATCACACTTTCCACCCTCTTCCTTTCATGATAGAACACTGCGTTGCTGCTTACTGTTGCTGCTTGCTGTTGCTGCTGCTTGCGCGTTACTGAGCAACAATTTTACGTTGATTTCTATTTCAGCTAGAACTAAGAAGTTTTCTAACTCTTATCTTTGCCGGGTCATTAGATTGTGGTATGGCTCCCTTGGTTCTATGACATTGGGTTTTTAAACGGAGCGTTGAGAGGTATTTGTGTAAGCCGATATAATCACGGCGACTATAAGTAGGTAGTTTTACTCTATTTTTTTATTGCATTGTACTTCCCATCAGGTGCGGTACTGAGTCAGTATAAAAACATAGTTATAGGCTGCAGTGCTGGGAACTAGTGCCATAAGAGAGTAGTGATTTGTCAGTATCATTAAGCAGACGATAACGTATGGACGAGCATTCCTTTGGAACAATCAACGACATTGATAATTAGAGCCGTATCATTGCGACACTCCCTGTGCACACTGTTATCATCCTTCCCTAAATTCGGGGTATTTTAGTAGCGATAGACGAATTTTTTGGAGATTTTTTTATCAGATTTTATTTATTGACAAATTGTGGGCAGTATTCTATCAGGCCACTTGACCGAAAGTGGTCACTGGAATTAGAATCGAATGCCGAATATCCTCTATGAATATCTCTCTCGTCTACAAAATCGCTTGTATATTACATCAATTTATAATATCGATGATTCGAGTAATCATAAGTATAATAAAAAGTTGATTGTAGGAATAATATTATTTCATATTCTGTTTATTTTATTTATTTATTATCAGGCAAGCAGTTGGAACAAATGATAAGTGTTATATCTGTGAGAACATGCTATTCCACAATGTTTAAATATTTCTTTTTGCGATTTAGAAAATATTTGTCTAGATGATTTTTAAATTAGTTCACATTGATTACCTCTTCTGTGAGATCATTCCTCGCTCTACCCCCTTGCTTAAAAAGTGTTTATGTGGGTTATTGTTTGATCAACTGGCATATAACTCAAGTTCTTAAGTATATCCAGCTTTTTTAATTCCCTTTTTTTAAATAAAATACTTATTTAACATTTCGTTTTAAGCACTAGGCAGTAAAAATATCTGTAATACTAGGAAAATATTTACATAGGTTTTTACTTTTTAGGGTAATCAATATTGACCGACAGAGCAGGTCACCTAGCTATTTACTCAGCTAACTTCCCTTTGGCGCATCATCAACTCACAATAAAGAGCATTTTGGTCTTTCTATACTGCTGTGTCTAACACCGTAACTATATAATAATTCCATGTAGACTATTTTCATTACAAAACATTATTGTTAAAGTAATTTCAGGGGGAGTTTCATGTCCGGGATAGCAACACTACGGGAGCAGTGCGCAGACGCAGGCGCCGGTCGTTCAACCCCGCAGGATGCAGGCTCGTTTTGCGTATCAGAGCTCGCATCCGTCGATAGTGCCGTAGAGAGCCGACCGAGATCTGATCTATTGCGTCTAGGAAGCGGAACCACCGAACTGCTATCTTTGTTGTTCTGTATTTCATAAAAATCCATCCGCGCTTTGGACGTTGCCTTACTACAGCGTTCTTATACATCTATATGAGATGATTTAAGTAGAGCGTTTGAGGACTACAGGAGAAAAAAAGAGAATAGAAAGATATTTGGAAAAGGGGATGAAGGCCACGCCGCGAGGCGCTGTCCCGTTCCGACGTAACCTTGATTTTCTTTCAGCGTTATTTCTAGAGGAAATCGCTTCTGAAACTCTAGTAGATCATTATAGGCAGCAGTAGCGTTCATTCCATAGATGCATGAAAGCATTGCATGGCCTTACGATAAATAAGTCTAGAATAAATTGCTTAAGGTTAAACAAAAAAAGGAACCATTTATATGAAGGAACCTATCCATAGGAACCAAATAAAGCTATCGAAGTTATTCTTTCCTTTTTTTTCTAACCCGGGGGAAATCCCTAACGGACCTCCAGGAGGCGGTGAGGGCCACCCCCCGTTGTATCGGACTTGCGCCGACTAAAACCCCTGAGGTATTCCCTCTCCCGTCTGCCGAGTGCCAAGGACAAGGCTGAACCATCTTCCTCGGCACCCGGCCATTATTCTTTCCTAACAAGCATTTATTATAATAATATGTTCCTTGCTTGTTGAGTGTACTCGTATATTCAAATAGATGACTCTTTATATATGATTACGTCACAAAGCACACTATTTCACTATAAAAACATATAGATAGCCATATCTGAGAAAACATTGATAAAACACATAACCGAGTACCGTAGAGAATACTTCGAATCAAGGTGTATATTTCATTTCATTGGAATCTTATATAATAATATTATATCGTTACGCTATATCCTTTACGGGGTGAGCAGAGATGCATTAATGGTTATATCCACTTTGCGCTTGTATGTCGTGCTCAACGTGACCAGTGGCGCAGCTGATCGCCGTTCTCACAGCGCTAATACACATGACGTTTCTGTTAGATGCCATGCGGGTTTCCTCACGACGTTTTCCCTCACCGGTGAGCATGCGGCGCCTGAAACCTTTAGGTACGTATCGGGATTCGAACCTACGACCATTCACGTTGTCGCACACGGCCCATTATCCACTAAGCCAGCATAGCCACTCACGGAATGAAATATGGAATCATCATGTTATCATAAATACTGTATCCATTATTTAGTGGCCAACATATGAAGCATAGAAAAAAAAATCGGCTATGTGAGTCGGACTAGCGCACCAGGGGTCCTTTCAAAGATATTAATAGAAACTATCATTGCATTTTTTTTTTGTGATTTATGTCCAAATTCACGCATTTTCCCCTATACTTGTGTTATGAGACAATACTTCTTGCAAAATCTCATGATTTTTGGTCAACTGGAAGTACTCAATAAATTTTGATTCCTTAGTAAAATCTTTGTGAAGTGGCAGGGCAATTGCCCGAACTAGGTTGTGACCACAGCGCACAAGACTAAAGACCGTTATAGCGACTCGCTTCGACCTGTCGCATTTCGGGATCAGTTTGTGTACATCCAGGTAGCTGTTCATATACCTAGAATCCTTCCGTTACGGTAAATGTGCGTCAACAGTCAACAGGATTCCGTCCCTTGGCAGTCATTACAGTTTTTGGGCTACACTGTACTTTCCGTCAGGTGCAATGTAGTCACATTGCTGAGCCAGCATACAAAAGCAAAATATTCAACACAAGCAGCCGTATTTCTATAGCGGTGACTTGGAAATTTTATTCGCTCAGAGCTACAATGGGACTGTGGACCTGTGTATTCAATGTTAATTTCAACTCGACATCTCCAGTTTTTCACGACAAAAAGGATCTTGGCCGAAAGAGAGACAAACAAATAACAAAGTAATCCTATAGCTGTTCTATAAAGAACGGAACCCTAAAAATAAACACTTATCTCACTACCAGCGCAAAGGCATACAACTTCCGAAAAATTAAAATCGGCAATCCCCATCAAAAAACAAGGGGAGCGGGCAGATGCACCTGCCAAGGGCAACCGGCGAATAAGGGTCCATCAGCCACCTGTCGACGTAACAACCTCAAAAATTTATGGTTTTATTTTGCCACATTTGTTATTCAAACGAAAAGTTTTTTTTTTGATTATTATTACAGACAAGCTTCCGCTTATCCTCAATCTCACCCGATGGAAAGTGATGATGAGGTTGATGACAAAGCGCGCTCACTCAACAAATACCAATTCATTCAACGTTTGTCGAGCTAGGATCAAAAAGAGGCATTTCTATTGACATGGCTTGTCGTATTGTTAATGATCCTGACGTGACTAAGCATCTTGAACCGCTTCAGTTGCGCAGAGATGTTGCCTCACTGAGCGTTTTCTACCGTCTGCATCATGGCGAGTGTTCTGAAGAGTTGTTTAACCTTGTTCCACCCTCTCCCTTCCTGAATAGAACCAGGCGCGCGGGTTTGCGGTGTCACAGCTACACGGTATCTCACATCCCGGCTAGGACTAAGAAGATCTCTAACTCCTTCTTTTGCCGTGTCGTTGGGCTGTGGAATGCCCACCGTCCTATGATATGAGGTCCTTTAAGCGTAGCGTGAAGAGTATTTGTGCAGGCCGGCATGATCGCTGCGACTACCGATGGGTTTTTTCTTACCTCTCGATAGTCGTTGGCGTTTCATGGACTGCACCATGCTTACCATCAGGTTTGGTGCAGACACAATGTCGAGTCAGTTTAAAAAAAAAAACATGATTGAGAGCCTCTATAAAGGAATTCTGTCTATCGATGGTGGGATACCGTTCAACTGTGCTGTGCCAGTCAAATGCGGTGTACTGTTAGGTTAGCTATAATGAGCTACTGAGTCAGAAAAAAAAGTGCTTCAACATTCGACATTCCCCGTGAGTCATGTGCGTTAGCTTGTGCGCCAGCAGGCTGGGGTTACATTCTCAAGCACCGGACGCGGCAAAGGCATGCGGTAGCTACACCTTGTAACTATATATTCGGTAGGTTATAAACATAAAGTAAAAGAAAGAAATAGTATGTATTTAGTACTAAACATGGCATACAACACAGGAGGATAAGTTAATCAATGTAAAAAACACTAAAAACAAATACCCTGAGTTGTGATGATGCGCCAAGGGGAAGTTGTGGTGGTATATATTTTTACTATAGTATCTATCACTATCTATCATTTTGTAGTCGATTTATTTATTGTATGTAATAGTTTATTTTAGTATCACTTGTATTTATTATTTAAGCTATATGTATTTTTATTGTTTATTGATAATTCTTATAAGATGTGACACGACCGGGGCCCTTCACGAAGACCAGCGCTGCAGGCTTCCTATGTCGCTTTAGGCTGACGAAGGTCCCATTTTCGCCATGTTTATATGTTTTGTATTTTCTTTTGTTTTTGTGTGTTGTTTGTGTTGCTACATTTAAATTTCTGTTTTTTTTTTGTATATTTGTGGCGAAGTAAATACTTTTTCATTTCATTTTTTTTTTAGTGGAATGCCCTAACTAGCTCGTGACCCGATACACAAGTATAAAGACCGTCATAGTGACTCGCTTCGGCCTGTCGCGTTTCGGGGTCAGTTCGTGTATTTGTAATTGTATTGTAATATAAAAAAAGAGTCATCTCAGATGGAATAATGAAAAAACAGCTAATACCAGTCTGTTCTGCAATAATATTTAAAATCTTTATTAATTTAAAATTCTATTATACAGGCTTTATAATACAGTGTATACTAATATTTAATATTATAATTTTTAGTGGGTGTTAAATATTTTATCCTCTTGTTCTTATATTTGTGTTCTTGTATACGTGTTTTTTCGTATTATTATTATTTTTTAATAACTTATAGGCGAACGCTTGACTTCAATCACACCTGGTGGAAGGTGAAGATGAGTCCGATGATGAACCGCATCCGCCTAACAAATGCCTATTCACTCGTCTTTAAAGACTCCCAGGTCTTAAGATCGCGGAAATATGGCCGCTAGAAGCATTTTCCACTCCTTAGCTGTTCGCATGATGAATATGGAAGCTAATCTTCTCATGCGGATATAAGGAATAGGATATATTATCTATGATACTTTAAAATTAATCTCTAATACACAGCAAACTGTACACCATTGGTCTCTTCCTCGCTGTTTTTTGCGCGTCGACGCAATAAATGGGTGTCAGCTGAAAATCAGCGCTGGGTGGCTCGGCTGGTCACTTAGCATTTGCTGAGCTGACTTCCCTTTGGCGCATCTTCACAACACAGGGTGTTTACTTTTTTGTTTAATGTCTTTAATAGCCTATTTTGCTGTGTTGTTTGTTGTGTTGTGTGCCAAATAAATGTTTTATTATTATTACTTTTTTAAATTATTACTGGAAACGAATTCCACTGCTTAGCAGTGGATATATGTGTGGTCAAGCGTAACGCAACGGTATCAAAGGACATGATATTTTTATTACCATCACCCGATGGCATACTAATGAAAACCATTATTGTAGGAACTGGTTGATGGTTACTTGCCAAGCTGTCGTAGGATCACACGCGATGCATACACAAGGTGATATTTTGAACACCAAATACCTCTGATAATATAGCATGCAACTATCTCCAGAACCCTCATAATATAAAATATAATTTCAATATTTCTTAACAGGTAGAAACTTTAAAACTCCCCGAAACAACTGTGGACTCCGACGACCTTGCCAAATAGTACCCGAAAAGATAGACCAAGCCATCTCATGTCACGATTTAAACTTACTACGTTCCGAAATATGGACGCTGACGGAGAAAAGTCACTTAATCAACTGTCCCTAACTTTTTGTTTTTACACCTAGGAACAATCTCATTGCAACTTAACTCTCATTCACTAGGCATTTGTACTCAAGGCATAACCACATACAACAAATGTGAATGTAACAAATTGTGTGAAATATGCTGACATCCAAGATACAGGTTGTCCTAGTTTGGGTTTCAGCTGATTTTAATGTGCTGCTTGTAATTGTTTGTCTAATAAATAACTTTATTATTTTTTTATAACCATTCCAAAGCTCTTGAAGGCTAAAGCCGAGGTGTCTACCTATTTAGAGGTGCCCTTTCCATATAATTAAATCCAAAGAATGGCTGGCTGGTTCTAACCGCTCGCTTTTCACTTCCAGCGAAGCTAAAGTGCATAAAAAGAATCAAAAAGCCAAGTTGTAACTACACACAACAGTTTTGCGACGTTCACCCACATTTATCCTCACCTGTGCCAGTCCCAATACGCAAACAGGCGGATCAGCGTGTATTCAACGTTATCATCTGCAAACTAACGCTATCGCAACGGTAGCACAGTCGGTCCAATGACTCATGCGTCAATTATCCGCGCATCATTTGGGTCAACATGCGACCGGCATCCGCCTTTGTTTTGACTCACTGCGTATAAACCTTCAATATAATCCTATAAGGTTAGGCTGCACAATACGACAATGGCAACCTTTTGCACGTCGACGCTCCATCTCGCCGGTACGTTCGACGATTCGCGATGTCTATTCAAGTATCCGTCTGCACCGAAGATCGTCGACGTAAGGTGGCCGGAAAAGATTGGTTGAAAAGACAAGAAGACCATTACTCAATGGTGCTCATTAGGAGAGGATAGAAAAGAAAAGAAAAAAAAAGAAAGAAAAAGTTTATTGAGGCAAAGGATGGAGGAAAGCAAGAAGACAAACATATTTATATAAAAACAGCAATAAAAGAATAATAGTATCTGACCGAAAGTTCGGTTTCGGTTTCGGCCGAGTTTCGGCCAAAAATCAAGTGTCGGCGGCAGTTTCGGTTTCGGCCAAAATTGGCCGAAACTTTTGCCGTAACTGAAACTGATTTCGGTAGTTGTCGTACATGCTTGCCTAGTTTCGTTTCTCGCGGCAACGTTTTGACGGACGCTGGCGGCCCTGTTCGGGATTCGTGCGCCGTTCGCATTGCTTTTTTTTTTCGAATTTACGCGTGTTAGTTGACCGGGAAAGGTCTTCACAACTTAACCGGGCGGGTGGGCGAACACTGAGGATACTCAGCCAGCAATTTATGGGTTGGGTGGCAGTGCAAGGGCACCCCTGTGGGTACGAACCTCGACTTGGACCCCCAGCCAGAAATACGAAACCTAACGGTGATCTACTAGCGTTTCGGAAGCGACTGCCTTGAGAAGAAACGCCGAAAGAAACTCAAGGCTGCGTCGGAGTGTAACTGGGTCGTTTAGACGACAGTTGACGGATCTAATTCGCATTGCTCTATAGCAACACAAATTAGTCAGTGCGTTATCACCCGACGTAAACATTCTTTAGAGGTTATGCTTTGATGGTACTGATTACATGTAAGTTTTTGTTTCATTTTTTTACTTGACCACGTTGACTTTTATACTTGACCACGTGAGTTTCGGTTTCGGTTTCGGCCGGAAAACCAGTTTCGGTCGGACTCTAAAGAATAATATAATACATGACACTACATCATGTATCCTGTGTGCTGCTACCCATCTCAAAGAGCACTCGGCTCAGCGTGTGTTGGGCGACGGTGTACGCGCCATCCAGCGCTGATTGTCAGCCGACACCCAGGGGAATCGATTGCGCGGACGTCACGGTGCTATTTAAATATTAGAACCAAATATACAAAAACATACCTTATAACGTACAACAAACAAGTATGACAATAAATACATAGAATACTTTTAAGTAGCATAGAAAAATGTAGAATACTAAATAAAATATAATAGAGATAGGGTAGATTGATAATAAAATACATTTACATACATACAGGCTGTTCCATAAAATATCAAGTCAAATTACAGAAATATCTAAAGTTACTTTTTCGTATTTAATTTGAGATTCAAGCAAATATTTTTTCAATTTATTTAGAATTTTTTTTTTTTTTAGATAGGGCTCAGCACTGAAGCTTTGAAGCTAATCAATGCTACCTAACACAATATTGATTATATGATGTTGTATGTGGTAGTCCACACTAAGAAACAAAACAATTACACGGCAAAATTATCCACATGATCCATTCTGCCAAAATCGTGGACATTATTTAAATTCGCTTGCGTTCATCGTTATGTTCATTTGAATGTTCACAGCTAAACCTTTGGATGCTTGATGAGATATGGATGGGATAGGATTTTATGTATATGCGTAATTATTTAATCTGTAGACATCGTGAGGAAACCCGCATGGCATCAGGCTGATGATCAGCTGCGCCACTGGTCACGTTACGCACGACATATAATAAACGCAAAGTGGATACACATCACTAATGTATCTCTGCTCACTCCGAAGGTGATAAAGCGTGGCGATATGTTATTTTTATTTTATCTCCAGATCTCAAATCAAAACCTTGATTTTGTATCCTATTCATAATCCTATCATATCAACCCTAGTGAGTTTCGTCATCACGCAACGCTTCCTTCATCAGAGAAGACTTGGCGAATGTACTTTAAACCCTCATGTTTGTTAACAATAAGGTTTTAATTAAATTTAACTGAAGTATCACATGTTGAATTCCTTGTAATCAAGTACAAAAATAATTAATGAATCCGTCATTTTCTACTAAACCTCGATAACTTAGTCATCGGCCTACTTTGACACGTACCTACATGAATATTCCTATTAAAACGCTATTGCGCAAGTCGACCGAATGAGGTTTTGGGTGCGCAAGCGCAGATTTTTCAAATAACCACAGACAACGTATTAAAACTCGTTCTGCACGACCTGATTTGTCCTTTTTTCTTAATAAACTCGGTTGAATCACAAGATTGATTGGATTCATAAAATTCAATTAAAATGTTTGTCTCGACGCGAACTGACTAGAAGGAAGGAAATCAAAAAACGATGCGGAACTAGACATTTTAAATAAATGGAAAGCAAAACCAAATTAATTTTTGACGATGACCTGGCAAACATATTTTTCACACAGACAAAATAAAGATTATTCAAAGGGACAACAAATTAAAAGAGACTTCATTTTAAATCAGAGAAAGCAAAATTTTCCGTGATAAAGAGTTAAAATAAAACAATCCAAACACTGAAAGCATTAGTAGCATATAAAGAAAACGGACTAGTTATAGACGTTGTAACACTCTCGATTATCTCTGACTACCTTAATTCTGAGTTAATTAAGCATGAACATATTTCGTTCTTCAAGGAACACCGACACGAACGAACGAATAGGTTGCTAGCTAATTAATTACAATTATCAAATCCCCGCTGCATCAAAACTGAAAGAGTGGAACAATACGCTTGCGGACAAATGAAACATAATTATTTATGAGTTGTTTAATGGGGTAGAGAGACTTAAAAATCGCAACAACGGCAGTGCATTGAAAGTGCACGCACGTCGGAACACCACGTACGTTTGTGTTACTGAACCGGTGCATCGACCGCCGAATGCTGTAAGGGCTGCCAAGAACAATTAAATCTTCCACCCTACCAGACGATTAACATACTGAAGCGGATTAACCTCGGACGGGGAGATAAACTCATTTTGTAATCATTACACAGGCACGTTGCGCAGTAAATCACGCAAATGTATTTCATACTAGGTCGAAATAATAAAGAGAAATTGTTTAAGACAGAATTATGAAAGCTCAGAATGTAGTGTAATACAGTCCAAAAGCTGCGGCAGCAGCTAAGAGACCAGAACCTATTAACAGGCGCCGGCAGGATGCCGGTCTTAACATAATATTAAGCATTATTTGGTAATACATCTGATGAAAGACAATAATTGGAAGTACAGGGATCTATTTGAAACTACTACATACCAAAGTCACTAATAGTGTTATGCACTCAATTTATATTTCGGCCTCAAAATTACAAGAAATGGATTCAAATTCTATGTAAGTCGCATTAAAATCATTGAATAATTGATTTGGAAATTCAGTGGTTTAGGGACAGAACGGGATTTTTCACAATCCCTATGATTCATGATTTATTTGTGCGTCCAATAACTCTATATCAAGGGGTTATCACAAAGGAGTTATCAAAAATTCTCGTCTCTCTTATTTTCTTAAATAAATGAGAAATCCAAAATGGTAATAACATGTAGCTGAAGGTCTTTCTTTTCAGTGAACTTTTTAAGAGCAACGTCAGTAAAACGTACAAAAATAACAACGTACATCATGACCACTCCAACGTAATCTTAAGCTTTTTTCTGCGTTTCCTCCCAAGATAGTCGCTTCGGAAACGCTAATAAATTACTATCAGCAGTTCTTCCTTGGTGGCCGCCCAAATCGAGATCAGCCGCACCCACAGGAGTACCTTTGAGTTATCATCAGTCCATTTACTTCTCTGCCTAAGCATTTTAAATGCTCGCTCCTCTAGCCAGTCATAGCATTAATTATGCCGAAAAAATAAATAGCATCCGATATTTCGATAGCTAATGCCTCAATCCCAGAAACTTTCGATTTTCTAACAGCCTTATCTATCGTTGATAGAATATTACTTTATCTAAGCAATCAGGAGCTTAGATCTTTTCTGTGAGCGTTTACGACAAACGAATCACCAAAATATAATTGAAATAAGGTTTCAAAATATCACTTTGACTCTATAAAGAGTCAAGTAACAGTACCACACATTTGCACTTACCAACAAGCGTTATCAATAAACGAATGTTGCTTTGTCTATAGGATCTGGATTGATTGTTTCCACGATTCTTCTAATTTTTTACGCGTCCGATAACCCTAGGTCACGGTACGAAATGCACAAAGGCGCAGTTCTTTGACTCCCGCGTATTATTGTTGTTAGCGCGATCCGAAACGATCGATTAACACGATACAAAATTAAATATTGCTCAATTAAATCTACGTTTGCTACGATTTCTGTTGTCTTTGTTGAGACTTTATCTAATTCTGCAGATATTTCAGACGTAATGTTTACTTCTAAAAGAAAATCATCATCTTTCTGTTTGGCAACATCCAGCTCGGTAATGAATAAATAGATTTTAAGTCTTACTACGCGGCTGCGACCTGTAAATCTTGATATTTCTTGTTATATTTCAAAGGGCGAGTTTTCCAATTTTTTTATTTATGAATTATTATACATAGCGCTTTCATAGAATTTAATATATTTCACTATTAAAAATCAATATTTTATAAGCCTTATCTTAATCATTTTTATGAGAATTAACCAACGGTTAGTAAAACAAAATTTACAGATATGTACCAGGAAAAGTTGTATTAGTTTAAAAATAGCCAGTTCCAATCTGTACGTACCTCTGGGTTTTTCTAGAGTAAGTACGGATTTAGGCACCAAATGCTCAATAGTGATGAAAAAACATCGTGATAAAACCGGCATAGCATCCAGTTGAAACTTCATGTGTACTAGTGCTGTGAGAACGGCGATCAGCTGCGCTACTGGTCACGTTGGGCACGATATATAAGCGCAAAATCAATACAGACACTGATGTATCACTTCTCACCCCGAAAGGGATATAGCATGACGATATATTGTTTATTATTATTATTTTAGCAAAATTCATTAGATATACATCAAATTTAATGCATTTTCTGGGGCATATTTGCCATACTATACCCACGCATCCTTATCAACAAATCATTGGAATAATAACAGTATTTTTTTTTATTTAGTACTAGCTGTCCCGGCAGATTTCATTATGCCATAAGTAATTGGCCTGTCGCAGTCTAATAGAAATAAAATTGCATTGAAAGACTAAAGTCATATCTAAGGTAATGATATTTTTATTATAATGCCTTATGGGACACGTTATTTTTTGTTTGATTACTTGGCACATAAATTATAATTTTAATTAATGACATGCAACTTCTAATCAACTTGAAGGCATACCTTTGTTTTGTTTTGATTGACATCATATGTTTGACAGCTGGGGACAGAGTGGTTTGTATGGGAAAACGAAATTGTTGTTTTTACTATATTCCTAGCATTTTTTTTTCATATTTACTCACCTTTTAAACCTTCCCTGGACTTCAACAATTAATTCAAAACCTAAATTGGCCAAATCGGTTCACCCGTTCTCGAGTTTTAGCGAGACTAACGAACAGCAATTGATTTTTGTATAGGTATGGGAGGTCCAAAATGCTATTAGCGATTTTGATAAATGAATAACGAGCCCCTTAAAAGAATTACGAATGTCTCTGTAATACTGCGTAATGGCGCGAATTCAGTGCAAAGACGGTCGTGTAAATTCAAACGCTAACGATCCCAATGAGTCAACAGCTCGGCCACATGTCACTGCATCGGACTGTTTCATACAAAAACTGAGCATATAGCCGCGACCGTTTGCCGTGACTCATTCATTAGCTACCTACTTGACTAATAGAACTCGTTTTCTATTAAACACGTACATATATTACACTAGCTGATCCAGCAAACGTTGTTTTGCTATATAAGTTATTGTAATATCTTCTAAGATGTTCATTGAAATTAAGTGATGTCAAAGACAATTTTGTTCACAATTAAATACTCTTAATCAACAACACATTTATTTGGATAAAGATTAATATTATTACATTGATACAACTCTTAACAAATAATGCATTAATTTCGACCAAATTCGATTACCATAAAAACAGTTCTAGTGGGTTAATCTTAAAAGATAGACATATACTGTCGCGGAAATTCTTTTAGGTCATTTCAAGAGGAATAATTCTTTCTTACATATATTTTTGGTATCTTGAACCGTTTTCACAGCGCACGCAATGGAAGCCCTCAAGGATGAATAATTTTCCCCGTTTTTTTACATTTTCCATTATTTCTTCGTTCCTAATAGTTGCATCGTGATGTTATATAGCCTAAAGCCTTCCTCGATAACTGGTCTATTCAACACAAAAGGAATTTTTCAATTCGAACCAGTAGTTCCTGAGATTAGCGCGTTCAAACAAACAAACAAACAAACAAACAAACAAACTCTTCAGCTTTATAATATTAGTATAGATTCTTTTGTCTTTTCTAGGGTACAATTTCAAAATCACAATCGAAATTAACAATAATATATCGTCGCGCTGTATCCCTTTCGGGGTGAGCAGAGATACATTACTGGCTGTATCCATTTTGCTCTTATATGTCGTGCTCAACGTGACCAATAGCTCAGCTGATCGCCGTTTCATAGCACTAGTACAAATTACATTTTTGTTACATTCAATGCGAGTTTCTTCACGGTGTATTCTTTACTAGTGAGCATATAGTGCCTAAGCGATATATAACCTAGAAAAATCTAGATGTACGCGTTACCGCATATAAATAACGGTCTCATATAACTAATGGCCGCAATTAATAACCTATCCAATCCCCTATCTTAGATTTGCTACTGTAGCAACTATAGCACATCTCTTTTCGTGTACACAGATTTGAAAGGGAGAGATATATCTATCTATCTACGAATTAAAGATAAATAGATTATTAATTTCGGCAGTAAGCCACAAACGACCATCGGCCATTGAAATTAATTTTAAGAAGCTGTGAAATTATTGACGGAGACTTTCAATGTAGGCGATTGCGTGGTGCTATCAGACGTCAGTAGCGTTCATTCCATAGATGCAAGAAAGCATTGCATGCCCTAACGATAAATAAGTCTTGGATAAACTGCTTAAAGTCAAACAAAAAGACCCCGTTTATATTTATATCTATTCTATATTCACGCCATCTATTTTCCTATAAAAGCAATATAACATTTATTACCATAATATAATATGCAAATTAATTACGCGAAGACTGCCTACCCTGTCTAAATATCCTATGCACGTCACGGTCAGACGTAGTGTCAAAATGTCGATTGTGCGGCGAACATCTGATGCCTTTACATGTAAATTTATACACAGCAGTACATCGCGACCAAGGTGCCGACAGTGCCCGACGCGTGCCTTACAATACAGAGAATATAAGTTTAAAAACACATCATTCAACGCACGCGTTTAAATTACGTAGGAATTGCTAAAAACCATGAAGTAATCACGCTAAAAATAAATCATTTCCTCGCAATTGTAGTTCGACACCTCAACGCTATTCCGGTGCTATTGTTTCTAATTTCTCAGTCTACGTTATGTTCTACGATCACACGGGTACTACATAACTCGGGTAACTATAAACTTCTTGTAACAACTATGGGTAATTGTAATCACTTGCAGGAAGATACAGATCTTACAGACTCTTCCTAATTTGTTTTTGTAATATACGTGCGGAGAATTAAGAAATTTTTTATTAGATTATTATATATTTACTAGCTGATCCGGCACACGTTGTTTTGCTATATAAGGTTTTGTAATATCTTCTAAGATGTTCATTGAAATTAAGTGATGTCAAAGACAATTTTGTTCACAATTAAATACTCTTAATCAACAACACATTTATTTGGATAAAGATTAATATTATTACGTTGATACAACTCTTAACAAATAATGCATTTGTTTGGTTGGTTTTTCTTTTTTATGTTGTTGGTCTTTTATGTGTGTTCTATTGTTCAATGTTTGTTATATGGCTGCTGTTAATAAAACGTTTTCTTTCTTTCTTTCAATAATTTCGACCAAATTTGTTTACCATAAAAACGGTTCTAGTGACTTAATCTTAAAAGATAGACATATACTGTCGCGGACATTTTTTTAGATCATTTTAAGAGGAATAATTCTCTCATACATATATTTTTGGTATCTTGAACCGTTTTCGCAGCGCACGCAATGGAAGCCCTCAAGGATGAATAATTTTCCCCGTTTTTTTTCACATTTTCCATTATTTCTTCGCTCCTAATAGTTGCATCGTGATGGTATATAGCCTAAAGCCTTCCTCGATAAATGGTCTATTCAACACAAAAATAATTTTTCAATTCGAACCAGTAGTTCCTGAGATTAGCGCGTTCAAACAAACAAACAAACAAACAAACTCTTCAGCTTTATAATATTAGTATAGATTAAGTAGAATTAACACGCCGGTCCCACAGAGAGGAGGCGAGGGGTTTAAATCCCCTTCCACGAGAGGAGGCCTGCCCAAAGGCCAACCTCGCCGAGCCGTCGGAAGTATTCGGATTCTCAGGCTCGGCGAAGGCGAAGAGAGGGCAGTGCTGGCACCCCGGTGGTTTTAGTCGGGGCAGGTCCGACACACCGGGGGAAGTGGCCCTCACCACTTCCCCCGACGGTCCGTAGGGATTTCCACCGGGTTAACAAAAAAAAAAAGATATACAATACTATGCATTTACTGTACACTATTGTATTTAAGTAGTATGTTGCAGTTTTACATCATTATGCATTTAAGGGTTAAAATAACTGCAGGAGTAATTTAAATAATTATCCATTATATGCATTTAATTATGAAATCTCTGAGTTATAATGTATTCAAGAATTTTCTTGCAACTCGTCCGAGGGGCAGCCTCCATACAATGACATTCGCACATTTTCCGCCGGCCGTTGAACCAGAACTGTGACCCTTGCTTCGAACCAGGCGAAGATATACAATGGAAAGCTATAAGATATGTCTTGAATAAATAATTCGTACTGATTTACGTTTGAATTAATTTAGCAAAGGCGGTACATCGCTGAAACCGCAGGAGCAGCAATGGTGGTCAGCAGCACACAAAACGACTTGTTTTTGTAGATTTGTATAGAGTGTGTTCCGATGAAGAATCACTACTCACCGTGAAAGGGATATAGTCACTATATATCACTATGAAATAAATTAATAAAAAAATAAACAAGCGCTAAGTTCGATTTTACAGGAGTAAATCTTTTTATACTATCTTTTTCTCAGCAGGACAGAATGCTATTGGCCAGGAAAGGCCTTTACAACCAGAGATGGGCAAAATATAATCCGTTTAATAACGATTATAAAATGTAGTCGTAATTTTAATTTTCTTGCTCTGTTATCATCACTAAACTTATTTAAAACATTAATAAATCATAAATGTGTATGCAATCTGGGATTCTGTAGTGTTTAAAATATAGATGAAAAATATTAAGTGAAATTGTGTATCTATACTTTGATATCTGAAATTGTAATCTATACTTCACTTAATATTAAGTGAAGTATAGATAAAAAAATATTATTTAAAAATGTAAAATGTAATCGCAATAATTTTTATTAATCTGATTACATTTTGCCCATCTGTGTTTACAACTAACTGCACCGGACGAGAGGGGCGAACGCTGAAGGCGCTCAGCCAGCGACTTTTACCGGTTGGTACTTTTTAACATTTCACACAGAAATTAATTCATAGCTTCGCTTCGTATCGCACCGCAAGAACCCTGTAATACGGAATACTAATTGTCCCCATTCACGCACACGAGTTGGGTGAATTTGATTATTAAAGTTGCATTGTGACTTAACTAATAGTTTAAAAAAAATCCACAAGAGGCGAGAATTTTATCAAAGTAATTAAAATGCAATTATTGTATACAGTAGATATACATATATATGTACATATTACCTATGAACGTTGAAATGAGTCGCTACAGCTGTGTACCTATGCTCTATGACTATCTTCTACTAGCTCACTTCGCGTTGACACAACAAATGAGTGCCAGCTAAAATCAGCGCTTAGTAGCTCAGCTGCTCACTTAGCATTTGCTGAGCTGACTTCTCTTTGGCGCATCATCACGACACAGGGTATTTGCTTTTCTTGTATCTACCTTGATTTACCTATCCTTCTGTTTTACGTTATTGTTTGTGACAAATAAATATTTTCTTTTCTTCTTAATAAGCTCATAACAGATAAGGTTAGCGACAGCAGGTCAATTACCCAGGAGTTAAAGCAACGCACGTAGGATCGCTACATACCGAGGTACAAGCGGTAGGTACCTAAACATTATGATGTAAACATGTACTGGCTAATGAGGGTCAAATAAGACTACATATTATTCTATTTAATTAAGAGCACGATAAGGAAAACGATTCGAATGCGGCGCGTGGTAGGAGACCCCGAATGTAGATATCATCTGCATTTACCTCGTAATTAAAATACAAACAGTATTTCGGTGATGTCAGAGTACTTAGCAGGAATATTTGTGATGGTGTGGCTGTATGGTAGATCTTTTAATTACGAAGGGTTCTTTTTGGTGATGGTGGCATAGATGGGCAAAATGTAATCGGATTAATGAAAATGATTAACGATTACAGTTTACGTTTTTTACCATTAATATGATTGCATTTTGCTCATTTATGTTTTAAACACTACAAAATCCCAGATTGTATACACATTTATGATTTCTTAATGTTTTAAATGGATTTAATCATGATCACAGAACAAGAAAATCAAAATTACGACTACATTTTGTAATCGTTCATCATTAATCAGATTACATTTTGCCCATCTCTGGATGGTGGGGCGATTGGCCGAACTGGGTCATGACCACAGTACACGCGTTCAAAGACAGTCATAGTGACTCGCTTTAGCCTTTCACGTTTCGAGATGAGCTTGTTTATGTCCAGTAATTCATAAACTTAGAGACCTTCAGTTGTGGTACATGCGCGCCGCCATGACGACGGAGACTCCATAGATTTTCGTCCTTTGATAGTCGATTTCGTTTATGAACTGCACTGTACTTACCATCAGCTGCACTGTAGCCACTTTGTCGAGACAGTGTCACAAAACGGTATAACATCCATAGTTATTTTAAAGAACACGCCAATCATATTCTCCCTACTAACCGAAACACCCATTTATTTTATTAATGTTGAGTTTTTCGGCTCTGGATACAAGTCCTTTTGAGCTTGTCGTTAGTATTTTTAATATTCAGTAGCCTCTGATTGAGGTCGAACGGTTTCTACACTTATATATGTACTGTGGTTACGACCAGTAGCGTTCATTCCATAGATGCATGCAAGCATTGCATGCCCTTATGATAAATAAGTCTGCTTTTGCTTTTGTAATTGCTTAAAGTTAAAACAAAAAAAGGAACCTTTTATATTCATATCTATTCTATATGCATGCTATATGCTATATCTTTCTTATAAAAGCAGCTTAATATTTACTATCATAATATATTATTCAAATCAATTACGCGAATTCTGCCTCCCCTGTCTATATATCCTATGCACGTCACTGGTTACGACCCTGTTCGGGCAATCGTCCTACCACCTTAAAATCTATCTATCTAACTATCCGGGCATCTTGTCGCTGTCCAGATCCAACAATAACCCAAAAAATAAGAAGTCCAGAAGACCACATTAACGGTAAATCAGAAATCCTTCAGATACTATTGCATAAACCAGCGGTTCCCAACCTTAGGTACGCGTACCCCCTAGAGGTACGCTAAAGTTTGCTTAGGGGTACTCAAAAAAAAGTATTATGGCGGAAAATGCAATTCAAATCTAACCTAAAAACTCAAAAGAATCTTTAAACACATTGCAAATGGTTATTTTCTTATATTAAAATAATTAAATAATAGGAAATAGTACCGTATGCTGATTTTTTAAACACATTTATAAGGGCAAAATACTGGCTTAGTAAGCATAAAATTGTATACGGTCACTCTTGATGACGCGTTTGGTTCTGCTCTCTGATTGGTTACAAAGTTACCAGCAACCTCACTAACCTTAATAAAATATGTTTGCATGCTTATATTTCTTCAGCTGTATTTTTTGAAAGTAAATTTATTTGTGTATCTGAAATTACTAAATGATTTCTTATTTGTGCGTATACATATATATGTGTTTGTGTGTGTGTTAGGGGGTACCCACTAAGTAAACAATCAAGTAGAGGGGTACTCTAATGAAAAAAGGTTGGGAACCGCTGGCATAGACCAACGTGCGAGTGATCTTCAAAGACAATAGACGAATGGGCGGTAGAGGAGCCGCCGCTAAAAATGTTAATTCGCGAACCGATGACACATCCGGTTACGAACAAGCATATTGTCATTCGGGGCACAATTCGAAGAACCTGCGCGTGCGGCGACCTTCGCCAGGCGGTACGGGGTACACCGCGGTTGCAGGGACGAGGGGAGGACGCAGTTTGGACCAAGGCAGACCCGGATCCAAGTTAGGAAGCCAGGGTCCATGCCCCTGTCGCTAAATTTCAGGAGCAGTAGAATAGCATGACTCAGCATAAGCATCGAATGATATGTCTTAAAAATTAACCAATCTGTTCATAGAAAATTGTTTGAAAAGTACAAGTTTTGACATTTTGATTAATCCATATAATTGCAAAACTAAGTAACAGGACTGGCTGGGTCAGACAGTACTTTTTGACCAGCCTCGAAAAATTTCAGTCAAATAAGTCTTATGAGATATTTGATTCAAATTTTAAAACGTCAAACCAAAGACTTGTAGTTTTTAACTATTTTTTATAGACAGACTGATCCACTTTTCTAGATATATATTCAGTGGTAATGTGGTTGTCTGCCGCCCCTGGAATTTACAACCGGGACGTGGGCCCCGGTATGTTTCCCTAGATCCGAACGCGCGTTTAAGAGATTATATAGGAATCAATCCAAGAATAACAATAATAAAACGATAAGTTCAGTACGCAATGCACAAACACACACACATTCATTCGACCATCTCGCAGAATCTCAAGCATACCGACTTCTCCCAATCATCCGCGAACACATCACATTGCGGGAATACCGTCAGGAGAGAGTTCAACCCATCGAGCCCCTCTCTACACAAACCTTTCTACAATTACATTAGATTTCACGTAATATGACAACCCTAAAAAACCACAAACTTGTAAAACAAAAAACAGACAACAACCAAAACTAAAACGTTAAGCTCTGCGTCCTTGACGCACCTTGCCACAATATCCAGTTAGATTAGCTTTAATCACGAATTTCATTATAACCTTTACACCGCTAGTCATTGGGTTTAATTTCCTTTACAGAACTGAAGAGCTTTTCCGAGACTTGGTCGGGTGGGACATTAAAATTCAGAATGGTAGCGTTAGTTGTAAAACATAATTCAAAGTTAACGTACAAATGGATTCGTGTTATCTATAATTTTGAGTGCGCTTAAGTTTCTTTTAAATTATCTTTGATAATATATTAAACAGGGCTGGCACACACTATTTGATTGACCCTTCCGCTACTATCGGTGACTATTAGTCACTAGCTAAAAAAAACGCCGCCTGTGCTGTGGCGAATTGATTACAGGACCCGCAGTCCCCACCTATGCGCAGTAGTCACCTTGGGTTTTTAGTCGGTACAAGTCCGACACACCTCGGTCGCGCAACCCCCTGCCTGCGGCCGGGTCGGTCCAATGAGGATATTCCCCAAGTAAAAAAAAGCTAAAAACGCCGCCTGTACAAGATGGGAGACTATATTTTATTCACCCATATTATTTTACTTCTGAAAACTAATGAAAAGCTTTTTGAGGCAAACTTTGGCCCTGAATGCTGAGGACTGCGCGCGTTTGGAGTGCGCACTTTCAGCACGGACCTGCGTCTCCTGCGTTTGCAAGGAGGCCTGCCGTAGCGAAAAGGTTAAATTACATAAAATTTTATTTCAAATTTTATTTTTCAAGTCTCATTTTGCTGAGAAACAATTTTGGGTTCTTGGTTCAAGGATTTACAATAAGGTTAATCATGAATTAAATTTCTTGAACTTATCTCAATTGGAATGTAAGATGAAGCTGAGAGACTGGTTGTCGAATCTAAAATATAATGATACAGAGGAACTGTTGCAGGAATAGATGTGTTTGGGCCTTAACATTAACTTTTTTTTGAAATGATTATTCACTTTGTTTGTATAGTCTATTGTTTAGTATGTAATATTATTGTTGTATTGTTTTGAGTAAAGATCGGAGCTACGCAGCGGAAACAAACTGTAACAAATTCTGTGAAATGTGCTGACGTGCAAGATACAGATAGTCCTAGTTTGGGTGTCAGCTGATTTTAATGTGCTGCTTTGTAATTGTTGGTCTAATAAATAATTTTATTTATTTCATTTATTTCACCTTGAATCAGTCCAATGTAACCTCTACATCAAGAGCTACATTCTCTTATTCCACCAGCCTCATTTCATCATAAAACCACTAGACCGTGTGCTCGATACCATCCGCATGTGCTGGACGTTCTTATTTCCGTACAAAAGATTCGCTTCTACATTCATCATGCGCACAGCTAAGTGGAATATGCTTCCAGCGACCATATTTCCACGTTCTTTCGACTTGGGAGCCATTTGTTGGACGGACGCGGTACATAGTCAGACTAATATTCATCCTCCACCAGGTGGGATTGAGGTCAAGCGCCCGCCTGCAAATCATAAAAAAATCTAATAATAATATCGTCAAGCTAGGCCCCGTCGAAGCGAGCAGAGATGCCACCTCATTCCCTTCACTAAAGTATAAAACCTTACAAATAACTAAGGCATTTAAAAATACATAAACCTTGCTACGAATAAAGCCGCTCGTACAAAAACAACCATATTTGAAATTAAGGCCGCTTATAAAAAAAATGAACAATAAAATTGGAGACAGTAATAACGAAAACTGATAGGGATCGTAATTAAAAATGCCAAATATGAAGGATAATCGCGTAGTGAGTCACCGCCGCCGACTGCCGACAGCCTCGACTGGCCAGCCTCACCTCTGTCACCTCACGAGACTTTAATATTTCACGTAGAAAGGCACTAAGTCATCATAAAGTATAAATTATTGCTATTTTCATTAACTTAAAGGCGGACGCTTAACTCCAATCACACCTGGTGAAAGATGAGTCAGACGATAGACTGCGTCCGCCTGTCATGCCTGCTCACCTTTTCTTAAATGCTCCTAAGTCATAATATCGTTCAAATACTGTCGCTGGGATCACATTCCACTCCTTACCAGTTCCAGTAGCGTTCATTCCATAAATGCATAAAAGCAAAAAAAGCAATAAAAGGATGTTTAGAGAGGTTTTTGCATAAATTATTGTTTTTTTTTGCGTTTTTTTTTCTGTTATAAATTTTAATTAGTTTAATTAGATTAGTTTATTTCTTTTTGTGTTACTCGTATTTTTATTTTTCTTTTCTTCTGTGCAAGTAGTCTACACTTTTAAATATAGTCGCATTTATAATGTATCTTGTTCATGTCTTATATAGTTTTATGTGTTAATGTAGACTGTGTAAGTGTACTTATAAATAAATAAATAAAGCATTGCATGCACTTACGATAAATAAACCTGGAATAAATTATTTTAATTTAAACAAAAAAAAGGAACCTTTTATATTCATATCTATTCTATTTCCATGCCAGACGGCATGAAATGATCTTCCTTATGAAAGTAATATAATATTTATTATCATTGGACAATATTCAAATTCATTATGTGAATCTGCCTAGCCTGTCTAAATACCTTATGCATGTCACTGATCAGTTCGCATGATGAATGTAGAAGCCGATCTCTTAGTGCGTATATTAAGGAACGTCCACCATATATAGATGGTAACCAACGCGGCGTCCAATGGTTTTATGCTGAAATGGGGCTGGTGGAATTAGAGACTGTAGCTCTTGGGAACACTCTCTATCGTGCAACCGGTAAAAGACTGCGACGCAGGCGAATTTACGTCAATGCTCTGCATTTATGTCTCAGTCATATATATTATCTGATGAGTGTCAAGGCTGGTGCTTTTTGCAACGACCTCAGTCCGACAATTGACACAGAAATGTATCCCGTTTCAACTTTAAAACATGCCTTTTCGGCAAAACAAAACGTTAAATTAAATAATTGTCAATTTTAACACTCACTGCCTTGCGAAATGATTGCACGCGTGCATATAATTAAATCCCTAATTTAGTACAATTCACTGAGGCCGTATTATTCAGATGACGTGGTCACACGATGCAAAAATTTATAACCAATTAAACTCAATCGCTTTTATCCTTATTTTACATAGCGGGAGTAGAGATGGGCAAAATGTAATCTGATTAATGATTAACGATTACAAAATGTAGTCGTAATATTAATTTTGTTGCTCTGTAATCATAATTAAATCCATTTAAAACATTAAGAAATCATAAATATGTATTTAATCTGGGATTCTGTAGTGTTTAAAACATACATGAGCAAAATGCAGTCATCTTAATGCAAAAGTAGGAGTTAGAGAGCTTCTTAATCCTAATCTGGGTGTGAGTTCCCGTACAGCTATAACTCCGTAAACCCGCGTGTGTAAATTATGCTTTTTACAATAAAAAAATGTGTACTTTATTTTGGTAAGCGATATATATGCATATTACTTTATAATCATCCTTAATAACAAAGTTCGTAAAATAAAGCGTAACACAAACTTTTTTAAAATATTTATGACAGTGCGATATTTATTAGCACTATTGAACGGCTTAACAGATTTAGATGCGGTTTTTATTATTGTATTTTGGTAACCTTCTCTTAAAATTTAGTGTACGCGTTATTTCAATCGCGATATTAATTTAAAAAAAGGTAAGCCAATTTAGAGAATCACGTCGAACATTTATTGGGAAAAAATGTTATTAAATAGCTATTCATTTGATTTGACTGAAATCTTAGTTAAAAAAATGTATTAAGTTAGATTTTATGCTGCATTGGTAAAAAGCAACTGGGCGAAATGGACAGAATCCCCTAGTTATTCAATAAATAAATATAATACTTTACTACATGATGATGATTTCGTACAATAATAAATAATGATAAAGTACTAGAATGAGTTATAGATCGCAGTTTTTATTATTCTTATTGAAATTAATAATTCAAATAGTTCGCCTCAACAATAATATTTACTTACTCCTTTAGTTGAACAGTGACCTGAAGAAATGTTTACACGAAAGTACACTTACCTGGAAATAAAATAACACCAATTAAAAAGAAGTTTCATTTGCATTTTATTACAATATTAAAAATTATATTACTTAAATAATTACAAAGTATATGGTATATGGAACTATTGTGGCCTTGTTTTTAAGGGATCGGTATGCATCCGCAGCGATGTGAATGGTCGCAGGTTCGAATCCCGACACGTAACTGGTTTTATCAGACTAAGTACGGTCTTTAGGCACCACGTGCTCTACAGTGAAAGAAAACATCGTGAGGAAACCGGCACGGCATCTATTAGAATTGTCATGTCCACTGGTGCTGTGAGAAGGGCGATCGGTTGGGTACGACATATAAGCACTGATATATGTATGCTCACCTCGAAAGGCATATAACGTGACGATATATTGTGATTAATAGTTATACATGTTTGTTTGGATCTACATGAATAGATTCGCATAGATCTAATTAACAAGCGGCTCAGTATGACAACGTCAATGGCATTGCGCAATCGGCGCTAGATCATGAATAAATCAATGGTTTCCCAGGAAGCGGAATCGCACGCGAGAATGCAAGAAATATTACCGCTCTATTTCTAACATCTTGTTTACATGACAAAATCATAATATCTTTTTATAGTGTCATATTGATTAGAGATGTCACGAATATTCGGCAACTATTCGGTATTCGGCCACTTTTTAGCTATTCGGTATTCAGCCGAATAATACGTACTATTCGGCCGAATACCGAATACCAAATCATGTAAAAAAGACACGTTATATTACTTAAAATTATGTATTTATTTCCAAATTACAACACTTTGGTAATTAAAATTGATCAGTGGTAATTTGTGATGGATAAAAACAAGATTTCAGCATTTTTTGGTACCAAACGATAACGCTTTTCATCGTAAATGTTACCAGCCTCAGAAAATAACCTCTCACTAAACACGCTACTTCCAGGAATATTCGGCGGCCGAATATTCGGCACTTCGGCCGACAGCGTTGCCGAATATTCGGTATTCTGTATTATTGCTGTGGTGGCTGCCGGTAGAATAGAATAGCACCCCCCTCTTCTTGCTGAGGTGTCGTAAAAGGCGACTAAGGTATCTCTTTAACACCGCAATTCAACCAGGTGTTTACAGAAGGACAACTAGACCAAACCTGCATCCCGCTCCCTCCCGATCGTACTGGTTCTCCATTCCATCGGGCCCGAGGGAGCTCGGACGGGAGAGTGCTTTTCTGGCTGCGCGTCCAGTTATGCATTTAAATATCTCCTGCGCAATTGAGTGTTTCCGAAAACTGGGCCTCGATTTTCTTAATCGGCGTTGAAACAGTCGCCGTGGCCGAATCCGGCTAGGACATCATCATCATCATCATTCTGTATTCAGCCAATTCACTATTCGTGGCATCACTAATATGGATGTAGAAAGGCGAGTTACTGTTGGCAACAAAGCTAATGGTACGCTAGGCGCCGTTTTAAAAGTCAACGCATTACGCAATCAGCACGTGCAGCAGTGAATAGAGCGGTTGTGATGTCCACTTTGCTGTACAGCAGTGAGGGCTGTATGTCAGAAGTAGCGTGGAAGTAGAATTAATGCAGTAGAAGAGCGATCTATTCGTTCTACATGCGGAATAACGCTTGCGGATCGCGTTAGGAACGAAGATATACGCAGAATGGTTGGGTTGAAAGATAGGGCCATCGACGGCATGCACGAAAGCATGCTTTGATAGTCCGGACTCGTGGAGACGATGAATGATGTAAAGATGGCGAAGAAAGATATACTAATGTGAGTGAAGTAAGAGTAGAGGGCCACCGTAGACTTACCTATCAGATCAAATAATGAGAGTTCTGATAGCGGGTACTGTCAAAAGTACGTGAGATCGGTGAGAGTGCATAAAGGGATTAATTAATAACATTCTTCGCAATAATAGGAAGCGAAAGATGTTTGTAAAAAATAAAGAGAAGTGGTATTCTATTCTCTATGTCTATGAGATATAAGGATGCGACATGATGATAGACAAGCATGATGGGTTACATGTCCCAATCCCTTTCCATGGATTTTACAAATATAGCGGAAAAAGGGAAAAGAGGCTTTTGCCCTACAGTGGGACGAAAGTGGTTAATAATAATCTATACTAATGTTATAAAGCTGAAGAGTTTGTTTATTTGTTTGTTTGTTTGAACGCGCTACTCTCAGGAACTACTGGTTCGAATTGAAAAAATATTTTTGAGTTGAATAGACCATTTATCGAGGAAGGCTTTAGGCTATATAACATCACGATGCAATTATTAGGAGCGAAAAAATAATGGAAAATGTGAAAAAAAAAACGGGGAAAATTATTCATCCTTGAGGGCTTCCATTGCGTGCGCTGCAAAAACGGTTCAAGATACCAAAAATATATGTATGAAAGAATTATTCCTCTTGAAATGATCTAAAAAAATGTCCAAGACAGTATATATTTATCTTTTAAGATTAAGTCACTAGAACCGTTTTTATGGTAAACAAATTTGGTCGAAATTAATGCATTATTTGTTAAGCGTTGTATCAACGTAATAATATTAATCTTTATCCAAATAAATGTGTTGTTGATTAAGAGTATTTAATTGTGAACAAAATTGTCTTTGACATCACTTAATTTCAATGAACATCTTAGAAGATATTACAAAACCTTAAATAGCAAAACAACGGTTGCCGGATCAGCTAGTAATAAATAAAGTGCTTCGATTACCATCTTAAGAGGCTCTCGCTTGGTTGTTGGATCAAGAGCCGAATACAGAAGGCATTATTACTAGATACGGCGCGAATTGTTAGGTTCCTCACTCTGAGCTCTTAACTACCGGTGGCTTGGGCGATAGGCGTCGCCCCCGTAGGTCTACATATTTTTATGTTTTAAAATTGATACGTTATCTTTTTATAAGTATTTATTTTAATATTTAAAAATATTGTAAATTTGATAAATAAAGGGATAATAACAATCCATTGCTGCATAGTGCAGTACCACTCGTAATTTTAGTAAGGCTCTTTAAAAAAGGGCCAAAGTGTCTGTTACCTTGAAAGTTAAGGCGCTGGAAACCCGTCAACGGCGCCATCGACCGACCGGCAACAATTTTAATGAAACGTGCGCATTCTCCGAATGAAACGTTAGGGCGTTTACGCACTATATCCGATACGATACCGTGAATGCGAATAACCCTGAAAATATGAAGTGACTAGGAGCGACTTCTATAATGAGGATACGGCCAAGAAAAGGGTCGACGTCGCCGAGTTACGTGTGCAAGCTGGCCTTGCCTTTTCCTCAGCACTCTGCAAACGGGAGAAGAAAACCCCGGAAGTTGTATTCGGCAAGAAACCGGCACACCGGGGTGCGGCCCTCACTGCTACCCTGACTGTTAATAAGGATTTCCTAGATTTTTTTTACTATATCTATATTATTAGTCAATGCTTTCAATAAATGCTATGGTTATCTGTTATTATAATAAGTTGACATGATGTTATTTGCAATATATACAACGGTACTATTGATAGGCCACAAATAAATAAATATGTCGTTTGTTGCAATCTGAGACCTCGCAGCATTTTAGATTGTAATGACACGGAAAAAAGATTTAAGATTTCTTTTTTTGTTATTCTCCCGAGTTGCTCAGTTTTCTAAATCTCTATTTTGACGTACGGAATGACGGACGGAAACCGGATGACGGATACAGTGCGTAAACTCCCAAACAAACAGTTCCGTGGCTACTTCAGAACGTATTTTCACGGATCGAATTAAGTGCGTAAATAGCCTAAGAGGGGCGACTGCATTGCCCCGCCAGACCAGATGGTATTAAAACTGACCCACTTTCTGAAGGTCCCGTACATCGGGCCGGCCCGTGCCATGTATGGCGGCGCAGGGTTACGCAAACTTGTCCCGCATTGCGCGTAAACTACAAACTTATGTCATTGCTTTTCCACTTATAATCAATCTCACAGCGCTTCCAATTATTACAAAACTAGCTACGGTCACCTGCCTTTGCCCGGGTAAAAATAAATATATATATATATATGACTTCAGAAATATTATTATTATTAGCCAGTTTTGCCTCACTGCATGGCAAAAGCTTCCCTTCCCAATACCAATACATTTGTGAAATCCGTAAGACGGGTTTGCACATTTAACTCAGCCTGCAATTTTAATACGAATTAAAGTGCGCTGAAAGCAGATATGGGCAAAATGTAATCTGATTAATGATGAAAGATTACAAAATGTAGTAATGTGTAAAACAATCGGGGTTTTTGTAGTGTTTAAAACATATATGAGCAAAATTCAGTCATATTAATGGTAAAAAACGTAAAATGTAATCGTTAATAATTTTTATAAATCTGATTACATTTTACTCATCTATAACTGAAAGCCTTGTAATTGTCACAATTCGGTGGGTCCGTTAGGTATATTTGTGAAATCGATCTATTTGATTAATCGATAAAAGTTATGGTCGACTGAGATGATGATTTGATTGTATTCGGTTTTTTTGTAACTAAGTACTTGTAATTTTGTTGACTTATTTTCTTTTATCTCAATTATATAATTAAATCTTTAATGTGTAATCTGTATAAACGTTGAATGTCAGGCTGTGCCGGTGAAGTGGCGGTGCCGTCCGCAAGGCCCTGTCATAATACCGGCGCTGCAGAGTCTAGTGTTCTGTAGTACAAGCTGTGACAGAGCCCTTAGCTACGGCAGCCTAGAGTTTTTTATATATTATTTTTTGCTGTCTTTTGTTGTATTTCTTCTTCTTTTTTTTCTAAACAAAGAAACATTCGATCAGCGATATCTCTAGTAGAGAAAGAAAAATGTATGTGATGGACATAAGTTTGTAAACTATTCGTCTTCACGTTCAGGCCATTAAAATTGGACTGACGCATTAAAAAAACCTATTTATATCGTTGAACCAGAACAGATAATTATATTAGTTTCATTTGAAATACTTTGACGTAACGACCCTGGAGCAAATCGGCGGAGCACCATCTGCAAAGCCCTACCATACCTACGGAGCATATGGCGGCTAAAACGTTGCCATATAAGGGCCTATAAATATGGACCGCTGCGGCCGCCGTGAGGCACGACGCGGCGGGTAGTGTTAGACAAATTAACCTATACAAATGTTAGGGTTGCCAAAACTTTTGGAAAAAAAAATCCGGATAATTATTTTTTATACTAACTTCACAAAATTACTTTACTGCATCCAGGAAGGGTTGCTAAAATCTAACGAAAAAAAAACCGGTTAGATTTTTTATATACTAGCTTCACAAAATTACTTCACTGCACACAGAGGGTTGCCAAAATTCCAAAAAAAAAAAACAGAAAAAGCTTTTTGAAGTAAAAATTCAGAATCGTTGTAAATTGAAATTGGATGAAACGAAAGAGCAGCACTAAAGAGGCAAACCTATAAATACATAGGTTTAAGCTGTGACAGAATAAGATAGAAAATATCATACAGATTTACCTCTACCGCTAGTGAACTATACGCATACAATTTTTTTTATAATATATCGTAAATTTACTACACACAATTTCTTAAATTTCTCAGTTATTTTGTCCAGAAATCCTACATCTTTAACACGTTCACGCCGGCGCTGTATTTCATGCTCCTCGCCCTGTGGCGGCTGCGTTTAAAGCTTTTTGCTCTATCGTTTAGGCCGGCTTGCACTAACAAATTAAATCAAGTTTAGAGTTATATAAAATGCTATTTAGCGCTGATCTGTACTTATTGTCTTGCACTAAATCAAAATCTAGTTATAACAACTCTTAAACTGAAATCATCATTAAGATGGAATCAAACCACTTCAATTAATAAGCGTTTTATACAAGCTTAAACTAGATTAATTCGTTAGTGCAAGCCGCCCTTATTAATGTTTGCGTTAAACTTTCATTATTTTACTTATCATCTATGTATTACATTAAATTATTTACACTTATTTAAAGAACTAAATATTTGGTGTTACGTACCGTTTAATAGCACAGTCTAGTGCGGGCCACTGGTGGCACGCGCCGGCGTCAACGTATTAAATTCGCTTTATTTTTTTCTATGTATTTGTTATTTGTGGTGACCTAGTGCATAAGAGACCGACATCAAACCCCGGCACGTAGAATTAGATTTATTCATATAAAGTACGGATTTAGGTGTCTAAATCCGTACATGCACATGCTCACCGGTGAAGGAAAGGTTCCTGAGGAAACCCGCATGGCATCTAACAGAAATGTCATGTGTGATAATCTTGTGAAAACAGCGATCGGCTGAGCCACTGGTCACTTTGGGCATGACATAAAAGCGTAAAGTGAATAGCGTAGCTTTTTTTTTCGAAATGGCATTCTTTAAATGCTTATTGCGCAGTAAAACCGTTCGCCTGGCAACCCTAACAAGAGTTCGCTTGGGTTATGCGAGGTAAATATGACAACTTGAGATATGACATGCCATATGTATACATTGCAGAGTTTTTAGGCCATTCAATCTCTAGAAGGAAAACCCAGTTATGCTCATTTTAAACTACACCAATACCGTTCAGCGGCGGGTGGCTCACCCGGTCACTTAGCATTTGCTGAGATAACGTCCCTTTGGCGCATCATCACAGCACAGGGTATTTGATTTTCCTGTTCTCTACCTTGATTAAGTTATGGTTCATGGTTTGTATGTTAGGTGCCGAATGCTCATGACGCTGTTTGAATCGTCTTTCTTAGATACAAAGGTAACAGCAGATAAATTAAATGTTTCACATAAAAATATCATGGTTGGGCACACTAATTGTAAGGCGCTGCGATTGGTCGATTATTAAATTAAGATGCGATTAAATAAGTATGCGAGGGGTGGCTCCTAACACCACTCCTCGCAGTGCAGAGATGCTTCCTTACAAAAGGCCAGACGTTGCCGAGGGTCGGAGAAGAGGATGACACTGTACCTCTAGCCCCGGTCAGACGGGAAGAAGAAACACCCCGGGAGTTTTAGTCGGTGCAAGTCCGACACACCGGGGGCAGCCCTCACCACCCCCTGAGGTCCGTTAGGGATTTCCCCCGGGCTATTTAAAAAATAATAATTATAAGTATGTGACATTAAAACTTTTTTTACTAGAGACTTGCACTTCACCTCCATCTCAACTGATGGAAAATGATGATGAAGCCGATGATGGGGTGCGTTCACCCCAAAAAATATCGATGCACTCATTGTTTTTAAGACTCCCACGTCATAAAATGTTGGCAAAATAAACGGAGGAAACCAATTCTATTTCCCTGGCGATCCGCTGCAAGAAAGAGGCGAATAGAAACCGTGTATGGGTGGAAACCCGCACAGTGCCTTGTCAATTTATGGCAGAAGGAGGATTAAATTGTATAACTCAGCCGCACACTCTCCAGAGTATAGTCTATAGAAAACCGAAAGGCAAGCCACTCTACGCCGGTGTTCCAAACTGAGTAGTTCACGCGACGTAAGAGCCTCATTGGCAATGAGGATATAAGTATATCAACTAAATTTTGTAAAAACATTCAACTTGTAGAAGGATTCAACTGGGTTTCCTTCATCAAAAATCCCCTTCAGTCTTCACTATACAGCGTATTCCGCTGAAGTGACAAGTTCATGTAAATTCCATACGTATCCATACAAATAAGCCGTTTTGCTTGCTGCCTCATCGATATACTACCATAACAGTAATACAACAACGTTATCCGAGAGTAAATAATAAAATATTTAATTAAAACACGGTTATATGATAGTGTTACATTGGCCAGGCAATGATTATGCCAAATGGCAATTTAAAATCAACACTAACATTAACGATGGAAATTGTGTTCAAACCATAGGGAATAAGATAGTAAATCGTTTAATTTCACTTTAATGGCAACCGCGAATGGTAGGCATTCGAATAAGAGTTACGGGGGGTAAGAATTTTGGATATCTCGACATAACTCTTTCTGAATCATAAGACGAAGGGAGGATTATTAGAAGTTTGAAAGAAAGATTGAAACGTTTGTTGAGAAAAAAAGGAACAACACACAACATTAACACTTATATAAAACAATTAAAGAATAATACATAACATCACATGTATTTTGTGTGCTGTCAATCTCAAAACTCAGTCGGCTAAGTTACCGATTTACTGTTTGTATGACACCGAATAACGTGCAGTGTCATTGATTTTTTTTAAATTCTGACTCGGCACATTGACTGCACCATACCTCAGCAGCGTTCATTCCATAAATGCATGAAAGCATTGCATGCCCTTACAATAAATAAGTCTGGAATAAATGCCTTTAATTTAAACCACAAAAAGGAACCCGTTATATTCATATCTATTCTAGTTTCACGCCATCTATCTTCGCTATGAAAGTAATATAATATTTATTATCATAATATAATATTCAATATCATTTTTTTCATCTGGTACAAAATGCAGTGAAATCCAATAACCGCCCGGTGACAGTCGTCGTGATTACATACATCTCATCGATAACGAGCACACTCTGCCATCATAAAATAATCTAATACCAATTGACCCCCTATAATGAGTGCCTCGAATGCGCCCCTGGGCGACATGGGTCAAAATACTGCGGAGCACACGCTTTGTTCGGAGACAGCGTCCCTCCCGCAACGTCGCATCGCATGCATATTGTACCATGCTGACATTCGCAATATTCCAACGGTTATTATTTTAACCGCCTTTACTACAGATTATAAAGCAAATTCCCCCACCGCGTTTACTAATCACAGAACGTTTTTTTTTATAATCTATACTACAGACGAACGCTTGACCTCAGTCACAACTCGTAGAAACTAAATATGAGTCTGACGATGTACCGCATCTGTCCAATAAACGCCTATTTACACTTCTCTAAGGCTCCCAAGTCATAAGATCATGGAAATATGGTCGCTAGAAGTATATTCCACTCCTTAGCAGTTCGCATGCGGAATGTAGAAGCGAATCTCTTCGTGCGGATATATGGAACGACCTCCACATACAGATGGTAACCGACACGGAGTCTTATAATTTTATCTTGAAAGGATGAGCTGGTGGAATTAGAGAATATAGCTCCTGAGAACGCTCTCCATTGTGCAACCGATGAAGACCTCGGTATCCTGCTCCCATGTTTGCCATTAAGCGATATAAGACCAACCTTGGTCACTTTTCTAGTGCCAAGACTGTCACGTTTATATAACGAGTGTGTCCGGGGATAGGAACATCGATATTTTTGCGGATTCGATGCCGGCCTTCAAGAGGAAAATCAGTGAGCAGGTGTGTTGAGCTTGGCATTGTTCTTGGTGTTATAATTTTTAATTTTAATTTGAGGTATTATTGTCTGCTCTTGTTTTTTTTTTTGTTTTTTTTTGTGTTTTGGTTTTAGTTGTCTGTTTTGATATTGTTAGTTAATGCTTTTGGTCCATGCTGTGGTTGTCTATTATTGGTATCCGTTACCGACATTTAGCTTATGTATGTGATTCAGATTGTTAATGTGAAGTGTAATGGAGCTGTTGACAGCCCATAAATAAATAAATAAGACTGCGAGGCAGGCGACTTTACGTTGATGATCAATATTCTGCATTCTAGTCTCAGCCATAGACTCATAGTCTACGAGCGCTACGATCAATTGCGTCCAGAGCGGCCAACTGATATTCAGCGGACCCGGCCCAAAAGCGACCACAATAACTTCACACCCGACTTCCCCTGTGCCTGATACTTACTCAACAAGATGAGTAAGAATTGCAGCGACTGCCAATGGCCAAGAATGCATTGACAAAAGCCGCTGCCATTTTGGTCCAAACATATCAAAACAGGTCTCTAAATATATGAATAACTAGAGATACTGGAGATAGGTTTAGGAAGGTAGGACGATTGCCCGAACTGGGCCGTGATCACAGTATGCAAGTGTAGAGACCGCAATAGTGACTCGCTTTGGCCTGACGCGTTTCATGGTCAATTTATGTCAATTGTACATATAGATAAGCTTATCATAATTACGAAGAGCCAAACCGGGACGCAGAAGAGAAAGAGACTCATTTTCATTTTGCTTTTCGCTTAATTTTTGTTTTTCATATTAGAAATGCAATCAAAATTATTATAAATTGAAAACATATTAATAAATGTGAATATATTTTTTATTAAAAAGAAAAAGAGACGCCGGGACTGGGATCTCAAACCGGGACTATCCCGGTCAAACCGGGACGTATGGTAAGCCTACTTATAGACCTTTCGCTGTGGTATATGTTGGGCTGACATGGCAATGGTGACCGTCAACGGGTGTCCCTTCCTTGGTAGACATTGCCGTTTTTGGATCACACTGTACATACTTTGGATCAGGTGCAATACAGTCATTTTTTTTAATTCTATTTATTTAAGGGACTTTTACGTGTGTACGTATGTCAGCCCCATCGTACCCTAATACAGAAATACCTAACATATTACATATGGTGCCATTGATCTGAAAAAGCCAGACGCCTCATCAGATAGTAGTTCTGTTAAGATTTTGTTAAACATCCCGATGTCAAGTCTGTTCAGAGCAAAGGCACTCACAAACGCCTCTCTCACAGATTCAGAATACAGTCATTTTGTCGAGCGAGTATAAAAAAAAAACACAAGCTTATCTCGAAACGCGACGGGCCGAAGCAAGTTCCTGCGACTATTCAACGTCATTTCCTGAGTAGTCTGTGGCGAAAGGCCATACTTTTTAATTAGCATAGACGATACACAGCCCCGGTTCCTTTTATAGGCAATATTTAGTACATTATATGCCGACTAGACGTCTAGACGGGAGATCGTAAAACTCCAGACACAGAGGGTTGGCGCCTAAGCACTAAATCGATAGGATAAGGGAATACAAAAAATTTCTTATGCCTAGAGAAACGTTAAACTATAGTATGCCATCGTTTTCGATTAGATCATAATACATGTTCGTCACAATGTCAAATATGGGTGACACTTTTTCAATAATAACATCACGTTATATATCTCTTTCAAGGTAAGCAACTCTCCTCTCTACATCCATATCACAGATATAATTCCTTGTAAACATACTACCAAGAAATAATAATAGGATTCATTATAAACTGTCATTATTAACTGTTATCACAGAACCATTTCTTTCTTTTTTTTTTTTAATCTCTTTTTTTTTGGGACTTTGGATCAGGCTGACCATGTCAGTCCCATAATCACACAATGTAAATGCTAATTCAACAATGTATATGTGAGTCTACAGAGCATCTCAGCTGCGCAAGATGTTTGCTCAGCTAAGACGCTCTGAAATAGACCCACATCAGACCTGTTCAAACCAAACTGTTTATACATGATTTCTCTCATAGAAACGCTCCGAACACATTCCACCAAGAAATGGTGTATGTCTTCTGGGACTCCACAGAGCTCGCAATTAGGTGTATCGATTTTCCTCATCAAAAATTTGAATTTATTGAGTGGGATACCATTTCTTTCAAAGACGAGAAGATACAAACGTTTTAAATTTTACGACCAAAAGAGATACACCGCGACAAGCAGATGCCGATATATCCGCAGCGTGCGTCTTGCAGGCGGTGAGGCCGATGATGATGATGATGGAACATGACAAAACAAACACCAAGTCGCACGTCTGCATGTATCGCGGCTGGAGCGGACGCGCAGACTATAAAAACTGGTATCTTACGTCACCGGCAATGTCTTAAAATAAATACCATTTAGAACTATTACGAACACGTAAATATCCATTGACTAGCGAATGTGGCGTGACATCGTCCAGGATTTTAAAATTAAAAACATTTATTTCACCTCAATATAAATAAAAAACAAAATCAGTATACGGAAAAGAAGAAAATACAAGAGATAAGTTAAGAAGATAAAAGAAAATAGAAGAATCAAGATGACGCAACCGGCGAATTACTTTGACATTAATAATATAATATGTAACGTTGTAATAAGTGTGGCTGCGGATGAGACTCGTTAGTTCAATGGTGAGACCGCCCAACTAAATCAAATCTGTGGTGGCCGGGGGTTCATATCCCTCATAAGTCGAACTTTTGTAGTGGGGCTGCGGCGAATTGGTTACAGGACCCGCAGTCCCAACTAATTCGCAGAAGTAGTCACCTTGGGGTTTTTAGCTGGTAAAAGTCCGGCACACCTCGGCTGCCACCCCCTTCGCGTCTGGGACGATCCTTTGAGGATTTTCCCCAAGTAAAAAAAAAAGAAAAAAAAGTGTGGCTGCGGATAATGGACCGGTCTCGATGTGCGGCAATGCAAATGTTAGTAAGTTCAAATCCCGGCACGTACCTCTGGATTTTTCCAGATTATGTACGTATGTTGGCACCATTTGCTCACCGATGAAGGTAAACATCGCGAGGAAACCCGTATGGCATCTAACAGAAACGTCGTTTGACCAGTTTCGGCTTGTCGCGTTTCGGGATCAGCTTGTGCATATCCAGTAGCTCATATACCTAGAGACCTTCAGTCGTGGTATGTGTGGGCCGACATGACGATGTAGACTATCAATGGATCTTCATCCTTTAATAGTCGCTTTCGTATTTGGACTACATTGTACGTACCATCAGGTACTCTGTAGTCACTATGTCGAACCAGTGTAAAAAAAAACGTCATATGTGCGCCACTAGTGCTGTGAGAACGGCGATCAGCTGCGCCACTGGTCACGTTGCGCTCGACATATAAGCGCAAAATGGATACAGCCACTAATGTATCTCTGCTCACCCCATAAGGGACATAGCGTGACGATATATTACTATTATTTACGAACATATTGGACTGATGTTATCCAAGGGGCGTTGCTCTCGAGGTAATTATTTACACCGCTAGTGCCAACAGCAGCTAATTAGTTACACTCGTGTACGTAAAAACACCTGTACTTCTTCCTGTACGATCTTATATTTTTTTATATTCTGATGCGGCATAGTAACTAAACTCCACTAGATGAAAAGCACAATGCCATCCAAAAACCGACTACAAATATCGAGATAACCACCTATGTTATTCCTATTTTAGTAAAAGTTATCCGTTTTCTTGATATGAAGAAAAACTTCGATCGACATAATCACTCTTAAAGAAGCAAAGACTGAACTACAATGCAACTATAAAACTTTGCAGACAGCCCGAGGTGATAAATCAAAAACTTTCCTCCAAACAATCGACAAAGGCAGATCTTCCCCCGTTTTAGCTTTGGGAGGACTATAAACCAACAAACAAGTATTACGTCAAAGTAGACATTCTGCCTCGTGAATCTACAAGGGTCGATCAAAAAGAGTTCAGTCATTATTTTCGATAGTCTTTTATTTTTATTTTAACAACAGCAAACAGCTTTGAGACGCCAGGGTGTCAGATTAGGAATTATAAAAAAAATATCACGCACGCGCTAAAAATTAAGCCAAAAATATATTTTTAAATGAAACAACATGAAATTTCAACGATCTGTGCTGAATCGACAATTACATTTTGCCATTTATGTGTCGTATTCGTATAAAGAAATGCTACAGAATAAAGAAAAAACACGATAGAACAAGATGAGCATGAGCGAGCTTACGAAAACAGACAATATATCCCTTCACTTAGGGCGGCTTGCACTAGCAAATTAAGTCTAGTTTAGACTTACATAAAATGCTATTTAGCGCTTAACTGTACTTATAGTCTTGCACTGAATAAAAACCCAGTTGTAACAACTCTTAAACTCAAATCATCATTAAGATGGAATTAATGAATTTCGATTAATTAGCGTCTATAAAAGCTTAAACTAGACTTAATTTGATAGTGCAAGCCGCCCTAAAGTGTTGTTTTGTTATGCCTATAATGGACCGAAATAACTCGTAAGACAGGATGACTGTCTACTTGACTGTAAATTATACTGTTTGTAGAAGCATCTTATAAGTTCACTTTCACTTTTCCAGAAATGCTGCCTTGCCGCACGGAATTGAGAAATATATACGAGATAAATTGAAACGCGCGGATATAAGGGCGGCTTGCACTAACAAATTAAGTCTAGTTTAAGCTTTTATAGACGCTAATTAATCGAAATTCATTAATTCCATCTTAATGATGATTTGAGTTTAAGAGTTGTTACAACTGGGTTTTTATTCAGTGCAAGACTATAAGTACAGTTAAGCGCTAAATAGCATTTTATGTAAGTCTAAACTAGACTTAATTTGCTAGTGCAAGCCGCCCTTATTGAGTAATCTAAATTGTAATGTTTTGGTAAAGTCTAGGAAAACTTAAAATTGTGTTTGTAAATTTCAGTCTTAAAAGCTCTCAAGTCATAAGATCGTGGAAATATGCTCATTGGAAGCATATTCCACACCTTAGCTGTACGTATGATGAATGTAGAAGCGAATCTCTTGGTGCGGATATAAGGAACGTCCACCACAAACGGCATCCGACACGGTGTCTAGTGGTCTCATGATAAAATGGAATTGGCGAAATCAGAGAATGTATTTCCTGAGAACACTCTCCACTCACCTAATGGTGATTTACAATTTGTTAAAGTTAGAAAGGAAGTAAGAAAAAGTGTACTGTGAAAAAATAAACAAGAAGCTCATTTACATAGAACAATGAAAGAATAATGCATAATATCATGTCATGTAACCTCATGCAGTTGTTAAAACTGGATAATGTTTCCGTGCAAGGCCACAAGGACATTTTAAAGCTAAATAGCGTTTTATACAGGATTAAACCAGATTTAATTTGTTGGTGCAAGTCGCCATAAATGTAAAAGACAAGTTTTTATAAGGAGCAACGATTATGAATAAATGATAATTTATTGACCGAATACTTTTTGATCTGCCTTCATACGGGTTCCGTAACTATATCCTCGCATAGTACAGAAGTCTGGCGCACCCTGAGTGGGGCGCGCCGCCCGCCCAGCCGCCAGGGCGCGGTGAAAACTCGCCCAGACTATTGCATATGCAATTACTTCAAGCCTGTATTCATTATACGCTAGGCGAGCGCATACAGCGAGCGGAAACTTCGAAAAAGTCGTAAATACTTAGTCACGTGTACCGTAATTCTTTTACATGATAAATAAGTATATAAATCCTTTTATATCCTTTTCGGGGTGAGATACATTCGTGGTTGTATCCATTTTGCCCTTATATATCGTGCCCAACGTGACCAGTGGCGCAGCTGATCGCCTTTCTCACAGCACCAGTACACATGACATTTCTATTAGATGCCATGCGGGTTTCTTCACGACGTTTTCCTTCATCGGTGAGCATGTGGTGTCATACTTAATCAGGAAAAACCCAGAGGTCCACGTCAAGATTCGAACCTACGATCATTTGTGTTGACGAGTTAAAATACCGGTCCCTTATCCATTAGACGACCACAGACATACTACTTATTACTTGACGGCCTGATAGCGCAGTTTGTAGTGACCCTACTTACGATGCTAAAGTCCTGAGTTCGAGTCCCGGTAGTGGTAAACTTTTCTGTGATGAGCAGATGAGTTTGTCACGAGTCATGGTTTTGTGTATATATGTATTTACGTATGTATATCTTTGTCTAGTACCCCTAGTACAAGCGCAAGGTTAATTTGGGACTAGGTCAATGTGTGTAATTGTTAGTAAATATTATTATTATTATTACTTGAATATATATTTTTGAGTTTTCATGGCGAGTGTTGTGAAGACTTGTATAACCTCATTCTTGAGGGAGTTTGCTGCCCGGATGAGAGGGCGGCGGTGCGCAGTGTCTAGCGCGCCGCCTATGAAAGAGGTACTGGAGGCGTGGGCTCTTTATACCCATCCCTCCCAGAGAAGATGCCTGAATAAGGCTGTTCGCTCCCCGGGCGACTGGACGAATTTGGTTTCCCAGGCCTGGGTGGAGTGATTAGAGGGACACCCCGGGGGGTTTTAGTCAGTAGGAGTCTGACACACCGGGGTCGCTGCCCTCACAGTGACACTGATGGTCCAATGTAGGATTTTCCACCGAGTTACCAAAAAAAAAAAAAAAAACCTCATTCCACCTTCTCCTTTTAGACCTATGCGCGCTAGATTGTGGTACTACGGTTTACGTTGAATTCTATTCCAGCTACAAATACGAATTTCTCTCTTACCTTTGCCTACAATATTCAGTTCTTTTAGCGAAGCGTGGAGAGATATTTCCGTAGGCCGGCATGATCTCGACAGTCGTACTGGGTTTTTAGAATGCACTATACTCTCCATCCGGTACGATGTAGTCACAGATGGGCAAATTGTAATCAGATTAAAGAAAAAAGATTACGATAATATTTTGCGTTTTTCACCGTTAAGATGACTGCATTTTGCTCATCTATGTTTTAAGCACTACAGAATCCACAATTGCATACACATTTGGCTCCTTACTGTTTTGAAGGGATTTAATCATGATTACAGAGCAACAAAATTATAATTACGAATACATTATGTAATCTTTAATCATTAATCAGATTACATTTTGCCTATCTCTGGGTGCGGTGCACAATGCCGAGTCAGAATTAAAATAATGTATTATTAAATTGAACTAATTTTTAATTATTATTTTTATAATATACTGCATATTATGATTTCCTATTATACGGGATGTAATTTTATTAGATACTAGCTGATCCGGCAAACGTTGTTTTGCTATATAAGGTTTTGTAATATCTTCTAAGATGTTCATTGAAATTAAGTGATGTCAAAGACAATTTTGTTCACAATTAAATACTCTTAATCAACAACACATTTATTTGGATAAAGATTAATATTATTACGTTAATACAACTCTTAACAAATAATGCATTAATTTCGACCAAATTTGTTTACCATAAAAACGGTTCTAGTGAATTAATCTTAGAAGATAGACATATACTGTCCGGGACATTTTTTTAGATCATTTCAAGAGGAATAATTCTTTCATACATATATTTTTGGTATCTTGAACCGTTTTCGCAGCGCACGCAATGGAAGCCCTCAAGGATGAATAATTTTCCCCGTTTTTTTTCACATTTTCCATTATTTCTCCGCTCCTAATAGTTGCATCGTGATGTTATATAGCCTAAAGCCTTCCTTGATAAATGGTCTATTCAACACAAAAAGAATTTTTCAATTCGAAGTGGCAGTTCCTGAGATTAGCGCGTTCAAGCAAACAAACAAACTCTTCAGCTTTATAATATTAGTATAGATTTTAGACATTAGTCTTTATTTGCCAAAGCAAAAATTTGCACACACGATGTAAACTTTAGCACACGAACAAGACATCGGCGTCGGCGAAAAAGACTAGTTCAGTCGACTGTTGATAACCGATATGTTTACGCTATGCGGTGCAGTGCCACTCCAACGCAGCCTCGACTTTCTTTTGGCGTTTCTTCTTAACGCAGTCGCTTTCGAAAGGCTAGTAGATTACTATAGGTAGTCCTTTCTCTGGCTGGCCAATCAAGCCGAGGTTGGTATCCACAGGAGTGCCCTTACGTTGCCATCCAACCGATAATTCTCGCTGGCTGAGCACCCAAGTGCCTGCCCACCTCACCCAGTCACCTTGTAAAGGGCCTCCCAGGCCAACAACAGTTTGTCAGGTCGAAAATAAAAACGATATAAACTATTCTGCAATACATTTCTTGTAAATCAATTGGGTGTCCCTTCTGTGCGAAACTGTTAATATATGTTCTATGACTAAGCCGGGTATCGCGTTACATAGTCGAGTGAAAGGGTGAGCAAACAGGGTATTATGGTCACCGCAAATACTTTTTTCAAGCGCTAACTTGTTACAGTCGCGTGCATTTAAGAGAAGCATAATAGCGCTTACTATTTTCGGATATTAGTAAATGCGGAATTATGAAACTCGTTCATAACGCGAGGATCGCACTTCTGATATACCATATGATGTGCTAGAGCACATATGATGTGTGTAGGTATAAATCTATACTTAATCTGGAAAACCCATAGGTAAGTGTCAGGGATTCGAACCACGTAATTAATTACATATAAGTATTTAAAATGTTGTCCTATTTGGATTCTGAGACTCCTATTCTAGTAATTACTAGATTTTAAGTGGATATATTTATAAGTATAACAAGGTAATGAATGGTATTATGGGATGCATGCCACTAGCCCTCTGCACCAGACTGAGACCGGCTATATTACAGCGTTTCTTTGTACATCCTAATTCTATGAAATTACTATACGAATAAAGAGAATTCTTCGTATACATATCACAGTACGGTTCGCTTCGATAAGAGTGCAATATCGATAGATAAGCGAGATAAGGAGACTGTAGGAGTCGAGACAATGGCGAAGGCTCGCCAACGCGATAAGAAATCTATCGAGAGCACGCATTTAACGTTTGGATTATTACAGAAGCCTCATTCATTATTCTAATCAAGATAAGTTTTTTATAAACCGTTGACGCTCACGGATCGACCGGTCCGAAGAATTAACTCTTCATACTGATTGAACTTATTTTCTTTAGCAAATATCTATAATTACACATAGCGCTGCAGAGACTTAGAATTTAAAAGAAATCGTTTAGAATATATAGTATTTTGCTCAGGAAATGAATTAGTCTTTGACTAAAAATTGAATATATAATAGGAATAAATTGGAGTACGCACTTTAGGTATGAAATTCCTATTTCACAAAACAGAACTCCTAAAGAGAGTTCTCAAACGACATTCCTATAAGGAACGTCTAGCTATATTGAAAATTACAACGCTCAAGGATCGTAGAAATTGCGGTGATTTGATGGAAACGGATAAGATATTGAACGGGTATTATTACCTTGAAGGTTTCGAAAAAATGTTCAAACTCGGTAGCACCCATCTCAGACGCCATCCGCTTGAGCTATGTACCTGTCGATTAAACAACCCACACAAGCGTTTTCTATGCAACAGGATTGTTAGAGCGCTGAATAATCTCCCAGAAGACGTAATCTCAGCTCTAAATTAGAACCAATTGATATAGCCTGGACAAATACTGTCTCAAACACAAAAAAAAATTAAATAGCAGGATACAGGCACTTAGCAGTTGTTACAATTTCTTGCATGACAATAAATAAATAATAAAAAAATCAAAAAGCGCAAATTTAATTTAATAAGCGCAAAGTGGATACAGCCGTTAAAGTATCTCTACTCACCCCGAAAGGGTTATAGCGTGATATTATATATTATTAACGTCTTTAAATCTCAAAATAGGACTCTATAAAACAAATTGAGGTGGGGCCCCTATTAACAACGGACTAGAATTTTCTTTTTTTTTTGTTTGCTTTTCCTTCTTTGTATGTATTAATTATTTGTATTATAATGTTAATTTGTTTTGCGGCTGCCGTTGATTGAATGTTTCCTTTCCTTAAATCCATTTACGACAGGCTGGATTGCAACCACTGTGCATGAGAGCAAAGCCAGTGACTTGTGACTTGCATCGGTCGGTCGCGTTGCGGGATTAGTGCTCGTCAAACCTTCCATCCTATAGCTTAGTTTCCGAAACGCATTTTAAATTTTAAGACGCTTTCGTATACCTAATTTCTTCAAGTGGTTACAGTTAATCGCATTTAAGAAAAATCTTAAATAAATATATTAAAAATATCTTCTCTACCTAGACCAAATAAAGAGATTTCCTCCCAAAAATAGAAAGAACTGGTATTCCAGTCTCTCTGCCTACCCCAAAAAGAATTAGGGTGATGACAAATTAAGTTCATCAAGCTCTATCATTTGTGGAGTGCGCAAAGATACATCAGTGGTTGCCTGGATGATGATTGAGCTTCTTACTCAACGTGACCAGCAACGCCGCTGATCGTTGTAAATTGCGAAATGTTCAATTATTTTATTCATATTTTTTATGTTATGCTTATATTATAATCTCTTAGATTTTAAATAAAGCATTTTGCATAACCATATTTCCACTCTTTCATATAAAATAAATAATTTTTGAGAATCCATCATGAATTAAAAAAAACCTTAATTTGCTTTAGAGAGTGAAAAGGACTAACAGTGAAGTTTGCGCCAAGTACCAGGATCCCATAGCATCGGTGGAGGTAACCGTAGCGTATATATTCGCGTAGGCCGTCCCCCTCCCGGCCCCCGCGCCGCTGACGGGTCAACGGCCGCCGCGGCCGTTTCGGCCGACGGAGCGCCTCACCTTGACATTCATCTCAAGCACGACGCTTCAGCCAAACGTACGAATGAACCCAAACAGTTTCGAACGACACTCAAAACGATCCACGACTGCGGTGAACAAACGCCAATCGAAATCAGCCGGTTCGCACGCACAATGTACGCTTCGCCACAATCTTCTAGAGTTCTATGTTCTCCTGGTAACCGACGCTTGTTATAATGAAGAAATCTAAATTAAACGCGCATTTTAGGTTGCATGAATAAAATTAGGAATCTATCAAGCCTTATACGGAGGCCATTTTGCATAATTAAATTTAATGTTCTGAATAATGCCAAAAAATATAGTTGAAGAGAGGAATGCTGAAATTCTTAGCGTTTGGAACAGCTCGGTAAGTGGATAATCCTCATAGGAGCTCGGTGATGTCAGTTAAGTCGATAAGAGCCACAAATCCGATGGTTAAATCCGTCACGGAGGGGTCAACACACCTCAATTAGTCCGTAAACGCTTTTTCATATTACGTTCTAGCGACGACCATCGTTATTAGTCAGACAACCGTCTAACTCGCATTAATTTAAAACACATAACAACAACGTTGTACTCGTAAAATAAAAAAAAAATGTTTGCTTGCAATAAAAATTGCCAATTCTCTTGTAGAATCCTTTTTCGACCTTTCAGCGCATTTATGCGATAAGAATAATTGATTTTGAATTTAACTTCAATTCTAATTATCTATTTTCAAAATGGTTGCCAAATTTTGCGACAACATTATATGTATGATATTTCGAAACTAAAAACTTTTTTACACTGATTTGACAGTGACTACAGTGCATCTGATGATAAGTGGAGAGTAGTCCAAAAAAGTCAGTAGTCAAAGGAAGAAAATCCATTGGCAGTATCCGGCGTCATGTCAACCCACATATACCACGACTGCAAGTCTCTAGGTATACTAGTTACTGGACAATCAGAAAATTAACACATGCCCTTATAGAGGAAAACAATAATGATATGTATTCAGAAAATAATAGATATAAAGACCAAATAAGAAAATCGGATACGCTTAATTACGTATACAGATTGCAGATCAAACACGGATACAATAACACAAAAAATAAAAGATCTCATAAGGAATGCCACGTACAAACGATTACTATGAACCTATTGAATACGTAGAAACACATTCATGCCTCATCGAAAAGAATGGAGGGAGTGATCCAAAAAAAATGAGCGATGCAAAAGTTGCTAGCAAACACCATTGTTATACATATATCGTGAGTCACTACATGGGAGGCTCTAGTGTAATATATTGAATACTGTCATGACTTTAAGGAAAACAGTCTAATATTAATTTTAGTTTTAATAAGGACGTCTTGCACCATTTTTTTTTTCAGGAAACCTACATAAAACCTTCAGGGCTACTGCGAGGGCAGTGAACCCGGTGTGCCGGGCTATTACAGACTAAAACCCTAGGGTGTTCCTTCTCCCATCTGCCGGGGCCAAGAGTAAAGCTGAGCCAATTTTCTCGGCACCCAATAACGTCTGGCCTTCTACAGGTGCCGCTTATTGTGCGGGAGGTGGTAAAGATGAAATCGTCTTATATCAAGTCGATCATCCCTAGAGTAATAAAATCAATTTGAGAAAACTTTATTAAAATTTGCAACACTCGCATTTTAAACCCCTAAATTTTAACTAATATTTGAGGTATTTTAAAGTAATTTCACCGAATGAGGTTTTTTTTCTCGCCCAAGGTCGTTGAAGCCGAACTCTTCCGTCATACATTTTTAATACATCTAATAAGGAACATAGCTTTTTGTACCTACAGGATGTTTTTAAGTAAATACTGATTACAGTTCCTGGACATTTAATTATTTGTATTTTCCTCTTGAATTAATGTTGTTTTATTTTAACAGATTTTACATGTACCTACCAATTACAGAAGTCAGTTTTAAAACAAGATTTAGTAGAATTCACTAGATAAAACAAAACTATGAAATCTAATCATAATAAAATTGAAAGACATTAAAATATGGGAGTCATACGTATATGGTAACCAGGCAGCACACCACATGCGTGGCGACCGCGTATAGTCGTAGGTTCGAATCCCGGCACGTATATCTAGGTTTTTCCAGATTAAGTATTTAAGCACCACATGCTGACCAGTGAAAGAAAACATCGTGAGGAAACCTGTATGACATCTAATAGGATTGTCGTGTGTACTTGTGATGTGAAAATGGCGATCCGCTGCGCCACTGGTCACGTTGGGCACGACATACTGGCACAAAGTGGATACAGCCACTAATGTATCTCTGCTCACCTCAAAATGGATATAGCGTAATGATATATTATTTATCATTATGTATATAAATGGATTTGTATATGAATGCATACAGAGTGGTGCATTGTGGCCTGGCACCCACTGCTGGAATTGCCGCTGCCGAGTCAGCAATCCTATAAACCATAAGCTGCAGCTACCTTTAATTATACCTCAATAAACAAAGACGGGTCGAACAACTCAGATTTCTTGTCTTCGACACGTATTAACATCGAAACCGGTAGCAATTTCGGCGATCATAAAAAGTCATTTAAAAATGCATTAATTCTGTTTACTAGAATAATTGACATTTTATACTGATAATAATATATCGTCACGCTATATCCCTTTCGAAGTGAGCAGAGATAGATCAGTAGCTATATCCCCTTTGAGCTTATATGTCGTAGGTAACGTGATCAGTAGCGCAATGGATCGTTGTTCTCATAGCACTGGTACACATGACATTCTTATTTGCCATGCGTATTTCCTCAGGATGTTTTCCTTGAGCCCACCGGTGAACATGCAGTGCCTTAATCCATAATTAATCTGGAAAAACCCCAAGTTATGTGCTGGGATTATGAACTTACAACCACTTGTGTTGCAGCGCATGGATAAACATTTTTTGGTGATATAGTAATATATATATATATATATATATTTGGAATCGGTAAAAAAAACGCTGATTCCGAAAATGATTCAGAATGATTTCTCACCTCCATATAACATGATTACATGATTAATTTAAGCTAATCATATTTATTTTATTAACAAAAGTATTAATCCTTATAAATTATTTGCTCTTAATTCATTGGCTGCCCATAACTCTTACACATGGCTTTGCAGTCTTTAATTTGCATTTTTTTATTATTTGTAATAAATGTAAAATTAAATAAAAATACATATCAGAAAATATTGAACAAGTTTGTACAAATACTGGATTTTATATCTGAATTTGTATGAGTCATGAGGCTGAGCCTTTGCATGTGTAATATAGCCAAATAGAAATAAAAAACATGTATTCAGTATGATTCACACAAATCTCTAATCTACTTAAATACTTGGCACTTGACAAAGTTGATCTGGATTTACCTCTAATGCCTTTTTTATAATGAAAGTTAAATCTAGGATTTGAAATCCTATTAACAGTACTATGAGAAACCTTATTTTTTAAATTTAACACTATTTATTTTAAATCTCAATCAAACTAGATTTCATTTGTTGGTGCAAATTGCCTTAAGTACTAAAATAAATGTACAAAAACAGGAAAATCAAACTGTTCACACATAAGTGACATTTTAAATCTGTGAAACTGACAGATTGTCATCAAGTTATCATCTACTAAGGTGGGTTACAAGTGGTGTTATTTTTAACATTGAGAAGGTACATGAGAGGAACTTCCATGAATGATGGTATTTATGCCAATGACAAAAATGTTTACCTCCAAGAACACACCTAAAATAAGTAATTATAACACAGTGACTCATGTTTTTTTTACAAATGTTTAATCCAAGTTAGTAATTAAGGGAAACACAGTATACATAATGAGAAATATGTAAATTGCAGAGATTAATAAATCACTTGGTAAATTCCTTTGAAATTAACCAAATAGATTTCATGATTCATGTGTTTCTGAATCATCTATATAAATATGCTTCCCTTTTAAAGCTACTTTCCATTTCTGAAATTCAGGTATTTATGGGAATGAAATTTGCATGATTGAAATCACTCCAACCCAGTTTCATATGAAATATGCACACTAAAGTGGTCAAGTTGCGGAAAATGAGCCCATTGAAACTTAATCAGAGTAAAGGGGTCAGGGCTCACCAATTAATTCAACTTGACATGTAAATAATGAAGAGTTATTAAAGTTTTTTTTTATGATTTACAGTGGGACCCTCACCTCAATTACAAATGGTGGAATAAATGCCTATTCAATCAGTTCAAAATGACACATATATTCATTCAGATAAGATTTTTGATCACTTAAAGAGAACCCTTAACCATTTGAAGTGAATAAGTATAAACATCTCTCTATTTATAGCTTTCTAAATTTATGATTTTATTATTCATACTCAGCACAGTGATTGCACCATATCTGATAGAAAGTGCAGAGCAATCCAAAAACTGAGTCCTACTAACGAGAGACAACCCCCCGCCAATAGTCACTGCGATTGCCAGACTACACACATATCTCTTCATGCTTCATTTAAAGAACCTAATATCATAGAATGAAGGGAACAAACTAAAAAAATCAATAAGCTCAAAATGGTTATAGAGACTTTTTTAACCTATCTCTTACACACTAAAACAACCAGGTTGTTCCGCCTTACTTATCTGCCGGGCCCAAGGGTACAGCCATACCAACTTCCTTAGCTCCCGGCAAAGAATAATTATAAAGTCTAGTCATATGTACAATAGACTCTCAAAAGAACAAGGAAAATTTATTTATTGTAAAAAAAAAGTACAGAACTGAATATTTTCATTAACAATTACTGTTTCTCAACTAGAAGAATCATAATATTAAAATAACTATTCTCAAAGCAACATCATTGCTGATGTAATTTATATTTCTATACCTACCAGTTGCCTTGTATTTTTGTACTCTCAAATATTTAAATATATAATGTTTTTTAATGCATACATACTGGGAATTAAAAATTTAATGATTTTAATTTCTCAGTGCTCATTCAGAAGACATATTCATATATTAGAAAAACCATTTGCGGCTGTGGTGGCCTAATGGATAAAAGACCTGGAAAACATATGCGGCAACACACATTGTTATAGGTTAGTATGCTGGCAAAAACTTTGGGTTTTTCTAGATTAATTACAGATTTAGGCAACATACTCACAAGGAAAGAGATTATAGAGACAAACTAGCATAACATTTAAAAAAAAAAAATCAAATTAAGTGTTCTGAGAATGGTGATTAGCTGTCCTTGTGTTCACATTGGGCTCACACCAAAAGAGATATAGCATGTTGATATATAACTTTTATTAAGAATCAAGTAATTTATACTGAATTTAAGAAACACCTGTATAAATATATTCTGAATCACAAAAAGAAATATATTTAAAAAAAAATTAAAATAGCAGTTCCTGTAGAACTTATCTTTCAACTGCTTGACTGATAATAAATATTTTAAAAAATCAAGTATAATTTTGATTTTCTGTATGATATTTATTGACTAGTCTGTATTTCCAGATGAGACTATAGTATAGACTGTGTAGATGCAATGATAAAGAAGAAATCAATCCCCAAAGTGAAATTATTTACTAGAAGAGTGAACGTTTATTGATAATACTCAGTCTTATGGAAACTTTACATATAATTTTGTCAGGCAGCCAACGTAAATGGGCTAATATTGTTACTTTGCAAATTGCAATGTAACAACAAAGTATTTATTCATAATATAGGTAAAAATTTAAATAAATGTATATATAATGATGAAACAGGACTTCCTTTTTAGATATTTGAGTAAATGAACTTTGTATTATTTGAGAGATACTGTGCCATAGCTGTGGATAAAGGTAAAATTGTTTGTGTTGCCTTGAGGCAAGTAAATAGACTCATTATTGCCTCATACAATGCTTTTATTATTATTTAAATGTCTACCAGTGCTGATAATAGGTTATATAGGCTGTTTGTGTTAATATATGATTACTTACATATATTAGTCCAGAGTAGTATCGATCCTTGATGTTGTGCAAAACGGAGGCTTCATTCAAACATGTCAACTCAGCCATATCCTCAACTTTATCAAACTTGGGCGGATTCATTTTCTGTATGTCATCTATCTGGACCAGCATCCTCTTGCCGGACTCCGCAATCTCCACCTCGACTTCATCGCCCTTCTCACCCTTGATCCCGGCCGCCACGAACCCCTGGGTCTCATGGGGCACCCACACTAACCGCTTCTGGGTCCATTCCGCCTGCGTCGCCGGGTCATTGAAGCTGTTACGGTCCACCGAGAGGTACCGCAGCTCGGGATCGTTCCTATCCATGTCGACCATGGTGCCGCTATATCACACGCGGCCCGTACAACTGTGGAGACACAACACTTTATGCCACATATACACCGTCAACCGACGCACCTTACGACCGTTTCAGTTACTAACACCGTGTTATTTAATGCCGCGACCGCACACGGCGGTGATATCCACAAAATGAGGCACTGACAGAAGGCGCTGAGCTCGAGTAGGAGGGGTAACCGGTCGACACCCGATCACGTTCAACTTTGCCGAATTCCCGAATTTGTACTTAGTTTTAAAGTTAATTATTATGTTATATGTACTCCATGTATGGTATACACATATTAACTTTGCTTATTAAGAAGTAAGAGAACTTCTGATAGTAAAAAATAAGCTCACGTCGTGTTGCCGTCTGCCTACCGAACTTTCTTTATAGAAAAGTGCGATTTTGTTTGCGCTTTTGTGATCTAGTATATCGAGTTATTTTATTGGTTGAACATGCAGTCATGTCAAAAAGGATGATCACGAATGGTTAAACTTTATGACAGCCATATAATGCATTGTAAAGAAAACAAAATATTTAAAAAGCGTTCAGTGAAAAACAAGTTCATATAATAGTTTCATATTATTATTTATTTGATAAACAATGTAAGTTACCTTTGAACCTATGAGATGTATTTAAAAAAGTACATTTTTGCATGACTTAATTAAATCATAATAAAACAGGAAAGTGACACCATTTTATTTAATTTATTAGTTATTAATAATTAAAAAAAAAAATGTAAAAATGTTAACGCATCTTACACAAAAGATTACCCCAAAATTATTAATGACCATAAAATGGCCTATTAGATTATGCCCCGCCCTCTAACCAAAGTTAGAGTTGCCACATATCACCCCTTATACCCTAAAAAATATTATATATTGAAATAGGGAATAATACAATACCTTTGTCAAACATACTATTTTTGCACTCGACTCGTCTTGAAGAGAATTAAAAACTGTTTATGGAAATAATACACTTGAATGAATAGTAAAATTTTCTGTGATATATAATGATTTGAATTCCTTATAAGCCAGTCAAATTTATTATTTTTCTTACATTTAATTTCCAGCAGATGTTTTATTTGGAGAATTAATTAAATCTAAAATCAAAATAATGACCAAATTTCGCTAATGTATGAGGCGTTATTTTGATTTTTTTTTGTCGATTTTTTTTATGTATCCTTAAAGTATAATTATTTCTAATAAGTTTTTATACGGATTCGACAAAGTGACTAATACAGACCAGATGTAAAGTATAGTATGGTCGAAAAACAGCAACGACTATTAAAAGACTAGAACCCATTGATTGTCGTCGCTGTTGTGCCGGCTCTCAAATACCATTACTTACGGTCTCTAGGAAATTAAAAGCACGTAGGATAACTTTATTCGCGAAATCATTCTTTAAGTGATAAAAGAAGAAAAGACGCACGGCTAAACTTTTTTCTATACGATCGTGAGATTGAAGTCACAGAGGGGACCAGGGATGAGAAAATATAGACTATTTAAACTACTAATTCCACGCAGAAGAAGTCACGGGTAAAAACTATTGTATATAAGGGGCATACTCATGCACATTAAAACACATCTTTTTAAACTCTTAGAATTGCTATATCTTAGAAATGATAATTATTAGAAGAAAATCTTTAAGTATATTTGTTACAGATAATACATACATACATAATCAACAACTTTGATATAAAATACATTTTACAATAAAATTTACAATTTCGTTAATAAATATAAAAAACGCATAATAAACGATAAGTCCATAAAATTGGGGATGTTTGAAACTACAAAAACTGGCATCATTAACAGTAAAATAAATTGTTTTAAAATAATTATCATGAAAAAATTTGTTCCTAAATATGTAAAGGGGCTTCAGAATTACATAAAGAATCTTTACTCAATATCACTCTGTTTTATGTTATTTAAATTTTAAGCGATATCACACTTGATCAAAATTACAAATGAAACCACTTCCAATCAAAATACTAACTAAATACAATAATTCGTCTGACAATATTAAATTAATTGTTCAATAAATCTAAATTTATTACAAACTAGCAAACCCGGCGAACTTCGTTTCGCCACCAGATGGCTTCGTTTTGGTTTTTAGTTAGCGTTTGAAAGAACTTGTGCATAATAAATGTCACATGAAATTAACTGAGCAGAGTACAATGAGTAGCTGTCAACCAATGTATAATACATCGGCGCCATCTACTTAAAATACTGATGCGATCTGCTCCACCACCATGCGAAACCATATTGGTTTGTAGTACATGCTATGTATCAGAGATGGCGCTGTATGTAAAAATGATTATCCGCGTTTTCCTGCTTTTCTCTTGAAATTTTCCTGAATTTTGTTGGCTATAAACCTCACGGAGGCCGAGACCTTTCCAACGAATGCAAAACCGTGGAAATTGGTTCTTGCGTTCTGGAGTTATATCGTCAGGAAGGAAAACCGGACTTATTTATATATAATAGATTATCGAAAATAAACCGGTGAAATGTTTAAACTATTATAATTTATTATTAATAATTATAAATTGGTTATATACTCGCTGTTTTTTTTCAATTCATGATATGAATTCAAAAATCATATTATGATGTATGGTATCACTAAATATTCATAGTAATCTTGTGTGCCATGAGTGGCGCTACTCGTTTGCTCGCTGTCATGGCGCTGAGGTATCACTTGTAGTAAAAGTATAATAAAAACTATTACTATATTAATATTCTCTTTAATAAAAACCTTTTGGCATATCAAACAAAATTGATTACATTTATTGTTCTCAAAATCGGGCTAAAATACACTGGAGGCACTTACACCACTATAGCACTGATTAGATAACAAATGGAAAACATTAAATGTAGTTAACAATTTAATAACAAATTTCCTATTTGTTTTATTATTTGATGTTAATTATACATTTTTTTACAAATTTTACGAATGAGTACGTAGTTTCATTTATATTAAGATGACTATTAGAAAAAATAATCCTTGATAAGTGACTTTATTATTTTTTCTGTTTTAATTTGCCTTATCATGTTTGGTGGGGTTAATGGTATGATTATTTTAAATGATAAATTAAGAACCATATTATTTTATCACATCTCAAGGTATAAATATGATATCGTTTGATAATATCAAACATTCATTAGTCGCTTGTGGTACATTGGTAAAAATACAAATTTGCATAAGAAATTAAATTATTAAATAATGGCTTATGTAGTAGATTTACGATCTGACACATTGACAAAGCCAACGCCTGCTATGAGGCAGGCTATGGTCACTTCTGCGTTGGGAGATGATGTCTATCATGAAGATCCCACAGTGAATGCCCTTGAAAGCAAAATAGCTGGGTTGCTCGGGAAGCAGGCGGCTTTGTTCGTCTGCTCAGGGACTATGGCGAACCTTATTACATGTGAGTCTAGTGTATTTAATACATTTATAGCTTTTTATGTACATAGAACCACGCGCGCCGGTTTGCGTTGTCACAGCTTTACGGTATCTCACATCCCGGTTAGGAGTAAGTTCTCTAACTCCTTCTTTTGCCGTGTCGTTGGGCTGTGGAATGGTCTTACTGCGAGCGTGTTCCTGCCATCCTATGATATGGGATCTTTTAAGCGTGGCGTGAAGGGATATTTGTGCGGGCCGGCATGATCGCTACGACTACCGTAGGGATTTTCTTACCTTTCGATAGTCGTTAGCGTTTTTTGGACTGCTTACCATCAGGTATGGTACAGTCACAGTGTCGTGTCAGAATTAAAAAAAAAACATCAATACATATAATAACCCAGTTCCTCCGTCGCCTCTCCAACAATCCGTAGATATAGTGATTTCCAAGAACTTGTACCTATGTATGCGAATGTACAAAATTAGTGGTAGTTAGTAAAAATGAATCGGCATCGTTCATCGATATGTACAGATCTTTACGCGTTTGTACGCTAATCTTAAAAACTACGTAACCAATTTAGATGCGGTTTTCAATAATGTATCGCGGAAAGCTGCTTTCAACATTTAGTGTTAACTTTATTTCAATCGAGGCTGACTGCAGTGCAAAAAATACAGCAGTAAAAGGCTCGAACATGTCTCCGCCAAGTGATTACTCTGAGTTGTTGCCAAAATTCAAAATTGTAATACACAACAGCTGGAAGGAATATTTTGACCAAAGATCAACAGTGAAAGGCATTTGGTATCGCACAATGCAGAGTGAGCCTCCTCGTATTCCATGGTTTTCTAAGGTTGGGCTAGCTAGGAAATATATTGTAGTAGCTCATAGAACTAGATCTGGACACGTTCCTCTCAACAAGTTTGGATATCTTATGAAAAAAGTCGGTAGTCCAAACTGTATCCGTTGTGGCACAACAGAGGATATCCAACATTTGTTGATGGAATGTGTCCAGAATAAATAAGAAAGAGAAAGCTTAAGGAGCACCCTAAACATCAACTTTTTGGACTTAGGCATTTATCAAAGCTATTTAAGTAATCCCAGCAGTCGAGAAGCTCGCAAAATCTATAAATTTATTTACAATAGTTAAGTGGAACCTTAAGGTTTCTCTATCTTCTATTGTGTGTCTATAACACTTAGTGTAATGTTTATATTTCTATTTTTTATATCCATATTTATAGTGTAGCACGATAGGGCTGGCATGACTGCATGCGGCAGTCAAAAGCCCTTTAAAACATTGATAAAAAAAAAACTTTATTTCAATCGGTTCGCACCCATATCTGGTTGACGATCCAGCAGCTCGCTTGGGGGGAATTCTCTTCTTTTTTGCTGAGAACTGATTGATCTGTATTTGGAAATGTGATGCATTGTAGCTTATTTAAATATTCAAACAGGATCAGGCTGATATAATATTATATTTCCATAAGCGAATCTATACTAATATTATAAAGTTGAAGATTTTGTTTGTTTGTTTGTTTGAACGCGCTAATCTCAGGAACTACTGGTTCGAACTGAAAAATTCTTTTTGAGTTGAATAGACCATTTATCGAGGAAGGCTTTAGGCTATAACATCACGATGCAATTATTAGGAGCGAAGAAATAGTGGAAAATGTGAAAAAAACGGGGAAAATTATTCATCCTTGAGGGCTTCCATTGCGTGCGCTGCAAAAACGGTTCAAGATACCAAAAATATATGTATGAAAGAATTATTCCTCTTGAAATGATCTAAAAAAATGTCCGCGACAGTATATGTCTATCTTTTAAGATTAAGTCACTAGAACCGTTTTTATGGTAAACAAATTTGGTCGAAATTAATGCACTATTTGTTAAGAGTTGTATCAACGTAATAATATTAATCTTTATCCAAATAAATGTGTTGTTGATTAAGAGTATTTAATTGTGAACAAAATTGTCTTTGACATCACTTAATTTCAATGAACATCTTAGAAGATATTACAAAACCTTATATAGCAAAACAACGTTTGCCGGATCAGCTAGTGTATTATATAAATCCGTCATTCACATATCTCTTTATTACTGGTACAGTCAGTATAATCGAGTCCTTAATTAGATGTTTTTCTGGATGTTCTAGTGATGGTGCACTGCGATAAGCGTGGATCCGAAGCATTTGTTGGACATTTGTCACACATCTACAGATCAGAAGTGGGTAAGTTACATAATATATTTTATATTGATATTTTTGGTTGACCTGGTGTATTTTGTACCGTGTAACAGTCATTGAATGTCGTTATAACTTTTAGCTATACCTACTCTCCCACTCCACTTCCCACTCTACTCTTTACATTATAACAATATAAAGAAACCTAATATAAAGAAACCCATATTGATATCCTAAACAAAAAATATGTATTTCTCTGTAGTAATATGCATAGCTTATTTCATTCTCTTACTGTTTCATTTTCACAACGAAAGGTTGCTTATGTCCGTGACCTAGATCTAATATATATATTTCTATGCTAAAATTCATCTCAGCCGTATTGACGTGAAAATGGAACATACAAATATACACACTTTTGAATTTGTAATATTAGTAGGATTGTAACACGGAAGTATGTTTTTCTTTTTTTCTTTAAAGACAAAGGCCTTTTGCAGCCTCAAGAGCTTTAATCACAAAGGCTAAGCAATTTTGTGTGTACATTGATGTAACCTCTTTAGGAGGAGCCTCACACCTCGCAGGCGTTCTCATCGGTACGCTGCAGGACAAACCTGACGGCACCTTCGATCTTGAAGAGCTGCAAAGTAGAATCAAAGGCTCGAAACTCAACGAGCCCTTGTCCGCCATGGTGGCTGTCGAAAACACGCATAATTATTGTGGTGGAAAGGTAATACTTCTTCTTAAACATTCTGTTACTGTTAAGGATTGTGGTTCATTTTTATTTGGTAACTTTTTTCATAAGTTTTTGGGAGTCGAAGCTGCTCGCGTCCGTAGGCTTCACCCTAGTTTCCCTACACGTGACTCCTGAGTGGTGCTAAACGAGCAGCAGCGAGGTGGTAGGGCGTCGGTGCCCGTCTGGATCGCGACCACAGTACATGGGTGAAAAGCCCGCCATAGTGACCAGTTTCGGCTTGTCGCGTTTCGGGATCAACTTGTGTATATCCAGTAGCTCATATATCTAGAGACCTTCAGTCGGGGTATATGTGGGCCTACATGGCGATGTAGACTATCAATGGATTTTCATCCTTTGATAGTCGCTTTCGTTTTTGGACTACACTGTACTTACCATCAGGTACTCTGTAGTCACTATGTCGTGCCAGTGTAAAAAAAAATCCACCAGAAAGGAAAATACATCTGGCTTGTTTGTTGTTTGACGTGATACATACTCAGGCACCAAAATATTTATACAACAAGTTGGTTCGGTCCTCAGACGTGAATACTTATAAGACGAGAGGTTCCGAATTCTTGTTAGTAACACCGCGACGCCGCTTGACAGCATTTCGTGGTAGTTTTCGCTATCAGGCTACGAAGTGTTGGGACAATTCGCCGCCACCGCTTAGAATATCCAAATCTAAATTTCTTTTCAAAATAGAATTAAAATGATATTTATTTAATAATCTATTAGTTACACGTAGTCAATTTCATTTATTTTTAATTATACCTTTGCTCTTTTTTTTAGTTATACATATATTTTTACTATAGTATCTATCACTAATACATTTTGTAGTCGATTTATTTATTGTATGTCATAGTTTATTTTAGTATCACTTGTATTTATTATTTAAGCTATATGTATTTTGTTGTTTATCGATAATTCTTATAAGATGTAACACGACCGGGGCCCTTCACGAAAATCAGCGCTGCAGACTTCCTCTGTGGCTTTAGGGTGATGAAGGGCCCATTTTCGCCATGTTTATATGATTTGTATTTTCTTTTGTTTTTGTGTGTTGTTTGTATTGCTGCATTTAAATTTCTGGTTTTTTTGTATATTTGTGGCGAAATAAATACTTATTCATTTACATTTTTCATTTTTCAAAATCAGTTGGAAACCATCATCTCTTTTTTTCGAAGGGTCAAAATGCTATTGGCTTGAGAGGACCTTTACAACTTCAGCAGGAGAGGCAGGAAAGCGCTTTAGGCACTCAGTCAGCTCTTGTGGCTTGGTGGCAACGTTATGATGTTTGGGAACTTTTGATGTATGGGAACGTTCATCTGGTTGGGCGGCCTAACACAGAAAGAATTTATTGTAATCTGCTAGCGTTTCAGAAGCAAAAACCCTGAGAAGTAACGCCAAAAGATCATCTGTCATTTTTATAAAGTTTTTTCTCGAGGAGTTAGGTAGTAACTAGTATGCGTTTGTCCTTCCTTGCGACAGTCTCTTTGACGATTAAATCTATTGTCCATCAAAACCAGCGGTTTACTGCCCAGCGCTCGTAACAGTAATATGAGTGCGTCTTCCAAATCCAGGTTTGAGCGGTGTGTGATGTGTTCACACACACCGCTTTAATACAAGAGGGGAGTTGACTTGAGGACGACTTTTTACACCACCTTTCGCAATGCAGAGACGAGGCTTGGAGAAGGCCAGACGTCGCTGGGTGTTGAGGAAGTTGGCAAGGCCGTACCTTTGCCCCAGCTGACAGGTATGTGGAACATCCCATTGGTTTTACTCGGTAAGAGTCCCTCATACCGGGGCCACTGCCCTCACAGTCCACGAGGAAGAACACTGAGTCACCAAAAAAAGGGTAACATAATATTTTTCTGATCGTTTAACGAGGTTATATCACAGAGCACATGCTATTAGAGGTGCTCTTTTGCAAGGGATCTGGTATATATGAATACTGCTTCGGAATAATAGCTATGGTTTGTTATTAAGATTGAAGGTCATTTTAGGTCCTTCCATTGAAGTACTTGGATGATTTGTCAGCCGTATGCAAGAAGCATTCCCTCGCTCTTCACATGGACGGTGCGAGGCTGTTCAACGCGTGCGAGTACCTCCAGGAGGCGCCGGCGCGGGTGGTGCGCGACTGCGACAGCGTCTCAGTCTGCTTCAGCAAGGGGCTGTCGGCGCCTGTGGGCTCTGCGCTGGTTGGCACGATTCATTTCATTGAAAAGTAAGTTACAATTCCCTCCGGTGCAGTGTACCATATATTTTCGGTAGCACGGGGAAAATCTAATATAAAATAATTATTTAGGTGATTTCGCTAAAATATATATATAGTATTATACTTGTAATAAAATTCAAATTGATAGCTGTTTTAAAATATAGCAGAAAAAGCAAAAGCTTATTAAAAAGGTTTGGTGTTGATGTCTCAGGGCTCGGCGCATACGGAAGATGCTGGGTGGTGGAATGCGGCAGGCGGGAGTGCTGGCTGGACCTGCCTTAGTAGCTCTGGATGAAGTCATTCCCCTGTTGCGGAATGATCATAAACAGGCGACAATTCTGGCTAACGGTAAGTCGCCTGTGTACTTTATTTATTTACATTACTGAAGTCTTATTTCTAAGGATAACTTGAATGTTTATAGATACGTCATAACAAATACACTAGTATAAAAACCGTCACAGAGAATCGCTCTGGCCTGTCACGTTGTGGAATCGGCATGTGCAAGTCTAGTAGTTCCTATATCTAGAGGCATTCTGCCGTGGTAAGCATGGATTCCCGGCCCGTGGTAGTCACTGTTATTGTGCCTTTACACCGTTCTTTCCACCAGTTGTCAGTTGACAAGGGCTTCAGCGATTCCACGTCTAGAATACTACGTTGTAATAGTTTGTTTTAGTATCACTTGTATTTATTATTTAAGCTATATGTTTTTTGTTGTTTATCGATAATTCTTATAAGATGTAACGCGACCCTTCACGAAAATCAGCGCTGCAGGCTCCCTCTGTGGCTTTAGGCTGATGAAGGGCCCATTTTCGCCATGTTTATATGTTTTGTATTTTCTTTTGTTTTTGTGTGTTGTTTGTATTGCTACATTTAAAATTCTTTTTTTTTTGTATATTTGTGGCGAAATAAATACTTTTTCTTTTTTTTTCAAGAAATATAATTTGCTAAATAAACAGCTCTGACAGGGAATATGACTCATCAGCGACTCTCTCCGAACTGAGGTGCATTCCACCGTATTGGGTACAATAGGGCTGATATGCCACAATGGCAAAAGTCCTATTTTTTCGACGCTACAATATTCCTTTGGCCTGAGAGGCCTTTTACAACTTCACCAGGTGAGATGAGGGAGCACTTTAGGTACTCATCCAGCGAGTTATGGGATGGATGGCAACGCAAAGGCAACCTTGAGAATACGAGCCTCTGCTTGAGCTGCCAACCAGGAAAAATCTGCCTATAGAGACCTACTGGCGTTTCGGAAACGATTACCTTGAGAAGAAACGCCAAAAGCAACTCAAGGCTGCGGTCGGAGCGAAAGAAAAATACCACTTCAAAACTATAATCAATACGTTTTCTACAGTTATCGATGGCCTGCACCTGAATACATTCTCAGTGGATGTCGCGAATCAGCACACGAATATCGTGATCGTATCAATATCGGCTCAATGTCGTCTCACAGCAGATGTGCTCAAGCAGAGACTTGCGCACGTATCTCCAGCTGAGACCCAGGTAAACATGCCAGAACAAATCAAAGAAGACCAAACTAAATCTATCGTATATTTTCTTCTAACTCGACATAGAAACTACACCACGCCAACAATGGGCATGGTGCAGTCCTAAAGACAATACATTGATCATGCGGGCCTGCATATTTCTTCACGCATCGTTTAAAGGACCCGATATCATAGGACGGGGGGAAAACGCTCGCCGGAAGACCGTTCCAAAGATCAACGATTCGGCTGCAGTAAGATTTAGAGAACTTTTCAGTCCTAGCCAGGATGTGAGTTACCGTATAGATGTGACTCCGCAAGCCCATGCGCATGGTTCTATTATAGAAGGAAGAGAGAGGGTAAGGTTAAGTTCCTCTTCAGACAACTTCCGTGATACAGACGAGAAAAAACGTTTAGTGAGGCAACATCTCTGCGCAACGGAGTTTGATATTATCCTATATTTAAAACATAAAGAGATGCTTATGCATATATGGTGTGGTCGTTAAAAACGGCAAAATTAAAAAAAAAACGAAGGCTAATATGGAGTTCGATTTTAATGTATTTGCCGCTCATTTTAACCCTCGATGCCAAAATAAGGGTTTTGTAAGTGTTATGTGTGTATATATGTATGTTTGTCTGTAACGTACGAAACGTACGAAACTCCGCGGCGCCAGCCTTCTCGTGACCATGATCTGTGTAACCAGGTTGCAACTTCGAGCCATTATTAAAAGTAAGTTAACTCGCGCATAAGATCCGATAAAGTATTTAATAATAATAATATATCGTCAGGCTATATACTTTTCGGGGAGAGCAGAGATACATTAGTTGCTGTATCCACTTGACGCTTATATGCTGTGCCCAACGTGACCAGTAGCGCAGCTGATCGCCATTCTCACAGCACTAGTACACTTGACATTTCTATTAGACGCCACGTTTTCCTTCGGCGGTGAGCATGTGCGCTTAAATCTGTACGTAATCTACAAAATTTCCAGAGGTATGTGCCGGTAATGTATTTATAATGAATGCAAGCCGTGAGAGCTTGAAATATGCGATTCATTTATAATTTAAATTATACAGGGCGACTGTAAGAGCCCCAAAGATGAGGGTATCGTCGTGAAAGGATTGGATTTTAGTCCAAAATTGTTGCGGTTGACTCTTCACCGGGAGATCAGCGAGGATGACCTTTGGCTGGCCATCAAGAAGATCGTCTACGTGTTCAAGGAACTTGACGCAACTCTCGGCGTCAGGAAGTAATTTTTATTGAAATAAAGCTTGAATTTCATGCAAATAGGCCTATTTCAAATCAGTTTTGAATCACCAAAAAAAAAGGAAAAACGAATCTAACACCGATTTAGAAAAAAGAATCTACCGAGAAGAGTCGGCAGAAATTTTTTGAGATGGTTGGGCAGTTGCCCTACCGCCCATACTGCGCCGTGAGTCATGACCACAGTAAAAAGTGTAAAGACCGTCAGTTTGTGTATATCCATTGGTTCGTAGCTCGAGACCATTCGTCGTATACGCGGGCCGACATAGCGATGGCGACTGTCAACAGGCTTTCGTCTCTTGGCAGTCGATGCCAATTTTGAACTACACTCGACTTTCCATCAGGTGCAATGTACTCAATATTTCGAGCTAGAATACAAAAAATTCGTAGTCGCTCTTTTGGCATGTTTGTCGGTCTGCAGGATACATTTGCATTTCTCACGGGGCCCAAATCATACTTTGGGCGCGCCCTAACGTAAACAAGCGATATATAAACAATGTAACTCGATTATAATTATTATTTTAGCTTTATCGCATAGAATTTTGTTCTTCACCTCAAACGTACTGAAAAGTGTTTTGCGACCATGCTACATTTTGATGCAATATGTTATACTATATAAATAAATAAAAGGTATTGTATAATGTGAGTATTTTTAATATTTTAATGTTGCTCATCCCATCTATAATATAAAAATGAATCGTTAAATGTGTATAAGCGCGAAACTCGAGAACCGATTTGGCTGATTTCATTTTTGTTGTGTTTGTTGAAGTCTGGGGAAGGTTATTAGGGAGAGAAAAATTTAAAAAATTGTCTGAAAAAGTCTAAAAACAAAACTTTTCTATATTCTCATACAAAAAATTTGTAATAATATTTAAAAGTCAATTTGAACTATAACACCATACATACCATAAAGTTTAAATGTTAATGGACGGGTTCCGGGAAGGCAAAACAATTGTGTGACGTATAAATATTAATGTCAATATTTGTCAATTTTTATACATATAGCATTAAGGCCAGGTTCCTTCAAACAATTTTCAAAAAACAGCCGACAGGCCAATAGCTATTAACATTAAAAAAAAACAATGTGACTTTGTTTTAGAGAAATAGGGCAGAACAAGGTCTGCCGGGACAGCTAGTGTTTACATAAAAGTGCTTATTCCATTAAACTCCTTTTAAAAATATATTTAAAACTCCCATTAACTTTAATAAGAAAAGCGTTTACCATATTTAGGTGACGCAGCGATGAACGTGTACACGGATTAATACGTTGATAAAAATAATTTTATAATCAAAAAATATTCTTGAAAACCAAATAATAATGTTTATTACAACTTTGTGAACCTACGATGTTCACTCATGACGCGCAGTCATACCCCTGTGAGCTCTATCTCATATCAAAATGACTAAATACAAACAACAGAATCGTGCAATTCCTTAAACACATAGGTAACCTTCATGATAGCGAGCCACAACTCTTCGTCGGAGACTTCGCGATGTATCGTGAACCGGATCACGTTGGAGGCGAATTTAATAGCCTTTACTATCACGCCTTCGTCGTTAGGAGTCTTACAGCTACCCTGGAATTTGAAGACAAAATAATCAGAGAACCTTGTAACACCCGAGAAAGAGTTGACGCACCTCGATATAGCTCATGAGATAACCGGCATGTGGAGGGTGGCATTTACTGAAATCTGGGTTCCATTTCATCATAAAGTCCCTGGAATTTGAAGACAAAAAAATAAGAGAACCTTGTAACACCCGAGAAAGAGTTGAAGCACCTCGATATAGCTCATGAGATAACCGGCATGTGGGGGGTGGCATCCACTGAAATCTGAGCTCCATTTCATCATAAAGCCACTGGACACCGTGTCGGATACCATCCATATGTGGTGGACGTTCCTTATATCAGCACGAAGAGATTCGCTTCTACATTCATCATGCGAACGGCTAAGGAGTGGAACATTCTTCCAGCGAGGATATTTCCACGATCTTATAACTTGGGAATCTTTAAGAGCAGAGAGAATAGGCATTTGTTGCGCGGACGCGGTCCGTAGTCGAACTCGTTTTCACTTTCCACCAGGTGGTTTGGGAGTCGAAGCTGCTCGCGTCCGTAGGCTTTACCCTAGTTTCCCTACACGTGACTCCTGGGTGGTGCTAAACGAGCAGCAGCGAGGTGGTAGGGCGTCGGTGCCCGTCTGGATCGCGACCACAGTGCATGGGTGTAAAGCCCGTCATAGTGACCAGTTCCGGCTTGTCGCGTTTCGGGATCAGCTTGTGTATATCCAGTAGCTCATATACCTAGAGACCTTCAGTCGTGGTATATGTGGGCCGACATGACGACGTAGTCGCTTTCGTTTTTGGACTACACTGTACTTAGCATCAGGTACTCTGTAGTCACTATGTCGAGCCAGTGTAAAAAAAAGGTGTGATTGGAAAGCATGCCTATAAATTATAAGATAAACATCCCCATTGTAATTTTCACAAATGCCTTGACTCCTGTTAGCCTCCAAAACCACCTTAAAGTGTTTGGTTTCAGCGCCAAAAAGATGACGACGCGTGTTCCAAGGTTGTCGTGTTCTTGATACTGCGCGAACAATGCGTAAGTTTCTGGCTCTGCGGCCCTGGAACTCTGACCGTTTGTCCTTATGCTGGAGTTGTAGCATTCCTTCTTTAATGCTAGAGTCAATCATCTCATATCACGCTACAACCCTATGGGAGAGCGGTGATACATTAGTAGTTGTTTCCACTTTGCGCTTATACTATATGCCGTGCCCAACGTGACCAGTGGCGCAGCTGATCTCCGTTCTCACAGCACTACTACGCATGAAATTTCTATTACATGCTATGCGGGTTTCCTCACGATATACTCCTTCGCCGGTGAGCTTATGGTGCTTATGTTTGTACATAATCTGGAAAAACCCAGAGCTATGTGCCAGGATTCCAACCTTATACAGAGTAACAGACTAAAAAAGTTATTCACAGTATTATAATGAATTCTACATTCACGCAATCTATCGTATAATGAGAGCCGTTCTGAAAAGTAAAACAGCATGAGCAGCAGTGCATAGAGCGGTTCTGGTGCCCGATTTGCTGTACGGCAGTGATGCCTGTGTGTCAGAAGTAGCGTGGAAGTAGAATTACTGCGGTAGAAATGCGATCCTTTCTACATACGGAGTAACGCTTGCGGATCGCGTTAGGAACGAGGAGATAGAGTTTAGTTTAGTTTTTTGAGAGTTTTGCAATAAATAGAAATAATTAGCGTTCCCTTCTGTCTACCCCAATAAGAATTCAGCGTAATGATAGATGGATCTATCATTACGTTAAGACAAGTGTTAGAAAATGAGCCCCTACCATCCCCAGTGCAATATGCCTCTAAGCATTACCTGAGTCTCAGCTAGGCAGACTTGTTCCAGCCTCTCCAATACTACATCGGCTGTGATACAACTTTCCTTGGCTATCGTGACCAGTATTATATTCGTGTGCTGGCCTTCCACATCCACTGAAAATGTCTTGAGGAAGAGGCCCTGGATTGCTGCGAAGACGAATAAAACGATTTGATTCTGGTTGTTTGAAAGTTGAACAATTTTTCACTTAGATATAGCCCCCGTCGAAAATCGGGAAAAAATTGTATTTTTTTACTCCGTTAATTGTTGTGCATAATTTACAAGAAAAATAAAAAACAAGCAAATAAAAAATTAAGTAAAGGGAAATAATCCATTTTGCTGCTGCCAACTCAAGAAATCTAGCTTATACTTCCAAGAATCTTCATCCGACTTGTAGTACCATATTAAAATACCGACTACATGAGATATACAATTGACTAAAAAATAATTTTAAAAATAAATCGATATATAGCGGAGTTATGGAGTGAACATACATAAATATATACATACAGTCCACTTTGAAATCAGTTAATAAATATTTACTTTTAGAAAAAATCATAGCTCGCTTGTGATCCAGCGCTAGCTGCGGAACCACCTCGTCCAAAGCAACTATTGCTGGAGCCGCCAGCACCCCCGCCTGCCGCATTCCGCCGCCCAGCATCTTGCGAAGGCGCCTCGCCCTGGCAGTACACATTTTTATAATGCTAATGGTGGTATGCAAGTTCTGAGGAGCGCTTAGTCACCTAAGAATAACTTGAAACGCTTCAGTTGCAAATAAATATTGCCCCACGAAGTGCTTTCTATCGTCTGATTCACGGCGAATGTTCTGAAGAGTTACTTAACCTTGTTCCAACCTCTATCCTCAATATCCTCCATCTTTTATCAACGTCCTATGATATTGGCTGCTTTAAACGATGCGTGAAGAAATTTGTACAAGCTGGCATAATCCCGGTATAAAGCCTGTACTCTGCAACCATGGACAATTGCAATTCAAGAAGTATCAACGTTGGGTTGCCGACCTGATAGAGTTTGTTCACTTCTTTTTTGAGGAGAAAAACTCTACCGCTTTTTGTTCTTTTTTTAAGTGAAATGTTTTAAAATACCACCTTTAGAATTGCTGCACGTAGGTGAGGGTTCAGCAAGCGCTGGTCAATCTCCCAGTACCGTTCAGGGCTGAAGCGCCGGCCCGACTGCTGGTAGGTAGTTCAATACTCACTGTTCAATGAAATGACAAGAGCCAACCAGCGCGGAGCCCACAGGCGCTGACAGCCCCTTGCTGAAGCAGACTGAGACGCTGTCGCAGTCGCGCACCACCCGCGCCGGCGTCTCCTGGAGGTACTCGCACGCGTTGAACAGCCTCGCACCGTCCATGTGGAGAGCGAGGGAATGCTTTTTGCATACAGCCGACAAATCATCCAAAAATTTCATTGGAAGCACCTGAAAAATAGAAAAAACATCTACTTAATGAGTTGCAGAGCCGGGAAGTACACTTGAGGAAGTCTGCTGCTAGAATGAAGTGGAGGCGGCGTGTATATGTCCTGCGCACTGTCTGACAGATAGGTTTTGATGGGTGAGGCTTCAATACCCAACTCTGTTAGAGATGGCGCGAGATAGGATGTTCACTCGCCTGGTAATTCGAGGAATATGAATTCCCAGGCCTAATTAGCAATGAGTGGAGGGAAAGTCGGGGAAATTTTGAGTCTGGGAGCCCTGATGTTCTAATGCAAGATTTTCCCCGGGTCATTATACATATCAAAACATTTTATGAGATATCAATAGATAATAAATAACCTAATAGATAAAGGTACCTTTCCTCCACAAACGTTATGCGTGTTCTCGACAGCTACCATCGATGAAATCGGTTCGTGGATATCGGAACCTCGGACCCTCTCTTCCAACTCCTTCAAGTCGAAAGTGCCGTCTCGCTTGTTCTCCAATGTAGATAGAAGAACTCCTGCAATCTGCGAACCTCCACCTAGAACAGTGATTCCCAAAGTGGTCTATATCGACCCCTAGGGGTCTATGACAAACTGCAAGGGGTCTACGTCAGCGAAAAAAAATTTGGGGGTCCATGAAATGAAATTGGGGTTCCAGGATAGTGTATCTCAACACATACACTGATAGTACCTATTTACTTACATCATACTATCTTATAATATCAAAACATATACATCATTTATAAAAGTACCTATGAAGGGAAAAAGTTTATTATATATGTGTTAGCGCCAGTGAATAGTCGCACAGACTATCTCTAGCGCCATGGCATAGAAACACGAAGGACAGGGAGTAAAGGGGAAGACGGGGAGGGGAAATGGCTGCTTTAAATTGACACGTCACACGGCGCGGGAACACACTTTAGGCCAAATAGCTTTAAGTTTTTAACACTAAACTTCACTACAGTTAGAAATTTACAGGAAATCAATATCAGGTAAGTAGGGGGTCTACCCAACACGGAAAAACATGGTAGGGGTCTACGACACAAAAAAGTTTGGGGAACTCTGACCTAGAACGTACTTAAGATGTATCTTCTCATAATTTTGAGCTTATCGATAGTATAATGTATATTTATTTACACACTGGCTCGACAAAGTAACTACAGCCCACTTGGTGATTCTGCCACAACTGTTGTCCTTCCTCCACAACCGCATAATAATATTATGTACAAAAGAAAATTCAATAATTAATACCTTGTTCAAACTTATACAAGTGAGATAGATTCCCGACGAAGGCTTCCGATCCGCGTCTGTTGCAATGCACCATAACTGTTCCGGGAACATAAGATTACAGATTTAGCTGTAAAAATGTTTTGAGATTATAATGCAGCTAGCTATATATTGTGCGAAGAAAATATACCGAAGGTCGATTAATCGGCTATAAACACAGCCTTCGGCCGATGCTGAGGGTAAAGATCGTTTTACCCTTGAGTGACAATGTCGCTATATCAAGTTCTAGATTTTTTATAACAAGATACTCTTGAACTCAGGATACTCTTCTACTGGGGACAAGCAGGGGCCCGCGCTTCGGTCGCGAGGACAAGCAGGGGCGGAAGACTAGTACATCCCACCAGTGACGTGCAGGGTAGGCAAACTTCGCGCAATTAATTTGAATATTATATTATGATAGTAAATATTATATTGCTTTCATAGGAAACATAAACGACATGAATATAGAATAGATATGAATGTAAATGGTTCCGTTTTTGTTTAACTTTAAGTACTTTATTCCAGAGTTATTTATCGTAAGGGCATGCAATGCTTTTATGCATCTATGGAATGAACGCTACTGCATCCCACAACCCACTGAATAATATATCTAAAAACTTGGCTTAAAAGTACAAACCTTTAGTTATAACGTTTTTAAAGTTAAATCTAAAGCCCCTAGATATCATTAACACGTCTAAAGATAGGCAGTATGTGAAATCGTTAACCACAATATTTCAACGTTCTTGAAAAATATAATTTTCTGACGTAATTTGGTAATGTTATCGAGTTGCCAATGTGTCCCTTTGGATCAGACAGGGTTTTTATAACATACTATAAAAGAAATATGCACTATGTAGTATATGGATGGTATCTGACACTGAAGTAAGTATTTTTGTGGTGAAATAGCTAGAAAACTCACCAGCAATGAGGTTAGCCATAGTCCCTGAAGGTACAAACAACGCTGCCTGCTTCCCAAGCATGGCCGCGATCTTCGTCTCCAGTGCGTTTACTGTGGGATCCTCGCCGAAAACATCGTCCCCTACAGCAGAATTCACCATCGCGTGCTTCATAGCCTTGGTCGGCTTGGTCACTGTATCTGACCGTAAATCCACTACATACGCCATGGTTATTTTGACTGGTTAAACCGAAACTAATCTTCAGTTAATCCGTATTTAATCGAGCTTAAAAATGATATCCGTTGAACTTGGGTCTGCTTTCCTGTCAAAGCGAACTTGTTTTAGTAAATACGTGATAAGTTGGACTTGTGTCTGCTGCTATAGACAAGATTGTTTTATAGGCGAGGGAGATTATCAGGGAGGATATTCAGCATTCGATTCTAATTCCACATATGTAAAAATAAAGATATATTAATATTTCCTTTAAAACAAAGTAAATTATAGTCATAGATGTGCAAAATGTAATCAGATTAATAAAAATGATTAACGATTGCATTTTGCGTGTTTTACCATTAATATGACTGCATTTTGCTTATTTGTGTTTTAAACACTACAAAATTCCAGATTGTATACACATTTATGATTTCTTAATGTTTTAAATGGATTTAATCATGATTACAGAGCAAGAAAATTAAAATTACGACTGCATTTTGTAATCGTTCATCATTAATCAGATTACATTTCGCCTATCTCTGATTATAGTCAGCATCTTTTGTAACAATATAACACATGAACGAATGAATAACAATTAATTATTACGTAGGTATTTTGCTTGTCCTTAGCTGGGATTGAAGGTAAAATAAATCAATAACTGTTTTCCTAAAACTATATAAAAGAAACATTACCTACTTACCAATCAATCGTGCGTCAAACGCGCTACGGCGCCTAATTCTTTTACGAATCAATTCTCTATTGTATATCAATTATTTTATATGATTTATTATGGAATATATGTAGACATTTATATGTTTTATTAGTTGCAAAGGGGCACAAAGTATTGTACTCTGAAATATCTCCCTCGTCTATAAAATGAAACTTTCATTTCACTAAACTGCTGGTTTGATAACCATAGCTGGTAAGCATGCTAACAACCCAGCTGATAGAAAGCGGTTACTTTAATAAATATATTGACTTAAAATCTAATGTTTACCAAAATTACAGTCTGAGAGTCCAAGTTGGCCCAAATATCCAAGTATAACGGGATAATGCTTTTAATGGGATACACGCCATTGAGACCGAAAGCAATACTAGGAGAGTTCCTATCTTGCTGTTGACTTGTGAATGATAAAGAGTAGCTGAACATAGATAGACTGCACTAGCAGGTCCGATTCTAGGGGGGGGAAACCATGGCTCATCCCCTGGGCGCCAAATTCCAGGGTCGAGAGACGAACCCATCACTATGTGTACCCACTCAATAATAATACAAAAAAGTGGATGCAATCCTCTATAACTAATAGGCTGAAAATTTGTACATGCCTTTGTTTCGACGTTTTAAAAGTTAACTCAAAAGTCTCATAAGACATCGTTACCACGTCTTAAGTTGTGGTCGTAGGGTCGAGACCCAGCACGTAGCTCTGCGTTTTTTCAGATTAAGTACGGACTTAGCCACCTGTGAAGGGAATCGAGAGGAAGCCAGCATAGCATGTAATAGAAATGTCACGTGTACTAGTGCTGTGAGAACGGCGATCAGCTGCGCTACTGGTCACGTTGGGCACGATATATAAGCGCAAAATGGAAGCAGCCTTTTATATATCTCCGTCTCCCCGAAAGACATATAGCGTGCGGATTAGTGATGAAAATGCCCGGGAATTTTCCCAAAGTGGCCAAAACTTCCTTGGGAATATTCCCGGGAATTTACGAAATGTTCCCGGAAGTTTTGGGCACTTTGGGAAAATTCCCGGGCAATTTCATCACTAGTGAGGATATATTATTACTGAATTAAACTTTTTATAGCCAGAAAACCGAACTAAAAGTCGATATAGTACCAAATATCTATACGTACCTTGAAATAAATGACGCAAGACTTCGCAACGATGCTAAAATAGTTGAAATAACTGAAGTCAAAGCAACTACTCTCTTATCATAAACACATTGTATGTCGCTATTTATTTTAACTTTATAAGTGATATTTATTACAAGATTGTACTAACTCCACGCGGATTACATACAATATCAACTGTTTCTCTAAATCAAAATAGTCAAACGGCTTTATCTCTTGAGAAAACGAGATAAATAATCTTCGAGGTCATTTAAAGATATAATTTTTTGTTTAATTATTTGTATTTTAAACATTACCAGGCTTATTACAATGCGAGTTTTAATTTAAGCAAAGGTTTAAAACTTAGGAAAAGACTTTTAAAAATTTGCTTATCTTTTATGTACACTAAACGCATTAATTAAAGGATATTAAAAAAGGCCTAAATTTTTAGGTGATTTTCAAGGGGCTGTTATTTTGAGTAAATAGTCGTACAATAGTTTTAAAAAAGGACGTTGTAGCTTAAAGTTTCTCGTTTTCAGTTTTAAACATTAATATTATTAACATGCAGGGTTTTTGAGTAATCGTAAGAAAAATACAGGATGAAAAATTTCGTAAATTTTCTTCATCTTCAAAATAATCTATGGACTTTATTTTTTTCATTGAATAGTCTTATCTTAAGATTATTTTAGATAATCTATTTCTTTTTCATTTGACTTACCTCCGAGCTTTCTACGATGATTTAATCCTGAGTAATCGTTGATCAAAGCAAAAAAGTCCTTATTGACTTTAACAATCGATTACTTGGGTAATCATGATTGGACAGAGAATTGAAGCAGGGTTTACTAAACTACAAAATATTCTCTATAAGATGAAATAATATTTTTTGATGATACATTATTTTTTTAAAAGAAAATGCTAACTGATAATAAGGTAAAAAATCGCATTTACATGGATATTTGGATAACTTGGCATATAATGGGTTAAGGAGGAATTCTACCTTCTTCCGTAAGTTTTAAGCCTTTAAGGTGTCCTGAAAAAACTCTTTTGAGATTTGAAATGATTCGTGAATAGACGTGATTGACTCGTTTTAGCATCAGCTTGTGTATATCCAGTAGCTCATATACCTAGAGACCTTCAGTCGTGGTATATGTGGGCCGACATCGTGACAGCGTATTCAAAACATACTGCATTTATTAAAATAATTTGTTCACCGGTGGAGGGATCACGTAAGTGCCCTGAGAACGGCGATCAGCTGCGCTACGGGTCACGTTGAAAGAATATATTTAAGCGCAAAGTGGATACATTCACTACAACTACACTATCTCTACAACAAAATAACAAGGTCTTTGGCTAATGCTAGGGGGGATGACGAGAAATAACAATACTGCACAAAAATACTAAACACACACATAACACAATAAAAACGACAAACAAAAAAAATTGTATGTCTACTCATCACGAAAGGGATATAACGGATGATATATTATAATTACTTTAAACTTACAGAAATAAGTAAGATTTTATCAAAACTATTATAGATAACACAACTGCCATTCAAATGAAGACATTAGGGACTGGCGCGTGGCGAGGTTATAAATATTTAAGTATAACTCGACAGAGTTTAAAATGAGCGGACGTAAGCGATCATTGCTCGCCATACAATACTATCTAATTTATCAATTTATTCTTGCGCAGATCAAATTGATCCAAGAGATTGTACGAGTTCTCTGCTAGACAGGACGCAACTACAAGGTTAAAGATTTAAACTGAGATAGGGATGGAGATTCTTCCCTAATAACATCGATTTTTAAATCAATTTAAGTTGCTGTGTAGTAAATGGATGTACGAAAACATGGATCGTTCAAAAAACGATTTTTTTAAATTTGAATATTCCATCTATAATATAAAAATGAATCGCAAAATGTCTTGATAAGCGCGAAACTCGAGAACGGCTGAACCGATTTGGTTGGTTTTTTTTTTGTTGTGTTTGATGTAGTCTGAGGAAGGTTATTACGGAGAGAAAAATTTTAAAAATTGTCTGCAACTGTCTAAAAATAACACTTTTCTGTATTCTCATCCAAAAAAATTCGTTATAAGTCTTTTTGAACTTTAACACCACACCATAAAGTTTAAATGTCAGTGGACGGGTTCCGGGAAGGCAAAACAATTGAGTGACGTATAAATATTAATGTCAGTGTTTGTCAATTTTTATACATATAGCATTAAGGCCAGGTTCCTTCAAACAATTTTCAAAAAACAGCCGACAGGCCAATAGGTATTAACATTAAAAAAACAATGTGAGTTTGTTTTAGAGAAATAGGGCAGAACAAGGTCTGCCAGGACAGCTAGTTTAAATATAAATCCATTTTACCCAAGCAAAAATTTAACAAATACTGTCGTTTTTAAAACTATACTAAGCTACTAGACATAAAAGAAGGCTACATGAAAAACTGTTAGTTAATTGCATGAATGCAATAAAAAATAAAGAATGTTGATTTTCTATAGTGAGGTATCGAATCGCTGGATCAATTCAATACTACAAATAAATCCCAAAAATCGATTTTTTAGGTGGGATAATTTTAGCAATTGAGATGATTTATATATAAAAGGACTTAAGCAACAGGTAGCGATAATCAACCGAGCAGCAGACTTGAGTGACTGTATGTTGTGTGAGCTTGAAGGAGTGGGCTCTTTACACCCACCCTTTCCAGAGAGAAATCCTGGATAGGGTTATTCGCCCCCTGGTTGACTGGTCGTATTTGATTTCTCAGGCCTGGGTGAAGTGATCAGAGGGACATCTTGGGGGCTTTTAATCAGTCAGGAGTTTAACACACCGAGGTCGATGTCTTCACAGCAGCCCTGACAATCCTACGCAGAATTTTCCACCCCCAGGTTACCAAAAAAAAGATAGACAGCAACAATCAAGACACTTTCACAAACCACTCATATTGTGTGTGTGTTAGATGTAAAATATGATGATATGGAGGATTTCTGATGTTCGTATTAATTGCAAAATTATTATTGCTGTTTGTTACCCGGAGTATGTGATGCGGGTCTGGAATTCTCGTAAGACCAGAACTGTAATAACTGCCATACCCCAGATGGCGCTTGAAGTTGGGTGCGTTCGCATCCTTATTATTTTATGTTTCTGGGGTTGCGCCTTTTGGCGCGACTAGTAGGTATAAAAGAAAAACACATTACGTATTCATATTTATTTTTAATAGCATTAATTAGTATTGAATAATAGTAATAGTTATTAGTATTCAAGGTTATAAATTGCGCAGGACGCGTACAATTAACCAGAGATGGGCAAAATGTAATCAGATTAATGATTAACGATTACGATTACATTTTGTAATCATTAATCATGATTAATGATTAACGAAATTAATCAAAAAAAGTAATCATTTTTCGGTGATTAAGGATTATTAATCTTTAATCGGATTACAATTAATCATGATTACTTTTATGATTACTTTTCTGTTTGATACGTAAAATGTGCTGCCGACAGCAGAGCGGCGCTCGCCTTTATTTATTTATAGTGTACGAATACTACTAGCTAAACTGGCGAACTGAGTACCACCACATAGTTAGTTGTTAGGGCGATTACCCGAACTGGGTTATGACCGCAGTACAATAGTGCAAAGACCAGCATAGTGACTCGCTTCGACCTGACTACTTTCAGGATCAGTTCGTGCTCGGTGGACATTACGTAAATCCAACGAAATCTAGTTAATCATTGATGATTTTATCATTGTTCTGAGTGATTCCTGGACTATTAGAACTGATTATCAAAATACCGCCCATATTTTACTGAAATACCGTCTCCAACTCGATAATCCACGCCCGCCTTCGGGATGAAGATAGAGAGAGCAAGATAGCGCAAAATTTTAATTGATCAGAATAAGACATTATTTTCTCAAATTTACACAAGCTTCTATAGCGCAGAGCGCAACATCACCTTCTTGGTCATCCGTCTCTCTCTACTGACTCGGTTTCGTCTTTGATGTAAACCGAGCCGCCGCGCCGCACACGTTCGTATCGTATTTTGAATTTTAACTCATAATTAAAGTTGAGATATAGATTTAATTTTTTTTCCGGATAACTGTCGTTCTACCTAATAACTTTGATTCTTACAATAAATCAGCGGGACACATACATAGTTTTTTTTCTCAATTCGCTTCATTTTTTTTTTCGCGTTTGACTTCCATATTCTTAAAGACTAAGGAATATAGTACTCAGAAAAAAAGAAGCAAATCGACATACGGGCACGCGCCATTTTTATCTCACTAAAAACGCTTTTTGGTTTACCAAAATATATATATATATATATATTGTTTAATGAGTAATAAAAGTAAAAAATAGTAATTTCATTTTTCTGTTTTAAAAATTTAACTTTAACTTAAAGGATTGCACACAAAGTCTTTGGCTATTATTAGAAGTATTCTCCATCTCCAAGGCGGGCGTGGATTATCGGGTAGGAGTCGGTATTTCAGTAAAATATGGGCGGTACTTTGATAATCACTTCTAATAGTGCAGGAATCACTCAAAACAATAGTAAAAGCATCTATGATCAGCTAGATTTCGTTGGATTTACTTAATGGCCACCGAGCACGAACTGATCCTGAAAGTAGTCAGGTCGAAGCAAGTCACTATGCCAGTTTTTTCACTAGTGTACTATGGTCACGACCCAATTCCGGCGTTTACCCTACCAACTCAAACGGCTGAAAGCACAAAAAATGGTCCTGAACGTAATCAGGTCGAAGTGAGTTACTATGAGTTGGTAGGTTTATTGGCCGAACAATGTCGTGACTCGTGACCACAGTACACAACTGTAAAGACCCTTATAATGATTGTGATTCGCTCAACGAGACGGATATTCGGGGGCGGACTTGCACCGGCTAAAACCACCGGGTGCCAGCACTGCCTAATCTTCGCCTTCGCCGGGCCTGGGAATCCAGATACTTCCTAGGGGCCCGGCGAGCGCTTGGTCTTAGACAGGCCTCCTCCCTGGGAGAGGGTCGTAAAACTACCCAAACAATACCTCCCATTGGGTGGCGTGTGAGCACACACACGACGACACCACCCCACCCTCTGCTGAACGCCACCCTCCACTCTCCTCTGGACGCCACCCCCCCCCCCCCCTCTCTGCTAGACGCCACCCCCTACTTTCTGCTGGACGACACCCCAACTCTCCGCTGGACGCCACCCCCCCCACTCTCTGCTGGACGCCACCCCCCACTCTCCGCTGGATCCTCCAATCTCCGTTGGATGCCACCCCCCACTCTCAGCTAGACGCCACCCCCATTCTCCGCTGGACGCCACCCGCCACTCTCCGCTGGACGCCACCCCCACTCTCTGCTGGACGCCACTCCCCTCTCTCAGCTGGATGCCACCCCTCACTCTTCGCTGGACATCACCCCACTATTAGACGGAAGTTTGGGTCAATATTTAATTCGAAATAAAATAACTTGAAAAATTAAATAAACGAGTATTTAAATCGGTCTCTCTCTCAGCCAGAACTCAAAAGTAATCATTAAAATAATCATGATTAATTGAATGATTACTGTAATCAAGATTAATGATTACTCATGTAATCATGATTAAAAGTAATCAGATTACAAGTAATCATGATTACATTCGTCATGATTACTTGTAATCTGATTATTAATCTGATTAAAAGTAATCATGATTACGCCCATCTATGCAATTAACATATTTTTAATAATTTTAATACACAAATAAAATAACCAATACCTTTTTAATTAAACTTCTATATAATATAATAGTCTTTTCAATAACACAAGTAACGTGCGGTGAACACTAAAAAGAGAAGCGGACGCAGCCACATGGTAACGTCAAAAATGAGTGACATAATAATTTCGATACAGACACTATATGAATTATAAATGTGGTGGCTGTGGTGGTATCCTAGTAGATAAGAGACCGGATTCCATGAACGAGAACGCGAATAGTCGTGGATTCGAATCCCGGTACATACCTCTGAGTTTTTCCAGATTACGTACGGACTTAGGCTCCAAATGATCACCGGTTTAAGGAAACATCGTAGGGAAATCCACATAATGGCGTCTAATAGAAATGTCGTGTGTACTGGTGCTGTGGGGACGGTGATCAGTTGCTCTACTGGTCACGATGGACACGACATATAACCGCAAAGTGGATACAGCCACTAATGTATCTCTGCTCGCCTCGTAAGAGGTATAGCGTGACGATATATTATTATCAGACAAATAAACTCGTGTGTCGTTATGTTTGAATATGCCGCCTTCCCTTTTTATTATTCACAGCACACATCTTAATACGACATAGGTAAGCAAATTATATTAACCCTTCCGCTACTACCGGTGCCTATAGTCACCAGCTAAAAACACCGCCTATGCATGATGAGTGACTATATTTTACTAATTTATTCACACATATTATTTTTCTTCTGAAAACTAATGAAAATCGTCTTGCGCCAAAACTTTGGCCCTGAATGCTGCGCGACTATACTTGCGCTTAGAATGCGCAACACTTTGCAGCGAGGTCTACCGCGTAACGTAGCGAAAGGGTTAAAGGCGGCTGCGCACTACATCCGATATGAATACGAGAAAATACGGGTCTTCAAAACCAGACATTCCGCGCTAAAGATCGCCTTTGCATCGCGCGTGCGGCCGTTGCCGCGTCTTTAGGGAAGTTTATGCCAAGTTAAGAAGATTAGAACTGCCTTTTTTATATTGGAAAAAATCATTCAACTATAAAAAGTCGTACAATAAAAGTTGTCTGTCTTGACAAACCAAAGTCACCCTGAAGAGGCTATGCGTTAGTTACCAGTATACCCGTATATTAAGTTTTTTTGTTAAAGACAAACCTATTTTACAACAAAGTCTAAGAAAAGTCAAAGTAGTGTTTATAAGTCTTAGCCTAATGGCCTGACTAAAGCTATAAGGCTGACATACTTGATAAGTGTTGATTATGACTTTTTTGGCAGGAAATTATGCTGTTGGCCAGGTAATGTCTTTACATCTTCACCTGGAGAGAGGGGCGAGCACTTAAGGTGCTCAAGCGGCGAGCAATGGGTTGGGTGGTAAAGCAAGGGCACCCCTGTGTAATTTCTAGTTCGACACACTGGCGAGTGTAATGCACTGTGATATCTAGGACACGCCAATTATAAAAAACACGCATCAAATAAATAATAAGGAGAATTCACGCTAAGATTGTCTTCTGATTGACACGCCTCCCACAAGCGGTGGAAATCTCTACGACATTGCCGTACAAATAGTTTTACAGTTACTTCGCAAGGTATTATCACATATTCGCATCGGATGTAATGAGTACATAGCGTAATGTTAACAAATGCAAATCTTCTTAGTCTTGCATCGACAAGCCATTCCTTGGACTTGCGCAAGTCTCTCAACAGTCTTACGACATAAGTAAACAAAGTAATAAAAATACATACTAATTAAATAAGACGTGAATACAATTATACTTTCGATCAGTGGCATTTATCTATATGAATAAAGAAATTTACGTCATATAGTAACATTTTCTTATTATTGACGAATTTTTATACATTCATATACCCAAAAAATACATTCATATACCTAAAAAAAATGCATGATCTTCAAGGACCTCTCACAGTATTTAGTCAAACATAGATAATAGAATTTAAAAAAATCGTCTATTTATTAATTAACCAGAATTAAAAATAGAATTCTGAAACTAATATAAAAATATATTAATTACTAATACATACACAGGGGTGATTTTATAGACGAGGGAGCTATTTCAGGATACAATAATTTGTAGCTTCTTCCAATAAACAAAAATGTAAATATCTATATTCCCTAACAATTCATAAAAAAAAATTGATGAGCAAATGAGAATTGATCCGTAACCAGTGAGGACACCTTAGGGGGTGTGGTGCAAGATTAATTGCTAAGTAGATACAATTGCTTTTACTTAATTTTAAAACAAACAAATATCGACTGGTTTTCCCTTCGCACTGTATCCTGCCTTAGGACAGGCAGAAGACCTAGTTAAAAATTATTATTAATTTATTAGGTGTTGGAATTATCAGAACAATAGGAAAACAAAACACTATAATAACCATGCCATCTCTCATCAAACGCTACAAATTAATTCCAACACCTAATGTTTACGAGTGTAACTGTCTTTAAATATTAGGTCCTTACATATGAAATTGGCGTTTTTCGTACTGGCCACTTTAATCACAAATTTCTCCTCTTAGGTAAGGAATTCCAAATTCAAATTTGTACAGCTATAGACTCATGTATTTGTGCTTCGATGATCGTCATTCATTTGTTTTTTTCTTCTGTTTTTTTCTGTTTGCGTCACTCATTTTACAAAATGGAAAACTTAAAATATCGCGTTATTTACGAGTACGAGTTCCGCCGTGGCACTAGTGCTGCGGAAACAACTCGAAGGGTGAATGATGTGTATGGCGGTCGTGTTGCAAAAGAAAACACAGTTCGTTTTTGGTTCCAACGTTTTCGTTCTGGAAATTTCGACCTGCAGAACAAGCCCCGTGGACGGCCTGAGACTCAAGTTGATAATGAAGAGTTGAAGGCTATTGTGGAAGCGGGTCCATCGCAAACCACGTCCGAGTTAGCTGCAGGCTGCGATGTTAGTGATAAAACTGTTTTAATTCACTTGAAGCAAATTGGGAAGATTAAAAAGCTTGAAAGGTGGGTACCTCACGAATTGACTGAAGCAAACCGGCAAACGCGCGTCGACTGCTGCGTTACATTACTAACCCGGCACAATAATGAAGGTATTTTAAACCGAATCATTACCTGTGATGAAAAATGGGTTCTTTACGATAATCGGAAGCGCTCAGCGCAATGGTTGGATCCTGGCCAGCCAGCCAAATCCTGCCCCAAGCGAAAATTAACCCCAAAAAAGTTACTTGTAAGCGTTTGGTGGACTAGTGCCGGTATTGTTCATTACAGTTTCCTCAAATCTGGCCAGACTATTACGGCTGATGTCTATTGTCAGCAATTGCAAACCATGATGGAAAAGCTAGCGGCTAAACAACCTAGGCTGGTCAATCGCTCCACGCCACTGCTGCTTCACTACAACGCTAGACCACACACTGCGCAACAGACGGCTACTAAATTAGAAGAGCTTAAATTGGAAAGTCCAAGACATCCTCCGTACTCCCCGGACCTTGCTCCAACAGATTACCATTTTTTTCGAAATTTGGATAACTTCTTGCAAGGGAAAAAATTCAACTCCGATGGGGCAGTCCAAATCGCCTTCAAAGATTTTATTGATTCCCGTCCGACTGGTTTTTTTAGTAAAGGGATCAATGAACTACCTATGAGATGGCAAAAGTGCATAGAAAATAATGGTTCATACTTTGATTAATTAAATATATTATATTAAAAAATATTCGACTTTTTGTTCCTCCCATACAAAACGCCAATTTCATATGTAAGGACCTAATATGTTGACTATATTTACTTTGTTTTTAAGGGAAATATTGAGATTTATTATTAATAATAATTTTAATCTGAGGTTTTTTTTTGAGATATTGATTGCTGAATATCCTCCCCCGTCTATAAAATCATTCTGTGTACATAGTGGATATAATTGTTATTTTTTAAAAGATATGTATATTGGGAGATTTTTTCAATGTTACCTAATATAAATACAATTGTAAGCTGCTTTAATTAAATTAAAATTTGACTATATTCTATTTTAAAAGAACCACGTGTAGCATAAAATTAAGTGTTTTTTTTTATAAACCTACGCACTCTGTCTTGTCTTTTCGCACTCTTCTATATTTCTCTTTCTAGTAATTTATCTATTATTTGTGCTTCTTGTGTCAATTCTCTGACATAAAAACACAATATTTATTTATTATAAGTGCATTAAAAGTTGGCCTTTGTAAATTGAGCATCCATTTTAATATCTTCAATTTCATTTAAACTAAGCTTTGCAATGATTCTCCTTTCTTCTATTACATTCTTCAGTCTACTAAAACTTACTCCACATTGCTAGAATATTCCATCATAGATAATACTGATAAGGCATAAAACCTAGTAAATTATAGATTCAATATGTTACAAAAACCTAATTTGTATTTGCATTCAGAAATTTTTAAGTACAAATTATTTGCACCAAACGACATGAGAATCCTATCTAATTATTCTATGATATGGGTTGATTCTCTTCTCTCCACACTCTTATTAACTCCTCATGATTGCCATAGCCATGGGAAGCGATCAGACTTCGATAATTCTCTTTGCTGTACTTCTTCTTGTAGAAATGAAAGTGTGGACAATGTATGGGATTGATTCCGACCTTCATCGCAACAATGCCTAAATATATGTCATCGAATCTGAAATGTTTTACGAATAAACTACCCACGTATAACAAACGCATCGCTTTATTTGAAACGACGTAAGCTCCCGCTGTAACATAAGTTGGCCATTTATCCCACGGATATTCTTCTAAAGATACCCGCCATTTGCTCGACCTAAACCGTTGCGGGCCGGATTTGAACACGTAACCGGCGAATATACCGCCATCTTTGTCTAACTCTGTACGATACGTATCTTCCCTCTCATCATTACTCGAATTTGACAGCTTGTCAACATAACCTAAAAGATTCTTTACTGAAATATACATGTCGTCGTCTGTGAACAGATAGAACTCGGCATCGGAACAATGCTCATACAGCCAACGAAACGACATCATAGTTTTAATTGTATTATTAAAATAATTATCACGAAAATCCATCTGTATGATATCTCTAAAAGCGACCATTTCTTTATCTACGCGCTGCTGAAGTTTTGTTCTTTTCGACCCATCGATACCTAAGAAGAATAGAGTTTTTACGTTCCTGCCCTCTATTTTACTCCGACCGTAAGTCTTTCGTATCGCATCCCGGTGCCCAAAATTCCCCATTGCGGACTTGACAGCTATGAATAGATCTATTTTATTCACCGTCATACATTCTCCAGAGTTGCTAAGGAATCGATATGGATAATAGTTTATCGGATCAACGCTCGGCTGAATTCCACTCATAACATCTCCGACTAGAGATCTTATATCAACATTGAGAGGGTAATCGAAATCTTTTTCAAAGCTTCTAGAATTAACGTAATCACTGACGCCGAAGAAATAGCACATGTACACAAACACACAAGCACACACTATGTATTTGTATTTCCTGTGTCTCATTTCGTAAAGTTTGTCACACTTCACACTGAGATTCTTCTTTCTTACGCATCTGAAAGGTACATACATACAATGGTTAAAAATTATTACTCATAGTAATTTATCTATGAACTGTTTTTATAGTAATTTTATTGCATACTACAGGACCCTTCTCCCCCTCGGCACCCTGCGAAGTCTGGCCTTCTGCAGGCCCAGCTTGTTGTGCAGGGGGTGGTACGAATGCCGCACCCCGCTCGCTCTTAACATAGTTCATTCCCCTCATCTCTGTGTGTTGTTACCATAAATGGGCAAAATGTAATCAGATTAATAAAAATGATTACGATTATATTTTACATTTTTTACTATTAATATGACTCCATTTTGCTTATCTATGTTTTAAATACTACAGAATCCGAGATTATATACACATTTATAATTTTTTAATGTTTTAAATGGATTTAATAATGATTACAGAGCAAAAAATTAAATTTACGACTACAGTTTGAAATCGTTAATCATGAATCAGATTACATTTTGCCCATCTCTGGTTTTTACTAGAGCGGTGTGCGGGAACACATACCGTTTACACCTGGATATTGGGCGACCCATTCCCTCAAGTGCACAGTCCGGCGTACAAATGGTCAGGGAAGAAGGTTTCTGACGAAGGCCCTCCCCCATCGTCTTGTCCTAGCGGGGCAGGGTATAGGATTATCAGGGCAATAGCCTCCCCATCCCTCTCCACCACCTCCTGCACCTTGTTACTAGAGGTTATTACGACCAAGTGCGATCATCACCCAAAACTGTCGGATTTTCAAATAAATTGGTAATCCTTATTTCACCCTCTTAGGGATAGGAAATCGATTTACATAGTCGCAAAGGAAGCTGACCCTGCCTTTCCCTCAGCACTTGGTAGTCGAGAAGAGGAACATAACGGTAGTTATAGTCAGCACAAGTCCGACATACCGGGGCTGACCCTCTTGCGGCAGCTCTGATGGTCTATGAGGATCTTTACCGTGTCAAAAACAGGGTTAGAATAACAATAAATCTGACTGGGTGTCTAGTTTATAAAAATACACTAATGACAAAGTTTGACTTTTCTAGCTTGAGTAGTTATCGCTCTACGATGATATCAATTAGGACAAGTGTTTATATTTTATATACGAGAAAGGTATTTCAGGACATAATAATTTGTACCTTTTTGCAACTAATTTATTATATAAAAATAAGTCCGGTTTTCCTTCCTGACGCTTTAACTCCAGAACGCACGAATTGATTTCCACGGTTTTCCATTCGTTGGAAAGGTCTCGGGCTCCGTGAAGTTTATAGCAAACAAAATTCGGAAAAAAAGCAGGAAAACGGGGAAAATCATTTTTCACATACAGCGCCATCTCTGATACATAGCATGTACTACAAACCAATATGGTTTTGCATGGTGGTGGAGCAGATCGCACCAGTATTTTAAGTAGATGGCGCCGATGCGTTGTACATTGTTTGACAGCTACTCATTGTACTCTGCTCAGTTAATTTCATTTATTATGCGCACGTTCTTTCAAACGCTAACTAAAAACCAAAAAGAAGCAATCTGGTGGCGAAACGAAGTTCGCCGGGTTTGCTAGTAAAATCTAAATAACTATATTCCCTAACAAATCATAAATAAGCATTGATGAACAATAGAGAATTGACCTGTAACATGTGTACACCGGAGCGCGTGTGGCGCATGGTGGATTGGTAAGTAGATAAGTTCTTTCTACGTAATTTTAGGCAAGCAGGTATTTATTCGTCTTCCCTTCGTACTTAATCCTGGCCTAGGACAGGCAAAATACCTACTTAATAATTCATTGTTATTCATTTGTTCATGTGCAATTGCCTATAAATAGTATGTAACTACGTTGTCCATAATTTGCTTTGTTGTAATGGGAATATTACGATAACACTATTTTTACAAATTCGGAATTGGATTTGAATGCCGATGATCCTCCTGGAAATTCTCACTCGTATATGAAATCACCTGTATATACAGTATATTATTAAAAAAAATTCTCCGACTCGTTAAAGTGTTACTTATTCGGTATCGTTATTATATTCTACTTAGATCATCTTATTTAGTTATATAGCAAAAATAAAAATAAATTACATAGGGAAATATTCAATGACAACTCTGGGAGCGTGCGTACCTCCCAAACAAAGAAAAAAAAGGAAAGCAATAAATCACTCTAGTAGATCATGACGTCAAAAGGATCATGACCTTCGTTGGTCCCAAGCACAGTTTATTAATTAAATCGTTTAATTTAAACTAAGTTTTGTAAGTAATTCGAGTATAGATTGCGTGTAAAATAACACAATTTCTCCAACTTTTGAATGTTCACGAATAATATATTTTTCTAATACTAAAATAATGTTATTATGCCACCAATTTATCCTAGTCACAATATTCGGGGCGGACAGAATTTTCTAAACACACTAACTGCCGAAATTATTCTATCCTATCTTATCCTCTCGTCAGTGACGGGCCCTATTACAGGACGCGGTAAAAAGTTCTTTTTTTTTTTACTAGGGGAAAATCCTCATAGGACCGTATCGGCCGCACTGGGGGGTTGCGCGACCGAGGTGTGTCGGACTTATACCGACTAAAAACCCCAAGGTGACTACTTCTGCGCATTGGCGGGGACTGTGGGACCTGTAATCAATTCGCCACAGCCCCGTCGCGCCGCGCCCGACGGGCACAAACTCGGGGGAAGATGATACCCTCCCCGGTACTGCTCGTTATATTTAGGCAGAGCACTTCACAATGCCTTGCCAACTTCTCGAGGGCCGCTAAACCAGTTGCTCAGGGCCCCCACCCTGAGCAGCTACGACCCCAAAGACATCAGCCAACCGGTCGTGGCCGGGAACGGTAAAAAAAAAAGTTCTTATCTTATTAACTCATATTATTTCTCATAGAACAGTTGCATTGCAACTCAAACTCAAGTGTTGTGTAAGAAATTACACAAAGAAATATATTTTTTTATTAATAAAACTAATTAGAGCTATACAAAATTCCAATTAGATTTAGAGAAAATCAGGTTTTTCTAAGCCTAGGTTTCAAAAATTAGTCAAACCTATGGCCTGTGGAAAGCCCTGTAATGGGATCCACGGGTAAGCAAATAAATTAGCATATCTATCGGTTAAATCGTAAATCGATAGCTACACAACCTTCCAAACTTATATAGCTTACATATATTATGTAGTATAGTTGCTATAGTAACAAATCCAAGACAGGGGATAGGGAAGGTTATATAGATAGATTATGTTTAAAACATACATACTGCTTGATACGAATACTTGTAACAAGGATATTTCATCACGCGATGGTCACGATCAGAAATATATTTGCACTTGAACCGATTTATTATAACACAGCAATCAGAATTTCCGCTCCCAACTACGCGTATGTACGTAGCGACTGTGACAGGACGAGTGCACCAAACAAGCACTCACATACATAAGCTGATACGAAATGAGTATTATAACTATTTTTCAAACCTATAATGGGATCTGATAGAAATGTCATGTGTACTAGTGCTCTGAGAACAGCGATCAACTGCGCCACTGGTCACGTTAGGCACGGAATATAAGCGCATAGTGGATACATCTCTGCTCACCCCGTAACGGATATAGCGTGACGATATATTATTTATACCCTTGAACATAAATTAGAATATTCTAATAAAATAATTTTCAAATTAAAAAACAGGCTTGAGTTCCATAAAAGAACCACATTTGGGAGTCGACGCTGCTCGCGTCCGTAGGCTTTACCCTAGTTTCCCTACACGTGACTCCTGGGTGGTGCTAAACGAGCAGCAGCGAGGTGGTAGGGCGTCGGTGCCCGTCTGGATCGCGACCATAGTACATTGGTGTAAAGCCCGTCATAGAGACCAGTTTCGGCTTGTCGCGTTTCGGGATCAGCTTGTGTATATCCAGTGGCTCATATACCTAGAGACCTTCAGTCGTGGTATATGTGGGCCGACTTGACGATGTAGACTATCAATGGATTTTCATCCTTTGATAGTCGTTTCCGTTTTTGGACTACACTGTACTTACCATCAGGTACTCTGTAGTCACTATGTCGAGCCAGTGTAAAAAAAAACAAAACATGCTCGGGTTTGCAGAGTCATGACTGTACGGTAACTCACATCCCGGCTAAAACTACAAAGTTTTCTGACTCTTACCAAGTCTTTGAGCTGTGGAATGGTCTTCCGGCGAGCGTATACCCACCGCTCTATGAGTTTTTAGCGTGGTAGGTATGCAGGAAGAAGAAAGTAGACCTACCGTAGGCTAAAGCGCAGGATAGCGTGTAAAGATGAGATGATAGAATGAAATGAAGAAAGTCCAGACAGCAAGTTGATAGACGTTTAATGAAGCACAGTACAAAGTCCAGAAGGAATAATGAAGCACAAGTATGATAGTTCAAGTAGAAATAAAGTTCACGACACAATAATATAAATAACAAACACAAAAATAACAATGCGGGCGAAAACTATAAATAGCGAGCGAGTAGTGCGTGGAGGTGCGTCGAATGAGATATCGAGACTGTTTGCCGGGTGCGCGGGCGCTCGCGTCGTGTGTACATGTACAATCCCCCCGCGCGCGCCCGGTATCCCGCGGCTCTCTGGCTTAGCGCCGTTTCCATCGCACGACACGATATTAAGGATTAAATATCAAGTATGTTAGTACGAAATGTGTTAATAAAATTACTTAGATAAATAAGTGAAGATATAATAATGTTATTTAAAATAGTTGTTAGTGATAGGTTAGTATAGTGAAAAGAATTAGAAAATAGATAATGTTAAAGACAGAAATAAATAAATGAATAGTGAGTATGCCACAAGTTTTGTCAGGCAAGCAGTTGAAACAACTGATAAGTACCTGTATAATGCTGCTAAACTTTTTTTAAATCATTTCTTTTTTATGATTGAAATAGTATTTGTCCAGTTGGTGTTAAAATTGGTTCACATTTAGAGCTGAGATTACGTGTTCTGAGAGATCATTCCCCGCTCAGACTATCTCGACATTGGCTCCTTTAAACGAAGCGTGATGAGATATTCGTGCAGGCCGGCATGATCACTGCAACTATCGATTGTTTTTCTTTATTGTTGATAGTTGTAGTCGTTTTTTGGACAGCACTATACTTACCATCAGGCGTGGTTGTTATTATGGCGACTTATGATAAAAAGAAGCCGAAAAGGCACTCCTGTGGGTACGAACCTCTACCAGCCAGTCAACTCACCTAACGATAATCTACTAGTGTTTCGGAAGAGACTACTTTGAGAAGAAACGCCAAAAGAATCTCAAGGCTATATCGGAGTGGGGCGTTATCAATTTAGCACTTTCAGTGGGCATTGCCTACTGCCGGAAGACCGCACATGCTGTTTACAGATCGACCTTTCAACCAATGAAACTGAGCCTTTACAGAAATATCCAGCAGACGAATTCTAACAACAAATAAAAACAAGGTTTTGTTATAAAACTCACCCTAAATTTACAAGGATGTGTCCACAGTGGAACTGATTGACACTGGAGGCAGATAGTGGCTACGGATTTGGGCATGCAGACGAGCTATTTCACCATCGAGGCTCTCCATGTCACGTACGAGTTGAGTGAACTGAACAATACCTGGAAAAATCAAATATTAAATATAAATAAATGTAGGAAGGAGAGGGGAGATCGTTAATTAAAATAATGAAGTCTTCACAATTGGCCTGATCCATTTGTACTCCTTTTTAGCAATTTGGTTAACTATCTAATTCCATTGCAAGCCCATTAACTATTGTAATTTAACAAAATTGTCACACAAAATGAACACTGCAAACGATTACTCCACAACACGTGCACCGGGCAACCGTTGCCCACCAATTTACATCTTAGAGTAGTTTATGTGACCTTTATATAGTACTGTTTGAATGGTGTTAAAAGTAATAAATATCATATTATTCAAGTTTAGTCAATATTGAGCAAAATGATATAATAATAATATATCGTTCACGCTATATACCTTACAGGGCGAGCAGAGTTTAGTGCAGTAGCAGAGAGTAATGGTTTTATCTACTTTGATTTATATGCCGTGTCCAACGTGACCAGTAGTGCAGCTGATCGCCATTCTCAAGGCACTTGCAGATGACATTTCTATTAAATGCCATGCGGGCTATCTCACTATGTTTTCCTACACCGGTAGCCATGTGGTGCCTAAATCCGTACGTATCTATACTAATATTATAAAGCTGAAGAGTTTGTTTGTTTGTTTGTTTGTTTGTTTGAACGCGCTAATCTCTGGAACTACTGGTTCGAATTGAAAAATTCTTTTTGAGTTGAATAGACCATTTATCGAGGAAGGCTATAGGCTATATAACATCACGATGCAATTATTAGAAGCGAAGAAATAATGGACAATGTGAAAAAAAACGGGCAAAATTTTTCATCTTTGAGGGCTTCCATTGCGTGCGCTGCAAAAACGGTTCAAGATACCAAAAATATATGTAAGAAAGAATTATTCCTCTTGAGATGATCTAAAAAAATGTCCGCGACAGTATATGTTTATCTTTTAAGATTAAGTCACTAGAACCGTTTTTATGGTAAACAAATTTGGTCGAAATTAATGCATTATTTGTTAAGAGTTGTATCAACGTAATAATATTAATCTTTATCCAAATAAATGCTTTGTTGATTAAGAGTATTTAATTATGAACAAAATTGTCTTTGACATCACTTAATTTCAATGAACATCATAGAAGATATTACAATAACTCATATAGCAAAACTACGTTTGCCGGATCAGCTATGTCTTGATAAGCGCGAAACTCGAGAACGACTAAACCGATTTGACTGATTTCTTTTTTGTTGTGTTTGTTGAAGTCTGGGGAAGGTTATTACGGAGAGAAAAATTAAAAAATTGTCTGAAAAAGTCTAAAAACAACACTTTTCTATATTCTCATACAAAAAATTCGTAATAATATTTAAAAGTCAATTTGAACTTTAACACCATAGCATAAAGTTTAAATGTCAGTGGACGGGTTCCGGGAAGGCAAAACAATTGAGTGACGGATAAATATTAATGTCAATATTTGTCAATTTTTATACATATAGCATTAAGGCCAGGTTCTTTCAAACAATTTTCAAAAAAATCTGACGGGGAGGCTATTAACATTAAAAAAAACAATATGACTTTGTTTTAGAGAAATAGGGTAGAACAAGGTCTGCCGGGACAGCTAGTTCTGGATAATCCCAGAAGCACGTGCCGGGATTCGAACCTACGACCATTAGCATTGCCGCACATGGAAACCGGTTTAGTATCTGCTGGGCCACCACAGCCACTGTTGTTTACGATTTATTGTGTATATTGTTTGTATTAGTGTATTTTGGAATAAATAAATAAAATAAATAATTTATTCAGAAAAACAGTTACAAAAAGGTACATTATAGACAGCTGTCACCTAAACTAGGACTATCTGTATCTTGGGTGTCCAAATGAAATGCTACTAAAATATTTTTATTAGCCAGCTCACCTTGGCGCATGGGACTACCGGCGCCAACTACTTGATGTGAATTGGGAAATGTAGCCAAGGCCGAAATCATCCAGGATTTCTTCCTCATTAATGTAACTATTTCAACCATACTTGAGACTGGGATCGTGAAGAGCACTATTTCTCACGTTTGATTTAATCACTCATTGTTGATGATACATCAACATTATCTTGGGACTGTTTGTTCCAAACGAGCAATACTCTAAGAACCACTTTTCTATTGAACCACATTAAGCTTAACACTTTCGGTACTATCTGTGACTATAGTCATCAGCTAACAATGTCACCAGTACATGATGGGTGACTACAGTCACAGGCTGAAAAACACGGCTTATACATAATGGGTGACTATATTTTATTCACCCATATTATTTTTCTTCTGAATACTAATAAAAATCATTTTGAGCCACAACTTTGACTGCTTTGAATGCTGAAGACTGCACACATTGATGTGCACATTTTAAGGACAGAGCCCCAATTCCTGCGAATCACTTTGCAGCGAGACTGCTACAATGAAAGGATTAGAATTTAAAGTAAAAAAGGTTTCTTGATAGAATTTACTATAAGCACCTGAACTGGCTTAATCTCAGACAGGTTTGAGAAGATAAATGTAAAAAAGGTTATAAATTTCAAATAATCCCTTACCTTCTCGAGAATTACTGAAACCGTGATGTTTAATAGTCTCCATTTCAATCTGAACAACCATAGGGAATACGATTTGCATCATCTTCAGCATCTCATTGCCGGCTGCTTCTTTAGCCTCATCTAATTTCGAAGAGTAATCGGGAGACTCCAGAGCATCAATAACCTCATTCAATATCTGCCTCATCTGATCCACAGTAATATTTTGGTGTGACGCCATGGCACAGATTTATTCTGCTGAAAAATGGTCACAGTAGCAGCGTCCCCCTCAGGGTCTACAAATTTAAACTATGTGCCAGTCGATCAAACAACTAAGTCTAGATAAATAATATAACTGGTATATTGTGTCGAAATAAAAAACTTATTCGACTGTGAACTGTCTGTTTATTTAGTACAGTGCTATTTTGTTTCTATACATGGCAGTTGTAATTCATTAACAGGTCTTAAGCATATAGAAAGCAACCATAAAAATATATTTATAATTAAGAAAAAGCAAATAATTACGGTATTGGGTTTATTGAAATTGAATTTTACAACTGATTTTTTCTATACAGAAAAACAATTACAGCAATAATGGCTAGTCCATTTAAAACATTAATTTACCTTCTTAATTATTCAGGACGCATTGCAGATATGAAAATGTTCAGAGGATGTATTCATTTAACTCAATAAATTTCAATACCTAATTTGTAAAACAAAAAACGAACGTAATTTACAATAGCACCACAGACCATATAGATACTCAGACGGAAATCTTCATACTAAATAAACTAGCCATAGGCAACCCATATCGATTTTGACAGCTAGCTTTTTTAAAATTGTCGACCTTAAGATTAAGATTGGAACTGAGCCTTTTCAGCCCTTTGATATCATTACGTATACAATAGTACAAAGGCCTTTATTGGATTTTTTTTCTTCTTTTAATTAGAGGATTTGAACATGATAAAAAAAACACTTTTTATTTATTAATTCTTTTATTTATTAATTTCAATTTACTTTTATATTATATTTATTGTATGCCTTCAATTGCATATAAGGTAATTTTTTATTCCTTAATCGGAAGACATCCGTGCCTTTCAATATTCTGTTTATTACGTTGCACCAATTGAATATCGTTAATCTCAAAGTTAATTCCATAAATAGTTCAGAAACCAATGACTTGTGTAATTCACAATCGAGAAAGTCAAACACATATATGTGTTTTATTTTATTTTTAATTTCTTTCATAATCCCTTCTTTATGTGCTTCATTTTCTAAATATTTGTTTGCTTCTTCAGCTATAACGCCAAAAAATCTTACAGCTTGTTCTGCAGGGTAGGTCAACTTATTTTTTTTTATGTTTTCAAATTCTTTAATATGTATCCAATTGTTTATTGAATATTTATCTTGTAGAATTTCTTCATTCGATATCAAATTTGCTTTGCAATGTTTACAATTTTTTTTTTTTATTATTTTTCGTATGACCCACCCTGCGGTATATGCACGCGTATGTATAAGAAGTCTCTCATGAGACGCCGTTTTTAGAATATTTTCTCTCCCTGAATTAAATAAATCTGAGGATTCAAGTGAACCAGTATTGACACATACACTTTCTATATTTTTCTCATTATTAAGTTTTTTAATTTTAATAACTGCTCACCTGAATCCTCTTCGCAATTATAGTTTTCTGAATGAAGTTTTATGAATCGTGTTATTAACAGTGATCTAAATGTGGTCTTAAAACTGTGGCAATCTGGATTGTTGTTTCTAAAATTATACGCCCGTACTTGGCCGAAAAAGTTTTCCAAGGGGTCACAATTAAAATAACGCGGACGCATAATTTTAATATTTTGCTTTTGATAAAATTGCCACAGTCTTTGATAGCTTTTTAAAGTAGTAATCCAGTTTTTTAATGAAGGCACAGATGTCTCTTTACCGGCATAATTAATAAATTTTATATTTTCAAGTTTTTGAATTGCTTCTTTCCAAAAAATATTATGTTGCGATCTATTTGTCACTTCCTGGCGTAAAGGTTTTCCTGTGTTTGATTTGTTGTAAAGACTTGTTCCATTAACGGAGTCAAACAAATCATCAAAAAATGATACGATTTCTGCTGTATTTTCTATGGTTGAACTTATTTCATTCCCGTCAGCATATCGAGCTGTAAAGAAAAATTTATATAAATAATTTTAAAACACTTGATTATAAACAAAAAAAAAAAAATTTTGTATTAATACTTACAAAATTAAGCAGTATACAATAAAGTAGCTGCCACTGTTTTGCTAAATACTCTAACACAGTTCCTCACCTGAAATAGAAATTTTTAATTTATAAATCAGTAATTAAAATTTTAATATCATTTAGATTTTCAGAAAGTAATTTTATAAGAAACAAGATTTTGCTACGAATGCATATAATTTGAAACGCTGCGTGGCAGTAAAAGTATGCTTGGAATTCAGTAGATAAAGAAAGAAAGAAAAACAATTATTTGGCACATAGCATACAACATAGAAGGATATGTTAATTAAGATAGAAAACAACAAAAGCAAATACCCTGTGTTGTGATGATTTACTAAAGGGAAATTAGCTTAGTTTATGCTAGGAGACCAACTAAGTCATCCAGTGCTGATTTTCAGCTGACACCCATTTGTAGTGTCAACATGCAGAAAACAGCGTGGAAGGGAATAATAGAGTATAGATATACAGCTCTAGATACTATTTCGAACGAGCAGTGTCGAGGAAGGCACCACCTTCACCCGAGTTTGTGCCCAGAGGGCGCAGCGTTAACGTGTTAACTGGAGGTGATAGTCAAATAAAGCAAGATTAAAATTTTAAAAAGGTGATACATTAATTTTATTTAGGTAAGGTTACCATCACAATAATTTAAATTTTAATGCATGTAATATAGTGGTTAGAATCAACAATAATTACCTTCATCTTTTTAATTTTTTCGGGAATTATATGTTCATCGTTTAATTTATGTAATAATCTCATATTCCCGTGATTAGAATCAGTCTTGTAAATCTCTACAATGTCATTCCATTTCGAGATTTTATTATTATATTTAATATTTTTCGTTAGAAAATTATTTCTCAACCCTTTAATGAGATGTGGTGGGTCATAAATAACACTCAGATTATGCTCCTTAATTATTATTACGTCATCTGAAATTAAGAAGAATGTTTTATTCTTTTTTACTTAATTTTTCGTCGACAGATAACATTTATTTTAAATACACACCTATTTTTTTACTAGGGATTATTTGTTCTCTCCGTGTATCTTCTTGAAGACTTTTCACTGCAGATTGAAAAGCTGTACCCTGATCACAGGCAAGAGCAATTGGCAAAAGTCCAGTTTTACCTACAGCTACTATTATATCCTTAATGATTTTCTTCAGCACAACAGCAGATGTTGCTCCTTTACAAAAGTAGAAGGCCAGAGGCTGCTGCCACTTGTAAATAGATCCATGCAACATGAACACAAGTGCATGGTCAGCAAAATCATTTGTTTTTTCGTTACAATCAACAAAACCATCTATGGTGTCTTTGTGTTTATCATAAGTCAAGCTAGCTTCCAGAGCTAGTTCATCAAAAAGGATTGAGTAAAATTTTTTTTTTGTATCCCAAGTTTTCACCTGAAAGCAATAATAATTAGTCACACTTCTATAATAATCGAATAATTGGCTATTTCATTTATATTATAAATCAGAGAAATATTATTGTTTCGAGTTGCACAACATTTTTCAATGCAATAGTTTGCATCTTGGTCATTGTAAGAATAATCTACAGCTAGTTGGATGCAATTAAATAACAAATATTGGGTGCTACTCCCTTAAAAACAGAGTCATAGATACTTGGTATAAATTAGCTCAAGATGCATCAACCAACATTTTTAAAGTTAAATATAACAGATGGTAATGCTAAATCTGAATTTAAGCTAAGTAACACTGTCTGCTTATAAGCTAAGATATACTCACCCATTATATAATAATTGCATATAAACTCATTCATGATTGGTCAACTATATAGTTAATATAGAAATTATATAAATTGTTTTTGACTATAAAAACTATAAGCATAGAATTGTATTTTAAGTTTTAATCATTACCTCTTGTTTCACAGCTTCAAAGATTTGAGGATTGATCCCTGTTTCAATATTTAGCTCTGAAATCATTTTATTTAGAGTGCATTTTGATGGCAATATAAATATTTTCTGCAGGGACCGGTAACATTTTGGGCTTTGTTTCATTATAGACAATGCTACAAGTTTATCTTCATAAGTGAACCGTCTCCCCTTAGATTTTTTAACACACTGTTTTATTTGCATCCACTTTATTTTTTTGGCTAAAGGATTCATTTTCTCTGTCATTCTCTCGAAAGAGTCTCTTTGGAGAACTTTATAGCTCTATGAGCTCTTTGTGTAAACTTCAGCTGTTTTCGTGATTTTCTATATTCACAGTAAACCTTAGTACAATTAGGTGTTAAAGATTTTTTTGTTGAAATAAGACGCAATCTTTGCTTTGATAATTTGGGAGTCTTGCAAACAGCTGAATCTATAACAATTATTAAAAATAAAAATAAATAACTATTGCACCCACCTAGAGGTTAATATTATACAATAAAACCTCATCCATAAAACATCAATTACAATAGTAGAAACTGAAATAAAATCAGTAGGCACTGAAAAAATTATGCACAGACAGGCAGTCCCCATCCAGCTGCAGACTGTTTTATGCAATATATAGATAATCATAGATGGGTAAAATGTAATCATATTAATGATTATAATTACATTATGTATTATATTAAATTTAAAAAAAAAAAGTAATAATATTCAGTGATTAAGGTTTATCAGTTTGTAGTCATGCTTTCATGATTACTTTCGTATGTCGCTGGCAGCAGAGCGGCGCTCGCCTATATGTATTTATAGATGTATACCAGCTGAACTGGCATCCTTAGTAACACTTTTTTTAGTTAATAATTAACACGACATCGCACATCACTTGAGAGAGAGGTTATAAGGCGAGGGCACTTTACACCCACCGCTCTTGAAGATGGATCATAAAAGACTATTTGCTTTCTGAGTCATTGGAGGAATATGGATCCCAGATCCAGCTAGCAGCGCTTTGAGGTGCACTCTGAGGGTTTTAGTTAGTAGGAGTCTGAGAAACTGGGTTAGTATATAAATTATAATAAAATTATAAATAAAAAATAAAGTACCTCCTATTATTGGTATTTGTAAGCATTCTGTAGGCACATAGTCAGATGTGGAAGGAAAGTTACAATCAATATCTTGCTTGTGCACTGAGGTTAGGCCATTCTTTTCTGAAATTAAAACATTTTTTTCTCATTATTACTAAATATTTTTTACAACACAAAACAGCCATGATAACCCTTTGAACACGAGAGGTGACTTTCACTTACCACATTATATGCGAGCGAAAATGGTCTCAAGTACAAAGGGATATATTGCACGCTCCCGGCCTGATCTCACAAATAGTTACCAAACCATGTAATATCTATCAATTCTCATAGATGCTTTGGAACCAATACACAGTAACTTTACAGCATGGATGATATTCCTAGTTTGGACAACATCTCCCAAAATTCCTTTTTCTCAAAATTATTGCATGTCATCACAATTAAGGAACAATACTTTTCCAGTCATACAGTCTAGATTTAAAATCACAATAATGAAAGATATTTCTTATCAGAATTAATTAACAAGGATTGACATATAAAAACACCATAATAATACATTTAAACAGTAAATGAGAATAGGATAAAAGTTACCTGTTTCAGGTTTTATACATTTCTCTGCAACTTCATATTTACAGTAAGTATGATCTTCATGCCGCCTTTTCCTAGAATAGTTATGATCATGATCTGAACTTCCTAAAAATGAATTAAACTTTAATTATTATGGATTCTACCTACACTTATCTAATGTATAAAAGAAAATATGCTAGTTGTATATTAGTGTTCATATTTATAAAAAAAGTATTACACTTTTGTAATACAGAACCTTTTATGGTTTAATGAAAATGGAAAAATCTTCAAAAGATATTAAAATAATGTATATAAAAACAGCAAATTAAGAAGAATTGATCTAGAATAACAATCAAAGTGGCCAGTACTAAAGAAATCACAGTATCATATTTTTAATCACCCCTATCTATTATGAAAATATGTATTCAATCTCTGTGGTTACTTAATACTACATTTACCAAACTAGTTAAAATTACTGGTCTTTATATTTGTCTTAATTTTCTTTTTCTTTTCTATTTTTAATTCTGAATAAATATTATTTACTAAGCATGTTCTTTTTTAAGTTTTCGATTAATATTATAGATTTAATTTGATTTATGACAAAACAAAATAAACCATCTACCTATTTCTAAAATAGAAACAAATTATTTGCTGGTAGATCTAGTGATAAGTTGAGCTTAAATCAAACTAAACATAGAAGATTAGGGAAAACTGTGTATAGCAGTTACATACTTTTATTGAAGTTGATGCAAGTTTTCAGGTGCAAGGTTTCAAGTGTTTCAGGAACACCACCAACAATTTCACTTTCTGTAAACAATGTAGGATAAGCGTCGACACGAAGACGAGACCTCAGCGATGACGATGTAAAAAATCTTTTCTCAAAGTGCTTCTTATACACGAAGTGTTTATGAAGATCTAGGTTCGATAAGCTGTGTAACTTATCACAATTAATACTTTCTAACCACTTTTTGAGGTATATCTCAGTTTTTGGGAATGAATAAAACCTGACGTCCATTCGTCTACTACGACAACTAACAACACAACACTTGTTGTACATATTACAAATTTATGATGCTATTACTACAGTTACAAACACTGAGAGGATAAGTTCGCAATTAAAAACTCAACGAAACTTCACTCAATCAACGCTATAGCTGTAATCAGAAATGGCGGCAAGGTTTGTTGTTGTTGTTTATTATATTTGTCAAAAACAAAAAAAAGGGCCGTACAGCCTAGTGCTGATGTAAGAATAATAGTTGAATTGTAGTCAATATAATAATAATAATAAAAGATAAAAGAAAATTAAAAGTATTAAACCGAGTTATATTAATAATTATTATTTCTGTTAATAAAGTTCGTACATAGAGTACCTATATAATCTGTGATATAGGGGTAAGGTAGGAACAAAGTCAGTGGGGGGAGGGAAATACACTGTCATATTCAATATGAGAGTTTTTCCCTATGGCTAGTTTATTTTGTAGGGAGTTATTTGCCCGTGAATAGCACTATTGTCATTGACAATATGTCAAATTTTTTTTTGTTTAGACCAAAGAGAATATATTAATAATGTAACATATCACGGAGTCAAGCCCTGTGTGATTCGCCAATATCATTTTAAAATGGTGGACATTTGAAACCATCCGTATATAGTATTATATTACCCAGATATAATACCCGAATTTTTCGATGCCATTTTATAAATGATCAACGTTGCTGCAATGATACTTTAATAAAACTTTGTATTACATTTAATTCCTTTACTTTCATGTTACTTTAGTAAAAATGTTACGTTTGCGTTACTTTTCGTAAGTTCGTAACAGATATAATTTCTATGTATAGATATTTATTTATTAAAAGCCATCGTCAATTTAGACTAATTAAATGTTTAAATATTTATGAATAGTTTTTTTTTTACTATTGTAAATTGAAATTATATTAATATAAATTTCGTCACGCTATATTCCTTTCGGGATGAGCAGAGGTGTATTAGTGAATGTATCCACTTTGCGCTTATGAAATTTCAATTACTATTAAAACTAAGGAACATCAACTTTCATAAAGAACTTCAGTTAGGTAAGTGATCATTTTAGGTGTAAATTGGGTTCAAACAGCAAACATTCGATAAAATAAAATAAAAATACATTAAATGTATAATCAAAATGTTACATTTTGCCGCTGTATACTGAATAACTTTTAACTACTGAGCACTGACAGCACTCAGACAAAATGTAAATATTAAAGATTATACATATAAGATATGTGTTAGCAGAATCGTGTTCACAAATCGCCTTTAAATAAAAAAATAAACGAAAAAGATTCGCGGCAAAATTTCAAGCAAGAGTGGTCACATTCTTTCTGCACTCTCGTTGAGAAGTTTTTGTTTACTTGTGAAGATGGGCTAGATGTTTTATTGACGTCTGAGCTTGTGTTGTGGTATTGGGCAGTAATGGAATGTTCAGCTTGCCATATGCAATGAGGATTTAATTATTTGACGCGGCGCTAGCGGAGTGATGCGTCTCTTTGACCATTGATTTTTTGCGCCAATATACATACCAGTCTTCCTAGGACTTTATTTTGTGAAGAATACGTAAGAATTGTTCAATAATCAACAATTTAAGAAAAATGAGTAGATAGAACTACAAAAAGGATAAGACCGTATCAAATTTACACTCACAATTAATACAATATTTGTTTTTTATATAAATAACATTGTGAAGAAAAAAAATAAAGAAACTTAAGAAAACAGAGATACACAGTGATCTTCGATTTTTTTAACAAAGAACATCAGACAAGACTGTATGACTCTGTTCCTTTACCTCATTATAGCGAACATCTACAAAGATATAATAATAGTAAATATTTTTTGTGTTTTTGTTATCATTAGTCATTTTTCAATAATTATTTTAGTTTTGCTTATCAGTGATAAGAAAAGAGTACATTAATTTTAGTTCCTAATATAAATGTTCTAGTCAATCAATAGGATTTGGATTAAATTATACAAAAATATTACTTACTATTAGTAAGTATCTAAATATTTCTCTGCACATGATACCTGCATATTTCGTTAATAATTTACAATCTATATTTTGGTTGTAATTTAAAAATGTTAATTTTTTTAGATATTTAAGACATTGAATATTTGTTAAATACGTAATTACATTTGTTGTGTCCAAATGATATATAGAATACCTACTCCATACTAATAAATTCATATTTAATTAATTTAGAATTTCAAACAAGAAGGATATAAAAAAATATGATTATGATTTAGAAAAGGTTGGGGGGGCGGTACATTGTGGTATGTTTTTATAAATATACAGTATTTTTGATGAAAATGCAATAGTTAAAACAGGCATAAAAATTGTAATCAGAATCAGTGCAACAAAGTGGATTAATTCTTTAAAAACTGATTGTGTAAAGCATTGAGACTCCTCCTTTATAATATGTACTGCCTATGGATGGAATTTAATGCCAGTGTCAGTTTTTCCAGTTTTATAATATACGAGAGTCTTCAAGAAAATAGTGAACATGTTTTTATTAGGCATAAACCCTCCTTAAACAATCTCGTCTTAGCTTTCCATCAAGTTTGACGGAGGTCATGCATAACCCTTTGTAACAAAAAGATAAGGGAAGAAGATAAAGCTTTGTGGATTGAGCCACTAATGTATCTCTGGTCACTCCGAATGGGATATAGCATGTTGATATATTATTATATTATCTCTTTATTTATTTTATATACATTATTTTTTTATTTTAAATATATACTTATAAGAAATAACATGCATTTTAAAAAATAAAAACATGTAGCCTATAGGCAAGGGTTAATCTCAAGCCACCAGTAGTGAGGATCTCAGAGGGAGGAACGCCTTCACTATGTGTGCAGTACCAAGTAATACTGGTTTCTGTATCCGGCTCTTGATTTAATAACAAAGTGAGAGCCACTTGAGATGGTAATCAATGCTCTTAGCCAACAGCCCATTCTTTGGAACTATTGGGGCAATGATCGTTATTATTATTATTCAAATATAACTTTAAAGATGTAAGTTGAGCTCTGTAACATTCTACTGCAGTAGTTATTTTGATGTTTGTTGCTATATGTTTAGATGTGCATGAAACTGATTTTCACTCTTTCGTGCATAACTCAACTCCTATGGCTGAAATTCTACCATCACAGATATTAGACATTAATATTATAAAAAGAAGTTACTGAAAATATATTACTAATTTTCATGATCAACTTATTTGTGATATAACCACTGCGCTGCAGTGGCAGCTGGAACGTGATATATCTTTGTGTAAGCATTTATATAAAAAGCTGTTCTGTATGTCCGATGTACGTGACAATTGCACTGACAAATGACAACACTGTATTGTCACGTTTGTTTCATGTTTGATATGACGTTTTCCACATAAATACATATAAAGTGGTACATTGTGGCCAGGCAGCTGTTGCCACACTGCTTCTCCTATATTCCGAAGTCTGCCGTACTTATTGGTACTTATTGCTAACGTCCCTATCATACCATAAGATCTTATCTTTGTCATTCCCACACAAATTTTACTCATGACCTTGTAAATCTCGCAATAGCCCTACCAAGAGATCTTTGATACACTCTTACTCATTATTCCAAAAGGGCTTTATTGCAAGGAATACGCCTAGGCAGGTGTACTGCCCATGGCCACCTAAGTGACGTAATTCTTTTGATATCAACATTTTAAAAATAGTACTGTTTATCTCTGTTCTATGTAATTGTAATTTGTACTAATCTAATCAATGCATATTGGGAATATTTTCAACACCTGATTACTGAAGTCATCAACTTTTTCTACCGTTTGAGTCACGGTGAGTGTTCTGAGGAGTTATTTAAACTTGTTCCACCCTCAGAGAGCGAACGTCTTTTCTGGTCATCCGGCTGCCAAGGCACTATCGTCGGAGGGACGCGTTCGCTCAGAGCGAGCGTGTTAGTCCCGGTGACAATAGCAGGGCAGTAGACTTGAGGGGGTCTGCTATACGTCCAGTAACTCATATACCTAGAGACCTTCGGTCCTGGTATATGTGAACCGATATGGTACGACAGGGTATGTCAATTTTTTACGTCGTTTGACAGTCGCTGCCGTTTTTGGATTACACTTTACTTGCTATCAGGTGCTTTTTGTCGAATCACTTTGTCGAGCGAGTTCAAAACAAATTGTCTAAGTATTCATAAACAACTAGCTGTGCCCGTGACTTCGTTCACGCGGAAGAAGTACTTTAATTAAACATTTGGCAATTACGAAATCAATGGACATTTTGTATGGGAAAATGTTTTATCTTTTATTTATTTTTTCGTCAATTTTCCAATGTTTTTCTGCTATTCGGTACGGAGACAAATACAACAAATCAAACACCATGAAAATCGGTCCGGCCGCTCTCGGGTTATAAGTGTTCGAACATACCCGACTTTGTTTTATATACATCCATTAGCAGGATATCCAGGTGGTGTTTTCGTTATATATCTAACGCTCAGTGTAGGTGTCTTCGTATAGTGTGTAAGGCAAAATAAGCACGGCACGAAATTAATCTTATTTGTCCCCCTACCCTCCTGGCCCAGAAACTGGGTACGCCCTTAAATGTATAGTTCATACGTAAAGGATTTTTTTTTACACTGGCTCGACATTATGACTACAAGTGAATATATGGTTTTAATTACGTAAAAAAGTAATAAACCTTTGCCTACAGATGATGGATGACGAGATCGAAGTGGAATCGCGGCCTGCAAGCTCTCGACGCATGTACACGGCGCGCAACAGTGCGGCGCGACAAATCGCCATCAACTTTATGCCGTCGCGACAGAATCCATACAGTAAGCATCTTTACAATTACAGTAAGCATCGTTAAAATTACAGTAAACATCTTTATAATTACAGTAAAGATCCTTATAATTACAGTATCTTTTACAGTTTCAGTTAGCATCGTTACAATTACAGTAAGCAGATGTTGGGTTTCTTTCGTCGTTTCGGTTAAAGGTCCGGTCGGTTCAGTTTTGGGAGTCGAAGCTGCTCGCGTCCGTAGTCTTTACCCTAGTTTCCCTACACATGACTCTTGGGTGGTGCTAAACGAGCAGCAGCTAGGTGGCAGGGCGTCAGGGCCCGTCTGGATCGCGACCACAGTACATGGGTGTAAAGCCCGTCATAGTGACCAGTTTCGGCTTGTCGCGTTTCGGGATCAGCTCGTGTATATCCAGTAGCTGATATACCTAGAGACCTTCAGTCGTGGTATATGTGGGCCGACATGACGATGTAGACTATCAACGGTTTTTCATCCTTTGATAGTCGCTTTCGTTTTTGGACTACACTGTACTTACCATCAGGTACTCTGTAGTCACTATGTCGAGCCAGTGTAAAAAAAAAGGTAGGTTTAGAAACGCTAGTAGCTCACCGTCAGATTCGTTCCTAGCCGGCCACCCAACTCAAGGTTCATACCCACAGGGGATACTTGCGTTGCCGCCCAACCCTTAACTCACTGGTTGAGCACCCTCTTAACCCGGTGAAGTTTTTTTTTTTTTATTCTATTTATTTAAGGGACTTTTACGTGTGTACGTATGTCAGCCCCATCGTACCCTAATACAGAAATACCTAACATATTACATATGGTGCCATTGATCTGAAAAAGCCAGACGCCTCATCAGATAATAGTTCTGTTAAGATTTTGTTAAACATCCCGATGTCAAGTCTGTTCAGAGCAAAGGCACTCACAAACGCCTCTCTCACAGATTCAGATCGGACACATTCCATCAACAAATGGTGGATATCATCTATGATTCCACAATTTACACACAGTGGAGAATTATTGAGTTTCATAAGATGTTTAAAGCCCGGTGAAGTTGTAGAGGCCTTTCCCAGCCAACAGCATGTCCTATCGAAAAAAAGTTGTGTTTCTGTAGAAGAAAAATATTTTTACAATCCAGTGTGCATAAATTGATAGGCCGTTATTTTTTAGTCACATTGATTTTCCAATTGTATTTTATTATTATTATTATTTTAAATATGCAGTTAAGATGGAAGCTATTTAACATTTTGTATATCCTATATAGCTACATTGCGGCTAAGGCGCAACAATTCCGAGCACAATGCGCTTCTTGAGGGTTTGGGGGAGGCGGGGGATCATGTGGACGCCGCAGACAGACAAGCTAATATCATCGTTCGAGAGATGGAACAGCACACGCAGCTCATGGAGGACAGCCCTGATGCTGAAGATCTCCGAAGGTGAGTGCAGCAGTGTGCTATACAAGCGTCACCGCTTAGTGCCAAAGTCTGCCTAGTTGTTCATCATCTGTCGTGCTAATTGCAGCCTAGTCTAGCCGGCGATTCTGGTGAGCCACCGAGGCATTGTGGAAGGCATCCCCCCAATCCCCTCCCTTCCCTCCAATAATTTCCTTCCTATTCGTCTTCTCATACCTTACTTTTCCCCTTCATGATCTTTTCACCATTCTCCTCAATACCTCTCTTCATCTACCCTTTACATTGCTCCAAGAATTAAATCCAAAAAACTGTATCTGTATTAATAAGTAAAAAATATATATATTTCAGTTCAAAGAATTTATTCTCATTAAGATAAAAAATCACTTATATGAGAACAATTCGTTTAAAAACTATCAAGAAGAGTAAAATACTTAGAGCTTACTTGGCAAATACAGAACCATATTTGTTAGTATTTATCTTTAATATATTGTAGTAATTTAGTTTTATATTATAGAACTATAGATTAATTACTTACTTAATTAATTAATTACTTTTATTAATTTCTTATATGACGGCGCCACTGTGTTTTAAGAGTGTCTAGAAACGTCAAAAGTAATAATGGACACTTGGAATAGTGGGGTTTGACGTTTCCCCACTCTGACGCAACTTCAGGCTCTTTTGTACGCGCGCAGAGGCGGACAGATCATAATCCATTTGCTTCTCTCGTAAGCAAGACGTGCCTGGTGGAGCGTCGTTACATTATCATAAAAAAATCGAAAGTGCTGATTGTATTACTGTTAATATTTCGTTGAAATAATTATTGGATAGTGTGAAGCCTTCAAATACGTGGTTATAATTCTCCTCGCCCGCCTACCCACGATCGCTCGGCAGCCAGAGATGGATCCAGAAAATAATGATAATGGCAATGTGCCGTTATATATTATATTTGTTTGTAGTTATTCTGTTATATTTCAAAATAAATAGCACCCCTTATATCATACAAGTTTATTTTTATGCTAATATTAATCAAAATATATTCCCTATTCAATCTGTTACCTCCAGTACCATTTCAAACACGCACCACTCGCTGTTGATTTTTGGTGCATCTCTACATTCCAAAGAACTCCATACTTAAAGAACCACGACAACACAGCTATTCTCTAGAACATTTCAGTTAGTGGAATGGGCTGCCAGGTACAGTTAACCTGAGCTGTGTTATAGGGTTCTTCAAGAAGACAGTGAATAACTGTCCTTTTGCAACAAACACCTTGTGTTACAGTTACGTCCATACGTGACGTTAACCGCCTACCATCAGGTTTTCCATCAGCCTATTTGCCGACGAGACTAAAAAACAATCGATGCAGTAGTATTGGCGTAAAAACTAAACATGCAAACACATGCGTTCGGATTTAACGTACGGTTGGGTCTAAAGAGAAAATAAACTTGGCTTAATACTTTCAGAGAAGCGTTACGCGAACTACCCCAGTGTCTGACGATGAAAAGAAACGTCAGAGCTAAGCTGTCAGCGTCAGTCAGCCTCAGGTCCAAGAGGCGGCCTATCTCCTTCATGAAGAGGCTTAAGTACAGGATCAGCTTTGGCTGGAAACGGGCACGTATCTTTAAAATATACTCTATAGCCATAATACTCTAACCTCACATTGATTTAACCCATTAGCGCCTGAACGGACAGTTTTCGAGACAAAAGTTTAGAGATTCATTGCACGATCAAATTGTTCGAAAAAAAATTTTAAACCACTGTACCCTATATTTTGAAGGTCACTCTTTCGAATGGTGATAGTAACAAGTCTCTAAAATGAATTTGTCTATGCGAAAATTGCAAATTAAAAAAAAACGCTGTCTTTGTGAAAATATATTTTATTAAACCCATTTTTTCGCTTTTGCATTTTTTTACATGCTTAATACCCATGAATATCGCGTCCATGGATCCTAAACTAAAAGTTAGTAACTTTGAGGTAGTCCCTAATGCATCTCTGCTCATGTAGTGAGGGATATAGCGTAATGATTTATTTATTTATTCACAATCAATGAACAGCACATACAAACACTTTACATACGGTACAGTTAACAAGCTGTGCCAATTACACAATGATAATATTTAAAAACTAACAAAGAAAAGGAAAATAAAATTACAGTGAACTCGCAACAATAAGAGAAAGATGTGTGTGCGCGTGTGTGAGTGTGTGTGTGTTGTGACAAGGTGATTTATTTATCTAATAAGTATATTAAAATTATGGTACCAGAGGCAAAGTCTCAAAGAGATATGTGTAGGCTGACATATTCGATGATAATACTGGATTAATGGATTGCGCTCCACTTTCCATCAGGTGCAGTGCAGTGACTATATAGACTCAGAATAACAACCCTTTCCAGACTAAGGACCGCCTCCGCGATCTGTTCTTCTCCATTGAACTTTGGTACGAGGCGATAAGGAACATCGAGGGTCACTTCGGCTCCGCGGTGGGCTCGTATTTCTACCTGCTCCGGTGGATGTTCGCCATCGACCTCGCCCTCATGGTGCTGCTGGTGGCCTTCCTGGTGATTCCCCAGGTCTTGCACCATTCCACCCCCAATGAAGTCGGGGATAGGAGTATCCTAGATTTCGTTAGCGGAACGGTGAGTGTGCACTTTGGTACTTTTACACTGGTAATTTTAGATATTAGCAGATGTGTAGAGCAAATGTTTCACTAGAATATACTTTAGATGTTTACAGCCGAAAATTATATGTTATTTAAGTAATCCATCAATGCCTGAAGACTCGTCTCTTTAACCAGCGTGCTCTGCTTAATATGACCTGAATTCTTTTGGTAGTCGAAGTTGCTCGCGTCCGTAGGCTTTACCCTAGTTCCCCTACACGTGACTACTGGGTGGTGCTAAACGAGCAGCAGCGAGGTGGTAGGGCGTCGGTGCCCGTCTGGATCGCGACCACAGTGCACGGGTGTAAAGCCATAGTGACCAGTTTCGGCTTGTCGCGTTTCGGGATCAACATGCGTTAGTCCAGTAGCTCATATACCTAGAGACCTTCAGTCATCCTTTGATAGTCGCTTTCGTTTTTGGACTACACTGTACTTACCATCAGGTACTCTGTAGTCACTATGTCGAGACAGTGTAAAAAAAAGAAAGGACCTAAGAGACCTGGACTCACATCAAAGAGGTCGTCTATCGGATGTGAGTTGCACAGAGTGCGTTGTGACGTGGAATGCTCGGAATTCAGACGCCAGATCGTGAGCTTCATTTTGGAATCTGACATTGTGCCTTAGCACAATCTTAAAACACGATGTTAAGGGGAGTCCGTAGCTACTACCGCACTCGGTGCTGGCAGGTAGCCGGTCTAAATACCTGCCGTCAGATTTGCAAGTAAAGAGATATTGCTGATTTAAAGAAATAAAAATGCCTATATGCCAAGAAAATGAATGACAATTCTTAAGTGGAATTCAGGACATCTGACGAGATGATGGCAAATAAAGCTTTGAAGCTAGTGTTTGATGGCTCAAATTGAAAAAAAATAAAGTTAATGTCTATTAAGACAAAGGAAACAACACTCAACCAACACATTTATATAAAAACAACAATGAAATAATAATACATATCATCACATCATGTATCCTGTGTGCTGGTACCCATCTCAAAGAGCACTCGGCTCAGCGTGTGCTGGGTGACGCTGTACGCGCCATCCAGCGCTGATTGTCAGCCGACGCTCAGGGGAACCGATTGCGATTACAATGGGAAAATGAAGGGTGGGTTACATCCGACTCCATGATATGTGAACGATGTGGGCATGTTTGCGAGCCGTAGCTGGATGTACTTAAACCCGATAAAATATTTATAACTGTCCGTAGTAGTTGTAAATATTTATAACTACTATTTTATTACTTTTATTCTGTGGTGTTAGAGCGATTGTCTGAACTGGGTGATGACCACAACACACGAGTGTAAAGACCGTCATAGTGATTCGCTTTGGCTTGTCGCGTTTCGGGATCGACATGCGTTTGTCCAGTAGTTCATATACCTAGAGACCTTCAGTCGTGGTATATGTGGGCCGACATGACGATGTAGACTATCAATGGATTTTCATCCTTTGATAGTCGCTTTCGTTTTTGGACTACGCTGTACTTACCATCAGGTACTCTGTAGTCACTCTGTCGAGCCAGTGTAAAAATAAAACGTTTGTATTAAGTGTACCTATATGGTCCCCAGGGTTGGCTGGAGGACTCTCTATTGTTCTACGGACATTATTACCCAGGCGACATAAACGCGGACAACATCTTCACTTACAACATGCCTTTTGCTTACTTCTTCACCATGGTCTGCCTCTACATCATGCTCTTTGCCCTTCTGTGTTTCAGGTCAGTGTTCATATTTAAATGAATTTGTAACATGCAATATTGGTGCTGTCCACCTGTTTCGACTTTCTACCTTCTATAATATAACCTAGGTATGTCGAAAATGGAAAAAAATATCGATATATCGATATTTATTAAAATATCAATATCGGCGTCGATATATCGAAGGAAAAATATCGATATATCGATTAAATCTCAATAAACACGAAAGTATTTTAACAGTATTCTATTTTATTAGACAAATTACAAAAATATTAAGAACTAATAGGCTATCTTCTAACTTTAAGACCTATTTAAGATATCAAACCAAAATAAATAATAAATAAATAAATGGCGGCAAATAATATACAAGCAACAAATTTAGATGTCAATGCATGCAACGTAACAAAATATAATACTGAACAGTCATAGATAACATAGTTCTTTTTTTTTCCTTCCGTTCTATCTTCTACAGTTTCAGATTTCAACGACTTCACTGCCATAAGAATTAAAAAAATATCGTTTTCGATACAATTTTCGATACTGGATATTTTATATCGATATATCGATATTTATTCGACAAGCCTAATATAACCATGTGGGCTGGTGCAAGAAGCTGCAATTTTCTTGTTACTTCTATTTCGATATGCTCTAAAAAGTTTTCTAATTTTTCCTCTACCGTGTCCTCAGGCTGTGAAATGAGTTTCCAGCCGATGCATTCCCTTTCTTCTATAATGTTGGGTCCTTTGAAAAAAAAAAGAAAGACAATTGAGTAGGCCGGCACAATTACGTTAGCTATCGACGAACGGTGCCGTTTCATGACAGTTCAATTCTCTTTCTGGTCTGCGCTGCGCTTAACATCGGGCGCAGTGTAGTCACTTTGCCGAACCAGTATATTATTATAAATTATTTATTTATTTAATAATGGGCTATCAACAGTTCCATTGCATCTTACATTAACAATAAAATCACATGCGCAAGCTAATTGTCGATAACGGATACTAATAAAAGATAGCTACAGCATGACTCAAAAACATTGACTAACAGTATCAAATTTACAAAAAATTAAAATCAAAACACCAAAAAGAAAAAAAAACCTAGACAATAATACCTACAATTAAAATAAAAATTAACACAAAGAACAATGCCAAGCTCAACACACCAGCTCACTAATTTTCCTCTTGAAGGTTTCATCGAATCCGAAAATATATCAATGCTCTTGTCCCCGGCCACACACCCGTTATACAAACGGGACAGCCTTGGCACTACAGCAAAAATGAAAAGATAACACCTCAGTGTTACTTCGCTTAGTTTTCTTTTTTGCGATAATCGCTCAGGACCGCGTATTCGTACCGGCGCAACTTCATAGAGACTGCCGGCGGCCTGAGTCACGTGTTCGCCAGCAAGGTGTTCTGCGGCTGGGACTTCGGCATCGTCTCGCAGCACACGGCCCAGCTCGCCGCCACTAGCATATACAACGAATTTAAGGTGACTGGTCTACGGATGACTGTCCGAAGTTCTCGAAATCTTGCCATCGAAAGTTCTCGAAATCCTGTCGTCGAAAGTTCTCGAAATTCCAAAGTTTTTTAAATTATAAATAAGCTTGCATTTGACCTGCTCAGTGCCAACTCAGTAAATCCTACGGTTCCCAAATAAATCTTTAAATAATTGATGGTGATATAAAAGATTTAGATTGGGAGAATCAGAACTCTATGAGAAAAAAAAAGATGGAAATGTATCTTAATAATATCTCGTCACGCTATATCCTTTTCGGGGTGAGCAGAGATAAATCAGTGATTGTATTCATTTTCCGTTTATATGTCGTACCCAAGGTGACCAAAAACACAGCTGAACGGCATTCTCGCAGCACTAGTTCACATGACATTTCTATTAGATGCCGTGTGGGTTCCTATCGATATTTTCTTTCAGCAGTGAACATATGGTGCCTAAATTCATACTTAATCTGGAAATCCCAGAGGTACGTGCTTGGATACGAATCTAAGACATGCGTTACCGCGCATGGAAACCGGTCCATTATCCACCACAGCCGCTGTACAATATTATATTGGTTAATACAGATTTATTTAGTCTAGTGCAAACACTACACAGGAATTGCTAAACGAGCAGTCCAGGAAGCCGGTGGATGCGTCGTGGTGCGCGAAGCTCGGTCAAACCCTGGTTAACGTGGCGGTGACCGGCGTGGTGCTGGCGTGCATAGCCGGCGTGGAGGCGGCGCTGTGGTTCCTGCTGGTTTCCGAGAGCAGCCTGGCGCGCTGGGAGCTGGTCATCACCGTCGCTATAACGCTCACGATCTTCCTCTGCCCTTTGCTCTTTCATTTACTTAACAAGTAAGTTCTATTGCGACAAATATACAAAACTTTTTTATTTTCTATGTTTTCAGGGTAACATACAGCAAAATACAATGTTTAAAATAATTTACTATTTGGTGAGGCTTGGTGGTGAAAGCCATGGTCGGCAGCGAAGAGGCATGACAAGAGGTGGCATCCTGGCATCTGGGCTCTCTACATCCAGCCCCTCCCAGAGAGGTGGCCTCAACAAGGCTTTTCATTCTCCGGGTCTCTCGATAAATTTGGTTTCGCAGGCCCAGGTTGAGCAATTAGTGGGACACCCTGGGGGCAGTAGCGTTCATTCCATAGATGCATGAAAGCATTGCATACCCTTATGATAAATAAGTCTGCAATAAATTGCTTAAAGTTAAAGAAAAAAAGGAACTATTTATATTCATATCTATTCACGCCGTCTATTTCCTATGAAAGTAATATAATATTTACTATCATAATATAATATTCAAATTAATTACGCGAATTCTGCCTACCCTGTCCAAATATCCTATGCACGTCACTGCCTGGGGGGTTTTTGTCAGTCTGACACACCAGGGTAGCTGCCCTTGCAGCGACATTTTTGTGTAACCCAGGAAAAATCTTTTATAGGACCATCATAACCGCTGTGAGGGCAGCGACTCCAGTGTATCAGATTCCTAGTGACTAAAAACCCCGCGGTGTCTTAATCGCTCCACGCTGGGCTTGGCAATCCATATTTGTCCACAAGCCTGGGGAGCAAATAGCCTTGCTAAGGCTTTCTCGCTAAGAGGTGGTGGGTGTAAAAGACCCATCTATATAGAATCTCTCTCAGGCGGTGCACTAGGGGCTACGCGCCGCCTCCCTCTCATCCGAGCAGCAGACTCCTTGAAGCGTACTGCCTTATCTCGCGACGAGCCTCCACTGAGTTTCAACAAGTTCAATTGTGTGCGACATTATTTCTTATGACAGTAGCTTAAGTTCATAACATAATATAAGACTGTCTTTTTCCTCGATATAGCGATGAAAAATATCGTATAACTCGCGTGTGCATTTTAGCCATAATAAATTCTATTCGTTTATTATGATCGATTTAGCATACTTGTATTATAATATTCTCAGGTTGGAGTATTACAAGCCTCGCACGTCTCTTTATGTGACCCTGGCGAGGATCTGGTTACTGGATGTAGGGACCCTCATGCTGCTCTTCGTCTACTGGTCAAGATCGGAAGTCGATGTGAGTTCCACTGACCATATATCCAGTCTTTATTATTTTATTGATCTGAGAGAGAAAGATATCTAATGAATTAAAGAGTGGTTTGTACTATCCTGCATCAGAAACAATTTCAGAATTTCAGGTTAGCCTCGAATCTTGAAATTTTTCAATGCGGAACAAAACTACTATCTGTGTGCCCAAATCTTTGCTTTTCAATTGTATGGATTAATTCAATGAAAAATGTTTACAGCACATTTTTAGAGATTTGTGCTCTACGTCGTAGTAAAAATGTCATTTTGTCTCATAAGAAAAAACCTTTGCATAACTTGAGACGTAGCAAATATCCTATGAAATTTTTGAGTTCACTTTTAAAACGTCAAAACAAAGGCTTGCACAAGGTTTTAGCCTATTTTTTATAGAGTTGGCACCTTTGTTAGATATGTTATCCGGGCGATGTGCTCGTATGCCACTCCTAGAATTTGGCACCCGAGACATAGACCCCAGCTTGCCTCCTCTTAGTTTCGGTCCTGTTTCACGTTACCTCCTAAATTCTCCAAAAATATACATAATCACCCTTTCTTAAGCGCATAGTCATAACATTTTTGCTATATATCTCCACTCGTTATCCCATAGGGGTAAGAAGGAATGAAACGCCGACTCTTTTGTGCCTGTAAACCTCTTTTAGTTTTTCAATGTTCTCTTTCCTCTCCCTTCCTTCCCTTGCACTTTTGTCGGTACCGTGTACTCCTGGCTATAGCACTCATTTAAGATCCGATAAATAGATATAAATACTTTTATAACTTTTTTACTTTTTTTTTCTAATATTTATGCTTAATTTTTTTCTTTGTGATTGTCCGTAACGCTTTTTTTTTTGTTTTGTTGAGTTATTCCATTTTCCAGTGTTGGGAAACACGTTTCGGTCAGGAGATGTACCGCCTTGTACTATTTGACGTGGTCATATCTCTGCTTGTGTTGCCGGCCGTTGAGTTTGTAAGAGCATTGATTTATAAGTAAGTTTTTTTTGTTTTCTGTTTTTTTTTGTTAACAAGCGGGCCGACAGCCTTGATGATAAGCCTGGCCTTTTTTTCTTTATTTAACTTGATTTTATTTTGTTTTTAATTTATTTTTTTGGGGGGAATAGGTGTGTGCACTTAAATGTTTCCTTTCATGAATATTTTTTTCATGTTCAATGAACTGGCCAACATCTTGCGCTCCTACTCATGTACATTTACATAAAATACATATCTACAGTATAAAAAGATTCAAGTTGCAAAATATATAAGAAATCGATTTGAAAAAAATGATGTTCCGAGGATTTTGATTAAAAAAATGATGAAATGAACCAGGGAGCTTCTTCATAATCGATGTATGTACTTATTTATACATGAACCCGGACAAAATTTTAGTTACGTTTGTAACATAAAAGCTAAATTAGAGCAAAAAAAATTTTTTACGTTTTTTCTGCTGTTTTTATCTGATTACAAATATAGAACTGGCGCAAAATCCACTAAATATCTTCCTAATTTCCACAAAATAAAGGTTTTTTTTTTAATGTACAATTCCAGAATCAACCCTAAGACGTCACCGCCAGAGTTCAATATAGCTTACAACTCCCTCACTCTGATCTACAACCAAGCGCTGCTTTGGTTCGGGATGCTGTTCTCGCCGCTGCTGGCGGTGGCGGTCACCATCAAACTGTTACTGTTGTTTTACGTGAAGAGGCTTTGCGCCATGAAGGCTTGCCAACCGGCTAGAAAGGTGACATTAATAATATTATATCGTCACCCTGTATTCCTTTCGGGATGGGCAGAATTAATGTACATTAGTGATTATGTCTAGTTTGTGATTGCATGATCTGCCCAACGTGACCAGTAGCGCGGCTGAGCGCCGTTCTCACAGCACTAGTACACATGACATGCCTATTAGATGCCATGCCGAAGGAAGAAGCTGGAAGTCGAAGCTGCTCGCGTCCGTAGGCTTTACCCTAGTTTTCCTACACGTGACTCCTGGGTGGTGCTAAACGAGCAGCAGCGAGGTGGCAGGGCGTCGGTGCCCGTCTGGATCGCGACCACAGTGCATGGGTGTAAAGCCATAGTGACCAGTTTCGGCTTGTCGCGTTTCGGGATCAGCTTAGGTATATCCAGTAGTTCATATACCTAGAGACCTTCAGTCGTGGTATATGTGGGCCGACATGACGATGTAGACTATCAATGGATTTTTATCCTTTGATAGTCGCTTTCGTTTTTGGACTACACTGTACTTACCATCAGGTACTCTGTAGACACTATGTCGAGCCAGTGTAAAAAAAAAATGCCGGTTGCGTCAAAATGTTTTTCTTCACCGGTGACCATGCGATGGCAAAAGCCGGACTTAATCTAAAAAATCTAGATAATAATAGCATGACTATAAATTCTTATTTATTTATTTATGTATGGTCTATCAACAGTTACATTGCATTTTACATTCGCAATGAGATCGCATGCACAAGCGAAATGTCTGCAACGGATACTAATAAAAAACAGCCACAGCATGGCTCAAAAGCAATAACTAAGTACTAACAATATCAAAACAAAAACATTTAATCAAAACACCGAAAAGTAAAAAGAAAAAAATCTTATTATATATTATCAGGTATGGCGAGCTGCGCAGACGCAGACAGTTCTCTACATGCTGATAACGTTGTCACTCTTCGCAACGATTTTCGGCGTCGGTTCCATATTCTTCAGGTAAGAAATATACGGATACTCTGTGGAGAATATTCTCAAAACAACTAGACGCTGTGAAGGATGCCATCCTCACGTGGCGGATGGTCCTCACGTGTGTACTATAAACTTTTGCTTCGAATTTCATAATGCGAACAGCACAGGAGTGGAGTACGCTCCTCAGAGTTTGTGTTTCCATAATCTGGCGGTCTGGGAGCTTGTAAAAGAAGTCATTAGCCATTTGTAGGGCGAACGTGGTCGGTCCATCTTCGACCTTCACCTATGGCCAGGTATGATTGAGGTCAAGCGGAGGTATGTAAAACAAATTATTCGGGGGGGAGTGGGGTCCGGGAGGAAATTAGTAAGGAGTGAATAGAACCCGTGTAAAGACGTAAAGCAAAATATTAGAGGGGGAGTGGGGTCCGGGAGGAAATTTGTAAGGAGTGAATAGAACCCGTGTAAAGACGTAAAGCAAAATATTAGAGGGGGAGTGGGGTCCGGGAGGAAATTTGTAAGGAGTGAATAGAACCCGTGTAAAGACGTAAAGCAAAATATTAGGGGGGGAGTGGGGTCCGGGAGGAAATTTGTAAGGAGTGAATAGAACCCGTGTAACGTCGTATGTCCGTTTGTCAGGAGTTCATCGCGAGCGTGCGGCCCGTTCCAGTCGTACGAGTACGTGTACGAGGTGGTCAGCGAGGGGCTGCTGGGCCTCGCGCACAACCACACGGCGCGCCGGGTCCTCACCTTCCTCACCAGGCCAGGGTTCATCGCGTTCGTCTTCCTGTTCCTTTGGTATGCACTCACTTCTTATACGGACCCGATTAACTGACTATAATGAATACCCCTGGCGGTGAGTACAGAGTAGTCCAAAAACGACAGTCACCATTAAATGGCAAAAATCAGTTGACAATCACCGTCTTCATGTCGGCCCATATATACCACGACTGAAGGTCTCTAGGTATATGAGCTACTGGATATGCACCAGCTGATCCCGAAACTAGACAGGCCGAAGTGAATCATTATGATGGTCTTTACAATTGTGTAAAACTACAATACCACTAAACGCCTTGTCGGATACCAGACGCATGTGCTGGATGCTCCATAAATCCACACGAAGAGATTCGCTTCTGCATTCATCAGGCGAACAGCTGAGGAGTGGAATATGCTTCCAGCGAGCATAATTCGACGTTCTTATGACCTGGGAGCCTTTAAGAGTGAATAGGCATTTGTTGGGCTGACTCGGTATATTGTCGGACTCATCTTCACCTTCCACCGGGTGTGATTGAGGTCAAGCGTGCGCGTGTAAATCATAAATTAAACCGCGTGTATGTTGGCGTCGCAGTGTGGGCGTGTACTACATGCGCGGGCGCGCGCTCGCCCAGGTGTCGATGGTGGAACTGCTCCGGGACATGCTGGTGCTGCAGGCCAAGGATAAAGACTTCCTGCTGAACGCCATCTCCAAGGTCTCGCATGGAGGTAATGCATAGTCATCGATAGCGTGCACAAAAGCGTGAAGAAGAATGGAGGAGAAGAAGGAGAGGATGAGTGATGAAAGCATGAATGTGTGTGGAAGTAAGACCGCAGACACACCGAGACTTATCTACGTAAACCAAATAAAGAGACTTCTGATGGAGGGTACAGTCAAAAGAATATTGAGGAAGCGAAAGAAGTTTGCAAAAATAGAAGTGGCGTTTTATTCTCTCTGCCTACCCCAATAAGGGTTCGGTATGATGACAGATAATCGCTCTATTTATACCATATAGGACGTTAAGGGATCATTACTTCATAATGTGGCGAGCTAAGGGTCTTCAAACCACACCGGTATTATTAAATTACTCAAATACAAATGAAAACGCCACAGAACACTACATTTCCGCCAAAGGTGTTCCGCCAGCTCTAAGTGAAAACCGAACCAGGAAGAAGTCAGGCCGGATCTGATAGTATTACCAGGCAGTAGACATGAGTGATCGGTGGAACAGGTCCCCAAGCCCGTCTGGCAGCGAGCTGAAGGACACCCCGGGCGTTTTTAGCTAGTAAGACGTCGTGCGGGATTGCATCCAGTGACGTGCATAGGATATTTCGACAGGGTAGGCAGAATTCTCGTAATTAATTTGAATATTATATTATGATAGTAAATATTATATTGATTTCATAGGCAAGCTAGATGGCATGAATATAGAACAAATATGAATATAAATGGTTCCTTTTTTGTTTAACTTTAAGCGATTTATTCTAGACTTATTTATCATTAGGGCATGCAATGCTTTCATGCATCTATGGAATAAACGCTACTGATTGCATCCATATGTGGCTAACGTTCCAGCTGCTCGCACGAGCCGATTCGCCTTCTCTTTCCTGCGTATGTTTTTCCGACATCTTATCACATGAGGATCTCTAAATGATAAGTGAATCGGTATTTGTTGGGCGAACGTGCTTCATCATCACTTTCCATCACGTGAGTTTGAGGTCAAGGGCAAGCCTGTCTGTAATAAAAAAAGGTTGCTACCCTCCCGGTCCTATGCAGCATTTTCCACCAGGATATCAGGAAAGGGTTCGTTAATAAGAAGTATTTCTTTCCCAAGAATGGATGTACAGTCCAAAAGAGGACGAGGGTCCTGACAGTCACACATGGAAGTATCTCCGAGACGTCCGCAAACCCTCGAACTCGGACTTTCACTTTGACGCGTCGCGGCTCAGCCACACCCCGCACAAGGACGGTCGGCCTCGGTCCTACCTGGCCCGGCCGGCGTCCGTCCACATCGAGAGGACCGACGGTGACACGGACAGCTCCTTTAGCTGGCAGGGCTCTAATAATAACATCAATCATGGGAACGCCGGGAACAAATGGTTGTAAAGTTTTTATTAACTCGGCATAATGATTACAACCATAGTTGGGCAAAATGTAATCAGATTAATAAAAATAATTAACGATTACATTTTGCGTTTTTTACCATTAATATGACTGCATTTTGCTCATTTATGTTTCAAACACTAAGGAATCCCAGATTGTATACACATTTATGATTTAATAACAACTACATTTTGTAATCGTTAATCATTAATCAGATTACAGTTTGCCCATCTCTGATTACAATGAACCTGATGGAAAATCCAGTGTGGTCCAAGATCGGCATCGACCGCCAAGTGACTAAAATCCGCTGACAGTCTCCCTCGTCATGTCGGCCCACATATACCACGACTGAAGGTCTCTAGGTATATGAGCTACTGGATATACACAAGCTGACCCCAAAACGCGATAGGCCGAAGCTAGTCACTATGACGGGCTTTACACTTGTACATATAATGTATATTAAAATACTGACACATTGTTGAATACCAAAGTCATATATTAAATGTAAGACTAAAAAAACTGGGCAAAGAATCCTAAAATTTCGCACAAGGGTAATTTCATCAACAAATGTGTCGGTAAATATCAAAAGCTTGTATGTCAATGTAAAACGTTGAAAAATTAAACAGGACTATAATCAATTATCCTATTTACATTATATTTTAGTTCTTTTTTTAAAATAGCCTTCGATGTACTGGTATGTGACTTATAGGTATTTAGTATTAATCGACTCAAATAATGTTTAAATTATCCTGGATAACAACAACTATGACATAAACACTTTGGTAATTAACTCTAAAATTTCGCACAAAGATAGTTTCATCTACAAATAAGGGCCAATGGACTGATTTACGCCTAGTTAGCCTAAGGGGAGAGGGGGGATTTGTTTGCGGCGACGCTGTAGCGAATTGAATGCAGCACCCACACTGCACAGTCCCCGCGAATAACCTCCAGGCTAATAGCCTCAAGTCAGCATGAGTACGGCGATCAGCCGCGCCACTGGCTACGATGCGCACGGCATATAAGCGCTAAGTGTACACTAATGTTTCTCTGCTCACCCCGTAATGGATATAGCGTGACGATATATTATTATAATTATTAACTTTCACTTCAACAATGCGAGATACATGAGGACTCTAATTTCAAAACCCACTATAACATATCTTTTTCAAATCCCATAAATTTATAAAAACTTATTATTAATATTTGACTTAACCATCACATTGTTATAAGGTATTTAAATTATTATTCTAGAGTGAAAAAGCAAAAATACACATATAATAGATTTGCTTTGATAAAACATTTTAAATTACTTTTAGGACTATTAAGTAATTCAGGGTGGTGGGTGGTGACCTGTCGCTGCCGGCGCTCGCTTGGGCGATGGTCGGCAGCGACAGAGCATGGCAGGCGGTCGTTACATATTGTGAAAGTGTTATGGAAGCGAAAGAGGCGGCGGAGAGGGTCAGGGAGGCAATAGCCGGCCCCGACAACCCGATCCGTCGCCCACGTAGAATAGGACGAAGGAGGAGGGCCTTTACCGCAGGCCTTCCTCCGTAACTGGAAAGACGCCTGGGCGGCGCGCTTGAGGGAGCGCGTCGCCCAACTTATCCAGGCGAGAGCGGTGTGTGACGTGTTCCCGGACACCGCTCCAAGACTACTTATGAGGAGAGCGATGGGTGGCTCTTTACATTACACCCTCGTAAACACAGAGTTGAGGCTTACCGAATAGGCCAGACGTCGTCGCGGGCCGGAGAAGTGGACGCTGTTGTACCTCCGGTCCCGGCTAGACGGAGAGAAGGAACACCCCGGGGATTTTAGTTGGTGCAAGTTCGACACACCGGGGGCGACCCTCATCGCCCTCTGAGGTTCGTCAGGGATTTCACCCGGGTTACAAAAAAAAAAACTATCTTAATAGTCCTTTTTTTTACATAATTACTTATATTTATGTACGAAAAATCGTTTTAGCGGTTTTTGTAATTAGACGCCTCACGATAATTTTAAAGTTGTGGCCAATCAATTATTGATTTACGATAAATTACGACAATATTTGCCAGTATTAAATGATTGACAATATTTTATAATTTAATTATATTTATTAGTACAGTAATAAGAATAAACAATTTCGGCATAATTTTGTACAGACTTGAATGCTATTTTATAATTCAGGAAATAAGTATTATAGAGCATTTATTATTGTTGAGTATTTACGAAATTATATTTAAATGGATTATTGTAAAAAAACTATGTAATAAAATAAGCATAATATTTTTTTCCCAAATAAAGTTTATATGTTAATAACGATTTTGTATATTTTGTAGTCCTTTCTTATTTTAGATTGGGTTTAGTCGAAGACTGAATTTATACTTGTGATTGGAGGGATCACTTGCTCCAAATTGGTAAAAAGCAATTCTAATATCAGAAATCAAAATTAAAACTTCAAAAATTGGTTGAACTCGTGCCATGAATATTTCTGTGACTATGCAGGGACGTTTTATAGACGGAGATATTCAGGATTCGATTCTAATTCTACATATGTAAAAAAAGTGATATCTTAATATTTCCGTTAAAAGAATGTAAATTATAGTCAACATAGTTAGGGATAGTTACACACATGAATGAATGAATGACAATTCATTATTAAGTAGTGTTAAGGGGTTATATCAGTGTTGAAGGCTGAAAAACGAAGCATTTTAGGGATTCGTTTTTGAAAAAACTACTGGATCAAATGATTTGAAATTTTGTGTACTAATTATGATTACAATGAATTATACAAAACATTTTTTTTATTATTTTTAATGCATTTTTTTTCACCGTAAGAGTGTCCGCAACATGTAGTCTAAAAAAACACTTCTTGCCGGTTGACAGCCTAACTGACAGATGAAGCATCTGAAATCAAAAATTCAAAAAGATTATTAAATTATAATGTATATGCTATCGCAGCATCGTAGGGAATTTAAAAATTTTTGACTAGTATAAAAATGGCGGTCATTAAAAAAAAATCGAATTTTACACAAAATTTTGCAGTAAATTGTTAATAAAAAAAAAGTAAACAATAAAAAAAAACTCTACGATGCGATGATAGCGATAAATTTTCTGAATAGAATTCTTTTTGAATCAAGTCCACTGGACAAGACTCGAGAGAGTTAACCAACCAGGTTAAAAAACACAGTTTCGAGAAAAACGCGTTTGAAATTTCAAGAGAATAAAATTGAATGATGTAAAGCATAGTACCACACAATATTAACCTTCAATTTACAGCCGACGATAATGGGCTCTTTAATTATTGTAAAATTCTTTCTGTACACGCCAAAGTAAGGTATATGTTGTTAAAAGAAAAATTTTTCGATTTAGAGGTTAATAAAATAAATCATCCGATATATACCCGTGCCGTTTCACGTGAGCAGTTGTGCACGACTCGTGCAACAAACGTGTATGGGGAAAGAACTACCTCCTTTTAGATCCCGCGACTAATCAATGAATTACCCTCAAATTTGCGAGAAAATATCTCAGTTAAAAATGTGAAACAAAGATTAAAAAATCATTTTTGGACCTCATTAATACTGACCACCTTAATCGAAATGTGTTTACGTAGTTCCATACATTAATTGCGACTCTTAATGTGGACTGTTTGTAAATAGCATGCGTTCAAACCTTAGTGGTTTCTTTATGCTATATTAAAAAAAAAATGTAACAATGATTTTTGTAAAAGATAATAAATGAAAAAAAAAAAAAAAAAAAAAATTGAAATATTAAAATAAAACAAGTTTTTACCGATTAGTCTGCTGTCCCTGGACCATATAAATATTCATTTGCGTCAAGCAAGATCATTTCCTCACCTTATCTTGCTTTGTTTAGCTCAAGCGGCCCTCGTGCGTGTTTGCTGCTGCACGGCGATCGGCGTACTCGATACGTTTCCCGTCGATTTCGTGGCAATAATTGAATAATTTTTCGCCTATGGAGATGCCCAAGTCCTCAACAACATCCAACAAAGCCACGAAACCGTAATTAATTATAGTAACCAAATTAGTGGCTGTTTTGACTATTTCGGAGCCGCAAAAAAGAGTTTTTGGAGCAAATTTCCAAATTAAAGAATTTAAACTCTCGTTGTTGTTTTGATTAAATGCTCCCAAAAACCTTTCAAGCAACTCATCACGGCTCAAATCTTCATAAATTGCGTGTCTGTATGTGTCAAGAGCACGGAGCGCGAGCCTCTTGCCAAGTACCATATACCACGATTCGACGCCCTCCGGACAATAATGGTGTTGTGATTCTCATCTGTGGACCACTTATGGTAAAAAGTGGCCCATATTTCTTTCTTCATGTTGTCCTGCGAGTCACTGTTGCGTCGAATGTCAATGGAAAGAAATTTAAATTTTAAGATGTACACCTCTCGAAATATAGCTCGATACTAACCAACCGACTGCTAATACACAAATATTCATGTACCTGCCTCTTCACCTTTCCATCTGCTTCGTATACGTGACTTGGGGTAGATGAATAGGGGAGGGACGCTCCGACTGTATAGAACGCTCTAGGAGCGTCGACGTTGGCGTCAGTTTAGAGAATTTCTAAGCCGAATATTGCTTTGAAAATTTGTAGGAATATTATTTAAGGCCAAAACTATATATTTCACGAAAAAGAAAACGATTTTTATTTTTTCCAACATTGATATAACCTCTTAACAACTACTAGCAGTCATATACACAGGATTGGCTCCACAGCTAATGGTAGCCCTTAAATATTGTCATTATAAATGACATACAGGTATGTAGTTACCAGCATAAGCATTACTGTGTTGACTTTGATCTTAAATACAGGTAATTATATAAATACGTCCGGATGACACTTCCGGCTTGGCTTCCGGTTTATAGACTACCACAGTAAAAGCGTAAAGTAGGGACGAATATTACTACAAGCCAGTGTTAATAATTATTATTTAAAATCATATAATTTATGCTGTAATCGTTTAACAATAACTTTCATGAAAGATGATGTCAGACAATTAATAAGGACTTTTTGGGGTGAATAAAAGATGGCGGCAGTGTGTGTTTTGTGAAGCGTCGGTGCTCACACCGTGCTTCCACGTAACTCATTACGTGAAAGTGTTTAAGTTTGATTTAGTGTTTATTTATGTAGGTATTTTGCCTGTCATAAAGCAGGATTGCAGTACAAATGGGAAACAAGTCAATACCCGTTCACTTAAAATTACGTTAAAGGAAGTTCAATATACAAATAAAATAACTTTTTAAAGGAGATAAAATACGTTTATTTCTTAAATTTGTCAATAAATTCAGACACGAACAGCCGGATACAACCTATGAACCGATTCAGAGCGAGAACAGTCCGCCACGGACTCCTACCCCACCCCCACCCCCGTCATACACACGTATCAACTATCCAGCTAGCGATGTGTGATTGCTGCCAATACGCCGAATATTTCGATAACTTATTATCCGTTAATCGATAAGTCTGTTTACATTAATTTAAATAATTATTCGAATAGAAATCAAACTAGGTGAGGTACGACTAAGTTCGATTATTATTCGAATAGGTTAAACAAGGACAGGTCTTCTGAACAAAATTACATTCGTTTATCGATAACGCTTATGGAAAAATGTAAGGGTCGAATTGACATAACGCGTCAACGTGATGTTTGAAAGATTATATCAATCCGTTTCACGCATTTACATTAAGGTTATCGATTGTCAAATGTTATTTGTTTAGACCCACTGAGGGCACAGCATAAATATTTGCCGATAACATATTCGTGTGGTAAATAAGCTTATTCCGGTGGTGGCAGGTATTTAGATAAACGTCAATAACATTTTACTGTTAATGAGGCTTTTCTTCAAAAAGTTATTAAATTACATGCGATTAAAGATTTTCTAAATACCTCAGCATATAGTGCCGATTTTAGAATTCGGAATAAGGTGGTCTATAAAACAAAATGTCATCGCAAATGTTTCCTGGGCCTCAGAGGTTGAGATTTACAGACACTACTTTGATTTTGCCTAGACTTTACTCAAACATTACAAATTATTAATCAATTAATGTGAAAGTGTATAAGTTACCGATTTTTTTCAACTTGGCTATACTCAAAGTCCTATTATAAATTCAGTTTTTCTTGAGCATACAGAGTCAACGCACTTGTAAGGCTATTTGAAGTTCGATGCACTGCGATATCTAGGTCCGATGAATTGTATAAAACGCGCACCAAATAAATAATAAAGGGATTCACGCAAAAACTGCCTTCTGATTCATACGCCTCCCACAAGCAAAATCTAAATAGCGTTTAAAAATCTCAGCCTAAACGTTGCGAAAACGTTTGGTTACAACCGACAATCAAATAAGGTTTATTCGAATATTCAACAATATTTTTGTAGCAATCACGAATCGCTATTAAACACGTATTTGCCAGCATTTACAATGCTTCATAACTAACTGGAGTCGTGCGAACTATTCGATGCTTACTACAGACATTAAAACAACGCGAAGGCTTCGTGCGATTCCATTTCGATTATATCACGCTTATATATTTTCAAGCTTACGTTTGTCCTCAATCACAACCGGCGGTAGATGCCTATTCACTGTCCCTTTAAAAACACGAGCAGAAAACAGTTTATTATCGATTTAAACGATATACACCCAGTATCAGAAACGCTCTTCAAATTTGAAATCATTTTAAACACTAATGAAACTTAGCATGCAATGCATAAAGATGTCTTTATACTATTATGGCAACGCGATCACTGTGGACCTGATATTAACCATTGCGCAATCCATATATCGACCCCAACTAGCGAAAAACAGGAAACAAAAACTGGTCGTCAATAGATGCCGTCATCATTTGAGTTTTAATGTGTTTTTGCATTGTTTATGCAACTCAACGTGTATTTTAATCTACATTAAATGGAAAAGGTAAGTAACATATTAGATTAGATAGGAATCACAGTCTCGGAGCAAGAGGAAGCGGCTGCAAGCCAGAGATCCAAATTCCAAAGGCAGGAAACGAGTACATCACCCAACGTACTCACTGAATAATCATCATCACGAATCTAAAAAAATGGATCAACCTCTCCTTAAAAAGATTGCTGAAACAAGCCTTTGGATTTGACATTTTAAAAGTTAACTCAAAAGTCTCATAAGATATCGTTACCACGTATTAAGTTATGCAAGGTCAAAGATCGTTTTTCGTGAATATTTTCCTTCTTATGCGACAAATGATATCAAAAAGTTGTTGACCACAAAACTCTAAAAATATGCTATATACACTTGTCATTGAATTATTCCATATAACTGGGAAACAAAGGTAGTATTGAAATTTTGGCCGCGGCAGCAGTTAGTAGGTTTTGTCCAACCTCGAAAAATTGCAAGTTCCGGGGGCTGTTTACACCATGTAGATCAAAATAGCGTTGCAACATTTCCCCATTATTTTCATTTGTGGACTTCACAAACGGCTAGAACTATTTACATTTTTTATTTTATTTAATACAAATGAATATACCAATCAGACATTTGAACCACATTAAGATCAGTCTAGTAGCTTAAAACATATAAGCGGACATACAGACAAAAAAACAACTTATTATGCACTAAGTAAAAAATAAAACAAAACTTGACAAATATTTACTTTTCACGTAAAAATATATGTGTATATTATCCGATGTAGACTACCGATTATTAATTAAGAAATAATCGAAGTAAAATCGCATAAGCACCAGACAGCGAACGATTCACACAGACACCTCTTTTAATTTGAGCTGTATTTGTGACCGGTTCTCGATTGGTATGAAGTTTAAATAGTGCGGAAATATTCGATAAGGTACATGATATCGATAACCGAATATACACGATACAGGATAATAATTGTGTTTACCTGCCACTTGTGTCCGACCGAACGTCGATTCCTGGCCGAACGCCATCTATCGACTGCATCCACAACCTCACAAACTTAAGTTTAAAATTCAAACAAATTTAGTTCAAGTTTATATTTACTGTATATACATAATTTTTACAGATAATATGCATGCATTCATAACAGTTCGTCCAAATTCCGCAGTTGCTAGAAACCTTCAGCCATATTTTCGAAAGCCGAAGGCGTCGGCCGGACACAACCCATCATAGAATCAAATTATACAATTAACAATAACAATTCTTGTCCTGAAACATTTAACATTTCCGAGATGTTCATTTAAAAAAGTGATTTTACGTGTACGACACACATTTTTTTTTCTTTAATCATTGCACAGCATCTTTTCATTAATTATCTATATGTGCGAATATTAACAAAACAATAACTCCCTTACAGGATATAGTTTTTATACAATTCTTTCAGTCTACAAATATCGAAAACAATACAGGCTTTCTATCTATACCGATTTTTTTTCATTGCATTTATATTTCTCTAGATTAACATGTATATTTTGCTTTACAATAAATACGTTTAGTAATATTCTCAATGCATTGTCTATATTGTTTACCGAAAGCGGGTTAGATCGTATAGTTTATCGATTGTCGATAACTTTATGATAAGGGGCAGCCCAAACTCACGTATACAAATATATATTCATATGAAAGCCTCTCACTTAACGTAAAACTCACAATATACCATTTAAATGCTAGATTATATACCTAAGTGCATAGCTTTAGTGGTCTTTACACAGCAGCCGGTCAAAGCTCGGAGACATCACGCGTCATTATGAACTCTGACCGGGCATATATTATCGTATATTACTTTTAATATTAGATACATTATTATATAATATATATCTTTTAAAACTACCTATATTAAAGGAGATATATTAATCGATAAAATGGAGCGAAAAGGATATTTATTGTTCTATACTAAAATCACAAGATTCTAAAGTAGGTACATACCTCATTTGCCCTTATACAGTTATATTAAACCGTGAGTTTCTATCGATATATCATTGGGATGTATCGACAATATTACATAACAGTAATGTCACTTATGTCGTTTTTTAGGAACGAAATGGCTTGACCGAAAGTGTAGAAACTCACAAAAGTAATGTATTACTTCAGATCTTACATTTTATATTAACACGTTCGTCGCATTCCACCCAGGTACGGGTGACGCTTTTCTCGTTAAAATTAATAGGATATTTAGTTGGACTTTAAAAAGGAATTTAATGGAAATGGAATGAGCACTTATGTGTTAGGATAACATGTTACAATATACTATTTCATATGTTTTTCATTAAAACACTCTAAAAAAATCCTTTGTGATGAATTATAATACTCGAGTTAAATTGTTTACATATACAGCTTTTTTAACTTACGGCATACCGAGAGTAGGGTCAGAGCCCCGTGAGAAACATAAACGAATCGCTCTGCCCGACGAACGAGTTAATACCGGATAATGTTACCGTACTTCGAAACTATTCCTTATTCCTCGTGCACACCTACGCAAGTGCAATTTATATTTTCTATTATTGCTGTTGTTGCCCATATTTGTATCGGGCAAGGAAGGCCTAATGTTTTATTTCCAATAATATGTTTTAGGTGTTTCAATAAAACATACGGGGCGAGGTACATACTTATTACCTAAACATAATTATTTTAGTTATTATATTATTGCTGCGGTATTTTTTAAGCCTTTCTTATATAAATAGCTCCTTAACTTTTCATAGTACGTTCTTTTCATACAAAACACGGCGGCATTAAGGTCTGTTTGCTTTGAATCAAAAATACCGTATTTAAGTGGCGTCAGAAAAACAAAAACCTCATAAATTGAAAACGTTCAAAATCTATTTTAGGTTAAATCTAAGAGCGGCTTGTACCAACAAATTAAATCTAGTTTAGACTTGTATAAAGTCCTATTTAACTCAACCTCAATGGTAATTTAAATTTATCAGTTGTTAAAATAGTACATCGATAAAGAGAGAGGTCCTCAGAGAGCACATTGGTACTGACCTCTCGTTGCCAGCCGCGGTCAAACCTATGGTCGACGGTGAGGGTGCTCGGCAAAGCGTCACGTCCGTCTGCCAGGCTGTGATGAAGCAGATGGAGGCCGCCGAAAGGCACAGGGAGCGTCCAAGCTCCCTGGAAATTCGGCGGCCAAAGCCCTATCGACGAAGGCGTAGTTCGAGACCGGCCACGAGAGCCAAAGGATGAAAATCTGCTCGAAGTCGCCCACATATACAATGACGGAAGGTTTCTAGGCATATGAACAACTGGATATACACAAACTGTTCCCGAAACGCGACGGGGTGAAGCGAGTCACTATGACAATCTTTATATTTTTGTACTGTGGTCACAACCTAGTTCGGGCAATCCCCCGGCCACTCCAAAACCATCCGATATAAGTCGACAAAGTAAACAGACCTTAGCGCAATTATCTCTTCAGGGAGGACTTTTTAAGTAGAAAAAAAAAAACAATTTATTTTTATAGACTAGCACTACTATCGAAAATTTACGTCACATTTTTAAATATTTTTATAAGATATTTTATTAACAGAATATTTATAATTTCAAAAGCGTCGGAACAAAAGTCGATAAAACCAATCGATATTAAATAATATTGTCCCGCTATATCCAAATTGGACAAGAAATCGGCTCCCATGCGCGGCAAAGAAATATTCGTAAGTTCGAATCCTCCAGCACATGCTCACCGGTGTAAGAAAACATCGCGAGGAAACCGGCATGATATCTAATAGAAATGCCATGTGTATTAGTGCTGTGAGAACGGCGATCAGTTGCGCCACTGGTCACGTTGGGCACGACACGTAAGCACAAAATGGCTTCAGTCACTAACCTATCTCTGCTCACCCGGATTATTTCGAAATAGAAAATATCAACTTCACAATCGTACAGGCTAAATGAGCCGTTCATTTTGAAAATGACTTAAGTCCACTTATCTTTAATTTGAAATACTTAAGGTTTTGCGTTTTTTATATTATTTTGAAAATGTACGTGATATGAAATTTTCTAATTTACTAAGTATATTTCAATACCAATTTATTTTTTTGACAGTTCAGCATAAATTATAAATGTCACAAGTGCCAACTTAATAAAAGATGAAAATGGACTTAAGCCACTTTCAAAACGGACGGCTCAAATGTTCTATTTAAACGACTTTCATTTTGGACAGTCATTGCCCACCAGCCAATAATCTTGTATAGTTTCAATCAATTTTTATTCCGACGCTCAAGATAACTATCACCGATGAAGAGACATTGAATGGCTGCATGAAAGAATTTCGCTCTCAAAATCTTTACCAATATTTATAAAGCCTTCATCGAGTATAGTACGACCATGTGTATCATACTTCCCTTTACGCAGCGGTACGGTGAGGAGGGGAGGGGCAGATCAAGCGTCACTCCACCGTAACAGTTCACTCGAATCATGTGGTAATAGATGATCAATCTTTTATCCACAAAAACATTGAAAACGCTTTATAACAGTTCATCGATCATGATAACGGAACGCTGGGGAGATCGGCCCTCAGCTTACTCAGGCGAGAGCGCAGTGAGGGGGCGGTGGCCTTACAAGAGCATAATAGTAGGCGGGCGAGGTCTGCGGAAGCCCAGATGTCGCCGGGAGTCGAGGAAGTTGGCATGGCCGAACTCTTGGCCCCGGCAAACGGTTAGGAGGAACATCCCGATGTTATTAGTCAGTAGGAGTCCGACACACAGGGGCGGCGGCCCTAAAGGTCCATGAGTATTTCCACCGTGTCAAAAAGGGGGGAGAGGCGAATGCCTTTCCCCTGATGGGAGGAGGAAATGAGTGGGTTTAGTCGGTGAGAGACTGGGATCGCTCAATCATAGACTTCGAGGATTTCCACTGTCACAAAAAAGTGGAAGACCGTCCCTTTAAAAAATGTTAAGAAAGGCTGTATTACCAGATTAATAGATTTCAAAGTTTACCCCCTCCCCGCCTGCGTCTGTTGCCGCTTAAGGTATAAGGATACGGTCGTACTATACCGTAGTTTTATACATAGAATAATATATTCATTTTAATAAAGTAATTAAGCGTTTGCATATTCGACTTTTTAACATAGTTCGGGCACCTGTCTACAGTTATACAGTGTGTAATAAAAACCCTGTCCGACCCGTGATAGCGTCACTCAGTATCAATATTAGATTCTATTAACAATGTATTTTATAGTCAAAGAGCAAAAAATATCTAAACAAAAATAAATGAAATCGGGAAACTTACATGTCGACCATGAACTGAACAAAGTAAAAAAAGGAAAGCAAAGGATCATGCTAGTAAGTTATGCCGTCACAATGAACATGACTTCCGTTGATCCCAAGCTCTGTTTATCACTTAAATAGTTTCATTAAAATTTAAATTGGTTTTTATAAGTAATCCGACCATAGATCGCATGCGACCACTATTTTTTCATGTTCGACAATGTTACCGTGACATCTATTTGCCCCTTTCGGGTCGGACAGAGTTTTAATTACATACTGTATACGTATATATATATATTTATCTAAACATCTTACAATCTGTACCTACATCAATACGTCTATGAGACGATATCAACAGAGAAAAACTAAAACAAAGTACATACAATTCCTCAAAATAAGCTTATATATATAAAAAAAATAAACATTTTTTATATGAAATTGCACTTAACTTTTTTAAATAAAAATGGTCAGATCAGTTTCGAAAATCACCGGAACCAATCGAGTTCGGGTCGTGTGATGTACAGTCTGATATGTGTCAATATTTTTCTATATATTAAAAAAACTTGTAGAGATTCAACTAATTTTGATTAAAATTGTCATTCAACTAAGCGGGCAGTTACCGCAACAACTTTCATACATACAAACAGTAATTAGAATTAATAATAAGAAGTCGTTTGTGAAAGTTACGGACGATAGAATGTAACCCGCGAATTAAATCGACGAAATTGCCTTTGTTTCGTGGCTTTGATTACAGTTACAATAATCAACAGTATGGATAAAACCTATCTTTAGTCGTAGCGATCATGCCAGCCTGCAGATATCTCTTCACGCTTCGTTTAAAGGGTCCCATATCATAGTCCGGTGGGAACACGCTCGCCGGATGTCTAATCCACAGCCCATCACTCGGCTGCAGTAAGAGACAGAGAACTTCCCGGTCCTAGCCGGGGTGTCAGTTACCGGACTCCGTAAACCCGCACGCGTGGGTCTACTATGGAAGGGAGGGGGGGGGGACAATGACTCTTTAGAAAACTCGTCGTTTTCTACCACAACGCATCCTCGCGTACCTTAACGATTTTTACCCTTTATGGCGCCGTGTTGTATTTCAAACAATAAAATAAATGCCGACAGACTGACTTTGCTTGGTGTTATACGGCACCAAGGAGACGGGATACGGTTTTGGGAGTCGGAGCTGCTCGCGTCCGTAGGCTTTACCCTAGTTTCCCTACACGTGACTCCTGGGTGGTGCTAAACGAGCAGCAGCGAGGTGGTAGGGCGTCGGTGCCTGTCTGGATCGCGACCACAGTACATGGGTGTAAAGCCCGTCATAGTGACCGGTTTCGGCTTGTCACGTTTCGGGATCAGCTTGTGCATATCCAGTAGCTCATATGCCTAGAGACCTTCAGTCGTGGTATATGTGGGCCGCCGACATGACCATTGAGACTATCAATGGATATTCATCCTTTGATAGTCGCTTTCGTTTTTGGACTACACTGTACTTACCATCAGGAACTCTGTAGTCACTTTGTCGATCCAGTGTAAAAAAAAACAAAGCATTCTTACGATTCAGTGACAATTCAGCTCACTAGGTGACGAGACTTGTAGGTAATGATGTTTCATTGTAGTGTCGAACGAATACACGCCTGTTTTCAGGTTTTCAATTTCATTTACGAAAAATTAATTCTTGGTGAAATACTAATATTTGACTGTTGAAATTGTTGTAAGTGTAAATGGTAAGAAGATGTTTTTTAATAATCTGTTTAATGATTTAGTACTAATTTAATGTTGCATTTTTATAATTATTATTTTCGTTAACTATACACTATTTACCACCTAGTTTTTACAAAATTAACAAATTTAACGACCTTGCACCATAAAGGGTTAAACATTTTTATTTTAAGATAATAATTGCTTTGATAAACATCAAATCCCAGTAAGTTACACTGCTGCAAATAGAACCTTTAAATAATTTTGTAAGCAAATTAGAATCATTTATGTAATATATATTATGTAAAGTAATTTAAAAAAAAAGCCAAATTAAAATATAAAAATGATAAGCTTAGCAATTTATTTAGTATTTTGTGTTCATTTTTCGCACTTTATTAACACATTCATCAACACGTCACCCATATCAGGGTGACAGGCGTGCTTCCGTGAGGGCCCGTCACCCAAATATGGGCGACACTATTATTGTTGAAGTTGATAAGATTTTTAAAAGGAATTAAATGAAATAAGCTCTTATATACAAATATAGGATGTACAACATTAAAATACTAAAAATACTCACATTATATATTTTATTCATTTATATAGGATAGCATGTTACATTATACTGTGTCGCATGTTTTTCGTTAAAACACTCGTAAAGTTTAGAGTCTAAACACATTTGAGGTGAGAAACAAAATTCTTTGCGATAAATCGAAGATAATAATATCACAATATAGTCGTAATATTTCACTTACATTGTTTATATTCCTGCATGTCACTTGTTTACGCGGATTCGAGCCCCGTGAGAAACAAACGAAATTAGAGTACAGAGAAGTGACATTCCAGTATCTTTGCCTACCACCATAGGAATAGGGAAACTTCTGGCCATAATTAAAAGTTCATTCACGCATAAGACTCGTTTAAATATTTATAATGGACATACAGGTTTATGAAGTTTCCTAACATAGTAAGTTATAATTTGTATACATTTTTATCACAATAAAGTGAATTTTCGAAACTGACCCTCACATAGTCACCGTACGCGTACACAATCATTATAGTCATTAATCAATCAACTTAATTAAAAAAAAAAAATATCGACTCGATACGAGAGCGATTAAAGCTCGTGGGACATCCTTATGTGTAACTAAAAGCTCTGTCCAAACATTTATTTCACTTTTGACAAAAACACATTTAAAAAAAACCGCTTCATACAAGGTTATTTATCAATACCACATCTCGATTTATTATCGATATTATCATAGCGCTTTGTTGATTATATTATTTTAAATCGATTACGATTTAAGCGTCATTAATCGATTAGTAATCAAGCTGTCAAAAGTAAAACAAAGGATTGGAAAATAATTATAATAAGAAATAATAACGCTCTTCGGTGCGTTCACAACTCAAAACAAATTTTACATTAACGGCACTATTAGAGTTTGCAGTGTCCTGTGTCACGAACCAAAATATTCGATTCATCACTATACAAACGATTGCAGGCGAATCAAGATGATCACTGTTTTAAACACGATTATCGATATCGAGGAAACCGCTCCGACAATTCATATACAGCTTTATGCATTATGAATTTCACAAAATTATACGCATAATTTAATAAACCACCTTTTTTTTTAAACACAGTTTATTCGTTATTTTTATTATGCCCTTTTCTTAAAAAAAAAAAAAAATTCAATTTACATAAACTAGTTCCCATTATAGCAATATTTTTATCATAATCCTTGATGATCCTTGTTGTTAAGTTTCACCTGTGTGTTTGTCTGTGGCATTCTAACACTTAAACAGATGAATCGATAAAATTGTATCTGTAATCGATTAAAAAATTAATATCTTGTCACTATATCGATATTCCAATAACATGATAACCGCAACCTGATATTGCAGCATATCGGAAGAAATAGTAATATGATATCAACCAATCAGTTAACACATGCTTCCAGTAAAAGTTCTTAGATCTTGATTCGATTATCGATAAGAAAATGTGAATTCATTTATTTTTCTTCAAAGAGAAGATATAAGAGAGAGAAAAGGAGAGCAATATGCTCCAAATTCGCCTGCGGACGTTGTAGATAACTATATATATAACACTCGATATTAAAGAAGTTTCACTTTTACTACGTATATAGTGCTGCACACAATTTTCTTCATATATTCTTGGTACGAATGTATCTCTGCTCACCCTGAAAGGTATATACTGTGACAATTTATTAAAGCGTATATAACCGAGGCGACTCTGCAGCCTGCATGAACTCAGCACTGGGTACTAATGTGTGACGGAGCGGTATCGCGGCAGCGGGCCGGCTGACGCGAGAGCGGTTTCCCCGAGAGCGCGCGCGCGGGGCTCGAGCCCGTTACCTGCGGCCGGCGCGGCTGCGGCCCCGTGGGACTCCGCGTCAATACGCGCGTCTGTCTTCCATGTCCGATATCTGAAATTATAGAAACAGTTAACACATGACTGCGATGTCATATAATGTATCGATAAAATATATGAATTCGATATTTGAAGATATCGATAAAGTTGACTCCAATATCATAGCGTATAGAGTTCGATATCATAGCATATATATATAAATGAGTTTGATATCACAGCGTATAAATAAATATGAGATTTAGTAAGTCACCGATTTGTCAACTTGGACATCTGCGAATACTTAGACAATGCTCAAATTAATATTATATATTCATTTTTTTTTAAATAAAGATGAACCTATTTTCTGAGCAACGTGTAAGCAAACTCAGAGTAGTGTCTCTAAATCTCAGCATAAGATTCGTGGCTGACATAATAGCATATATATAAAAATGAGCTTTATATTATTGCGCATATATAAAAATGAGTTTGACATTATAGCGTATAAATAAAAATAAAAATGACATTTTAGAGTATATATAAAATTGAGTTTGTTATTACAGCGAATATATAAAATTAAATTCGATATTATAGCGTATAAATAAAAATGAGATTGACATTATAGTGCACATATAAAAATAAGTTTGATATTATACCGTATAAATAAAAATGAGATTGACATTATAACGTATATATAAAAATGAGTTTGATATTATAGCGTATAAATAAAAATGAGATCGATATAATAGCGTTATATAAAATACTTCGATATCATAGCGAATAGACTAAAATTAGCTTCATATCGAAGCATATCGATAAATCTAGGTTCGATAACATAGCGAACTGATAAACGTAAACTCTATAATAGAACATATTAATAGCCATAAGCTATTGTAATCATAGCGCGGTAGCGTATTGTAGCAATTACCATATAGTACCGTATCGATAAACGTGGAATTTAGAGTAATAATTATCGGTAAATATCAAGATCTTACGTCAGCGTTTCAAAGATTATTAACTCCAATCGCCAGTCGTGTATTCTTCTCAACAATTGCTAGTTGCGACGTCATACTTATTATTATTTCCAACAGGAAACAAAACTGTACAATACATACGTTGGCCGCGCGGCGCCGCTTGTGCGGAGGGTCGTCTGGCGCCTCCTCTATGACCAGCTCGCCCCCGACCGAGCCGCAGCCTTCATCCCTGTACCCGCCGCTGCAGGACAAATTAAACTTGTTTAGGCGCGATGTCGTCAGGCTATATCCTTTTCCGAGCAGCAGTTTACACTGGTTCGACAAAGTATCTAACAGTGCACCTGATGGAAGTACCGTGTAGTCCAAAAACGAAAGCAATTATCAAAGGATGAAAATCTATTGATAGTCAACATCGTCATGTCGGCCCATATATACCCCGACTGAAGGTCTCTAGCTATATGAGCCACTGGATATACACAAGCTGATCCCGAAACGCGATACAGGCCAGTTAGGGCGATGACCCATTTAGAGCAATCGCCTTACCAGCAAGGCGCATCGCAGCACACTTTTCCACATTTTTTCAGTTTTTAAAAGTTTCGTAGATTCAAGTCCCGGCACGTATCTCTGGAATTTTCTAGATCACTTACAGATTTAAGACACCACAAGCTCACTAGAGAAGGAAACCCGCACGGCATCTAATGATGATGATGTCCTAGCCGGTTTCGGCCACGGCGACTATCTCAACACCGATTAAGAAAATCGAGGTCCAGTTTTCGGAAACAGTCAATTGCGCAGGAGATATTTAAGTGCATAACTGGACGCGCTACCAGAAAAGCACTCTCTCGTCCGAGCTCCCTCAGGCCCGATGGAATGGAGAACCAGTACGATCGGGAGGGAGCGGGATGCAGGTTTGGTCGAGTTTTCCTTCTCTGAACGCCTGGTTGAATTGCGGTGTTAAAGAGATACCTTAGTCGCCTTTTACGACACCTCAGCAAGAAGAGAGGAGTGCTATTCTATTCTGCCGGCAGCCACCACGGCTTACAGTGTACTTACGAGTAGTAAGGCGAGTGCTGGTGGATGACTACGTGCGCTGGAACGTCCTCCTCCTGGATGGAGACCAGGTTGCCTCCTGACGTCGTGCCGACGACGTATTTCTCTGCAAACAGATGGTCACTTCATTATTACGGTTTTTTTTTTAATCTAACTGGATTCCGACCCTGAAGGACAGTACAGAGTAGCCCGAGAACGGCAAAGACCAGCAAGGCATGAGAATACATTGACAGTCGTCACTGGACGTACACAAACTGATCGGGAAACGCGCCAGGCAGAAGAGAGTCACTATGACGGTCTTTACGCTTGTGTACTTAAATTATGTTAAAAATGCTTGTCGATTATATCAGTGATTGTACTAAATGTGAAATGCATGTTGACGGTCACCTTCTCTCTCGCCGCCGGCGCCGTTGGTCACGACCGTTATCTGATGACCGGCCATCACCAGCGCGCCGCCGCCAGAGTTGTAGCCTAGACCGTGACCTGAGGAAACAAAAAAATAACAATGAGGGCCATAGGTCTCTATTAGTATAACAGAAAGATATCGTCGTCGTAAAAGTTATTAGTGCAGTGCTGGCCAAACTGCGGTCCGCGGGATCTATAAAACTCATCGATGTCTTGTTACGACGCAGCACAGGGCCCAAAGATCATGAATGTTAATTTTCATCGTATATAGTACACGGCACGCTAGTTAAATACAGCCGACAAAAAAATGTATGCTTGTGTATGTCTCCGCCGGACCGGATTTAGAAATCTGATATTGCTCTGGGGCAATTAAGGAGTGGAGGCCCACAATTATTAATTACTAGCTGTCTCCCCGACTTCGTCCGCGTGGAATAGTTATTTTGGGCATTTTTGTTAGTTATTTATTTTAAAATTGTAATATCTTCTAAGATGTTCATCGAAATTAAGTGATGTCAAAGACAATTTAGTTCACAATTAAATACTCTTAATTAACAACACATTTATTTGGATAAAGATTAATATTATTGCGTTGATACAACTCTTAACAAATAATGCATTAATTTCGACCAAACATGTTTACCATAAAAACGGTTCTAATGACTTAATTTTAAAAGATAGACATATACTGTACCATTACATTTTTTTAGATCCTTTCAAGAGGAATAATTCTTTCTTACATATATTTTTGGTATCTCGAACCGTTTTCGCAGCGCACGCAATGGAAGCCCTCAAGGATGTACAATTTTCCCCGTTTTTTTCACATTTTCCATTATTTTTTCGCTCCTAATAGTTGCATCGTGATGTTATATAGCCTAAAGCCTTCCTCGATAATTGGTCTATTCACCACAAAAATAATTTTTCAATTCAAACCAGTAGTTCCTGAGATTAGCGCGTTCAAACAAACAAACAAACAAACTCTTCAGCTTTATAATATTAGTATAGATTTTCCAAATAAAAGTTTTTTTTTTTTCTGTCAAGTTACTCAAAAATATATTGTCAGTATATAAAATTATTTCAACGAAGAATATATTCATTTGTTAAAGTCGAAAAGTCGTTGATGATTTTGCTGAAATTTAGCTCTTGGAGTAAATCAGTTTCATTACTGAGTGGTGTAAGCTTCGATAGCCATTTTTTTCTTTTTATTGTAGGGGCCTTTCTCCTCTGGAGGTCTGGGGGCAGTAGCCCCCACCCTGCCTTCTCCTAAATCCATCCCTGCATGTAGGTTATCCAAGGATGTTAGGGGTCACCAAACCCTTTAGATACGGGAACGAAACGCGGTTACTACATTCTAGTGGATGAGGTAAACTGTACCATCGCGTGCCGTAGGTACCCGATTTATTCATAACTCGATCATGGTACAGTACGATGAGTTGGGTGAAGATCTTTAGAAGCTTCTGAACATGATTCAACCGCTTTTAAAAAATACTGTGTTTAAAATAGTTATGAGTTAAAAATAATAATTTCCGTTGATTTAGTGTATTTGTACTCAACTAGATGGCGTTAAGAACGATATACAACACACAATTGTTAAGTTACATAAAATTGTAAATATATGCTGAATTTTAATACAGTTCAAACTCTATATAAAGACCCTCAAGGGACTGTGCATATTTTGACGTTATAGAGAGATGTCGTTAAATGGAGAGAAGAAACATATGTATTAGAAAAAGAAAAAGTTTTAAACTCTCACTTGCCATGTTTACAGTTTGAAAGTTTGTGAGTAACTAAGAATATGATAACGTATAGATAATCCATGACTTCTCCGAACAACAGTCAACACGTGCAAGCAATCCCAATTTGTAAACAAAGGAACGGATTTCTTAGAAACCTCAGTATTTGTTATGCCGACAGTCGAGTTTATTACGGGCTAGGATAATAAAGCGACAAAAGAACGTACACATCTGCGCAGTTTTTACTAATTTTGGCAATTAAAATTGTCATCTTAGCTTAAAAAGTACTTTATATTATTAAATTGCTGTCGTTATTGAGAGTGGGTGTAATGCTATATAGAGTGTATCATTCTATGGAAAACAAGCTAAACCAACCAAAGTCGACTGATATCGACGCTTTAGGGAGTTTGTCGTTAAATCGAGTGACGTTACATGGAGTTTACACTGTATATCATGGTTCGACAGTACGGTCTTTTATTTGAACATCCAGCTCGTGCAGTCATAGCGCAGTGCTCGCGACACTGTGTGTATGATATTTGCAGGTATTCTACATTTAACATAAAAACTCGCACATTATAAAGTCATTATTAATTAGTATATTAGGTTATATAGTTTGACTGAACTGGATTGTGATCAGAGTACACAAATGTAAAAATCGTCATAGGGACTCGCTTCGGCTTGTCGCGTATTGGGATCGGCTTGTGTATAGTGACCCTACTTACGATGCTAAAAGTCCTGGGTTCGAGTCTCGGTAGTGGTAACCTTCTCAGTGATGAGCAGAAGAGTTTGTCACGAGTCATGGTTGTATATATGTATTTAAGTATGTAAATCTTTGTCTAGTACCCATAGTACAAGCGCAAGTTTAATTTGGGAGTAGGGCAATTTGTGTAAATGTTAGTAGTAAATATTATTATATGCAGTCATCCATACGCCTAGAGACCTTCCGTCATGGTTTATCCGAGTCGATAATACCGTTGGCGAGTGTCAACGGATTCTTATCGTTTAGCTGGTGTTGGCATTCTTGGACTACAATGTATTTTGCATCAGGTGCAATGTAGAGGCACTTTGTCGACAGTAAGTTCGTTCGCGTATAAGCCCCGGTATAGTATTTCCTTACCAGGTGACCCGGGCGCACTCTGGCTGACCCCGGAGCGCTGGGGGAAGAGGTACTGCGCGGACTGGCTGTTGCCGCCGAGCCGCTGTTGACTGCCCTGCGGAATTAATACAAATCACATTAATCCCTCGTATTATATTTTAATAATAATATATCGTAACAGCACTGGGACACATGACATTTTTATTACATGCCATGCGGGTTTCTTCACTAACTAGCTGCTGTACATAGTTTATAGTTATTCGCTTCGGCCTGTCGCATTTCGGGATCAGCATGTGTATACTAGAGATGCCACGAATATTCGGCAACTATTCGGTATTCGGCCGAATAATACGTACTATTCGGCCGAATACCAAATACCAAATCATGTAAAAAAGACGGGTTATATTACTCAAAGTTATGTATTTATTTCCAAATTACAACACTTTAGTAATTAAAATTGATCAGTGGTAAGTTGTGATGGATAAAAACAAGCTTTTTAGCATTTTTTGATATCAAACGATTACGCTTTTCATCGTAAATGCTACCAGCCTCAGAAAATAACCTCTCACATACACACTCTCTCTCTCGCTCACACACATACTAATAAACTTATACCGTGAATATCCATATAAAAACATTAAAAACCCTTGAATAACCCGAACGGAAGTGCTAGTAACACAAGATAAAAGATTTATTTAATTGGTGAGACTTATCACCCTGTGTATATGCATAAGTTTTGTGTTGAAATAAAGATTATTACTATTACTAAACACGCTACTTCCAGGAATATTCGGCGCTTCGGCCGACAGCGTTGCCGAATATTCGGTATTCGGCCAATTCACTATTCGTGGCATCACTAGTGTATACCCCCCTCGGAAGTATCTGAATCCCCAGGCCCGCCGAAGGTGAAGAGTAGGCAGCGCTGGCACCCCGGTGGTTTTAGTCGGTGCAAGTCCGATACACTGGGGGAGTGGCCCTTACTACTCCCCTGACGGTCCGAAAGATTTCCACCGGGTTAACAAAAAAAAAAATGTGTATACCCAGTTGTTCATATAAATAGAGTTTTTGGAGTGGTATACGCGGGCAAACATCTCCACGGTGACTGTCAGTGAATACTCGTTCCTTGATAGTCTATACAGTTCGGAGGCTCATCATAGAGTGCCATCTTTATAATGAACTGTCGAGGTCAATAAACAAAACTTCTTGAGAACCCATGCTTTGTTCTTTAAAACGGGAAAACTCGGTGTCTGCCAACCTGGTCTTCTCTTCCCCGGCATCTAGCCTTCGGAATCAATCTAAGAAACGCACATCAGGATCCTTTCAGCATATGTCCAAAGAAGGCCGGTTTCGATCTCATAACTGTAGAGTGTAAAAGTGATTAAAAAAAACCCTGTAGTTTATTATAGGTCTATATGATCACCTGGTGCTCGTGCTCTTCAGCGGTGAAGAGGTCTGGCGTCGGCTCCCGGGACAACTCCTCGGGAGTCACCAGTCCAGATACACCCACTTGAGACGGTGATGTTGGTGCACTCCTGGAAAACGATAAATATAAAAAAAACAACTAAATATGGATTTCTGGTCGAAGATAAAGGTTTAAAAAAATCTTAAAGATACGCGTCGGAAGCTGACAGTCTCGGTTTGACCGCGGCTTAAAATATATTTTTAGGGAAACATGGAGCAATAGATGAACAAATACAAAAGCTAGAAACTTTTTGTAATACACGTAGGGTAGTTATAGGTCTTTTGTATCTACATCGTTTTTTTAATGTAATCTCTCTGCGGTTACATGTGATCAAATACGGTTGAGTTTTATTGTCCTCCCGAAATCTTCCTGTGTTCTGGACATTTATATCACCTAGCACAAAAAAAAAATACAGCAAAAGAATTAAGCTAGAGGACACGAAATACTAAGGGAAATCTAATTAATCATATTTAAAAAGTTAAATAAATAAACAAAGTCCTGATGGAAGGTAATATCACTGCGTGAGAAACGGCGATCTACACAGAATGGTTGTTTTGAAAGTATGGGTGATGTGGGTGAGCACAAATGAATAAACACACCACCAATAATAATTGTCACTTATTTTAATAATCACAAACTTATTTACATGTTTCTACACAATAGTATATGAGACGGATTGATTATATATGTTAGAGGGTAGCGTCCGCATGAATGTCCCGATAGCACTGCCCCAGCGCACCGAGCGACGCAATCGTTTGCGAGGCACCCCCGCGTCGCCCGCTCGGGTCTGAGACTATTGGATAGGCGTTGGTGCGACTGCATAATATTGTCGCTACAAAAGATAATATCATCTATACCGTTGCTATAGATTCTACAGCATGCACTTAATTATGTTTCGATGGTTCGGGCACGTGGAGAAGATGTATGACGAATAACAAGACGACAAATAAAGACATACAATACGTGAGTGGAAGTATCAGCCGAGACCGACCGAGATATACCGGACACAGGGAAGAGAGCTCTGATGGAGGGTAATGTCAAAAGTATACGGAATCGGCGCGAGTGTATGAAAGGACCAATGGATGTTGAGGTAGCGAAAGAGGTTAGTAAAAATAGAAAGAAGTTGCATTCCATTCTCTCCACCTGCCCCAATAGGAATACGGTGTGATGACGGATAGAACAACAAATAAAATAAATGTAAAGTGACAATTTTTTCCCACTAATCTTTTAATAATAATAATATATAGTCACACTTAAAGAGATGAACAGAGATACATTAGTGGCTGTATCCACTTTGTGATTATATGCCGTGCCCAACGTGACCAGTAGCGCAGCTGATCGCCGTTGTCAAGGCACAAGTACACATCACATATCTATTACAAGCCATACGGGGTTTCCTCACAATGTTCTCCTTCAACAATCTTTTAAAGTAGGCACATGTACAAGAAATAATGTCGAGAGCACAAAAACGTGACTTTTAATCTGGTAAATACAAGAATAGGAGTCTCAGAATCCTAATTGAAATCAGTATACTCGTTAACGTCAAATTATATTTATGATATACGTATTTAGGCACCAAATGCTCACCTGCGAAGGAAAACACCATGAGGAAACCCGCATGGCATCTGATAGAAATGTCATGTGTACTAGTGCTGTGGGAACGGCGATCAACTGCGCTGCTGGTCACGTTGAGTACGACATATAAGCGCAAAGTGGATATAACCACTAATGTATCACCCAAAAGAGATGTAGTGTGCCGATCAGTAGCGTTCATTTCATAGATGCATGAAAGCATTGCATACCCTGACGATAAATATGTCTGAAATAAATTGCTAACAAAAAAAGTAACCATTTATATTCATATCTATTCTATATTCACGCCATCTATCTTTCCTATGAAAGCAATATAATAGTTACTATAATATTCAAATTAATTACACGAATTCTGCATACCCTGTCCAAATATCCTATGCACGTCACTGGTGCCGATATATTATTATTATAACAATAAATCTATTTTTATGCACTTGTTTTGGCAAAAAGAAACGGATAACGAAGTGATTCTAAAAAGGTTCCCTTTCTCATTTGCGGTATAGAGCCCTAGGATCAAACCATACCTGGACGAGAGTCCGAAGGGAGCCCGGAACTGCACGCCACGCGGCCGCCTCGGCCTGAAGGCTAGCTCTATGAGCTTGCCCTCGCTCTGAGGGTCGATACGCCAGAAGCTGCCCTTGCCGGGCTCCTCTTGGCTGCGGGGCACCTTGATGAAGTACCTGCGGACCGGCATCAGCGTTCACAACATCTCTGATAATAATAACCTATCCATTTGATGTGGTTGAGCGTTTGCCCGAACTGGTTTAGGACCATAGATGGGCAAAATGTAATTAGATTGATGGAAATGATTAACGATTACATATTATGTTTTTTACCATTAATATGACTGTATTTTGCTCATTTATGTTTTAAACACTGCAAAATCCTAGATTGTATACACATTTATGATTTCTTAATGTTTTAAATGGATTTAATCATGATTACAAAGCAAGAAAATTAAAATTACAACTACATTTTGTAATCGTTCATTATTAATCAGATTACATTTTGCCCATCTCTGTACAGGACTACAGTACACCATTGTAAAGACTGTCATAGTGACTAGTTTCAGCATGTCGCGTTTCGGGACTAGATTGTGTACGTTCAGATGCTAACCTTTTGCACTCGAGAGGTGAGTCTCGCTCACCATATATCTGCGCGCGGGAATGGCCTCTAATATATATTTGACCTACAGTCGTGGTATACATGGGTCAACACGCGAATGGCGATTCAAAGCGTCACTTGGCTGTTGCTACTATTCGCGGACTACACTGTACTTACCATCAGGTGTACTGTTATATTATTGAACCCGAATAGAAAAAAACCTAGAATTTTTTAAGTTTGCTAAACCTTAGTAGGTATGTCAACAGATCTTGGTGAGCAGTGAGGTTGTATTTTATCCGGTGCATTTCTTTCCTGCTATGACATTGGCTTTTTCAAGACCCCTGAGCAGGCCGGCATTTACATCTGTTGGTAGGTCCAATCCAAGACCCACGTCATAAGACCGTGGAAATTCGTTCGAAGGAAGCACATTCTACTCCCTTAGCTGTTCGAGTAATAATATAGGAGAAGAAGCAAATCTTTAATATTAGGTACGTCTACCACCCACAGATGGTATTGGACACGGTGTCTAATTGTTGATCAAAGAAAAGTACCCTATAGGTATTGATTCCCTTGTTAAAACGATATTATCATTAGACGATCTCTTTTTATTAAATTAACTTAAAAGTTTAATTTTTTTTTCAGAGCTAGAAGGTACTGCAGGCCTAAGCATTTTACATTAATTTCAACTTAAGACCTCCCTGTGTTCCTAAGAAACACAGAGGAAAACAGAGATATAGATGGCCATTCGAATGATCCTCTTTTCTTGCAAGGTAGGGGATCCATAAAACCAAGCCTGTTGGATTGTTATACTGTTGAGCGACAGGTTATCTATTATATAAAAATAAGTCCGGTTTTCCTTCCTGACGCTATAACTCCAGAACACACGAACCGATTTCCATGGTTTTGTATTCGTTGAAAAGGTCTCGGGCTCCGTGAGGCTTATAGCAAACTAAATTCAGGAAAAAATTCAACAGAAAAGCAGGAAAACGGGGAAACATCATTTTCACATACAGCGCCATCTCTGTTACATAGCATCTACTACAAACCAATATGGTTTTGCATGGTGGTGCAGCAGATCGCACCAGTATTTTAAGTAGATGGCGCCGATGCGTTATACATTGTTTGACAGCTACTCACTGTACTCTGCTCAGTTAATTTCATGTGGCATTTATTATGCGCACGTTCTTTCAAACGCTAACTAAAAACCAAAACGAAGCCATCTGGTGGCGAAACGAAGTTCGCCGGGTTTGCTAGTACCTAATGAAATCCTACTAGCCCTTGATCGCGGTGCGGTAGTAGGAATAGTGCCTCGTGATGTAGCTGTAGGTGCAGCCGAGGATGAACTGTTTACGGGACCTTATAAAACTTAGCCTGGTGGGTTGTTACCTGTTAAGCGACAGGTTATGCCTGATGGAGTTCTGCCAGCCTTTGTCCGCGGTGCGATAGTAGGGATAGTGCTTTGTGATGTAGCTGTAGATGCCGCTCAAGGTAAGTTGTTTGTCGTGCGCTGAGGCGACCGCTTGGACGATAAGCTGCGCGTAGCTGTAGGGGGGTTTGGTGTCGTCGCGCTCGCCGGTTCCACCGCCGCCACCGCCCCCTCGCTCGCGGTCCCGCTCGCGGTCGCGGCTGCCGCCGTAGCCGCTTTCCAGCGACGATGACGACAGCTGGTAGAGGGAGAGAGCTTCGATTAATCCGTTGGTCACTCACACACAATCCGGAGGTAAGCAAGCGAATTAAGATCAATAATGGGAGGAATTAGATGAAAGGAAGAAGGGTAAACATTTATTTGGCACATAATTAACACTGAACACAGAAGAAAGGGTAATCCAGGAAAAAAACAGCAAAAGTAAACCCTGTGTTGTGGGTGAGAAAGGATGAGAAGAGTTTCAAAGAGCAGAAAAATATACTTCGTATGATATAGCTTGATAACTGTGACAGTTGACAGAACGATATTTCTGGCAATTCCTGCTCGAGAGCGGGACCCAGCAGCAGTTGTAGGTTGCGATTGCCAGAATCCAATTTGCACCTTAAGATATATATATATATATATATATATACCTCATAGATGATAACAGAGGTTGTTGTGGTTTAGAAAATTAGTAAATTTCTTATGACTACATTTTTTCTAGATACCTCAGATTTTAGAACCTCGTATTGTAGTTTACTATGAAATAAAATATTGGCAACAACTAGCAAATGAATAGAAGACATAAGGAAATGAAAAGCACCCAAACCCATAGAATAAAGAGAAGGGAAACCGGAGAAGTGCCGCAAGTATCAGAAAATGACAGGCATCTTTACCGCATTCCCGTTGGAGTTAGGCCGCTGGTGATCCGCTAAGGCGGCACAGTGTGCTACCAGTCCAAGGTCAGCGTGCCGTCTGCCTGAGGAACCTGCTCCTCGGGGTGAGGTCGGACAGCTGTTCGCCGCGCTTATTGTGCCTGGAAAGGAATGCCATCATAAATTAATTAAACCATTTTAATATGAAACATCGTATAGTACAATGCTCTGGGTATGGGTCAAAATAGACCACAGTACACAAGTACAAAAACCGTCACAGTGACTCGCTTGTGCTTGGTGCGTTTCGGGATCAGCTTGTGTACGTGAAGTTACTTATATACCTAAGCCGCGGTGGTTGCCGGCAGAATAGAATAGCACCCCCCTCTTCTTGCTGAGGTGTCGTAAAAGGCGACTAAGGTATTTCTTTAACACCGCAATTCAACCAGATGTTCAGAGAAGGAAAACTCGATCAAACCCGCATCCCGCTCCCTCCCGATCGTACTGGTTCTCCATTCCATCGGGCCCGAGGGAGCTCGGACGAGATAGTGCTTTTCTGGCTTCGCGTCCAGCTATGCACTTAAATATCTCCTGCGCAATTGACTGTTTCCGTAAACTGGACCTCGATTTTTTTAATCGATGTTGAAACAGTCGCCGTGCCCGAATCCGGCAAGGACATCATCATATACCTAAGAGACCTTCAATCGTGTTATATGTCGGCCGTCATTACGACAGCGTCTATTGTTAATGGATTCTTGTCTTTGATATTCGCTATCGTTTTTGGATTACACTGTACCATCAGATCAGATGCACTGTAGTCACTTTTTGGAGCAAGCATATATAATATATATATATATATATATATATATATACACTGAGGTGGCGCAGTAGACATGGGGGAGTCTCCGCTCGGATGAAGTGGAGGGATGCTTATGTGTCTGGATACACACAAACGTATCCCGAAAGGCGAGAGGCTGAAACAAGTTACTAGGACGGCATTTACACCGGTATGCCGTGGCCACGACCCGATTCGGTCAATCGCCCAACCACCTCAAAAACTATTACTTATTATTACTTCTAAAAATACTAATATTATGCAGACGAAGCCGTAGTAAAAAGCTAGTACGCTCTAAGCTTTCCTTAATAACATACCTAATGACATCAGAGATATATCTGTAAATAAATAATACAGTAACAATGAAAACCAGTTCTTCTATATCCAGACGATCGACTTTGTGAAGGTCTCAATCAGACGATATATCTATGACGAATACGTGTGTTGCTAAGCTTGGAAATCATTTATTTGATACAAATATAGTATATGTATTTTTATGTTTTTTTTGGTAACCCGGGGGAAAATCTTATATTGGACCATCAGAGTCACTGTGAGGGCAGCGACCCCGGTGTGTCAGACCCCTACTGACTAAAAACCCCCGGGGTGTCCCTCTAATCACTCCGCCCAGGCCTGGGAAACCAAATTCGTCCAGTCGCCCAGGGAGCGAACAGTCTTATTCAGGCTTCCTCTCTGGGAGGGATGGGTATAAAGAGCCTACGCCTCCAGTACCTCTTTCATAGGCGGCGCGCTAGACACTGCGCACCGCCGCCCTCTCATCCGGGCAGCAAACTCCCTCAAGTCTACTACCCGACTATTGTTACCGGTGGATGTCACGCTCGCTGTGAGCAAACGTGTACCTCCGGCGCCGGTGCCTTGGCCGCCGAATGGCCAGAGAAGATGTTCGCTCTCTGACCCTTTCGGCGGCTTCCTTCTGCTTCATAACTGCTTCGCAGAAGGCAACTACCTCTCTATGTATTTTTATGTTTAATCATCTGACAACAACCACGCCCGTTGGAAGGTCAAGATGAGCCCGACTATGGTTCGTGTCCGCGCCCTACAAAGCCTATTTTTATATTTTTGCGACAACGGCGCTTTTTTGTATTAACTTAAAGTGATAAAAAATTACAGTGCCTCTATTTATTTCTCAATTATAACAAAGCCTTGCATGACAGAAAAAACGATTTTTTTTTTTTGTAACTTATTGGCGAACCCTTGACCTCAATCACACCTGGTGGAAGGTGAAGATGAGTCCGATGATGAACCGCGTCCGCCTAACAAATGCCTATTCACTCTTCTTTTAAAGACTCCCAGGTCTTAAGATCGCGGAAATATGGCCGCTGGTAGCATTTTCCACTCCTTAGCTGTTCGCATGATGAATGTAGAAGCGGATCTTCTCGTGCGGATATAAGGAACATTCACCACATACGGACGGTATCCGACACGATGTCTTGTAGTTTTGTGGTGGAATGGGGCTGGTGGAATCAAAGAATGTAGTTCCTGAGAACACTCTCCACCGTGCAACCGGTAGAAGACCGAGAGGCAGGCAACTCTACGTCGATGCTCGATGCTCTGCATTTTAATTTTTGTCAAAGAGTCGTCGCCAATAAGTCTACGAGCTCTGCGATCAATCGAGTCCAAAGCCGCCAACTGATATTTAGCGGATCCGTCCCAAAGGTGACAACAGTACTCGACACCCGACCGCACCTGCGCTTGATACAGGTTAAGAAGTTGCGATGGTGTAAAGAACCGTGTGACCTTAAAAAGGACACCCAATTTTTTAGCAGCTGTTTTCGCTCTAAGCTCAATCGACCGCCCAAAGTTCAAGTCAGATGTCAGCTTTAAACCGAGGAGCTCAAGATCAATTTTACTCTAACAAATTATAGTTGTATTTGTAATACTAGTTTATCTCTTTCACACGTGTGGTTTTTACATAATGCCATCAGTCGTGATATTTAACAGATGTTATGAATTCATTGTCACTGTTATATATCTAGCAGATAAAATGCGTGAAACGTCCCATGCCTAGTCATTTGCTTTCACTTTGCTTTAACTCATAAATTACAAATATGATATTTAACGTGGGTTTATTTCATTTGGGAACAGGTAAAAATAACTGATTTCGTGCATATAACATGGTCATACTTTTTTAATATTTTTCAGCAATTGAAACAACTGATAAGTACCTGTATATGTACCCTGCTATTCTAATTAAATTGAATGACACAATATGAAATTCCCTGGTACAATTTTTTTAAAACTGACTCGACACTGTGTCTCCACCATACGTGATGGTAAGCATGGTGCAGTCCAAAAAACGCCAGCGACAATCGAAAGGTAAGGAAAAACCCATTGGCAGTCGCAGCGATCATGCCGGCCTGCACAAATATCTCTTTACGTTACGCTTAAAGGATCCCATATCATAGGGACGGTGGGAACACGCTCGCAGTTAGACCATTCCACAGCCCAATGACACGGCAAAAGAAGGAGTTAGAGAACTTCTTAGTCCTAGCCGAGATGTGAGATACCGTATAGCTGTGACACCGCAAACCCGCGCGCGTGGTTCTATTCAGGAAGGGAGAGGGTGGAACAAGGTTAAACAACTCTTCAGAACACTCGCCATGATAAAGACGACATAAGACATGCCAAGGAACTGAACATACAACGCCGTACCTGGTTTGTGCTGATTGGTGGAACATTAGCGTGTGTTCGTTCCCAATTCCACATGAATAGGAATAAATAAGCAATGGTTACCTGTTGGTGATGGCGCCGGACTGCGCCCTTCGTGATCGGTTGGTATCGTGATGCGTAGCGGCGGCATCGGGGAGCCCGAGCTGGCGGCGGCCGCTCCGCCCTCCTCCACGAGCGACTGGAACTCCAGACGGATGTTCGTCGATGGGAAGCGGAGCGTGCACCTGGGGGATAACGTCATCGTTTCGTTTTATTCATTTCGCTAAAATTTCAGCCCAGAACAAAGCACTGCAAAGGGCAGCTAGGGCAGCCGATGTACCCGACCTCTATTAACTATCCCCCGGGGTGTCCCACAAATCGTTCCCAACCAGACTCGGGATCCATACTGCTCCAATAAATATGCGATAACATACCGTAGCAGCAATTTTATCGATATAAATTGACGGATAAGGCATGTAGACTTGACCCAGACGCTCTAACAACCCAGTGGCACCCCCCATGGACAGTTCAGGCGGCCCGCAGTGCGGTCGATTTAATAACAATTCCGCGGTTTAATGAACCGTCGCTATAGCGATGGTATTATGTCATCGCTCTATCGTTAGAGGAGAAATGTACCCGAAGGTCTAGAGAAAATAACAATATAAAAAGGTATGGAATTGGACCCAAACGTCTGGCTCTTGTTAAGATTATTGGTTTACAAAATTATGGTGGAGATAATGTTTATTACATTTTTTTTGTATAAATCTGGCTAATATTTTGTCAGCTATTTAAAAGATATATCTATATATAAAAACACTTGTCCTGACTGACAATATCATCGTAGAGCCTACCTAAGCAGCTGAAACTAGAAACATGATTTTTTTATATTGGGTTCTTTTTATGATATAGGCACGCACTAAAGGCGAATTTTTTTATATTCCTCCTCTAAGGGGGTGAAATCCGTGCTGCAATTTTGTTTGAAAATCCGTGACTTTTGAAGTACGGCCTATGAAAAATCGTAATTAGCTTTTTGGTTAGTTATATATTATATATATATTATTTTGGAACATCTATATCCAAGGTAATAAATTATTTCTACCCGTGCAACGCCGGGTCTCTACAGATAGTATACTTATATAATAATAGCTTTATTATTAATATTATTAGTTAGTTTGATTCTACTGCAGGGCAAGAGACTCCCTTGCCTTTTCTCACTTTTTCAGTAGAATCCATGGGAAGAGTTTCAGACATGTAGCAGCAATTTGTGTGCAATTCTACATGCTGTATACCATAGTCTGCTCTTACTCTCTTACATCTCAGTATGATAACTAGCCAATACTCCATTCTGCCGGTAATTGCTTTTTTAAATTTCACAAATCATAGACACATTAATATTTTTTTTATTCCCTTTCATTTATACAATCTTTACGGCATAAAACAAGCTTGCCTGCGTTGCAGGGAATATTAAATTTTAAGTTTTGTGTACTCGGAACTCTCCTAACGTACCGCCTGGGTAACAACATGGATAAGTAGCTCAGGCGAGATCGTAAAAGAAGGATGTTTTTACGTCAGTGATTCTCAAAGTGGTTCTATTGGACCCTCGACAACACACGGGAAAGTTTAGGTCTATGTTGGCGGGAAAAAAACATTGCTTTCGATAGTAAAAACCAAAATATCGGTTTAGCATTACCTATCAATGTAGGCAGATACACAACTCTAAGAAAAAAAAAAAAAGATGGTTTCTGTAATTTATATTTCGGTGAAAAATTGTCATATCGAGGCTTTAAAAAAGCATTTTGTAGCTTTCATATTGTAATTGTTACATTTCTTGATGAGATATTTTTTTTGGAGGTCTTCACATTTATACATAAAACATTATACAGAAAAATATAATAACCAAAACGGTTCTTATGAATAAAACTAAACAAAGTAGTCGACAGCATTTGTAAAAGATAAAAAAAAATACAGTCAAATTAAAGCTCAAAGAGAAAGAAATTGATAAGATAAATGGTATATAATTTTACAATAATAATGATGATAACATTGTATATAATAAATTTTGTTGTGACGGAATGTCTGTATTTAGAATTTTGTAGGTCAGGAGAAAAATAAGTACAAAATTTAGTACAAAAAAAATTCCGAATCAAAAATATATTGAGATTTTGCATTAGGAATATGGTAGAAATGTAACAGCAGTGGTCTACAGAAACTGATGAAGTTTTGGATACGTGCTACGAGTAAAAAGTTTGTGAACCTATGTCCTAGATAAATCTACAGCCATTCAGGGTTTACGAGCGCTCCCTATCGTCGTGTCCGATCGCGAAATCAAACAGTAAAATAGCTAAAAATGGCTCTGCAAATGTTTCCTTGTCACGAAAGCCTCGTCGACAATCTCTATAGCGGCGTTTTTCTGTCCTGGGGGTCCTAAACATTTGCTATGAAACGAATCGTATTCTACTTTCGCCATCGCTTTAATCATAACGAAATCTGACCTAAACCGGGCATAGTATCATAACCTTTTTTTTACTCGTGGAAAATTCTCGTTAAACCTTCCAGGTCACACACGGTGGGGATGGCGGCCGAAGTGTGTCGGACTTGTACCGGCTAAAAACGCCGAGGTGACCACTTTTGTGCATTTTTTTAAGATTTACAGACGCTTGACCCTCGATCACAATTGTTGGAAGATGAAGATGAATCCGACGACGGACCGTGTTCGCCTAAAAATACATATTCACTCTTGAAAGCTCTCAAGTCATAAGAACGTGGAAGTATAGTCGCTGGAAGCATATTCCAATCCATAGCTATTCGCATGATGAATATAGAAGCGAATCTTTTCGTGCGATTATCATGATAAAAGAGGCTGGTGGAATTAGAGAATGTAGTTTTTGAGAACACTCTCCATTGTGTAACCGGTAAAAGGCATTACGTGAATGCTCGATGTTCTGCATTTTAGTCTCAATCCATCATCGCCGAGTAGTCTACGAGCCCTACGACCAATGGAATCCAGAGCGAGCGAGCTATTGATATTTAGCAGACCTCTCCCACAGGTGACAACAGTATTCCACAGCCGACCGCACCAGTGCCTGATACAGGGTAATCGGCACAAGAAATCGGCAGGGACCATGACGCTCGTAATCAATTATCCACAGCCCAGTTACGCCGCGACTTCCGTGTGCTATCTTGAAGGGAGATTTTTTTTTTACACTGGCTCGACATAGTGAATACAGAGTACCTGATGGTAAGTACAGTGTAGTCCAAAAACGAAAGCGACTATCAAAAGATGAAAATCCATTGATAGTCTATATCGTCATGTCGGCCCACATATACCACGACTGAAGGTCTATAGGTATATGAGCTACTGGATATACACAAGCTGATCCCGAAACGCGACAAGCCGAAACTGGTCACTATGGCGGACTTCACACCCATGTACTGTGGTCGCGATCCAGACGGGCACCGACGCCCTACCACCTCGCTGCTGCTCGTTAAGCACCACCCAGGAGTCACGTGTAGGGAAACTAGGGTAAAGCCTGCGGACGCGAGCAGCTTCCACTCCCAAAACAGCACAGCACATACAGCTTCCTCCGACATAAGTTTGACTGCTCTAGGTGCTTTGACATGTCTTAAACGATGTAACATTCGATCGGCGATAATCTGACAAATGTAATATTTGAAAAACTTATGTTTTATTTATTCTGTTCATTTAGGAAACTTTAAGAGTGTACATATGTCAGCCCCATCATACCCTTAGATAAGAATACCCAACATATTACATTTACTATTTTATTAGGGTTCACGGCAAAACCATTGGCCGGTACACTTCCGTGCATCGAACTGTATATCAATCGATGGCATTCAAAGTAATAGCTAATAATACTTGCGGAAAGCAACCCCTTCGGTGCGATTGAGGGGAGGTTTTTTTGAGGGTTCGTCGACCCGACCTGCGGATAAGAGACCGTTACACACGCGCGGCGTCGCGAATTCCTGGACGTATCTCTGGGTTTTTCCAGATTCAGTACTGATCTACGCAGCACATGCTTACCGGTGAAGAACAGCAACGTTGGGTGTCCTTTTTAAGGTCAGACGGTTCTTTTCACCATCGCAACATCTCAACCTGTATCAAGCGCAGGTGCGGTCGGGTGTCGAGTACTGTTGTCATCTTTGGGACGGATCCGCTAAATACCAGTTGGCGGCTTTGGACTCGATTGATCGCAGAGCTCGTAGACTTATTGGCGACGACTCTTTGTCAAAAATTAAAATGCAAAGTATCGAGTATCGACGTAGAGTTGCCTGCCTCGCGGTCTTTTACCGGTTGCACGGTGGAGTGTTTTCAGGAACTACATTCTTTGATTCCGCCAGCCCCATTCCACCACAAAACTACAAGACATCGTGTCGGATACCATCCGTATGTGGTGGATGTTCCTTATATCCGCACGAGAAGATTCGCTTCTACATTCATCATGCGAACAGCTAAGGAGTGGAATATGCTACCAGCGGCTATATTTCCGCGATCTTATGACCTGGGAGTCTTTAAAAGAAGAGTGAATAGGCATTTGTTGGGCGGACGCGGTTCATCATCAGACTCATCTTCACCTTGCACCAGGTGTGATTGAGGTCAAGCGTTCGACTATAAGTTATAAAAAAAAAAACGTCAGGACATCCGCATGGCACTGAGAACGGCGATCAGCTGCGGCACTTGTCACGTTGGCAACATATCAGCGCAAAGTGGATACAACCACAGTTGTATCTCTGATCACGCCGAAAGGGATATAGCGTGATAATATATTATTATTTATCATATTGCAAGGTGTATTTTACAAACAGTGGCATTAGTTTTTGTTTCTGTCTCTAGTGTGATCAAAGCTAAAACACGATATCCCAGAATTATTATCGAATCCGGTCTGGTTACATTTTAAAATATTTATAAGAATCAATTGAGAGTATATTTATTTATTTATTTTTGATTATAATGCTTAACGGAATGACGTCGTCTGGATGACGGGCATTCAAAAGGATGGTACTCGTACAGTAAAGACGTAAGTCTGGTCTTAATTAATGTGTAAGGAGATTATTAAAATATCAGGAAGGATTATTGTAAAAGAAATACGAGTCGTATTATTATTAAAACTGTTCTAAGGAAATGAGAATAAATGATGTACCTATGAGAGGAGTTGTGTTTTCACTTCTGAACATGGATATTAATATTTACAATATCTTCACACTCTTAAATGTAACATAATATACAAACATGTAGACCTACGGGTACGAAGCCTGAGGCCCAAGCCGCCGGTACTTAGGAGCTCAGAGTGAGGACCCTTCTAAGAATGCCTTCATCGAGTGACACAACAACCAAGCGAGAGCCTCTTAAGATAGTAGTCGAGGCTCTTTGCGATCAGCCCATCAGTCGATACGACTATTGGGACAAAATTCGTTAAATCCACATCCCACATACTGGTAATCTTGTCTGCAAGACCTAAATATTTTGGAGGCTTCTCTTTTTCTACTTAACGAGATTCTCATCATATGGTATGGTGATATATTGTTATTGATATTATAAGATACATTTCAACCCTCTAACTGCCGAAATTAATAACCTATCTACGTTTAATTCGCAGATTGATGGATATACCTCTCCCTTTCCAACTTGTGTATGCGAAAAGAGATGTGCTATAGTTGCTATAGTAACAAATCTAAGATTGGGGATAGGATAGGTTATTAATTTCGGCCATAAGGCGGTAAATATAATGAACGAAATTTCGCTCCACAACTAGAGAATTATAAAATGTACGAGTGAGGACATCAGCACGGATTGTATCTGTAAACAATCGAGCGATATTATCTATGACGGAGTATGAATGAAAACTATGCGCGTTGATAGACGATATTGTAAACAAATGAGTTATCCTGTTACACATATAAATATCAACAAATACAGCGACCTATATGCACTCGCACCCGTTATCTTTAATACTTGAGAAGGTACAAATCATTTTATGCTTTCTTTATTTATTAGAGCACTTACATAGTTTACATTAACATATACAAAAATATATAAGACACGAACAAGATACACTACAAATGCGACTACATTTAAAAGTGTAAACTACTTGCACTGAAGAAAGAAGAATGAAAATACGCCCCGCCCGGTTTAGTTGTGAAGGCCTTACCCGGTCGTCAACGCGTCCACATTCGAAAAAACACGAGCAACACACGGACAGGAACAGTAACACCGAAAAATAAAAAAAACAGATTTGCAAAAAAAAAACAAAAACAGAAGAAAAGAAAAGAAAAAAAAAAACAACCAAACAATAATTTATCCCACAATCCTCTCGAATAACATCCTTTTTTGAGTTACAAAATGGTATCAGAAGAAGAATTGAAGATATCGGAATGATGGTTTTTAGGGAAGACCTTTAATTTGTAAATTACATATATCAATTGAGGGATATTAATTAAAATATTTTGTCATGTTATTTAAGTTATGTTTCTTAAATTATTTGATAGTATTAAAATGTATTATTAAAATATTTTAAATCTTGTCAAGAGACACATCTTGAGAGCCGCGAATCGCCATATTGTAATCTTTCTCTTTGGTCGTGCTGTATTAGTTTTTGTGTTTTTAATAATATAATAAATATAAATATAAAAATAATCCGAGGCCGAAAACATCGATTACTGTTTTTATTGGGATCTATATATTAAAACCGGGCTTAGCGTCGACATATACATCATATCTTCTAAAGACATACATTGTATCTTATATCTTTCGTGTGTTCTCATAGGAACCGCTTTTTCTACACATATGTATATGTTTACAAACGCTAATTACCCAAATACATGCGACATACGAAGACTTGTATGTTGAGATTCCAATTTACATTCCTAAATCAACCTTGCGACGCTAATTTTAAAGTTGTAATTGCATCGCACCGTACAGTCAGTGTAAACTTGTGTAAACAAAGTTATCGATTCTACGATGTGACCTGCTTCAACGCCGTGCAGTGAATACTAAAATAAGAATGCGGCTGATACCGGCTATAGTTTGTGGCTTACTTAGAATTAGAGAAGAAGATCATGCCTGTCGTTATTGACTTTTGTTATGTGTGCCTGAGATTTACAACAAGAACTTGAGTATAGGTTAAGTATTTGCAGAGTAATGTCTATATTAACTAAATCGCTCCATTGGGGCAGGGATATTGTCTCACCAAGGATTTTCAAACATCTGAATCACGAGCGAGCGTTCTGAAGAATTATTTAACCTTATTTCAACCTCTTCCTTCCTTTAGAGAACCAGTCGCGTCGGTTTACGCAGTCACAGGTATAAGCTATTTCCTCTCATCCCGGCCAGGACTGAGAAGTTCTCTAACTCTTACTCTTTCCGTGTCGTTGGGCTGTGGAATGGTCGTCCAGCGAGCGTGTTCTCATCGTCCAATGATATGGGGTCTTTTGAACGAAGGGTAAAGAGATATTCGTGCATGCCGGCATGATCAATGCGACTATCGATAGGTATTCCTTTACTTTTGAAAATCGTAGTCATTTTTTGGACTGCACCATGCTTATCATAAGGTGTGATGCGGTGACTCTGATAAGTCAGTAAAAAAAAAATCAATAAAATAGTCATCTTCCTATCTGCAGACAAATTAGCAATATATCCCACCCATCTTTCCTTACTTTAGCTAAAAATTCATCAGCCATAAAACAAAAAAGTGTATTAAATTTATGTCGCTGTTTCAGACAAATAGTGATGTAACATAAGGCACATTACAACTTCGAGATCCTTCTAAACGGTAGCGGCTGGGACCAACAGGTCGACAACAAATCTGCACCCATGCAAACTGAACCTTGAGGCGACGGCAACAAAGTTGAAAATAGGACGTTCGCCGTCTCCCGGTCCGCTGACTGAGCCATATCGATCGTCCCCAGACGTCCTTCACCTCGTGCCCTTTGCGAATTCGCGTCTGATTTAGGGAACTACATGTTCCTATGGGACCTATATGGAACCTATTACACAATGTCTGAAGTCTATAGTTCTCAAACAATGCGTCCTATCAGTTATGACGTATGGTGCCGAGACGTGGACACTAACGAACTTCATCAGTAAAGTCGCTCAGCATGCGATTTGGTTCCCCCCTCCCCCTCTACCATAAGTTGACTAGACGCCGTGCGGGTTTGCACTCTTATGTGGTTGACATTCCAACAGCTCGCACGAAGCGATTCGTCTTCTCCTTTTTGCTGCGAACCGCCAAGGAGTGGAATTCACTTCCTGCGTCTGTGTTTCCAACTTCTTATGACATGGGAATCTTCAAACGTCGAGTGAATCGGTATTTGCTGGGTGAGCGCGCTCCATCGACGCCCTCATCATCGCTTTCCATCAGGTGAGATTGTGGTCAAGCGCAAATCTATCACTAATAAAAAAAAAAGATTGAACCAGCTGTATTGTGCATCTCTCTGAAGGACAAAACTCGAAATAAAGTTATCTGACAGAGATCCAAAGTTATAGACATAGCTCTACACGTATAAGCAAGCTGAAGTGACAATGGGCAAGACATATATTTCGAAGAATGCGGATTCTTGGGTTCGAATCGTGGTATGTTCCCCGGCAAGGTGAAGCAAATTGAACATGATTGGATGGAAAGAAGCGAAGGTCGGACTCCATGGCGCTTATGAGGATATGTCAATTTCCTGCAGTGGACTAGTAACCTGAGTTTTTTTTTACACTGGCTCGACATAGTGACTGCAGAGTACCTGATGGTAAGTACAGTGTAGTCCAAAAACGAAAGCGACTCTCAAAGAATGAAAATCCATTGATAGTCTACGTCGTCATGTCGGCCCACATATACCGCTACTGGATATACACAAGCTGATCCCGAAACGCGACAAGCCGAAACTGGTCACTATGACGGGCTTTAACACCCATGTACTGTGGTCGCGATCCAGACGGGCACCGACACCCTACCACCTCGCAAAAGTGAGTGATCTGGTGGTGAAACGTGATCTTTTACGATGGCTCTTATTAGATCCACTTAAACTCAAAATAATGTCATTTAAATAGGCTTATCACAAGCACTTTCAAATCGTCAATAATAAGAATCTGCCAGCGGTTCGGAAAGCAGGACCTGCCGAGATAAACTGGCAAGTAACCAAAGTATACTATATATAGAAAGTATATATAAGCAAAGCGTGAATGAAAATGAAAAGCAAAAATATTAAATGAACCACATGTTTTTTAAACAGACTGTTTTATTTATAAACCGATTGAAGTCAAATGAACGCTAAGTGTTTAAAGCAATCTTTCACAATACATTAGTGAAAACCGAATACAAATAGGTTAAGCCGTTTCTGAGATCAGTGGGCAAAAACGGGTACAGATATGTGTATATTGGTTTTTTCACCAAACAAAACATTTTTCTAAGCCACATCGCGCAAGTGAAATTTTTATGGCTACTCGCATAAATGTATACAAACTTGCAAAACATTGTATCTACGGAATGTTGGCTAGGGAACAGATTTATTATGTGGGAGCCCCAAAACGCTTTTTAGGTATTGTTCTATACAGACAAATATCGAGCACCATAAAATAATAATGAACCTTTAGAAGCCAACAATTAAGGAATAATATTTGTTTATTCCTAGTGATAATGAGAATGAAATTCACTATTAACAGTAAGAAAATGCAATACATACATAAACAAATTGCAAAAATACAATTTTCTCTTTCTGATTTGACATAGAACGAAAACCAGCGCTGCAGGCTCCCTCTGTGGCTTTAGACTGATGAGGGTCCCATTTTCGCCATGTTTATATGTTTTCTATTTTCTTTTGTTTCTGTGTGTTGTTTGTGTCGTTGCATTTCAATTTATGGTTTTTTGTTGGATTGTGGCGAAATAAATACATTTTCAATTCATTTCATTTCACATAGTGACCACACCACACGTGTTGGTAAGCATGGTGCAGACCAAAAAAATGAATTCGAATATCAACAGTAAAGAAAAACCTATCGCTAATAGCAGTATTCACGCCAGCCTGTACAAACATCTCTTCACGGTGGGAACACGCTCGCCGGAAGACCGTTCCACAGGTCAACGACTCGTCCAAAGTAAAAAAATGAAGAATGCAAGAATACAACATAAAAATAAATTTTAAAAATGAAACAGTATCATAAGCATAGATTCAACAAAATCAATTCCTTAATAATATCATAGATTACGTTATTATATGTCTTTTTTTTTACTTGGGGAAAATCCTCATAGGACCGTCCCGGCCTCACAAGGGGGTAGCAGCCGCGGTGTGCCGGACTTTTACCAGCTAAAAACCCCAAGGTGACTACTTCTGCGAATTAGTCGGGACTGCGGGTCCTGTAATCAATTCGCCGCATTATTATATATGTCTATATTATCTTTTAGTTAGATGTCACGTTATTCTAGTAAATAAAGATATTTTATTTTAAGTACTTTCTTTTAAGTAGTTAAGGAACTTCTTAGCCTTGGCCGGGATATGAGTTGCCGTACAGCCTTGACTCCGTCAACCCTTGCGCGTGGTTCTTTTATGGGTGGGAGAGGGTGGAACAAGGTTAAATAACACTTTAGTATATTAGCCGTGATACAGACAATAGAAAATGCTTAGTGAGGCAATATGTCTGCGCAAATGGAGCGGTTCAATATGCTTAATTATTCTGTTAAGGTACGTGTTGGAGACTGGCAGTCGCGATTCGGCAACGGTGACCCAGCAGTGGCTGCCAGAATCCAGACTGGCCCTTAAATAGATAACATGTATAATAAATTGGTTATATCGGTCGGTTTGGGAGTCGAAACTGCTCGCGTCCGTAGGCTTTACCCTATTTTCCCTACACGTGACTCCTGGGTGGTGCTAAACGAGCAGCAGCGAGGTGGTAGGGCGTCGGTGCCCGTCTGGATCGCGACCACAGTACATGGGTGTAAAGCCCGTCATAGTGACCAGCTTCGGCTCGTCGCGTTTCGGGATCAGCTTGTGTATATCCAGTAGCTCATATACCTAGAGACCTTTAGTCGTGGTATATGTGGGCCGACATGACGATGTAGACTATCAATGGATTTTCATCCTTTGATAGTCGCTTTCGTTTTTGGACTACACTGTACTTACCATCAGGTACTCTGTTGTCCCTATGTCGAGCCAGTGTAAAAAAAAAAATATTCAATCCAGACTCTATGATATCATGGGTCTGTCATGTTTGTAACGAACAATACCACTGTACAAATAAGGGTGTCATAACCGTACTCAATGCGCTGGCTCGGACGGCACTTGGCAACAGGACCAAGTGGGGGGGTTAGGTGGGGGGTGGGGTGGGGTAAGGATGCGATGACGTCACTGCGGTCAACGGCCCGAGCGGACCGCGCCATGGTGTATACGTTTGATAGTGGTTCAATTCGAAACAAAATTTATATGCGTAAAAGCCACATGCCCTATCCTTGTATGGTGTATACTCACCATATCCTCAAAAATGAAAATGATCTTCTTCATTCATAATGGGAGCAGCAAAAGAAGGGAATGCAATCCACCACCACTAGATGCCGTGTCGGATACGATCCGTATGTGGTGGACGTTCCTTATAACCGCACGAAGAGATTCATTTCTACATTCATCATGCGAAAAGCTATGGGGGCGGAATATGTTTCCAGTGAACACATTTCCACGATCTTAAGACTTGGGAGCCTTTAAGAGACGAGAGAATAGGCATTTTCTAGAGGGACTGGGTGCATCATTGGCTTCATCTTGATTTTCCACCAGATGTCCTTGAGATCAAGAGTCTACCTGTAAATCATTAAAAATAGCATTCTAACATTCTATCTTCGTTTCAATACAAGACCACGCTATGTCAAAATGGGCGCCAAGCAATATACGTGTTAAATATACCTAGGATATATTTATATCATACTAGCTGACCCGGCAAACGGTTTGCCATATAAGTTATTTCTAGGTGAAAACTGATCAGTTATCTAGCGGGATGAAGAATGATTAATTATTACTAAAATGGCTATTAAAAGATAGGGGTTGATGATAAAAGGTTAAAATTTTAGGGTTGTATGTATTTTTTAATATTATAGAAAAATAAACCCAAAAAATTGTCCAAAAATAAAAAATAATGTTAAGGGTGAATAACCCTTATTACTTAGGGGTATGAAAAATAGATAGGAGCCGATTCTCAGACCTACTGAATATGCATATAACATTTGGTAAAAATCGGTACAGCCGTTTCGGAGGAGTAAGGTAACTAACATTGTGACACGAGACTTTTATATATATAGATATAATACTGTTAGGATAAAAGAAAAGATACCAAATAGTTTTCTCCGTGGGGGTCACAGAGTTTTCACATTTAATAATATATCCTCTCAAAAGGCCCCTCTCCTCATTTTTTTTATACTGACGGGACCAAGTGTCCATTGCTCCTGATGGAGAGTACAATGTAGTCCAAGAACTACAAAGGCCGACGAAAGCCCGTTGACAGTGTCCATCGCTATGTCGGCCCACGCATACTACGATGGAAGCTCTCTAGGTATTATAAGTCTTCACACTTGTTTACCGTGGTCACGACCCAGTTAAGGCAATCGCCCTGCCACCTCAAAACTTAGTGTGTATTATATAACAAATAATAAAAAAAATCTTCCATTCGCCAAAAATTGTTGAAATAATGTGCAAGTTACGCTACACTTTCAAGCTTCTCTCAAAAGCGTGCTACTGCCCACTTGTTCAAACATCAAGCGTGTCAATTTGGCACTCCAACACGTGGTAAAAGCTTAACTTGACAGCGCCAAAACCTCTACGTCGCACACTTCCCTTTGACTCAGACCCTATCTACCCCTTAATTCCCAGTATACTGCCATTCCTACAATACCTCTAAACGTGGATTTAATAAAACATTTCGCGTGAAATGTAAACATGGACGATATAAGCATATTCGCAAAAGTTATTTTTTATATGTATCGACCGTTTAGGGTGTGTCGTACATTTTTTTTAATTTATTTATTTAACCTAAAATAGTTACACTAAAAGACGAATATAATTCTTCACAAACTTATAACCTAGTGCAATTAATATTAAGGTCTCGCCGCATAAAAAAAAAATTAAATGAAATATAATAATGGGTTAAAAAATACAATTAATGTAGAAAAGGAGAAAACAAATAAATAGGAAAATTGTAAAGCTATGGATAAAGACGTAAAACACATGATTTATATTTATTTAGATTATTATTAAACAAATCCAGCGTCTGCTACTTATTATATGGTTTTTCTGCAAGACAGAATGCTGTTGGTGAGGAAAGCCTTTTACAACTTCACCGGGAGAGAAGGGAGAGCACTTAAGATTGGGTTAGCCAGCGATGTCAGAGGAGAGTGCTAGTTCGCGCCCCACGGCCGGCGGACACGCGGTAGAAGGAGTACCTAGGAGTATTTAGTCTGTAGGGGTCCGACACACTGGAGCAGCGGCTCTCACTGTTGCCCTGATTGTCCTAAGTAGGATTTTTTCCTGATTAAAAAAAATCCAACGAGTTATGGATTGGGCGGCAACGCAAGGGCTTCTCTAGGTGTACGAGTCTAGAATTGAATCGCCAACCAGGAAACGAACCTGAAAGTGATCCACTAGCGTTTATGAAGAGACTATCTGAGGAGCAGCACCGTTAATTCCATAGATGCATGAAAGCATTGCATACCCTTATGATAAATAAGTCTGGAATAAATTGCTTAAAGTTAATAAAAAAAGAAGCATTTATATTCATATCTATTCTATATTCACGCCGTCTAATTTTCCTATGAAAGCAATATAATAATTACTATAACAATATAATATTCAAAATATTTACGCGAATTCTGCCTACCCTGTCCAAACACCTTATGCATGTCACTGCTGAGGAGGAACGCCGAAATTGAGATTCGGGTCGGTCAGGGTTTTCAAAACACACTGTATAACAGTAAACTGTCACTAATATTATTTTGAACAACCCATAAATAAATAATGAGGTACCCACCCGTATGTTAAGTTTTATACATTTATCAATGTAATTCAAATTGACAAAACCAAATTAAAATTTATTATGTATCTACTATTCAATTTGCTTTCAACTACTATTCAAATTGCTTTTAGTAAAATTTAGTAAATTTTTAACTCTTATCTTGTTAATGTGTTTGCGGAGATACGTCAGAAATAAAAAATCTATGGCTATTATTTTTTTAATTTAATAACTTAATATTTTTTATTAATTTTTTAGATAATGTCTCAGTTTTCGAACGCACCTTTAATTTTTCTAGATATTCTTGGGCTATAAAGGTTAAGTGATTTTGAAGATTATTTTGATATTAAAAAAAAAACACATTCTGCCAAGTTAAGGGTTAATATTTGTCATCAATTTAGTTAGGTTTAACTTCAAATATGTTCGGTTAGTTACAACAAATATCTTGCTTACTTACACAATTTTATGAGATATGACTAAAACTGTGAAAATCGTTTTTTTTTATTCCGCTTCCAGTTTAAAAGTAAGCAACAATCATCTATGTCAGTAGTCAGTAGATTATACTATTGATTCGTGACCTACCACGCAGAGCCCTGGTGTTTGATATAAACCATATTGAGAGTCAACGATTTAAACGAGCCAATCCAGATAGAATATATTAAAGCGGATAACATCGTTTACATCGTCCATCGTAAACAAATAATAATTGATGTAGGGCGCCCGTTGTCGCCCGCCGTAACGCGCCAGGTCATGTCTGACGCAAATTGCATAATACCCTTTATCAATACTGCCCACGACAACTGACGTGGGACCGACCGCGTGGAAAATGATCAAAACACGTTCTCTTATCATTGTATTTAACGCTGCGAACGCTATTCGCCTCAAAAGGAGTGTTTTTCGTTACCGGCCTCATACAGTATCTTCTATAATATAAAAATGAATCGCAAAATGTCTTGATAAGCGCGAAACTCGAGAACGGCTGAACCGATTTGGCTGTTTTTTTTTTTTTTTTGTTGTGTTTGATGAAGTCTGAGGAAGGTTATTACGGCGAGAAACATTTTAAAAATTCCCTGCAACTGTCTAAAAATAACACTTTTCTGTATTCTCATACAAAAAAATCGTAATAATATTTAAAAGTCAATTTGAACTTTAACACCATACCATAAAGTTTAAATGTCAGTGGACGGGTCCCGGGAAGGCAAAACAATTGAGTGAAGTATAAATATTAATGTCAATATTTGTCAATTTTTATACATATAGCATTAAGGCCAGGTTCCTTCAAACGATTTTCAAAAAAATCTAACGGGGAAGCTATTAACATTAAAAAAACAATGTGACTTTGTTTTAGAGAAATAGGGCAGAACAAGGTCTGCCGGGACAGCTAGTTTTTATTATTTTTTTTAAATATAATTAGGGAAACATACTTCAACATAAAAATAATACATAAAGAAGAATCAAAATAAAAATCAAGCTAAGAAAAACAATCAGAAATAGAAAATCTATAATCCGGCGTCGCCGACTTCGCCGAAGAAGGATAGTCCAGTCAACTGTCGCTAACCGATGCGTTTAATTAAGCTCCAACGCGCAGTTCCCCTCCGACGTAATCTGGAGCTTCTTTCAGCGTTTCTTCTCAAGGTAATCGCTTCATAAACGCTGGTAGATCTCAGTGAGGTACTTTCCCTGGCTGGACGCCCTAGTCGAGGTTCGTCCCCACAGAGATGCCCTTGCGTTGCCACCCAAACTCACTCGCTGGCAGAGCACGTCAACTGTAACATTAGGCGTTCGGAAGCGCGCGTTTTTTTTTAAAGGAGAACATTATAGAGTCATAACCGAAATGGCTCTTGGGACTTAGGTGCGTTCATACTTTTATTATTTTATTGGGTTTGGGGTTTCGTCTTTTGGCGCGATAAGCACTGCAATTGTAAATGACATTTATTCTACTCATAGATGGGCAAAATGTAATCAGATTAATAAAAATGATTGACGATTACATTTTACGTTTTTTACCATTAATATGACTGCATTTTGCTCATCTATGTTTTAAACACTACGGAATCCCAGATTGTATACATACACATTAATGATTTCTTTATGCTTTAAATGGATTTAATCATGATTACAGAACAAGAAAATTAAAATTACGACTAGATTTTGTAATCGTTAATCATTAATCAGATTATATTTTGCCCATCTCTGATTCTACTACTATTTGTAATATATAAACAAACTCTGTTTGAAAACCTATTGAAATAAATAAATCATTTCATTTAATAAATGACACTTTAAAAAGAGAAGTCTCTTGTATTAGAATGCGGACACTTGAAACCAATTTGGCTCAATCAATAAGTGAAGTCTACGAGATCTCTGATAATTTCAAATTAAAAATGTTGACCTTTCATTCTACGAGCACATGAGACAGGTACATGCTATGAAAAGTATGTACGTGTGTAATATACACCCTGTCCGACCCGTGATGGCGTTACTTGGTATCGATTTTATATTCTATGATCCGGCAAACGTTGTTTTGCTATATAAGGTTTTGTAATATCTTCTAAGATGTTCATTGAAATTAAGAGATGTCAAAGACAATTTTGTTCACAATTAAATACCCTTAATCAACAACACATTTATTTGGATAAAGATTAATATTATTACGTTGATACAACTCTTAACAAATAATGCATTAATTTCGACCAAATTTGTTTATCATAAAAATGGTTCTAGTGACTTAATCTTAAAAGATAGACATATACTGTCCTGGACATTTTTTTAGATCATTTCAAGAGGAATAATTCTTTCTTACGTTTATTTTTGGTATCTTGAATCGTTTTTGCAGCGCACGCAATGGAAGCCCTCAAGGATGAATAATTTTCCCCCGTTTTTTTCACATTTTCCATTATTTCTTCGTTCCTAATAATTGCATCGTGATGATATATAGCCCGAAGCCTTCCTCGATAAATGGTCTATTCAACTCAAAAAGAATTTTTCAATTCGAAACCAGTAGTTCTTGAGATTAGCGCGTTCAAACAAACAAACTCTTCAGCTTTATAATATTAGTATAGATTAACGTTCATCTTATTAAATAAATATCTAAAGAAAATACCCAAATAATAATAATCATAAATCTCCACGCTAAATTCCTTTTGGTGTAAGCAGAGATGCAAACTCGTGCGCGTGGTATTTTTATGGAAGGGTAGAACAAGGGTGCGTACGTAGCTCGTGAACGATGGTAAAAAGGAAAGTAAAAAAATCGTGCTAGTAGCTCATGACTCCCACAGGCTTTCATTAGTCTTTACACAGATTTTTGTATGAAAATCTGAAAAATAGCACCGCAATGGCGTCACCCAAGATTAGATGATATGGTAAATGACGTAAACAAGTCCCCTAGATACATTCATGCAAAGGAGGCATAATGACGGTCTGTATATTTTGTGGAAACAATGGAATGACGTCACCGAATACGGGATGTCGCGTCGCCCGCTACTGCGGCCTCGATTTCTTGACATGTCAAAATAGACAGGATTATACATTCAAAAATACAGATCTCTCGCGGCAGTATTAATATTTTTTCATGTACTGTTCCGTATTCGTATTTGTGTGCGGGTAACTTTCGACAGCTCTGACAACACCGTACGGGTTGTCAATTGAGCTTTGCTCTCGCTCGACCGATCCGCTGAGTAAAACGACATAAAACATACAACTATTTATAAACTCAACAATAATCCGATTCCAAAGTGTACAAGTGTGCTTGGAAGATCCTCAAAGACACCAGTATCCTGGAGGAGAAGCAGGGGCCCCTGAGGAGTTGGCGACCTGGTGGTCGCGGTAAGTGAGACTCTTTAGGCAGCCCGTGCCACTGTTGCGGAGCTATCGAACTACCGTACATGTACTAAAACATTTATTTTTTAGAATATTTACATAGTCTACATTGACACATACATAAATATATAACATGAACAAGATACATTGCAAATGCGGCTATATCTAAAAGTGTAGACTACTTGATCAGAAGGAAAATTTAAATAGGAGCAACGCATGGACTGAAACAGTAACAAAAAGAAAAACACTAATCTATTTAGCAAAAATATATATATATTTTTTATAACTTATAGGCGAACGCTTGACCTCAATCACACCTGGTGGAAGGTGAAGATGAGTCCGATGATGAACCACGTCCGCCTAACAAATGCCTATTCACTCTTCTTTTAAAGACTCCCAGGTCATAAGATCGCGGAAATATGGCTGCTGGTAGCATATTCCACACCTTAGCTGTTCGCATGATGAATGTAGAAGCGAATCTTCTCGTGCGGATATAAGGAACATCCACCACATACGGATGGTATCCGACACGATGTCTTGTGGTTTTGTGGTGGAATGGGGCTGGTGGAATCAAAGAATGTAGTTCCTGAGAACACTCTCCACCGTGCAACCGGTAAAAGACCGCGAGGCAGGCAACTCTACGTCGATGCTCGATCCTTTTAATTTGCATTTTAATTTTTGTCAAAGAGTCGTCGCCAATAAGTCTACGAGCTCTACGATCAATAGAGTCCAAAGCCGCCAACTGATATTTAGCGGATCCGTCCCAAAGGTGACAACAGTACTCAACACCCGACCGCACCTGCGCTTGATACAGGTTAAGAAGTTGCGATGGTGAAAAGAACCGTCTGACCTTAAAAAGGACACCCAATTTTTTTGCAGCTGTTTTCGCTCTAAACTCAATCGACCGCACAAAGTTCAAGTCAGCTGTCAGCTCTAAACCGAGGAGCTCAAGACCATCAGTCACCGGCAAGGAAACACCCTGGAAGATGGGAGTCAGGTGAAAAGGACTCCGTTTAGCGGAAAAAAGACACGCCTGTGTCTTGGTAGCATTAAAACTAACCAGATTCGCATCGCCCCAATCAGAGACATATTTAAGTGCCAAATCTGTTCGCTTCACCATAGCCTCCCTCAGCAGAGAGATCTCGACGGCATCTGCCCGCGGTCCAGATAAGTACCTATCAGTAACAGTGCTATCATCCGCATACCCAAGGATACCGGGTTTAAGCAGATCGTTGATGCGTAGCAGAAACAATGTTGCTGAAAGTACTGATCCCTGAGGAACACCGGCAGTAATTACCAATTGGTCCGATGAACAGCCATCAACTACTACTCGTATAGACCGTTCTCTCAGGAAATCATTGATCCAGACTCTGAGACACTCCGGCAGCCCATAAGACTGGAGCTTGCTTAATAGGCTTGCGTGCCAGACCCTATCAAACGCCTTGGAGATGTCAAGAGAGACAGCAAGGGCCTCTCCGTGCTTCTCAATGGCTTCACCCCAGTAATGGGTGGCACACACTAGGAGGTCCCCAGTAGACCGGTTCTGACGAAAGCCATATTGCCGATCACTGAGAATATCATTTTGCTCTAGGTATGCCAGCAATTGACGGTTGATTATCCGCTCCATTACTTTTGAAAAAAGTGAGGTGATGGCGATTGGTCTATAATTAATAGGGTCGGCACGGCTACCTTTCTTGGGAACTGGTTGCACATTTGCAAGCTTCCAACACTCGGGAACAATACCGGTCCGCAAAGAGAGACGAAACAGGCGTGTCAAAACAGGAGACAACTCTGGAGCACAGGTTCTAAGAACTCTTGCTGGGATACCGTCTGGTCCACTGGCTTTGTTCACATCTAGACCACGAAGCACTGAGCGCACAGAAAAAAAATTAAAAAAAAAAAAATGAGAGGAAAGGAAAAACCAACTAAACTATATCTTAACTCAACAATCCTCTTGAATAACTTCCTTTTTTGAGTTTCATAATAGTATCATTGAATATATGGAGATCAGTAGAGCTCAACTTAGAATTGTACAGCCTTGTCAAACAAGTTAAAAAAAAAGTTAAAATTATGAAAAAATATTTGCTTGTCACTGGTTATTTTAGTAAAACTACAATATTATATTTATCCAAAGATAATAATAATAATATATCATCACGTTGTGCTCTTTTACAGGTGAGCAGAGATACAATAGTAGCTGTATACACTTTGCACTTCTATGTCGCGACCGATGGATCAGCAGCGCAGCTCATCCCCTTTTTTCTCGAACTGTCAATATGTTGGTGACCGGGGACGGTCTTCACAACATTACCGGGCGGGAGGTAATCCCCGTTCACACAGCACAAATACACGTGCCATTTCTATTATAAGCCGTGGTGGCTGCCGGCAGAATAGAATAGCACCCCCCTCTTCTTGCTGAGGTGTCGTAAAAGGCGACTAAGGTATCTCTTTAACACCGCAATTCAACCAGGTGTTCAGAGAAGGAAAACTCGAACAAACCTGCATCCTGCTCCCTCCCGATCGTACTGGTTCTCCTTTCCATCGGGCCTGAGGGAGCTCGGACGAGAGAGTGCTTTACTGGCTGCGCGTCCAGCTATGCACTTAAATATCTCCTGCGCAATTGACTGTTTCCGTTAACTGGACCTCGATTTTCTTAACCGGTGTTGAAACAGTCGCCGTGGCCGAAACCGGCTAGGACATCATCATCATCATATGCCATGCGAGTTACATAACGATGTTTATCTTCACCGATGAGCATGTGATGCCTAAGTCTGCATATAAACTGGAAAAATCCAGAATTATGTGCCGGGATTCGAGCCTACACCTGTCGTCGCCGCGCCTGGATACTGGTCACTCTTCTACTAGGCCACCACAATATAAAAATAAACACTATTTCATACAACATTAATATTTAATTTATTATACTGTACTTATATTTATTATCAACTAGCTGTCCCGGCAGACCTTGTTCTGCCCTATTTCTCTAAAACAAAGTCACATTCTTTTTTTTTAATGTTAATAGCTTCCCCGTCAGATTTTATTCTGTCAAAACCAATTGGCCTGTCGGCTGTTTTTTAAAAATTGTTTGAAGGAACCTGGCCTTAATGCTATATGTATAAAAATTGACAAATATTGACATTAATATTTATACGTCACTCTATTGTTTTGCCTTCCCGGAACCCGTCCACTAACATTTAAACTTTATGCTATGGTGTTAAAGTTCAAATTGACTTTGAAATATTATTACGAATTTTGTTGTATGAGAATATAGAAAAGTGTTGTTTTTAGACTTTTCCAGATATATTTTTATAATTTTTCTCTCCGTAATAACCTTCCCCAGACTTCAACAAACACAACAAAAAAGAAATCAGCCAAATCGGTTCAGCCGTTCTCGAGTTTCGCGCTTATACACATTTAACGATTCATTTTTATATTATAGAGAAGATAGATACAATAACACTTCTTTAAAGAGGATGTCAGGCGTCTCAAGTCATGCCATGCGTCACGGATGACGTCATCATCAACAATAGCCCATAGAAACGCTGCATTAGTATTTTTTGGTCAGCTTTCCGTCCATTCATACGCTCGAGTAGGTAGCTAGAGGCGCGACACTGAATTCTAAAATATCGACATAGATATATGTAAACATTAATCAGAGTTATCTAATTCCCGGCTTAGATTTTTTTTTTAAATTATTTATAGGCGGACGCTGGACCTTAATCACAACTAGTGAAAAGCGAAGATGAGTCAAAAACATTGGCTATCCGACATTCCTCAATCATTGCCGCATTGTATCCTTCAAACGGGTCTCGATCGGCAAAGAGTTATTGCAAAAAAAGACGCCATTGAGGAATTCAAACATCTGTCGCGCTCCCAGACGACTTGAGATTGATAATAGGATCTGTTGCCATAGTGATTTGCCTTAGAGCAATTTGAATCTTACTGTACAGTTATAAGATAACAAGTCCTTTAAAAGAGATCATACACCTCATTGGCTCGCCAAGAATAATCTACTTTAAGTGCTGTGCAATAAGGATTGTTATAGATTAATCAGACGGCACCAGACAGTCATAACAGAGTAGTTAATGTATTTTTTTTAATATCAACGGATTTATAATTCTTTAATTATTATTTTTTATTGTTAATATTCGGAATAACCCTAATACCAGTGGCGTTCATCCTATATAAGCAATGCATATTTTCCAATAATGATTTTGGATAAACTACTTAAAATCCTACTTTCTACTAGTAATATTATTAATGCGAAAGTTTGTTAATATTTTTGTTACTCTTTCACGATAAAACTACTGGACGGATTTGCATGAAACTTTTACAGTAATATAGATTATACATCGGAATAACATATAGGCTACAATTTGTAATGATTTTATGTAATTTTGGTTGTAATATAACGATACATGTCAATTAAGTCGGAAAAAAATCAAGCCTCTGGGAGCTATCTTGGCGTACACTGCCTAAACCATTGGAGTTACACAAAGATGTATAGTAGAATTGTTTGTCTTGAATAGTTCTAAATAAAAGTCCGCGACAGCATATATATCTACTTTTTATGTGGAAGCCACTACGACAAAAATTGTGAACCATAAATTTAATTAAATGAGACACTATTTTACAATGCACATTTTAGTATATTTATCAAACTCTCATCAAAATCGATAAATTTCTCGCTTTAAATATTTCATGTAGATAAACTTTGTCTTTCATACCAAGTAATTTGGTTGAATAGATTAAAAGTTATCACGATATAATTGACTTGAATGGAGCGTCATTAGTAATTTTAGTTATTTAGATATATTTTTTATTAGTAAAGTAAATAGATTATTTTTTGTTTTCATTACATTAATATAATTTTACGCGCGTAAAACATATTATAATACAGAAGATATTCACTAGAAATCTATACTAATATTATAAAGCTGAAGAGTTTGTTTGTCTGAACGCGCTAATCTCAGGAACTACTGGTTCGAATTGAAAAATTCTTTTTGAGTTGAATACCCCATTTATCGAGGAAGGCTTTAGGCTATATAACATCACGATGCAACTATTAGGAGCGAAGAAATAATGGAAAATGTGAAAAAACGGCGAAAATTATTCATCCTTAAGGGCTTCCATTGCGTGCGCTGCGAAAACGGTTCAAGATACCAAAAATATATGTATGAAAGAATTATTCCTCTTGAAATGATCTAAAAAAATGTCGACGACAATATATGTCTATCTTTTAAGATTAAGTTACTAGAACCGTTTTTATGGTAATCAAATTTGGACGAAATTAATGCATTATTTGATAAGAGTTGTATCAACGTAATAATATTAATCTTTATCCAAATAAATGTGTTGTTGATTAATAGTATTTAATTGTGAACAAAATTGTCTTGGACACTTAATTTCAATGAACATCTTAGAAGATATTACAAAACCTTATATAGCAAAACAACGTTTGCCGGATCAGCTAGTAATTTATATGAAAGAATTATGTTTGCCGGGTCAGCTAGTTAAATATAAAAAAGGGAACATTATTATGCGTTCCATTTTCTTACCATCTATTGTTTCGGTAATAAAAGTAGAAAATTTAAGAATACAAATTAATTACGCGAATGCAGCGCCGCTTACGGAAAGCAGAGTAAACTTTTCACAGATGAAATCGATTTTCTAATTCAATTTTTTTTTTACTCATTTTGATTACAATAGTTGCACTAATAAAACACAGACTTCATTCTTAATAAACTTATAACGTAGTTCATTATATATAAAATGAACACTTCGTGCAAAAATATTAAAAATTTCTACTTTAAAGGTGTTAATAATAAGTTTAAAAAGATACAGAAGGTAGTTCTACACGACACGGCACGCATTGTTAGGAGGTTCCTCACTCTGAGCTCCTAACTACCGGAGGCTTGGGCCTTAGGCCTCGCCCCTGTAGGTCTACATGTTTTTATATTTTAAAATTGAAAAATATTGTAATTATAATGAAGAAAGAGATTTAAGTTTAAAAATATAAACAACGTGGAAATGGAAAAAACAAAACAAAGAAAAGACGAAAATTGAAGAGTTATGGATAGACAATATCGTTCCTTTATATCAGAATATAGTAAAAAAGTGTAGTTCTTTTAGAAAAGGTCTAGTTTTTAAAACGATGCTCTCAGGATAAAAAAACGCACTTTTCCTAAAGGCGTTGGAATCGGAGAATCCTGTTCACAGTAAGTCATAGACCAACCTTTCCTCTATTAGCTTTAGAAATACAATTTACGGGATTTTTGGTATCCTTTTCACCAATGGTTGCCTGGAAAAACCATTCGTAGTGATAAAAAAAAAACTATAATACTAGATTACTCAGAGCATCTAATTTTAACTTGTTCCAAATTCTAAAATATCCCACGAATTTAGGCCACAATGCACCCTTATGCAGAATGCCACGGCTGTACAATTCTATACCGAGATCTACTGATTTCAATTTATTTAATGATAGTATTTTGAAACTCAGAAAAATAGTGTTATTCGAGAGGATTGTAGAAAAAGTTACTGTTTACTTGATTTTTTTTATTCTATTCCTCTCTTTTGTTATTTTTTTTTTGCAAATTTCATTAGTGTTTTTCCTTTTGTTAGTTACTGCCGCTATCCGTATGTTGTTCGTGTTTGCATATTTCAATACTTCTGTACAAGTATTCTCAAGTATTAAATATAATATAATCACATTTTATAATGTACCTCGTTCACGTCTTATATATTTATGTATATGTTAATGTAGATTATATACATTTTTAATAATAAATCTCTGTATAATTTTCGTTTATAATAGTCACTATACCATAATAGACTTTATGAATTCAACAAACTGTATATTACAATATTGTGCGCGGATATAACGCGTTATTTGGCAAAATAAAACATCTTAGTCTATACTCATAATGTTTGGCAATAAAAACATAGGAAAGGCGTCACGGAGTCTCGGAGAGCGCTGACCCCGGCGGAGAGCTAACTCCATGTGGCTGGAAGATACCGAGCCAAGTGGCCTGCATTTTTTCCCTGAACGCAAAAACAAATCGAAATCTAACCAATTATACAGCAATTTTTAATTTTAATAATATTACTTATGATTTGTAACTCGTTAAAGTCTTGAGTTCAATTATTTACATAGCAATAAAAATCAATTTAGAATAGTAATAAATTAAATTCATAGTTCAAGCTCATTTTGCGTCCGAAAATTGTAGCTTTTGCAGTATTCGAATAAAACTTTTTATAACAAAAAGGCTCACGCTTGACTTCAATCACATCTATTAGAAAGCCCATATGAGGTTGACGATAGAGTACGTTCGACCAAGAAACATCGATCATTTACTCGTTGCTTAAAGACTCTCGTATTATACGGAGCTGGAGAAACGGACGCTGGCAGCGAATCCCACTCCTAAAACCACTTTTTTTTTATAATATATGGAAGTATCTAAAGGGATCTTTAACTTATGCTATAACTAGCTATACCCACGACTGCGTTCGCGTAGAAGTACTTTTGATATTATAATAAATAAATCAAGCTGAAATATTTGTATAAATTATATAAATGGCAGCAATTGTATATATATATTTTTTTTTATTTACAGATAATTTTGCGTTTGACCTTAATCTTACCCGATGGAAAGTGATGTTGAAGGCGAAGAAATTTTAGAGCAACAAAATAGTCATTTGGTTTCGCGTTGTTAGAAATATATAAAGGGCTAAGAGACAACAACGATAGAGTCTAAAAGAGAAAAGCTTGACCCTTCCCTATCCCGAGAGCTATTTGGAGTCGTATCTCGCTCCACTTGCGTCTAAAGGGCACATTTATTTATATAAGGGTGACTAACCATCTCCTGTGCCAGAGGAATTTATTGCCCATTGCGTTTGTAGTTATATTGTACTTATAACTTTTCTGCGTATTATTATAGTCAGTTAGTTTTGTCCCGATTTAGGGCAAAGGCCTCCCTTTTCCCCTATATTTGTGGAAGTGGGAAATAGTTTGGTACATTATCCACGCGCGGCAACGAGAGTAGATCCGTATTCCGGCAAGTAGCTCTCGGTTTTTCCCGATTAAGTACGAATTTGAGCATATAGTACATAGGTGAAGGAAAATATCTTGAAGAGATCCACGGCATCCAATAGAAATGTCATGTATATTAGTACTGTGAGAAGGGTGATCAGCTACGCCACTGGTCACGTCATACAAGCGCAAAGTGGAAACAGTCACTAATGTATCTTGGTTCACATCGAAGGAGACATAGCATAACGATAGATAATAAATGAATTTTAAAATATAAAAACATGTAGATCTACAGGAGCGAAGCCTAAGGCTCAAGCCACCGGTATTTAGGAGTTCAGAGTGAGGAATTTTCTAACAAATGCGTGCCGTGCCGAGTAATACTGCCTTCTGTATCCGGCTCTTGATCTCAGAACCAAGTGAGAGCATCTTAAGATGGCAATTGAGGCTCTCTAGTACAAGCTCATTTGTCGATACGACTATCGGAACAATAATCGCTAAACCCACAGCCCACATGCTGGCAATCTCGCGTGTAAGGTCTAAATATTTTGTAAGAGATTCTCATCATGAGCTATGATGATTTCAACGAGTGTTGAACCAATCTGCTGCCACAATGTCATCTCTAATTATTAGTATGGATCTATATTAGATTCAGTGCGTAAACGCTTTTGCTCCCCTACGCCACGAGCCGGTTGAGAGCGCTGATGATGATTATTATAGAAAGTGTTACGTAGCAGCTTCGACGCTGTTCCGACGAGGCCCGCCATGTCATTGGCAGCGATGCAGCGCCCAAAATAACCCAGACTGTCAGTCACGCGGCGACCTATTTCGGTTTGCACCGTGATTTGTTTACAAAGGACCCGGCGCGGCGGTACAATGGAATCTCCTAGCGCCGATTTCGGCCTTGGACTGATCGACGCACGCCGTGCCTTCAATACGTTTTTGTTGACGTCAAAGATGGGCAAAATTTAATCAGATTAATGCATTAATTAATTACATTAATGCCTGAATAACACGACCAAACGATTTATAATCTCGGAGATGTCGCCAACAATGCGAGATCCGTGTTATCAATCAAATACATCGCGTGCAGTGATAGAGGGACAATGTCCTTATCTCGCTGATAAGGTCGCGCCTGATGTAGGTCGATATAACATCCTATACAAACAAGGATTGCAATCTTTTGGAGCGGTATTCGTTTCCCGCGTTTGTATTATTTTTGTACTCCATAATGTATAGTTTTGACTTTTTTTATTCCTAACAAGATAAGCAATTCGTATGTAAAATATATACAGAATGATTTTATAGACGAGGAAGATATTTCAGAATACAATAATCTATGCCTCTTACAACTAAAAAAAAGAAGTAAATATCTAGTGGTTTTACGTATCACATGCTCACTGGTGAAGGAAAATATCGCGAGGAAACATGCATGGCATCTAATAGAAATGTCATGTGTTATAGTGCTGCGAGAATGGCAAACACGTTGGGCATGACATATAAGCGTAAAACGGATACAACCACTAATTGACCTCTGTCCACCCCGAACGGGATTTACGACGATATATTATTTACTAGCTGATCCGGCAAACGTTGTTTTGCTATATAAGTTATTGTAATATCTTCTAAGATGTTCATTGAAATTAAGTGATTTCAAAGACAATTTCGTTCACAATTAAATACTCTTAATCAACAACACATTTATTTAGATGAAGATTAATATTATTACGTTGATACAACTCTTAACAAATAATGCATTAATTTCGACCAAATTTGATTACCATAAAAACGGTTCTAGTGAGTTAATCTTAAAAGATAGACATATACTGTCGTGGACATTTTTTTAGATCATTTTAAGAGGAATAATTCTTTCATACATATATTTTTGGTATCTTGAACCGTTTTCGCAGCGCACGCAATGGAAGCCCTCAAGGATGAACAATTTTCCCCGTTTTTTTTCACAAATGCCATTATTTCTTCGCTCTTAATAGTTGCCTCGTGATATTATATAGCCTAATGCCTTCCTCGATTAATGGTCTATTCAACACATAAATAATTTTTCAATTCGAACCAGTAGTTCCTGAGATTAGCTCGTTCAAACAAACAAACAAACTCTTCAGCTTTATAATATTAGTATAGATAAGGTTCTGGTTAGTGACCGATTTCGTCAACTTGGAGTTGACTAAGCGATTACATAGGCTATACTTAAGTTCCTATTATACATTCAGTGTTCTGTCAAAGACTAATTTGATTTCGGATAATGTGGACCCAGCGGCGCACTAACGTATCTATTGTTAATATTGCTCGATATATTTTTTTTATTGTTCGATGGGAATCATTTTGGTCGGTGAGGGTGGTGGTGATAGCCGCCGCCTCCGTGCTCTGGATCCTTACCGACTAAAGCCATTGGGGTGCCAAATACTGCTTACTATTCGCCTTTGCCGGACCTTGGGATCCGTATACTTCAGCGACGTGCATAGGGTATTTGGACAGGGTGGGCAGAATTCGCGTAAATAATTTGAATATTATATTATGATAGCAAATATTATATTGCTTTCATAGGAAAGATAGGCGGCGTAAATATAGAATGGATATGAATATAAATGGTTCCTTTTTTTTTGTTTAACTTTAAGCAATTTGTTCCAGACTTATTTATCATAAGGGCATGCAATGCTTGCACGCATCTATGGAATGAACACTACTGGTATACTTCCTAAGGTCCAGCGAGTTCGTTATATTAGCGTAAAGCGGACACAGACACTAAAGTATCTTTCCTCACTCCGAAAGGCATATAGCGTTACTATATAATAATATTATACAAATTTGTATTTTTTCATACCAAAAACGGACAGAGATTTCCGATAGACCTAATACATAACATTAAATTCTAATAAACGAAGTAAATTCAACACGATAAGGGGGAGACATGGTTCTCTTGATAACCACGATAACAACTAAATCCGAACGTCAAACGTAGTATCATCACGCGTGAAAAATAACACTGAGGCGTGACTGAGATAAAATATAATTTGTTGAATGTGCTAAGATTATAGAATTGAACAAAAAAAAACAAGAAAGTAATAAATAATAATATATAGTTATGCCATATCCCTTTAAGGGTTAGCAGAGATACATGAGTGGTTGTATCCACTTTAGATATTTCTGTAATTTGACTTGATATTTTATGGAACAGCCTGTATGTATGTAAATGTATTTTATTATCAATCTACCCTATCTCTATTATATTTTATTTAGTATTCTACATTTTTCTATGCTACTTAAAAGTATTCTATGTATTTATTGTCATACTTATTTGTTGTACGTTATAACTTATAAGGTATGTTTTTGTATATTTGGTCCTAATATTTAAATAGCACCGTGACGTCCGCGCAATCGATTCCCCTGAGCGTCGGCTGAAAATCAGCGCTAGATGGCGCGTGCAGCGTCGCCCAGCATACGCTGAGCTGAGTGCTCTTTGAGATGGGTAACAGCACACAGGATACATGATGTGATGTTATGTATTCTTTCATTGTTGTTTTTTTATATAAATATGTTTGTTGTGTGTTGTTATCTTTTGGCTCAATAAACTTTTTCTTTCTTTCTTTCACTTTGAGCGTATATGTCGTGCTCAACGTGACCAGTAGCGCAGCTGATCGCCGTTGTCAAGGCACTTACATAAAGACATTTCTATTACAAGCCATGCGGGTTTCCTTATGATGTTTTTCTTCGGCGGTAAGCATGTGTTGCCTAATTCCCTAATATGAAAAAACTCACACGTACGTGTCGGGATTTGAACCTACGATCATTTGCGTGGCAAGCAGGCCACCACAGCCACACAGGCGTCTTTTTTTTTTTGTTAACCCGTTCGAAATCTTTACGGACCGTCAGGCGAAATGGTGAGGGCCACTCCCCCCGGTGTGTCGGACCTGCCTCTCCTCGCTTTCGCCGAGCCTGGGGATCCGGATACTTCCGAGGGCTCGGCGACACAGGCTAAGAAATAAGATCCAAAATGGAACAAACAAAAAATTCGTTGCCATTTGAACGGATAAAAAATTTGATCTAAATAAAAATAAATTAAATAATTTAAATAGAATTAAAATGATATTTATTTAATAATCTATTAGTTACACGTAGTCTATTTAATTTATTTTTACTATAGTATATATCACTAATACATCTGGTAGTCGATTTATTTATTGTATGTAATAGTTTATTTTAGTATCACTCGTATTTATTTTGTATTTATTATTTAAGCTATATGCATTTATATTGTTTATTGATAATTCTTATAAGATGTAGCACGACCGGGGCCCTTCACGAAGACCAGCGCTGCAGGCTCCCTCTGTCGCTTCAGGTTGATGAAGGTCCCATTTTCGCCATGTTTATATGTTTTGTATTTTCTTTTGTTTTTGTGTTTTGTTTGTATTGCTGCATTTAAATTTCTGTTTTTTTTTTAAATTGATTTGTGGCGAAATAAATACTTTTTCATTCATTTTTTTCATCTCAACTCTCATAAATAGTACCTAAGTAAGTACGAACGTTGTTGATAGCCAATGGCGCGTTCGACCGCAGAGGAAACACAAAGCACGCCACAGACACAATAAATAAGGGCAAAGAGTGGCGGTCGCCGGTTAGCAACAGACAGTGTTGAATGGCTATTCATTACTCTGTGTCACAAGAGAGTGTGTAAGCATTGTGGTGCTGCGTACCTCTATTATTTCTACACTCGAAAACGAAAACTGTCCTTTATCTACTATAATAAAACTGAAAAGGTAACATTTAACATTGATTCAAGATTGTTTTTTTTAATTACATGTTAGTTCTTTTTTTTACACAGGCTCGATAAGGTGACTACAGTGCACGTGATGGAAAATTACGCCGTATTTTTTGTCAAGGAACGAAAATATATTAACAGTAGCTGTCGCCATGCTGGTCCACATATACCGCGACAGAAGGTCTCTAGGTATAGGAATAACTTTAAAGAGAATGAGGCCTGAAAAGGGCCCGACGTCACCGAGTTGCGGGAGAAAGCTAGCTTTGCCTTAGCACTCGGCACACGGGAGGAGGAACACCCGGGTGGTTTTAGGGAGTCGGACACAACGGGGCCGCCGCGCTAACGATCCATGAGGTCCGGACTAGTGATGAAAATGCCCGGGAATTTTCCCAAAGTGTTGGGCACTTCCGAGAACATTTCGTAAATTCCCGGGAATATTCCCAAGGAAGTTTTTGGGCACTTTGGGAAAATTCCCGGGCATTTTCATCACTAGTCCGGAGTCCATCAGGTCAAAAAAAGGTAAAGGAACAACTGCACGAACAGAGCCTGATTCCGAAACGCGACTGGCCGAGGCGGGTCCTTCCATTTTTGTATTGTGGTCTCGAGGCAGTTCGGGCAAACGGCCAAAGTAAGTTTTGAAACTAATTGATGATGTCCTAGCCGGATTCGGCCACGGCGACTGTTTCAACACCGGTTATGAAATTCGAGGTCCAGTTTTCGGAAACAGTCAATTGCGCAGGAGATATTTAAGTGCATAACTGGCCGCGCAGCCAGAAAAGCACTCTCTCGTCCGAGCTCCCTCAGGCCCGATGGAAAGGAGAACCAGTATGATCGGGAGGGAGCAGGATGCAGGTTTGGTTTGGTCGAGTTTTCCTTCTCTGAACACCTGGTTGAATTGCGGTGTTAAAGAGATACCTTAGTCGCCTTTTACGACACCTCAGCAAGAAGAGGGGGGTGCTATTCTATTCTGCCGGCAGCCACCACGGCTTACTAATTATAAATACTTTAACGGGTCTTATACTCGCACTAGCTTTTGCCCGCGGCTTCGCTCGCGTTAAGAAGTATTATAATTAACTAGCAAACCCGGCGAACTTCGTTTCGCCACCAGATGGCTTCGTTTTGGTTTTTAGTTAGCGTTTGAAAGAACGTGCGCATAATAAATGTCACATGAAATTAACTGAGCAGAGTACAATGAGTAGCTGTCAAACAGTGTGTAACGCATCGGCGCCATCTACTTAAAATACTGGTGCGATCTGCTCCACCGCCATGCAAAAACATATTGGTTTGTAGTACATGCTATGTATCAGAGATGGCGATGTATGTGAAAAATGATTTGATAAACCTCACGGAGCCCGAGACCTTTCCAACGAATGCAAAACCGTGGAAATCTCTTCTGAAGTTATAGCGTCAGGAAGAAAAACCGGACTTATTTTTATATAATAGATTAGATATAGTTTTTGTGGCTTTACTTTTGTTAAGCGTGTGTAAAAAATTACGGCCTAATCTGTCATTAGGCGCTAAAACTATGAAGTTATTATATTATATTATAGTAGAAAATCTGAGAAGATTTATATAAACTTTCATCCCCTATTTTATCCCCTTGGGGTGGAATTCATCAAAATCCTTTCTTAGCGCATGCCTACGTCATACAATTTACCTACATACCAAATTTCAGCCCGATCCATCCAGTGGTTTCGGCTGTGCGTTGATAGATCACTATGTCAGTCAGTCAGTCAGTCAGCCAGTCACCTTTGAGTTATATATATTTAGATTAACTTACTTTGAATCCGGACTAGACGTTTCAGCCTGGTTATATACAGAGATGGGCAAAATGTAATGTGATTAATAATCAACGATTACAAAATATAGTCGTAATTTTATTTTTCTTGCTCTGTAATCATGATTAAATCCATTTTAAAACATTAAGAAATCTTAAATATGTATACAATCTGGCATTCTTTAGTGTTTAAAACATAGATGAGCGAAATGCAGTCATATTAATGGTAAAAAACGTAAAATGTAATCGTAATCATTTTTATTAATCTGATTATATTTTGCCCATCTATGGTTATATAGGTTATGGACACGAGCAGAGTTTTCGTCGGGGGCGGGAAGTTTCGTCCCCTACCTCTCTCGGGTTGCTAGGTTTAAGTTATTGTCATCATTAGTTATCAACCTAACTCATGTTTCATATTTAGGATTGTGTTTTTACGTAATTCACAATATACAGTATGTATAGAAAAGCTTGTCCGACCCGAAAGGGGCACGTAGCCGACACGATAACATTACAGAAATACATCAACAAATTATATTATTCGTGAACATTAAAAAGTTATTGTCACATAAAGTTGAAGATATGCAATATTTTACATGCGATCTATGCTCGGATTAGTTACAAAAATCACTTTTAAGTCTAATGAAAAGGTTTAATTAATAAACGGTGGTTGGAATCAAAGGAGGTCATGACCTACTAGCTCGATCCATTGCTTTACTTTTTCCTTTATTCACGAGCTACGGAAATTCGGAGCACACGGAGTTGCTATGGAAGTTTTCCCCAATTCCTTTTTTAAACTTATTTGGTCTTCAAATAAAAAGTATAACCCAAAAAAAAGCTAGTAACGTCTCATGGGCAGGACAGGGTTTTTATAACATAATGTGTACACTGTCGACCCAAACGAACAAGCTTTAGCTTGTAATGGAGAGTTTTAATATTCCATCAATTGTTTTGACGCCAATTGTAATAGTGTATTGGAAGTTACGAAGGTCAGAATATTAAAAAAAAATCACGCCGATTCTACTCTATGTCGATGGAATACGGTTGAATATGATGTGCAGGATATTGCTCAGGCTATTTAGACGTGAAATACTGGTTCCGTGACCCGGTACTCGTCAGTTACATAATGTACGTTCGACTTCGAATCTCTTTGAAATTATACCCAATTTAGATATGTATGTCTGGACCAGAGGATCATGTTAAAAATATACAGGCTGATTTTATAGACGAGGGAGATATTCAGGGAGGATATTCAGCACTCGATTCTAATTCCATATATGCAAAAATAATGATATCTTAATATATCCATTAAAATAAAGTAAATTATAGTCAACAGATTTAGGGACATAAATGAATGAATACTAATTAATTATTAAGTAGGTATTTCGCCTGCCTTAAGTCAGGATCAAATACGAAGAAAAAACGAGTCAATACCTATTTACCTAAAATCACGTAAAAGAAACTTTATCTCCTTATCTATCAATTGTGCGCCGCACGCGCTACGGTGTCTACATTTTTACGTATCAATTCTTATTTGTTCATCAATTTTCCTTTATGATTCCTTAGGGAATGTGGTTATTTACATTGATATTAGTTGGAAAAAGGTAGACATTATTGTGTTCTGAAATATCTCCCTAAAATATGATATCAGCCTGTACATAACAGCATGTATTTGGCACACGATACAACACAGAAGAACATGTTAATTAAGGTAGAAAACAGTAGCAGCAAACATCCTGTATAGTGATAAAGCGCCAAAGATCGGTAGGATACTAGATATAATTATGATTTTGTGCTAGCAACACTGGGCGTTGTCGCTGGCTCTGGCTAGCGTACGGACGCTGTGTGTCGTGAAGTAAATATAGTGTTATCTGGCCATCCTTAGTCTTTGGTTCAAGCCTGCGACTAGTTTTCGTCAGAAACTCTGCTCTGCATATGCTAGGTGACCGGTTGATCCACCCAGCGCTGTATTTCAACATGTAGAAATCAGCAAAGAAAGGGAATCTAGCAAAGGCAAGTTTGCTCAACTTGACGTATAGGTTAGACTATTTTGCATAACACAATGCATTTTGCATTTTTATTCTTTTTTTTTGTACCAGAGTTCTTATTTTTTCTTACTCAATGTCACCATACATGGGCAAAATGTAATGAGATTAATGAAAAACGATAACGATTATATTTTGCGTGTTACATCATTAATATGACTGCATTTTGCACATCTATGTTTTAAACGCTACAAAATCCTCAATGGCATAGACATTTATGCCTCCTTAATGTTTTGAAGGGATTTAATCATGATTGCAGGGCAATAAAATTATTACGATTTCTCCAATGATTGTTGGAGTGACCAAAGTTCATATCAGACAAAACACGATACTAGTATAGTGTAGATAATACAATGTTGCATCTATCGTTCGCATTGTTTTTTCCGTTTCGGTACTGTTCTATGATTATATCATGACTCACGCTGCAGGTAAACAAGCAACCCTACGCGGAGTTTCCAAGAAAACACTACAAGCGAAAATAGTCACATGTATATAAAGAGGTATAGATGGAATCGAATGATAATAAATTTCTTCAAACTTTGACTAAATGACCTTGTTTCATTCTCTCTCTTCCATAATATAAACATGAGTGCGGGTTTACGGAGTCCCGGCCACACGGTGACTCTTACTTTTGCCGTTTCGTTGGGCTGTGGAATGGTCTTCTAGCGAACAGAGAGGTGGGCTATTTGCTCCCCGGACTGCTGGAAATTTAGGATTCCCAGGCCAGGCTAGAGTAGAAGAATTCACCGGGAGTTTTTAGTCAGTAGGATCGCAGTAGATCGAGGTCGCTGCCCACATAGCGGCCGTAAAGGTCCTATGTTAGATTTTCCCCAGAGTGTCCAAAAAACGGACAAAGACAAGTCACTTTTTTGGGGAAAAAAGTCAACCGTTAACGTGAAATTCGGCATAATACGGCAGCGGGAAAAATATGTAGTATTCATTTCTATGAAACAGATTCCGACATACGACTTGAATAATGGTGCGACATATGCTGCCTTATAACCTAATCGATATTATACACAACAATTCTTAATCGTGCTGTCTGCAGTGTGGCGTTTGCCGCGTCGTACGGCATGTCACCTTTACGACCATACATGAATTAACAGCATTAATATAACAAACACGCACCAAGGCTTGTTTACAATACGCAGTCGCACGCACGCTCAAAATGTACTTGCGCAACTGAACATTGTCCGCAATGCATCGGAGCAAAGCTTGAACCGCGGTTGCGGCGACACAGGGTCTCACAACCCGCCAAAAACGCTACGTTTCTGAAATTTTTCTCGCTGCGGGCTCAGAATTACCTCTCATAATTATATTTCATATTATTCTCATATGTTATACTACATATGCTTAGAAATTCTATAAAAAAAAGCTTGTATAGTGTGAAAGCTATGTCCGGAATTCGGTATGATATGAAATCAATGTATTTCGCCTCAAAAAAAAAATCAGAAACAAAAACAACATACAAAAAAGAAGAATATACAAAAACATATAAACATGGTGAAAAAGGCCCTCCGTCAGCTTAATTCCACAGAAGAAGTATGCGACGCTGGTTTTCGTGAAGGTCCCCGGACGTGTTAGATTATGGTATCATTTACTCTCTTATTTTACTAATGTTAATTTTTGGTGATTACTATGAGTCCTCATAAGATAAAATAAATCAATTAATATAGAGTTGACAACGATACACCGGCCACGCCGTCGCAGGAACGCCTCGAGTAAGGGCTCGTGTGTACACAAATATTACATAATACGTCCGGACAAACAAACAATTCGACGCGGTGGCCGATGTAAACACAAGCAGTGGGTAAACATAGCTTTTATTGTGCGGAGGCATGCGACCGGTCGATCGAAATAGACCACAATATTATTAACACCGAAAGCATACATTTTTATAACAGCTGTTTCTTTAAATATCGCCACGGTATGTAAGTTGCGGGGTACACAGGCTCTATAGGTGCAATGACTAAACGACCGGTATCAGCGTTAAGGATCAATTCTCACATACAATGATTATTTCTTGAGTCAAGTTAGTCTTTTTTCTTGCAAAAAATATATATAATAAAGGCATTTATTTTGGCATAACATAGCATACGACACAGAAGGATATGTTAATTAAGATAGAACAGAACAAAAGCAAACACCCTGTGTTGTGATGATACGCCAAAGGGAAGTCAGCTCAGCAAATACTAGGTGACCAGCTGATTCACCCACTCAGTGCTGATTGAAAGCTGACACCCAACTTTTGTTGAATGGCACTAAACTTTATTAGTGGTTTAAATTCAAAATGGCGGTCAAATCACGCCGGAGTGTAAGACGGCATTATGAATTTAAGTTTTTTCTGTATATCTCAGCTATTTTCGAATTATTAGTATTAAGATCCCCTTGTATACCTAAATCATATTTTGCATAAGTCCATAAGACCATTTTTATGATTTACAGACAGACAATTGACGTCAGTCTCATCTGATGCAAGATATGGACAGCGTCCACTCAACAAATGCCTATTTCCTCTTCTCTTAAAAACTGCTAAGTCATAAGATCATGGAAATGTGCTCGCTGGAAACATATTCCACTCCTTAGCTATTCGCATGGTGAATGTAGAAGCGAATCTTTTCGTTCGTGCCTATGATGTATATTATTATGGTCTTAAATTCATTCGTCAGTTTATTCTCAGGCTCTACGAATATTCAAGCCATACTCAAGCTCCTATTTCATATTCAGTTGTTAGTCATAACGAATTTATTTTCTGAGTACTTTGCTAAGCAAAACCAAAGTGGCATTTATAAATGTCAGCGTTAGCGTCTATTTAGGACGGTGGAAATTTCTAGAATTCCGAGGTTCAGTGTTTACAATCGCTGTTCGTACCTGCGTAGAGTGACGCGCGCGCAAGGCCGCCGCAGCCACGACACTAGCTCATGTGAGTTGATTTGGGTCACACGTTTTACAATACTATAACTATATTGTACATCTTAGCGCAGTCTAGCGTTTGTTATTCTAAACGATTATATACACTGGACCATCGATCTTGGAATTTTTCGAGGCAAGGCAACAGCTGGGTCGGGTCGCGCCACCTCTCGCCAGTTTTACTTTTTACAGTTTTACTTTTGATTCTTAATTATACGAATTAATCTAATTAACAACATGTTCACAGCCAGAGATGGGCATAATGTAATCTAATTGCGATTAACGATTAAAAAATGTCGTAATTTTAATTTTCTTGCTCCCTAATAATGATTAAATCCATTTAAGACATTCAAAAGTCATAAATATGTACACAGTCTGGGATTCTGTAGTGTTTAAAAAATAGATGAGCTAAATGCAATCATATTAATGGTAAAAAACGTAAAATATAATCGTAATCATTTTTACAGCACAATCTTTAGAGACTCTCTACAATTTTGTAAGAATGTAAATATCATTTATCGCATCAGAAGCAAAGAATTCACGAAGAACGACCTTTGACCTTAAAAACGTGGTAACGATGTCTTTTGACTTCATCTGAAATCGTCAAAACAGAGGCTCAAATAAATTTTCAGCCTATATAGTTTTATGGAGAGTTTGGTTTGGTTTTTATAGATGATATTTAGTGGGTGTGTTGGGTAATGTGCTCTTTGGAAGAACTGGAAGAATACTGAGCTGGAAGATCGACTCAACGTACACAGGCTTATCCAAAAACGTGACAAACCGAAGGAGTCACATTTCAGTCAATCTCTGTCCACTGCTTAATATGGACCTCTCCCAAAGCTCGCCACTCATGTTTCTCCTTGTCTGTTTGCATCCTGAAACATCCAGCTGCCTTTTGCAAGCCGGTTGTACATCTCGCCTTCAGGAGTCCTATATTATTTTTGGCGAAATGCGGTCACCAGTTCAGAACTCCATCCGTATATGGTTGACGTCCCTTATATCTGCACGAAAAGATTCGCTCCTATATTCAACATGCGAACTGCTGAACGACCATATTTCCACGTTCTTATGACTTGGCAGTCTTTAAGAGAGTTGATAAGCATTTGTTGGGAGGGCGCGGTTTATCGACGAGCTCATCTTCACCTTCCACAGGTGTAAGATGAACCGTTCGCCTGTAAACCGTAAAAGAACGCGTTTACTCCAACGGTTGGCGATCCTGCGACAGATATGGCTGGCGAATCTTAAATTATAATGGTGTGAAATCCTGCAGAGGACAGGTGCATTCTGTCGAAAGTGAAAGTCTGTTTATTCTCGAAGGCGGATACAGACATGACTCATCCATTGATAATATTATTTCGCACTAATTTTTCCTGTTTGCGGACACCGTTAGTATCGCCTGCATCGGCAACTCCACGAACAACTGTTACTCACGCGTTGAAAGACCTTTTGCGAACTGCTGTTGAGAAATGACGCATTCATAGATGTTGATTGTTGTTTTTTTTTAGGTTCGGTACCTCAAAATGACAAAGGTGCCTTTATAGGGGGAACACGTCACTTCAGTTTGGTTTGTTTAAGCCAGTGATTTCCCAAGTAGTTTGCGAGAGACTCGGCGAGGGTCCACGAAATTTTTTTTATACTGTCTCGACAAAGTGACTACTGATATTGTACCTGATTGAAAGTATAGTGCAATCCATGAACATCAACGATTGCCAAGAGACGAATATCCGTTAACAATCGTCATTGCTCTGTCGGCCCACATGCACCACAACGGAAGGTCTTAAGGTATTTTTTTTACACTGGCTCGACATAGTGACTACAGAGTACCTGATGGTAAGTACAGTGTAGTCCAAAAACGAAAGCGACTATCTATATGGCTTCATCTATCATTGTAGGCAGATAATATAAAAAAAAAAGTGTTTTGTGACCGGGTGTATTTTGGTAAAAAAAAAAACTTGTATTGAGACGATAAAAAAAGGATTTTGACTCTCCAAGATCTTAATTTTCAGATTTTCTTGGCTAAACATTTTTAGAAACTACGATTCTCATTAAATCTCTACCAGATAGCGCGAAAAAAATATTGAAGTTTTTAAAAGATATATTGATAGAAATGTAGCAGAAGGGGGTTCAACCAAGACCAGTGAAAATTTTAAAGTGGTATTCTAGAAAAAAAAAGATTGGGAACCACTGATTTACATGCATGAAAAAATGTATTGATGTTATTATCTTTTTATTTATCATAAAAAATATATTTGCATTTTAAAATATTTACATATATAAGAACATATAAATTTGAAAATATAAAAACATGTAGACCTACAGGGGCGAGGCCTAAGGCCCAAGCCACCGGTAGTTAGGAGCCCAGAGTGAGGAGCCTCCTAACAATGCGTGCCGTATCGAGTAGAACTGCCTTCTGTATCTGGCGCTTGACCCAACAACCAAGCGAGACCTTATTGAGATGAAAATCGATGCTCTTTGCGATCAGCCCATTAGTCGATAAGACTATCGGGGCAATTATCATTGAATCCACATCCCTCATGCTAGTAATCTCGTCTGCGAGGTTTATTGATATAATTGTTACAATAGACAAAACAAATACGGCGGCAGAATTACAATTACGAATGCTACTCAATAGTTGAATGGCCACAGATAAAACAAAAATGATTTATTTATTTACTTTGGTAATCAATAGATAAGAGCATTAATTCTATAAACATATATGAGTACGTTTTTTTTATGATTTGCAGGCCGACGCTTGACCTCAATCACACCTGGTGGAAGGTGAAGACGAGTCCGACAATAGACCGGATCTGCCCAACAAATGCCTATCCACTCTTCTTTTAAAGGCTCCCAAGTCATAAGATCGTAGAAATATGCTCGCTGGAAGCATATTTCACCTCCACATCATATATCTTTTTCCTTATTATTATTCATTATTATTATATAATATGATTATATCTTAATCATATTGATTTTTTTTTATATTAAAAGTACATAAAACTCTATATCATATCGACAATGTGACGCCAACCCACTAACAGACATAGGTTTCTCTTAATGTCTTCCAGAGCGACCAGTCAAGAGCAGCTTGCATCCAGTGTCGCACTGTGATCTGCATTAGGTCTCCTGTGGATACTGCGCTGGCCAGTATGTGGTCTCCACTCAAGAACTTCCTGCCCCAACGGCCATCAGCACTATGAGTTGTGTCCTGCCCACTGCTATTTCAAAATGCATATATGTACAACAGGCACACAATATTATATCCACATAAATTGTGAACAGTGCCAAGTTTAATTGTTATTTTAACATCTGAATGTTAGTAACTAATTAAGTTAAATATAATACTAGATAGCACACTGAAATTATGTTTTTCCTTCCTTAGTAACCAAACAATGATCCAATTAAAATTATATGAAATCATTATTCTAACAAGATCATGTAAACATTAATATTTACACCATGTTTAGGCTCTTATTTCCACTCAAGTTAATTTTTTTTTTCATTTGTGAAGGCCAGCATGATCACTGCAACTTTAGATTATTTTTCTCTACTGTTATTAGTTGCAGTCATCTTTGGACTGCACCATGCTAACCTCAGGTGTGAGCTGATCACTATGAGGAGTCAGGATAAAAAAAAACATATGGTATTTTTTATCATGATTTTTCTTCATAGTTAGAAATAGTGATGTTTTAATAGATCTATATATTATTGTCCTTGCTTGACCCCAATTTGGCTGACAACATGCATTTCATTATTACATCAGATTTAAACAAATATTAATCAAGGCTAATAAATAATTCAATTGGATAATAGGACATCTATATTTAAATGGTTGAAAAAAGAAATAATGTTTAAGGCATTAATTAATTATAATAATGTATCATCACACTTTATCCCTTTCGTGTGAGTAGAGATACATTAGTGGATGTATACACTTTGCGCTTACATGTCGCAACCAACGTGACCAGTAGCGCAGCTGATTGCCATTCTCATAGCAATAGTACACATAACATGTCTATAAGATGCTAAGTGGGTTTCTTAATGATGTTTTCCTTTACCGGTGGGCATGTAGAGTGTTTTTATGATAGTCTTTTAAATTGAAATTATTAATAAAAAGCTTTGTGTAGTGCATTTATTTTTGACAGCATGCACAACAGCATGCTTCCAGTTTTGGGACATGGACAAGATTAATGGTAAAAAGAAAATAAAAAAGGTATACATCATCAAATGTGAGTGCAAGTAAGTGCCCAGGGCGATGGAAACTTATCTACACATCAAATAAAAAGAGAGCTGATGTAGGGTAATGTCAAAAATACACAGAATCAGTGAGAGAGCATGAAGGGACTAATGTATGTCAAGGAATCGAAAGAGATTTTCAAGAATATAGAGAAGTAGCATTTCATTCTCTCTGCTTTCCCCAATAGGTGTTTGGCGTGATGACAAATAGATAACTTTGTGTAGTGCTCTGAGAATGGAGATCAGCTATACCACTGGTCTTATTATACATAATACATAAGTGTACAGTTTATACACACACTAAAAATAGACACAATCAGGAATTATATTACTCACATTGTCATAAGCATAAAGTGGATATAGCCACTAGTGTATCTCTCAACATCTCACCCTGAAAGGGACATACAAACTTTAAAATAACACATTGTACATTTAAAGAGATTGCATCATCCAGCAATATGACAAACATTCTGACTAAACTTATCAAAACAGAACCATTGCCTCTTATAACAATTATTACTAGAGCCCTGATAATGTATCAAGATAATACTAATGTATAATAAAGTTTTAAAGCAAATTGAATAACCTTTAAATACTTTTGTTTATTTATGCATATCTGGTGATAACAGTCATTGATATTTATGCAAATAATGGATCTTATTTGTTGACATAAAAGATGCAGCATAGAATTAAAAAATGCATGGAACAAAAATCCAGTACAAAACAAAACAACAACCAACAAAAGAACCATCTATAAATATAGCAAAAAGTCTATGCAACTGGATTGCCAGAGTGCAGAATGATCTAGAAGATGAATCTCCGCTCTAAAAGTGAACAAATTTAATAATTGCCTAGATAAACATTATCCTAATCATATAATGAAATAAAGAAAAAAAAGTAAAATAGTAGGATACAGGCACTTATCAGTTATTTTAACTGCTGGCCTGATAATAAATTAATAAAGATACACAAGTAAAAGTGTTACAAAATAACTTCCTTGCTTTTTTAAACTGATTACTTAACACATTTACGCTGGCACTGTAATTTTACAATAAAATCTTATTACAAATTAACTAAATCTCCTTCTAACAACACAAAAAGTTTTGTTATAGAATAAAAATGTTCAAACTTAGTTAACTCATCGAGTTCACTTTGGGTGTTCCATATGTAAACAGTCATACTGAGGGGATGGTAGAGGGAATAACATCTGTTATCAATATGAACTTATAAGCTATTTCAAAATATAATCCTGACAGAATGATAGTTACAATCACTGATAATAAATAAAATAATGCAGGTCTGTATAATATGAGGAACTTAGTTTATGTATTGCAAAGTTTGCAATAGACAAGCAGGCAGACAAAATTAGTAGTACATAAACAATAGTACAGGTTTCATGAGACAAGTGAGAGTAGCTTACTCTTCACTCAATTAACTGTTGCCTCACACTATTTGGAGGTGGTGGGATGATTGCCCAAACTGGGTTCTAACCACAGTACACAAGTGTAATGATTGTCAAAGTGGTTAACTTTGGCATAACACATTTCAGGATCAACTAGTGTATATTCAGTGGTTCATATGCCTAGAGACCTTTTGTCATGGTATATTTGGGCTGACAAAGCAATGGCAACTGTTAACAGATTCTCATTCCTTGGTGGTCATTGCTGCTCTTGGATGACACTGTACTTTCTATCAGGTGCAATGTAGTCAATTAGTAGAGCCAACTCAACTTACTGATATTGGCTCTTTGAGTTGTATAGAATGTGTTGCCAGCATTGCCTATCAAATCAATTCATGTAACATTGATTCTTCTTTTTTTTTTCATCTTATTAGTTTGCTTCTATAGTATATTTCAGTGTTCTGTTAAAACTTGATTGATTTAAGCATATCTTTAGTGTATTATTTTAAAATGTATTATAATAATTGTTTATTATCATATTAATAAATAAATAATCACTATTAATGATTACTTAAAAAAAGAATCTTGATATAGAGATAATAAAAAATCCCTACATGGGTTCTTATTTTTTTTCAGGTATATAACTCTAATTATTCAATCTTGACATAGACAATATTTTGTTTTATATATATATATCACTAAAAAATAAATAAACAAATTAATATTAATAAGTATTACAAATGCAGACACTTTATAAAAACTGCATAAACAACTTTTTGTTTCATATTATATGTCTTATTAATTATGATAATTTCCTGAAACTTGTTTCCTATTAGAACTAAAAGTAAACATTACATAAATGAGATTAAATTGTGATTATTACTGTTGCATAATAATTACGATATTTAAAATAGTTTATTTTAAAATTCATCATTATCCTATTTATTTAACTCTATAAATGTGCAGAGACACCAGATGTGTCAATATTTTTTAAACAATTTATACAACAGGTGGGCAGAGCAATAACAAATAGTCTTGTTTACAAACAAGTTATTGACATAGAAAAAAAAAGATTAACAATTTATTGTTTAATCTTACCTTTTGGGCAGGAGCATGGCTGCTGAACCCTTTCTCTGGAACACCCCATCAACCAACACTCCATTCTTGCTGTTACACGTCAAATAGAACTCCGGATGATCGTAAAATAGTTCCAAATGCCGGCGCGATATGAAACTAGAGTGTCCCATGTTAACGTCCACCTGACCTCGGCTGGAGTTCCGCCCTATCACGACCCGCTTCTGTCTGATCAGGTACTCGAAATCCCGGCCATCGAGCCTCGCGATCGCGATCGGCGCCGGCTCCTGCGCCCACTGGACTTTAGACGGGGATGGAGGCGCGGACTTCAGATAGAGCAGCGCCAGTGCGTCGCTCTCAGAGCTACGTGTGAACTGAGTCTGTGCCATGGCCAGCGCGTTGCCTGTATCACCAAATCTTTCCGCACGCGGCCCACGATCCGCTTGCTTCACGGCACATCACAACAAAGCGACCCGGATGTCCGGAGCTTGCCGAAACCCTGCCTTCACACTTTGAGGTTACGGACCCGACGCACATGCGCAAACTTTCCGCTTGTGCGGTAAACAAGAATTATATAAACGCTATAAACCACACCACCACGTGATAAAACTGTATACATATATCAAGCCCGGAACTGCGGATCGATAGTGTAATGCACGCTGACAGCGTATATTATCGAAATATTAACCTTTCGGTAGTTACACAACAAAATTTTCGCAATTGGACCGAAATTAGACACTAAAGTAAACACGAGGCGAGAACAAAAATAACCAAAAACGTCAGTTCGGCATACGCAGTTTACAAGTCCGTCGCGCCATCTACACAACATAGCAACAAAAGGAACAATATATGTTTCATTTTATGCATCACCCACATTCAAAAGTAACTTTATGGTGTATCATAAACTTACTTATAAATATATGATAAAACAAAAAGTGCTTATGAATACTCAATACAGACAGTATTATGGACATTCGTGTTGGCATCACTTAGGTATTAAACAATATTTTATTAATATAATGCCAACTATTCAATATTATTGTCAATATTACTTTCACATAATAGGTAACAAAGATTTCAATGCTTACATAATGATAAATGTCACCTTTCGTCTATAACCGAGTGCATCATAATAATGTTATGAGACAAGAGTTAGTCGTAAGACACTCTTTACATCTATGCAATACAATTACCATCCAGTTTGACACTAATATTCTATAATCTTACAACTGCTCAGTTAAATACTATATGACAAGTGGTTCCCTGAGGGTCATTAGTGCCGTACTAAGGTTAAGGAGACCTCCAAATGCAAATGAAATCTATTCTCAAATTATCTAAAAGACATTCGATAAATAATACAAGGACAAAGATAAGGTATTTGGCTTTGGCTAGCGAGAATTTTACATGCCAATAAAATTATATAAAGTAACAATATAGACTTTAAGATATAGGTACTTTTTATAAATGATATAGGAGTATAAGAATGTTGTCCCAAACTTTCAACTGCATCATTCTTTAAAAAAATCTACTATATATATACGACTCAAACTATAACATGTACCTCTACATATACGTAATAATATTGACAATTGGGTTTTCTAAAGAATCTCTTTTTGTATTCCTTCCTGGTCTATTTACAATTATTGTTCTCATTCTCGCAATGTATTGCATACATAAAAAAATACCTAAGAAGTGCGAGAAAGAGAATAATCATCGCAAAAACACGATAAAAAAAGATAAACAGATGTTTTGTGAAACATAAAAAGTTATTGACGAAATTATTACAATAGATTTTTGGCATAATATTAATGAACGGGCCAATACAGCCCACCACACATCAATATTAATGACAATAATCACTTTATTGTCAATAATATTGTATGTATGTGGTTAAATAATTTTTATAAAAAAAAGTAGGTTTGTTTTTATGTAAGGCATAATATTTTACTTACTTGGGCTTGACTACAAGGCATATTTTTTGACGTTAATAATCAAAAACACTATTCATCTATGGTTCTTGTTGACATACATTTTAATAACATTTTTGTTATTAATTAAAATGTTCGAGTTTCATTACATAAAATCTGGCCAATAAAGACCAAAAATACGTTGTTAATGCAATAACAACGCTTAATTTCTTGATTATTTGGTTTTTTATGTTATTTTCTGCTTAAGGTAAGTGACTACATTCCGACTTACGCGCGAATTTTAAACTATTTTACGTGAAATCTAAATTAGTTGGTATATTAAAAGAAATTCCAATCTATTCTTTTATAACGCCATTTTGAACTATTGTTTATATTTTAAGAAGACACGTATTTTATTTTAAGTATAAATACGTAATATTTTTTCAATTCTTCGACATTATTTCTTAGAATAAAGGAATATAAAAAAGGCAATTTAATTTTTTGTACAACTTAAAAACGGGTATGTACTTCAGGGGCTCATTTGGGTGAAATACCAGCTAATAGGTTAGGTTTAGATCCAATAAGAAAATATATTTTTGCTTTTTTTTCAAGGACCATGTGTAGGAACTAAATAAATAATAAAACTACAAACTGTAAAAGTATTTTAAATATTTAATCCAGATTAATTATTATAAATAAATATTAATTTATACACAAAGATATTGTCTTATTATAATCAAATCTAAATCACAACTTTTAAGAACACAGATATTTAACAAAATCATTTAAAAATGAGCATAAATTTCACTATAATTTGTAGTGGCATGCATGCCATAAGGGAATAAAAAGCATTACCTTGTTACACTTGAACATTTAATAAATATATTAACTTAAAAGGGATACATTAGTGGATGTATCAACTTTTTGCTTATATATCACGCCCAACGAGACCAATAGCACAGCTGATGGCCATTCTCACTGCACTAGTACACATGACATGAGCCACTAATGTATTTCTGCTCACCTCAAAAAGAATATTGTGTGAAAAAATATATATTTTTATATATTTTAAATTTATTTATATATTTTAAATCTGGTAATTACTACAATTAGAGTTTCAGAATAAAAATCAGCTTGGGCCTTAGGCCTTGCAACAGTAGGTCTGCATATTTTTATATTCAAAAGTGTATATTGTCCTTTTACTATTTCATTCAATATGTAAAAGATATGTTTATTTATTTATATGTTAAATAAAGTGTATGAATCAATAAAATTGTATTAATTGTACATCAAACTCAAAACCATTTATATTTATGTAACTTGATGATAAGACTCTTCGAAAGTTTGTTTATGTAAAGTCAGACAATTCAATAATTTGATTTCAAAAATTCAAAATTTCAGGTTGATATCTGTGAATCCTCAACGTGGCTCATTTGCCGCTTGCAGCAGTTTTTCTGTGTTATCCATTCCTGTAACAAGTGAGTTATCTTGTTTTATTCTTAACTAGCTGTCCTGGCAGACCTTGTTCTGCCCTATTTCTTTAAAACAAAGTCACATTGTTGTTTTTAATGTTAGCTTCCCCGTCAGATTTTATTCTGCCAAAACCTATTGGCCTGTCGGCTGTTTTTTGAAAATTGTTTGAAGGAACCTGGCCTTAATGCTATATGTATAAAAATTGACAAATATTGACATGAATATTTAAACGTTACTCAATTGTTTTGCCTTCCCGGAACCCGTCCACTGACATTTAAACTTTATGGTATGGTGTTAAAGTTCAAATTGACTTTTAAATATTATTACGAATTTTTTTTAATGAGAATATAGAAAAGTGTTGTTTTTAGACTTTTCCAGACAATTTTTTTTAATTTTTCTCTCCGTAATAGCCTTCCCCAGACTTCAACAAACACAACAAAAAAGAAATCAGCCAAATCGATTCAGCCGTTCTCGAGTTTCGCGCTTATCAACACATTTAGCGATTCATTTTAATATTATAGATTGTGGCATAAATAAGCATTGTCTTCTTTGCATACTGGCCCCACAAAGTGACTACATTACACCTGATGGAAAGAACAATGTAGTACAATAATGGCAAGGGCCCAGAAAGTAGCTTTTGTTGCGACTCAAAAATTTTCAAGGTCCGGGGCTGCTTTCAGCAATGGACAGAAATGTATGCAAAACTTGCGAAGAAAAGAGCCATTGTACCATCTCGTCTTATAAGATTATTAATTCGATTAGATTTTATAACACTATCTCTTTATGTCTTTTGAAATCGTACGCTCTATTAGATGTGGTAATATTTTTTTATATCAAAAGGCAATGCCTTTATGTTGATAGCCTACCTAACAGAAAGTAACCCTATCGCCTATAACTAGATACACCATCAGTAGTGCTGTGATCGTGTTACCGACCTGGAAGAAAAAGAAGAGTAGAAGGTTAACATGCACAGGCTGATGTAGGAACCCTCTTTGCTTGCTTCAGAGTTTCGCATTTCAGGATAACCTTGTGCCCGTCAAATTGTTCATACCACCCAAAGCCTTTTTTCGTGGTATATATGGACCGATATGATGATGGTGACTGCCAATGAATTACCGTCCCCTTATAGTCGTTGCCGTTCATGGAATACACTGTGTTTTTCATCAGGCGGTCACTTTTTCGGGCTAGTATAAAAAAAAATGTACGGTGGTTGTGGTTGATCCGAGTGTAGAGTCTTTCCTACATCATTATCGATCATTTAGCACCACCCAGGTATCACTAGGAGATCAAAATTGGTACTCAAAAAGATTGGTTTGTAAGACGACAAGTAAACACTTACTAAATCAATCAGTCATCCAGCTGCGTCAAGCTGGCGACGCCGCGGTTTATCCAATGCTTCTGTGGTACATCCGAAGCCAGGGTGATGTACATGACGAAGTTGCTGGAATGCCCCGTGGTCGCCAGCACGCCTTTCCTCTCGCTGGTCTTGTATATTGGGCAGAAGTAACACGGTGGAGGGTTGAAGTCCCCTATCAAAGCGGGTTGGAACCAGATTATGGGGATTGTGTCGAATAGGATCTTTGGGTAGGATTCATCGAGCTGCATCGTCTCTCGGTTCCATCGAGCGCCTTCCAAGAATAGGCCCTGGGGGATAAAGCAGTAGTTAGAGTCACGTCCAATCCTGACAGTCATGAATCAATAGCTGATGCCTGATCTTTTTTTTTTCATTACACTGGCTCGACATAGTGACTACAGAGTTCCTGATAGTAAGTACAGTGTAGTCCAAAAACGAAAGCGACTATCAAAGGACGAAAATCCATTGATAGTCTACATCGTCATGTCGGCCCACATATACCACGACTGAAGGTCTCTAGGTATATGAGCTACTGAATATACACAAACTGATCCCGAAACGCGACAAGCCGAAACTGGTCACTATGAAGGGCTTTACACCCATGTACTGTGGTCGCGATCCAGACGGGCACCGACTCCCTGCCACCTCGCCGCTGCTCGTTTAGCACCACCCAGGAGTCACGTGTAGGGAAACTAGGGTAAAGCCTACGGACGCGAGCAGCTTCGACTCCCAAAAATCATCATGAGAGCAAGGCCTTATTGTTGACTTTGGATGTCACTGTAATAAGATTGTAGAAGAACCTTAGGTGAAAGATTAAATCAAATATTTAATTCTACAATCGCAAATAGAAATTCAACCACACCGATGCAAACTCACCCAAACGAATACGCTGTGTGCCTGATCATGCTTGTCCACTACTGCAGATTGCTGCTTGTAATACAAGAATACATCTCACCGCATTAATTTAATCGTTTTAAACAATGATTTAGTCAATATATTTTCATTTTTCATGCATTTAAATGATCTACTGAATAAACTAGAAACCATTACCGCTGGCCATTGCTTTACCTTGATTGGCTCAATTTGAAAGTACTCTTCATAATAATATGGTGTTGATATTCTAGCTATGACAGGTTAAAGTTAGTTGATTTTGTCTAGTTTTTTATGATTTACAAGCAAAATCTTGACTTCAATCACTAGTAGATCTCAAAGATGAAGCTGATGATGAACTGTGTTTGCCCAACAAATATCTATTTAATATCTTAAATTCCAAATTATAAGAACGCGAAAGTACAGACGTAAGGAGCATATCCTCTCTTCATTATTTATTTGAGATATCACAATAACAGGGGCATAATAGAAAACTTACCTTGCAATAAACTCCAAAAGACGGTTCTTCTTCGCATTCAGCCTCCATGCTGGTTATGGAAAACTCGAAATGCACTTGATCGATCGGAATCTTGTTGTGTCTCGAATAATTCTGCAGCACGCCTGTCAGAAACGACTGCGTGAAGTAAAAACCCGATATCCAGAAGACTATTGGCGGTCCTTCGTCTATCCAGTCTTGTAGGAACTTTAACCTACAAATAAAACAAATTGAGCTTATTTCTTTTTCACTATTGATCGTTTTTTGGACTTACGTATTTCGGGATAGTCAATCAGAGCGTCATTGAATGACAGTTTGATTCCCATTTTTCCTTGGAGACATGTTATTGTCTGCCGATGTTGCATGTGACGCATCTATTACAGGAATTTTTGTTTTCTCTTTGTACTTAATAACAATGTAATCTGCACTTAAAAACACAATTGCTTCGAGATATATAAGATCTTTACAACTGGTTAGTATGGTTGAATTAAATATCCGTCTAACGTGACTCTGAAACATTTCTTGTCGCCAAATGTGGAAATGTCTCTGTATTTTGTGAAATCGCAGCTTAAAGACTAGACTTTATAATGAATTTGATGGAGTTGAAAGAGAGCAGCTTGAGTGAGCTTGGTAAAAAGTACTAATAGCTAGAATCTAGATAGAATTAGATACAATAGTATAAGATGAATGTATCCTTTCAGATAACATGTCAGAACAAGTGCTGGATAAAGAAACGTGGCCTCAAGAAGCCCATGGTGCTATCAACGACATACGCAAGCACGTTAAAGCTGCAAGCCTGTCTCCCCTACTCCACAATACGAACCAACGAGTCTACATCAACCTGACGACCCTTGAAGGCATCGACTACTGTGTTGAGATGTCCGCGTCAGGGTTCAGGGTCGTCGGGCGAAAATACGATGACATGGAGTTGTCAACTATAGAAAACATGAACTATGAGACACCGTACGCGTTACTGAACAGTATTAGTCAGAAGTACAGGGAATCTTTTGGAGGTGAGCTTATGAATAAACTGCTAGATCTGGCGAAGAATACGAAAGGCTGATCTGGTTAAAAATACTTTACAACTGTGTCATATAGTATTACGGACTAGCCGACCCGGCGAACTTTGTGCTGGATAATATTCAGTGAATGTCGTGTTAAGTTTTAACTAAACCTATTTCCTCTTTCCTGCTCCTCCTGTTCCAACTCTCCTTCTTCCTATCTTCCCCTCCACTCGGAACTAAATATTAACAAAACCATATTTGTATCTCTAACTTAAAAAAATAACCATTTCCCCGTAGTATATGTCATCCCATATTTCAACCCCTTCAAATTTTATTTTCGCAACAAAAGGCAACTTATGTCAGTCTCCAAGATCTAATCTATTTCTATATTATAATGCATCAAAATCGGTTCAGCCGATTTTACTGGTAAACCGAGCATACAAATATACTCTGTTTAGTATACTAAATGTAGCTACAATACGAATATACTCAGCACAGTCTGCTCATTATCATGACCTGTGTAATTAGGTCGAAACGTTAAGCCATAATTAAAAGTAAGTCAATTCGCAAACAAAACCCGTTAAAATATTTATAATGAGTACAAAACTGTATTGGCGTAGTCAGAGAGAATGGAACGCCACTTCTCTTTATTTTTACAAACTTCTTACGTTTCCTTAACATTCATTAATCCCTATGCATGCAGTCTCGTCGGTACCGCGTTCTTTTGACATTACACTTCATAAGAACTCTATTTGGCCTGTGTAGGTAAGTGGCTCTTATTTCGGTTCACATTCATATTGCATATCTTTTTCATCACCCTTTTATACTTTCATCAATCATCCTCTCCACGTGCCCGGACCATCGAAGCAGGCTCTCGTGCATGCGTCGATGACAATATCTTTCAAAATCCTATTCCTTATGTATGTAATACTTTGAAATATCTTTCTCTTAGCAATTCGTTTCTAATATACATATAAATCATTTAATTCTATAATATTTTACGACACAGTTGTATTGGATATTGTTAAAAGTATTGTATGGGGTTCCCGAATTGCATTTAATAGGGTCTCCCACCCTTGTCAGTATTTAATGTGTGCTATATAACTTTTGGAAAATTTACGTTTGTACCGTTTTAATCTAAAATTTAGATCTGTATAAATTTGTTGTTTATCGAAATGTATTTTATTATAATGCGAATATGAGGGTACATGTATATTTATTGTATCAAGTTTCCAATTGTAATAAAATTATCAATCGTAAGATGATCGTTGTTTAGGAGCATGTGATAGTTCAAATTGTATTAGTATAGGATTATCATGCAGCTTTTAAGGCGGTTTGCACCAATAAATAAAAATTAAATCTAGCTTAAGTCTATGTAAAACGCTATTTAATTTAATTTAATTCAGTCTTATGAAAGTTGAGCCTCTATCGCTTGTGGGAGGCTTGTGAATCAAAAGGCAGTCTTGGCTTGATTCATATTTATTATTTATTTGATGCGCGTTTTATATGATTCACGTGACCTAGATATCGCAGTGAAATGCACTCACTAGTGCATCGAAGTTCAAATAGTTATACACACCATTGTTACCAAAAAATCAATGATGATTTAAATTTAATTAGTTGAAACTGGATGTTTCCTTGCAAGGCAACAAGCACAGTGTAACGCTGAATAGCGTTTTATACACGATTAAAATAGATTTCATTTGTTAGTGCAAGCCACCATTAGCTTAAAATTAAGTAATGTGAAATTTTTATAATTAATGAAATATGGTTGAATTGGATACAAAAAAACTCTGCATTCTGTTTTTTTTTATGATACTGATATACCATAAGTTGAGAATCATATCTATTATTTGGGTTTATGAAAAATTTACATATGATTTTTCTATGTATATCAAAATTGCGGCATTTAGAAAAAAAATGGTGCAACTCTTTAACACGTTCGTTGCCATTTTATTAAGTTTTAATTAGATTTTTGAAAGGAATTTAATAGAATAAGTACTTATATGTCAAAATGTAATATATATAATTTAAATACAAAAAATATTCGCATTATACAATACTTTTTATAAATGCATATAGGATAACATATTACATTATACCATTTACATGTTTTTCGGTTGAAACACTCTATTATTAAATCTACATTTGAGGTGAAAAACAAAATTCTTTGTGATAATTCGAAGATTATAAATATCATGATATAATTATAATACTCGAGTTACATTGTTTACATATCGCTTGTTTATGTTACGGCGAACTGAGAATCAGATTTAGGTCCCATGAGAAACACAAACGAATCGCGTTGCGCGACGAACGTGTTACAGTGTTAATCATAAAACTATAAAACCCATGTTTGGCTTTGTAACATGCAGTTTAACTATAGATTTTAATATGAGTAAATTAGTTCAACATTTAGCATTTATTACTACAACAACAATATCAAGTACAATCAGTTTTTTTTTAGTTTTGTACTAAATATAGATTAGACGAATGCGTTGTGATACAATAAAATGTAACTATTTAAATAGTGTTTCAATTGTGAACTATAAATTTAGCAAATATGGAAATAACTATCGGAATAACATTCAGTTCAAAGAGTTTATTCTCATTAAGATACAAATCACTTACATGAGAACAATTAGTTTAAAAACTATCTGGAACAGTAAAATACTAAGAGCTCACTTGGCAAACACAGAACCATGTCTGGTAGTATTTATCTTTAACTAGCTTTTGCCCGCGGCTTCGCTCGCGTTAAGAAGTATTATAATTAATTAGATATAGTTTTTGTGGCTTTACTTTTGTTTAGCGTGTGTAAGAAATTAGGGCCTAATCTGTCATTAGGCGTTAAAACTATCAAGCTATTATATTATATTATAGTCGAAAATCTGAGAAGATTTATACAAACTTTCATCCCCTATTTTATCTCCTTGGGGGTGGAATTCATCAAAATCCTTTCTTAGCGGAAGCCTACGTTATAACATCTACCTGCATGCCAAATTTCAGCCCGATCCGTCCAGTGGTTTCGGCTGTGCGTTGATAGATCACTATGTCAGTCAGTCAGCCAGTCACCTTTGAGTTATATATATATTTAGATATATTGTAGTAATTTAGTTGTGTATGTATATGGCAAGCGAGGTCGCGTTTCTAATGCAGGAGGGTAACGCGTTGTAGAGTTGTGCTCCCTCAAAAGTGATATTCCGTTTTTCATAATTAGTCCGCGGTTTAGGAAGCACAAGCAAACTTGCTCGGCGAATACTGCGTGCTGTATCAAGAGAGTGTCATTTTATAATAAACTAGCTGTCCCGGCAGACCTTGTTCTGCCCTATTTCTCTAAAACAAAGTCACATTGTTTTTTTTTTAATGTTAATAGCTTCGACGTCAGATTTTTTGAAAATTGTTTGAAGGAACCTGGCCTTAATGCTATATGTATAAAAATTGACAAATATTGACATTAATATTTATACGTCACTCAATTGTTTTGCCTTCCCGGGACCCGTCCACTGACATTTAAACTTTATGGTATGGTGTTAAAGTTCAAATTGACTTTTAAATATTTTTACGAATTTTTTGTATGAGAATACAGAAAAGTGTTATTTTTAGACAATTGCAGGGATTTTTTAATTTTTTCTCTCCGTAATAACCTTCCTCAGACTTCATAAAACACAAAAAAAAAAAATCAGCCAAATCAGTTCAGCCGTTCTCGAGTTTCGCGCTTATCAAGACATTTTGCGATTTATTTTTATATTATAGAAAACTTTAGATTGATTTTTTTATCAATAATTTTTTTAACATTGCTTGTAACTATCGGAATAACACTGCTAGTATTACTTAAAGATGTTACATAATACATTTGAAACTTTCGCGTTTTGTACTCATTATAAACTAGAAGCTCATTTTATGTCACCTTGTAAACATGGTGATACTGTGTGTGTGTGTCGTGAATATTCAAATGATCAAGAAAAAATGAGGGCAGAGGAAGTACCTTCCCGCCCCCGTCTGCATGTGACCAAAACTTGAGTAACCAGGTTGAAATGTCGAGCCATAATTAAAAGTAAGCTAATTCACGCATAAGAGCTGTTAAAGTATTTGCGTTCCACATACATATTTGTTTATACACATCTGCTCAAATCCCGGCACGTATATTTGGATATTTCCAGATAAAGGATCGGGTTTAGGCACCACATGCGTACCGGTAAAGAAAAACATCGTGAGGAAACCCAGAGACATATCGAGGGGTGAAAGGGTATTTGGTTTAAGCAGTATTTTTTGGTGATTTAGTAATATATATATTTTTGGAATCGGTAAGGAACGCTGATATACCAAACGCGCTACATCACCAAAAAATGTCGCTTAAACCAAATAGCCTTTCACCCCTTGATAAAAAAGAAATAGAAATGAATAGAAATAGAAATGTCATGTGTACTAGTGTTGTGAGAACGGCGATCAGCTGCGCCACTGGTCACGTTGGTCACGACATATAAGCGCAAAGTGGTACAGTCACTAATGTATTTCTGCTTACCCTGATATAGCGTGACGATATATTGTTATAATACCTGGATAGGAAGTCTGCCACATAGGACCCTAACGGCTTCATGGAAGGGTAAGACTTGGACATCCAAACGCCCGGCACTATGCCCTTGACGAAAGCATTGTTGCATTGCTCCAGCTCCGCGCTCATGATGGCCAGCCCCTGGGCAGCCAAGTGTACTCCGTGCAATGTGCGGCTAACCACAGATAGCAGTCTGTTGTAGCGGATCAACTCCTGGAAGTTAAATTGCATGACTTAGCATTATATTCTTAAGATTCTATTCACGTTCATCGTCTGAAGACTAACGTTAACAGAGCTGTACCCATCTGGACTAAGTTCTCTAGTCCTTATTTTTGCCAAGTCATTGAGTTGAGGAATGGTCTTTCGACGAGCGTGTTTCCACCATCCTTGAGTCCTTTAAACGAAGCTTGAAGAGATATTTGTGCAGGCAGGCATGATCACTGCAACTATCGATTGTTTTTCCTTTCTGTTGATAGTTGCAGTCGTTTTTGTACTGCACGATGCTTACCGAGACGTGGTTTGGTTACTATGTTGAGTCAGGATAAAAAAGCACTGTGGAGGCAGGCTGCGCGAGGCTCGCCGCCTGCCGTGGACCGCACCGATCACGTGGTGGTCGACAGTTGTAGAGGATGAGCCACCGTTTGTGGTTGAGGTCTCTAGCGCTTGTGAGAGACTGGTGCATCAAAGGCAGTCCTTACGCGAATCCCATCTATTACTTGTTTCGCGCGCGTTATATATAATGCGCGTGACCTAGATATCATGCATGGAATTATATAAACCTTACGTTGCATTAAATGCATAAAACTTCCATTATCCTTACTCTGCATTATATACATGACTACACATTCAATTTGACCAGTCACGTTTTATGATCAGCTCATTCATGCCCTTTGTCCAGCTGATACATAGAGTAATTGGCGACTATCTATGTATTTAAATATCTACGAACGTAACAGTAGCCACTTCCTTCAAGTAGACTGTCAGATTATATGCAATCTTTTTGTATAAACAAGTTAGTTGAGAAGAACAGTTTGTAACCTTACACAAAATGTGCTCAACGTAACATCACTTGTCTTATATCTTCTTGACTTTATAGGTTTTCTCTAGGTGTTGCTAAACGGAAAGCTGGAAGGTGGTGGGATCTCATTGCCTAACTGGATTGCGACTACAGCACTGGGTTCCAACTCCATTGCAATGATTCGTATTGGCTTGTCGCATTTCAGAATCAGGTCGTGTGTATTCAGCGCCTTCCATCAGTATATTTACTCTAAAATTACGATTGAGATGTCAATAGACTCATCTCTTGACAGTCACCACTGTTCTAGAACTTGATTAGAATAAACCAATACCTGCTTAAGGACAGTGTTCATGCTATTGTAATACTGGACGGGGTACTTGTTGGAAACTTCTAGAACGTCGAACTGCTTCGGGAGACGGCTCATCATGTCTCGCGTCAGTTCCACGACGCCTCCGCCTTCGCTGCCCTCCCCGCCCGCGCCTCCTGACACTACGCACGTCTGGGTCAGCAAGCACCCGAACAGCAGCTGTAAAGAGCATCACCTGCGTTATCTGCAACTCTATTAAGAAAAAAGAAGACACTTATTTGGCATATACGAGTACATGACTTACAACACAGAAGAATGAGTTAATCATGGTAGAAAACATCAGAAACAAATACCCTGTGTTCTGATTATGGGTCAAAGGGAAAACTTTTGGGAGTCGAAGCTGCTCGTATCCGTAGGCTTTACCCTAGTTTCCCTACACGTGACTCCTGGGTGGTGCTAAACGAGCAGCAGCGAGGTGGTAGGGCGTCGGTGCTCGTCTGGATCGCGACTACAGTACATGGGTGTAAAGCCCGTCATTGTGACCAATTTCGGCTTGTCGCGTTTCGGGATCAGCTCGTGTATATCCAGTAGCTCGTATACCTAGAGACCTTCAGTCGTGGTATATGTGGGCCGACATGACGATGTAGACTATCATTGGATTTTCATCCTTTGATAGTCGCTTTCGTTTTTGGACTACACTGTGCTTACCATCAGGTACTTTGTAGTCACTATATCGAGCCAGTGTAAAAAAAAAGACGGCTCAGTACATGCTAATAGAGACTAGTTGAGCCTGCCAGCGCTGATTTTCAGATGACATTAATTTGGTATGTCAACGCGCAGAAAGGAATTGTAGAGCATAGATACACAGACCTAGAGATTATTTTAAAGAGACATAGATAAAGAAATGGACATAGTTACACATTTTTCGTAAATAATGCTTTCCTAATGGCTATATTCTATTCATTTTTGATTAAAATAGTTGTGATGGAGTAGCTATATTGTGAAGCAAATAAGGATCCTGCTGATGTTAAGCATGATGTAATACAAAAATCGGCAACGAATATCGACAGTTAAGAAAAACCTTTTGATAGTCGCAGCGATCATGCCGGCCTGCACGAATATCTCTTCACGCTACGCTTAAAGGATCCCATACAATAGGACGGTGGAAGCTCGCTCGCCGTAAGACCATTCCACAGCCCAACGACGCGGATGCAGTAAGAGTTAGAAAATTTCTTAGTCCTAGCCGGGATGCGAGATATCGTATAGCTGTGACTCTGTTGACTCGCGTGAGTAGTTTTTTTTATCGAAGGGAGAGGGTGAAACAAGATGATGGGGGTTGGAATCTGTTGGGCCTTCAGCCTGTTTATCGACGAAACTTCTAAAACAAATACAGGTAAATATTGACGATCAAATAACTCACAGCAGCAGCTTCTTTGTTGTCTTTGGTGATATCAGCGTTCTCGTGGAGCCCGAATACCTCAGGTTTTGCGATCAGCGGCAACGCTCTAATATGCTCCAACACGGAATTGTAGTCCATGCTCGGGGGCATGCAGTAGTTTCCACTCGGAGAGAACGAGTAGCTGTTGGAATGAGTTTGCTTCAGTTAATACGACAAAAAACAACAGACATCTCTTTGTACAGAATACATGGGAGAAGCTGAGACACCGATACATGTACTTCTTGAATGCAGTCAACTGGCAGTATACCAGGCACAGTATATCGGCATACCGAGGTTCCTCCCGAAAGCAACAAGCAATAACAAGCTGTCGTAATTTATGAAGGAACTAGGTTGAGATAACTAAAATTATCCTGATCAAGTCTTACGAAAAATAGACGAATTTAGACGTCGAGATTAGTGATGAAAATGCCCGGGAATTTTCCCAAAGTGCCCAAAACTTGCTTGGGAATATTCCCGAGAATTTACGAAATGTCCGCGGAAGTGCTGGACACTTTGGGAAAATTTCCGGGCATTTTCATCACTAGTCGAGACACGGAAAATTAACTCTTAAGAATCTTAACCTACGGTAGAAAATAAAAAGTTACACTGATAATTATTCTACAAAATTATCTGAGTCCTGTAGCTCTTCAGATAGCAACTTATTAAATATTTTTAAAATTTCATGTTTTATGACCGCGAAAGGCTGCATATAGCGAACAAAAGCTGTTATCATGGCTGTTACTTCTTTCTTCTACACTAGCACGGGCATTGTCATAGATTGTACCTGATGCAGACAAACACACACACACACTGTGTGAAGCACAGCATAGTTAAAAAAATGACCGCAACTATCAATAAACAGGCTGACTATCTGTCGATAGTTACCGTGATCTTGCGGGCCTGCTCAAAAGTCTCTTCACACTTTTTTAAAATGAATCAGAAGGACAGTTACTCGACAGAGTTAAGTATTGGAAAAGTTTTTGGTCGGGGAGAAAAATACGTCAGTACTCACTTTGGGACGCTGGTGACCTCGGGATTATAGAATATAGAGAGAAGAGACAGTATGAGACGTCTGTCTTTGTCGTCTGTGACTCTTCCACCGTAGTTACATTCGCCAGCTAGGTAATTTAGAGCATCGAATGGTGTGTCAGTGTACTCCGTCAGGAACATCTAAAATACCAACAATTTACGTTTTTTAAATTCTTAAAATTGCTTCTCTAGGTAACATTGAGAGAAAAACGATAATGTTTCTTCCACTCACTTGATTGTCAATGATTCATTTCTCTAAAAATCTATTTCTAATTATTTTTTTTACATTGATTCGACATAGTGACTACAGAGTACCTGATGGTAAGCACAGTGTAGTTCAAAAACGAAAGCGACTATCAAAGGATGAAACTCCATTGATAGTCTACATCGTCATGTCGGCCCACATATACCACGACTGAAGGTCTCTAGGTATATGAGCTACTGGATAGGCACAAGCTGATCCCGAAACGCGACAAGCCGAAACTGGTCACTATGACGGGCTTTACACCCATGTACTGTGGTCGCGATCCAGACGGGCACCGGCGCCCTACCACCTCGCTGCTGCTCGTTTAGCACCACCCAGGAGCCACGTGTAGGGAAACTAGGGTAAAGCCTACGGACGCGAGCAGCTTCGACTCCCAATGTGTCTTTTAGAATCGAAAATGAATACTTTTTATTTGTCAATCTAATATTAAAAGCCGTTTATTTAAAAGGCGCAACAGCACGTGACAGCCTCCAGCAGCCAACACGATGACATCATCACATCTAATACATTTACACTACAAAATGCTAAAGAGCGAAAAAGGGTGAAACGCTAGTTCGAAAGCGGAATCTCTCTGCGGCGTTTCGTTATCGGCTTTTGTGCGTCGATTTGTTCATACAACTTTGAGACTTTCAGCCGCTTTATATGTGCGCACCAACCACACTATATTTCAATGAATTCTAGACCCATAGTGATCGTAGCTGTTCTTGTAATTCACTGTATTTTTAATTAGGTACAATTTAGTCAATTTGGTAAACCAGTTTAATATGAATAGCATGGAGTTAAAGTAGAAGAAGGAAAAGGAGGAATAAATAAAATGACATAAAACCTGTAACTGCATGACGCAAATTTTGAGATCGCTCTCATTGAATTCGTACTGGATGTTCCACCCCAGAGGTCCGAAGGCGCGCCTCTCCTGCACAATGGCGTGGAAGAAGCAGAGAGCGAAGAGAAGCCGTCTCCAGTCCTCTGTTCGTGGGCACGAGATGTAGAACTCGGGGTCGCATATCGGGTCCGATATGTATGATCGGTAGATGTTGTTCTTCAGCCCCTTAGGTGCTTCGTTTGTCATTTTCACTCCTGGAAGTAACAAAAGGCGTATTTCTACTGGTAATAGTGTTAAGGTGGTGGTAGGTCAAACACCCGAACTAGATCGGTACTACAGTACATAATAGTAAAGACCATTTCGGGATCACTTCAAGTACACTGTTCGTCTGTTTGTTTTCCTTTCACATAAAAAAGAAAGTGCATACCGTTCTGAAGGACGGTGACTGGAAACGCCCGGCTAGGGTACGAGGTCAGCCAACACCTGAAGTTGTAATGCGTCTCCTGGGGAATGATCACCTCGGCGCAGATCCTCTCGAGCTCGCCCATCCACGAGTCCATCACGTGGCAGTTCTGCAGCACCACCCAGCCGCCGGTCACGATCGCCTGGTTTATCATGTTTGCTGCTATAGGACCCTGGAATTATTATTAGCTTTTTTATAATGACTTATCTACATTCTTGAATGAAGTATATATCGGAGGTGTGACTACGCCTACCTGATGATTAAGAATAATAATATATCGTCTCGCTATATCATCTACGGGGTCAGCAGGGATACATTAGTGGCTGTATCCAGTTTGCACTTATCTGTCGTGTCCAACGTGACCAGTAGCACAGCTGATCGTTGTGCTCGGGGTACCTGCACATGTCATGTCATTTACAGATGCCATGCGGGTTTCCTCACGATGGTTTCTTCACCTGTGAGCATGTGTTGCCGAAATCCGTACGTAATCTGGAAAAACCCAGAAGTACGTGCCGGGATTTGAACCTACAACCATTCGCATCAGTGCGCATGGAAACCGGTTTGTTATCCACTAGGCCACAACAACCACAATACCCGGTGAATAGTAAAGTATAGACGGTCCACATATACCTCGACGGAAATTTTCTAAGTATATAAACAACTGGATATACACATATTGATCCTGAAATGCGACAGGCCGAAGCGAGTCCCTATGATCTTATTTACATCTGTATACTGTGGTTACGACCCAGTTCGGGCAATCGCCCTACCACCAAAAAAAAGAAAGTTACGGTTAAAAGTTAAGTTTTGAGGTAGTCGGGCGAATATGGTCCGAAGACTGTGTGAACATCTATTATATAAAAATAAGTCCGGTTTTCAATCAATTTCCGCGGGTTTGCATTCGGGAAAGGTCTCGGGCTCCGTGAAGTTTATAGCAAACAAAATTCAGGAAAAAATTCAACAGAAAAGCAGGAAAACGGGGAAAATATTTTCCCATACAATGCCATCTCTGATATATAGCATATACTACAAACCAATATGGTTTTGCATGGTGGTGGAGCAGATCGCACCAGTATTTTAAGTAGATGGCGCCGATGCGTTATACATTGTTTGACAGCTACTCATTGTACTCTGCTCAGTTAATTTCATGTGACATTTATTATGCGCACGTTCTTTCAAACGCTAACTAAAAACCAAAACGAAGCCATATGGTGGCGAAACGAAGTTCGCGGGGTTTGCTAATTAGGTATGGATATACACAAACCCGGTGTTCATATACCTAGAGACCTGGCGTAGCAGTATATGTGGGCCGACATAGTGATGGCAGCTCTGAATGGATTTTCGTCCCTTGGCCGTTCCTGGACTACACTGTATTTTCCATCAGATGCAATGTAGTCACTTTTCGAGTCAGTATAAAAAAAGGAAACAATAACTTATAATACGTCTATGAAAGTTAACCCTGAGTAGCCTGATTTACGAAAGTGTTTTTTTTAATATTACTGTGTTTGCTGGAGTGTCTAGATGAAGGGAAAAATAGCTAAAAATCACAATATTTATTTTACATATTTATTAAAAAAAAACAGGTATCAATTTTGATACTTCAGACATAAAAACTAATAGTAATGTGAACATTCGGTTTAAAAGATTGGTATCAAAATTGAAACTCTAGGTTATTAAGGTAACCCTGATCTCACCTGACCCTGACCGAGGGATATGGTCTCGAAGCTGATAACTTTCTTTTCCATGGAGAACTTGACCAGCCCAGACATGGGGTCCGAGCCAGCAGACAGTATGAAAATGAGGGGAGAGCAACAGTTGCTATCATTGTAAGATTTCTCGAGGTCGAAAGGTGGAGGTTCAATATAGGTTCGGCCCATCTCTTCTATCACATACTGTTGGACGAGCGGAATCAACTTATCTGGTCGAACACACCTAAAAGACCACAAAATTTATATACACATATCGTCACGCTATCTCTCTATCGGTGTGAGAAGAGGTACATTAGTGACTGTAGCCGTCTTGCGCTTGTATGTCGTGCCCAACGTGACCAGTTGCGCGGCTGATCGCCGTTCTCACAGCACTAGTACACATGACATGCCTATTAGATACCATGCGGATTTCCTCACTATGTTTTCCTCCATCGGTGAGCATATACCATAGTTTCTAAACCCGGATCTATTCTAGAAAATCCAAGAGGTATGTGCCGGAATACGAACCTACTACCCCTCGCGGTGCCGCGCGTGGATACCAGTCCCATGTCCACTAGGCAACCATAGCCACAAATAATATTGATGATTGATGACTGATATGAATAATGTTTATGTTGATGTATTTATTTAGCCTCTTGCGTAACTAGTTGACTATTTCTCAAATTATGGTAATAAACAATAAACGTACTATATTCTTACACAAGAGTAATTATTTATTTATTTATAATATAAGAACAGTTACATTGTCTACATTACCACTTACATAAATACATATATACCATATAATTTGAACAAGATACTTTACAAATGCGAGTATATTTATAAGTGTAAACTACTTGCACAGAACGTAAATAAAATACGAACAACACACCGACATGAAAAGTAACAAAAAAGCCCTGATCTAATTGAAAAAAGGCATAAACAGAGGAAAAAAACAATATTAATACCACCATCCTCTTGAATAACATCCCTATTTTGAGTTTTAAAATGTTATTATTTAATCTACCTAGACCTCGGCATAGAATTGTACAGCCTCGTCATTCTGCATTGGGGCATTGTGACCTAAATTTGTGGATTAATTTGGAATTCGGAACAAGTTAAAATTAGATGTTCTGGGTAATCTAGTAGGAACAGAAAATGCTAGAAGCTTCGCGAAGAAAATCCTATAGATGGTAAAATGTTAGAGAGAAAAGCTATATCAAGCATAATGCGTTTCATCAAATGTTTATGAGAATATAAACAGTTTCACATACCTAAATATAATAAGCTTAGGTATTCCCTGAATATTTTCATACGGAGGAGGTAATTTATTCTCATGTGGCGCCGACAGATCGTAAAAGTCTTTCCAAGCTTTTACATTCTTCTCGAAATTTTCTTTGAATCCGCGTAAACTAAAATAAATTAGTTTACCTTTCTGAATACAGTTTCCATTGTAGGCTAATGCGACCGCATTCATTATGGTTATTATTTTAAATATAAACCAGTGTACATCACGCTTTTTTTCATTTTTACTTTGATGCTATTAAGAGAGCTACAAACCAGTTAACTAAACGCATCAACAAAGTCTAAGACTCAGGCACACTTTTTTTTCGTTACAGACAGGCATGCTATTTCTAAATCTCATAGAAAGTTATGTTGAGGCCGATGTTGGACCGCGTTCACTTAATAAATACCGATTTAGTCGTTGTTGGAAGATTCCCTTGTTGTAATATGGTAGACGAACAGACGCAGGTAGCGAATTCCACACCTTGGCGGTTCGCTACAAGAATGAGAAGGAATCGCATCGTGTGAGCAGCTGGTATGTCAACAACATAAAGGTGCAAGCTCACACGGCGCGCAGTCAATTTATATTCCTCAGTCAGTGCATTAGGAGGTCCTTTTGATTACTTAATGCCAACTAATATCCGATTTTAATGTTCAAATTTGTGAGTCATTATGTTTTTTCTTACTTTTTACTCTTTTCTTTACAACTTTACCGGGGTAAGAGGGCGAGCACTTCAAGTGCTCAGCCAGCTATTTATGCGTTGGGTGGCAATGCAAGGCCACCCCTGTGGGCACGGTCTTCGACTCGGGCGGCCAGCTAGAGATAAAACCTAAGGTGATCTACCAGCGTTTCGAAAGCGACTACCTTGAATAGAAACGCCGAATGAAACTCAAAGCATCGTTAAAGTGGACTTTTTACTCAACTTTGTTCTTTCTTAATAGACTACTTTTTTATTAACTATATTATTATTTTTGGGAGTCAAAGCTGCTCGCGTCCGTAGGCTTTACCCTAGTTTCCCTACACGTGACTCCTGGGTGGTGCTAAACGAGCAGCAGCGAGGTGGTAGGGCGCCGGTGCCCGTCTGGATCGCGACCACAGTACATGGGTGTAAAGCCCTTCATAGTGACCAGTTTCGGCTTGTCGCGTTTCGGGATCAGCTTGTGCATATCCTGTAGCTCATATGCCTAGAGACCTTCAGTCGTGGTATATGTGGGCCGACATGACAATGTAGACTATCAATGGATTTTCATCCTTTGATAGTCACTTTCGTTTTTGGACTACACTGTACTTACCATTAGGTACTCTGTAGTCACTATGTCGAGCCAGTGTAAAAAAAAAACAATTTAATTTTAAATTACAAACAAGCATAAAATTACGCTTTGAATCGTATAAAATTGTTTATTTCAAAAAATGATTTATTTTTAGTGAGCTTCAAAAGTATCCTTGAGGCTTAGAGTTTGTAGATGTGTTTATAATCAACATTTGATAGAACTGTCTAACTTCAAACTACTTACCCGTTTAAGTTGCTGGAGCGAACGATCTCAGACCAAGATTTTTCAGACAGCCAAGTCGGGGCTGGGTTTTCGAATGGGTTCTCCAAAGCTACTCCACCGGTCAAAAGAAACGCTACCATTTCGTCATCGATGACACCCTTTGTAATAATATGACCTTATATTATTTATTTTATTATTTTTTATAATATTCCAAGCAACATAGTTATTTTGCTTCATTTCTCTATCCATATTAATTTTATTTTTTTATCTATTTTATACATAGCTAACACATATTAAACAAAAATTAGCCAAAAATGATTTTCCTTACACAATAATTACTAATTAATTCCTTACATAATAATATCCTTCTAATTAAAACCAATAACAATTTCAGCTCTAGCTAGTATGCTCGTATGTACAGGTATATGATTTTATGTAAGTATATGCGTGGGCGTGTGTGGACTGTATGGACGTGTATGTGTGTGGTGTGTTGTGTTGTGTTTCTTCACCGTCAATAATCCTTAATGTTATATTTTCGAAAGTATATTTATATTAAATTCAGTTTTCCTGTGTAACAACAGTTCCATTTCTACTCCCTTATTAGCGAACCAAATAAATTTTAAGAGAGCATTATGTAAAAATACCTTCATTCATCTACCATTTGCAATAAAACACGAGGCATTTACTATTCTAACCTAAATGCCTATCAAAAGGAAGGATTAGAATACCTTAGGCCTCAATATTCCCAGCGTCAGAACCAGTGAAAAGATCAACTTGTCTTTCTCGAACAAGCTTCGACAGACGTTTTCATAAATGCTCTTTGTGAAATAAGCGTTAAGGCCTTCGAGCCGTTCATCTAGGTCGTCGCTTTTCGGAGAGTTAATGATCGCTTGATTATACAAATTGATGAACCTTGAAAAGAGATCATTAATCTAATTTGATTGATTTTACATATTTATAAAATTTAATATTTTCTGTTTAAAAAGAAATATATATATATATATATATATTATACTAGCAAACCCGGCGAACTTCGTTTCGCCACCAGATGGCTTCGTTTTGGTTTTTAGTTAGCGTTTGAAAGAACGTGCGCATAATAAATGTCACATGAAATTAACTGAGCAGAGTACAATGAGTAGCTGTCAAACAATGTACAACGCATCGGCGCCATATATTTAAAATACTGGTGCGGTCTGCTCCACCGCCATGCAAAACCATATTAGTTTGTAGTACATGCTATGTATTAGAGATGGCGCTGTATGTGAAAAATGATTTTCCCCGTTTTCCTGATTTTCTATTGAAAATTTTCCTGAATTTTGTTTGCTATAAACCTCACAGAGCCCGAGACCTTTCCAGCGAATGCAAAACCGTGGAAATCGGTTCGTGCGTTCTGGAGTTATAGCGTCAGGAAGGAAAACCGGACTTATTTTTATATAATAGATAGAAGAGGACAAAAGCATGCTACGATGGTTTGGGCTCGTGTAGAGGATGAATGATGATAGGATGATGAAAATGATATTCAATATGATGTAATGCGAGTAGAAGTAAGAGCCGAGATCGACTGAGATTACACAGTCTACTACATAGTCCAGATAAAGAAAGTTCTGATAGAGGATAATGTTAAAAGCACACGGAAACTGCGAGAGTGCACGAAAGGACTAGTGAATATTGACAAGGAAGCGAAAGAAAATTGCAACAATAAAGAGAAGTGGCATTCCATTCTCTCTGCCTAACTCAATAGGGATCGGCGTGATAATGTAGAAATAAATATACAAATGCACACAATTTCAAACATAAATACATGTGAACTCACAGAAGCGAAGCTTAAGGTACAAGCCATCTGTAGTTAGAAACCCAGAGTGAGGAGTTTTTTCATAATACGTACAAGTCGCCGTCTGTAATCGAACCTTAACCCCACAAAAAGAGACAGTTTTTTGAGATGGCAATTCAGGCTCTTTACGATAATCAATACGACTATGAGGATAATAATAAATCATTCCAAACACGATATCCTCATACGTACACACGTAAAAGTCCTATTTATTTAATAGAATAATAAAAAAAAACACGATATCCTGCTTGTAATGTGGGCTAACATTATTTATTATTTTTAACGTGTTCTGATCAGTTTCTTTCACTGTTGCTTATCGTGATAAGGAAACAGAGGAAAATAGACCTAATGATAATAGTAATATACTAGCACTGTTACGGCTTGTTAATCCGTCCTATCCTTTTCCCCTCACTATATAACGATTGCGGCAAGTACGCACCGCGCACATCACTAGCGCCGGCGCATTCATCAACGTGACAACAAACGCACCGGCCGATCAAACACGAGTGCAAAACCTATTCAAAATCCAATAACCAAGCAAGTCCTTTTTTATTAGTTCAATTTATAACTAGCACGCTATCTCTTTTAGGACGAGGTAGAGATGTTAGTGGCTGTATCGACTTTGCCATGATCTGATCTGACCTTTGAAATGATCAACATTCTCAGTGCACTAAATATTATTGTTAAATGACTTACGGGTTTCCTCAGGACGTATTCCTTCCTAAGTTTTATATATAATTTGATAGATACCGGTTCCTTTCCACTTAGATACTGCGGTCTCATCATTTAATCCTGCACATTTATTAGTACCAAAGCTGCTTGTTATATTGAATTGGCAGAAGATAATAGTAGATAAGCAGTTACAATTGAACTCACCAGTTCAAAGAGTACTGATACATGGGGTCGATAGCGGCCAAGTCGGATATGCAGAAGAACAGCACCGAGCTGTGCTTTGAAACCGGTACGTAGAGAAGACGAGCATCGTCTATCTCTACCTCCGTTATAGCTGCGGCTGCTTGTTTAGCTTCTATCTCTATCGATAATATCTTGGACGACGATAGAATCTGGTTGGCTGATTCATCTTCTAGGATATTTCCAGCTGATGATAGAACCTGGGGAGTAGTTAGTACATGATTTATTGTCTTCGTTATAGCAGGTGGATTTTTCAGTGTGATATGTGTTCGGGCAAGATGCATTGGTGAAGATCGAACTAAATATTGCTTATTATTCAAGACCTATGTCCAGAAGTGGACTAAAGAGGACTGGTGATGATATATCAATAATATCATTACGCTGTACCCGATTCATGACGAGCAGAAAATACGCTAATGGCTTTATCCTACAACATAACTTGTATCGCAACTAATGGGGAAAATTGGGATTAGCTGAACCTGTTCTCACCTCTAGAATTTTATCTTCTATTTCTTTTAAAGTTCTCTTATTGTTAGCTCCTTCAATAATGAGCTGATTCTTCTTTAGTTCCAATTCCGGTCGATCTTGAGCTACTACAATACCCAGCAACTGATCCTGCAGGCCTTGCGGTGTGATCATAAAGTTAAGCATCGTCACCTAAAATATTATTATTAGAAAATTTCGTCTTATTGCAAGGAAAAGGCCTCCCTTCACTTTTTCTACTATATTTGTGGAATCCATGGGAATGAGTGTGCACGTCGCTCAGAGCTGCACTGGGTTTTTCTATTAAAGTGGACTAAATACTGTAGGTGCTGGTAGGTTATTTTCCGGACCAAACAAATGTAATGTACAAACTCTTTCCTTTATAACGTAAACGAAATGATTTTCTTCGAAATAAATGTACACATCTTATTTCATTTTACAGAGAGCAACGCTGATGAAGCTACCGGAAAAAAGCTAGATATTTTTGTCTATTAATTAGTATCAAAGAAATCAAAGTTGACTGTTTTAAAGAACTTAAAAGCGAAGGAGTAATCATCAATGATAATGGAATGGTTGAATCACCTTATATGCAAGCTTAATATAATTTACCTTTACAGCAATTTCAGGTAAGTAGTGAGGATTGCTCAATCTCGTAGTAATATAAAACCTAAAGTTGTGGTTGTACTCTAAAATGTTGTCGCCGAGTTTCAAGCAGTCGATGCCGCCTGATCTACAATCGTCAAATTAATGAATTTCAATTCTTGCACTTCAATACTTATATTACCAATTCGACAAACCCAATGTAACAAAATTAACAAATTTATTCTAACCTAAATATGTTTCTCAATAGCACCGGCTCCAGGACAGCGTCTAATTGTTCTCGAATATTCTCCAAAATGACAGGCAGTCCTAACTGTATGGCATTTTCGAGAACACGGACATAGTTCGAATCCGTTAGTTTTATTACCTTCAGCTGGTTTTCTCTTTCCATGTTCTTAACCCATTTGTTCGCTTGCTCTGTAATGTCAGCATAGTTTAAATATACATATTCATTAGGAATATTACGCATATCAACTTCTTTTAGACATTCATATTAACATTTTATTTAATCTGGGGTGAAATCTTGCATAGGGCCATTACGGCCGCTATGAGGACAGCTACCCAGGTGTGTTAGACTCTTACTGATTATAAATCCCTGGAGTGTTCTTCCCATTACCATATACCAAGCCTGGTAAACTAAATTCTTTGAATCATGAGTTAGAAATAAAAGTGGAGAATTAATAGATTTTTACCCTGAGGATCGACCATGAGTGGCCACCGTCTCGATTTCTCAACAATAATACCATTTTCAATGGAGAAAGCATCGACGGGCAGTCCCGCTATGTTCCATACTCTTATCACGACCGGCTCGCCCAGGGTCGTGATCAGAGAATAAGCGTCAGAACATGGAATATCTGGGAACAAAAGATTGCTCTTAATATTATAATGTTGTGCAATGAAAGGAAACGGTGTACATAGATGAATTGATTAGTACTAGAGAGAAAGTAACTTTTATTTAGTAGAATTTACTCCATTTCCTACTTTATTTTAATGTAATTTAGCATAATTTTCTTGTTTTTTTTCGTTTTCTTCTTAGAAGATTTTTTCTTGTTGAGCTGGACAACTGGACAGCTGAATCGTGGACTCTAAAATTACAATCAGCAATTTAATTTGAATGTTAGAAATATACTCACTCAGCTCTTTAGCCCTACTATTCCAAATCTGGATGATTTCCCTTCTATAGTTGACAGTGTAGGGTCCCAGATATGCAATGAAACCGGCTGATAATAACACATCACCTGGAATATAGACATGCATCATAATTAAGTAAGAATAAAATAATCACCATTCTTAAATCATTGGTGTTAAATTTTTATTAGACGTTCAACAATTCCTTAAAATGTTTTTCTTCATCGGTACCCTGCGGCGCTTAAATTTGTCTATAGCAATAATTATATTTTTCTTTTCTTTACTAGTAATATCACTTAAATAAATATTGCAATCATCAGCTGAACTGATTTTAATGTGCTGCTTGTAATTAATTGTTTATCTAATAAAAAACTTAAAAAAAAAACAGCATTGTAAATTGTGTTAATATTTTAGAGTGTCTAGTTTCAAACAGATACTATTTTAAATGAATAGGTATATTTGATTCATACCAATGATATTAGAAAGTAATTCTTGCAATTGCCTCGCTAGCTCTGTCCATCTTGCCTTTTCTCCCCCCAGTCCACCGATTAGTTGCTCAGCACGGGATAGTTTGGTCGAGCATAAATCTATTTCATCTTCTAGACCTTTCTTCTTACGAGTCATTTCCGCGAATTCGTCATTAAGTGTCTAGCGTTTAACAAAAACAAAAAATCCATATCCTAATTATTTTATTAAAGCTCCTGAAAAATATTAGTTATTTTTTTGCCCTATTTATAATCTGTCTATTATGTACCGTAATGTTAGAATTTGTTCATCAAGGATTTAAATAAATATCCGAAAAGGTTAGGGAAATATTTTAAGAAGACAAAGATTTCACAAATAAAAGACTTCTGGTCACGAGTTATGTAGGCATAGCACACGCAACCTACATACCAGGATCGGAATACATCATTATACCATATCTTAACAGGAAGCATTAGTGTGTTAATTGTAATCATTAGTCATAAGTATCAACTGTTATCTTTATAAATATTATTTAATGGTTTGTTTACCAAGTGCATGCATCCCCACTTGTAAAACATTAGTATATAAGCGATTGTATTGTTTTAATAAAGAGAGTTTACTTTCATCAGTTGTCATAGGCTTCTCAAGCCAACAACTTGTATTTTTTTTATCAAAACCTCACATCCCCCCGCCATATCTGGCGCAGTCGGTTATGCACCATATCTCACGCCAATAATTATTTATAAAAAATCTACTCTTTCTTATTTTCCTACTATCATCCCGTCACTTGTTTCTAGTGTCGTCCAATACGGCGTTCCAGACGATCGCCTCGCAGGCCGTCTGCATACACCGCGAGGACACCTTATTGTCCTGGAAATAATTTGCATTCCCGCGGGATATCGGATTCCATAAAATCACGATGAAATATCGATGTAGTTGATAATGAATTTTGACAACCTCCCTTCTCCCTTAGAGTCGTTGGCAAATGAACGAAACACGAGTCAGATAAAATAACAATTTATAATCTGTGGCATTATCAGTAACACTCGATTATAGATAACGCTAATGGAAAGGTCCAAAATGTAACTTTTTGTTGGCTCTCAGGACTGTCCTTGTATTTTAAAAACTATTCTATACAAATCTGAGTGACTACGCGTTGAAATGCTTTAAACTCTTAATGAATCTCTACTGAATGCCCATGATAGGTTTATGAGTTTATTTTACCTGTAACTTGTCAAGCACTCCCTGCAATTGTGCTCGTTTCGCATTGAGAGTGTTCATTTGCATTTGTAGCTCTCCTTCGGCTTCTGCCAAAGCTGCTTTTTTAGGCGCAACCACCTGCAAATCAATGTTTTATTCCAAATAACATCAAAGTCTCACATATTTATAATTGTAATGATTCATTGCGAATCTGATTCTGTGTGAAATATTTATTTGAGTACGTTAGAAAACGTGATGTAGAGAAGGTATAGCCTCAGGTCTATTCAGCTCAATAGGATTCATTATATGTTACATACTAGTAAATGTGTTCCACTAAACGAGTATGATGGGGCTGACATATAACCCCCATAAAACTCCTTTAAAATATTGATGAAAATAATCATGGAACAATATTATCTGAGTGATATCTAAAAAAAGAGCCAGTGCTATAAAGGCAATTAAAACAAATCAGTGATTATTTGTACCTTGATGACTCTATCATAGACGTCCATAGCTCTGACCCAGCGGCATAGACCTTCGCAAGCTGACGACACTTTAGAGATGACGGCAGGGTCGAATTCACGGTCAGGAATGTATCTAAAAACATATAGTCACATTTAATAATATAGGTCTTCCCTGATTCATAAATCTTTTTTCGCTGGTATAATGTGAAGTCGTGATTATAATTATTCTTCCTTAGAATAATTGTATACGATGGACAACACACGATCACTAGTAGCAGGGATTCTTCAATAAAACGCTTCTTCTTTCGTAGTTCGCTTCTTTATTGAGGGTAGCTCCGAGGGAATTCTTCGAGTCTTGGATCTTCGCCATCTAACAAAGGTTTGGTCGCTACATATATCCCCTCGGGCTACCCTAACAACTAGTACTATATATTACACGTTTCTTAAATCTAATCCGCCAATGACGACGCCGGATTTCGTTGCAGTTTCATCGCCTCGGCCGACGTGCTCCTCTCCCGCACCTCTATTCATGCGTCGCCGGCGCCCTGGGCTCGCTGTTCGTAACAATAATATTTGTTATAATTACATACTTGTCTCTGATCTTCTTCATGGTTGCCGTTGGTATATTGTCCTTGTCGTAATTCTTTAAACTTTCTAAAAATTTCATATCGCCGAGCATTTTCTGCGACGGTCCCCAGAAGTCTTCGAAGGCTTTACCTAAAAATCACGTCTTTCTTTTATACATCATTTTATTTCGACGGGGATAACCTATTCGTATAAGCCACAGTTTAATTAGAGTAGGTTGGCTGTGGTGGATAATGGACCGGTTTCCATGCGCAGCAACGGAAATGATCGTGAGTTCGAATCTCGAAACCTACCTCTGGTTTTTTTCCAGATTACGTATTGATTTAGGCAGCACGTGCTCACTGGTGAATGAAAATATCGTGAAGAAACCCACATGGCATCTAATAGAAATTTCATGTGTGCCGTGTGCCCTGAGAATAGGGATGATCTGCGCTCCTGGTGACGTTGGGCAAGACTAGTGATGAAAATGCCCGGGAATTTTCCCAAAGTGCCCAAAACTTTCGAGAACATTTCGTAAATTCCCGGGAATATTCCCAAGGAAGTTTTGGGCACTTTGGGAAAATTCCCGGGCATTTTCAACACCAGGCACGACATAAAAGTGCATAGAGGACGCAGCCACTAATGTATTTGTGCCCACCCCGAACGGGATACGATATATTATTACTATTATCTCACCGTTTGCGTCCATTTTTCTGTCACCCTTGATCCCTTTCATGACACAGACGGCTTCCATAACAAGCTTCACTCCAGCCGGTGGATTTTTCATGCTCTTTACTAGAGTGATGTCTGCCGGTTTGAGGGTATTGAGTGCATTTAAAGCAGCTTCAAGGGCAGGAACGGCTTCGGCGAGGTCCGACTCACAATCGTCTTTGATGGCTTGGGCAGCCGCTGCCGCTTCGTTCGCCAGAGCTTCGTCGGCGCCAACAATCTATTAAAAGATAATTGTAACAATTTTTAGAGTACTAAAAGAGTATCTAGTACATTATATACATTCAGCCAGAGTTGCAGAAATTTTAGGCACATGGTTTAGGGAATTTTATATAATAAAGGTTAAAGATTTATATAGCTTTGGATGTTTGCGTTCTTCTCATTGTCTTTGATTTATAGAGTTTTTCCATATTGGTACCAAATAATAATACATATATCTGTAAAGGCTTTCCAACAAAATAATAAAAATTGTCTACATTGGAAATCTATATGAATATTTCCATTATCCTTCTTTAGATCTCCAATTTATTCCATTAATATATCAAACTATCGCTAACTACGGCAATACCTCTTTCTGCTTCTCTACAACAACAGTATCTTGTTCAATCTTGATCATCAGTTTTTCTGTTTTGTCCGAAGTTTCCACTAGCAGTGGCTGCAAGTCGATCAAGTTCTGTTGCATGACGGCCACCTGGCCAGCGGCAAAGTCCAGCTGCTCAAGACCCGTCTCGTATCTGATAAAAATATTCAGTTAATTTTAGAATTTGCAAAATTACTGTTTTGTTAACCTAAATATTGTACCTATTTAAGCATTGTTAGGTATTGCCTTGAGAATCCAATTATTTACCTGTCGGTCCCCTATCCCCTCCCACCACAAGCCTAAACAACAGATGGCGCCGCGCGCGAATACTAGTACTAATCATCACCGGTGCAATCAACACGTGACGCGAGCGCTAAACTGTGTATTCGTTTTTCTCAATTTCAACGACATCGAAGACGCGTCATTTATCACCAAAAAGATACGTGGTTCCTGTTTTACCTAGTTCCAGGATCTCATGGCCGCTATCGAATAATAATAATTGTGTTTCTATATCCAACAAGCAGGTATATATATATATATATATATTTTTAATGTTATTTAGTATTGACATGCAAAATTATAATATATTCTTTAACAATAAATTCACAACAAACCTTATTCTCGCCATTGTGATCTGATTGACTTTCATAGCATATAAATTCTGGAAAGCTTTTATCAGTTCCAGGTAACTGGTAGGTGTTACGTAAACCTTTCTTTTCTGATCTGAATAAAATCTAAAAAATATTCGAAGCGCTATTAATGTTATTAAAATATAGTGGAGGAAATTAGTAATTTCTTTAGTCTAATTAAGTTAGGATCCTTTGTTTCAATTCTAAGTTCATTATGCGAGCAGCTGAAGAATGGAATATTCTTCCAACAACTATATTTCCACGTTCTTATGACTTGGAAGCTTTTAAGAGAATATTGAATAAGCATTTCGTGGGCGGAGGCAGCCCACTATCGGGCTCATCTTCACCTATCAATAGGTATGATAGTTATATTGAATTGTGCTTTTTATCCAATTAACAAATGTGTTCCGTTTTTTTATGATACAGTGGGTCCTTTTTGAACGCAGCGTTAAGTAAAAATTATCAAGCTTGTCATAGCCGCACCTACTATAGACGGATGCATACCTTCTGAAAACTTTGTGTTTTCACACAGTAGGTATTATATTTGCGTCACGTGGGGTATAGTCAATATGCAAATCATTATAACCAATTTAGACCACTGCTGTCCACTGCTGAACACGGGCCTCTCACAAAGCTCATCACTCATCTCTGTTCTGAGCCAGAAACATCAATTTGCCCTTCGCAGGTTATCGGTTTCGCGAGGTGGCAGCGCGTCGGTGCCCGTCGGGATCGCGACCACAGTACGTGGGTGTAAAGCCAGTTTCGGCTTGTCGCGTTTCGGGATCAGCTTGTGTATATCCAGTAGCTCATATGCCTAGAGACCTTCAGTCGTGGTATATGTGGGCCGACATGACGATGTAGACTATCAATGGATTTTCATCCTTTGATAGTCGCTTTCGTTTTTGGACTACACTGTACTTACCAACAGGTACTCTGTAGTCACTATGTCGAGCCAGTGTAAAAAAAATATATATATACAAATGAACAACCTAAAATAATCTGGCGAATTAGAAGTGTGAAGTCATTGGCCGTAAGCCGATCGCCGGTGGTTCTCAGAAGCAGATACCCCTACCTATCGCTAAGTCGCACGACGCTCGTGTGGAACAGCTGGCACATATCAACACACGCCACCATCAACTCCTCATTCACGTTCGGCATCTTCGATATGAACATCGACGCCACACGCTCCAGAGCTTCAGGCGGCCATGCCGTGAACCTGGAGTCAATTTTTATAATACAAGCTTCAATCGCTATTTATAATCCGTAAAAATGGCTTAAATTATCATCATGTTGCTTGTCTCCATACATAGGGTAGAGACCATTCATATAGATATACTTTGGAAATCAATATTTATTTCATCTACGTGTACAATAACAATTAAACCCAATTGATCAAAAGTTGGATGATTTCAATACACCTGTAGCTTACTATCTTCTACTTCCTTCCTTTCATATTGTGTCATGCTTTGGAATCGTATGTAGTGGGCGATAAAGCTGAGAGCCACTGTGTACCGGCGCGCGGGGGGATTTCGCGGGCGTGCGCGGGGGGATTGCGTGGGCGCGCGCGACGCGAACGCTTCACCGCCCGCGCGCCCGTCATAGGAGTCTTGCTATCACGTTCGACGCGCCTCCACGCAGCACTCGCTCGCTACTTATAGTTTACGTATTGTGTTCTTATTTGTATTATTGTGATCTGTACTTTATCCCTACTTGAACTATCATACTTGTGCTTCATTATTCCTTCTGGACTTTATACTGTGCTTCATTAAACGCTATCTACTTGCCGTCTGGACTTCTTCATTTCTTTCTTCATCATCTCATCTATCACGCTATCCTGCGCTATAGTATAAGGTTGGTCACTACCACCATACCTACCACGCTAAACACCCTCTCTCTTTCATAATAGAACCACACGCACTGACGCTCAAAGCAACAGTGTTACAGTGAAGTTATGCATTCTAACCAGTCGATGGTGCAGCAGTTGATGAGTGAGGGGAACATTCGCAGACGATTGCGGAATGAGTCCCCGATCGGGGACATCGCCATTACGATTCGCAAGTTCGCCTTCACTCGTTCCACGTAGAACCCGAACATTGCCAGCGGTGTAGTCTCTATTTTCTTGCCCTATATTTGACATTAAAATTATCATTTTATTAGAAATTGTCTGAAATTTGTAATCAAAATACTACAGTAATTGGGATAGACAAATAAAAAAAATACAAATTAATACGAATACTCCAAAGCAGGGCTGCTCAGCCTAAAACTGCAGACGATCTGCCTCCAGGTGGACTATTAGCGATTGATTCTGTAGGCTTAGGGAGGCAGATGTCACAAGTATGCGTTGTACAGGATCGTTGTATAGGTTGGTTGGGCTTATCACAGCGTAGCTAGGTAACTCCGGGCGGCACGCTTGAGGGAGTGTGTCGTCCAACAAGGGTGCGAGCGGCGCGCGATGTGTTCCCACGTGCCGCTCTACATCACAGAGGCACGAGAGGGGTGGCTCTATACAACACCCCTCCCTAAACGAGTAGAGACCTACTCACGGCCGCACGCCCAGCCGGTCATTGAGGATGAGACCCCAGTCGTGCCCTCGATGCCGGTAGGTGGAAGGTGGAACACCCCGGGGGTTTTAGTCGGTGCAAGCCCCACACACCGGGGGGTGGCCCTCACCTCTCCCCGAGGTCCGTTAGGGATTTCCCCCGGGCTACAAATAAAAAAAAAGTGTAGCTAGGTAACTGTGACTGCTACCCCTACGAGGGAGCCGAGCCTGTGTTAAAGGAATGCTAAGCCCAGACTACCGAATCTCCAAAGCTGCCCGCAATAATTCGCGAAGGTATGTTGCTGCCAGAGATATCCATAGCGCCGTTGGCAGCAAGAGGTTATGGCAAGCAGTACTCATGAGGCCACCTTCCCTGAATCTAATCGGGCAGTAGACTTTAGGGTTTCTGCTGCCCAGAAGAGATAGAGGTGGTGTGTGGAACAAACCAGAGCGGCATTCCGGAGGGAATAGAGGTCGCGAGCGTCACGGCCGGTCTCGGCAGTCTCTATATGATATTAAATGAAACACCGCCTTTCACTTGCTCACAAATCTTACTATTCAGGTATTTGTTATTTGTATCGTGTTGTGAAATTTATCTCTCCTTAAAACTAGTCATTCTTGTGCTTTATCATTTCTACTCTAACTTGATACTGTGTGTTTCTTTGTGAGTCTGGACTTTCTTCATTCTCTCACCATTTCATGCTATCCTGTGCTATAGACATTTTTCTTTGTATCCCGGGGGAAAATCCTGCATAGGACGATCAGGGACGCTGTGAGGGCAGCGACCCCGGTGTGTCAGACTCCTACTGACTAAAAACCCCGGGGTGTCCCTCTGATTGCTCCACCTGGGCCTGGGAAGCCAAATTCATCCAGACGCCCAGAGAACAAGAAGCCCACCCCTCTAAAACCTCTCTCCCAGGCGATGCCCCGGACACCGGGAACCGCCTCCTTCCCATCCGGGCTGCAGACTACCTCAAGTCTACTGCCCGGCCCTGTGCTATAGACTTAAGGTAAGGTAACTTAACTGTACGTCTCTAGCTCACTTTAAGCTTCGATTGAATGTTACTTTTTGTAAGCCTTCAGAAATGAAATATAAACTATCAGTGCTTCTGGACACTATGAATATTAACAACTAACCGCTTCTCTCACAGCCGCCTGCATTTTGTCCAAAATCTCAACCTTTTCCTCCATCCCGTACAAGTTCGGGATATCACCGGTGTTAAGCAGCATATTGATGTCTTCTACCATACCCTCATACATTATCTGTAATCAGTTGTGATAAGAGGTTAAAAAAAAATCCAGGTGAACTGAAAGCAGCGCGCGGGAGTCCTAGACACTACCTGAGAGATAGGTTCCGAGGAGTGAACTATTTACACCTTTTCGGGGATGGAACCTCAAAAAGGCTATTAGCTCGATGAGTTGTTGGAGGAATACGGATCTCCAGGCCTGGCTAGCAGCAATTTGATAGATACCCCGGGGGTTGCTAAATGACAATCATATGCAAGATTTTCCACCGGATTATCAAAAAGGTAAGCAAATCTATGATCAAGTAACAGAAGAGATTAATGACTGTAAAGAGAAAAGAGGTTTACAGTACAGAGATATTAGTAATATTTTCTTTATGTCTACCCCAATAAAATATTGGCATTAAAAGACAAATAGAATTGTAATAAATTATCAGAATGTAAAACAGAAAAACCATTAACCATTTTATACAAGGAATAAAACAAACATAAGATGGATACGGATTTAAGTTATTTTGGATTCCAGAATGTTCTTTGAGGTAGTTACAATATTTTTCAAAGAATTGCAATTACCTGATTGTCAGCAAATAGGAAAACCAAGGGTTTCCCAATGATACCAGCTTTCATGAGCATCCTCCTTATATCGTCGCGCCATTCATTCTGACCGTATACTCTGGATATTTCGATCTGTTATATACAAACAAAATTGTTTACCCGACCGAAGTTTATTTTTAAAGTTTCCAAATATAGATTTGGAACTGAGAGTACGATTAAAGGGCACTTATTAACAAAATACAGCCCAGTATCAGTTGAACTCGCGTATCGAAAGTTCCAAACAGAACTTTGTTTTATGATTTAAAGATAAATTTTCAACTTTCGGATTTTTTTGTACTTGTAGTACAAGATATTCTTTCCGAACACGATTATTGGTCAACCGAAAGTACCCTGTATGATTTGATTCCCGTGCAAAAGTATAAATTACGCGACATAAACGTCTATATTTTGTAATCGCATTGACTTAGCAGCATTTAGGGCAACCCGGGGCCCACGCACGCGGCGCCAAATTCCAAGGACGGCGGCCAAATACATCAGTCAGCATACCTACTGAATAGTATATCCAAAAAATGTGTCAACCTCTTTAAAAAAATAGGCTGAAAAGTTCAAGCCTTTGGTTTTGACGTTTTATAACTCAAAATTCTTATAAGATATCGATATCCCGTTTGAAGTTATGTAAATATCGTTTTTGTGAATATTTCGTTTCTCAAACAAACACAAACTATCTTATACAAACACAAACATATACAAACTATCACAATTTTTATAAGGTGACATAAAACGAAGTCTTAGTTTTATGATCACTGGGTTCCACACCAATGACAACTTAAACCCATCATCCCAATTAAAATTTGCGGTGTTTGCTTTCTATGTAACAAAAGTATTATTTTAAGAACACATTACCTGTATGACATTCATCTCTAGAATACTAGCCGCCAGTTTGACAGCACTACTGCGGCCGCTCCCACCAACGCCGACCAACAATAGGTTCCCTGTGTGCAATCGATTTGAAACTTAAAAGATACTGAAATGAAATGTATTTGACCAGATCATGTACATCAAAATGGCGGGTAAACGGTTACAAATGGTCTTGATTTAGGTATGAGCGCTTTGTACGAGCAACGTACGTAGCTATCATACGTAAATTATGACAAAGACAAATTTGGAATATGGAATGGAGGGTATTTGAAGCAGTATTAAAGACTACAAATTATTACAAAAAAACTTGTGAGGAGCCCTTTTTTTTGATTCATACAAATGTAATCGACTGCCTCGGAGTCTTTTACCGGTTGTACAATGGTGAGTGTTCTCAGGAGCTACATTCCCTAATTACCACAGCCTAATTTAATCTCAAAATCACTAAACACCCTGGCGGATATCACTTGTATGTGGCGGATGTTCCTTATATCCGCACGAAGACATTCGCTTCTACATTTATCATGCGAACGGCTAAGGAGTGGAATATGCTACCAGCGGCCATATTTCCGCGATCTTATGACCTGGGAGTCTTTAAGAGAAGAGTGAATAGGCATTTGCTGGGCGATCGCGGTCCATCATCGAACACATCTTCACCTTCCACCAGGTGTGATTGAGGGCAAGAGTCCGCCAGTAAATCATTAAAAAAATCATTTATGTCTATCATATATTAGGTCGTTCAACAGCTACATATATTTCTAAGAGCCGTAATATCCACGCCTTCTCACCGTTATCCTGCAGCAAGACCCTCGTGCACCTCGAGATGTGGTCAAGGGCGTAGCGGAACATTACGAGCGACATCGGAGACGAGGAAACAACGTTATACTCTTCTAAATAATACTCCATTTTAACAGCCATGTCCTCTAAATCTGTAACCTGAAGAGAAAGAAACTGTTGTATCTTACCTTCTCCACCGATTTCCTTTGGAATAATAGAAGATTTATCGTGCTGTTTCTTGACGATGTCATCCATAATTATTTATTTCTTATTCAATTGTTAATAAAATAATCATAATACATTCAATTGTGGTCATATTAAATGGAAGCAAAATCTATCATAGTGATTTGTTTCGGTCTGTCTAGTTTCGGGCTCAACTGGATTAGACCTTTAGTCGTGGTATATTTAATTGATATTGGAATTTCGTTTTTTACGGTTGCTATCATTTTTTGGACTACAATGTACTTACGAACAGGTATAGAGCAGTCACTGCCTTGCCGCTATAAAATTTGTATGCTTTATTTTTATTTCGTTTATAGGAATGGTTACTGTAACGTCTTAAATATAATTACATCATACAATTACAATAATGCCAAAAATCTTCTCAAATTCATTTTGACAAAGATTCCTTCCATTAGCAGCAATGATTCTTGATTTACGAATTCATGTAGTTTATTTCGATCTAAAACACTTTGAAACTAAATTTCAACTTCACCACCATCACCAATGGGCGTTTAGGGTACACAGGCAGCAAATTTTGTGGCTTAGCTGGCAACATAAGGGCCCCGTGGACATGAATCACGCCTTGGGCAGCGAACCAGGAAATGACTACCTATAACGATCTACTAATATCTCGAAAGCGGCGAGAAGAATCGCCAAAAGAAACTCAAGGCTGCCTCGCAGTGGAATGTCTGCAACCGTCAGCGACTCACACTGTACTTTCCCTCTCATTAACCGCGTACCCGAGGCAGCGCTGCCATCGCTGTAGGCACACTCGCAAACACTACACACCTGATCGTAAATTTTGGGGTCAGCGTCGGGTTCCATGTAGTTACCGAAGAATATGTTCGCGGCATGCTTATTGCTCAGCTTCTCCCCCTCGGGCACGTACCCCAGCTCAGTCATCACTTGGTCCATATGGACGCGGTAATTAGCATACACAGCTTTGTATACCAGCTCGAACAGCTTTAATCTGTAAATTACCTTTAATATTAACCGTCGAGTTAAAGTTAAATAGGATTCTTTATCCTGTCTCGGCACAGTGACTACACCACGTCTGAAGGTACCTAAGCACGGTGCAGTACAAAAACAACAATGATTATAAATAGTAAAAAAAACGTATCGACAGTCGCAGCCATCATGCCGGCCTGCACAAATATCACTTTACGCTTCGTTTAAAGACCCCATATCATAGGATGATAGGAACACGCTCGCCGGCAGACCATTCCACAGCGCAATGACTCGGCTGCAGTAAGAGCTAGAGAACTTCTTACTCCCAGCTGGGATGTGAGGGCGGAAGAATGTGATTAACTCTTCAGAACACTCGCCATTGTACAGATGGTAGAAAACGCTGAGGCAATATTTCATACGCATAGTATCAGAAAAGTTATATTCACGTGAGCGTGGAGTGCATTCTACTCAGGGCTTAAGACAAAGTAACTTTCGATAAGCGACGACGCTACTAGAAAATGCAAAAGGTGTGGTTTTATCATAACGTGACGACATGATATTTCGAAAGCTTGCTCGCTGATCTAATTTCTCTTTGTTTAATTTCTTTGATAGTTTTATTTAGTTCCACGGATCCAGGACGTTCCGGATAGACTACATTGCTCAACGAATAAGTTCCAAATATGGAGTCTAAAAACAAGACCTCACAGAGCTTTCCAGGCAAGTCCTTTTGTGGTTGACATTCCTGCTGCTCGCACGAAGCGATTCGCCTCCTCCTTTTTGCTGCGAACCGCGAAGGTGTGGAACTCGCCTTCCGTCTTCTTATGACATGGCAATCTTCAAACGTCGAGTGAATCGGTATTTGCTGGGCGAGCGCGCTCCATCGTCGGCCTCATCATCACTTTCCAGCAGGTGAGATTGAGGTCAAGCGCAAGCCTGTATGTAATTAAAAAAAAAGAAAAAGTCCATTTTGATTACTACCCTCTACTTTTTTCGTTCTGACTCGACTTAACAACTACATCGCATTTTATAATCAATACAGTGCAATTCTGAAACATCGACTATGAATAATAAATTACTCGACATTCATCACTAGAAGGTTTGCTAAATCAAAATCTTAAAAAAAAAGCATAAGATGAAGGGAACATGTTCACAGAAGTGATGATGTCATAGCCGGATTCGGCCACGGCGACTGTTTCAACACCGGTTAAGAAAATCGAGGTCCAGTTTACGGAAACAGTCAATTGCGCGGGAGATATTTAAGTGCATAACTGGACGCGCTGCCAGAAAAGCACTCTCTCGTCCGAGCTCCCTCAGGCCCGATGGAAAGGAGAACCAGTACGATCGGGAAGGAGCAGGATGCAGGTTTGGTCGAGTTTTCCTTCTCTGAACACCTGGTTGAATTGCGGTGTTAAAGAGATACCTTAGTCGCCTTTTACGACACCTCAGCAAGAAGAGGGAGGTGCTATTCTATTCTGCCGGCAGCCACCACGGCTAACACAGAAGTAATTAGTTATCCAATAACACGTGAAATTAATATTAAAATAAAGAACACACACCTGTCGCTATCATCCACTAGACGGTCGTAAAAAACTCGGTAGGTCTCGTGCACCCACAGGATCACCAGCTTGTGCAGGTCCTTCATATGCGTAGCGGGCACTAGTAGAATGCCCTTGATGACGCGGGCGAAATCCCGCAAATTAAACAGGTAGTGGCACTTGCTCGGGGTGGGAAGGAAGCCCAACGTCACCGATTTGTATACATCCATTGTCGCTGAAACTATGGCCTGCAATAACGATGAAATTATTACATTTCAATCTGTCTTTTTTTAATGCACAAAGTGCTGTTGGCCTGGGCCCTTTCAACTTTACAAGGCGAGAGGAGCGAGCGCTTAAGAAAACAGTCGAAGCTGCTCGCGTCCGCAGGCTTTACCCTAGTTTCCCTACACGTGACTCCTGGGTGGTGCTAAACGAGCAGCAGCGAGGTGGTAGGGCGCCGGTGCCCGTCTGGATCGCGACCACAGTACATGGGTGTACAGCCAGTTTCGGCTTGTCGCGTTTCGGGATCAGCTTGTGTATATCCAGTATCTCATATGCCTAGAGACCTTCAGTCGTGGTATATGTGGGCCGACATGACGATGTAGACTATCAACGGATTTTCATCCTTTGATGGTCACTTTCGTTTTTGGACTTCACTGTACTTACCATCAGGTACTCTGTAGTCACTATGTCGAGCGAGAGTAAAAAAAAAATTGTACAGGCAAGTGCCAGTTCATTAAAGATTGTAAATACAAACATTGTCTATGGTGGATATTTCCTCCGATGTATTACCCCATTTAAATGTAGAGCATAGTGTCCAGACCGAACGTGAATGCAGAGGCGTTTTACCTACTCGCACACTACACTACAGAATAGCGGAGCATACGCATTACACGATAGAGCATCCACTCTTAGTTACATACACTACATTCGCTATATCTCAAGTAATATATTAGTTGCTTTATTCAATGCGTATGTATTTCCATGTTATTATGATTTTGTAACCTTTAAAAGAAGAGTAAATTTTAGGTAAGAGAGTGAGTATTAGTATTTTTAGGTCAACGTCTCCATCAACTGCTTCGTTGTTAACTTCCACGAAATGTATCTAAGATGAAGTATAATATTTTCCTATCGAGAAAAAGTTACATTAATAATAACCATAACTTATTAACGTATATATAAAAAATAGAATTAATAAAAAAAAAAACGAAATTACTTTGCTGGCCCTAGCCAGAGTTTCGCTGAAACCTTTAGTGAAGTGCCAATCCATAATGGTCATGAAGATCTTATTCAGCGTATTGTCTTCGAAGGAATCCAAAGTCACCAAGACCATGTGACGTGTGAGGCGAGAGGAGATGAGATTGGAACCGCCACCGGGCGGGAGCATCGCCGATACGAATAGCTGAAATCAACCGAGCATTGTAGATCTGGTCAGGCGAAAGAGATATCGAATATAACTTTATGACTTTTCTGGTAACATCGATGGTATATTACGAACAGTCTTTTTTATATTGGCCCGACAAAGTGACTACGGTGCTCTTAATGGAAAGTACAGTGCGGTCTAACAACAACAGTGACAATCAAAAGATGAAATTTCATTGACAGTAGCCGTCGTCATGCCGGTCTACACACACCACGACTGAAGGTATATGAGTTACTGGACGTACACAAGCTGATCCCGAAACGCAACAGGCCGAAGCGAGTTACTATGTTGATCTTTATACCTGAGTACTGTGGTCGCGACCCACTTCGGGAAGTTGCCTTACCTTCTCAAAACTAATCATAGGTGAAAATACCTCTTCAGTATTGCATGAGTTGCTATCATAGTTCGTCTACATGATTGAACCATAGTTTGTTTTCTATCAATCATTATTTTTCGGTCACCTGTAGAAAATTCTGCATCGGATTGTCACGGCCGTCATGAGAGTGGAGGTCCCGATGTACTAGACTCCTACTGGTTATAGACCTCCTTCAGTCTAGCCGAGCTTTGGGATCCACATTTCTATGACCCGGCAAACGAATAACCTTTCTCAGGCTCCACCTCTGGAAGAGGTTATAGAGAGCACATCGTTCAGGAGCTCTCTGTCAGGCAGTGCAGGGTACATAAGCACCACGCCCGTTTCACCCAAGCAGTAGACTCCCTCATGTCGGCTGCCCGGTCAGTGTTAGGCAGAAGTGTTTCACAGCCCATCCACATATATTTATTTATTCAATGGTAACTACACAGCATATTATCTATACTAATATTATAAAGCTGAAGAGTTTGTTTGTTTGTTTGAACGCGCTAATCTCAGGAACTACTGGTTCGAATTGAAAAATTATTTAGAAAAATTATTAGCTTTAGGCTATATAATATCACGATGCAATTATTAGGAGCGAAGAAATCATGGAAAATGTGAAAAAAACGGGCAAAATTATTCATCCTTGAGGGCTTCCATTGCGTGCGCTGCAAAAACGGTTCAAGATACCAAAAATATATGTATGAAAGAATTATTCCTCTTGAAACGATCTAAAAAAATGTCCGCGACAGTATATGTCTATCTTTTAAGATTAAGTCACTAGAACCGTTTTTATGGTAAACAAATTTGGTCGAAATTAATGCATTATTTGTTAAGAGTTGTATCAACGTAATAATATTAATCTTTATCCAAATAAATGTGTTGTTGATTAAGAGTATTTAATTGTGAACAAAATTGTCTTTGACATCACTTAATTTCAATGTACATCTTAGAAGATAGTAAACCTTATATAGCAAAACAACGTTTGCCGGATCAGCTAGTAAGATATATACAAAAATAGGAAATAAAATAAAAAATCTAAAATGCCAATAACGTAGTACACAACATATTAAATTTTGGCGAATGTTCGGGTCGCTCCCCGCATCGTATAGTGAGTGTGTGTGCGTGATTTGCGAGTGTTGCGTGAGTGTTGAGTGTGTGAGTGCATTTGTGTGCGTGCGTGCGCTCATATCGGTGTTGTATGAAATTCATCTAACTGCAGTCCAGAAATAATTGTCTTAATGACCCGATTACGGCTCAAGTAAAACATATCGATCTCTTTAAAATATTTATTGTAGTGAGCGCAACATCTATAGATAATCGAGTTTTGGGCATAACAGGGCTTTGCAAGAGGTAAGGCGAATGAGCAAGGATTTCGAAGACATTTGAGAGAATCAACACCTGTTTCATTATGGGGCGACAGCTGGCTATTGAATATGAATTCGGATATTACATTTACGTTAAATTTCTTTATTGATCAATTAAATGAAAAGAGTACACTCACAACATCAACTACTTCTTGTCTGACCATCTCTTTCAAATCATACCAATGTCCGTGGTCAATCCATTGACGCAGCAATTCCAAGGGAGGCTGAGCGCCGTACTGCTCTTTTTGCGGCATACTCAAATCATCCACAAAAAGAACACACTGAAACAAATTAAACCCACGCATGCGTTCCATACAGCGTTTTATATTAAAATTTTATTATGTACGTTTAGAATAACTATTACCTTTTTACCCATGGATGGTCCGAAGACACCTTTTCGCCGTCTGTCCACCTTAGACATAATAATGTCTTGTGTCTGTAAATGCACAATTATAGCAATTAATGTTAATTTTTTTTTAGTTTGTATTTTTTTTTTTTTTTATTTGAATCACAGACCGAATTTCACACAACTACATACGAAACATAAACAAAACATTTATTTTTAAGTCAGCATTTATTGCAAGCTTAGCTAAGACTAACTTATAAACTAAAGGCTCTGAGCGTCTCGGAATAATCCGTCCCGGTTGAGCACATCCTGTTAACGGGTGTTGGGAGAGAAAAACTACCCCAGTACTTGAAGGGAGCAAGCTTAAGGGTGTAGTTGGCGGCTTTGGACTTGATTGGTCGTAGAGCTCGTAGACTTATTGGTGACGACTCTTTGCCAATATTAAAATGCAGAGCCGAGAGAGAGTTGCCTGCCTCTCGGTCTTTTACCGGTTGCACGGTGGAGAGTGTTCTCAGGAACTACATTCTTTGATTCCACCAGCCCCATTCCACCACAAGACACCGTGTGGATACCATCCGTGTGTGGTGGATGTTCCTCATATTCGCTCAAAAAGATTCGCTTCTACATTCATCATGCGAGCGGCTAAGGACTGGAATATGCTTCCAGCGGTCATATTTTCGCGATCTAATGACCTGGAGTCTTTAAGAGAAGAGTGAATAGGCATTTGCTGGGCGATCGCGGTCCATCATCGAACTCATCTTCACCTTCCACCAGGTGTGATTGAGGTCAAGCGTTCGTCTATAAATAATAATAAAACTAGATTATTAATATCTATTTTCTTAATTCAGTTACTCTTCTTTAAAGCTACACACCTGATTGGCAGTGGTCCTAGCAGAGAAATTGATCGTGTTTGTGATGTATCTCTCTTTCGGCAGCGATAACAGGAAATTCAGGATTAGTGATGACTTCCCCGTACCGGTGGGTCCAACGATTAGGATCGGTATCTTAAACTTCACCATTTTCGACACGAAGTAACGCAGGCAAGCGTTCTCATTCGTCAAGATTATCAAATCGTTGACCTGCAACGAAGAATTTTGGTAAGACTATTTAGGCACAATCCTGAAAACTCACAGAAAACATTTGTATACAAATATGGTGTAGTATTAGTTGAAGTAATGGTTGTACCGCATCAGTGGTAAATGCATAAAAAAAACCCTCACGGAACGCCTAGCAGGTGTGAAATGAAGTTATTTACATCAAAAACATTGACTACAAGCTCCCGGAAGAGGTGGAGACATTGCGTAAATTTTCTGCGCACCGTTTGTTAAAGAGGTCCAGTATCCCAGGGTGTTTTAATCAACAGGAATCTGACACAGCGGGGTCGCCGCCTTCATATCGACCCTGATGGTTCTATGCAGGACTCTCCTCTTGGGTTTACCAAAAAAACATGAGTTTTCTCTTTTGGAACTATTTGTAAATGCTCATAATTAGTTAATGCATGATGAATCATCGCAAGAACTATATTCTCTAATTCCATCAACCCCATTTCACCATAAATTCACTAAGCGTCGTGTCGGATCCCATCCATATGAGGTACATGTTTTTTACATCCGCATGAAAAGATAAGCTTCTACATTCACCATGCGAATAGCAAAGTATTGGAATATGCTTGCAGCGAACATATCTCAACGTTCCTATGACTCGGGAGCTTTTTTTTAAAACAAAAGTGAATAGGCATTTGTGGGGCGGACGCGGTCCACCGTCGGACTCATCTTTACCTTCCATTAGGCCTGATTGGGGTCAAGCGTCAGTCTATAAGTCATAAAAAACCGCAAATTAAAAAGGCAAAGCCTTACCTTAGCGTTGGCGGCCAAAGGGATTTCCTTCTCCAGTTCAGCCCACGATATCCAGGTACCGTTGTTCCGCTTATCGTACACGTAATCAAAGACCGTGTCCTTGTCTTGGAATAGCTGATTTTTCGTCAGCTTGAAGGATTTCGGCTTTGGGTAGTTAGGGTTGTTGCCTTCCAAGAGTTTCCGAAAGAATGTGTCGAAGACCTTACGACTGTCACCTGTCAATCATAAGAGTAGACATATTTAACCACGTCTCTATTGTTGTAGGCAAGGGAATGGTTTGCTGTTCATTATTGACTTCTGTAATGGTCTCGACTACTTCGAAGTTACTCTTTGTGCTGTTTGTGTTTTTGCCCGTCTGGATCGCGACCACATTGCATCGGTGTAAAGCCCGTCATAGTGACCAGTTTCGGCATGTCGCGTATCGGGATCAGCTGGTGTATATCCAGTAACTCATATACCTAGAGACCTTCAGTCGTGGTATATGTGGGCCGACATGACGATGTAGACTATCAATGGATTTTCATCCTTTGGTAGTCGCTTTCGTTTTTGTACTACACTGTACTTACCATCAGGTACTCTCTAGTCACTATGTCGAGCCAGTGTAAAAAGAAAAAGAAAGGAGTATTCTAAGTATCATTTCAAGAACAATTTTTTTTATATCATGACTCGTCGCAGAAACAACACCAAACCTGGTGATAAGCACGGTGCAGTCCAAAAAACGATGACTATCAACAGTAAAGAAAAACCCATCGGTAGTCGCGGCGATCATGCCGGCCCGCATCCTTCATGAGGTCTCTAAGATGACGCTCTATGAAAAGGATAATAAACAATTATGTAGGAATAAATATTACCATTGATAGTGGCGCAGAGGCCCCACAGTAAGGAGAATACAAACGTGCACTGCAGCCACATTGTGCTGAATTGAGACTCCCCTTCCAGTAGACTGGTGAATAGCCTCGTGAAAGACTAAAGACATATAAGACATCACTTTATTTACACTATGTATTTCAATTTTGCCTTTTTTTAACTTGCGACGCAAAAAGAGTTACTTATATAAATTTAAGGCGGCTATCTACTATATATCTGTAGCTGTTTAGCCGTGGTGGCTGCCGGCAGAATAGAATAGCACCCCCCTCTTCTTGCTGAGGTGTCGTAAAAGGCGACTAAGGTATCTCTTGAACACCGCAATTCAACCAGGTGTTTAGAGAAGGAAAACTCGACCAAACCTGCATCCTGCTCCCTCCCGATCGTACTGGTTCTCCTTTCCATCGGGCCTGAGGGAGCTCGGACGAGAGAGTGCTTTTCTGGCTGCGCGTCCAGTTATGCACTTAAATATCTCCTGCGCAATTGACTGATTCCGAAAACTGGACCTTGAATTTCTTAACCGGCGTTGAAACAGTCGCCGTGGCCGAACCCGGCTAGGACATCATCATCTGTAGCTGTCTATTTGTATACAGTATGTTTTGAAGACCCAGTCCCGAGCCCATAAGGGGATATTGGTAACAAATAAAATTATCAAAACCCATTAGGTAATTATATTATTAAGGTACATTACAAAGTTATCCCCAAATAACATTTAATCTTTTTACATGCGATTTATGTTCGGATTACAGAGATACATCAGTGGCTGTGTCCACTTTGCACTTATATGTCGTGCCCAACACGACCAGTAGCGCAGCTGATCGCCGTTCTCACAGCACTAGTACACATGACATGCCTATTAGATGTCATGCGGGTTTCCGCACGATATTTTCCTTAACCGGTCGGATTTTGATCGGTCGTGGATCGACCGATCCGCTGGGACTGATATGCCGGGGCGGTTGCCGACAGCCCGGCGTCTTCTTCGAGCGGCCTTCTGCCGTTCTCGCTCTGCAGCCTCCTTGACATGACATGAAGCCCTCACAGAAGAAGGCCGGTCTATTATCCACTAGGCAACACAGCCACACGGGTTACTATTAAAAAGGTGATAATTCCTATTTATGATAGGATTAATGAAGCTACGAATGACTTTCAATTTGGAAATACCATGATCTTTAATATGAATCCTACTTATCTTTAAATATAATACTTCATTAAAGGGCATACTGACATTGAACTGGTGTATCTCCCCGACGTTAACGAAATGCTGGCACCGGGTCAGCAGGAACTCGAAAATAGGAGGAACCAGCCATTCGATGAGCTCCTGGATTAATTCAAACTGCTCCGGGATGAGCTTCTTGCTCAGGTGCGTGTTGTAGGACACGAGGAATGCTCGCCATCCTAACGGTAAACGAATCTATACTAATATTATAAAGCTGAAGACTTTGTTTGTTTGTTTGAACGCGCTAATCTCAGGAACTACTGGTTCGAATTGAAAAAATTCTTTTTGAGTTCAATAGACCATTTATCGAGGAAGGCTTTAGGCTATATAGCATCACGATGCAACTATTAGGAGCGAAGAAATAATGAAAAATGTCAATAAAACAGGGAAAATGATTTATCTTTGAGGGCTTCCATTGCGTGCGCTGCAAAAACGGTTCAAGATACCAAAAATATATGTAAGAAAGAATTATTCCTCTTGAAATGATCTAAAAAAATGTCCGCGACAGTATATGTCTATCTTTTAAGATTAAGTCACTAGAACCGTTTTTATGGTAAACAAATTTGGTCGAAATTAATGCATTATTTGTTAAGAGTTGTATCAACGTAATAATATTAAACTTTATCCAAATAAATGTGTTGTTGATTAAGAGTATTTAATTGTGAACAAAATTGTCTTTGACATCACTTAATTTCAATGAACATCTTAGAAGATATTACAAAACCTTATATAGCAAAACAACGTTTGCCGGATCAGCTAGTTAATAATAATATCATTACGCTATACGCGGGCCGGGATAAGTCTTTGACTTGTGCCGTTGCAAAAATGCACCCTCGTGGGCGGGATGATTTGTATAAATAAAAATTGCCATAATTTGAGACAGTTCAAAAAAGTACTTACCGGTTAGCAGCGGTATTCAGGCGCTGCATAAAATCACTCACTGTGTATGTATTTGAATATATATGATGTTGAGTATGGTGTAAATAAGGATTTGTGATGTGTATAGTGAGTGAGAAATAATTATATGCGATTATAAAGAAAAATGGATGCGATGCGATGTTTGTCGTTTTAAAGCGAGAACGGTTAGCAGTGATTGATCTACGCCAGATGGCGTTTGCGTTTGAGTGCGTTTATATTTTTATTGTATAGTTCTGGGGTTGCGCCTTTTGGCGTGACTACGCTATATGTGGGTTCCTGTGTATGCATATGCTTACATCACTATCTATAACACTTTGAAATAGTTTCTAGAGCTATGTGTCTACATACTATTATTCTCTTCCTCGCTGTTTTCTGCGCGTTGACACAATAAACGGGTGTTAACTAAAAAACAGCGCTGAGTGACACAGCTGTTCAGCTTGCATTTGCTACGCTGACTTCCCTTTAGCGCTTCGCAGCACAGGTTATTTGCTTTTGATGTTTTCTACCTTGATTAACCTATCCTTCTGTGTTGTATGTCATGCCATGTGCCATATATGTAAATTAAGCCGTAAGCCGTGGTGGCTGCCGGCAGAATAGAATAGCACCTCCCTCTGCTTGCTGAGGTATCGTAAAATGCGACTAAAGCTTCTCTTTAACATCGCAATTCTACCAGATGTTCAGAGAAGGGAAACTCGACCAAACCTGAATCCCGCTCCCTCCCGATCGTACTGGTTCTCCATTCCATCGGGGCTGAGGGAGCTCGGACGAGAGAGTGCTTTTCTGGCTGCGCGTCCAGTTATGCACTTAAATATCTCCTGCGCAATTGACTGTTTCCGAAAACTGGACCTCGATTTTCTTAATCGGTGTTGAAACAGTCGCCGTGGCCGAAACCGGCTAGGACATCATCATCATGTAAATTAATTCTTCCTTTTCTACATTTATTTCAGTGTGAGCAGAGCACTAGCCGTATTAATGACTTGGTTCGGCTTGTCGCGTTTCGGGATTGATTTGTGTTTATCCAGTTGTTTATATACCTTGAGAGCTTCTGTCGAGGTATATGTGGGCCGACATTGTGATGGCGAGTGTCAACGGATTTGCCTCTTTTCGCGGTTGCTGTGTTTTTTAGGACCACGCTGTGGTTTCCATCAAGTGCAATGTCAGTCGAGCCAGTATAAAAAACATTTCCTTTTAGTTTTACAGGCTTTGAGGGATTTTGAACATTCATTCATCCCCTCTGGTGAAGCGGTTAAGATTCTTCCGCTTCATACCAAAATCCTTCTATCACTCCATAAGTTACTTGCGAATGATACAAGGATAATCTGCATCCTTAATCTGTAGTGAAACCGATAGATGTCGCTCATACTACCACCGCTCTGTTTGACGTCACAAAAACGTCATTAATTACTTTGCTCTATAACAATTGTATGCAACCGCCGCGACGTCGTGCTATCTCCGATCTGATTTTAAAATATATAGAACCGCCGTATTAACATAATAAAACCGCCACACGACGTTGATATTAAGAGAAATAAGGTGTAATTGTGCAGAGGAAACTTTCTGTGCCCGTGGCCGCTACCGGACCCCTGGAACCTTACCGTGCTGTAGCATATACTGGACGAGCTGCAGACCTACAGGTTAGTGATTCAGACATTCTGGTATATCGGCTGCGATTTATGGAGTGATAAGTATCCTTAATACTCGTTTTTGACCTAATTTTAATTTCTCTTAACCGCCAACCAAGATACGTTCCCCGCTCATATGGAGGGCTATTTACACGCCTCTCCACCCTCATACACTCTCGCTGATTCGAATACTTTTTTCTTTATATAAAGAGTATAAAGAACTCTATATTTGTTGCTTTTATTTCCACTCACATTCATAAATTGTATATTCTTTCATCTTTTTCATAATCAACCCTCTCTATACATTTAGCTGAGAGTCTAATAAATCGTTTTTTATGTTTTACAGAAAATGTTTTTCTTTAATATCACCGCGTGGGAGATGAAAATGAGGCAATAATAGTTCGCATTTGTCTAAGAAATGTCTATTTACTCTTGTTTAAAAGGACCTTTATTCATAAGAGCTTAAAAAAAACTTAGATAAGAAGAACCAGTTTTATGTGGTAATTGAAAAAAAAATGAATATGAAGAGCGACCTACAATTATTGTGAGCAAGATCCGCCAACAGGTAGACTCCCGCCATTTGGGCTCTATCATATTAACTATATTAAAGGTCGCGGGTGCGCACTGCTTAAGGATATAAGTATCATTTGTACAGCGGTTGCCCGGTACACGTGTTGCAAAATAATCGTGTGCGGTGTTCATTTTATATGATGCTTTTGTTTAATCACAATAGTTAATGGAATAACAACGGAATTTGATAGTCAAAATTGTTGAAAGAAAGTGGAGTTGGATCAAGTGGATTGTGAAGATTTAGTTATTTTAATTAATTATGTTGGCCTCATCCCTCCTCTGCCTGCGCCTACATATACAAAAAAGACTTGCCTAATTGTTCAGGTTCCATGTAAATCATCCCGCAACGGGACACAGTGGCCGGCGATGCAAATTCCAAGTCTGCTGGCTCGAAGATTAAATTCATTTTATTCGTCATCTGTAACAAGTTAAATTATTAAAACCAACGAAGCGGTTGATGTTTTTGAAAAGAATTGAGATTTTCTACAAAATATCAAGCCAAAATGAACAAGGATAGTTCAATCTTTCAGCTTCACTGGAACTCAAAATGAATTTAATCAACACAATTGTAATTTAATATACATTTAAATTGTATAAGGTACTCAGAACATTATCTAAAATTCATTTTGTGGTAGTCGGGCGATTGTCCACTCTGGATCATGACCATAGTACATGAGCGTAAAGACCATCATAGTGACTGGCTTTAGCCTGCCGCGTTTCGGGATCAGCTTGCGTATATTCAGTAACTCATATACTTAGCGACTTTCAGTAGTAGTATATTAAAAAAAAATGATTCGTTGTTATATTCCTCGAAAACAGAATTGATATTTGAATTAGTATAGGATAATTAAATAAAGCAGTAAGTTTTTCTTTGTTTTTCTATCATTAAGCTGAACCCCTATTGGGGTAGGCAGAGAGAATTGAACTCTAATTCTCTTTTTTTTTGCAAACCTATTTTGCTTCCCTAATATTAATTAATCCTTTCATATTTTATCATCCTCAAAAAAAAAACCTACAAAATTTATTTGTTTTTTTTTTTTTCTCGTCCCCATGTCTTTTACTTAGTTTAGTTATTATTAACGTTTAGTTGACTTTTATCATAAACTTTTGATCAAAATAATACTTACGAGTTATAAGAAATATCACCTGTATGATCTCGCCGCTCATGAGGCACAGTTTCTTATTATCATCGAGCACAGTATTCATGTTTTCAATCCAGACCGCATCGACAGGTCCGTCGAAAAGAATCCATTTGCGATCACGGGTTATCGACATGGCATATTCCCGAAAGGCTATAGCAAGAACACCATCGGACCTAAACAACATTTTTATAATTGTTAACAAACTCATATTAGATAGACTAAGATTCTAGAAAGTTCGTGGTCAAAATGCTACCGAAGAACAGTAGATAGACCAGTTGCGAGGTGAATCGATGACAGCAGAAAGAGTTGGGTAAATATGTAAACGAATTGTATTTATAATCTTGGAGTTTTCCCACCGTCCTATGATATGGGATCCTTTAAGCGTAACGTGAAGAGATATTTGTGCAGGCCGGCTGCATGATCGCTGCGACTACCGTTGGGTTTTTCTTACCTATCGATAGTCGTTAGCGTTTTTTTGGCTGGACCATGCTTACCATCAGATATGGTGCAGTCACTGTGACGAGTCGGTATAAAAAAAAAAGTTATGATAAAGAGGAAGCAATACATTGAGTGGTATATATCAAATTACCATTCATGCGAGACTGGATCGAAACACCCATAGAGTTGGCCCATAGTTATCGCCTTTGGATTTATGATGCGGTATATAGCGCCAAACTCCTTGTGTCGGGGCGGTGGCTTCATCAGCTGTAGCGCGCGGAGCGAGTCCGCGAGGCATTGGTAGGCTTGCGTCTTGCCTCCCATCGGTGGGCCCACTACCATGAACCCATGCCGGACGAGCATCATCTCGTAAATCTAGAAACAAATCATCAATGAGAATGCAGTATTATCATTTGCATTATTCAATCATTGTGCGTTGATTTATTGCAACAGGGAATAAGTAATGATTTCGTGGAACGCCCGGCAGAATTGGTTTTGCGCAAATTGACCTTTTTTGGTAACCCGGTGGGAAAACTCTTGGACTATCAGGGCAGCGGTGAGAGCCGTCGTCCCGTTTTGCTGAACTCGACTAAAGGGTGGTCTCTCCCATACGGCCTTCTCTTTCTTAATCATCTGTCAGTGTCGACGGAATTATGGATCACCGCCGGCAGCGAAGAATATCCAATATAGCTTATGTTCTTGAGGGATTGAGAAAAGAAACATAAAAAAATATCATCTGTTATAGTTTTTGTTCTTTACCTGAATGATCTTTTCCAGGTACCATTCGGTGGCCTGCAGGTTACGTTTGTCCAAGTCTTTTTTGATGCACTTCAATAATTCAGCTCTGTCCGGCTGCGGAACCTCCACGCCCGGGAACAAGTCCGAATATATGCCGGCGAACAAGGGAACATCCTAGAATACCATTATTTATAACCGGGTTTGTTTTTACGACGTTTTGCACTTTAGTTTTCAGTTCTAAGAATTTATTCTCATTATGATACAAAATCACTTACATGAGAACATTTTGTTTCAAAACTATCTGGAACAGTAGAATACTAAGAGTGTTGAATTGAGAATGTATCGTTTATAGTTTTTTATTTATTCAAGAGATGGCGCTGGCAGAGTATTGAATCACGCTATCGTTTTGTAACACACGATTCAATACTCTGCCACAATATTTAATAAATGGTGAGTAGCAACATAGCAACTATTTGTTTTATTTAAATCACATCCCGAGTCTACAGTGGTGACATCTATATAGCGTTTGTTCAAAGAGTTCACTTAGCAAATACAGAACCATATTTGTTAGTATTTATCTTTAATATATTGTAGTAATTTAGTTGTGTATATGCCGTGCGAGGTCGCGTTTCTAATGCGGGAGGGTAACGCGTTGTAGAGTTGTGCTCCCTCAAAAGTGATATTCCGTTTTTTATAATTGGTCCGTGGTTTAGGAAGCACAAGCAAACTTGCTCGGCTTGTTTTCTGTTTTATATCGATATTCCACACTCTGTTGCGTAGCCTAATGCCAGGCATGGTTCTGTTTTTTTTTCGGCATGTCCTACGTTGGTGGCCTGGGAAAGACCTTCACAACAAAACCGGGCTTGGTGGGCGAACGCAGAGGGCGCTCAGCCAGCGAAATTTATGGGTTGAGCGGCTACGCAAGGGCACCTCTGTGGGTACGGACCTCGACTTGGGCGGCCGGCCAGTTGAAAAACGAACCTAACGGTGATCTACCAGCGTTTCGGAAGCGACTGCCTTGAGAAGAAACGCCGAAAGAAACTCAAGGCTGCGTCGGAGTGAAACTGCGTCATTTAAACAACAGTTGACGGGCTCTCTGTACTGCACTCATTTTGTGCAGAATTTTTTTCGTGAACATTCAAGTCTCAGCTCCGTTGGTCATTGTGGGCAATACACACCGGTTATATAGTTTCGTTTATAGACTCTGTAGTAACTGGATGAACTTCGGACCATTCAAACGCTTTCCCAAAGCGGTCCTCTACAACTGATTACGCTTTGTAATCTCTTTAGTTTTATATGCTGGTCCGGAAGATAAACACTGACTGAGATATAGATTATGATTAAACACGTCAAGTTTCTCGTCATCAGCAAAAACGTTTGATGTTGATTCCTCCGAGAGAGATTCATCCGTAATTGAAATACTTTATCTCTAGTTGCAACTAAAGCTTTCGTGATAAAACAATTTGAATGATTTCCAACCTGTGATAAAAACTTGGGCATATTGACATCGATAATAGCTCGTAAGACCAACTGAGCCTCGTCCTTTTCAGGATAATTCTTCTTCAGCGCCCCTGAAGCCAGCAGCACAGATTTGACAGCCCTCATTCCGTAATCGTAATGGTTCTGCGACGAAAGCTGCTCCGAGCACAATTTGTAAGCTTGCACGATTTTGCGGGACAACCTGGAATCATAGATTAACTGCTTCTTAAATTTGAGTTAGAATTTAGGCAGCTTTTCGGTTACCTTACAAATTAAGAGTATATCTTGATGAGGTTAATATAAATCATCCTAAAATAGGCTACATCAGTCACGATTAGGCATGGAGTAAATTATAACAGCGTGTCTGTTATTAGTTTATTTCTTTCGCACGCTGTAATAGTACTATCTCCATTTTGGTTCGTGTAATTTTCATTATCACTTTCAAGTCATCAGTGATTTAATTTTTTTTCCATCGCTAGTCATAAAACCAGTAGGGACTTTGAAAGAATGGATAATTAAGTCAATTTTCAATAGAAATATTTTTTCTGTTTTCCTATGTTCAGATTAATTCTGAATTCCTATATCCTGTTTTGTACATCCAGGGATACAAATAAATATTGGGAACCTTAACGTTTCTCTATCTTCTATAGTAGCTCTATTATACTTAGTGCGCTGTTTATATTTTATATCTTTGATCTATATTTATGGAGTAGCACGATAGGGCTGGCATGACTGCATACGGCAGTCAAAAACCCTTCAAACAAATTGATAAAAAAAAATTCAAGTTAAAAAAGTCTGGTGAGTGTAAGTTCTATTGATGCAATGATAGATAATAAATCTAACTAGAAAATTACTATCTAAGTAGCCAATATGACTGGAACTGTGGGTGCTGAATGTGGTGGCCCGGGGGATAAGGGACCTGCTGGTTGGACACAGTTGGAAACCGGAATGTTCGTAGACCCGAGTCCCGGCGCGTACTAGTGGTTTTTTTTTTACTCTGGTACGACATAGTTATTACAGAGTACCTGATGGTAAGTACAGTGTAGTCCAAAAACGAAAGCGACTATCAAAGGATGAAAATCCATTGATAGTCAACATCGTCATGTCGGCCCACATATACCACGAAGGTCTCTAGGTATATGAGCTGCTGGATATACACAAGCTGAAGCCGAAACTGGTCACTATGACGGGCTTTACACCCATGTACTGTGGTCGCGATCCAGACGGGCACCGACGCCCTACCACCTCGCTGCTGCTCGTTTAGCACCACCCAGGAGTCACGTGTAGGGAAACTAGGGTAAAGCCTACGGACGCGAGCAGCTTCGACTCCCAAAATCACATCTGGTTTTTTCCAGATTAAGTATGGATTTAGTTAAATGCACACCGTTAAAGGAAAACATGGTGAGCAAATCCACGTGGCGTATAATAGAAATTTAGTAGGTCTACTGTAGTCGACCACACACGATACATTTCGAGCATACTTACGGGCCGGCGCACACAAATCCGTTAGAATACAAAGTGATTTCCCCAATCATGGCGTAGTCCGGGACCATCATGGCCACGGTTCGAAACAGTACTTTTAGATTGTCCGGAAGCTCTGTTCGCCCCGCGTACCTGTCGAATTATATCTATGAATATAAAGTGGTGTTTTATTTGTATTCAAATCATTGGCCTTATATTTCATTACCAACATCGTAAATAGAAAGTTTTCCAAATATAAAAAAAAAACTACTAAAGTAATTTTCACAGGAGTTTCTAAATTTCTAATCATCGTTTTATTGCTCAAAAGCGGCGCCATGTTTGACCCTGATTACTATTATTATATTACCATTTACATGGATAAAACTGAAAATACAACTTATTATTTTCGCCCTAGTATTCCTTGTTAAATATGTACTTAAGAGGTAATGTCGAATTTATTATTAGTCCTTATTGTAAATTATTTTACTTATCTAAAGTACACTAAGGTTCAAATTTATAGTCGCTACGTTCCCTTTGCTCAGAATGTGCTTAATTTGATTTTTGCTCAGTAAAATCTATTGCATGGTCCGTGATTTCAAATTTATAGTAACAGAAATGCTAAACAAAACCTAGTATTTCCGTTACTTGTAACTATTTTGCTGGTAGCTTTGCCGATTTCACCGACTTGAGACCTTGTTTAGCTTAACGCACAGCCCATGCTTAAGACACGACTATAAATTTTGTTATTGTCAAAGTAGAGAATAAAATCTAAGCAAAATCAATAAATAATCTACTAAGATGCCTGAAAATAGGGTATTCGTTCACTGTTATCTTAAATGGAGATGAAGGCAGAAATCAATTTCTCAAAAAAGTTATGTATGTGATATAAAACATTAAAGGTTAGATTAATTTCTCACCCAGGATTCATGGTTATAAATACGGAGCAAGTCGGATTGAGGCTTATCTCGGTACCCTCGAAGACGAACCGCTTCTCCCGGCGCAGGATCGCGAGCTGGATGGAGAGGATCTGCTGCGCTACCACCGATAGCACTTCCAGCTCTATGCGATTGAATTCGTCGAAACAAGCCCACGCACCTGACTGAGCGAGGCCCTAAAATCAGCAAGTAATTTATCAGCGGTGATAGTGATAATCATTAATTTAATTTCACATTTCCCGATCAATGATGGCGTTACTTTTCGAGATCAGCTAGTGTATCTCCAATCTATACTAATATTATAAAGATGAAGAGTTTGTTTGTTTGTTTGAACGCGCTAATCTCAGGAACTACTGGTTTGAATTGAAAAATTCTTTTTGTGTTGAATAGACCATTTATCGAGGAAGGCTTTAGGCTATATAATATCACGATGCAACTATTAGGAGCGAAGAAATAATGGAAAATGTGAAAAAAACGGGGAAAATTGTTCATCCGTGAGTGCTTCCATTGCGTGCGCTGCGAAAACGGTTCAAGATACCAAAAATATATGTATGAAAGAATTATTCCTCCTGAAATGATCTAAAAAAATGTCCGCAAAAGTATATGTCTACCTTTTAAGATTAACTCACTAGAACCGTTTTTATGGTAATCAAATTTGGTCGAAATTAATGCATTATTTGTTAAGAGTTGTATCAACGTAATAATATTAATCTTTATCCAAATAAATGTGTTCTTGATTAAGAGTATTTAATTGTGAACAAAATTGTCTTTGACGTCACTTAATTTCAATGAACATCTTAGAAGATATTACAATAACTTATATAGCAGAACAACGTTTGCCGGATCAGCTAGTAGTTCATATACCTTTAGTCATGGTATACATATGTGGTATGGCATGACAACAGCATCACTCAATACATTTTCGCTACTTGGTGCTCGCTGTTGTTCTTGGACTACGTTTTACTTTCCATTAGGTGCGTGAGAGTAACTTTGTCGGGCAAGTATAAAAATAATATCAATGTTAAGGCAGAAATGTAAGTATGATATATAATGTGGGGTGCAGTTGGAACTCAGCGCATCTGCTTGATGTAATTAGAAAAAGTCACCAGGGCCGAAATCGGTCAGGATTTCATCGACCTGATATTTAATAAGTGCTTAGTACAAGGTGAACTGACTATTAATGATCCTGGAACCCAAACTATTTACAGCGTATTAATAGATTTAGAGAGGGTACTGCAGGTCCAGGATAAGCTTGAATTTCCCAAAAAATAGTCCCAGGTATTTTAGCGTCCGGGAAGAAGTTCTTTCACCCACTACAGATTCATCATCATCATTAAATCAGCTATAGGACAGTCAAATCTAAACAGGCCAACTCTAATGTTTGCCAGGACGACCATTGTCTCCACTCGAGAAAATTCCTGCCTCATCGGCTATCCACTGTACGAGTTACTCACTACAACTTTCAGCGTGAAAAATAATTAATACGCAATATGAAATATCTGTTAAAGATTGATGAGGTCAATTATGATTATAAAATAGATCTAACCTTGAGAAGGCATACAAAAATTATTAATAAAGTAAACTATATTGAAAATAAATTAACTAATGACCTTAAAGAACTTCCCAAGAGCTTTGTAGTCCAAGCCGTCGGAGCAGTTGAACACAACACACTTCTTGGCGACCGCCTTGGCGAGATCCTTCGTCGTTTCGGTCTTGCCAGTGCCAGCGGGACCTTCGGGTGCTCCGCCCAGGTTCAACTTTAAGGCACTCATCAGTGTTCTACAAAGGAAAAGAAACCCAAACATATTATAACTTTATTCATTTAATTATGTTACACGTTTGTAGCGTAGCCTACTATCACTATCTTTACTATCTTTCTACTTCTTTACATTAGTACCGTGTGGTGCTTTAGAATTATATGCAATAGGCAGTGAGGTTGAGCGCCGCTGTATATTGGCGCACGCAGGCACGCTGCGCGGACGATCCGCGACCCTAGCGCTGTAAGCACACCTTGGTCTTGTATCGTATTCCACACGACACAAGAATGTTAACGAATAATCGTGTATATGAGCAAGCGCGCTATTTATACTGCTTCCATTATTGTTTTTGTATTCATATTTAATCATTGTACTGTGTACTGTAGTGATTGTATGATTGGTTTATAAAATAGGTTAGTTATTGTCGGAATTGGCCGATAAACAGAAAAATAAGTTTATTTGAAAAGGTTAGAACATCTAATTTTAAAAATATGAAGTTTGATTTGAAAGATTGATTGAAAAAATAGAAAGGGAAGGTTCAGATTGCATAAATTATATAAATAAGATTAGAAAAATACATGTAAACTTTATTTGAAATATATGGGAGTACAGATATAAAGAAAGTGTTATTATTATCAAGCGAATGACCAACTTATAATAAACACATAGGGAATGTAGACACGCCAGCAAGAGCGTGCTACAGTACTCTATTTCTCTTTAACATGAAACACAAGTGTAGACTTGTGTTTCATCATTTCATTTTATAACTTCTTACTGTGTCGTACTCAACTGGTTCAAACCTGGCTGCCTTCACTACTCTCATTTCATCGTACACTTTTGTCTAATATGTCAATTTATGTTTTTTTTTTGTAAATTGAGCCCAGACACTATGTATATGATGTATGTCTGTCTAATTAAACTTGAAAAAAAACATCAGGTCTACTTCAGACATACTTAATGCCACTGTAACAGTTCACTATCTCAATATCTTTTGGATTTTATTATTCCAAATTGATTTACTGTTATTTCTTAAGGAATTTAATTCAATAATAAGAAAGTTTTTCATCAGAACTTCACCATATTAAGCCTAAAATAACCTTTTTGTATACATTACAAAAAAGGAATCATCAAGATCGGTGAAGGTAGATGTTTGATGACATAAGCAAGTTTGAAGTAATATTAGCTACAGATATGGGCAAAATGTAATCTGATTAATGATTAATGATTAACGATTACAAAATGTAGTCGTAATTTTAATTTTCTTGCTCTGTAAACATGATTAAATCCATTTAAAACATTAAGAAATCATAAATGTGTATACAATCTTGGATTTTGTAGTATTTAAAACATAAATAAGCAAAATGCAGTCATATTAATGGTAAAAAACGTAAAATGTAATCGTTAATCATTTTCATTAATCTGATTACATTTTGCCCATCTATGATTAGCTAAAGGATTATTTCAAACGAGAGATGTTAGAGTAGATCATACCTGAAACATCTGTCCGTGAGCGGAGTTGCGACGAGCCGTCCGATGTTACCCAAGTATTCAAACCCATATTCGACATCAGTAGTGATCATCGAGCAAGTCATGCGGTCTCCGCGCCAGTAGTACCTCAGCTGCGAGATCCAGTTGAAATCTGTGATCTCCATCACATTGCGTTCCACCATCTCTTCGAGTATCGATCGACCTTTAACATCACAGAGCAAAGTAGCCTTCAATAAATTCCAAAGAGGTCCATCTTGATTTAGTCCTAAACGATAGTTTACTACTCGTATTTTTTTACACTGGCTCGATAAATTGACTACATGGCAACTGATACAGGTTACAACAAAAATAAGAATAAAAAACTTGTTGACTTGGTTTGTAAACATAAATTACACCTGATGGTAAGTGATGATAAGGCTGGTGATGGAGGTCATACGCCAAACAAATACCGATTAATTCTTTGCTAGGGGTCTTCTTCTAAGGTATAAGAGGTTGAAGCCACAAATGATGGAAGTGACTTTTATTCCTTGATGCTAAGTATTATATTAGGTCCTTACATATGAAATTGGCGTTTTGTATGGGAGGAACAAAAAGTCGAATATTTTTTAATATAATATATTTAATTAATCAAAGTATGAACCATTATTTTCTATGCACTTTTGCCATCTCATAGGTAGTTCATTGATCCCTTTACTAAAAAAACCAGTCGGACGGGAATCAATAAAATCTTTGAAGGCGATTTGGACTGCCCCATCGGAGTTGAATTTTTTCCCTTGCAAGAAGTTATCCAAATTTCGAAAGAAATGGTAATCTGTTGGAGCAAGGTCCGGGGAGTACGGAGGATGTCTTAGACTTTCCAATTGAAGCTCTTCTAATTTAGTAGCCGTCTGTTGCGCAGTGTGTGGTCTAGCGTTGTCGTGAAGCAGCAGTGGCGTGGAGCGATTGACCAGCCTAGGTTGTTTAGCCGCTAGCTTTTCCATCATGGTTTGCAATTACTGACAATAGACATCAGTCGTAATAGTCTGGCCAGATTTGAGAAAACTGTAATGAACAATACCGGCACTAGTCCACCAAACGCTTACAAGTAACTTTTTTGGGGTTAATTTTCGCTTGGGGCAGGATTTGGCTGGCTGGCCAGGATCCAACCATTGCGCTGAGCGCTTCCGATTATCGTAAAGAACCCATTTTTCATCACAAGTAATGATTCGGTTTAAAATACCTTCATTATTGTGCCGGTTTAGTAATGTAACGCAGCAGTCGACGCGCGTTTGCCGGTTTGCTTCAGTCAATTCGTGAGGTACCCACCTTTCAAGCTTTTTAATCTTCCCAATTTGCTTCAAGTGAATTAAAACAGTTTTATCACTAACATCGCAGCCTGCAGCTAACTCGGACGTGGTTTGCGATGGATCCGCTTCCACAATAGCCTTCAACTCTTCATTATCAACTTGAGTCTCAGGCCGTCCACGGGGCTTGTTCTGCAGGTCGAAATTTCCAGAACAAAAACGTTGGAACCAAAAACGAACTGTGTTTTCTTTTGCAACAGGACCGCCATACACATCATTCACCCTTCGAGTTGTTTCCGCAGCACTAGTGCCACGGCGGAACTCGTACTCGTAAATAATGCGATATTTTAAGTTTTCCATTTTGTAAAATGAGTGACGCAAACAGAAAAAAACAGAAGAAAAAAACAAATGAATGACGACCATCGAAGCACAAATACATGAGTCTATAGCTGTACAAATTTGAATTTGGAATTCCTTACCAAAGAGGAGAAATTTGTGATTAAAGTGGCCAGTACGAAAAACGCCAATTTCATATGTAAGGACCTAATATGTAAAGTGTAATTCAGAAATCGATCACAACTATCAAAAAATAGGCGACTGTTCATTGACCGTCTCTTCACATTTCATTTAAAGGGCCCTATATAGTAATAGGAAAAGAACGCACTTGCAGAAAGACTATTCCACATCCTAACGAACATAATGATCAGGGTAGAATTAAACTCTTTGGTGAGTATCGGAATAGAAGTAATAGTAAAACTGTGGCTTCGCAAACCAGTAAACGTTGTCTATTGTAGAAGACAAAAGATAGAATTAGATTAAATAATTGAACAAAACGCAATGATACAAATGATAGACGATGCTAAGCGAGGCAATATTTCTACGCAATTGCACCGGCTCTAAGCGTTCAGAGAGCAGTATCATTAACAATACGAACAGCTCGATGCAGTAACCAGTCCAGTGCGTCAATTTGATTCTAGGTCAGCCGTGAAAAGTGTCCTTGATTGTTAATTGAATGTAGTCAATGTTTAGTTATATTTTAATGATTACAATATGGCATACCGTGTACGTCAAGTACGATGAGAGCCTCGACGGTGATCCTGCTGCCAGGTTGCAGTTCGCCTTGCACTAGGTATACCAACCCGTTGATCTGTTCTGTACTCCGCAGCACCAGGTCCGGAAGCGTATTCGTCTTTATGGCCTCTGTCGCCTTTAGTACAATGGATGGGGTTTATTACATTTGTCATAAAGCTACTTTAGGAAACACAAAATTTTTCTTAGGGTCTTCGAATATAGCCCTAAAACTGTACAAATTCAACAGACGTGATTTCGGCTGAGGATTTTTTTTTTACACTGGCTCGACATAGAGACTAGAGAGTACCTGATGGTAAGTACAGTGCAGTCCAAAAGCGAAAGCGACTATCAAAGGATGAAAATCCAATGATAGTCTCCATCGCCATGTCGGCCCACATATACCAAGACTGAAGGTCTCTAGGTATACGAGCTACTGGATATACACAAGCTGATCCCGAAACGCGACAAGGCGAAACTGGTCACTATGACGGGCTTTACACCCGTGTACTGTGGTCGCGATCCAGACGGGCGCCGACGCCCTACCACCTCGCTGCTGCTCGTTTAGCACCACCCAGGAGTCACGTGTAGGGAAACTAGGGTAAAGCCTACGGACGCGAGCAGCTTCGACTCCCAACGACTTCGACTTCGATTGTTGATAATATAACAAGATTGTTCGTGTAAATTCGCAACGAAGTACCATTTCTTTGTGGGTTTTATTAAATGATTACTATGATTTTCATGTACTCAATCTATCTGTTTTAAATTCGTATCGAGTAATAATACCTTAAAACATATTTATTGGTACCGCGCTCACATACCCAAACGGGTACTAGATTGGAGTGTCGAAGGCATAGGATAATGTGGTCATCCTAAGCAAGCCTAGTGTTATAGGGTACTGGAGGAATTGATAGGTATTAGTAGGACGTAGCAAAGCGAAGCAATAAGAAGGAAACCAAAATAGCAGACGCTTTAAACGGTAACTTCATCTTAAGTGACAATGGGCAGGCCATATTTCTATATACAAAGACAAAGGGTAGTTAATAGAAACAACAAAATGGCCTGGACCTGAAAGCAAAAGAAAAAGAGACAGGCCAAAAAATAAAATGGGACGATGGTATCTACTCGGGCCACGATAAGTAATGCATTTATGCCGTTGTAAAAAGCACACTCGTCGACGAGATAATTTTACAATAAAGTAAACCACTTACTTCTATGGTGTAGTGTACACAAGAACCGGCCTGAACGATTTGCCCAGGCCATACCAGCACCCAATTCTCACGCGGTGTCGTGTTATATGCTATTATAGACTCCGACGACACGTCACGCAGACTTATCACCATCTGATTCTCTAGCTGTTGGAGCCAACGTTCCACCATGCCCTGAAATCATTGCTTCCTAACTCTAGTTGCTATATATATACTCTACTAGCAAACCCGGCGAACTTCGCTTCGCCACCAGATGGCTTCGTTTTGGTTTTTAGTTAGCGTTTGAAAGAACGTGCGCATAATAAATGTCACATGAAATTAACTGAGCAGAGTACAATGAGTAGCTGTCAAACAATGTATAACGCATCGGCGCCATCTACTTAAAATACTGGTGCGATCTGCTCCACCGCCATGCAAAACCATATTGGTTTGTAGTACATGCTATGTATCAGGGATGGCGCTGTATGTGAAAAATGATTTCCCCCGTTTTCCTGCTCTTCTGTTGAAATTTGTTTACTATAAACCTCACGGAGTCCGAGACCTTTCCAACGAATGCAAAACCGTGGAAATCGGTTCGTGCGTTCTGGAGTTATAGCGTCAGGAAGGGAAACCGGACTTATTTTTATATAGTATATTAGGTCAAAGTACTTTTTCAGTTCAACAATAATTTTACTGTGCTTAACGAAAATAGCGAAGATAAATATTTATTTCAATAGTTATTTTTGCTTGCTTGAGATTAGTTTTATTCTCGAGATAGGCCACTAAAGCAATAACGTCTAAAATTACGTAAAACAATGAATCAACAACTTTGCTTACTTTGGCATCTGCTGGTTGTATGCTTGAAGAAAGTTTGACTATTTCTCCTTCAGCGGATGTCATGCCCACGATTTCCTTCGCAGCGTTGAATTCCAACGTATAAATACCCTCGAAGCATTTCTTGAGATGAGGCTGAACTCTCATTGGGTCTTTTGTCTCAGATAGAATTTCTAGCAGCTCATCATTCGACAAGAAAAAGAATCTGGATAAAAACAATACATATTGTTTAAAAATTATCGTTTAAAAAAACTATCGGCAAGTATTGGTTAGCAACGGCTCTTGCTTCCACTCACATTTATATTACATATCTTTTTCTTCATTCTTTCATCTTTCAACGTGACCTCGACGTGTCCGAATTATCGAAACATGCTTTTGGTTTCGGATGACATCATACTTACCATCAGCTATGTTATGGTTCAGTTAGCAGCATCAGTTATGGTTAATGAATACTATTTTAAATTAGTATTAAAAACAAATACCGTGGAAAGAAAAGTCTCTTCTTCTCCAAATAATCGTTAAGTCCTCTCTGTATGTCATCAAGTAAGAGATTGTTGTGTTTCAGCTTCTTCAGAAGTCCTGGGTAGTCTGTGGCTCTCAGCACCATTGGATCCTTTTGCGTGGCTCCCATAATAGTCCTCCACTCTTTGTCGACGTCTCGAAAATTGCGTGCCTCAGTCGGCATTTGTCGCATTATGTCTTCTGATGAGAAAATTGGTTCGAGGTACATCCACGTGGCTTGACACTGAAAGTGAAGAAATGTTTTAACATATATACGAAAGAAAGGAAAGAATAATCTCTTATTGGACTCCCAACATACCATACAATACAGATAGAGAGGCTAATGAATATAGAAAGCAGTAAAACCAAATACCATTTGCTGTAATGATGTGCCAAAGGGAAGTCAGCTCAGCAAAGGCCAAGTGACCTGCTGAGCCACCCAGTACTGATTTTCAACTGACACCTATTTAACAATTAAATAAAAGAGGCATCAAGTTGTTGCACAGTGTCCTGTTTATTCAACAGGAAGGTCTTAATTTTCTTTTTAAAGGCATCTTTACTTAAAGACGATATAATTGTAGCAGTATATACCAGCATTTGGACGAAGCATACCGGAAACTACCTTCTATTAACCCGGGGGAAGCCCGTTATAGGCCGTCAGGGGACGATGAGGTGACCCCCCGGTGTGTCGGAGTCGCACCGACTAAAACCCCCGGGGTGTTCCTTCTCCCGTTTGCCGGGGCCAAGGGCAAGGCTGTGCCAGCTTCCTCAGCACCCGGGGACGTCTAGCCTATTGATGGAAGGCCCCTGGACACCATTCCGCTCTCCTTCAGTTTCTTCGAGCGGTGCGCGGGAACACATCGCGCACCGCTCTCGCCTTGAAGATGTTGGGCGACGCACTCCCTCAAGTGCCCCGCCCAATACCGGAAACTACCTCAATAAGCATCTATATCTATTAAATAGATTTATGAACTTTTTTTTTTTAATAAAATTTTTGAAAAGAAAATACTTAGGATACCATAATCTATGCACTTCAAACCTTTTCATTGGACGGGCAGCCGATTCGAAGGAGTCGTGCTTAGGTCAGATAAGGTTATCCTGGAGTTTGGGCTTTTTACACTCACATCTTCCAGATGACGCCAGTACCAGGTTATTCGCCAGGTTGTAGGAGGAATAAGGATCCCCAGGCCCAACTTGCAGTAAGTGGAGGTATACCCTGAGGGTTTTTGGGAAGTAAGAGGCTAACAGAGAGGGCCGCCGCTGTATGGACTTACTTGTAACCACTGATCCAATATATCCTGCATGCTGATCAATTTCTCCTCCCAGGCAACCATGTCGGCTTCGAAAGCTTTCACGTAAGGCGAGCCTCGCATAGTCTGCGATTTCAAGATATGATCATCCAACAACTGCTGTACATCATCCAGACCTGCCAGGATACCGACACCTGTGTCTCTGAAATACGATAATTTGTAGACGATGTATATTTTTTAGTAATATAATAATTGTATCTTATAGCATGTAGACGTAACCCGATACGTAGTTGTCGCCCTAAGGGTCGTTAGGGTGTTACGAGACGTGCGGGGTAAGAGGATGCGCGCGCGCACGGGACGCTAGGAAGTTAGTCGACTACCGAGACCCAAGGCGGGAGTACGTGCGTGTACGTCGCAGTTCGGTGTGCCTTAAAGTGCAAATAAACTGTAAAACGCCAAATTCGTGTCTTCCTACAACCACACCCACGACTACCGGTCATAATCTTTACTCTCAATCCAAGGGCATTAACGTATTAAATCTAATTTAAACATGTATAAAACGCTACATAGCTTTAACCTGTTAACTGGGTATGATGAAATATTTCGTCATACATAAAAGCCTACTGCAATGGGCATGACGACATTTTTGTCATGGAAATTAATCGTAATATATTAAATATTTTATCAAAATAAATAAAAACCATAAGTTAAAAACGATATTCTTTTATTATTTGAGGTGTGATATTACTTATCGCTGCGATCAAAAAGTCCCCATTCTGAGACGAGTTGAGCAATAGCTAATTCCCCGGTTAACAGGTTAAACTGTAGTTATGTCTTGCACGGATACATTTTTTATTTGTAAGCCAGGGGAAAATCCTGCATAGAACCTTCAGGGCGTCTACTGTCGGACTCCTACTAACTAAAAACCCTCGTGATGCCCTTCCAATCACTACACTCGGGCCTGGGAATCCAGAATCTTCCAGACGCCCGGGGATCGAATAGCCTGTGTAGGTTTCATTTCTGGGAGAGGTGGATGTAAAGAGCCCACCCCTGCAAACCTGTCTCACGGGCGGGACACGTTATTCTGTTTTAACAACTGCTAAATTTAAATCACCATTGAGATTGCATAAGCCGGCTACAATTAAATAGCGTTTCCTACAAGTTGTAACTAGACTTAATTTATTGGTGCATGCGAATTTTAATGTAAATTTTACTATTATTTCTAATATTGGATTATGATCATTAAATACAGTATGTAATAATAGCTCTGTCCGATCCGAAAAGGCATTACTCGGTATTGAAATTAAATTCTAAATACGTTAATCTTTTTAATAAAAAAGCAAAACAAAAAAAAATAGAAATTAAACAAATAAGGAAGCTAACATGCAACACCGGAAGCGTGCATAGCCCGAGCACAAAAGAAAAAAGGAAAGCAAAGGATCGTGCTAGTAAGTCATGAAGTCATAGAGGTCATGACCCTCGTAGATTACAAGCACCGATTATCAATTAAATCATTTGATTAGTCTTCACAAAGACTTTTGTAAATAATCCGAGTATAGATTGCATGTAAGACAATTGTTCATGAATAAAATGTATTTTGGTAATATTATAATGACACCAATATGGCCCTTTTGGTTCACATAGGATATTTATTACGCTCTGTATAAATTTAATCTGAAATTGTTTTATTACCAGAAAAAGTTTCATTCAGTAAATTTGCATTCTGTGTTCTTTATAATTTTTAATGATTAAAATTAATGTTTACCTATACGGCGACACCTCGAACTTAATTCCAACCCATTCTTCCTTCATTTTCATTAGCGCTTTCTCCAAAGAGTACTCTTTTGATGCGTACTGATCAATCTCTTCTAACTGGCTGCTAAATACGTGTACTCCTTGCTCCACCATGTCAGCGAGGGTAGCTTCGGGTCCATGGACCACCTCAGTTCCGACCAGTTCGCTAATACGAGCCCAATGCCGGTCACGCATACCCTGTCAATAATAATTTACCTAACTCATCTATATCCGAATATTTAATACTAGATTTACGGAACACGTAAATTTGACGGATTTTGAACTTTGCAATTAAATATCTCGACCGTTTTGCATCGTAAATCATTTCTTCTAAAGAATTTATACACACTGGTTTTTTATTAAAAGTATTCAAATATACATAGCAAAATCTGCAACAGTTTATAACGTGGATTGCACGTAATTTTTACTTAAAGCTATGCCATATTTTTCAAAACAATTGTCTTCATTCATCTGTCTCATCAAGTCTTAAAGCTTTCACTATCACTGAGATCTTTCTTTACTAGACTGTACATATCTAGAAACATCCAGCTGTTAGTTTTCACCTCACCTAGTCTCAGGGCGTTCTAGGCTTGCCAGGACACGGTCTCCACTCTTGGACTCATATACGAAATGTTGTCGTTAACTGTTTTGATTGTCGACAAATGAGTTGTTTCAAACATACCTTATTGCATATTGCGCAAAGCACCGGCAGCAAGACTTTAAACTTCTCCACTTTATTGCGAACCATGTCGGCTATCCGCTTCGCCCCGGGATATTCAAAAAGCTGCTTGCCGAGTTTGTACAATAGCTTCCACCAAGCTTCCACGTCTTCCGCTATTTGCTCTGCATCAAGCCCCAAGAATGGTCCGTGATACCTGTCAAATGGATTATTATAATTGTCATCGTCATAATCTTTATTATCACACATCAGTTCACTCCCTAACAAAGGTATCTCATAATAATGATCATTAAAGTTTGTCTTGGGCTCATTTTGTTCAATTATTGCCGGTTGTCTTTCGTAACTAGTCGCTCCATCTTACCCCTTGGCAATCCAAATCCTTGGGCATACTGTATCTAAATATATATAACTCAAAGGTGACTGACTGGCTGGCTGACTGAATGACATAGTGATCTATCAACGCACAGCCCAAACCACTGGGCGGATCGGGCTGAAATTTGGCATGCAGATAGACGTTATGACGTAGGCGTCCACTAAGGGGATAAAATAGGGGGTGAAACTTTGTATAAAACTTCTCAGATTTTCGACTATAATATAATAATGACAGATTAGGCACTAATTTCTTACACACGCTAAACAAAAGTAAAGCCACAAAAACTATATCTAATTAATTATAATACTTCTTAACGCGAGAGAAGCCGCGGGCAAAAGCTAGTTACGTTATATGAAGGTACCGAGGCTGTTCGACGGAGAACCGTTATCGATGTTTCGTAGTAAGCTGAAGTGGCAGTTTGCTTGTCACATTTATCAAAGAATTTATGATCGCTATAGCAGGGGGTTTTTCATTAGAAATCACAAACCGGTGCAATCAACTGGTTCGGTTTTGGGAGTCGAAGCTGCTCGCGTCCGTAGGCTTTATCCTAGTTTCCCTACACGTGACTCCTGGGTGGTGCTAAACGAGCAGCAGCGAGGTGGTAGGGCGTCGGTGCCCGTCTGGATCGCGACCGCAGTACATGGGTGTAAAGCCCGTCATAGTGACCAGTTTCGGCTTGTCGCGTTTCGGGATCAGCTTGTGCATATCCAGTAGCTCATATACCTAGAGACCTTCAGTTGTGGTATATGCGGGCCGACATGACGATGTAGACTACCAATGGATTTTCATGCTTTGACAGTCGCTTTCGTTTTTGGACTACACTGTACTTACTATCAGGTACCCTGTAGTCACTATGTCGCGCCGGTGTAAAAAAAAAACAAAAACCATTCAAATCTGACAAGGTCGTTATTGTGGAACTTTAAGCACTAACCATTTCTCGTAGCCTTCGTAAAAGTCGTACGAAGTATGCCACAGCTTGTGGAATGGATCAATGGCTGTTAACATTGTCTGTAAGCTGAAAAACACGGATTGCTCTTGATCTAACAGCTGTTCTTCGTTTATTATATCTTCTGCTTCTCGTTTATCATCCTGAAATTAATTGAATAAGTCAAAAAGGGATTTATGTCTAATTTGATGCACATATATTTAGAGTACGGTGGTTTTTAGTGTTTTGTTCTTGTTAGAATTATGTAGTACAAACTAGAAAACAAACTCATCTTTACAAAACTAACATACAGCATGTTTTATTTTGATGACAATTTTATTTACCGTCAAATTATTAAATATTTCATCAACTTTTCCAACGACGTCTTTCAATAAATCTACATTCAACAGTGGCGGGTCGAACCTCCGGAACAGTTCTAAATCTTTCTCGTGTTTTTTCAACTTCTCTTCAAAGATCGCCTTCCTAGTCCTTAGTTTATCTTCAGCCATAGTTTTTTTCGTATTCAGAGTTTTTAATGTTAAATCAATTGTGTCCTCCATATCGAGCGGCCAGAGGAAAACTCGCGTATTCAAATTGATATCTTCAACTGAAATTATAAATGTTTATCTATTTACGTCTAGCGCGATCATTGTTTTTACATTTAGGTCAGAGCCACTTATGTTCTCCAATTAGCTATAGAAATTAAATTATCAAAATTTTAAAACATTAACATTAATTATAAATTCCAAACTAGTCTTCATTCATTATTGAATTCTTGAAGCTAAAGACGAAGATACTGAGATTTATACTTGTCACTTTTACTTTGCTTAGCAAAATGCTCAAAATATAAATTCGTCTTAAAAAAATCTGAATATACAATAGGAACTTGTGTATAGCTTTAATATTGGCAGAGCCAAGTCCAAGTTGATAAAATCGGTGTCTTACCATATCCTTTGACATTTATTGAATTTTATTAATTATAATGTTTTTAACAAAGTCTAAGCAAAGTTAAAGAAGCGTCTATTAATATAAGCCTTCATATTTATTTATGGGCTGCCAACATTACCATTGTATATGTTACATAAACATGTGTACCAATTATATATCGATAATAACGACGAATCGATTTGACGGCCTGGTAGCGCAGTTTGTAGCGACCCTACTTACGATGCTTAGGTCCTGGGTTCGAGTCCCGGTAGTGGTAAACTTTTCTGTGATGAGCAGATTAGTTTGTCACGAGTCATGGTTTTGTGTATATGTGTATTTAAGTATATATATCTTTGTCTAGTACCCATAGTACAAGCGCAAGCTTAATTTGGGATTAGGAAGGACAATGTATGTAATTGTTAGTAAAATAAAGGGTGTCTCAGAATGTTTTTCATTTTTTGATGTTAAATAAAAAACAACATTATCCATTAAAACTTGTTTTATTTATTGTTAAATTAAAGAGCAGATCTTGAAGTTTATTTATGAAAAACAACCGTTTGCAAATGTTCACCATTTACTTGTACACACTCATTTAGCCTGGAGCTAAAATTTTCAATCACTCGCTGGAGCATTGCTCTTGGAATAGCGTTGATTTCTTCAGTGATTCTTTGCTTCAAAACGTTCAGGTTTGGTGGCAATGGATTGTAAACTTTACTTTTTAGGTAGCCCCATAAGAAAAAATCAGCAGGCGTTAAATCAGGACTCCTCGGTGGCCAGTTTATGTCTCCTCGGCGGCTTATCACTCTTCCGGGGAATAAATCGTGAAGAGCAGCTAATGAGTCATTTGTTACATGAGAAGTGGCCCCATCTTGCTGGAAAAAGGTGTTGCGGTTGTAGCCAGACTGGTTTTGCATTTCTGTAGCCAAAAAAGTCCGGATCATATGGCAATATCGATCAGAATTAACGGTCTGAGTTCGACCTCGGTTATCCTCAAAAAAATAAGGACCGATAATTCCTTGACTTGATATGGCAGCCCAAACAACCACTTTTGGTGAGTACAAGGGCTTCTGATGCAGTTCTAGCGGATTCTCGGTAGCCCAGTATCTGCAATTTTGTTTATTCACGTGACCGTTGATGTGAAAATTCGATTCGTCGAAGAACCAGATGTTATTGAAACTCCTAAAACGGTTTTTCATTGTCCTGCAGAATTCGACTCGTTTATCAGGATCATCAGGCTTCAATTCTTGAACAATAACAATTTTATATGGGTGAAAATGCAAATCTTTCGAAATAATGCGATAAACCGTAGATTTGTTCAAATTCAGAGAAGCTGCGCGCAATCTCAACGACTGTCGTGGGTCGTCCATAACAGACTGGCGAACGCGGTCGACGTTCGTGCTCGCCCTTGATGTCCTTTTGCGCCCAGATGATTTGTCCGGCATTGTATTCCCAGTCTCTTCAAACTTGCACACCCAATGTTTAATTAAATTGGCTCTTGGCACATGTTTTAAGCTTGTTAAATTAAAATGTGTCCTGTAGAGACGACGAACAATAGTGTAGGAATCGTTGTTTTTATAAAACGCTCGCACGCAAAACGCGCGTTGCGGTCCCGTGAAACGATTCATGGCTACTAAACTTAACAAGCCGGCCAAGCGTTTGAGACCACTCCCCTCCCCCTGCTACCAGCGATCGGCGCGTATTGGTCAATTCAAAAACGAAAAACATTTTGAGACACCCCTTATAATAGATACTACAGATAACCACTGTATTTCTTAAAAACATTGACTAATAAAAATATGAAAATTAATTAAACGAAGCTTAAAAAAACTAAAACGATTCGATGAAAATTGTAAATATTTCAAAAGTCTTACAGCTTAGATGAGCGTGCTGCATGAGGAACAGCACATATTCTGCTGTAGTGCGAGACTTCTCCCTCAGGTCAAACATGGCGCAGTCCCTGCAGTCGGAGATGTAGCTGATCAGCTCCACCAGCTGCGCCGTAGTCTCCGGGGTCTCGGAAGTTCGAGAGGCCATCTCTTCATAAACGTTGCAGATCCTGGAATTAATAACTTTATCATTAGCACATACATACCAACAATTGGAGTCGAAGGTGCTCGCGTCCGTAGGCTTTACCCTAGTTTCCCTACACGTGACTCCTGGGTGGTGCTAAACGAGCTGCAGCGAGGTGGCAGGGCGTCGGTGCCCGTCTGGATCGCGACCACAGTACATGGGTGTGAAGCCCGTCATAGTGACCAGTTTCGGCTTGTCGCGTTTCGGGATCAGCTTGTGTATATCCAGAAGCGGTATATGTGGGCCGACATGACGATGTAGACTATCAATGGATTTTCATCCTTTGATAGTCGCTTTCGTTTTTGGACTACACTGTGCTTACCATCAGGAATTCTGTAGTCATTATGTGGAGCCAGGGTAAAAAAAAAAAAATCCTTAAATTTAAACCCATAAGGACCAGAGTGGTTCAATTTTGAGAATTCTAAGTTTTCGACGTTAAAAAATATATTTTATAACCAAATTTATTAATATCATATAATTTTCTATTCACCTTGTTATAGTATGTTCTATTTTATACATTTATATCAAATTACAAACTATAGCTCGTTTCACTTAATTTATTATCTTCGTTTATATTGTTATAGTATTGTATTTGTTATGCATTGCTTATAAATCACAATAACTCTTTACACTTCAACGCAGTCTTGAGTGTGATCTTAGTCTTGAGTTTATTTAGGCGTTTCTGCTCAAGGTAGTTGCTTTTTAAACGCCAGTAGATTACTATGAGTAGTTTTTCCTTGGTCCAAGCCGAGATCTGTACACGCAAGGATGCCCTTCCGTTACCACCAACGCATGAAGCTCACTGACTGAGCGTCTTGAGCGCTCGCCCCTCTGGCCTTGCGTAAGGCTACTTCGGCCAATTACATTTTGTTCCATCAAAAATGCCCATCAACAACAATAACGGTAAAATTAATAACTATGTAATAACCGGATTCTTATTATAATTTTCAAGACACTTACGATCTATTCCACTTTCTGTTAACGTTGATATAATGGTCGACAATGTGCTGTCGCAGTCCATTCACGGTGTCCCACAAGGTATCATTTATTGGTCCGCAGTCGAGCATTATCATGTTTAGCGGAATGTCTCGTCTTAGAAACAATATCTCATCTCGTAGAGCTTCGTACATGTAAATACGAGTGGAGAAGTCCTGCAGAAAATGAAATCACAATACGATTAGCTCACTATTCGCCGTTGGTTATACAAACCTATATTCCACAATTTAAAGCTTTACAAAAGCGCGACAACGCAGTGATTCTCCAGAGTTTTTTTTTTATAGCATATGTACTTTAGATTTGGAAAATTGGTTACCGGGTATAGTTTTTCCCCATACCATGTCATGGTATTCTTCAAGTAGGCAATGAACAACGCACTTTTTGGTCAGCAACGCAATGGCAACACTTCTTGGGTTGCCATTGTCCACATGCGATTGTAACCAATTACTATCAGCATGTTTACAGGCAAAAGTTAAAGAAAAAAGTAGACACATGGTCCTCATGAAATCTTAATTATTACCAAGTCCCAAGTACTCAACGAGGAGCCAAAATAAAACAGATGTACCAAACCTGGCCAAGGAACAATGTTTTGTAATAGATCTCAAAATCTGCTCAATCGGCACATTTAAAGGTAGTCTTTCAAGTATTTTGATTTAGGCTAACCTTGAGATAAGGCGTTGGTTCGCTAGCGAAAAACGTCAGCAAATCTTGATTGGCCTGCCCGTCGAGGATATAGAAATATTCTTCGAATTCTCTCAGGTAGCTCAAGGGTCCGGGACGGTTAGCTTGGAAATGTTTGATGGTTCGGTTTATAATGTCGACTATATAGCCCTCGTCGGGATATACCGTCATCAGGAATGGCTTTGATCTAGCGACACCTGAGATAAACACACTTTTTTATAATATCTCTTTTTTTTTTTTAATTTATTCTTTATTTGGGGCTTTTAACTTACGTCATATCAGCCTCATCGTAGCCTAACATATAGAAATAAAACCTTTCATACCTCACCTTTCATACAGTTTCCATAGCATTTCGGCAGTTGCTTTAGTGGGCACCGCCAAAATGCTATGGAACATACCAACATCCAATCTATTTAATTTCAATTCACATATAACATCCTTCTTACATTAGCGTTCTGGACACACTCAATCAGGACATGCTGAATATCGTCTATAATTCCGTATTATAATATCTCAATTTACTTTGTTACTATATAAGTAATTAATGAGAAATATCACCTCTATTTTATTCTTTACACATATAACAAGGATCCATTTTCAACATTTTTATTTATTGGTTCGGCCCGATAATTATTATAGTAATTTTTATTTTAGACTGATTATTTTTAATGAGTTTTTTTTATAAAAGTGAAATGAACGAGCTTCTATAAAATAAATTATTCAATTTTCTTTCCAGAGTTTTCAGATTTTTAAACCTCAGTTCATAACGTAATTGGTCAATCTAAAGTATAATAGATCGAGAAGAGCTTTACTGGTACTTAAGTCACAAAACGTTCTTATGTTGCGTTGGTATTTTTCAATTTGTTGCTAGCTTCCGCATTCTCAGGTCCATAATCTGTAAACTCTTTAATCGTAGACCCTACTCCGCTATTCCTCCTTCGTGGCGAAGTTTAATTGACAATAACTCTGCAGTACTAAACGTGGAGGTCTAAAAGATAAAAAAACTAACCAGGATACATGATTCCGTCTACGCTTGGAAGCTGATAGTTCACGTTAATGATGGCGTGGAACCACTTAACGATATTCACCTTCATTTGTTCTAGGGTTGGTTCAAACGTGAGGGTAGTAGATCCAAGGTGTGCAATCACCTTTATTCTCAACAACGGTTTCTTTATGAATAGGTAGTCGCGATAAGGGCCATGGTATTGATTTCCTTCCTAAAACACGATAACATTATCTCCATTGGCCGAGTTAACTATTGAAACATTACAAACACCATCTTTAGAGTTATTGATCAGTTAAACAAAATTTGCCACCCAGCTCTAATTTTTAGCTAACACCCATTTATTGTGTCAACATGTAGAAAATAGCGAGGAAGCGAATAATAGAGTATAGAGACAGCTCTAGATACTATTGCAAAATGTTATAGATGATGACATTATGTACATATATATACATACGCACGAACACACTTATTTGACTACACACATCTATATATGTATATTAGGTCCTTACATATGAAATTGGCGTTTTTCGTACTGGCCACTTTAATCACAAATTTCTCCTCTTTGGTAAGGAATTCCAAATTCAAATTTGTACAGCTATAGACTCATGTATTTGTTCTTCGATGATCGTCATTCATTTGTTTTTTTCTTCTGTTTTTTTCTGTTTGCGTCACTCATTTTACAAAATGGAAAACTTAATATATCGCATTATTTACGAGTACGAGTTCCGCCGTGGCACTAGTGCTGCGGAAACAACTCGAAGGGTGAATGATGTGTATGGCGGTTGTGTTGCAAAAGAAAACACAGTTCGTTTTTGGTTCCAACGTTTTCGTTCTGGAAATTTCGACCTGCAGAACAAGCCCCGTGGACGGCCTGAGACTCAAGTTGATAATGAAGAGTTGAAGGCTATTGTGGAAGCGGATCCATCGCAAACCACGTCCGAGTTAGCTGCAGGCTGCGGTGTTAGTGATAAAACTGTTTTAATTCACTTGAAGCAAATTGGGAAGATTAAAAAGCTTGAAAGGTGGCTACCTCACGAATTGACTGAAGCAAACCGGCAAACGCGCGTCGACTGCTGCGTTACATTACTAAACCGGCACAATAATGAAGGTATTTTAAACCGAATCATTACTTGTGATGAAAAATGGGTTCTTTACGATAATCGGAAGCGCTCAGCGCAATGGTTGGATCCTGGCCAGCCAGCCAAATCCTGCCCCAAGCGAAAATTAACCCCAATAAAGTTACTTGTAAGCGTTTGGTGGACTAGTGCCGGTATTGTTCATTACAGTTTTCTGAAATCTGGCCAGACTATTACGGCTGATGCCTATTGTCAGCAATTGCAAACCATGATGGAAAAGCTAGCGGCTAAACAACCTAGGCTGGTCAATCGCTCCACGCCACTGCTGCTTCACGACAACGCTAGACCACACACTGCGCAACAGACGGCTACTAAATTAGAAGAGCTTCAATTGGAAAGTCTAAGACATCCTCCGTACTCCCCGGATCTTGCTCCAACAGATTACCATTTTTTTCGAAATTTGGATAACTTCTTGCAAGGGAAAAAATTCAACTCCGATGGGGCAGTCCAAATCGCCTTCAAAGATTTTATTGATTCCCGTCCGACTGGTTTTTTTAGTAAAGGGATTAATGAACTACCTATGAGATGGCAAAAGTGCATAGAAAATAATGGTTCATACTTTGATTAATTAAATATATTATATTAAAAAATATTCGACTTTTTGTTCCTCCCATACAAAACGCCAATTTCATATGTAAGGACCTAATATATATATATATATATATATATATATATATATATATATATTATATACTGTAGTGATTGTATGTTTGGTTTGTAAAATAGGTTAGTTATTGTCGGAATAGGCCGATAAATAGAAAAATAAGTTTATTTGAAAAGGTTAGAACATCTAATTTAAAAAATATGAAGTTTGATTTTAGAGATTGATTGAAAAATAGAAAAGGGAAGGTTCAGGTTACATAAATTATATTAATAAGATTAGAAAAATACATGTAAACTTTATTTAAAATATATGGGAGTACAGATATAAAGAAAGTGTTATTATTTTCAAGTGAGTGACCAAGCTTATAATAAACACATAGGGAATGTAGACACGCCAGCAAGAGCGTGCTACAGTACACATATGTGCTGAGCCAGTATATAAAAAGTAAAAATGTTTACATACATAATAGTACGAAAAATATTCGGCAAAATGATTGATGCTCCTCTCGACTAAATCGCGTATTTGTTTCGACGTCAAGCCATGAATACATCTGAAACATTAGATTATAGCTTAAGCTACTGTATCGTGAATTATTAGGGCTGGCTTTAGTGTTACATTTTATATTGGCTGATTTCATCCTATTGCAAGATTTACAATTTGCTCTCACCTGAAAAATTTCTCAACTTGGAATGTTGAATCTCTCTTCTTCTTAGAGACGTAAACGGCCCAGTGGTGTCGCATCTTGATCATTGTGTCCGCGATGTCAATTAGCCAGTTGTCCAGCAGCTCTGACCTCGCCTCGGCACACAATTCGTTCAGACGCTCAGTGAATTCCGAAGGATATTGCGGGAATGGTACGCTCTCTTGGATCTTATTCATGTCACAAATCAACATATTCTGATACCTATATTTTATAAAATTAGACTATATAAGCGGGAAAAGGAACTCTCAAAGAATTTGGAGAAATCCTCAGTTAATATTTATAGTGTCAATACTTCTTGTTTCTAACATTTGTTAATATCTTGTATGACCAATTTTGTCAGCGATTTTCAGGTTTATCATGAGTATTAGGCCTGACATCTATAATATTATCTTAGAACCATTTAAGAATGTTTATCAATGCATAAGTAGACAACATTTTAGCAAATTTTTTTGAAGTGAACCTTCTATAGAATTGTAAACAATATCGTCATAACTGAAGCGGGTATAACTCAGCCTCGTATAATACTCCTCCTCTTTATTTGCCCTTTAGTTATATTTATTTTTGCTCGGCTCATTCGAGGTGTATCCTCCTCACAGGCTCGCTCTGAAATGTGTCTTTTATTTTCCTGATGTACGCTTAAGTACCCTTAAATATTTTTTAAATATTAAGTTTTACGGCTCTGGGTACTAGCCCTTTTGAGCCCTTAACTAATACATATAATGTTACCAGAATGCAATCACTAAAATAACATAATGTTACCAGAATATAAAAATATAACAGAATCGTTTTGATTTCAAACCGGATGCAACGAAAAAACAACCGGTAAAAGATACAAATACAAAAATTAGTGAGCCAGAACGAGAGAGCAAATTTCGGTGTGTTATATTATATATATATATATATTTATTATTATATATAATAATTATTAATAATTTATTATTATATATTACAGCTTTTTAGTAAGAGGTCAGTGTGGTGTATTATTATTTAACAGTGTTTGTGAGATATAAATTTTGTTGTGTTAAATAATACATTTTATAATATACCAAAAACTAATGCCGAAATGCGTTATCAATATCAACGCAAAAAAATGAAATAAAAAATTACAAAAAAAGAAAAACCACGAAAAAGTTTAACAGAACGTAGTCGCAAGTTTCGTGCGCGTAAAAAAATGATTGAACAATCAAGATAGATGTTTAAGTGTTAATAAACACCAATAAATTATGTAACATAAAAATAAAATATCTTTCAAAATTAAACAAAATACTTTCTTCATTTTTAAACAAATAAACTTTGTAATTATTCTACCCTTGTTATATATATTCATCTGATTCTTTTGTCGATTTACTGAAGTTTCATTTCTATCGTGTGTGAATCGCACACACACATTTTTTTTATAATTAAGAGTCTATCGCTTGACTTTATTCACACCTAAAAGAAAAGGTGGGTAAAGATGAGGTCGATAATGAATGACGTCTATTCAACAAATGCTTTTGTTTTATATTTAAATAATGTGAACGTGTATTTTCGATTAAATTCTGCCAATACCGTACGGGCTATCAATTGAATTCACTCGCTCGATCCACCCGCCGAGTAATAACCTACGTTCACCATTTCCATCTGATTTCTAAGTGTATAAAAGTGTGCTAAAGGAATGATCCCTAGGGGCATCAGTTTCCTGGAGGAGAAGCGGGGACTTCTGACGAGTAGCGAACGCGATGCGTGAACTCCTTTAGCCAGCCCGTACCACTGTTGAGGAGGTATTGATGTACCTTACAGTTTATTCATTCTTCTTCTAATGGCTCTCACATTGTAAGATTTTGGTTGAACATCCACCACACAAGAATGACATACATACATAACGGAGTCTAGAGATTTTGTGGGGAAAAGGGAATGATGGAAATATAATAGAATACAGCTCTTGAGCACAATTTTCAGAGTGTAATCAGCTTATCTCGATGCTCAAAAATGCAGACAGCATTTTCACCTCAGACTAATCTATACTAATATTATAAAGCTGAAGAGTTTGTTTGTTTGTTTGAACGCGCTAATCTCAGGAACTACTTGTTCGAATCGAAAAATTCTTTTTCTGTTGAATAGACCATTTATCGAGAAAGGCTTTAGGCTATATAACATCTAGATGCAACTATTAGGAGCGAAGAAATAATGGAAAATGTGAAAAAACGGGGAAAATTATTCATCCTTGAGGGCTTCCATTGCGTGCGCTGCGAAAACGGTTCAAGATAGCAAAAATATATGTATGAAAGAATTATTTCTCTTAAAATGATCTAAAAAAATGTTCCCGACAGTATATGTCTATCTTTTAAGATTAACTCACTAGAACCGTTTTTGTGGTAATTAAATTTGGTCGAAATTGATGCATTATTTGTTAAGAGTTGTATCAACGTAATAATATTAACCTTTATCCAAATAAATGTGTTGTTGATTAAGAGTATTTAATTGTGAACAAAATTGTCTTTGACATCACTTAATTTCAATGAACATCTTAGAAGATATTACAATTTTAAAATAAAGAACTAACTAAAATGCCCAAAATAACTGTTCCACGCGGACTAAGTCGCGGACACAGCTAGTTAACTATGAGTCTACAAGCCCCATGATTGATTGAACCCAAAGTGGTTAGTTGATATTTCACGGACGCATGCCAAATACTGCATTAACTTTTTTTTATAGCAAAAAATATTAAGGAACAGTTGATATAATCTGAGTGAAAATGCTAACTTTTCGTTCCACATTCTCCTGAGTTCTATAAGGATGGGGTTTCCTTCGTAGAAGCGATAGAAGATTGCTTGCTTCGCTCTCACATACGAAGTGTGCCAAGGCATCGGAGCGCGTACCACGTGCGCTGGCCACAGCGGCGGCAGGAACTGTATCCGTAATCGCTCACACTCCGACGGATCCTCCAGTATGTACGATAGGAGACATCTGAAAATAGACTTACTTAATCATTTTTTAGCATTACTAAAATAGGACGAGAAGCTATAATCCAGCCAAAAATCTATACTAATATTATAAAGCTGAAGAGTTTGTTTGTTTGTTTGAACGCGCTAATCTCAGGAACTACTGGTTCGAATTGAAAAATTCTTTTTGAGTTGAATAGACCATTTATCGAGGAAGGCTTTGGGCTATATAACATCACGATACAATTATTAGGAGCAAAGAAATAATGGAAAATGTGAAAAAAACGGGGAAAATTATTCATCCTTGAGGGCTTCCATTGCGTGCGCTGCAAAAACGGTTCAAGATACCAAAAATATATGTAAGAAAGAATTATTCCTCTTGAAATGATCTAAAAAAATGTCCGCGACAGTATATGTATATCTTTTAAGATTAAGTCACTAGAACCGTTTTTATGGTAAACAAATTTGGTCGAAATTAATGCATTATTTGTTAAGAGTTGTATCAACGTAATAATATTAACCTTTAACCAAATAAATGTGTTTTTGATTAAGAGTATTTAATTGTGAACAAAATTTTCTTTGACATCACTTAATTTCAATGAACATCTTAGAAGATATTACAAAACCTTATATAGCAAAACAACGTTTGCCGGATCAGCTAGTCATAAATATAGTTATTCTAGCTGACTAAATAGCTATGCTTCCTATTACGCAGTGGCGTGCAGTGAGTATTTGGACAGGGTAGGGAGATGATGATGAACGATGAATTTGAATACTATATAATGATAATAAATATTATATTACTTCATATGGAAAATAGATGGCATGAAAATAGAATAGAGTTCCTTTTTTTGTTTAAATTATAGGAATTTATTTCAGACGTATTTATCGTAAGGGCATGCAATGCTTTCAGGCATTTATAGAATGAACGCTACTGCTTGAGTTAAAATCTTCAGTAATTCCTTCGAAATACTCAATTAGGAAATTTATATCATTATATTACATCAACTATACGCGAATGATAAGTCCATCTAGTTTCAGCCGCGCGCGGATTTTTTTTAACATTAGCAAATGTATTATAATGAGCTACTTTTACTTTACATTTACTACTATTGTGAAAAAAATTAGCTAGACTCTTATCTATTATATAAAAATAAGTCCGGTTTTCCTTCCTGACGCTATAACTCCAGAACGCACGAACCGATTTCCACGGTTTTGCATTCGTTGGAAAATTTTCGGGCTCCGTGAGGTTTATAGCAAACAAATTTCAACAGAAAAGCAGGAAAACGGGGAAAATCATTTTTCACATACAGCGCCATCTCTGATACGTAGCATGTACTACAAACCCATATGGTTTTGCGTGGTGGTGCAGAAGATCGCACCAGTATTTTAAGTAGATGGCGCCGATGCGTTATACATTGTTTGACAGCTACTCATTGTACTCGGCTCAGTTAATTTCATGTCACATTTATTATGCGCACGTTCTTTCAAACGCTAACTAAAAACCAAAACGAAGCCATCTGGTGGCGAAACGAAGTTCGCCGGGTTTGCTAGTTTACATTAAAAAACCGTTTAAATTCAGCAATACGTTGACATGATTTTGAAAGAATTAAATTTAAAACGTGCGCGGAACACCAAAGCTAAAGGGCAAAAATGTTTAATCTTGGCTTGTAAACCATTTATTTCAGAAGATAAAACGGCCGCGCCGTCATACGTCTGCGCGATTAATTTGGACTTACAGTTATATTCATCTAGGATTTTTAAAACGATAGAACATACTGTTGACGCTGTACGATCGCTACTAACATCGATATAAGTAATAAATCTGTCTACTATTTCTGACTCATGAAAATAACGAATTATAAATATAAGCTGTTTATGATCGCTAACATATGTGGTTTCGTCAACCATTATCGCTACAAAATCACAAGTATTTATTTGATTCTTAATTGACACTCTCATGACGGATGATGCACTAGAAATAAGATCATTTTGAGTTCTATTGGACAATCCGGTAAAAACATTAGATGTCGACTGTAAATAATCTTCTAATATACCATCGTACTTAGACAACAAATCTACTGATTCTAAAAAAATCCCTTTATTTACAGAGTACTATGTATCACCGCGACTGCGTAAGCTAAGTTCTTGTTGACGTAAGAAACATATGTCAAACGTTTAAAAATATTTCGTTTTCTGTCTACTTTAGCATTATGTTTTTGAATATCGGTTTTTAACTGAGAGTTTATACTATTTTCTATACGAGTTTGCCCAAAAGTATACAGTTTCACTGTAGATTGTAAATGGCTTTCCGACCGATCTCGTTTTTTCGCGACGTTATGAAAATTATTTAAATCATTATAACCCACAACCACAACATTCCAAACACCTTTATAATTAGAAAATAAAATACAATAAAAACAAAATAAGCGTTTTGTATGAATACAACCAGCCAACTATTTAAAATTATTATAATATTTCAAGCTAAAATTTCGTGTTATATTACCTCGTTTTTGGGACAATTCTTTATTAGGTGTAATTTAGGACAATTACACCATCCTATAGAAATTAATTCTTTTTTTCAGTCATAAGGCAACTTTGAAAACGCGTAATTTTTTAATAACTTCGGTAAGCACAAAATTCCTATACAAATTTCACACGAAAATCTTTGCATGGCGTATAAACTAAATAGTATAAACCACTATAACACGAAATAAATTAACAGAGTTAATTCACTGGGCGCAAAGCAACACACTATATGACAGCAATATGGCGAACAGTTCGATTACGGAGATTGTAATTAAAAACTTTTTATTTCAAAATTTCATATTAGACACTAAAAATAGAATAAAATACTTATAAAATCATATGACCTATTTTTTATTACAATTCACGTTTATAAAACATTATAAAACGAATATTTTTTATTCAAAAGCTTACTTGGCCTAGCGGTACAAAATAGTTGCTAGGTACCTAATATGGTGCTGGCATCTACCTACATATTTTGTATGAAATAAAATGCAAGGGTTAGTTCTGCTTTCCGCCAAGGTGCGCGCATATGTCGCGCGCGCTCAGTAGGTACAGCGCGAGTCGGTTCGTTCGTCATATTTCTCTTTAATATAAGGCATGAATGTTATATTTATATATATATACTTTTTTTATAGTATACTTTGTAGATGACGTAAAAATTAGTTATTTAGTAAATGCGAATTTATTAATTATATTTTGTAATATTAGAATTAGATGCACGTAGAGCGTAGGACAAGCATTGTTTTTATGCTTGTATGAGATGAACGCCACAGCTATTACGGTTATATCATAGTAAATTGGAATTATTCGAGTATGCCTTATAAAATTAGCGACTAATTGGATAAGTGACCGATGACAAATAATTAGATGCATGTGACATGCTCTATGTTTTTTATTTTTCAGATTTCTATGTCTTATCAAGGAATACAAGAATACATATGTTACATGGAAGTGAAACAGACTTTGTAGAAGCTTCAATCTTTTAAAGAAGTCCGTTATTATTACTCGCTCGAGTGAGTAGATCAAGTAACCCAATTAACAAACACCTTTCAAATAATAGAAAATAAATATGTTACCGTCTCATAGCCATCGTGAAAAATTCTCTTATGTCTGCTTCGCTCTGCCTGACGCAAGCTTGGTACGTTAGAATGAGAAGGCGTTTCTTGATAGCTGCTGTTTGCTTGTCTACGTTCACTTTTGCTCGCTTGTAAAGTTCCATAGGGAACTCCGATATATGCCGGGGTGCTATTGCCTGTGAAAATTAATATTAAAATAGATACTACAAATTAATAGTTTAAAGTATTAAAAGCTCTATGACAATCTTTAGGTTTGTAATTTCTTGCTATTTTAGGAGTCGAAGCTGCTCGCGTCCGTAGACTATACCCTAATTTCTCTACACGTGACTCCTGGGTGGTGCTAAACGAGCAGCAGCGAGGTGGCAGGGCGTCGGGGCCTGTCTGGATCGCGACCGCAGTACATGGGTGTGAAGCCCGTCATAGTTACCAGTTTCGGCTTGTCGCGTTTCGGGATCAGCTTGTATATATCCAGTAGCTCATATAGAGACTGAGAGCTAGAGACCTTCAGTCGTGGTATATGTGGGCCGACATGACGATGTAGACTATCAATGGATTTTCGCCCTTTCATAGTCGCATTCGTTTTTGAACTACACTGTACATACCATCAGGTACTCTGTAGTTATTATGTCGTGCCAGTGTAAAAAAAATATATAACAGGAACTGATATATCTAGTTTGATAATTGTCAGATACTGCAATTATGTAGTTGTCGATAAAGACTATATCGACTTGTGATTCGGTATCAGTACATCAAATTCACAAATCTATAGTTCTTGTTGTGAAGTTTTTCCAGAATACTATAATAGAAATATAATTTTATCACTCGATTGACTGACCGTGGTCAGATAATAATTGATCCTCTCTAAGTCCGGAGGAGGTAACGGTTTGTAGTGTTCGAGCTCAGTTGTCTTCAACATTTCCTCTTTCTGCTGATCAGGATCTCGTGGCAGTTCGAATTCGAGTTTCGCCAAATGTCTGTGTACACAAAATGAAATATTTATTAGTATTTGTAAGTACATATATTTGAAATATTACTGTTTAAGATGTTTGTTGAAAGATTGAATTGCATTCGGGCAACACGTAAAATCTGCTGTTACAATTAGCTCAAACAAATTATGATTTTTGGAAATACAGTTACTTCTTCAAGGCTTCTTGCGCAGCAATCTCCGCTGCCTCTTTCTCTTGCTTCTTCTTTTCTATTCTTTTCTTTTTTGCTGCGACTGCTTCGGCTTTCCTTTTATCATAAGCACCCGAAACTAAATCCTCAAGCAGCACCAAACCTGTGATAATAACATGTTTTGTTTTTACATCAACACGCCATTTGATTCTTGATAACATAAAAATAAGATTTTGTCTTGTTAATTTCGATTTCAAAAGAGGGGCTCGCATCTTAAAACAACTAACGATCACTGTTATGGTTACTTTCATTTATGGCTTTGTAAATGTTCGTAAATAAGCATTAAATGCATCATATTAAACTATAAGTTAAAGCATTTTTACAACATTTATTTCCTGTGTCGAGAATTCAGATGAATTAACTACCAATAACAAAAGCGATGAGATATGTTCTGCTAATTTTAATATTACGCCTGTATATTTCATACTGGGATTGTTATAACAAGGATAATTTCCATCATGATTCACTATTAGATGGAAACCATTAAATAGATCATTATGAAATACCAATTACATTACTCACCTTTTTGCAGCTTGTTTTTGTTCTTTTCTTTCTCAATAGCTTCAAGACGCTCCCGTTCTCTTTCAGCCCACGGCTTCAATGGAGGGAACTGCAGCTCCCCGTTGGGACCTAGCGGCCCGTACAACTTTGGTGGAGTTCGTTTCTTTGGCGGCATATTAATTATCCGCATCATCTTCGCGCTTGGGGTGTAGCAGTTTCCTGGATATATCACACCATCAGAGGTAATCGTACTGTGATAGGTATGTGGACAAGGAGGTGTGGTTTAATATACGATTAGATGTTATTGGCTGGGTAATTGACTGGTAAGGATTTTAAATGGAGAATGATAAAATAGAACAAACAATTGCAAAGAGAGTGCTTGAAAAAACTTATAGAGATTGTCAAGGGTGCTGGTGTGGACAGCGAACAGACAAGCTGTAAATTGTATTGTGAAACTGGACGGAATAAAGTTATACGTAGTAATAAGAAGCTTTATTCCAATAGATCACCGTGATATCGTGTTAATATTCTTGGTCCAACTATCCCTTCTTCTTTTAAGTCGATGATTAACTCGAATAGTGAGACTTAATCTGACTGAAATAACCGCTACAGGCTTATTGGACTTGTCTACTTGAGCGTGGAGCTGGTGTAGAGTATTCTTGACCGGCTAAGGCTACTTACTACTGCTGAATTCTGTGAAAAAGTTACTATCACTATGCTCTAAGGCATTGATTCCCAAAGTGGCCTATAACGACCCGCAGAAGCCAATGACGACTAGCCTGGCGTGTACGTGAGATCCAGGTTCATCTATTTGATATCTAGGAGATGACAGTTTCTATATGATCTCAAAGGTAAAGATCACAGTGAATATCCATACCTACGACACATAGGCTGTCTTGCATAGCAAGCGACATATTCTGGAAAGAAGGAAGGGGAGTATGGGATTTTGAAGCCACTGTTCAACATAGGCCTTCCTTATGCTGCCTACAATTATCAATCTTGTGCCAATCGCATCCAGCCGCGCCTCGTGACCGTCACAATACCGTCACCCGATCTCGTCGCCGGACATCCTACGCACTACTACATAGGGATGATTAATATTGAAGAATTACCGGTTCTATCAGCAGGCTTGTTGTGATCGAAGCTATCTCGATACGGCACGCCTCTGGTCCAAGACTTTCCTTGCATCAGTGGTGGGAATTCGCTGCAACCACCCTCACTTTCACCTGGATAAAGATATTTATTTATGGTTATATGTCTACTAATAATTATCTTGGGAGTTGATTTTGCAGAAAATGTAGATTTTTATTTGTAACCAAAAACTTAAACACTGGTTCTCATTGTGCTTACTTCGACTTTACGACTTTCAAACTTTAACCTCCTTAGAAGTGGAGTATCAAAATATCCGCCCTTAGTGGGTGGCTACTCATGTTCTTAGCTCCAGTAGTTTTGGCTCTGCGATGTCAGGACGAGTCTTTTTACATATATATAAATTCAACGAACGATTTTTTTTTAAGATTGTAGGACGATTACCCGAACCGGCTTGTGACTTGAGTTCACAAGTGTAAAAACCGTCATAGTGACTCGCTTTGGCCTGACGTGTTTCGGGACCAGCTCGTGCAACTCCAGTAACTCATATACCTAGAGACTTTCGGTCGTGGTATATGTAGGCCGATGTGTTTACAGCGATGTGTCAATGGAATTTTCGTCCTTTGATAATCCTGAATGACCTACCTTCTGGATAATAGTTCTTAGCTGATCGTAGCAGCACGCTGTCTTTATCCAATTCGTTATCATAACCAGCCCGAGGTAACCAAGGCAAACCGGGCCTCTTGCGACCTGGAGTGATAAACCTTGAAGGGCATTTAGGGGCATCCAGGGTCTCTTTCTTCTTCTTAGGTCTTGAGTCACCGCTAGCCATCTTCTCCCTTCCAGAATTCACTAAAATAAATCTTAAAAGTGGTTAATTAAAGTTGTTATTAGGGTTCGTGCTATGCTCTTCTTTTTATACTGGCTCTACAAAGTGAGTACATTGCACCTGTTGGAAAGTATAGTTTAGTCCTAGAATAGAAACGACCTTAATGGGCGAAAATCTATTAACTGCAGTCTTCGATATGTTAGTTTACATATACTATGATGGAAGGTCTTAAGGTATATGAGTTACTGGATACATACAAGCTGATCCCGAAACGCGATAGGCCGAAGCGATTCACTATGATGGTCTTTAATCTGTGTACTGTAGTCACCACCCAGTTCAAGCAATAGCCGTACCACCTCATACTCGTTGTTTCTCTGAATGATCGAATTAGAAATGAGGTGATCCGCCAGAGAACTAAAGTCAACCCCATAGCTCGGAGGATTAGCAGGCTGAAGAGCCAGTGGACAGCTCATACTTGCCGAAGAACCAATATCCTTTGGTGTAGACGTGTTTTTGAGTGGAGACCGCGCCTCGGTAAGCGTAGTATGCGACGACTCCTGGCTAGATGGAGCAATGATTTGAGCAAAGAGGCAGACAATTGTTGGAGAAGAAAATCCGAATATCGGTTTTAATGGTGAACATTGGGAGAGGCCTATGTTCGGCAGTGGATGAATTCAAGTTCATAGTGATGATTTTTAGGCTCTCGTTCCTCCAAAGGAACAGTTATAGACTCAGTTTGTTGACTATCTGCCTATCAATACATTGTATTTAAAAAAAAACACGCAGACGTCAAGTTGGAATTAACCCTTTTCTTGACAGTGTATCTGTGGAGATACATCAGAATTTACAAAACCTATTGCCATACGTTTTTAGCGCAAACTTAATATTTTTATAAATATATATAAATCTCCTGTCACGATGTTTGTCCGCGATGGACTCCTAAACTACTAAACCGATTTTAATGAAATTTACACACCACGTGAAGTTTGATCTAATTTAAAAGATAGGATAGTTTTCATCTCAATTCATAGTCGCAATATTATTTTATTGCAAATTATTTGTTTATTATTTAGCAGTGATAATTTACAGTTAGCTCCAACCGATTCTAAAAGATGGCGCTATCCGTTGACTGGGTTGAGTAATTATTCAAAAACCAGTCAAAGCAAAGCGTGGCTGGTCTGCTATAATTTATATGGCAGAACAACGTTTGCCGAGTCAGCTAGTATTTTTATATGAATATTTAGGTAATTTCTCAGTTTTTGAACGCACGGTTAGTTTCTATTAGACATCCTTGGAACATAAGGGTTAAACGGTATGAATATTATTTTGATATTGAAAGAAAGAACATTCTGCCAAGTTAAGCATTCACGCGAATGGTCGCAGGTTTGAATCCTAGGAAATACCTCTGTGTTTTCTAGATTAAGTAGACTAGTTTAGGCACCACATGCTCACCGGTGAAGGAAAACATTGAGAGGAGACCCGCATTTAATAGGAATGTCATGTGTACTAGTGCTCTAGTCTGTACTAGATCAGCTGGTCACCTTGAGTACGACATAAGTGCAAACCGAAAATAGCTTCTAAAGTACCTTTGCTCACCCCAAGGGATATAGCGTGACGACATTTTATTATTATTTTGTTTTACTCACCCAAAATTAAAATTAATTTGTAAATAGCTATTTATAATTACAAATATTATAGACAACAAAAGTTATTTATCGATGTCAAACTCAGGGAAACTGTTTGACAGGTTGCCATGGTACCAGACATGCGCAATAAGCCTTGTGACAAGAAATATTTATGCATGCTGGCATGATCATTGAGAGTAATAATAATGTTTCAACACGCTATATCTCTTACGGGATGAGTAGAGATACATTAATAGCTGTACCGACTTTGCGGTTATACTAGTATATGTCTTTTTTTTTGTATCCCGGGGGAAAATCCTATATAGGACTATCATGGCCGCTGTGAGGGCAGCGACCCCGGTGTGTCAGACTCCTACTGACTAAAAACTCCCGGGGTGTCCCTCTAATTGCTCCACCTGGGCCTGGGAAGCCAAATTCACCCAGATGCCCAGGGAACAAGAAGCCTTGTTGAGGCTACCCCTCTGGGAGGAGAAGGAGTAATACTATATGTCGTAACCAACGTGAGATGTAGCGCAGCGGATCACCGTTCTCAGCACTTAGTACTTAAACTGCAAGTATCTACATGTTTTTTTTATTCTATTTATTTAGGGGATGTTTACATGTGTACGTATGTCAGCCCCAACGTACCCTAATACAGAAATACCTAATATATAACACATGGGGCATCTAGATGTTGATTTCTAAGATGACGTTTACTATAGCTGTCGATAGTCGCAGACGTTTTTTGTGTACACCAAGCTTATAATCAGGCGTGGCATTGTAACTATACCGAGTGAGGATAAAATAATACCGTCACGCTATATCCGTTTCGAGGTGAGCAGTGATACATTAGTGACGTTACTAATCGCCTTGAACCGCTTCAGTTGCGTCGAGATATTGCTGCATTTAGTGTTTCCTAGCGCCTATATCACGGCAAGTATTCGGAAGAATTATTTAATTTTGTTCCGTCCTCTCTTTTCCATAGTAGAACTGCGCGTCCGGGTTAATGGAGTCTCAGCTAAACGGTAGCTAAGATCCCGGTTAGGACTTAGAAGTTCCGATTTAAGCAAATAACTAGTAAGTAAGAAGCTGCGACTACCGATGGGTTTTACTTAACTGTCGCCAGTCCTCATTTTTTAAACTGCACCTTACTTACCATCAGTTCTGATCTAGTTACTGTGTTGAGTCAGGTTAAAAACAAGCTATACGGTACCTCCCATCCCGGCTGGGAATAAGAAGTTCTAAAACTCTTATTTTTGCCGAGCTGAGTTGGGCTGTGGAATGGTCATCCGACGAGCGTCTTCCCGCAGTCCATGTTTGTGATATTGGGTTCTTTAACCCCTTGCCTTACGATTAAATCTCGAAGAATAGTACGCGTGCAGACAATTAAATTTAGTTATCTATATTAAGGTCAATATAACTAAAATATAAAAAAGACCATGTGCAACAATGATAATATTTATATTTATACAAGTTTAAATAAATTTATATGTAAAAAAATATATTCTGGGCGACGCCGGTCAAATCCGAATATAGTACAGAAAATCTTGACGGGCTAAGTCAGTCATTTCTACTCAGTGGAAGGCAGGAGGATTTGCATCACTTGCTGATGAGTGTGAGCGGAATAAAAGTGCAAGAGAGGCGCTGATGAGCCAATGCAGAGTCAGCTTATGTGATATAGGTGCCTTTCACGGCGTCCTATGTGATCCGACAGGGAATACCATGGAATTGTTGGTGGCCATGGTAGCACTGACTCATCAGCGAGTCATTCAGCACTGAGGTGTATTCCACCGTATTGGGCACTGTGCACGCCAGCCACTCAGGGCTGCACTGGGCCTTTCCGATCAAAGAAGTTAGTGGACTGTATTTTGTAGGTGCTGGTAGGTTATTTTTCTGGGGCCCTATTAAATGCACACGACCATTATAAAATATACGTATATATTCCGCTTATCTTGCCGCCGTGGTGTCTCTGCCTTTCTGGATCCAGACCAGCTTCCGGGGCAGCGAATCCGGCACGGTCGTGTGCCCGAAGAAAACTCAAGTCCGTGGAATGCGACTCCGTGCTAAATATTGTCCCACGCAACTCTAATCCCCAGAAACACAACAACAGTAAAAACAGTCCGTAGCCGTAATTAAAGCAACAAAGTCTTCCGTATAAAAATCCGATTCGCACGATATGGTTGCGTCCGAAGGAGTGTGACGTTTGCCCACAGCGTAACGCCATCGGGCGGTAGGCTTGCCGAAATACATATAAATATATAATATAATGGCGTGTACAGGTACAATAGGGCTGATATGCCAAAATGGCACAAGCCCTTATAAATAACTAGCTGTGTCCGCGACTTCGTTCGCGTGGAATAGTTATTTTGGCCATTTTAGTTAGTTATTTATTTTGAAATTGTAACATCTTCTAAGATGTTCATTGAAATTAAGTGATGTCAAACACAATTTTGTTCACAATTAAATACTCTTAATCAACAACACATTTATTTGAATAAAGATTAATATTATTACGTTGATACAACTCTTAACAAATAATGCATTAATTTCGACCAAATTTGATTACCATAAAAACGGTTCTAAGTGAGTTAATCTTAAAAGATAGACATATACTGTCTGGGGCATTTGCTTAGATCATTTCAAGAGGAATAATTATTTCATATATATATTTTTGGTATCTTGAACCGTTTTTGCTGCACACGCAATAGAAGCCCTCAAGGATGAATATTTTTCCCCATTTTTTTTCACATTTTCCATTATTTCTTTGCTCCTAATAGTTGCATCGTGATGTTATATAGCCTAAAGCCTTCCTCGATAAATGGTCTATTCAACACAAAAATAATTTTTCAATTCGAAGCTGTAGTTCCTGAGATTAGCGCGTTCAAACAAACAAACAAACAAACTCTTCAGCTTTATAATATTAGTATAGATACAATAAAAAAAATCCACTCAAGAGGTTAATCGAAGCGTGGAGAGATATTTGTGCTCGCTGGATTGATCGCTGCGACTATCGATAGGTTTCTTTGCTATTGCCAGTCGTCGTTTTTGGTCTGCACCGTGCTTACCATCAGGTGTATCGTACTCACTGTGCCGTGTAAGGATGAACAAAAGTGAATATCCAGTTTACGTTTACCAGTGGCGTGTGACAGTAGCGCAACCCGGTATATAAGACAAGTAATTCAACATTATTAAAACAAAGGATTCATTCCAATGTTATATAAATTCATATAACAATTAAAAATACACAAAATTGCCAACGCAATAAAATACTTAAAAAGATAAATTATTCAAATTTAACAAGTTTTCCTTATAACTCGTTGCACGAGACAAGGAAAAAGATTAGCGGAACAGTATTGCCACAAATAAAACACTTCAGCTGCCGCATTCTCTTCATATATAGATACAAGTTGCTGTTCCCGCGCTCTTTGCATCCGTCCCTATCAGAGATAAAGCCTAAATAGGCTGTTCGCTCCATGGGCGACTGGAGGAATCCAGATTCCCAGGCCTTGGTGGAATTATGGGAAGGATACTCCATGAAGTGAACCATCTGTTTTCTAGTATCTGTTGTACCAATTTGTATATTTATATGTAGTCGTTTGGCCGCTCCTCGGTAGTATTGACCGTGGCTTCAACATGGGATTAAATTATTTCACCTGCTGTGTTGTGCTTGTGACCTGTGTCTACAATTGTTTAGGAGGTATTGTGAATCTCTTTGTTTTAAATATTGTCGATTAGAACGAGATGTAATCATCATACTGAAGTGCAAGGATCGTCAAATATACTACAATTTAAAATTCTACATCTAAACTTTTAAGTTAATAATAATTTAAAAAAATATTCAAACCTCGCAAACGAGATTACCGCATACAGGATGTGGATTCGATGATTATTGCCCCGATAGTCATGTTGACTAATGAGCTGACCTCAAAGAGCTTTGATTATCATGCTAAGAGGCTCCCGCTTGGTTGTTGGATCAAGAGCCGGATACGGAAGTATTACTCGATACGGCACGCATTGTTTGGAGGTTCCTCACTGTGTGCTGGTTAGGGTCTCAGGAATCGATCACGTGGATCCACGTTTTTATATTTTAAAATTTATATGTTCATATATACGAGTATGTACTGGTTAAAGGCCAGTTGTCGAAATTCGATCATAATTAATTTAAACAATTACTGTATTGTAACAAATGAATTTCGTTACAACAGAAACCACAAATATACATATATTATAATTATATTAATTATAGTTATGTTTGACATTCAGTAAGACTAGACTTTTTTTGTTTAATTCCCTTTTTGTGGGAAAAACAAATGCTTTCTCACCATGTCTGGGGTCTTTCATATACAAGTTCTATTAAATTTCTTCTCACGTCTTCTATGCCACGCTTATATAATGCTTAATATCTGTGACGTAGTTTCAATCCATCTTCTTTTCTTGTTTGATGCACTCTTTCTAAACGTTTGTACACAACATAAGCGGCGAGAAAGACTGTGCAGGTTGGTGGAAAACTCAGTAGCCCAAGGTACGCATCACTCTGCTAACTTCTCACGTAAAAACCATTGATTCCCCATCGTACACGGTCGAGCTAAGCATTCCATTGCTGCCCAAGCCCACAACACAAGCTCAGACAACAACTGAACACTCAGCCGCCCGCCACAACAGGAAAACAACAATTAATTAACGAGAGAGCAGAGGAGATACTACCACTCCGGCTTGATGTTTTGAAGCTTATCCTAACTATAGACAAATAATATTAAAGACAAACAATATAAATCTATTCTCCATTTGGCGACAGAATTTAACCATAAACAAAAGAGTACATATGTATACGTGTGGGTGTCAAATACATTGTAGATGTGTATTTTTTTTATTCATGTATTATTTATGTATTACTTAAAAAAAATATTAGCATTATGCACTCTACTATGTAAACTATAATTATGCCAAATGTCAAACTCCCCCGTCCGCCCAATTTTCGTAAAAAGGGTTACAATAGTTTTTGCTTCACGTAAATATTTATATAGATTTGTTTTGAAATGTATTATTATTGTGAATAAGATGAATAATGAAATAATTCTAAAATATAAAATATTGTTACACATAAAGATAATAATAATACATCATCAAGCTATATACCTTTCGGGGTGAGCAGATATACAATAGTACCTGTATCTACCTTGCCCATATATGTCATGCCCAACAAGACCAATAACCCATCTGATCGCCGTATCCGATGCTGATAGTCCGTAACAACCTTAATCAATGCAATAAAAATATGGCTGTTTGTACACTCGCAAGGAAATCTAAATATTTGACGTAATTTCCGTTGACAAAGAATCATACAGAAAGAATTTCTTCATGACGTTCAGCTGTAAAACGTATTTAAATGTCGTTTTTCGAAATACCTCGGCCGCATACATTGCCGGATTGGCGAATCTCTTGGAATAAATAATAATATATCGTCATACTATATTCCTTTAGGTGTGAGCAGAGATACATTAGTGGCTGTATCTACTTTGTGCATATATGCCGTGACTAATGTGACCAGTAGCGCAGCTGGTTTCCATTCTCAGGGCCCTTACATATGACAACTTTATTATATGGCATGCAGATTTCCTCAGGATGTTTTTCTTTACCGGTAAGCATGTAGGGCTAAAATCTATACTTAATCTAGATACGTTTAGAGGACTGAATTGGATTTGACCTAAAATAATATTTATATTTCATTCATAGTGATTCGCTGCAGCCTGTCGCGTTTCGGATTCAGCTTGTATACGAACAGTTGCTCGTACCTAAATACCTTCAGTCGTGGTGTGTATGGGACTGGATGGCAAACGGCGACTGCCAATAGATGCCCATCCTTTGGTCTTGCTGTTGGACTGAACTATACTTGCCATTAGGTGTGGTGTAATCACATTATCCAGCTAGTATAAAAAAATTACCAATTTATTGGTAATCATAAGGAAACCTGTTTGCCATGTAATAGAAATATCATGTGTGCTTGTGTGTGTGTATTGTAGTGATTGTATGATTGGTTTATAAAATAGGTTAGTTATATTTGGCACTATTCTCGGAATTGACCATTTAATAAAAAAATAAGTTTATTTTTGGAAAAGGTTAGAATATCTAATTTTAAATAATGAAGTTAATTTGAGGTTCTCAATTTTATTTGTGACAGATTGAATGGAAAAATAGAATAGGAAGGTTGATATTGTAAAAATTACAAATTTATATGTAAAACTTTTCTTGAAATATACATAATAATACAGATTTAAAAAGTGTATCATTATAAAGCGAGTGAGCGACCAAACCCAAAAATAGAAAAGATAGGACGCGAGTAAGTGCGTACTACAGTATATAGTCCGAGAACGGCGATCCTCTCTGCTGTTGGGCACGTTGGACACGAAATACAAGCACGATACAGCTGCACAATACAAGAGAATACAATCCGTGACCCGACGCGCGAAACGCCCTGACGGCAACGCCAAGATATTGGGACAGGTGAGAGGGAGGAGGGGTTACCACCTCTCAATGAACAAATGGTGCGCGGGAACACGCACACACCAATGGAGTATAGCATAGGTAGCCGTCCCCTCAGACGGACTAGCTGGCACTCCCAGCGAGGACCCCCTTAGCTGGACGAAGGGGCCTCGGCGGGTCCGATTCTCTCTTGTTTGCCCTGGTGGGCTGTCGCGTGGCGAAGCAGGTCTCGCCACCGACTCTATGACCAGCGGGTAGACCTACGGCCGCGCAGAACACGCACTAGGCCTTCGCCCCGTACTCTTGGGCTTTATACCCGAAGAGGTCACTACATACTTCATTCTTATGCCGTAACATTATTATTTACTAAACTATTTCCAAGCCTTATTTAAAGAATTCAATTGTTTTTTTAATATAAGTAAAATAGGGAATATCAAGGCTTACTCAATTTCCGACATTAACAAATATGCAAAAAAACATAATCAATGTGGACGATTTGTTGGTACTGACCTTCGGGGTGTAATTATATTTCTATGAACTTGAAAAACCAGTTTATTATTTTACAATTTACTATCATTAAGGGCCTGGCGTTGCCTGGCAGAAACTCCTAACTTTTTGCCTTTCATGGTTAATTTCTCAAAAACATCGAAACATGTATTTCTTACTTCTAATCAAAAAGTTAAACACCAGTATCCAGAGTACTTACTTTAATATGGACGGATTAAAAAAAAATCAAACCCCATTTTTCGTGTTTAGGGGTGGTGTATTTAAAAAATCTGGTTAGTGGCTGCCCACATTGTAAAAATAATCTAATCTGCCAATTATTTGTGTGTAGCTTAAATAATTAAGGCTCTACAATGATATGTCAGTTAGAGACAGTGTTTATATATATACACAGGATGGCCTCTAAGACATCGTGCAAAGCTAAACAGTTAACAGAGAAACGGCAGCTCTATAGCTCACTGTAAATAGAATTCTCCAATTCCAGCGCGTTATGGGATACTTGGAAAATCCGCCATTTTAATGAAATACGGAATTACTTTAAATTTAAGACTTTTGTAAAAACTGACTAAGTATTAAGATGTAAATTATTCAATAACATGTTTTGAGAAAAATAAAAATATTAAAAAATTAGTTACATCTCTGAAATTACTGTATTAATAAAGTTATAAGCAACATTTATGAGCAATTATCATTCCTTCTAAAAATTTGTTAAAGTTTAAAAGGCAATATCTTGAAAAATATGTACAGCGCTTGGTGTGACCTGTTATTTAAAAAAATGCTATTATTTATGTAGTTTCTAATATGGTACGACACTTTGTAATTAACTTTCGAGTTTCTCATTTTTTTTAGATCAAATTTAATTCCAGATTCATTTTAAAAAGAAAAACCAATTTTACTAATATCTCCTGAACGTGCTAGAATTGGAAAATTCTATTTACTGTAAGCTATCGTTCCTCTATCCCCCCTTTAGCTTTGGACGTTGACTTACATAAACCAGAATATTTCAATGTAGTAAAATCAACACAGTATACTATAATCCTTTGAAAGAAAAGCAACTCAAATAAATTGTAAATATAAAGACACCACAAAAACACTCTAAAAGTATCACAGTAAAATGTTCTTAAATAGAACAACAAGAGATTTTAACGATCCGTCGCCAGTTGATGCGTCGTGTTCAAATGAGCTTACCATAACATAGACAACATTATAGATATAGATTCGATCAGTTTTTGGAAAAAATAAATAATCGCAAAAATTAATTTAGTGATGTTATTCGTTCAATGGATGCGTAAGAATGGAAAATAGAATAACGATTTAATCAGCAGGTCAATGACGTGGGCGTTACTGACAAACTGGTTCTGTGGTGGACAACGGAACTAATTGTTGTATTAATTTTTGGGTTTTTAAATTTACCTCGGGGATTTACCAAATCTGTGCAGACTGATCTATAAACACTATCAAACTGTTTTTAACAAGATATAGTTACAAAGTAACCTGAAAGCGCACATTCTAGTGACCCTAACCTGCAACGCTGTTGATCCTGGATTCAGGTCCTGGTGCTGGCATTAAACCGAGTTGAGCAGATTAAATTGTCGCGAATCATGCTTGTGTATGAAAATGTATATATTTGTTTTTTAACCATAGTTCAAAGATCAAGGTTAGTAGAGGCTCGTTTTAAAAAATACGTATCGACGAGAGTAAAGAACGTCATAGTGACTCGCTTTGGTCTGTCGCGTTTCGTTATCAGCTTTTTTTTTTACACTGTCTCGACATAGTGACTACAGAGTACCTGATGGTAAGTACAATGTAGTCCAAAAACGAAAGCGACTATCAAAGGATGAAAATCCATTCATAGTCTACATCGTCATGTCAGCCCACATATACCACGACTGAAGGTCTCTAGGTATATGAGCCACTGGATATACACAAGCTGATCCCGAAACGCGACAAGCCGAAACTGGTCACTAAGACGGGCTTTACACCAATGTACTGTGGTCGCGATCCAGACGGGCCCCGACGCCCTACCACCTCGCTGCTGCTCGTTTAGCACCACCCAGGAGTCACGTGTAGGGAAACTAGGGTAAAGCCTACGGACGCGAGCAACTTCGACTCCCAAAATCCAGCTTGTGTAATGCCCAGCAGTTCATATGTCTAGAGACTTTCATTCGCGGTATATGTGGTCCAAGATAATGACGGAAACTCAGTAGAATTTCGTCTTTTGATAGTAGCTTTTGTTTCTGTACTATACTGTTTACCATTAGGTGCAAAGTAGATGCTTTGTCGAAATCAGTATAAAAAAAACATGTGAGGCCTGAGACCTTAACCACAGGGAGCGAGTAGCTTAGAATGAGAAACAGTATTATGTCAGAGCCAAATACCAATTAAAAAACTTTTGGTTGAATCTATTGAAAGGTGTCTAATAAAATAGGTTAGGAGTAAAGCAATGTCACGAGTGCGGAAGTCTCGAATACTAGGCGCAGCACACTGTAAAGCAGTGCCCAGTCTGAGCTGAGGACCGTACCATCCTCAATGAAATTGGCAGCGGAAGGTCATGGATGAATGTTATGTCCTTCTGCGAAAAAGTAATAAAGTAGAAGAAAGCTCCTGAAAGAGATTTTAACCAGGTTGTACACTAGAGGGTATCTGCTGCCTGGATGAAGCAAAGTCGCCCACTAGAGAGGTCTTGAGGGGTGGTCTCTTTACAACTACCTCTCCAGGAGACGGAGCTAAAAAGGCTACTCAGTCGCCGGATTGTCGGCTAGCAACGATTTGAAAAACACTCCTGGGGTTTTCAGTTAGTAGGAGTTTGACACATCGGGGTCGCTGCCCTCACGGCGGCCCTGCTGGTCCTTCGCAGGATTTTTCCCCGGGTCACCAAAACAAGGAGTTCACTTCATTAATTTGTTACTCTTTGATATCACTAAATTTATACTGGGGCTTATGTGTATATTTAACGAAACTTGCTTTTCAGCGGAGAAGGAGTTTAGATCAGATTACAAATACTACACGGAGGCAGATGGCTGGTTCAAACTTCACCAGATGCCCCTCAAATGGCAAGAGGCGAGGCTACGATGCGCTTATGAGGGTACGCTGAATTCTTCTTCCGCATTTGTCTCTACAAATCATTAAACATTCCCGCGTTCGGGTTAAGGAGTTCAAGAACGAAGACTCCTGTACCATTGAAAATAACAAAAGTACTAACGAATACTTTTCTTATTTTTATTTCAGACAGCAATTAATTAAAATTTTATTAAAACTCGATGTTATATGTGAAATACAATTTTTTTAACCTGGGGGAAACCCGTTATAAGGCGTCAGGGGACGATGACGGTCGTCCCCCGGTGTGTCGGAGTCGCACCGACTAAAACCCCCGGGGTGTTCCTTCTCCCGTTTGCCGGGGCCAAAGGCAAGGCTGTGCCAGCTTCCTCAGCACCCGGCGACGTCTGGCCTATTGAAAGAAGGCCCCTGGACACCATTCCGCTCTCCTTCATTTTCTTTGAGTGGTGCGCGGGAACACATCGCGCACCGCTCTCGCCTTGGAAATGTTAGGCGACACACTCCCTCAAGTGCGCCGCCCAGGCGTCAATCCGTTAGAGAGGGAATTGCCTTGAGTAGGCTTCCCTCCTGCGTCCAGTACGGCGAGGGCGAAAATACATATAACCTTAACAATTACAATGTAACATTTATTTTACAAAAAAAAAAAAAAAATATGCGACGTGTTTTTTAAACGGCGTTATCTTTTTTATTTATGGACCGATTGGAATATAATTAAGACTAAATGTTAAACGAACCTTTCCACAATACATGAAAGTCGCATTAAAATCGGGTAAGCTATTTATGAGATCAGCGGGCACAAACGCGTTCAAATATGTGTATATTGATTAACAGTTCTAATATATTTTTAGTAGCCTACATCGCGCAAGCGAAATTTTTTCAAAAAGCGACACCGCTATATTTCTATACACACACACATATAAACTCTCAAATGAATTTTTATCTAAACAATATTATATAGGTAGTTGAAGAACAGATTTAATACCAGCATTGATAGATGATATTTATATCTTTATTAACAACATTTTTACTAACGGTGCCTTGGGATAAAGTTTTCTTTCCTTCGCTTTATAATAAATAACCAAAAATATAGTAACATTTTATTTCTGATGTATTACAATATAAATAATTAATTAATGCTTTAGGTGCCATATTAGCATCTCCAACGACCTACGGCTTAGCGGCTGTAATCCGAAATATTGCTTCTAAGAACAAAGTGACGGTGTACACAGGCATCCATGCTACTGTTTCTAATGGTGACTTCAACTCAGTAGAAGGTGAGTTTAGTTAAAGATTTCTTCTTATCAAAAAGGCTTTTAACCCTTTCGTTGCCGCAATCCATTCCGCCGAAGCGGTGCTACTGAACCAGGCAGCACGCCGCGAAGTGTGCACATTGCATGATGGCAACTTGATGTTCGAATTTTCTCATTTAAGTGTATATTTAAAGATTTTGCGGGTATATTAAATAAAAATTTAAATTAGAATAATTCTTAGTAAATTAGTTTTTACTTTTCTATAAAAAGAATGTCGGCTAAAGCCGGCGCTGGTAACAAAAGGGTTAATTTGAATACAGTAGAAATTAGATCCATTGTTCTATATGTGGATAAATATGATCGACTGGATTTGGACAAAGAATAGCATCGTATGGCTAGTTTAGGAGGTGTTATCAATTATAGGTTCATTAGGCATATAGGTTTACTGATTCAGACACAAAAATTGAAGGGAATGATGGATGACCAAAATTAGATAAAACAATACCAACATGAGCTTACAAGATCAAGTGAATTAAAAGAAAATTTCGTTACTTCAAAGTTTGGTTCAGGAAGAAAAAAATAAATATGTTTCAAATCTGGTGTTGTCTTGGATTAGCGGTTATGTAATATCATAATCGAGAGGATTGTGAAGTAGGTTACTGTTTGTTTGTTTATTTTCTCTTTTCCTATAGTTTGTTCTTTTATTTGCAAATTAGATTTGTTTTTTTTTTATTTGTGTTACTGTTCTTGTCTGTATGTTGCTCGTATTCTCATTTTTCTTTCTATCTGTGCACGTGATATATTCTTGTTGAATGTAGTTGCATTTGTAATGTATCTTGTTTATGAGTTATATATTTACGTATGTGTTAATGTAGACTATAGAAGTGTTTTAATGAATATATTTTACCATTCACATTGTAATTTTTATGTTTTATTATAAAAAAGTTCTATTTACTTTATTACCATTTTTTTGACAGCTTTTGGATCATCCTAACTGCTGTAGCTTGATATGACTTTAATGGATAACGTACGGTCTAAAATGCGACCGATTATATCAAGCCACTGTAACAGGAGTCAAATTTATAACACAACATTCCTTGAATGCGCCGAAACTGTACATTTCCTTGTTTGTTTGAGTCGGTTGTGTTTTCTCTTTCCCTGGGCACTCCAATCTAGTGACTCTTAGAGTATATGAGTCGTCTCTACGGAGAGTGTGATCAATCCAGATCATTTTCTGACATAAAATGAGATAGACGATCTTTACTCCCCTACAGCGATCCCAGACATTTTCTTTGGATATTTTCCCAGGCTGGAAGGTACCGAGAATAATAAACTATGAATGATGTTTAAATTATTATTGTTTAATTTTCAGGTGTGCCTATATCAGAAATGGCTCTTAGTTGGCTACCTGGCAACCCCAACAATTATGGCACTAGGGAAAACTGTATCGTATACCACAGTGAAGGGCTGGTGGAAGATGTGCTCTGCAACCAACCTTATCCTTATATCTGCTACAAGAAGCACTCCAAAGATCTGGTCATGACTGAATGTGGAACGACAGATAAAAGTAAATATTTAATACACTAAAATCAAGAGTTAATTTTTGAGTTCCGCACTTTTAAAAGGTTATTGTCTCTCTATCTGTCCATCTGTTTTCTTATGAACGCGTGAAATGTGGAGCTATCAACTTGAAATTAATACCAAACGATCAAGACTACAATTCCTTGTAGCTCTAAATAATTCTATTTATAAGACAACGCAATCAAAATTTCAAATGACAATAATCTATGTATATATATATATATATATATATATATATATTGTATGTTTCCCAAAATACATTATTATATTTTTCAAAATATAAGTAATTTGGTACCTAGTAAGTAAATTATTCCAAGCCGCCACTTTTTTTGCGTTTGTGTTTGCGTCCGTGTTTTTATTTACAATGATTAAAACCCTCTCTTGGATTAATTACACATAATAATCCAAAATATAGACAATTTTATCGAACGTTTCATAAGCCTACCGAGCATTTTAACGAATGAACATTATAAACGTTCTATAAGCATTTTTTATGAATAAGACCGAAAGTGTTTATTCTACCAATGCTGGCAAGCACAGTCTAAAAATTACGTCACTTTGTACACACATTACTCGTTGAACTTATATATTCATCCAGATTCGACAGCGTGGCTTTGTCCTGAAGCTTGACCCTTTTTATATTTGACAGGTTTACACTTGACCTCAATCTCAGACGATGGAAAATGAGGAGGCCGATAACAGAGTGCGCTCATCTTACAAATACCGATTCATTCGTTGTTTAAAGATTCTCATGTTGGAAGAACAGACGTAAATAGCCAATTTCACTCCTTGACAGTTCGCAGAAATAAAAATGAGGAGAATCGCCTCGTGCGAGCAGCTGGAATGTCAACCTTGTAAGATTACCCTTCTCAGGGAACCTACACATATGTTTTTTTTTAACAATTTCAGAATACAAGAAGGATCCGAGAACAAACAAGTGCTACAAGATGCACACCGTTGGAAGACCTTATTGGTATGCTGCCGTCGTGTGCTCGGCAGAGGGTGGTCACTTGGCCATCATCAACAGCGAAGAAGAAGCAGACGTTCTGAGAAGTTTATTTTCCCAATACCCAGCTTCGAGCCTCTCAGCATCCTTCAGTGACGCAGTGCGCCTTGGCTTTTACAACTGGAACGATGACAGCAACTTCTTCGGGACCCTACATGGTTACTATAGCTTCTTTTATAGTTCAACCTATCTATTAACGACCACAGATTGACAGAATTTCTTACAGTTGTGCAGTACATGATTACACTATTACAAACAATTGGTTTATATGTGGGTGCCCATTGGCTGCCAGTCACGTATACGCTGAAACCGGACAGCACAGGTCAGCACGGTGACCTGACAGGTCAGCACAGACAGTGGACAAACTCAGGGCTGTGCTAAGCGTCTTATATTTATTTTTCTTTCAGATTTATGTATCAATTTATGACATAAGAAATTTAATTATTTAAAACTTTAGTTTCAACCATTTTCGGTCTTTACATTTCTCTACTCTGGCTATGACCCAGTTGGAGAAATCATCCTGATACCTTAGATTTTTTATTTGTAATAATTTGGTGTAACATTTGAATTATTGCCTACAGACTACGGGCTACTGATCTTCAACATGAGAAAGAGATAAAGAATACGGACCATAATTCCCAAAAGCAATATAACTATGTACAGTGTTACCACTATAAGAGTTTGCAAGGTTATATGATCTTTTTTTGGTAGTCGTGGAGAAAATACTGCATAGGACCGTTAGGGCAGCCGGAGGCTCCGTTCTAACAGACTTCTACTGGCTAAAGACCAGTTAACCGAGCTTAGGGATCCATATAATAAATAAATAAATAAAATAAAATATTCTTCCGATAACCCAGCGAAATAATATACTTATTCCGGATCGACAGTACATGAGGATTAATGAAGAAGAAGGAGAAAACATTGTGCTAGTTACTAATAACAATGTTATTTTAAATCCAGGTCAGTCATTAGAAGAGGCCGGTTATGCGAAATGGGCTCAAGGTCAACCCACACATCAACACGCCGGTAAACCACAAAGATGCGGTGGGATGTTCCGTGATGCTCTATTCGACGATACCAACTGTGAAGACAATTTAGCGTTTATTTGTGAGAAAAATCCGGATACTTTACAAACTTCCTCCTTAGATATACGATTCGGAGATGACATTGTGGCCAAGTAGTTATTATTACAATAAACAAAGTTTACTTTAAATAAAATGTTTTTTTTCTGACTGCTTTGCGCCTAATAGAAAGAACAGTGCAATCTAAAAACAGAGCACGACAGCGAGAGATAACTATTGTACTTGCCGATAGATGTCGCAATCATTCTGGTCTACACAAATATATCTACAGGCTTTGTTTAAAAATAAAAACAATTTAATAAGAGGATGGGAACAAGGTCGTCTGGAGACCATTGCACAATCTAATGGGCCAACAATTGGCGGGCATTTGACAAGTTCTCCAGACAGAATGAGTTCTCGCGTTAATTAGATAACAAAAATAAAAGTTCACCGCGGGATAAGCTAAGGGAATCGGCCCTTAGCTTATCCCGCGGTGATCGTAGTAACCTCTCCCTGCCAGCAGTGGTGTAGGCAATGCTGGCAGGGCATGACAACTGGAGAGCCGTGGTCTCCTTCTGTGAGGATGACATGTCCCAGAAGGAGGCCGCAGAGCGAGAACGGCAGAAGGCCGCTCGAAGGAGACACCAGGGTGCCGGCAACCGCCCTGGTACATCAGTCCCAGCCGACCGGTCGATCCATGACCAGTTGGCTGATGTCTTTGGGGTCGTGGCTGCTCAGGGTGGGGGCCCTGAGCAACTGGTTTAGCAGCCCTCGAGAAGTTGGCAGGGCATTGTGGCGTGCTCTGCCTAAATACAACGAGCAGTATCGGGGAAGGTATCATTTCTCCCCGAGTTTGTGCCTATCGGGCGGGGCGCGACGGGGCTGTGGCGTATTGATTACAGGACCCACAGTCCCCGCCAATGCGCAGAAGTAGTCACCTTGGGGTTTTTAGTCGGTATAAGTCCGACACACCTCGGTCGCGCAACCCCCCTGTGCGGCTGAGACGGTCCTATGAGGAATTTCCCCAAGTAAAAAAAAAAAAAAGGGAATCGGCCCTAGAAAGAGTCACAGTGTGTGAGTGATAAAGGAGAAGCCGTTTTGAGAAAAAACGTAGATTTTTTATTACGTAAGGATTAAGGCATCACATACTCACCGGTAAAGGAAACTATCGCGAGGTAACCCGGATGGTACCTAATAGAAATGTTATGTATACTAGTGCCGCGGAATGGCGACCACCTGCATAAAGTGGATACAGTCAATAATGTGTTTCTGCACCCTCCAAAGAGATACAGCGTAATGGTATGTTATTTTTATTGTTTGATTCTATTTTTTATAAGCTGAGGATCTAACATTTCCACGATCAAAGTCATACATATATAGGTTATTGTCGATGGTGCCGTGGTGGCTGCCGGCAGAATAGAATAGCACCCCCTCTTCTTGCTGAGGTGTCGTAAAAGGCGACTAAGGTATCTCTTTAACCCCGCAATTCAACCAGGTGTTCAGAGAAGGGAAAACTCGACCAAACCTGCATCCCGCTCCCTCCCGATCGTACTGGTTCTCCATTCCATCGGGCCTGAGGGAGCTTGGACGAGAGAGTGCTTTTCTGGCTGCGCGTCCAGTTATGCACTTAAATATATCCTGCGCAATTGACTGTTTCCAAAAACTGCACCTCGATTTTCTTAATCGGCGTTGAAACAGTCGCCGTGGCCGAATCCGGCTAGGACATCATCATCATCATTGTCGATATACTCACAAAAGACGATCCAGAAATCTGGAGCCGACTCTATAGTGGACGATATCGTGAGTTAAAAAAAGAAAAGAACGAATTCGTCTCGAGTTCATTGATGTTGAATTCAATACAATAAACGAAGATGTCAAGCATCACGTTTGTAACAAAAACTGCGAGAATGTAATTTGGGCAGAATATTGCCAACGAAATCGAGATAATTTTGCGTATTTTTTGGAGATCACACGAAATGCTCGAGTCACATTTAATATAAAGTAGGAGTGCTTTGATCTCTCGGAGACATTTCCAGATAGAGATTACAGGGGGTTAACAGACAGTGCGCCTTCCTTTGTAATAATACACAAAGGATAATCATGTGTGCCTCGTTATTATGTGTAACATCTTCTATAATATAAAAATGAATCGCAAAATGTCTTGATAAGCGCGAAACTCAAGAACGGCTGAACCGATTTGGCTTATTATTTTTTTTGTTGTGTTTGATGAAGTCTGAGCAAGGTTATTACGGAGAGAAAAATTTTAAAAATTCCCTGCAACTATCTAAAAATAACACTTTTCTGTATTCTCATACAAAAAATTCGTAATAATATTTAAAAGTCAATTTGAACTTTAACACCATACGATAAAGTTGAAATGTTAGTGGACGGGTTCCGGGAAGGCAAAACTATTGAGTGACGTATAAATATTCAATAATGTCAATATTTGTCAATTTTAATACATATAGCATTAAGGCCAGGTTCCTTCAAACAATTTTCAAAAAACAGCCGACAGGCTAATAGGTTTTGGCAGAATAAAATCTGACGGGGAAGCTATTAACATTAAAAAAAAACAATGTGACTTCGTTTTAGAGAAATAGGGCAGAACAAGGTCTGCCGGGACAGCTAGTTTTTCATAAAACTATTTGCGCAGTTTCTTTTGTGAAGCGATCAACTAGCTCAGAAAACCTTACTTTGTTATTAGAGTTCTATCTCTCAAAAAGGATTTTTTATACGTTGGTTTTTTTTAAGAATGTTGTAACTACATCCCATCTGATTATAAGCTGCTCAGAAACTGGGAAAAATTCCGGAGTTCAAGGCATTTCACGAAGGCTCAACTTCTTAACCTGTATCAAGCAAAAGTGCGATCGTATGTGGAGTATTGCTGCCACCTCTGGGACGGCTCCGCCAAGGACTATTTGCCAAACTTGGACTCAATCGATCGCCAGGCACGAAGATTGATTGCCGATACTGCTCTTGCGTTGCGTAAGCTAGTCAATTCCGAATATCGACGTAGAATGATCTACCTGTTGGTTTTTTTGGACTATACTCTGGAGAATGTGCGGCTGAGTTGCCAAATTTTGTTCCCCTCCCCCTCATACCATAAACTGACAAGAGGCCGAGCAAGCATGGTCACATTCTAGCTGCTTGAACGGGGCTATTCGCCTCCTCTTTTTTGCTGCGAACCCCCAAGCAGTGGAATTCGCTGCCTCCGTCTTTTTCCAAGATCTCAAAACATGAAAATCTTCCAACGACGAGGGAATCGGTATTTGCCGGGTGGATTCGTTCCATCATCGACCTCATCGGAAGCCTGTCTGTAGTAAAAAAGTGCAGTGTAGTCCTATAATGGTAACTACTACCAAGATATAAGAATCCACTGACTCTCACCGTCATACTGAGCCTCGGATACCACGGCTGATGGTCTCTAAGTATATAAGCACAATACCAAGTCTCTAATATTGTCGGGGTCTTCAACAAAATCAAACTAGTATATCTAAAACTCGTTTATTTAAGTATAAATAAACACTAATTACCACACTAAATGTCACACTGAACTTTTCACTATAGTTTAACTTAAGGTGCTGAATTGCGTATCCGTAGACAATTACGACCCCGTGTTGGAACCTGCCGCGTATTTATAACGGAGCGGCAGGTCGTACCAATTGTTTAGAAGATTCTCCAACCATCTCGTATATTCTAGCGTTCAAGTTAGTCTGCAGCGACACTTCTAGAAATCGTTTTCCATTCTCTAATAGATGGCACTAATAGTGGCTGTATTTATGTTACTAGCCACAAGATGGCTTTTCGAGTGGAGGTTCATCTATTAGAGAATAGAGGTCGCTCCATATCTCATCTTTATCTCGTAACAACATTAATAATAAAAACAAGAAGATTAAAAAATCAGGTGAATTTATGAATACAATACTTTTTCATAATTTCAGCATAAATATTTGATCAGGTTTAATGAAACTTACAGCGAACTAATTTATTTTATTTTTATTTCTCTCGGCCTCTGATAATATACAGGGTGGTTTTATAGAAGAGAGAGATATACCAGGAGAAAATTTATAGTATTCGATTCTAATTCACATATGTAAAAATAATTATTTCTTAATATTTCCTGTAAACGAAGTAAATTATTGTCAATATATTTAGGGACACATAACTGTATAAATAACAATTCATCATGAAGTAGGCATTTTGTCTGTCCTAAGCCAGGATAAAGTGCGAAAGGAAAATGAGTCAAGACTTGATTAACTAATATAAAATTACATAAATGGAATCTCACCTATTTACCATTCAATCGTGCGCCACACGCGCTAGGGTGCCCAAACTTATACCGATCAATTCTTAATTTTTTTTTACAATTTGTTAGGGAATATACTTATTAACATTTTTGTTAGTGGCAAGAACGTACAATTTATTGAATCCTAAAATATCTCTCTGTTTTATAAAATCGGCCTGATTAGTAACCCATATTATGTTATTTTTAGATATTAAAAAAAAAACGAATGAAGTTCAGTAGCCTTTTATACACGAAACGATTTCTTTAGAGACTTTATATATTTCTAGAAGTAAGATATATAAAGAAACTTAACACTCGTGCCAAAAGTAATGAAAAAAGCTTATATACGGTAGTTCGATAGCTTCGCAACAGTGGCACGGGCTGCCTAGAGGTTCACTTACCGCGACCAACAGTTCGTCAATTCCTCAGGGGTGCTTCTCTTTCAGGAAACTGGTGTCTTCAAGGATCTCCCCTTAGCGCACTTGTACAGTTTGGAGTCGGATTATATTGTTACCCGGCGGATGATTCGAGCGAGTGCAAAACTCAATCGACAACCTGTACAGTGTTGCTAGAACTATATCTGAGTTACCCATACACATATTTTTTTTTGTAACCCGGGGGAAGACCTAACGGACCTCGAGGAGAGGTGAGGGCCACCCCCGGTGTGTCGGGCTTGCACCGACTAAAACCCCCGGGGTGTTCCACCTTCCGCCTACCGGCATCGAGGGCACGACTGGGGTCTCATCCTCAATGACCGGCTGGGCGTGCGGCCGTAAGTAGGCCTCTACTCGTTTAGGGAGGGGTGGTGTATAGAGCCACCCCTCTCGTGTCTCTGTGTTGTAGAGCGGCACGCGGGAACACATCGCGCGCCGCTCGCACCCTTGTTGGACGACACACTCCCTCAAGCGTGCCGCCCGGTACCCATACACATATTCGAATATGGAACAACTTAAAAAAAAACATTTCCCTTCATATAATTACATGCATTATTTCAGCCCCTTTAAGTTTTTTATTCGTAACGGAATGTACGCTATATCAGTTTCCTAGGTCTAATGTATTTCTGTGCTGGAATTTATCAAAATTGGTGCAGCTATTTTCACGTAAACTGAACAAAAATATACACTTTCGAATTTATGCTATTACTACATATCTTTCAAATGATATATTTTGCATACAAAATGTAGGAAACAGAGACCGTCTGTTAATCTCAATATGCCTACTTAATCTCCCTTAACTTCTCCTGAGAAGCTCATAACGCGTTTTACCTCCACTTAACAATACTTAAAATGTATGCGTTAATATTACAACAGCAAATTTTGACGTAAAGTTGGTGCGAGACATAAGCGCTTAGCGATTATACTTTCACAGAAACATCAGGTACTCTGACTTTTTTTGGTGACCCGGGGGAAAATCCTGCAAAAAACCATCAGAATCACCTTGAAGGCGGCGACCCCGGTTCGTCAGACACTTACTGACTAGAACACCCCGGAGTGTTCTTCAAATCGCTGCTATCCGGACCTGGCGATGTATGTTTCTCCAACGACCCGGCAAGCGAATAGCGTTTTGGCCTCCATGAATGGCCCAACTTGGCGGCTCATTACAGATGAGGCTCTTGCATTACATCGCGTAAGCTACTAAGCTTGGAACACCGACATAGAATGGCCTGCTTTTTGGTTTTCTATAAACTATAGTCTTGATAGTGTGTTGCTGAGTTCTATAATTTAGTTCCCTCTTCTACTATACACTAACAAGACGCTGTGAGGATTTGCACCTATATGGTTGACGTTCGCATGAAGCGATTCGCTTCTTCTATTTTGCTGCGCACCGATAAGAAGTGGAATTCTCATCCCGCGTTTATTTTTCCAACATTTTATAACAAGGTAATCTTCTAACGACAAGTAAATCGGTACTTGGTGGGTGAGCGCGCCGCATCATCGGCCTCGTCATCACTATTCATCAGGTGAGATTCAGGGCAAGTGCAAGCCTATAACCAAAAATAATGGAATAGGCGTCACAGTGACTCGCTTTGGTCTGGCACATTTTGGGATCCGTATGTCCAGTTGTTCATATAAATACAGACCTTTTGTTTTGGTATATGTGAATCGTTTTAACGCTTGACACCATCAATGGATTCTCATCATTTAGTGGTCGTTGCCTTTCTTGGACTGTACAGAATTTTCCACCAGGTGTAGTCAGTAAAAAAAGTTAAAATCGCTTCGAACGTATGAATTAAGCCGCGAAAAGGTAAAAGATGGGCGTTGAACCAGGGTTTGAGAACAACACTTATTTTCCCTGAAGCAGGCGTGCCTTGCTAGAGCTCCATTCCTAAGAGCTGCACGCACTACGTCTGATGTCCGGTCCATATCCGTAAATATATGGAACTGAAAAATTGTGACCGAATTCATAAGCTATTTAACGCACTGCTTTCGATTTCAATCCGTCATAATACAGATTGGAAACCACGCCATTCAAAAGCAACAGAAAAAGTGAAATAAATATACTAAATAAATGAATATTTGGATGTACTTAGATATATTTCGACGTGAGTTCCATAAGGTCGAATGTCGTGACCAAAAAAGTTTTATTTAACAGATGTAACATCGCGCACCACTTACCCCTAAATATTGGGCGTCGCACTCTCTCAAGTGTCGAGATATATAAAAATAATACTAATATATCATCAAGCTATATGCCTTACGAAGTGAGCATAGATAAATTAATGGTTGAATCCACTTTGTGCTTGTTTGTCGTGCTCAACGTGACCAGTAGCACAGCTGGTCATCGTTCTCAAGTCTACTATGACATTTCTATTAGATTCCATGTGGTTTTTCTTATAATGTTTTCATTCACCGGTGAGCATGTGGGCTCTAAATTTGTACGTTATTTGGAAAAACCCAGATGTACGTACCGGGATTCTAACTAACGACCATACTCGTTGCTACGCATGGAAACCGTTCCATTATCCACTAGACCACCCACCACAGGCATTATTAAAATATCTATTATATAAAAATAAGTCCGGTTTTCCTTCCTGAAGCTATAACTCCAGTACGCACGAACTGATTTCCACGGTTTTGCATTTGTTGGAAAGGTCTCGGGATCTGTGAGGTTTATAGCAAACAAAATTCAGGAAAAATTTCAACAGAAAAGCAGAAAAACGGGGAAAATAGTTTTACACATACAGCGCCATCTCTGATACATAGCATGTACTACAAACCAATATGGTTTTGCATGGTGGTGGAGCAGATCGCACCAGTATTTTAAGTAGAACATATGACGTACCGCTCACGCCAAGAAATGTTGGACGGCGCATTACAAGAACCCAACGGTAATCTAAGGGCGAATCAGAAATGGCGGATAGAAATCGGATGACGTATGAGTGCGTAAGCTACCATACAAATTGTTGTACGGCTACTTATAAACGTATTTTCACGGTTTCGTATCGGACTTAGAGCGTGAACGCCCTAAGCGTTGTTTCCAGGTAGGGGGATATAAAGATCCCTCTCTTACAAGGGAAATGAGAAAATTAACCGTAGCAAACTGTTTTGTAGTTTAATTTTTCTCGAGATGGTTGTTGTCAGGTTTATGAAATTTGATATTTCTGCGTGAAACAGCAGTAGCGTGCATCTTATATAGGATAGAAAACGCTGCTTTGTAAAATATAGACACTTTTTTTTAGAAGATGGTAGGGTGATTGCCCGAAATGGGTCGTGACCACAATATACAAGTGTAAAGATCGTCGTAGTGACTCGTTTTGGTCGGTCGCGTCTTGAGATCAGCTTGCGTACATTTAGTAACTTGTATACCTAGAGATCTTCATTCGTGTTGTATAAGAGCCGCCATGACGACGGCGATTGCCAATGGATTTTGATCCTTTAACAGTGGCTACCGTTTTTAAACTATAGTGTACTTACCATCAGCACTGTAGTAACTTCATCAAGGCAGTGTATTTTTTTTTAATACTTACTGTTTTCAGATATTTTTCTTGGTTAGAGCTATAAGACGCTTTTTTCTAAATTCCATGATTTTTGGTCATCGAGTAATGGTTTGTAGGCTTCGATCCCTTTACGATTGTATGACATATACGATATATAGTACCACATTATTGTCTTGACTTAATTGAATTAATTTTTTCATAGTTACTAAGAACTGTTGACCTGAGTATTTGATAATATATTAATTTGACCTTCACGTGTTGCTTCGGAAAAAGGTCTTGACGGATGTACAGGGAGTTGCACGACGAAGTGAACCTATAAATGCTGAGGCAGGCAGTGCGTTTTGGCGCCGCGCCTCAAGTACATCTGACTTGCGATTTGTGAGACGAGGCGGAAGGAATTGAATGCGTTGCGATGACGGTGCGGTTCCGCTCCGTAGACTTTTCAGATACATAATAACAGATTGCACTGAGCGATACCACTACGGCGCGTCGTGTGCACCGGCTTTCCGAGTTCTTATTTTCCTTATTTTATTTTTTATTTTTATATTATTATTATTTTATTCTTATTTATGAAACCCAAAAAATAAGAAAATGTTATCCACTATTTCATCTCACAAACAGGGTGCCATTTTCGTACAACAATAAAAATGATAAATGTACCGATACGGTCTCGACAAATCGACTAAGTTTTCGAAACTCGTGAAAAAAAGAAACGTGATCTTTCATATCCGGTGATACCTTCCGGGGGAGTCCTTATGCGGGTCACGTCCTCGATTGATCTTCATTCGCAACTTGATATCGAAGGAGGAAATGACAAACGCTGTACCATTCCAAAATGTAGGTTTGCAAACCAGAATTTTAAATCTTTATTTGTCTCGTTTATATCAAATACTGCTGATGTCGATCGATTGACTCCAATATTTTATTCAATTCAATATTTTTTTACACTGGCTCGATAACGTGGCTACAGAACTCCTGTTGGTAAGTACATAGTAATCTAAAAATAATGCAAAGGTTAACCTTTTTAATAGACATGACCTAAATTCTAATTAATCGCATTAAATCACAGAATTTGTAAGCGATTAATCTTAAAAGGCGAAAAAACCATTAAGTATGTGATAGCGCATTAAGAAAGCCATATTAAAGATATTCTCTTATCTCTAGAGATACAATTAAATCTTGAAAGAAATAGAGTTAGTACAAAGAATATTGTCTCTTACTTAAGGATGTATTTGATGGTACGGTACAGTAGGGAAAGGAAAGATATTTTATTTTATTCATACAGGGGTTGCCAATGGTCCAATAAACTATTTCATTCACAAAATACATATATTATTATTACCTATTGAGGTATCGTCAACATACATTAGAGTAGCCTGTTTTCGACCCCCGAAAAGTCGGCGGTGCGTTGTGACGCGCACTGCCGAAGTATACTAGGCGGTATCGGGGGAGGCGGTGTCATCCACGTGATTGTGCCTGTCAGGCGCGGCGTAGTGGGACTGCAGCGAATTGATTACATGACCCGCAGTCCCCACTAATTCGCAGAAGTAGTCACCTTGGGGTTTTTAGCTGGTGAAAGTCCGGCACACCCCGGCTGCCACCTCCTTCGCGGCCGGGACGGTCCTATGAGGATTTTCCCCAAGTAAAAAAAAAGAGTAGCCTGTTATATATCAATAAAGTCAACGTTACCACTCCTAAATGAAAAAAAAAAAAACTTTAATAACAATAAGGAAGAAAAATCCGAATACAAAATAAATAAGATGGAAACAACAATACATTAAAATATGAAACAGTAATCAACAAAATGCAAGAAAAAACATGCACGGATGAGTATGGACTCAACTAAATCAAATTCTCAATTATACTACTGATTCAATTATCCTATATGTCGTTAATTATTCTTATAAGTTATTATGTGAATTTCCCAACAATCCGAAGACCTAAAATTTCGATAAGGTATCCGCGAACAAATCGATCGAATCTCCAAGACTGTTGTAGGTCCTAGATAATCAACAAGGTCTAGACAAGGCACCGTCGAAGACTAAGTTTGTTCGTTCTGTTATACCCACACTATGTTTCCAGAAGTGCACATCTGCTCTTAACTCAGCACATTCCTCATCTATGGTGGCGCACCTGGATATTTGCTGACCTAAGCATCCTGTTACTCACAAACATTCTCTTCATTCATCCTCAGTCTACACAGATATTCCATCCCGACCGGTCCACTCTAAAAATTGTATTCCAGTCTATATTAAATCCTTTTCTTCAATCATAAAATATGTTTTCCTTTTTTTAAAATGCGCCTATCCCGGTCCGTTATAACAGTTCGAAAGATGGGTGGAAAAGGAAAATATTTATGTGGACTGGTATATTTACCCGCATGAGGATAAGACATGGAACAGATGTTTCTCGCAAAATTCATACTAATCAATATGTGTGCGCAGGATAGCGCAGGGAGACCGAAGTTATTAAAAGTTTTGTGTAGCCGCCGGAGAGCGTCGCTGGTCTGGATTTCCACGTAGAGAATTAGGGAACAAAGAGCTCGTTCAGGCACAGTGACAATGAAATATTCAAAAGGCACTTACCTGGAAACTGGATGATGAGGACAGGCTACTGCAGCTCCGCACCGTTCACCGTATACAATCAATTAGATGTTCCGCCGTAATGTCCAAAGCAAATGACTATTCCGTAGTGTGACCGAGTTCGCCGCCGATGATAAGTGTAGCGATACCGCCGTGCGTACACATGTATCACCGTTAAGGACCGAGCGTGGAATGTGATGTAGGGAGACGGAAGGGAATCTCAAGTACCTTTTTTATACCCATGCCCTGTGCCCAAACACAATAGAATTAATAACGTATTTACACGAACGCTTAAGGTATTTTAATTAATAAATAATCTGAACGCCATTTGTGGGCTCCAACAAGATTTACGATTAGGCACGACCTCACCAAGCAAGATTAATGAGTTTGGGCTAAGTTTGACTTACCATTTAAAATATTAGCGATGTGCGAATTAAGCGAATAATATTATTTAAAAATGACAGTAAAAATTTTATGATTTTGCACATTATTAATTTGAAAATTAGTTGGGGCTGTAGCGAGCTCGAGATCTTCAATAAAACCACACCGGAATTACTAAATTCGATTTACTTAAATATAAATGAAAACGCCTATTATTCCACAAAACACTAAACTAAAAATCGCTTTATTTCGCTTGCTTTAGATAGCTGCTGTCCCGCATTTAAGCCTGCTGCGTGTTTTCAGCGGAACGGCAGGTCTCAAATATCACTGACAATGGTAATAATTTTTAACATAGTAGCTCACGTTGGATATACCGGACAGTCATTACTTAAACTTTCAAATCTGACTTACAATCACTAAGGTGGTGAATGTCGAGCATCTTTCTCGAATACTCAAGAATTTGCGCCCTTGTCATTGAGCCGCGGCGCTCGTAGCCTCCGTCAATAGCTGTCGATAAATCATGTAGCCCTGATTATTCTCAACAATGCCGTTTCAGTTAAGCGAACCAGTAATAATCTGGAGTGTAGACTCATGGGCGCTTATTGCGCCCAACAAGATCGCTTCCAAAATCATAATTTGTATGTATGGTAGCTTATAGTCCACAGACAACACATGACTCTCTCTCTCGCAAACCGTATAAGTGTGTTTGTGGACTCTCTATGCCAGGAATCCAGAGCGAAGAGACAAATAGACAAATAAAATTCAATAAACGATAACGCAAGTAGAAAGAAATAAATACTAAAAAGTTAAAGTAAAAACACAATAGAAAACATTTTCGTGCTCCCTAAAACATGATGATATCATATTCGATTTCGGTCTTGACGAAGTTTCCAAATCACATTAAGTAGGCGCGGGCTGCAGACCCAATCCGCGAAGGAAAGTTCGCTGATGACCAGTTCGGAACAGTTGCTTGCGCAGGATATATTTGGTGCATGAACGCTAGCGCTTGCACAAATGCACCTTCTCTCACCCTCTCTTAATCTAATGTAACGGAGAACCAACACAACTAGGAAGAGGCGGGATGCAGTGTCTAAGTACTGATAACTAACCCATATCAGAAACCTAGGTCTTTCAGAATGCCTTGCTGCCTCCCTAGAATTGTCGGGTAGACTAAGATGCCATTAGCACGACAGATGAAAAATAATTAGGCAGATTTTTGCACTAAGCGGGGAGTCAGCGTAACAACTTGTGCGATAAAACACCGCGCTAGCTTCCTCAACTAGCTTTCGCCTACGAGCTGACGTGGTTATCAGAGCGTAGTCGCTGCGTGTTGCACAGCTTCTAAGAGCCACTGGTGAAAGTTTATGGAATCCAACGAGTTTAAAAATTTATGTCTCCTCTAAAGAGAGGTCGGCTGGTAGAAATAGACGCCGTGTTCCCACAAAACTACAAAAACCATAAAAAATATACTGCTTCAAGTTAATTAGCGTGTTTTTTAGATCATCCTTCAAGGTATTTTTTTATTTCCATATTTATAACAGTATACTTTACTGCATCTATGAAAAAGTTACGTACAGTAAATATGATAAATAATAAAATATTGAATCAATAAAAATATTATTTATTTAATAGAGGCAAAACAGGCCAACTATCCAACAAGCTGGATGTAATATCGATCTGTATATTTTATTACAGTCTGAGTTAGAGTACGCAAATGATTAATGTAACGAAAATAGGATGAAAATACAAACTATACTAATAACTATCGACCTTCGAAATTCACCATGATACAAGAGATAATGTGAGATTGGGGTAATGATTTGTAGTACATAAATAACTTATTATGGCGAGCCAAAAACAGTAGTCTAGACTAGAATATTTACCTTTACTATTCAAAGTTCCTTACTGCGAACTCGCACTTTTTCACGACCAGCGTGCGGTGGGAATTGGTGGGCCTCCGCAGTACTGGTAGACGAGGGGTGTAATCCCGCCCTCTCATCCTAAAAATAGGCAGTCTGCGGGAGTAAACGCACATAGCCACTCTCGTGTACGAGCAGTGGACTCCCTCAAGTATGACTGCCCGCGTCAATGTCGGGACGGCGGCGGTTTCGCAGGCGATAGCGCGCAATCGCCCCCCGCCGATGACCAGCTCAATGGTGTCAAATGGCCAGAGTGAAAATAAACTCACTGGTCCGTTCGGCTGGCATGTAGAAACAATATTCAACCGTAGTAGATTCACCTTAGCCGGATGCTACCACTTGGAGATACCGCTTGTATCGCTTCGAAACTGAAACTTTTTTTAATACTGTCTCGATCTGTCAAGACCTACTACTACTTGATGAAAAGTACATTGTAGTTCAAAAACAGCAACGATTGCCAAGGGATGGAAATATGTTGACAGTCGCCATAGCTATGGCGTTTCAACAATACTAAGACGGAAGGTCTTCTGGTATATACATATATGAATAACTGAAACAAAGTGACCCAGAAACCTCGCCCTACACTTCGAAATTGCGATACTGTCTTGCGATCGAGTCCGGCAGCTATTTATATCAGTGCGTAAGTTTTCCAGCATTTTCTAGAAACAGCTGTCCACCATTACACCATGTATTTGCCCAGATGTTCCTGAATCGCTTATCTACCTTCCATAACTCGACATTCCACAGATAAACAGCTGTCTAACTAATGTTCAATCATCTTTGGCGATTTGTTTGACAGTCAGACCATTCGAAAGAGCACCTCGAGACAATAATCGCTAGTTAAAAACGTAGCTGTGTGATTCATATAAATCAATAAATCTAGTGTTCAAGTATCATCTTAGTTCCGTATGTACTAGCTGCGCCCGCGTCTTCGTTTGCATGGAAGAAGTACTTTTGCTATGATAATGATTACTTAAAGCTGAAATTTTTGTATAAATAATAGATATGCCATCGAATATTTCATTTTTTATTACAGATTGATTGTTCTTGACTTTAATCTCACCCGATGGAAAGTGATGATGAGCCCAATGATGGAGAGCGCTCACCAAGCAAATACCGCACGTTGTTTGAAAATTCACTTTGCCTTTCTAGTACATAAATTATAGCTGAGCCGTCGAACTTCCTATCGCCTGATGGTGAATGACGTGTTACAGATTAACTGAAATTCATTTAAGATTTTATGAAAGTAATACAAAATAAATATTTTGGTATATTTTCCTTAGTTTACATAAACACGATTTCCGAACGCACGCTTAATTTTTTGACAATCAATATAGATGTCAATCTTTTTTCATTCCTGACATTTATCTACATTTTTTAATTGTAAAATACGCCATTATTAGAATATTGTGCATATAACTTGTCGATTCGAACTAAATCAAAAACCAAGCAAATCGGTCCAGCCTTTCTCGAGTTATAAATGTTCGGACAAAATATATAGATATACATTAGCCGTGGTGGCTGCCGGCGGAATAGAATAGCACCTTTGCTGAGGTGTCGTAAAAGGCGACTAAGGTATCTCTTTAACACCGCAATTCAACCAGGTGTTCAGAGAAGGAAAACTCGACCAAACCTGCATTCTTCTCCCTCCCGATCGTACTGGTTCTCCATTCCATCGGGCCAGAGGGAGCATGGATGAGAGAGTGCTTTTCTGGCAGCGCGTCCAGTTATGCACTTAAATATCTCCTGCGCAATTGACTGTTTCCGAAACGTGGACCTCGATTTTCTTAATCGGCGTTGAAACAGTCGCAGTGGCAGAATCCGGCTAGGACATCATCACCACCACCGTAGATTATACCGTAGATATATTGCTGTAATAAAAACATTGATAATTTCAGTAACTTGGAGTAAATCACTTTTATACTAAGGGTCAGTTTATTAACAAGTCTGCAAAAGCTAATAAATACCGAAGTCGGTAGACGGAGTGATTTTTATTGGAAAACTTTTGTCGATCGGTCTATCAGATAGCGGCCAGCCATTGAGGACCTTTAGAAAGGTTGGATAAGTACTTTCTAACTCGTTGTTTATTATTCATTTTACGAGTATTATAAGAAACTAAAATATAACTGTTAATTTAAGAAAAAATATAATATCTTATCACGCTTTATCTCTTAAGGGGTACTCAGAGATACATCAGTGGTTGTATTCACTTTACACTTATATCTGCCCAATGTAACCATGACCTTTCTAATAAATATCATGCGGGTTTCCTCGCGATGTTTTTTTCCTTCACCGGTGAGCATGTGGGGCCTATATCCGTACGTAATTCCGAGTCACTATGACGCTCTTTACCGGTACAGTGGTCACGACTCGGTATAACCTGAGCTAAACTTACGCTTTAATTAAAATTTTAGCTCATTTGAAAGTATTACCAAATGAGATTTTTCGCCATACTCCTAAGAAGCCCGAAGCAAGTTCCTGAAGCCAGTTTCGGCTTGTCGCGTTTCGGGATCAGCTTGTGTATATCCAGTAGCTCATATACCTAGAGACCTTCAGTCGTGGTATATGTGGGCCGACATGACGATGTAGACTATCAATGGATTTTCATCCTTTGATAGTCGCTTTCGTTTTTAGACTACACTGTACTTACCATCAGGTACACTGTAGTCACTATCTCGAGCCAGGGTAAAAAAAATAAAATAAAAAAATCAGATGTCAAAGCTTTCAGTCAAACACTATTATTTCATCAAAATCATAAAAAAGTACTGTTAAGTTATAGATTAGACCTTAGAGAGTTCTTAATTTCTGAAACAACGTTGATCGTGTTTTCTCTCACAGCGTTTTACATTGAGCATTATCTTGATCCCCACTCCGCCATATCATGATCAGATATACTTCCTCCGAAGCTCTTCAAATTTTGTTGACGTCATAAAAATTAGCCTCGATCCTGACAACGTTGGATACACAGGATTGCACTTAGGAAATATCCATGAAGATATAACTATAATAATAACACATAGCCACGCTATATACCTTTTGATGTGAGCGGGTACTTTGCGATTATATATCGCGCCCCCCATGTGATCAGTAGCAAAGCCGATAGCCGTTCTCAAGGCACCTACATAATGTTATTAGATCCCATGCGGCTTGCTCACGCTGTTTTCTTTCACTTGTGATGATGTGGTGCTTAGGTTTGTAGTTAATCTGGAAAATCTAGATGTACATGCCTAAGACCATGCACCGCGCAAGGATACTGGTCGCTTGTCCACTAGACCACCATAGCTTTATGATAAGATGATAGGTTACGACACGTAGAGCTCAAGGACACAATTAAATATACTTTTGTAACATTGTCTAAAATGGTTTTCAGTGGTGGGTCACAAATTTCCCGTTATTTATAAAATAAGACCGCGTCGAAGCCGCCGCGTAACAAATATCCCTCCAGAGATAGCCAATCCTTCGAAGCAGTCCCGCTCTGAATTTTGCGCTAGCTCCACGCGTCCTGCGGTTTGAACGCACTTAAAATGACCCACTATAAACCGATCTAGCTTGTTTACTTTTAGGTGGCCGAGCAAGAGATTATTATATGTATGTTTTGGTTGATATTGATGATAACAATTCCCAGACCATAAATAATGGTAAATATCTTCTATAATATAAAAATGAATCGCAAAACGTCTTGATAAGCGCGAAACTCGAGAACGGCTGAACCGATTTGGCTGATTTTTTTTTGTTGCGTTTGTTGAAGTCTGGCGAAGGTTATTACGGAGAGAAAATTTTTAAAAATTCCCTGCAACTGTCTAAAAACACCACTTTTCTATATTCTCATACAAAAGATTTGTTATAAGTCAATTTGAACTTTAACACCATACCATAAAGTTTAAATATCAGTGGACGGGTTCCGGGAAGGCAAAACAATTATTGAGTGACGTATAAATATTAATGTCAATATTTGTCAATTTTTATACATATAGCATTAAGGCAAAGTTGCTTCAAACAATTTTCAAAAAAATCTGACGGGGAAGCTATTAACATTAGAAAAAAAACAACGTGACTTTGTTTTAGAGAAATAGGGCAGAACAAGGTCTGCCGGGACAGCTAGTAGAGAATATAATCCACTCCGACGCAGCCTTGAGTTTCTTTCGGCGTTTCTTCTCAAGGTAGTCGCTGTCGAAACGCTAGTAGATCACAGTTTGGTCCTTTCCTGGACTGGCCGCCAAAGTCGAGGTTCGTACCCACAGAGATATCTTTGCGTTACCACCTAGCCCATAACTCGCTGGCTGAGTGCCTTAATTGCTCGCTTCTCTCGCCCCGTCAAGTCGTAAAGGTCTTTCCAAGCCAACAGTATTTTATCCTACCGAATAAAGACTTTGAACCAAATCCCTTAACATTTCTAATGATTATAGTGTTAGTTGCTGACTATTGTGAAACTGAATAAAGTGGTTTTCCACATTAAACTGTCTTCTTTCTTCTAGAATGTATTCTTACCTCTGTGAAAATGTGTTGAAAATACTAGAATTTTTAATGCCGCCTTATTTTTTAGATTTGAATATACAGATTATTCTGTCAATATTTTAGTAGTATCTTGTCACAAGCAATAATCCAATTTGCGAGAAGGGTCTGGCGTTTGAGTGACAGGCATTACCGATTTAGGTGTCAGGGAATCTTTATTTCCATTTTAATTTGATTAAGTTTATACAAAGTTGATATTTTTATATATAATTTCACATTGTAATGTACAATGTTACTGGTAACTAACGCCAAACCTCTTAAAGGTAATTTAGGTACATCAAGACTAACAAATTTTGATCTATGACTTTTGCCAAAACTTAACAAATCCTAAGATATATGTAAAGAAAGAAAGAAAGAAAACGTTTTATTAACAGCAGCCATATAATAGTGACTACATTGTACAATAAAATAGACATAAAATACAAAAAACATAAAAAAACAACCAAACAATACATAAAAAAAGTCTAGGCCGCCGCCGATAAGGGCCTTGTCTCAGCTTGTGCTACGGAGCACTAGACTCTGCAGCGCTGGTATTCTGACAGGGCCTTGTGGACAACACAGCCACTTCACCGGCACAGCTCTATATATACAATTATACAAATATAAAATCATTTTACATAATAAAATACAGAAAAGACAATATACCCCAATACACCTTTAATCCACCTTTTATTTTTATTTTATTACCAATATACACCTTTAATCTTTGTCATCCAAACCTTTTACTAAACTATAAAAATAAATACTATATATTATAGCATAAAAAACAAAACAGATCCACGCGATATGTATATGTTTTTAGTTTTAGTGGGAATGTCTATCCTTCGTTAGCTCTATGTTTAAAGTTCAGTCAGCTGATGCTACGAAATTGTCTGCCCCAGTTGCATCGCACCGACTTTCATAGTATTAAGAAGATCAGAACTGCAAATTTAATTTATTTATTTTTTTATATGGGGAAAAAGATGGAATTATAAAAAGTCGTAAAACAAAAGTTGTTAGTCTTAATATACCAAAGTCGCCCTTAAGAGGTTTTGCGTTAGTTACCTGTATCCCTGTATAATTACTATAGATTATAACTGTGGAGATTACCGGCAGAATGGAATATGGCCTCCTTCTTCATCACACCGAGGTGTCGTAAGAGCGTAAGAGTCGACTAAGGTATGCAGCATGCCGACCTGCACGCAGATTGTTACTGCAGACACCTTCTCTGCAAGTAGTGCACACTCAATAACCTGCATTGGACAAGCGTGCTGGGTTACATGTCCAAACCTCTTCTCATGGATTCCACAAAAATAGTGGAAAAGGGAAGAGATACCTTTGCCCTACAACGGGACGAAACTGGTTTATAATAAGAAAATATTATCGCGATGACGACGTCGAATACAATACATACATTTTGGTAAAATTACAATGGAATACAACTAATGTACTCACGTAGACGTAATAATCTTGTATTCTGTCCCCAAAAGGAAAAAGTAAACCTTGTTGGATCACGTCGTTGACTGTCTGATAGTGAAGACCTTTTTTTTTTCAAAAACATGTGGAAGTGTCACGTTTAAATGAATATCAAATACTTATGTTTACGGTCCTTTACACCTCTGAAATTAAACTTCTAAATGTGGCTTAAAACCAGTACTTATCGTCTTGCACGGAAAAATCATCCCCTATTTTTGTAACCCGGGGAAAAATCCTTTATAGAACCATCACAGCCGCCGTGAGAGCAGCGATTAAAACCCCAAGGGTATCCCTCTAATTGCCCTATCCGGGTCTGAGAAATCAAATTTATCCAGACGCCTGAGGAGCTCAAAGCCTTGTTGGGGCTACCTCTCTGGGAGAGTGGGAGTAAAGAGCTCACCCCTCCAAAACCTCTCTATTGGTTAGTGCGCCGGACACTGCGCGACGCCCTCCTTTCATCCGGCCAGCAGACTCCCTCGACTCTATTGCCCGGCGGAAAAATTATACAGTTTTAACGACTGTTAATTTTTAATTATCGCTTTAATAGATGTAAGCGATGATTAAAAATTAACAGTCGTTAAAACAGACGTAAGTTATTATATATATATAGATATATATATACATATATATCTAATAACTTACGTCTGTTTTTTCAGCATCTTACGATATGATAATCTTCAAACGACGAGTGAATTGGTATTTATTGGATGAGCGCGCTCCATCATCGGTTTTATCATCACTTGGAGAGCGACAGACAGTAGTTTTGCCGTGCTTCGAAAGTTTTCAAGATCTTTGGCGCTGGTGCGGCTTCACTTGCAATTCGTTGACTTTTTTATTCATTTTATCAATGCTTTTTTCCTAAAGATCGGGCTCCAAAAATAATAACCAAATCCCACCCTTGTACAAAGTTATCTTTTAAATCCAGGGGGTGTTTACCGCACCTATTTAACGAAGGAATTAACTTGGTACCTCGACTTTGATTAATTTAATTAAATCCGTAAGTGGATTTGCGACATAATATATAAAGCTTGCAAAGTTGAGAACTGAAATTTTATTAATAATTTGTTTTAGAGTGCCTCCTTATGCTTATACCGTAGAGGTGGTTTTAATTTCTCCACTCTTCTATAGAGAGAGTCGTTTGAATACTGTGTGCACGATATTCAAGTAGTACAGGTAAATTCTATAGGATAGTCAGGTTGTATAAATATGCATTAAGTGCGTGATTCCTAAAGTAGTTCAGATGGACACCCAGGGGTCCAAGGAAGACTAAACGGGGGACGAGTCTTCAAAAAAATTGAGATTCACAAGTTATATGTAAGGAACGAAAATTATGGCTTGGCTTTACCTATCAATGTAAACATATAAAACCCAATGCAAAAAAATTGAGGTAGCAAGAAAAATAGTTTAAGTGCCCACAGAGATAAGCAAAATGTAATTAATGATTTAAAATGATTAAATTAATGATTATCGATTACAAAATGTAGTCGTAATTTAAATTTCCTTGCACTGTAATCAGGATTAAATTCATTTAAAACATTAAAGGCGGCTTGCACTAACGAATTAATCTAGTTTAAGCTTGTATAAAACGCTTATTAATTGAATTGGTGTGATCTTAATGATGATTTCAGTTTAAGTGTTGTTACAACTAGATTTTGATTTAGTGCAAGACAATAAGTACAGATCAGCGCTAAATAGCATTTTATATAACTCTAAACTAGATTTAATTTTTAGTGCAAGCCGCCCTAAGAAATCCTAAATGTGTATGAAATCTGAGATATTGTAGTGTTTAAAACATAGATAAGCAAAATGCAGTCATTATAATGGTAAAAAACGTAAAATGTAATCGTAATCATTTATATTAATCTGATTGCAACGTGTCTTCTAATATTTATATGAGTTATTTATTATATCAAGCAAACTAGTATTTGCCCGGTGGCGAAAATAAACTCTGCTCTTTACATGCTCCGCCGACAGATTACCGGCAGAAGCCATCTTGGAAAATCATTCCACAATCCAATAACCCGACAAAGGTAAGATTAACTATGTAGTAGGTTAGTATTATTAACTATGTTAATAATACTTTTGTTTTTCGTGCCTGTGATCTATATAATAAACGTTTTTGCGATATAGATATACTGTCCTGTGCCTTTGGGCCCTTTAAACGAATGGTGAGAAAGAAAATATTAGCCTAAGTTCAATTTTGTTCTATAATGTACTTTTTTTTAATATAAATGTACAATTTATATGTAACATATATATGTATGTATATTTGATTGATTTTCTTTTATTGTTATTTATTAGCTTGATTTTTATTTTTGTACTAATTTTTGTGGAAACTTTGCTGGCTTATGTAACATTTTTTGTGTATATTGTTATCATTTCACATTGCTGTATGATTCCCTTTAAAATAAATAAATAAATTAAGAGAACTTTCCAGTTCTAGCTGAAAACGGAGTCACTGTTCATCGTAATCCATCGCGCGTGGATCTGACATGAAAGAGAGAGAGTGGAATGAGATAATACATCCATTCGGGAACACGTGTAATGATATAAATGATAAAAAATTCTAATTAAGGCAATGTCTCCGAGCAGCTGGAGCATCTCACGGTATTTAGAATCGTCCGGATCACTCACATTGCGGACTGCCATACGCTGCAAGGTTGCTGCAAGGGCGTTAAGGAGGTACTGTGCGGAACCATTCCAGAGATGCGAAAATCTTTCCATGCACAGCCTAATCTACAATCTATACTAATATTATAAAGCTGAAGAGTTTGTTTGTTTGAACGCGCTAATCTCAGGAACTACTGGTTCAAATTGAAAAATTATTTTTGTGTTGAATAGACCATTTATCGAGGAAGGCTTTAGGCTATATAACATCACGATGCAACTATTAGGAGCGAAGAAATAATGGAAAATGTGAAAAAAACGGTGAAATTATTCATCCTTGAGGGCTTCCATTGCGTGCGCTGCGAAAACGGTTCAAGATACCAAAAATATATGTATGTAATTATTCTTCTTGAAATGATCTAAGCAAATGTCCCAGACAATATATGTCTATCTTTTAAGATTAAGTCACTAGAACCGTTTTTATGGTAATCAAATTGGGTCGAAATTAATGCATTATTTGTTAAGAGTTATATCAACGTAATAATATTAATCTTTATCCAAAGAAATGTGTTGTTGATTAAGAGTATTTAATTGTGAACAAAATTGTCTTTGACGTCACTTAATTTCAATGAACATCTTAGAAGATATTACAATAACTTATATAGCAAAACAACGTTTGCCGGATCAGCTAGTATCCAATATAATAAAAATTTAAAAAGTTCCAATCTCAATTATGTATCTATTTGTAATTTATTCATTAAGAGCATTCCAAGTAGTTCAAACTCAATACTTCTGCTGTAAGGTAGTTGAAGAGTTGAGTAACCCGTTGACTTCAGATGATGCTACAGCATCAGCATCATCAGGCCTAAGTTACTATGTTATCGTAACATCATTAAAATGACAAGATACTAAACTTTTAATCGATGCGGTAATAAAATGGGAAAAATATCCATGGCAAGTCTGAGAGTGTGGATAACACGTGAACAAAGGAAAAAAGGAAAGCTAAAAATCATGCTAGTAGATCATGACGTCAAAAGAGTCGTGTCCCCGTTTATCAATAAAATTGTTTTATTATTAGTCTTTATACTGTTTTTTGCAAGAACTTAGATTATGTAATTTTCTGATATTTTTTCGTAATGTTATCGTTTCTATAGGATCGGACAAGGCTTTGAAAATACCCGGGCAGTAGACTTGAGGGAGTCTGCTGCCCGGATGAGAGGGTGGCGGTGCACGGTGTCCGGTGCATCGCCTGGGAGAGAGGTTTTTGGAGGGGTGGGCTTTACTCCTTCCCCTCCCAGAGAGGAAGCCTCAACAAGGCTTCTTGTTCTCTGGGCGTCTGGATGAGTTTGGCTTCCCAAGTCCAGGTGGAGCAATCAGAGGGACACCCCAGGGGTTTATAGTCAGTAGGAGCCACACCGGGGTCACTGTCCTCACAGCCTCCCTGATGGTCCTATGGAGGGTTTTCCCCGGGATACAAAAAAAGGCTTTGAAAATATACTGTATGCAAATACGCAAGTACAGTAGGTATATCGACTTATCTGTAACTCTGCGGTAGGTGAAGACGTAAGAATATTATCTCGGCTTTTGGCCTACTTTATCATACGTTCTGTCGCGCGATATTTTAAATATCGTTAAAATATCTTCAGTTTTAAGCGACGAGTTGTGAGTCAGTGGCGCTGCGGTAGGCATTAACTATATGATATATATATATATATATATATATATATATATATATAACTACAACAAACCTGATGGTAAGCATGTCCAAAACACGTCTACGACTATCGAAAGAGATAAAACCCATCGGTAGTCAGTCGCAGCGATCATGCCGGCTTTCACAAATATCTCTGCACGCTACGCTTAAAGGATGCCATAGGATGGTGGGAACACGCTCTCCGGAAGACCATTCCACAATCCAACAAAACGGCAGAAGTAAGAGTTTCAAATTCCTTAGTCCTTGCTGGGATGTGAGCTGCCATATAGCTGTGACTCAATAAACCTGTGTGCGTGGTCCTTTTAACGAAGGGAGATGGAGCAACAAGGTTAAATAACTCTTCAGGACACACGCTATGACAGGTCATACAGATGGGTAAAAAAAAGATAATTATTATCTAAAATATTAAGTTACATGATGAAAAATTTAAGAAAAATTCATCAGTTCTTAAAAAATCTATGTAATTAATCATACAATTCTCTAAAGAGAGAAATATTCTAGACAAAAAGTAAATTGGATCTAAACAGTGAATGAAAAAACTTTTTCAGACCAACAATATGAGTCATTTGTGGAGCTGAAATATTGTGACAAGGATACTTCGATCTATCAAATAAATGAATGAGATTCCCTGGGTGGCGGCGTGATGGATAGCTAGCAAATATCAAAGAAATTTGTACAGAGAAATGGGATTCAAGAATCCTTGTGCTTTCAAAGTTCGCATACAAATTGAGATATTAGCACCTTTTCAACATTTATACACTTTCACACACATTAGGGAATCCAAACTGTTCACACAGGTTCGATTTGTACTCGAATTGGCGAATTTTCAAAGAAACTTTAGGAATAATTTAAATTTTCCGGTTTGCACGCCGGTAAAGGTTGCATTTCGTGATTTTTTATTTTTAATATTAAAACAATATTAATATATCCTCATGCTATATTCCGTACGGGTTGAGCAGAGATACATTAGTGGCTGTATCCACATTGTGCTTATATATCGCGCCCAACGTGACCAGTAGCGCAGCTGATCACCGTTCTCACAGCACTAGTACAGATGAAATTTCTGTTAGATATCATGCGGGCTTGGTGCCTAAATCTGTCCTTAATTGAGAAAAACTGGGATGTACGTGCCGGGATTCTAACCTACATCTATTCGCGTCGTAGCGTATTCAAACCGGTCACTCATCCACAGGTCATATCTCTCTCTCACTCTGTTTCAATTTTAATCAGGAAGTATAATGCCAGTTGATGTCAAGTGAAAACTGACGGCAGCGTTCCGTTTATAGCGTTTGCTAAACTAACATTCCAAAATTATTAGCCTAGTAAACAAAAATAGTGTTGGCATAATATTATTGTGTTTTCAACTCAAAAGTTTTTTAAAATTTTTACCGCTTTACATATTCATCGCCACGTCACACATATCTGGATGACGCTCTTCTTGTTGAAGTTAATAGAATTTTAAAAAAGAATTTAATGGAATAGGCACGTATATGTAAATATATAATATACAACATTAAATTACTAAAAATATTCACTTTATACAATAACTTTCATTAATTTATATAGGATAACATATTACATTACACTATGTCGGATGGTTTTCATTAAAACGCTTAAAAAAATACTTTGCGACAAATCGAAGATAATAATAACACAATATAATCATAATATTCGAGTTACATTGTTTATATTCCTGGGTATCACTTGTTTACGTGGTTTGGGGGCCCGTGATAAACAAATGTGTCGTGCCGGCTGACGAACGTGCTAATAAAAACGTGTTAATATAAATGGTAAAAATGAACAATGACGTCACACGTATGGATCTCTTAGTACTGAACTCTCTACGTTTATTTTTCCACGTTCTTATGATTTGGGAGCCTTTAAAAGAAGAATGAATAGGCATTTGTTGGGCAAACGCAGTTCATTACAGCCACATCTTTCTTTCACCTTTCGCACCTTTCTTAATGGGTCTGCTTGTAAATTATAATAGTATATTCTGATACAAGCAAGTTAAGTTGGCCTTCTTGATCGTAGGGAACTTAATTGGGATATTACATTATCACACTCCAGTGCGATAATGTTATTAAAGCTCTAGTGCATAATTTGTAAACTTATGTATCTAAGATCGATATAATAATACAATGATTACGAGTATGTGTGATGATAGAATATTATAATATTTGGTTAATGGATTAATCTAATTGTATAATGAAATATTGATTACATTTAATATATTATTATGTAATAAATGAACTAGCATAGTACTCATACAAATGGCATATTATTATTACAAAATACGTAGACATTGCGCGTAATGTAACACCGTTCCGGTTCATTGTGATAAATATGAGTATTTTTTTCATAAGCAGCTAGATAAGGCTGTTTCCGAGATATTCTCCGTATTTTGGATGACGTCCTCATTTAACCTTTAGGATCAGTATTTCCCCACAATATAAATTCCAATGCACCTTATCTGTTTCAGTTTCGCTTAAACAACACAAATATGAAGATGTATTTTATAATATTTTTAATAATTGTCCTCACACCCGTGTCGCAACAATCGTGGTTCTTTTCCAACATATTTGACGAACAAACAGAAAAAGTGATAACGTTTTTTGCAGAACAAAAAGAAGAAATGGAGAAAAAGCTCAGCGAAGGATACACACAGATACAAAACCTAATCGGAGAACGAAAGAAGAAAATGGAAAAAGATGTAAATGATTACTTTGAATCATTTAAGTGGGAAGGACAAATAGCAGATACATGGTCTTACCCATCTGAAAATATAGAAGAATCGCTTGTGACAAATCCTGATGAAGTTTTAACAGCTCCAGCGATTATAACACGAAATGGATACGCATGTGAAACTCATACGGTAATTTCTCAAGGCTATATTCTAAATGTACATAGAATACCGAAATCTAAAAATGGAGGGGAAGTGTCTAAAAACGCTGTTCTTCTTCAACATGGCTTATTTGGAAGTTCCGTTGATTGGCTACTAAACGGACCAGAAAAAGCGCTAGCATATGTTTTAGCTGATGCTGGTTACGATGTATGGATGTCCAATATACGAGGTAACAGATACTCAAGAGAGCATACAACCTTTAAAACCGATTCTAGATCCTTCTGGGATTTCTCATGGCATGACGTAGCACAAAACGACGTTCCAGTTATAATAGACTACATTATTAAAGCTAAAGGAGAGGGAACTAAAATAACCTATTTGGGACATTCTATGGGAACGACGATACTCTTTGCGATGTTAACTCTGCGTCCAGAATATAATCGTATTTTAACAGCAGGATTTGCTTTAGCTCCTGTAGTTTATCTATCAAATATTAAATCACCAATCAAATCTCTCGCGCCAGTTACAAATAGCATAGCGACAATTGAAACGTTCTACAACCCACAGGAATTTATCCCAAAGAACTCTGCACTTGGAGAATTGACTAAATCGTGTAGTTTGGAGCTAATGGACAATTACGTATGTAAAAATGTAGCTTTCTATATCTGTGGTTTCAATGAGAAAGAGTTTAATAGAACACTTATGCCAATGTTTCTGTCTCACTTGGGCACTGGAACTTCTTGGAAGACCCTCGTGCATTTTGCGCAAGAGATTAACTCTGGCGGCAAATTCCAGCAATTTGACTACGGGATTGATAAAAACATTGAGGTATATGATTCAGAAACACCACCTGAATACGATTTGGGTAAAATAAGTTTACCGATATCGATATTTTGGTCAAAAAATGATTTGCTCTCAAGTGAAGAGGATGTGTCAAAGCTATACGAGAATTTGAATACGAAGAAAGAAATGTATTTAGTACCAGATCCAGAATTCAATCATTTGGACTACATATGGGCTGTAAATGCTCCTAGGTTATTGAACAGCAAGATTTTGGAGTATCTAAGTAGAGCTTTCGACACTCACGCAGAAAAATTATACGTATCAAGAAATGTAGATAGACATTTAAGGTTTTTGACATTAAGAATATAGGTCTAAAGGTGTGATTTTGATTATGGCAGCCGTTGCTAGATCACTGCTGCCAAACACCGACTGCTGAATTTTCTCCGTTTCCAATTATTTCACTAAGCTGTAAAGTAAACCTTTTAAATTGGTATGTAGCAAAACAAATTTTAAAAAGATAATTAATTTAGCTATTGTTTTTAACTAAGCTACAAAAGAATTTTTTTGTTTGGTTTTTCTCATTTTATCTGACTTCAACTCAAGACCCATTTGTCATGTTTTAAGATTAAAACATATTGTGTTTTAAAGCTCGTAACCTTTGATATCTTTATTCAAGGCGTTATGAATACCTATTGAGCTATCAATCGGCCTAATGTAAATAAATGTTTCATATTTTGTTACTGTAAAATCTAAAAGACTGATTGTGTTATTGTAATATTACTACCTGATAATGATTATACTCTTATTTTCTCTTTTTGTCTATTTATTATTAAATAAGAAGAACGGGACTTATATATAGATTATAGTAACTTACATCGCAGCGAGGAGTAAGGAGTTCTTTAACTCTTACTTTTGCGGACTCGTTGACCTGTGGAACAGTCTCCCGCCCAGCACTTTCCCGCCGTTTTATGATATTGGGTCTTTAACACTAAACCTACCGATACTTCATGTATACCTGATGATGATGTCTTAGCCGGATTCGGCCACGGCGACTGTTTCAGCACTGATTAAGAAAATCGAGGTCCAGTTTTCGGAAACAGTCAATTGCGCGGGAGATATTTAAGTGCATAGCTGGACGCGCAGCCAGAAAAGCACTCTCTCGTCCGAGCTCCCTCAGGCCCGATGGAATGGAGAACCAGTACGATCGGGAGGGAGCGGGATGCAGGTTTGGTCGAGTTTTCCTTCTCTGAACACCTAGTTTAATTTCGGTGTTAAAGAGATGCCTTAGTCGCCTTTTACGACACCTCAGCAAGAAGAGGGGGGTGCTATTCTATACTGCCGGCAGCCACCACGGCACAACCTACCTATCTATGTATACCTATTCCTACCACAGCGGGTCAAGTGAGCCGTTGCGATAGTTAGGACAGATTACATATATTTCTCGGTAAAAAAATTAACAAGAAAGAAGTAAATATTGAAAAATACATTTGATTAATTTTTAAATAAAAGTAGTAAAGGCAAATGGCGATGTGATATTGTTATTTACAAGAAATTCTTACAAAAAAAATAAAATGGGTCATTTGACCCGTCGTGGTAGGTTTAGTGTTAAAAAGAAAGATTGAAAAGATATTTTCTCTCAAAATAGTCCTATTTGTTTTTTGAACTATACCATCCTTTCCATTATACATGGTGTGGGTACTTATTTTTGGTGATCCTTTGAAGATCCTCATAGACTTTCACGGCATTGGTGAGGGCCGTTACCCCGGTGTGTCAGATTCTTACTGATTAAAACTACCGGGGTGTTCCTCTAATCATAAAATACTGGATCTGGCTAATGAGCGCAACCGCAGCCCGGGGCGACAGGCCCCCTACACTCTAGGTCCTAGAGGGAGGCAATGCCGTGCAGTGTAAGATAAGAGTAGTCACCACCTCTCCACCGCCAAGTGGGGCGTAAGAACACACACACACCAATGGTATAGCCACTATAAATAAAAAAAAGGCATTTATTTCTCGATCAACAATATCCAATAAAAATTATACAATTAATATTATGACGAATTACTTTAAAACAATATGTTTTTTTTTTACATAAAGTAACAAAAATTAACAATTATATAGTCAAATTAAATTAAAAAAAAAAAAAAATATATATATATATATATATATATATATATATATATATATACATATATAATAATCAATAATTACTGTATAGCATAAAGTTTCTCTTTCTTTTTACTGTACGTGGTTATTTAAAAGTTCTAGCAATTTTTTAATGATCCTACAGTACAGTGTGAATGAAAACCCCTCTTCGGGTATAGGCCTCCTCCAAATAGCCACTATAATAGCCACAATAATACGATAGCCACTATGCCGAGTAATAATAATAGAAAAAATATATATTTGGAAGCCATTTGTTCCCCATATGTTTAGTTTAGCAACCAATGCAACCTCGTTCTTGATAAAACAAATGATACTTTTGACATTGTAAAGAAAATTATACATTAACGATTGTATAAACGAAACCAGCCGCTTTTATTTAATCCTAAACCGTCTCATATTACTTGTTCCTGAAATGGAAACCATAAAAAAAGTTTTTAAGATATTTTTTGGTCAATTGTTAAACACAATCGAAGCTAGAAATAATAATGGTAGATAGTGCTAACAAATATATTGACATATTTTAAAATTACTACGTCTTATTTAGCATTTCCTTCCGAAGTCGCTGTTCCAGATTCAAATACATTCTTACTAACACTTATATGAATCACTTTACCAAAACTGACAAAGAACGAAACAAAGGAACAAAAGTGGTGTTCCGGAACACTTGTAAAGGACAAAGTTCCGCACGTTTGTATGAAATTTTGCGGAATAATGCAGTAAAATAAATATTACGTATTCTACGCCAGCGCGTTGTGATGCGTGAAGGCAATGAACTCCAAATGCACTTTGCACGCCATGTCGTGTGTCACTGAAAAATCCCTTGTTTAGTTTATCGTCATCATATTGCCTAATCCTAGTGGAATTCCTAGCTTCTTAGCTTCCTTTGAGCGGTCTCAAAAGTTTACTATTTCGAGTACTTACTTGTCATTAGTTAATTTTGCATTGAAATAAAGGAATTTTTATCACCGTTTAACTTTTATATTTTGCTTCATAGCGAGTGTTCTGAAGAACTGTATAACCTCATCCCACTCTTTCCCTCGCATATCAAACCCACGTCATTTTACGATGGCATCTATTTCGGCTAGAACTAAGAAATTCTTCAACATTTCTTTTTCTTATACTTTGGCCGCTCCTTGAATTTGTGTAATGATCTTCCGGCGAGCTCGTTCCTATGTTTCTATGATATTTTGTTGTTTAAGCGAAGCATGTACAGATATCTATACAATCTGGCATGGTTGTATGACTATCGGTAATGAATTGGCTTTTGATATTCGGTTTTTGGATTATTTTATTCTTTTTATTAGAGTGATCACTATAAAAATACGATAATCATAAGGAAATACCGTAAATAAAAAGGCCCCTGTCTCAGCAAGTGCTGCAAAGAATACAATCTGCATTATTGGTATTCTGATATGACCTTTCGGACGACACCTCAAATTACAAAATGTAGTCAAAATCAGTCACGTACGATGTTTTAACACACCGTCAGAATATTCGGATTTAATATTCTTGCTTCTGAATACATTTTATATCAGGCTTAACAGAATATTAGGAAAGCATTTAATAAGGTTTATATGGTAGCCATTTTCGACGTAGTTAGTAGCACTTTTCCATTTTAGTCTTAATTCTCATTCGTTAATTAATATTTCTTTATGATTTGTTAAGAAATATAATTATTTACATTTTTAATAGTTGAACGAAGGTACAAATTATTACATTCTGAAATATGAAATATCTTCCTTATCTATAAAATCACTCTATATACAATATATCGTTGATTTCAGAATACGGTAGGATAAATCAGATATTACACAATTATTAGCTTTTTCTTTACATTTATTCTCGAAAATATTGTAAATACTTCGACGTAACATATATTAATTAGAGTGACCAGTGACACAATTATCTCGTCGAAGGTATGCTATCGCAACTTCACAACAAAGGTTCTTACTATTTCATTTGTGCTTTCATCTACATCTATGTACGTATAATACAGGTTAAGGATAATAATGTTTTATTAAGGTGGAGGAATAAGGAAAATAATTTGGCTTCAAATAGCACCGCAATCTTAATACAATATTTTACAAAGAAATATTTTCTGAATATCTCTAAGATTACAAAGTAAAGTATTTCAATAACACTCCAATTGAAATAACTAGGGTACAGGTACAAAAATAAATTCCATTTCACCGTTTCTTTGGTTGGCAGCTATTTCTCTTCCAATAGGAGTTGGCAAATAAGTTATTTTAAAACTTTTGTTATAAAACCGTATAGCAAATTGTGAATATAAAAAGCGACAAGTTGATTAAAACTGTCTAAAAATGACCGCATACAATTTTCGTGATTAAACTAATTTTAAGCTGAGTAGTCATAATTAAACAATTTGTTTTTTGAAATATACCTTATTAGCATACTAAAGTACCTTAGAGGAAAAGACCTAATAGATTAACCTAGATCTCTCGGAGTGTCAAAAATTTTTAGTTATCATATTTCTGCGTAAACATTTACTGTTTGCTAGCAAAGAGTTAATTCAGACATACCAACTGAAAATTTTAAATTCTAATAATAATAAGAAGAATATGTCGTCAGCTGTATCCCTTTTGCGCTTATGTGTTGTGCCCAACATGACCAGTAGCGCAACTGATCGTCGTTCTCAAGAAACATGACATTTTTATTAGATGCCATGCGAGTTTCCGCATGATGTTTTCTTTCACTGGTGAAAATGTAGAAGATAGAGATGTTACGTAATCTGGAAAAACTGGGAGGTAAGTGTCGGGTAACATACGAACATTCGAATGGCTGCCCGTGGCAACCGGCCCAATATCCATTAGGCTACCACAGGCACAATCGAATCCTATCAGTGTTCGAATCCAAATTAAATAGTTAATAGTAAACGCGTAGAAAATTTTAATATTAGTGAGCAAATATTAAAAATAAACTTTTCGTCGTTACAAATGGCAATTTAATTTAATGAAAATATATTTTCGCAGTAAATTGGGCAATAAAACACTTCACTGATAATCTTATCCGTGGCCTTAACCGACTGATATAAAAAGCCCTCTGTCTGAGATCATTCGCCAATATTGTCGAACATGTCCGGGTTCACAGTCGCTTTTGTATTTTTATGTGTGCACGCTTCTACACACGCGAACACCTTACGTCAGAGCAATGCGAAACAAGATTTGGAAGATTACATAATAACTAAGAAATCAGAGATCAATCCAAGATATAGGTTGCATTATCATATCGCGCCCCCAGTCGGTTGGATGAACGACCCAAATGGTTTTTCGTACTTCAAAGGAGAGTATCACATGTTCTATCAATTTTATCCGTATGATAGTGTATGGGGACCCATGCATTGGGGTCATGTGTCAAGCAATAACTTAGTCGATTGGAAGCAACAACCAACAGCTCTATTGCCTGATGATGAGATGTGCTTCTCCGGAAGCGCTGTTGTTGATGAAGATTCTTTGATTTTGATGTACACAGCTCATGTTATAACAGATACTGATCCGTTTTTCAACCAGACGCAGTACATAGCGTACAGTGAAGACGGTATCGAATTTACTAAGTATGAAGGTAATCCCGTTTTATCATCTGCTCCTAATAGTTCTCCAGACTTCAGAGATCCGAAAGTATGGAAACATGGTAATCACTGGTACGTTGTTATTGGCAGTAAGACTGACGATGAGAAAGGTAGAGTCTTATTATATAGATCTTTGGATTTAAAAAGCTGGGAGTTTTTAAGTGTACTGGGGGAGTCTGAAGGGGATATGGGCTATATGTGGGAATGTCCAGATTTCTTCGAATTGAATAGAAAGTATATTCTTCTTTTCTCTCCTCAAGGGATGGCACCAAAAGGCGATAGATACAAGAATACTCATCAAACTGGATACTATATTGGCGATTTTAACTACGAAACTTTCGAATTTGTTTACGATAAAGTATTTCAGGAATTAGATTATGGTCATGACTTCTACGCTACCCAAACTAATGAGTTTGATGGACAACGAGACGTTGTTGGCTGGTTTGGAATGTGGGATGTTCCTCATCCAGAAGATGTCGATGGTTGGGCTGGTGCCTTAACCATAATAAGAAAGTTGGATCTTGTTGGTAATCGTATTCTGATGAAACCAGTTGAAGAAATTATTCAATTGAGACAAGACCAAGTTTTAGTGGGGGATTTCCAAATGAACCAAGTAATTGAATTAGAGAAAACAGGCGAAATTATCATCGATGCTGATTTGGAGTCGAACATAGAGCTGTTAATCACAGGAAAAGAAGGAGGCGATGAAATTCGATTGAAATGGGACCCAAATGTCAGGAAAGTGGTTGTAGATAGATCAGGTGACATCAGGCAAGTAGAATGGAATCCCCTTGGTTCACATTCTTGGAGGTTTTTCCTAGATGCGAGTTCTTTGGAACTATTCTGTGGTGATGGTGAAGTGGTGTTCAGTTCGCGTGTGTATCCAAATGGTGATTGGAGAATAACTAATCTAAGTTCACAAACGCTTCAGGCAGACGCTTATAAACTAAGAAGAAGCGTGCCAGAATAGTTTATTTTAATATAATGCAATATTTATGTTTATAAATAAAAAGATGTTTGTGTCTCATTTTTAACATTGTTTTTTATTTATTGGTTTTGTAAGACTTATTTTAAGAACACTAATATATATACATAAATCACATTTCCTTTGGCAGTTTTAAAAATAATAACGCAATTGTAGCGATAATTATTTGGAAAAATTAGTTTGATAATATATACTGCAATCTACAAAAACGTAATGCACTTGCAAACACTGAAATATAATATATGAAATACGAATTTAGACACTAATAAAACATTAGCCTGGTCGCCAAAAAAGCTTTTTTGAACCAGATGTTTATAATAAATTCACGTTTTATTAAATTTAACAAATTCATACTATAAGTTACACTTTTACGGGTTTAATACGCGAATTAATTTATTTTTAATTAATATTCGGCGTGTTGGCCTGGTGATGGTCACGAGCAGACTGACGCGCCGTGGAATCTTCGTCAGGGGCGGGAAGCTATTTCCCCTACCCTCTTTATCTATACTAATATTATAAAGCTGACGAGTTTGTTTGTTTGAACGCGCTAATCTCAGGAACTACTGGTTCGAATTGAAAAATTCTTTTTGTGTTGAATACCCCATTTATCGAGAAAGGCTTTAGGTTATATAACATCACGATGCAACTATTAGGAGCGAAAAAAAAATAGTGGAAAATGTAAAAAAAAACGGGGAAAATTATTCATCCTTGAAGGCTTCCATTGCGTGCGCTGCGAAAACGGTTCAAGATACCAAAAATATATGTATGGAAGAATTATTCCTCTTGAAATGATCTAAAAAATGTCCGCGACAGTATATGTCTATCTTTTAAGATTAACTCACTAGAACCGTTTTTATGGTAATCAAATTTGGTCGAAATTAATGCATTATTTGTTAAGAGTTGTATCAACGTAATAATATTAATCTTTATCCAAATAAATGTGTTGTTGATTAAGAGTATTTAATTGTAAACAAAATTGTCTTTGACATCACTTAATATCAATGAACATCTTAGAAGATATTACAATAACTTATATAGCAAAACACCGTTTGCCGGATCAGCTAGTCCTTGATAATTTGGATAGTCGTCATACACAACATTCACAATATGAGTATGTTTACGAGGTGACACCAGCCCCATTTAATCATAAAATCACTAAACATCGTATAGGATACCATCTTTATGTGGTGGATGATCCTTATATCTACACGGAAAGATTCGCTTCTGCATTCATCATGTGAACGGCTAAGGAGTGGAATATGCTCCCAGCGACCATATTTTCAGGTTGTTGTAATTTGGGAACCTTTAAGAGACGAGGGAATAGACATTTGTTGGGCGGAGACGGTACATCGACGTACTCTTCTTCACCTTCCATCAGGTGTGATTAATGTTAAGTATCCGTCTGTAAATTATATTTAAAAAAAAACTATCGATAGGAATTTGCTTACAAGCTCACGCCGATTTTCAATGTAAATGATAAGTTTATTTGGTTTAAAATTAATATTCGTGAAATATTTTTCCTCAAGAAAACAAAGCACTTCACTAATAATCTTATCCATGGCCTCAAGCGGTTGATATAAAAGCCCACTCGCGGAGAGCGTTCGCCAATATTATCGAATATGGCAGGTTTGATAGCTGTTTTTGTATTTTTATACGCACTCACGCTTGCACAGTCGAACATCATACGTCAGAACAATGTGATTCAAGATTTAGAAGATTACATCGCAAACAAGAGACTGGAGATAAATCCAAGATACAGATTGCATTATCATATCGCACCCCCAGTTGGTTGGATGAATGATCCCAATGGCTTTTCATATTACAAAGGAGAGTATCATATGTTCTACCAGTTCTATCCGTATGACAGTATATGGGGACCAAGATACTGGGGTCATTTCTCAGGTCCTAATTTAGTTGATTGGAAATATCAACCTACTGCCCTGCTGGCTGAAGAGGAAATGTGCTTCTCTGGAAGTGCTGTCGTTGATGGAGATTCCTTAGTTTTGATGTACACGGCCCGTATTTCAACAAACACGGAACCGTTTTATAATGAGACGCAGTGTCTAGCTTACAGCAGTGATGGTGTTGAATTTACTAAATATGAAGGTAATCCCGTATTACCGTTTGCTCCAAATAATTCTCCAGATTTTAGAGATCCCAAGGTATGGAAACACGGTGATCACTGGTATGTTATTATTGGCAGTAAAACTGAAGATGAGCGTGGAAGAGTTCTGTTATACAGGTCTTTAGATTTAATAAGCTGGGAGTTCTTGACAGTTTTAGGAGAGTCTAATGGTGATATGGGCTACATGTGGGAATGCCCAGACTTCTTTGAATTAAATGGAAAGTTTATTTTCCTTTTCTCGCCGCAAGGGTTGGAGCCAAAAGGAGACCGATACAAAAACACTTATCAGACTGGATATTATATTGGAGATTTCAACTACGAGACATTCGAATTTTTGTCCGACTTAGAATTCCAGGAGTTAGATTACGGTCACGATTTCTATGCCACTCAAACAAATGAGTTTAATGGAAAGCGATATGTTGTTGGTTGGTTAGGTATGTGGGATGTTCCGTATCCAGAGGATGTCGACGGTTGGGCTGGAGCCTTGACTATTATAAGAGAGTTGGATCTTGTTGGTAATCGTATATTGATGAAACCTGTCGATGAAATGATTCAATTGAGACAAGATCAAGTATTATCTGGAGATTTATACATGAATCAAGTGATCGAATTAGAGAAAACAGGAGAAATTATAATTAACGGAGATTTAGATCAGAAGATAGATCTGTTAATCACAGGAAAAGAAGGAGGCGATGAAATTCGATTGAAATGGGACCCAGATGTCAGGAAAGTGGTTGTAGATAGAGCAGGCGACGTTAGGCAAGTAGAATGGAGTCCCCTGGGTTCACATTCTTGGAGGTTTTTCCTAGATGCGAGTTCCTTGGAACTATTCTGTGGTGATGGTGAAGTGGTGTTCAGTTCGCGTGTGTATCCAAATGGTGATTGGAGAATAACTAATCTAAGTTCACAAACGCTTCAGGCAGACGCTTATAAACTAAGAAGAAGCGTGCCAGAATAGTCTTTTAGGCATTTAACCGTGACATATTTCCATAATTTATTTTTGATTCATGATGAATGACTTGTCTTCTCTGTAACAAATATTAAGTAAATATAGAGATGTTAAACTAGTTTTTTTTTGTGTAATATGTTAGGATAAATAAATTTAAATGTGTAGTTTGCAATAAAAATGTAAATATATTTGAGGAAATATTTATTATCATTCCTTTTGGTTTTATTTAAATAGATTTAGCCAAATATTTGTTAGAATTCAGCAGTATGGGTCGTTTTTGTCCAGTATTTCAAACAGTGGATTACGCTCCAAGACGTATACAGGTTCGTGTAATATGGGAGTCTTGAAACAAGGAGTGAAACGGTTTTTTTTTTGGCGAATGTGTTCCATTATCGTCCTCAGCATCGCTTTCCGTTAGATGTGACTGATAAAGGATAATATTATTTATAATAAAGAAGAATTGTGATTAAATATGCGATATAGGAGGTAACTGTTATATGAATATTGAAGGTAGCATTAATAGAAAACAGTGGTATTCTAGGATAAAATGAATTCATTATTTTACTTTGGATATTTGCAAAATACATTGATTTATATTATGTTATAAAAATCCAATCCGACCCGTGAAGGTGTCACTTGGTATCGATATTGGATTCTATTTAAGTTTTCCCGTTTAATTAAATAGCATAAATAAATATCAATAAAAAAACACATTTTCAGGAATTCGCCTCCTGCGTCTGATTTTCCAACATCTTATGACAGGGGAATTTTATAAAAACGAGTGAATCGGTATTTGTGTGGTGAACGCACTTCATCATCGGTCTCATCATCACATTGAGATTGAGGTCAAGCGCAAGCCTGCCTGTGATAAAAAAAATCGATGGAATTATATCAATTATACAAAAATTTTGCTTGAAATGATTATTATCATAGCAAAAGTACTTCTTCCTCGTGAACGAAGTCGCGGGTATAGCTAGTAAAATATTAAAATAATATACTGATGAAAATATAGGAACGAAAGTATGTTGTGCATTACATAATAATTTAAGATAAGTGAATACTGATAAATACTTAACTATCGAGAAACCTTTACGATAACAGAATGAAAAGACATCTTTGATCTGCCACTAGATAAACAAATCTTGATAATTCTATCCTTGAGGTAAAACAGATAGATGGTAAAGCAATTATATTTAAAATAAATTATGAAAAATAAAGAAATTTGTTGAACTGAAATTCGAATATAGCGCACCAATTTAATTAGAACTAAAGATAGAAATTTGCAACAAAAGCCCAAGTGCGCTAGAAAACTTTCACAAGATACATTACTGAACAATTGGAGGATATGATTTCCCTCGTGAACGATTTACTCGAGTTCAGTTTATTTTATAAGCGGAGAATTATTAATCAAACTTTTACGTCGCTTCCCCAGTCAATCGGTCTGAGTTGCTGGCAATTCAGTCAGCGAATATATTTATAGCATTCCATCCAATGGTGACCTTTATTGGGAGTCGAAGCTGCTCGCGTCCGTAGGCTTTACCCTAGTTTCCCTACACGTGACTCCTGGGTGGTGCTAAACGAGCAGCAGCGAGGTGGCAGGGCGTCGGTGCCCGTCTGGATCGCGACCACAGTACATGTAGTGACCAGTTTCTGCTTGTCGCGTTTCGGGATCATCTTGTGTATATCCAGTAGCGCATATACCTAGAGACCTTCAGTCGCGGTATATGTGGGCCGACATGACGATGTTGACTGTCAATAGATTTTCATCCTTTGATAGTCGCTTTCGTTTTTGGACTACACTGTACTTACCATCAGGTACTCTGTAGTCACTATGTCGAGCCAGTGTAAAAAAAAGACTTTCATTCCTCAAGTAAGTACGAATTTGGACACCACATGCTCACCGGTGAAGGAAAACATCGTGAGAAATCCCGCATGGCATGTAATAGGTTTGTCATGTGTACCAGTGTTGCGCCAGTCCCTCTGGAAGTCCTCGGTGTCCCCAGGGGCTGGCGCAAACGCGAGTGAAGGATCGCTCCAGAGGTTATAGCCGGTGCAAGTCCGGCACACCGGGGTAGTTGCTCTCACCACTCCTCTGACGGTCTGTTAAGGATTTCTTGTAGGTCACCAAAAAAATGTGTACCAGTGCCGTGAGGACGGCGATCAGCTGCGCTACTGGTCACTTTGCTCACGACACATAGGCAAAAAGTGTATACAGCGACTAATGTATCTGTGTGCTCAGCCTGAAAGGTATATAGCGTGAGGATATATGATTCATTCCTCAAAAGGAAACAACAGAACTTTTATCAGATCACTTCGATGTCGATCTTTTATTTTTAAACTGACTCGACACAGTGACTGCAGCACACCTGATGGTAAGCATAGTGCAGTCAAAAAAACGCCAACGACTATCGACAGGTAAGAAAAAACCCATCGGCAGTCGCAGCGATCATGCCGGCCTGCACAAATATCTCTTCACGCTACGCTTAAAGGATCCCATATCATAGGATACGGTATCCCATATCTTTTTGTTACGACCCCTGTTTTTTCAGAAACGCGTACATATATCAAATTGTAGCTCTGTAAATTATATTTTCATACACATCGCGCGTGATGGTAAGCACAGTGCAGCCCAAAAAAATACTATGACTGTCAACAATAAAGAAAAACAAATCGATAGTAACAGTGATCATACCGGCCTGCACAAATATCTCTTCATGTTTCATTTGAAGGATCCAATATCATAGTCCGGTGGGAACACGCTCGCCGGATGTCTAATCCACAGCCCATCACTCGGCTGCAGTAAGAGTCAGAGAACTTCCCGGTCCTAGCCGGGAATTAGGAATAGAGTTACCGTATAGCCGTCATTAATTTCTTGTAAAATATAATAAATTGATATCTTTTTTGTAACAATGATTTTTTAGAACCGAATAGCTAAAATATTCACATATTGGTTTGGCTTTTAAACCTATTTGCACAAGGAACTGTAACTAATTTTCCTTATTTGTGATGTCATACCTAAAGCTGTGTGAATAATAAACATTATTTTTTTTCTTTCTATGGCCTGTGTCTTGCTAGAGTTGCTTTTTCTATTAGTTGTGTGTGTAAATTGTGAAGAGACATTTCTGCAGGCCAGCATGATTGCTGCGACTACCGATTGGTTTTTTCTTACCTTTCGATAGTCGTTGGCGTTTTTTAGACTTTACCATGCTTACCGCGGTGTTTTTTAATTGAATAGGATAAAATAATACCCATCCTAAAGAAAAAGAACAAGCTTACAAGTTTTTTACAGAAACACGCAATTTTAAGAAAAACGAGAGTCTGAATTAAAACTTTAATAAAAAAATCAATTAATCACTTTTTTAAAGTTAACATACACCATAACCAGAGATGGGTACAATGTAATCTGATTAATGATGAACGATTACAAAATGTAGTCGTAATTTTAATTTTCTTGCTCTGTAATCATGATTAGATCCATTTAAAACATTAAGAAATCATAAACGTGTATACAATCTGGGATTTTATAGTGATTAAAATATAAATGAGCAAAATGCAGTTATATTAATGGTAAAAAACGTAAAATGTAATCGTTAATTATTTTCATTAATATGATTACATTTTGCCCATCTATGACCATAACATTGGGACCCCCAAAGCGATCAATTTCGTCAATGCAAATTGCGTCAATCTTTAAATCATTCCTTTCTTGTCTCCATACCCTATAATGATGATCATTACTAAATTCTTGATCGGTTGATTACTAACACGAGAACCTGTCACCTGAAACAAATGAGCTCGTAGGCTTATTGGCGACGATACTTTGACTAAGGTTAAAATGCAGAGCATCGAGCATCGACGTAGAGTTGCCTGCCTCGCGGTCTTTTACCGGTTGCACGGTGGAGAGAGTTCTCAGGAGCTGCATTCTTTGATTCCACCAGCCCCATTCCATCACAAAACCACTAGGCATCGTGTCAGATACCAGCCGTATGTGGTGGATGTTCCTTATATCCGCGCGAAAAGATTCGCTTCTACATTAATTATCCGAACAGCTAAGGAATGGAATATGCTTCCAGCGGCCATATTTCCGCGGTCTTATAGGGAGTCTTTAATAGAAGACTGAATAAGCATTTGTTGGGCGGACGTGGTCCATCATCGGACTCATCTTCACCTTCCACCAGGTCTGATTGAAGTCAAGCGTTCGCCTATAAATTAATAAAAAAAAAAGGATTTGCAGGGACCGGGCAGTGACTGCGCGCTCTCTGCGTGCAATTAAGCGTATTTACCGATCTTCCTGCGCTGTGACTGGATCGGGTCTGCCTAATCTAGACCTTCTGCTCATTCTTCCAGTCTCTTGAAAGCCATTCATGCTTTTTGAATCGCTCTCCGTGATAATTCTAGCTGTGATGCTAAAGATCGTTGCGAATGGTCTGCTTGAATGAGTGTTATGGCCCTAGCTGTAGTAGTTACATCCATAAGTAGTCAAACACGCGGCATTGTTTTCTTGAATTTTTGATCTACGCTCCAACAATATAGGTAAAAACTAAACGATCCTCGGCAGAACACAATGTTAAATAAACTTAAATCCTTGTTAAAAGAGGGTCAAATGAAGTTGAGGAAAAAAGCTAATGCAGTCGCTTAAAGTACTATTACAAGGGAAATACTAAAAAATAAAATGTTCAAGAACACTTAAGGCTTGTCTTTACACAGTTTTCCTCATGGGTATACGTAATATTAAAAAAAACACATATAATTACGAAATTCACAAGTGACCTTTGATATTTTTGAGAAGAAATGAAAAAGATACATTTCAAATGCCACTATATTTAAAATTGTAGACCACTTGAACAAAAGGAATGAAAAATAAAATACGAGCAACACACGAACAAGAATAGTAACAAAAAGAAAAACACTAATTTAATTTGCGAAAATATAAAACAGAGGAAAAGAAAAACAAATAAACAATAACCTATTCCACAATCTTTTTGTATATATGTATGTTTGTTTGAGCTTCAAAATATTATCGTTAAATATATCAAACCAGTAGATATCGACATGACATGTATACAAGAATGAATCAAGGTAAAAAGGAAGATAAATCCTGTTTAAACCGAGACAAACCTCGCAAAATGTAATAAAACAATTAATCATATAATCCAAACAAGCATGCATAAAGTAAAGTATAATCTCTCCCAAAGGATTTTCGGTCAGTTTTCACTGAAGCCGCTAATGTATAGAATGTGGAATAATTCCGTTTAATCCCTCATTTGACCACGAATACTAATGAATAAGACGAACACGACCCTAAGGTTGGAGTCGGCCTGATTTCAAACACGCTGCGAATAATTTTGAATATAATATATTAAGAATTGACACGAGCCCAAATTCAGGTGTTTCGGTTTATATTATACCCTGGTGTGATTAAAATGAATTTAAATGGCGATGGATGCTCAAAATTGTGTAGATTAGATATAAAACAATTGAACTGAGACTTTAGTCATAATTTTTAATATTCATAAACTTAGAATATCATATTTACAATATTTCATAGCAAAACGTTATAATTACAAATTTGAAGAATTGATTTATAAGTATAATTTTATATCCTAGTGCGAATAAATAAGGGAATTGTTTATATTTACTTTAATAGCGTGTGATTACTAATGAAAAAAAACACATTAGATTCATTCTAAAAGGTTTTATAGTCATAAATCATCATACAAGAGGTTTTTTCTCCTGACACGGCACAGTAATACATCACACCTGATGGAAAGCATGGTACAGTCCAGAAAACGATAATGACTATCAATAGTTAAGAAAAACCCACTAGTAGTCGCAGCGAATATGCCTGCACAAATATGACTTCACGCTTCGCTTAACCCATATCACAAGGCGGAGGGAACACGCTCGCCGGAAGACTATTCCACAGCCCAACGACACGGCAAACGTAAGACTTAGAAAACTTCTTAGTCCTAGCCGGGATGTGAGTTACCGTATAGCCGAAACTTCGTAAGCCTGTGCGCGTTCTATTGAGGAAGGGAGGGGTGGAACGAGGTTAAATAACTTCTCAGAACGCTCGTTGTGATATAAACACTACAAAATGCTTAGTGAGGCAATATTTCTGCGCAGTTGTATCAGCTCAAGATGCTTGGTCACGTTAGGAGCATTCATAATACAGATAGTACTTCGCAACCTATCTAGAACCTCAAGTAAGTACTGTCAAGTAAGTAAGAAGTAAGTTCAATGCAGGTCCTTAACTGGGCCTTTTACAATAGGAACAGTTGATCCGGCGTGGAAAACCATCGCACTCGTTATAAATGTATTTTTCATTTTTTTTACACTGGCTTGACTTAGTGACTACAGAATACCTGATGGTAAGTATATTATAGTCCAAAAACGAAAGCGACCATCAAACGATGAGAATCCCTTGATAGTCTACATCGTCATGTCGGCCCACATATACCACGACTGAAGGTCTCTAGGTGTATGAGCTACTGGATATACACAAGCTGATCCCGAATCGCGACAGATCAAAGCGAGTCACTATGACGGGCTTTACGTTTGTGTACTGTGGTCATGACCCAGTTCGGGCAATCGCCCTACCACCAAAAAAAGTCATTAATTAGTCATATATTTAATCAGACAAAATGAAGACAAGTATTACAATGTTGCAAAAATTGGACAAATAGAATAAATTATACATTTATTTAATAGACAAGAGATTGAATAGATCGTTACCAGATAAACCAATTTTCTAGACTATGTTTATGCTCAAATAGTAGATACAAAAATTATTAAAAAACAAATACATACAGCTAAACATCAAATAGTACAATTTAACGTTTAGAAAATCAATTTTACTGACGCTTTATAATAATATACATGTAGTTAGTATATTTACTTGTAATCTACGTGGGCTCTGCTAAGCCACTTAAGCGATTACTTAAGTGGAGGTTAGTGTTATAGCCAATTAAATTTTAGTTATTGCCTACAAATTGTGTTCTAGGCCTTATTTATATTTATGATGTTCCCGAAAATGTATATGTTGTATCAGCATTAGTAAAAGCTATAAAAATATCTGATATTTTAAACGTTAATTGCATTTGAACTATGTCAATAGATGAAACAAGTCACCAGGATGGTTGGTGGAGACTTGTCGCTGCTCGTTTGCGCGATGCTTGGCAGCGACAAGGCACGGCAGGCGGTCCTCACGTACTGTGAGGAAGTCATGGTGAGGAAGGAGGCGGCGGAGAGGAACAGGAAGGCAATAGCCGGTCCTGACAATTCAATCCGCTGCCCACGGAGGACAGGACAAAGGAGGAGGGCCTTCACCAGAGGCTTTCCTCCTTAAAACCGGATACGATGCCTGGGCGGTGCGCTCGAGGGAGAGTGCAGCAAAACTTATACAGGCGAGAGCGGTGTGTGACATGTTTCCGCACGATATTGAGGTGTGCGAGGGGTGGCTCCTTACGACACTCCTCGCAGTGCAGAGATGCGGCCCTACAAAAGGGATGAGACGTTGCCAAGGGTCGGAGAAGAGGATGACACTGTACCTCTGGCCTCGGTCAGACGGGAAGAAGGAACACCCCAGGGGCTTTAGTCAGTGCTAGTCCGACACACCGGGGGGCAGCCCTCACCGCCCCCTGAGCTCCGCTAGGGATTTCCCACGGGCTATCAAAAAAAAAATGAAACAAGTCAGTCCCCTTAAAAGATCAATTCAATTTGGTACTTTATAATTTTAGCAATCATGGTGATTCTGTGCAATTAATATTAGGTTTTTAAAACTATTTTTTTATTTTTGTAGTTATGATATAATACAATTGATAAAACTTTAGACTCAACAATCAAGAAAGATTAAAAAAAAATGTTTCCAAGTAAATTATCATCAAATTATAAGCCATACTTCTTCTTGATCATATCAGAAGCTTTTTCAGCCAGCATCACAATACTTGCAAACGGAGCAACACTCAGTGGATTGGGAATAACACTTCCGTCTACCACTCGCAAACCCTTGACGCCTTTCACATATAGATACTTATCTACCACCGAACCCATTGCACAGGTTCCGACATAGCTACGTCTGGACACGGCCAGACATTTCACGTAACACTTCCAAAATTCATCACTCTCATATTCAAATTTCTGGCAATCTGGTAGCGGAGGATCTAGCCTAACAGCTTTATATTTTTTAAACACTTTTGTGTTTGTCAGGCGAATGTAATCTTTAATGTACTTAACAAAGTCATCTATATCTTTTGGATCTGTGTTATGGTTGCTTCGAACCAGTGGAGGATCAATATAGTTGGTACTCTGCAGCAAAACTTCGCCCCTTGATCTAGGATATGGATTAGTAACAATTGAAAATAGAGCTCCATTGCCCGTCCCAATACCATTAATGTCTTTCTTGTTACAAAAAGAGAAGAATGAATTAGTAACTTTATCGTTGTAACCATAGGGTAATGTACTGTACACTAAATTATATTTTTGAAAGTTATAAAACGTAAAAGCCTCATAATCTGCTTCACATTGAGACTCATTTAAAGATACCCAACCAACTACTGTCGAAGCAGGAAATTTATGAGGGTTCTTAGGCTCCTTCTCTAGTGGCGCACCATAGAATTCGTATACTACGCTAACAGTTGATGGGTCTATGAAATTCTTGCCAACAGGTAAGTCGGCGATCAATTCAATACCCATATTTTTAATGTGCCCTTCAGGACCTACACCCGAGAGCATCAAGAGTTTTGGTGTATTTATAGCACCAGCTGACACTATTATTTCTTTTCTTATGTTGTATACATAAGTTTTTTTGTTTTTTGCTACAACTTGAATTGATGTTGCTCTGTTTTTATCATCAAAGATAATTTTCGTTGCTATTGTATTTTTCAAAACGTGTAAATTTGAATACTCCTTGATAGGTTTAAGATAAGAGTAGGCAGTGTGCTGTTTTCGTCCTTCTCCTATGTTAAACATTGCTGTCGTGTAGCATGTAGGCCTGTCTATGTTTTTATTCGTACTTATTGGATAACCAAGTTCTTCAAACGCTTTTAATAATTTAATGGCCATTGGAGATTCATCTTTTGATAAAATTATAGGGCCCTTATAACCGAAATAGTTGCTATCTGGAGAATTTTCGATCTCTAAGTTCTTTAGGTGTTGGCTTTTGATGAAATAAGGTAATACACCAACTCCATTCCAAGAAGAGTCATTAACAGCGTCAGCCCAAGAGGTGTAGTCTGCATTACTTCCTAAGTTATAGAGCATGTAGCCTCCTGCACCGGATCCACCGAGCATTTTGCCAAGACTCAAATCGAATTTCTTCGATGGTAGACAACTTGTTTTCGGATTGCCAGTCGCCGCCCTGTATTTCCAATCTACGGAAGAATTTTGCGTGTATCCCACTAACCTCGGGTACTGAAAATTGATTATAAAACATTAATCTAGTTGCAGAGTCAGACTTTCCATTTCAAAGTTGATATTGTAAAGTAATTAATTAATATGGTATTGCTTTATTAAATAAAATGATTTTTAGTGCCTGAAATTATTATTATATATATAAAGAACATTTCTGCTTACAGAAGGCCTTGAATATCTAATAATTAAACCATTATTGCACATAATTATATTAGAACTTAAATACATAATCGTGATTATGATAATATTAATGTGTCTGAAAGAGCACGATATGCTTTAAGGGAACTAGTTTTGCTTACGATACTAGTAGGTTAATTAAACGATTGAAATAATATGCCCTAAAACTTTTGTCGTTACTAGCTTACGCTCTAAATAAACTTTGTTAGTTTGGTTTTAATCGAAATTTATAAATTTATTTTTCTTTACGCTCGCATATAGGTACTAAAAGCAAGTTTCCAAGTGTGGAGAAAATATTTTTTTTAGTAAATCATGAAATTTAAATAAACTTGCATCAGCTTGAAATGGTGGATCTCCTCCTGCTTCGATCAATAGAACATTTGTTTTCTTGTCTTCAGCAAGTCTTCTAGCAACCACACAGCCAGCGGTACCTCCTCCAATAATTGCAAAATCGAAGATAGATTCATCTGCGTATATGAAATAAGTGTAAAATTTTCAATCAATTTTGAATTTTATTATTGGTCGTCACTAGGACATCATCGCATCTGATAGTAAGCGTAGCGCTATCCAAAAACGACAGTGATTGCCCAAGGGTCAGGATTTATTGACTCACAGTCACTATCGTTATGTCAGATTCAATATAAAACAACGAAAGGTCTCTGGGTGTATGTGAGTTGGATATTTACGAGCTGACTTCTGAATGTGATAATCTAAAACGAGTCGCTACGCCGGGCTTAATAGTATGGTCGCAGTTCAGTCCAGTACATACACCTGACCTTCCAATGACCAGGGAAATTTTTTCAATTAGACCTGTGTGTATAGCTCGTACTTTCAGTCTAGCCAAACAGACAACAAAAATACTAATACGGACTTTTAATGGATTAGAGCAAGGACCAGAATACTTTACCGGGCAGTAGACTTGAGGGTGTCTATTACCCGAATGAGGCGGAGGTGGTGCGGAATTACCCTGCGCATCGCTTGCTAGAGATCTTTAGAGTTGAGCTCTTTACCCCCATGTTTTTAAGAAATTGAGCTTAAAAGACTATTCGCCCGATAGGGTATTGGAGAATACGTATCCCCAGGCCCGGCTAGTAGCGATGCGAGGGACACTCCATGAAATTTTAGTCAGTAAGAGTCTGACACACCGGGCTCAACCACTAAAGGCAGCACTGATGGCTCTATGCAAGATTTTCCATCTGGTTAGCAAAAAGAGACCAAAATATTGTTCCATACAAGGGACGTCTTTGGCGATTACACCAAATAAACATTAATGTGAAAATTCTATGTAAAAACGTCTGAATTTCGAATAATATTATTTATTATCTAATTTTAGTGAATATACAATAAATGCACATTTTGACCATAAAGCCAGAAAGTTTGGTAGTAATCTCGTACAGCTGATGGTTACTGGTAAGATTGATGGAAGACGTCCAAAAGATCGAAGCCCATTAAAATGAACTGATTAAATCTGCGACGCTCTAAACAAAAACTTACACGATGCTCTCCACGACGTAAATAATAGAGAAGTATAGCGTACCACAGTATAGTATCCTAGAAGGTTTACAATACTCAGCTCTTTTTTGGCAAAACAATTTGCTATTGGCCGGGAAAGGCTTTTACAACTTCACCGAGTGAAGAGGGTGAGCATTCCAGGTGCTCAGCTAGTGAGGGCACCCCTGTAAGTACGAGCTTCGTCTTGGGCGGCTAGATAGGTAACGAACTTAACAATGATCTACTAGCGTTTCGGAAGAGACTACCTTGAGAAGAAACGCCGAAAGAAACTCAAGGCTGCGTCGAAATGGAAACGACACCGAGCATTGAGGATAGCGACGCAAGGAGGAAGGAATGCACGTTAAAAATATGAAATGTCTGAGAGGCTATTGAACACTTACTTTTAAGCTTCGCTGGAGGTGGATAGATATACGCAGTCAGCTGTAGCAGTGATATGATATCGAAAGCACATTGCGTCTTCGCGATCTCTATTCTCGTACTCTGGGCGTCCATAGCAACGTATTCCAGTGAATGACATAAAATTATAGGTGTGCAGAACTTATAAAGTAATAGACATGTGCATCGATAATTTTAATTTTATACCAGTTGATTGTAAAAACATAGAGTCGTTAAACGTTATGAACGGTTTACACGATGTTTTTTTTTTACACTGGCTCGACATAGTGACTACAGTGTACCTGATGGTAAGCACAGTGTAGTCCAAATACGAAAGCGACTATCAAAGGATGAAAATCCATTGATAGTCTACATCGTCATGTCGGCCCACATATACCACAACTGAAGGTCTCTAGGTATAAGAGTTACTGGATATACACAAGCTGATCCCGAAACGCGACAAGCCGAAACTGGTCACTATGACGGGCTTTACACCCATGTACTGTGGTCGCGATCCAGACGGGCACCGACGCCCTACCACCTCGCTGGTGTTTTTATGAAAGGTTATTATTTATCCGGGCAGTAAGCTTGAGTGTGTTTGTTATTCACATGGAGCGGTCCGTATATATTTCGTCTGATAGTGGACTTGAAGAGTGGACTCTTTATAGTCGACGCCCTCACGGCTGCTCTGATATGTTTGATTTTTCCTCGAGTTACTAAATAAGGGCTACCAACTTGCCAGCCAAAGGGAGGTGGTAAGTCGCAAAATCGCCTCATAGCAAGGAGTACGTGGTTTGGCATCCCGAAAATTTTAGCTGGTGAGAATCAGGTACACCAACGCCCCTACCCTCAAAATGATCTAGATGGCTTATGACGTCTTTCCTTAGATTAGCAAAAAAGTTAGCTGTTGCAGATCGCTTGGAAACTTTGGATATTTTCGTTAAGTAAAATTGCGTGTGATAGATTAATAAACCTTTTTAATAGATAGATTGCTAAATGACAAATTATTATAGGAAAATTACAATGGTACAAATAATAATAATATATCATAACGCCATTTACCTTTTAGGGTGAGCAGAGCTATATTAGTGGCTTTTTTGACGGTACTTATATTAGTGACCAGGGTAACGGCCGCTACAATTTCACCGGGCTTGAGAGGGAGGTCACTTATGGTGCTTCAGCCAGCAATTTATGGGTTGGGTGGCTACGCAAGGGCACCCTTGTGGGTACGGACCTCGACTTGGGCGGCCAGCCATAAAAACGAATCTAATAATGATCTACTAGCGTTTCGTGAGCGGCTACTTTGAAAAGAAACGCCGAAAGAAACTCAAGGCTGCGTCGGAGTGAAGACATTAGTGGCTGTATCCAATTTACGCTTATATCATGTTCAACTTGACCAGTAGCGTAGCTACTTGCAGTTCTCGCATAACACATGCCAATGCTGTTAGACGCCATGCGGATTTCCTCACAATGTTTTCTTTCACCGGTGAGCATGTGGTGTCTAAATCAATACTAAATCTATATAAATCCAGAGATACGCGCTGGGTTATGAACCTATGACTATGTGTGGCAACGCATATAGTCGATATCGGTCCCTTATCTCTTATTATATTATATAACACAGTTATTATAAAAACAATTTTTGTAAGAACATACTTTTGGAACTAAGCAAAAATCGTCGTGTAAATTAAAACTCGTATTAAAATAAGATTTATTTTTTTATGTTTTAAAGCTACTAAACAATTTATTTCATTCAGCTTTTTATCTCCATAATTTTAAAAATTTCGTTACATATATGCAATATATGTTTTACTCAGCCTGATTTATGATTATTATTTTCCTAATGAATAGTCTCCATTGGTAAGAATTTCAATATGATGTCAGTAGCTTGCATCGTTCGGTTAGGTAGATGGAACATGCAAGTACGCTAGCTAGCTTGTAAAGTGTACACCCTCCATTACCACTCTACCTTTTAAACATAAAAAACCAAAGCAACTCATTGCTTTTTAGTATAATAATTAAGCAAATGCCAACCAGATATAATTATTCTCGCCATATCTATTGTTACAAAGATAAAACATTTTTTTATTGTACGTAACATTTATTACTATTATAGTGTATTAGTTAAATATATTAATATAAAACCATTAACAATATAAAGCTTATTCGGATTGTCTCCATTGGCTGCAGGACAGTCCTTTAGACGTGGAGGCCAAATATCAATAGCAGCCCGCACTCATTCTATGGGAAAATTCTTCACTGCCAATCGTATGGCTTGTTTTAGGTACTCCAAATTATCATGGCGTTTAGAGCAAACCTTACTCTCTAAAATTAACCATAAATCACAATGCAGTGGAGTAAGATCAGGACTATATGATGGTCAGTCTTCAGCTCAGATGAAGTCCGGAACGTTAGGTGAATCGAGCTTTATTAACTGGCGCTGAGTCTTGCTGAAAGGACTGTTCTTGGTTTTATGCAAAGTCATCCTTATGGCTGCGGCGGCCCAGTGCATAAGGAACCGATATCCATGAGCGGCAACGCGAGTGCTCGTGGGTTCATATTCTGGCACGTACCTCAGAGTTTTTTAAGATTAAGTTCGATTTTGGGCACCAAATTCTCAATAGTACAGAAGCAATCATGAGGAAGTCCGTACGGCGTCTAATAGAAATGTCATCTGTACTAGTGCTGTGAGAACGGCGATCAGCTGCGCTACTGGTCACGTTGGGTATGACATATAAGCGCAAAGTGATACAGCCACTCATGTATCTGCTCAGCCTGGAAGGGATATGGCGAGACAATATGTTTTAAGACGTACGAAAGGCACTAAAACACCAAAAGACCGTCACTATTACGTTTATTATATGAAAAGCTTACATTAATGTTAACTAATAGCAGTCATATACACAGGATTGGCTCCACAGCTAGTGGTACCCCTTAAATATTGTCATTATAAATGACATACAGGTATGTAGTTACCAGCATAAGCATTACTGTCGACTTTGATCTTAAATAAAGGTAATTATCTAAATACGTCCGGATGACACTTCCGGCTTGGCCTCTTGACTTGGCTTCCGGGTTATTGACCACCACAGTAGAAGCGTAAAGTAGGGACGAATATTACTACAAGCCAGTGTTAATAATAATTATTTAATATCATATAATTTATGCTGTAATCGTTTAGCAATAAATTTCATGAAAGATGATGTCAGACAATTAAAAGGACTTTTTAAGGTGAACAAAATATGGCGGCAGTGTGTGTTTTGCAAAGCGTCGGTTTGAAACACGTGAAAGTGTTTAAGTCTGTTTTGGTGTTTATTTATCTGTTTTATATTAACCATAGAAATAATCAATAATTAGCGAGCGACGTATTACAAGGCGTGGGGTCGATCGAGAGATGTCACACAATCCTCTGCCTCTTAGCGTCCACCGCCGCTGGTGCACATGCCGTATAAACATTACGGCGTCCGCGAGAGTGGGCCGGCAGATTCCACGCTGTACTTTGTATTATTTTCGTAAATAAAAGAACCGATATCCGTACACAAGCTAGTTTATTTTACAACTGCCCGCGCATCGTACGCCAATGATAGTTTACAAAGATCTTATAACTATAACCAGAGATGGGCAAAATCTAATCTGATTAATGATTAACGATTACAAAATGTCGTCATAATTTTAATTTTCTTGCTCTGTAATTATGATTAAATCCATTTAAAACATTAACAAATCATAAATGTGTGAGCAATCTGGGATTCTGTAGTGTTTAAAACATAGATGAGCAAAATGCAGTCATATTAATGGTAAAAAACGTAAAATGTAATCGTAATCATTTTTATTAATCTTATTATATTTTGCCCATCTATGCACATGCATTTATAGCTACATTTAACACTTTGGATATACTTTTTTATTCCATGCCTGTAACTTAATTGTAGTAGAGAAGTAAAAAATTATTTGTTGTAATGCAATTTAATTTATAAAACAAACACCTTTACAACTTTGATCTTATTATACTTAAGTTGAATATATCAAAATTACAATCCATGCGTTTGCTTGATCATATCCGATGCCTTTTCAGCAAGCATGACGACGCTAGCAAACGGGGCGACGCTAAGGGAATTGGGAATGACACTTGCGTCGACCACGCGCAGCCCTTTGACGCCTTTCACGTAAAGATGTTTATCTACCACAGAACCCATCGCACAGGTACCAACATAACTTCTCCTGGAGTTGGTGAAACAGGAAATGTAGCACTTCCAATAATCATATTCTTTTTTGGCGGATTTCATACATGCTGATACTGGAGGATATAGCATCACTGCCTTATATTTCTTAAACGCCTTCGTATTTGTAACACGAATGAAATCCTTAATATACCTGATATTATTATAAACGTCTTGAGGGTCTGAATTGTGTTCACTTCGTACCAACGGAGGATCATTGTAGTTGGCACTTTTTAGTAAAACTTCACCCTTAGATTTGGGATACAGATTTGTTAGAATTGTAAATAGGTAGGCATTGCCCGTACCAATACCTTTTAATGTTTGTTCTTTACATAGCTCGAAAAACGAATTTGTGATTATATCACTGTATCCGTATGTCAAAGTACTGAAAATTAAATAATCTTTTTGATAGTTAAAAAAGCTAACCGTTTCATAATCTGCGGTATGTTTAGAGTTATTTAAAGATACTAAGCCAGTTACTACGGAAGCAGGGTATTCATGTGGATTCTTAGGTTCCATCTCTATCGGTGCGCCGCTTAGTTCATGAACTATGGTAACAGACGTTGGATCTCTGAAGTTTTTACCAACAGGTAAGTCAGAGATCAATTTAATGTTTAACGTTTTAAGATGTTCTTCAGGTCCTACACCGGAAAGCATTAAAAGTTTTGGTGTATTTACAGTTCCAGCTGATACTATTATTTCTTTGCACACGTTGAATATATAAAATTTATTATCTTTTGTTACAACGCGAACTGCTACTGCCCTTTTTTGTTTGTCAAAGATGAGCTTGGTTGCTAAAGTATTTTTTAAAACATATAAATTTGGATATTTTCTGATAGCCCTGAGATAAGAATACGCTGTGTGCTGCTTACGACCTTCTCCTAAGTTGAACATTGCTGTAGTGTACCCTGTAGGTGTATCGATGTTTTTATTTGTTATTATTGGGTATCCAAGTTCCACAAATCCTTGTAACAAATTACGAGCTATTAAAGTGTTATCTTTTGTTACAATTATAGGTCCATTGTAACCAAAATATTTGCCATCTGGAGAATTTTCTATTTCACAACTCCTAAGATTCTGACTTTTTATAAAATAGGGTAAAACATTAGATTTATTCCACGAAGGGTCCTTTACTGCAGCGGCCCAGTTGTTATAATCTTGACTGTTCCCTTCGGCGTAAAGTATGTAGTTACATGCGCTGGAACCACCAAGCATTTTTCCAATTGCTAGGTCAAAATATGATTTTTGACAATTAATATTTTTTGCTTTCCCGGTGGTCGCAGTGTAATTCCAATCGGTTGAAGAATTTTGTAAAATATTCAGCAAACTTGGAATCTGAAACAATTAATAATGAATTATAATATATCGGTACTCTATTCCTTTCGGGGTGAAATGTGGTGGCATCTGCTTCGCGCAGCATACATTTTTTTCTACAATATCAGTATAAATTCAAATATATATTTTTTGTATAATAATTACTTTAAGCGTGTAAATTAAAATATCTCTGCAGCAATAAAATTTATTTAATGACCAAGAAGTTCTTTGTCTTTTCTAACCTTTTCTAATAAAACTAAAAATTCAGCTAATATAAAAAGGCAACAGTATTTGAGATCTGTTTTACCTGATGATGGACAATGCAGTGCCTCTAAATAGCCAACGAATGATACTAATATCGTTGATTGATAATTTTCTCTGATGTCTTATTTACATCATACATTTATATAATTAAAAGAATACCAAAAAACTTACTTCAGCCTCAAGAGGTGGATCTCCGCCAGCTTCTATTAATAGGACATTTGTTTTTCCATCTTCAGCTAGTCTTCTAGCGACGACAGAGCCAGCAGTTCCTCCTCCGATGATCGCAAAGTCAAATGTAGATTCATCTGTTAAAACCATTTAGTTTGGTATAGCCTTATGAACTATTTTAAACAACTGCACCATCAGAACTGTTGTGCTCATTCCGAGAACCTGCTCCTCCGGACCGAACCGGAAATCCTCATAGAGCATCAGGGCCGCGATGAGGGAAGCGGCCCAAGTATGATGGACTCTTACCGACTAAAATTACCAGGGTGTTCCTCATACTCGTTTGTCGGGACTATGGTGGGTACGGCCACGCCAACTTCCTCTGCTCCCGATGACTCAGATAATCGGCCTAAAAGGAAAAGTAGTACCCCACAAGCAGACGTATTTGTGTTTTGTAAAACATAAGATGCTGCTTGGCTGGAACTGTTGCTGATGTCGGCCTCGTTATCATTATTTGTCAGTAAAATGTCTGGTAATAATACATTTCAAATAACTTACTTCTGACTGTCGCTTGAGGTGGATACAGATATGCAGTCAGCTGTAGTAAGGACAGAATTTTGAAAGCATTTTGGGTTTGAGAGATTTGGAGTCTCGCTCCTTGAGCGTCCATGATGACTTTTCTTTGATGTTCTGAAAGAAGAGTACTCTGCAATCTGTGAAGCTATGTAGCACATATAATAATAATATAAAATATCATCATGCTACTTCTTTCGGGGTGAAAAGAGATTAGTGGCTGTATCCACTTTGTGCTTAATTGTCGTGCCATCTGTGGCCACTGCCGCAGCTGATTGGCGTAAAAATAAAAATAAATAGAAATTTAACCTTCTTATATATAAAAATGAATCGCAAAATGTCTTGATAAGCGCGAAACTCGAGAACGGCTGAACCGATTTGGCTGATTTTTTTTGTTGTGTTTGATGAAGTCTGAGGAAGGTTATTACGGAGAAAAATTTTAAAAATTCCCTGCAACTGTCTAAAAATAACACTTTTCTATATTCTCATACAAAAGATTTGTTATAAATCAATTTGAACTTTAACACCATACCATAAAGTTTAAATGTTAGTGGACGGGTTCCGGAAAGGCAAAACAATTATTGAGTGACGTATAAATATTAATGTCAATATTTGTCAATTTTTATACAAATAACATTAAGGCCAGGTTCCTTCAAACAATATTCAAAAAACAGCCTACAGGCCAATAGGTTTTGGCAGAATAAAATCTGACGGGGAAGCTATTACCATTAAAAAAAACAATGTGACTTTGTTTTAGAGAAATAGGGCAGCACAAGGTCTGCCGGGACAGCTAGTTAATAATAATTTATAAAATTTTTGCTTCACATTTACATTATAATATAATAATAAAATGATATGTGTTTAACTAATATGGAAAGACCATACTTACCTTCCAGTTGTAGCCAACTGATTGATAAAAGACCGGATTGTGATATATTTATACGGCCAAAGAACTTGTGTATAAATTTAAACAAAAGGAAAAGTGTTTAGTCTTGCCATTAATATTGTTACAAAGAAAACTAATTGTTTTTATTGTACATAACAATTATTACTATTGCATTGTGTAAGTTTCATTAATACATCAATATAGAACAATTAAAAATATATAAAGCTTATTCCAAATGGTCTCCACTGACTGCAATACAGTCCTTTAAACTTTGAGACCAGTTACCAATAGCAGCCCGCACTCTTTCTATGGGAAAACTCTTCACTGCCAATCGTATGGATTGTTTTAGGGACTCCAAATTATCATGGCGTTTAGAACAAACCTTACTCTCTAAAATTAACCATAAATCATAACTCGGTGAATTAAGATCAGGACTACATGACGGCTTGTCTTCAACTCTAATGAAATCCGGAACGTTCGCTTCTAACCAAGATTGGGTGGAAAGAACGTCATGAATCGGCGCCGAGTCTTGCTGAAAGGTCCATTCTTGGTTATTTAACATGGTGTTGTTTAGGGGCTTAACTACCTTCTCATGAATGGTATCTTGATAAATTTGCGCCGATGTTTTGATACGTTTTTTTAAAAAAATATGGCTCAGTCGCTCCTTCATAGCTAACACCGCACCAAACCAATACTGAAGCAGGGCAATGCGCACGTTGTACTCTGTTGACTAATTGGGAAGCTTCTTCAGAGCTTTCACCATAAATACGGTTATTTTGTTTGTTTAAATATTGCTCAATTTTGAAAATTTTCTCATCCGTAACAATTTTGTTGCGTCACCGTCTTTTTGTAAAACTAGTAAGTTACCAGAGCAGTAGTACACTATTTATAATTCATCATTCACTTACTATTTCATACGCTCTTACTTCATACTAACTGTGCCAGCGCCTTCGTTTGTGTGGAAGCAGTATTTTTGTAATGATATTAATTATGTCTAGCTAAAATCTATAGTATACATAATAATATAAAAGCTATTGTGGAGGCAGGTGGCGCGAGGCTTGTCACCTGTCGTTGACCGCATCTATCATGTCGGGTCAATAATTACAGTGGCTGGCCACAACTTGTGGTGTAGGCCTCTACCGCTTGTGGGAGGCTTGTGAATCAAAGGCAGTCTTATTCTGAATCCACATTATTGTTTATTTGGCGCGCGATATTTACAATGCGCGTGACCTAGATATCGTGCATGGAACTAAAAATAACCATACGATACATTAAGTGCATAAAACTGATGTTAGCTTTACTCAGCATGGTATATGTCGTCAGTTACCATTTATATAAATAACAACACTGAACTTTAAATTCATGAATGGATTGAAACATAAATGAAACTTTCCACAATAGTAATGACCATATCTAATTTGGTTAAGCCGTTTCTGAGATTAGTGGACACAAACGCATACAAATTTGTATATATTAATCAACGATTCCAATATTTTTTTAATATCCCACATCGCATTTCTGTAATGGGGTATTTATAGAAGCTCTGAAATAATCTTTCATCTGGAAAATATTTTATTATTAAATGGCTGAGGAATGGATTTATCATATGTATTTTAAATAAAAAAATCTACATAGATAAATTGTGTATTTATTGACATGCATAATTGTTTATTAGTGGATTGGTCACAATGTAAGAGAATATAATAGTCAGTGCGTGAAAAAAACATGAAAAACAAAAGAATATATGATACGCCATTCAACACTTACTGGTTATACATGAACTCGTGATAGAAATGGGTCGGATTAGGTGAAAACAGTACCTAGTATATCTTAGGAGGCAACGGGTCCTTCTCCAACCCCGAGAAATGGCAGTCCAGCCTAGAGCATCTTAGTTCTTCTATCTATTCTATATTTCAGACAATTGAGACGATGCGCCCTATCTTTTAGTCGTGGCGAGATAGATCACACAGCGCGGTAACATTCAGGCTCACCAAAATCCTCACAGGACATGTCAGACTTAGCCGACATCTGTTGTGGTTAGCGAGGAGGGAGACAATGGCGGAACACCATGAGTGCGGGAGGGCCGAAGTCACGGCGAAGCATACCATATTGGTGCCAACCTTTCATTGCCAGCCGTGATTAAATCTATGGTTGATAGTGAGGGGGCTTGGCAAAGCGTCACGTTCTTCTGTGAGGCTGTGAAGGCAGAAGGAGGACGCCGGAAGGGACAGGTAGCGTACAACCACTGTAGACATTCGGCAGCCAAGGCACCGTATGGGGCCGGGGGCGGTAATGAGGGGTTAATTTACGACCCCCTCCCAGAGAAGAGGCTTGCCTAAGGCCAATCGCTCACCGGGCCCTCGGAATTATCTGGATCCCCAGGCCCGGCGAAGGCGAGGAGTTGGTAGTGCTGGCACCCCGGTGCTTTTAGTTGGTGCAGGTCCGTCACACCGGGGGAGTGGCCCTTACCACTCCCCTGACGCTCCGAAGGGATTTCCACCGGGTTAACAAACAAAAAGTCGAGGCACCGTCGCAGGAGGAACGCTATCGAGCGCAACGCGACCAGTAGCTGTGCTGATCGCCGTACTCACAGCACTAGTACACGTGACATTTCTATCAGATGCCATATGTTTTCTCAAGATGTTTTCCTACTCCAGTTACAAACGTATTTTTACAGAAGCCTCATCGCCCGAATCAGACACGCAGTTGTACGATGTAGTTTCTTAGCACGCTGTTCAATATAAAGTGTAAATACGCGATAAAATGTTGAAATTATTCAACACAATGAAGCATGATAAGGCTTTGTCACCTGAATGATATACCGACCGTTTGTACAGAACGCTAATTAATAAAGAAGGTTGAATTAATATATTAAAAGTCATTACAGACCGTTTATAATCGGGCAGTGGAACTTGAGGGAGTCTACTAGGGGTCCGGCTAGGGCTAAGAAGTTATCTCTTTCTTTTGACGTGTCATTGGGGCTGTGGAATGGTCTTCCGGCGAGCGAGTTCCTACCATCCTATCGTATGGGGTCCCTTAAGCGTAGCGTGAAGAGATATTTGTGCAGGCCGGCATGATCGCTTTGACTACCGATGGGTTTTTCTTAACTGTCGATAGTCGTTGCCATGTTTTGGACTAGAGATGCCACGAATATTCGGCAACTATTCGGTATTCGGCCTATTCGGCCACTTTTTTTGCTATTCGGTATTCGGCCGAATAATACATACTATTCGGCCGAATACCGAATACCAAATCATGTAAAAAAGACACGTTATATTACTCAAAATTATATATTTATTTCCAAATTACAACACTTTAGTAATTAAAATTTATCAGTGGTAAGTTGTGTTGGATAAAAACAAGCTTTTCAGGATTTTTTGATAGCAAACGATTACGCTTTTCATCGTAAATGTTACCAGCCTCAGAAAACAACCTCTCACACACACACTCTCTCTCTCGCTCACACACATACTAATAAACTTATACCGTGAATATCCATATAAAAACACAAAACACCCTTGAGTAACCCGAACGGAAGTGCGAGTCTCACCAGAGACAAGATTTACTTAATTGGTGAGACTTATCACCCTGTGTATATGCATAAGTTTTGTGTTGAAATAAAGATTATTATTATTACTAAACACGCTACTTCCAGGAATATTCGGCGGCCGAATATTCGGCGCTTCGGCCGACAGCGTTGCCGAATATTCGGTATTCGGTATTCGGCCAATTCACTATTCGTGGCATCACTATTTTAGACTGCAGCGTGGTTACCATCAGGTGTGACGCGGTCCAGTGACCACAGGATAAAAAAAAAAAATCACGTGTGTTAATACTGTGTTACTTAATTTGGATATTAATTTTGTTAACAATATTTGTACAGATGTATGTGGGCGCTAACCTACGTTTTCGTATAAATAGCCAAGTAAACACACTATATTCAAACAATTCACAGTCGGTTTATTATAAAGATACAAAAATTTACACAAAACCAACCATATGTTACAATAATAGAGAATCACAACAGCACATATCACTAATATAAATAATAATAATTAAATACTATATGTGAACACCATTAACAAATCATTTATAATTCGCAATAATTATGTTGTATGTTGGCAAGCATATAAAGTGACAGGAAGGATATGGAAGTGTGACAAGACAAACCTTAATTAATGGCGGCGGCTTAAGTAAAAATGTCGTGGAGAGAAGGTGTTTGATATTAAGTATTAATATTCTGTAAATGAATAACAAATAATTATGATGTGGTCAAGGGCTAATACAATGATCCGAACAGGTGTCTATCGATTTAATACGAGGCCAAAGGATAACCTATTTTTTTTTTGAAGCGGACTAACTGCTGAGTGCCGGGAAAGGCATCTACAGTTCAACCGGGCTTAAAGGGCGAGAACAGAAGGTGCTCAGCCAGCGAGTTTATGGGTTGGGTGGCAATGCAAGGGCGCCCCTGTGGGTACGAACCTCGACTTGGACCGCCAGCCAAATAAAGTACTAACCCTACGGGTGATCTACTAGCGTTTCGGAAGCGACTACCTTGAGAAGAAACGCCGAAAGAAACTCAAGGCTGCGTCGGAGTGGAACTGCGCCTCGGAGCGAAATCGCACCGGTTGGCAGCAGCTGACTGAACTATTCTTCGTCGGCGACGCCGGTGTCGTGGAATGAAGTTAGTGCGTGTGTGTACCGCACTGTTTGATCGGCCGGTAAAAGGAGAACCAAAATAAAAGAGATGTTGTATGACGTGTGGTACCAGATATGTTTTAGAGTTTATAATAAAATAATATTTTATCCTTTAATCTATACTAATATTATAAAGCTGAAGAGTTTGTTTGTTTGTTTGTTTGTTTGAACGCGCTAATCTCAGGAACTACTGGTTCGAATTAAAAAAATCTTTTTGTGTTGAATAGACCATTTATCGAGGAAGGCTTTAGGCTATATAACATCACGATGCAACTATTAAGAGCAAAGAAATAATGGAAAATGTGAAAAAAACGGGGGAAAATTATTCATCCTTGAGGGCTTCCATTGCGTGCGCTGCGAAAAAGGTTCAAGATACGAAAAATATATGTATGAAAGAATTATTCCTCTTGAAATGTCCATGACAGTATATGTCTATCTTTTAAGATTAAGTCACTAGAACCGTTTTTATGGTAAACATATTTGGTCGAAATTAATGCATTATTTGTTAAGAGTTGTGTCAACGTAATAATATTAATCCTTTATCCAAATAAATGTGTTGTTAATTAAGAGTATTTCATTGTGAACAAAATTGTCTTTGACATCACTTAATTTCAATGAACATCTTAGAAGATATTACAAAACCTTATATAGCAAAACAACGTTTGCCGGATCAGCTAGTATATAATATGGCGATTCTCTCTTTTCAAGATGCATCATTTAAATCCCCGATTGCCCGTACTGGACCGTGAGCACAGTGCACAGGAGTAAGTATCGTCTTAGTGAATTGAGGTGGTAAAGCGATTCACCGAACTGGGATCGTGACTACGTACACAAGTGTAGAGACCGTCATAGTGACTCGCTTTGGTCTGTCGCGTTTCGGTTTTGTTTGGTTTCGGTGATCAAGTGATACCTAAATCAGTTCTTACTTTGAAATAAACCAGACGTACGATAATTATTATTTATTACGATTTTTCATCTATTTTTAATGACTTTTGCTATATTTTTTCGCTCTAAACCATCTTAATATTAAAGCGAATAAAATATTTAATTTAAACCAAAATAAAAAAAAGCGGATGTGGTCGCCTGATGGACGTGGGTTCGAAGCCCGACACGTTCATGTACATACGTAGTGGCCAGTGACATAAAAATCTGATAGTTGTCTGTAAATGATGTTAATGTAAATTAAAAAAAAAGAAACTAACAGCGATACAAATTTATTTCATTTAACTTTACATAATTCAAGTGCGATATAAAAATATGAATAATTCTAAATTAGTAAACAAAAGAAAACAAACAATATTCTAAAATTCAATAAGAAAAATTGTTAGTAGTTTGCTGGATTTAGATCCATAATTAAACATGAAAAACAACATGACAAAATAAAGAAAACAAAATAATAAAAATTTTATTACTCGATTCAATATACAAATAGATTTATATGTAAATATATTTTAAAATTGTAAAAGGAAAAGAAAGAAGTTAGTCATTGATAAAGTTTTTGAAACTAGCAGTGAAGTGTTAGATGTTGATTTTAATATTAAGGCGTGATTTGCATTGCGGCAATCGGCGACCAAGCAGCGAGTGCTAAAATTCGAATCTTACCTTTAGTTAATTTGAAACCCTGAGAAATGATAAATTCTGAAGCCGAGAAATAAAAAATTATTAAAATTAGCTTAAGAAGTTAGTCGATGCAAGACCAGATCACTAGGTACCACTGCTGGGTACTTAAGCTTTAACACCAAAAAAGCGAGCTATATTCATAGGATATTGGCTTTAAGCATCATAATGCGTTGGTCAAATATTAAGTAATTAAAGACCGTATTTTTGCTTGATCATATCCGAAGCCTTTTCAGCAAGCATGACGACGCTAGCAAACGGGGCGACGCTAAGGGAATTGGGAATGACACTTGCGTCGACCACGCGCAGCCCTTTGACGCCTTTCACGTAAAGATGTTTATCTACCACAGAACCCATCGCGCAGGTACCAACAAAATTGCGCTTAGTGCTGGTCAAACAAGCAATATAACACTTCCAATAATCATCACTACCATATTTCAGCTTCTGACAACCTGGAATCGGAGAATCTAGCCTGACAGCTTTATACTTCTTAAATGCGTTAGTATTTGTAACTCGAATGAAGTCTTTAATGTATTTGACAAAATTTTCTAAATCCCTCGGGTCTGAATTATGTTCACTTCGGACGAAAGGAGGGTCGTTATAATTGGAACTCCTTAGCAAAACTTCTCCTTTCGTTTTAGGATGTGGATTCGTAATAACTGAAAACAGAATCCCACTGCCAGCGCCAATACCTTTTGATAAATCTTTTTCAGATAAAGCAAACAATGTGTTTGTTATTAAATCACTATATCCATAAAGCAGTGTGCTGTAATATAAACAATATTTCTTAAAATTGAAATAGTTAACCACTTCGTAATCTGCATAATGTTGCGAGCCGTTTAAAGATATCCAACCCACTGACGCTGGGGAAGGGAATTCATGCGGATTTTTATATTCCGTGAGCGTCAAAGCTTGTAGCTCATGGATTAGTGTCACAGACGGTGGATCTATAAAGTTTTTACCAACTGGTAGATCTGAGATCACCTCAATGTTTTTGCTTTTAAGGTGCTGTTTAGGCCCTATGCCGGAGAGCATCAACAGTTTTGGGGTATTTACAGCTCCAGCCGACACAATGATTTCTTTGCGCACATTGTATATGTAAACGTTTTTATTTTTCGATACGACTCGAATAGCTACGGCTTTTTTGTTATGATCGAAAAGTATTTTTGTTGCCAATGTATTTTTTAAAACGTACAAGTTTGGATATTTTCTAATATTTCTGAGATAAGAAAATGCTGTATTTTGTCTGCGCCCATCCCCTATGTTGTATATTGCTGCCGAATAACCAGTAGGTGTGTTAATATTTTTATTTGTCCTTATTGGATAACCTGCCTCTCTAAAACCATCCAATAAATTGTAAACGATTGCCTTGTTTTCTTTCGTTAATACTATAGGGCCTTTATATCCAAAATATTTGCCATCTGGAGAATTTTCTATTTGATAATTCCTAAGGCTCTGACTTTTAATAAAATAAGGTAAAACATTGTTTGCATTCCAAGAAGAATCATTGACTGCAGCGGCCCAGGAGTTATAATCTAGACGACTTCCTTCAGCATAGATCATATAATTACTTCCACTGGAACCTCCAAGCATTTTCCCAAGTCCTAGGTCAAAATGTGGTTTTTGGCAATAAATATTCTTTGTTTTTCCAGAACTTGCCGTGTATTTCCAATCCACCGATGAATTTTGTATTAAAAGCAGCAAGTTTGGATACTGAAACAATTTTTTACATTATTGTTGTAATTTATTTAAGTGCGATTTATCGGTGGCACTGATTTATCTTAGGAAAGTCATGTAGTATGAAAGAGACTTCACAATATATTAATTTCGATGTGTATTTAAATATATTCACAAATTAATGTTATACTGTTTTACTTTAGCTACGATTGTAATCTAAATCCTATTCAGTTATTTCCTCATATTTTCTCTATCAAAAGTAAGCATATTCATTAAATATTAACTTTTAGCACACGTCAATATTAACGAGTTCAGTCATTACATATATATATTAGGTATATTGCTTGCCTTTAAAATATTTACAGCTAAGATTCTATAAACGGCATGAATAGCTCTAACAGATAAGTAGAGTCTCATAAAGTCTCTAACTTTTACCTTTGCTGCGTCGTAACAAAGAATACCTTCTGTTCTCTTTCCTTTATATATATATAGGCACAACCAGTTGGCACAGTCAGACAATATACTGACTATATATATACGTCTTCTCACTATTAAAGTTAGAATAGTAATGACAAATGCGATTTGTCTGAGGCAGTGCAATAATTAATCTAAGCCACGCCTATAGATGTTTCTCGAATGTATTGAGGGTTGCAAGCCCTAGCATAACTCCTTCAAAATATGTTATATGTAATACCAGTTACGTAAAAGAGGGAGGAAGTATCATAGCGTGACATAAATCACCGCTACACCTTCTGGCTAAAATGTTCCTTCGATTACCTATCTCAAACCTACCTCGTCTACCTTCTTCAAATGAGACTTTTATGTTAACTGGGATGATCAAGGGGATTACTGCCTCTTGGTAGTCGTATTTAGGTTTTCAGATAGCATAGTGCTTATTGCAGATCTGTGGTTATTGGATTATGGGGATTGCTCTACAAAACTCCGACCTTCTAGATGTAATGCCCATAATAGGGACATGGCTTCGGTCTGTCGCGTTTCTGGATCAGCTTATGTACATAAAGTTATTCCTATGCCCAGAGACCTTTATTCGTAGTTTATGACCGGTGGTCGTGGGTTGGTGGTAAATAGACACGGATTTTGGCGTTTTACCGTTTATTTGCACTTAAAGGCACACCGAACTGCGACGCACACGCACGTACTCTAGCCTTGGGTTTCGGTAGTCGACTGAATTAGCAAGCATCCCGTGCGCGCGCGCATCCCCTTACCCCGTGCGTCCCGTAACACCCTAACGATTCTTATGGCGTTCAACACAAGCACGTATCGGGCGGCGTCTACATGCTATAAGTGTCTTTAAATTAGCCTACAGACGATAGCGACTGTCATTGGAACCCCATTATTTGGTGGTCGCCATCTTGTTTGAATTGCACTGTGCTTAGAATCAGGTGTAGTCGTTGCGATGTGTCAGAATAAAAATGTTTGCTTGAAAACTTACATCAACTTGAGTAGGAGGGTCGCCTCCTGCTTCTATCAACAGAACCTTCGTTCTCCCATCTTCGGCAAGTCTTCTAGCGACGACAGAGCCAGCAGTTCCTCCTCCGATGATCGCAAAGTCAAATGTAGATTCATCTGTAGGAAAAATTTGATATGATAAAGGTTTATAGCTGATGATTTCTGAACCAGGCAAGTTCTTAAATGAAAACTATGAATCGGCAAACATGATGCTGGACACCACGGCAACGTGGAGCAGAGTCTTGCAATAGGCAGTAAGAAGAAGAGAAGAACCGAAGACCAGGCAATCGTTTTTATAAAGACAAGTTTATGTTTAACAATAGAGATTTTGATAATTTGTTGAAAATTTTATTTTTGAAGTGATATGACCATTGCGCGGATTGGCTCGTCATCACAGTACGTAAGTGCAAAGACCATTTTTCTTACTCACTTCCGCGTTTCAGGATCGGTTCGTCTACATTCAGACTTTCATAAGCACTAAAGATCTTCTGTCGTGGCGTATATGGAGCGGCATAATAACGGAGACTTCAAAGCGATTCTCGACAACTGGAGTTCACAGCCGTTATTAGTTTAACCTTTCCAACAGATTAGGTCTTGTCACTTTATCTAGCTCACTCCGACGCAGCCTTGAGTTTCTTTCGGCGTTTCTTCTCAAGGCAGTCGCTTCCGAAACGCTGGTAGATCACCGTTAGGTTCGTTTTTCAACTGGCCGGCCGCCCAAGTCGAGGTCCGTACCCACAGGGGTACCCTTGCGTAGCCGCTCAACCCATAAATTTCGCTGGCTGAGCGCCCTCTGCGTTCGCCCACCAAGCCCGGTTTTGTTGTGAAGGTCTTTCCCAGGCCACCAACGTTGGACATGCCGGAAAAAAAAAAAAACTTTATTTAGCGTGTACAATAACACCGGCCAATCATGAGTCGGCCTCACACATTTAGGATTCCGTTTTTTTTTTTGTTATGTAACAAATTATATTTATGGTTCTCCTTATATTAGGGATAAACGATATTTGTTCTTGCCGAAGTTCATGATTTTTAATCAACGGGAAGAACCTTATATACTTTGATTCTCTTGTGACATGCATACATACAGGATCAACGAACGTATTTTTTATTACGATCACTCACTTCCTCGGATCCCGGCGTTATCAAGCTTTCTGCAAGCCTTGCTTATAATTCTTAGAGATTTAAATTTCAACCTGATACCTCTACCTTACCTACCTAAGCCTTTCCGATATGCTTTGAGTTTCTTTCAGCGTTTCTTCTGAAGTTAGTCCCTTCCGAAATGCTATTAGACACCGTTAGGTTCATTTTTACTGGCTGACCGCCGCCGAAGTGCGTACCTGCAGGAGTGCCCTTGCGTTGCCACCCAACCCATAATTCGCTGATGGAGTACCTCAAGGGCTCGCCCAATAAAACCCGGTGAAGTTGTGGAGGCCTCTTCCGGTCATCAAAGAAAGGCCCCGTCGAAAAAAAAAACTACTTTCTGACAAAAAGGGTCTTGACAGTAAGGTACACTGAAAACCAAATGGTAATAAGGGTAGGCCAATAAACCTTTTGAAGTAAGGGAATTCAAATGATATTACTTACCCTCGACTCTCGCTGGCGGTGGATAGAGATAGGCAGTCAAATGCAGTAATGAAAGGACGTCGAATGCATGTTGCGTCTGGGCTATATGATATCTCGCTGCCTGAGCATCCATGATGATCTGTAGACAGGTAATAATAATAACATGTGAGGGCTGACATCCGCTGAAATCATTGCCATTATAATTTCTACCAATGGCTTGGTTTTGGTTAGTCTCCAAAACAATCTCGGGCGGTTTCAACGACGAAATGAGGAAGGCGCGCATGCTAGAAACTTTACTTATTTGCTTATATATTTATTATTTATTTGCTATAATATATATTTATTTGCGATGAAATGAGATTGTTTTTTTCTTCTTGTTTGTGCTTATACTTTTTTTTTTTTTTTTACACTGGCTCGACATAGTGACTACACAGTACCTGATGGTAAGCACAGTGTAGTCCAAAAACGAAAGCGACTATCAAAGGATGAAAATCCATTGATAGTCTACATCGTCATGCCGGCCCACATATACCACGACTGAAGGTCTCTAGGTATATGAGCTACTGAATATACACAAGCTGATCCCGAAACGCGACAAGTCGAAACTGGTCGCTATAAAGGGCTTTACACCCATGCACTGAGGTCGCGATCCAGACGGGCACCGACGCCCTACCACCTCGCTGCTGCTCGTTTAGCACCACCCAGGAGTCACGTGTAGAGAAACTAGGGTAAAGCCTACGGACGCGAGCAGCTTCGACTCCCAAAAATCTGAAGATATAATATCCCTTGCCTTATGCTAGAGTTAGGTGAGTGGATAAGAAGTTTATAATAATAACTTATCATTACGCTATTTTATTTATAGGGTAAGCATGGATACATTACTAGCTGTATTCACTACGCGCTTATATGTGGTATCCAACGTAACCAGTAGCGCAGCTGATCACCGTTCTAACAGCACTAGTATATATACTATTTTTATTCGACGCTATACCGGTTTTCTCACTATATTTTCCTACACATCCGCATGTGATGTCTAAATCTGTATTAAATCTAGAAAAATCCAGATATAAGGGTTGGAACTCGCCCTCACGGCCAATCACGATTGCGCGGGTGGATACCTCTCCCTTGTCCACTAGGCCTCAACAGCTAAATAAATAAATAATTTAATTATATATTGTTGTCGCTAATATCCAATAAGGGTCTAAGATGGCCTGGTTCAACCCTCAATCCAGGCATCTTCATATAACCATATAAGGCAAAGCACTAACCTTTTTTTTTACACTGGCTCGACATAGTGACTACAGAGTACCTGATGGTAAGTACAATGTAGTCCAAAAACGAAAGCGCCTATCAAAGGATGAAAATCCATTGATAGTCTACATCGTCATGTCGGCCCACATATACCACGACTGAAGGTCTCTAGGTATATGAGCTACTGAATATACACAAGCTGATCCCGAAACGCGACAAGCCGAAACTGGTCACTATGACGGGCTTTACACCCATGTACTGTGGTCGCGATCCAGACGGGCACCGACGCCCTACCACCTCGCTGCTGCTCGTTTAGCACCACCCAGGAGTCACGTGTAGGGAAACTAGGGTAAAGCCTACGGACGCGAGCAGCTTCGACTCCCAAAAACCTAATCTAACCTGGGTTGTTGTAGATGTCTTGCAGTGCACCGCCACACACACGCATTCACAATAGTCACACACAGTGTTATTGTTCGTTTTAAAAACCAGAAATCACATAAAGAAAGGGATAATTCGTCAGCGTCCGCCAGTTGTGCGTATTAAAGAAAACTAACTTTTTAAAACAGGGGTATGTATCCGTCATAAGCCCGGTATCGCGATCTACCTACGTATGAAAATATAAAAACGCCCGGACATATATTAATTATAAGAAACATTAAATACAAACAAATATTAATTAACTTACCTGCGATTACAGGACGTTTTCACGGATTTTTGTGACCGAACATCAACAAAGGTCGACCTTAAATACAAATGACAATAATTTTATTCTATATATAATTGATAAAATGCGCAGTTATGAAATCACTTGCTAAAGTTTTTTTTTTATATTAAATTCATTATAGAAGGTTAATCAAAAACTATCGGGTAATTTTTAATTTTACCTCAGAACAATCTTGATGGTACTTTTCTAATGTATACTTATAAAATTAACCGGTGTAAATGACCATTTCAAGAGGGGAATTGGGCTGCATATTACCCCGACTGTACCCAGAACGTGAAACCATAATGCAAGAGAAATCTTGGTTTAGTTACATAAGTAAAATTCAAATAAAATAATTTATTCAAATATCAGATAATTTTTGATCGACTCTTACATCGAAATAATCGTTACGGATATTAATTTATTTTTTATCCGTGTTGGAGCACATTTCATCTGATTTAACATACAAAATTTTAAAATATTTCAGTGGTAATTTTTCCGCAACATGTAATGCTAAAGACACGCGTTGGATAATGGGAGTTAAGATTATATGTATCGAGTATCGGTCACAATGGCTGGGCAGACCACATGGCTTGCTTTTCTTTCAGCTCAACCAAATCCTTCCAAGTCACTGTAGTTTTAGCCATCACCTGCGGCGGTTGACCAGAAGAGAGCCGATAGCGGGATGCCACAAGTGCGGGAGCCCCGTGATGCGGCGCAGCACACCTTAGAAGAGTGTCCAAACTGGACTGATGAACGTGAGATTCTCACGGACCATATTGGTAACGAACTCTCACAGCCGGCGCTGGTAAAAGCCATGGTCAGCACTGAAGAGGCTTGGAAAGAGACGAGTCGCAAGTCGCAGAATTCGATGGCTACCTTAAGATCGTATTTTGCCGTATTTACCTACTCCTGGTTATAGTCGAATGTAACAGTCCAGCAGGAATTTTGTAAGATTATTTGTCATATTTTGCGCATCAGCTTAACTCAGTATTTTCAAAAAATAAGGATTAGACTAGCGAATTTGGTCTGACTTTGTACAGCGCAGCTTACATTTCAAACTGACGGATTTTCAAAGAAACTTATAATAATAAATAATAATACAAGGTGTCTCAAAAGAAAGTTCACATTTAAATCTTTTTTTAAAAGAAAAGTCTTAGCTTTATTGAAAAAATGTTTATTTTATATTGAAGTACACTGTTTGGGAATTTATTTTTTAAAAATAACATCGTCCAAATGTAAACCGTTGCGCTCTCGACATTCATTTAGTCGGGCACTAAAATTGCCTATGACAGCTCGGCAGGTAGTCTCCGTGATGGCTGCCATTTCATGACGGATATTTTCTTTTAATTGTGCCAGGGAAGTCGGTTTACTAGCGTAAACTTTTGATTTGACATAACCCCACAGGAAAAAATCCATAGGCGTTAAATCGGGACTCCGTGGAGGCCAATTTATGTCACCTCGCCTGGAGATTAATTTGTTCGGAAAAATTTCTCGAACTCGAGGCAGAGATCTGTTGGACGTGTGTGAAGTTGCTCCATCCTGCTGGAACCATGTTCTTTGGTTGTAACCAGGAAAGTTTTGCAGTTGGGGTACGAAAAACTCGTCTAACATCTCCACATAACGCTCTGAATTCACTGTGAGTGTGCGTCCCCTTCCATCTTCAAAAAAGTAAGGGCCGATAATTCCTCTCGCCGACATCGCTGCCCATACGGTGACTTTGGGTGAATGTAGCGGTTTCTGATGTTTTTGTTTTGGGTTGGTTGCACTCCAGTAACGACAATTTTGCTTGTTTACATGCCCATTCAGGTGAAAATGGGCTTCATCGGAAAACAAGATGTTGGTGAACGTTGGAAAGCGCTCAATCATCTGATTTACAAAGGCAAGCCTCTGACCAGCATCTTGAGGCTTCAGTTCTTGCACTAACTGAATTTTGTACGGGTGCAGCTTTAAATCTTTGTGTAAAATGCGGCATAATGAAGATCTGTGCACATTTAAAGCAACAGCACGCTTCCGAATCGAGAGGTTTGGATCATCTCGAATAGACTGAGTAACACTGTCCACGTTTTCTTGATGTTCTTGGCCGCCCAGATTTTGGTTTCTCCAGAGTTGACCCAGTCTCTTCAAACTTCTCAACCCATTTTGCAATGAGTCGAGTGCTAGGCGCATCATTTAAGTGACGAATATGTCGAATACTGCAGAATTTTCTACGCGCTACAGTCGCCGAATTACCGTTTTTGTAAAACTCACGTACGCACAACGCACGGTCCGCACCAGAGAAACGCTCCATAGCAACTAAATTCCCAAGAGCCAGACTACCGACTGGCATACCCCCCGCGCCCCTCAGAATAGTTGCTTTCGCGTAATAAGATAAGCAAATGTAAACTTACTTTTGAGACACCTTGTATATTATCGCGTTATATTCCTTACGGGGCGAGCAGATATATATAAATTAGTGGCTGTATCCAATTTGCGCTTATATGTCGTGCCCAACGTGACCAGTGGCGCAGCTGATCTCCATTCTTACAGCACCAGTACACATAACATTTCCATTAGATGCCATGCGGGTTTCCTCACGATGTTTTCTTTCACCCATGAGTATGTCGTGCCTTAAATTTCTGCTTAACCCCTAAGGTATATAGTGTGACGTTATTATCTCATGCATTATAACCAATTTTTACGATTGAGCAATATTTTAACAAACAATCTTCCCAGTTAGTCAACAGAGTACAACGTGCGCCACATCCGACTTCAGTGATGGTTTGGTGGGGTGGTAGCTATTTAGGAGCGGCTGAGCCATATTTTTGTAAAAAAAAACGGTATCAAAACATCGGCACAAATGTATCAAGATACCATTCTTGATAAAGTAGTTAGCCCTCTTAACAACATCATGTTAAATAACCAAGAATGGTCCTTTCGCACGACTCGGCGCCGGGTCATACAGCTCCATCCACACAATCATGGTTAGAAACGAACGTTCCAGACTTCATCATAGCTGAAGACTGGCCGTCATCTAGTCATGATCTCAGTCTACTGGACTAAGAGTGGTAGTTAGTTTTAGAGAATAAGGCTTGCTCTAAACGTCATGATAATTTAGAGTCCTTAAAACAAGCCATACGATTGGTAGTGAAGAATTTTCCCATAGAAAGAGTGCGTGCTGCTATTGATAACTGGTCTCAAAGTTTAAAGGACTGTATTGCAGCCAGTGGAGACCATTTCGAATAAGCTTGATATATTTTTAATGATTTACAATAAAAAAATAATCTATGTAACAAGGCAAAATTAAGTAGAAGATAGAAGAGGTTAGATTCATAGAATTACTTACCAGTTTTCATGAAAACTTCAAGCGATACTGCCATTTGCTAACTTAATGTATCTTTATATAGTAAAGAACTTGTGAACAACAAGTATAATAAATTATAAAAAATGTAGTACAATAGGACATAATTAATTATTTTTTATTTGTAAATAAAACTACGATTGCCAAGTACGTGTCGGTAAACTTGTAACAAATGGTTCCGTTGTGTTTTATAGGTTATCTTTCCTCCAGTATACACTTTATGAACGATTACGGCATGCATGAATCCGTTAAAATTCGGATGTAAAAACTCGGACCGAATTCGGGTACTGCATTTCGCATTGCCTTTGACCCATTCCCTTAAAATTCCATTCCGACGCAGCCTTGATTTCTTTCGACGCTTTTCCTCAAGCTAGTTGTATCCGAAACGCTAGTGATGACCTTTAGATTCGTTTTTACTGGCTGGTCGCCCAATCAACCCCCCAAGGCGTCTTTGCGTTGCCATTTCATCCAAAAATCGCTGGCTGAGCACCTTCGCTCTTTCAAGTCCGGTGTAATTGTAAAAGCCTTTCCCGGTCACCAAAAAGTCACACCGAAAAATAAAATCTTAATATATGAATTTAGGCATTACTTTAGCGGTAGTTGAGCGATTGCCCAAACCGAATTCGAGATTAAACGATGACGGATATAGTGCGCAAACTACTACACAAAATAAATAATACGAATAAATATCGCATAGAGTATGTGCTTCTCTTTGAGTGGCCGAATGATTACGCTATTACAAACAAGCGGTTTCTGTGTGCGTGTCCACTGTTTGTCTATTACGAATACGCTGAAACCGGTTTACACACAGCCAGTGGACAAACTCAGGGTTGTGCAAAGCGTGCAGAAATAATAGCCGTTCCATATTTTAATATCAACTTATTGTATTTGTCAAGGAGTGACATATATTGTGAACCTTTATTTTTATATCCCGGGGGACAAACCTGTATAGAAGCATCAGAGTTGCTGTAAGGGTAGTGTCCCCGGTGCGTCAAACTCGTAATTACTAAGGCTGAGACTGATAGATGCAACTTTAAGTTTGCTTAGAATTTACTTAAACATTACAATTTATATATATCCCTCAATGAATGTCAAAGGATTTGATAAGTCACCGATTTTGTCAAGATGCACTTGGCTCTGAGAATACTATGGCTATACTCAAGTTCCTATTATATATCCATTTTCAAAAATTTAATTCCTACTATTTTCAACCTAAAATCGATTTGTTTTTTAAGTTAAAACCAACAAAATACTGCACATAATCTATAAATCCTCACAATTCACACCTTGTTTTTTAATAATTTTAGGAAACAGTTAGCCTTAAAAATAGTGTTGGATGATCAAATTTATTATAATTTATATATTTAGATTTTAAGCAACTGTCGCAAAATATAGCGGAGTTATAGCCAAATAAACTCAAAATGGCGGCTAACTCATGGCAGTATTTGATTCCTATTTTAATTTAGATTTGTAATGATAGAATCCATTTCATACTAAAGCATTGGACTATAAAAAATAAAAACTTGTAACAACATTGAGAATTAAAATACTTTAGTCTTTTCATAAATACTGTACTTTATTCAATGTTGTCTGATTGTTCAACTCTTTTTTTTTTCTTTGTGATAATTCTATCTATTTGATATATCATAAGCGTGATTATAGGACTCTTTCCCTAGGTTTTATTAAACAAAATGTTGTAGAACTTTCCGTACCACATTAAATGAATAAATTATTTAAAAACAAAACTAATACAATATTTAGAGTAAATAATTTATAAATAATAATATTCGGCACACTTAATGAATTAGCAGATGAATATATGTTTTGTTTAATATATCTCATATATCTGCGACAACCTTTGTATACTTGGCAGGTGTTTGACAGCTTCCCTCTAAGCGAACCTTCTGGCCGGACCTACTTATTCCTGTGATATAAATGCCCCAATTAAAAAGCTAAACACATCAACAAAGCTTAACACGGACACATTTTTGAGGCCTACTAAAAAGATTTTTTTTTTAATAAACTGTGTTATGCAATTTAAAGCAAATTTTATGTTTGTTTATAGTCTAAAGTAAGGTTTATTAATAAAGAACAAAGTTGTGAGATCTGATAATGTCCACACAATCGTCGGATACCGATTGGTTAGAAGTAATGGCGGCATTAACTTCATTCTGTGAATGTCCAGCTTCTATCACACCCACAGCGCGTATATTTCTTCTTTAGTCAAATAGTGCGTGATAGAGCTAAGGTCACAGATCTTCATTTTTTTTTCGTTAATATACGTAAACTCCGCAATAATTTTAAATTAAAATTATTTTAACACAATTACAATACTCGCAGCACCGTTTTACCGCCAATTTACGCAAAAATGTGAACCTAAGTTTTATAAAATTCGAATATAGCACTATATTTTTATCAGATATTCACTTTTTAAATAGCTACTACATTAATAAATAGGCAATAAATTAAGTTTTATACGAAAAATATTTACTTACGGACTGTGTCATAGACTTTGTTGATATGTATAGCTATGCGAGGGTACGTTGTAATTATGGGATTATCGGAAATAAAATATGTCCAGACTCAAATAAGTATTTTATTGTACCTTTGTTATAAGTTATATAGCAATAAACAATTTCGGCGAGGAATTTCAACCAGTACGCGTATTTTTATAATAAAATGATATAAAAAGCAAGTCAGCATGTGAAAATACCGCGTCGAATTTAATTGAGTTGTAGGCGTTTGAACCAAATGTTGATTTGTACTGGATTTACGTTGAGCGCCTAATTTTTGTTTGAACATATAAGCATCAGGGGGACCGAAGTACCTGTTTCTGGTAGTAGACTGGGAGATATTGCATATTATCGTCCATCTGTGATGCCCGGATAAGCCGGATGACGCGACGCTGTGTTCTACGCTATCATGAAACTTTTGAAACAATACTTAACATCAAAACGTTTTGTGAATGTGGAAATAATATTTTTCAGATCATGTAAGCAAACAGATGATCATTCCATTACGGACTATTATGTACAATTAATAAAATCAAGTAAGCGCTGTACATTTACAAATAAACAAATTCTCCAAGAACATTCAAAATCAATATAAGCCTCCACTAATACCACAAAAAAACAGTAAAAAATCAGGTAGGGGTTATAAACATAATCAAAGATGGTTTTAAAAGCCGCACCAGCGTTAAATATATTTGCAAAAAAATATCAAATCATAGATTGTGCGCCTTTTTGATCATATCAGCAGCCTTTTCGGCTATCGCAACAATGCTAGCTAGTGGAGCAACACTCAGAGAATTGGGAATGACACTTGCGTCGACCACACGAAGTCTTTTAACACCTTTCACAAAAAGATGCTTATCTACAACTGACCCCAGAGCACAGGTACCAACGTAACTTCGCCTAGTGTTGGATAAACAGGAAATGTAACACTTCCAATAGTCATCACTTCCTCTCTCGAACTTTCTGCATTCTGAAAGCGGAGGATCTAATCTCATAGCCCTGTACTTCTTAAATATCTTTGTATTTTTTACCCGAATAAAATCTCTAATGTATTTAATAACATTATCTATATCCTGTGGGTCTGAGTTATGCTCACTTCGAACGAATGGAGGGTCGTTATAGTCTGAACTCCTCAGTAAAACTTCACCTTCAGATTTAGGATATAAATTCGTAATTATACTGAATAGGTATGCATTGCCAGTGCCAGCGCCCTTCAATTTTTGATTTCTACAGATTTCAAAGAATGAGTTTGTGATTTCATCGCTGTACCCGTAAGTCAGCGTACTGTAGTACAGATATTCTTTCTGGTAGTTTAAAAAGCTAACCGACTCGTAATCTGCAGTATTTCGAGAGCCGTTTAAAGACACCAAGCCTGTTAATACGGCAGCAGGGTATTCGTTTGGGTTTTTAGGTACTTCCTGTATCGGTGCACCACTTAGTTCATGAATTATTGTAACAGACGCCGGGTCTCTGAAGTTTTTACCAACCGGAACGTTTGAAATCACCTCAATGTTCTTACTTTTGAGATGCTTTTTAGGTCCTACTCCGGAGAGCATTAACAATTTTGGTGTATTTACTGCACCTGCAGATGCTATGATTTCTTTACTTATATTAATTACAAAAACTCTTTTACTCCTGGTCACAACTCGAATTGCTACTGCTTTCTTTTTCCGATCAAAAATAATTTTCGTTGCCAATGTGTTTTTTAAAACGTATACATTTGGATATTTTCTTATAGACTTAAGGTAAGCGAATGCTGTATTTTGCCTTTGCTGCTCTCCTAAATTGAACATTCCTGAGGTATAGCCTATAGATTTTTTAATATTTAAATTAGTTCTTACTGGATATCCAAGTTCCTCAAATCCTTTTAACAAGTTACGAGCAATTGAGGTGTGATCTTTTGTTATTATTATAGGCCCATTATATCCAAAATACTTGCCATCTGAAGAATTTTCTATCTGGGAGTCCTTAAGGCTTTGACTTTTAGTTAAATATTGTAAAATATAGCTTGCATTCCAAGAGGAGTCGTTGACTGCAGCAGCCCAAGAGTTATAGTCATGACTATTTCCTTCAGAATAGAGCAAATAATTATTTGCACTGGAACCACCAAGCATTTTGGCAAGTGCTAAATCAAAGTATGGTTTTTGACAATTATTATCGTTCGCTTTACCAACCGTTGCTGTATATTTCCAATCTATCGATGAATTTTGTAGATAAAGTAGAAATTCTGGATACTGGAACAATATTTACTAATTAATTGCACATTTTGTATTAAAACCTTATTTTAATGTTTCTAAATTATCATTATTTTATGTATGACTATCAAGATAGCACGATCAACTAAAATATGGTAGTAGTCCAAGTAGAAGTTTAAATTTACTCCTCTAATTTAAAGTTAATTCAAAAATATCCAAAATTATTTGTATTTAGAAATAGGTTAATATTACGAATGATTTAGTCGTTATAGGTATGTATTTACCACTAGAAAATAAAAATATTAGTTTTTTTTTTGTTTTTTTGTTTTTTACACTGGCTCGACATAGTGACTACAGAGTACCTGATGGTAAGTATAGTGTAGTCCAAAAACGAAAGCGACTATCAAAGGATCAAAATCCATTGATAGTCTACATCGTCATGTCGGCCCACATATACCACGACTGAAGGTCTCTAGGTATATGAGCTACTGGATATACACAAGCTGATCCCGAAACGCGACAAGCCGAAACTGGTCACTATGACGGGCTTTACACCCATGCACTGTGGTCGCGATCCAGACGGGCACCGGCGCCCTACCACCTCGCTGCTGCTCGTTTAGCACCACCCAGGAGCCACGTGTAGGGAAACTAGGGTAAAACCTACGGACGCGAGCAGCTTCGACTCCCAAATAAGGAAGTAAGTTTTTTTCAAGTAAGGATATGCAAGATGATGTCATTTCCTACGACAATAATCTAATAATCAATATAAGGCTCAGGTCAATCGCTGCATGGAATATTGTTGTCATATTTGGGATGGTTCTGCTCAGTACTTACTTGATGCCCTGGATAGGTTGATTATAGGTGGTAGGGCGATGGCCTGAAATGAGTCATAACCACAGTACACAGGTGTAAAGACCGTCATAGTGACTCGCTTTGGCCTGTCGCGTTTCAGGATCAGCTTGTGTATTTTCGGTAACTCATTCATACATGTACGTAGAGACCTTCAGTCGTAGTATATATGAGCCGACATGACGATGGAGACTATCAACGGATTTTCATCGTTTGATGGTCACTTTCGTTTCTGGACTACACTGTACTTACCATCAGGTGCACTGTAGTCACTATGTCTCGACATATTGAAAAGCGGAGGCTGTCGTTGAGGCTAAATGATCCTGACTTGACTAATCATCTTGAATCAGTCCGTTTACAGAGAGATATTGCCTCACAAAGCATTATCTACCGTCTGTATCATGGGGAACGTTCTAAAGAATTATTTAACCTTGTTGTACCCTCTCCCTTCCTTGATAAAACCACGAGCGCGGGCTTACGGAGTCTCAGCTATACGGCAACCCACATCCCGGCAAGGACTAAAGCGTAGCGTGAAGAGATATTTGAGTAAGTCGGCATGAACGCTGCGACTGACTACCGAGGGTTTTTTTTAACTATTTATAATCATTGTTGTCTTGGGCTGCACCATACTTACTATCTGGTGTAATTTAGTCACTTTGCCCAGTCAGAAACTCCAATCTGTACAGTTCTGCTATTTAGATAATGTAGTAGAAAATATTTAAAGAACTATTGTAAAACATACATTCGTTTGAAAAGGTGGATCTCCACCAGCCTCTATCAACAGGACCTTCGTTTTCTTGTCTTCAGCGAGTCTTCTTGCAACGACCGAGCCAGCAGTTCCACCTCCGATAATTCCGAAGTCGAAGGTGGAATCATCTACAACACATGGATTTAGACAAGGTTCCTGTCTGATTTATTCGAAAGTTAAAACAAAGATGAAAACATAGCATAAATAAAAAATATTAGATTCGAGTTGATTTATTTAATTGTTGCCAGAGATTATACTCGAGTGATATATCGTGAGCACTCTAGCAACAACCTTTATGAGGGGGGGCAATCCTGTATAGGAGTATCGGGCTATTGCGACGGCAGCAACCCCGGTGTGTCGGACTCCTACTGACTAAAAATCCCCGTGATGTCCTACCAATCACTCCACCAGGGCCTAGGAATCCAGATTCTTTCAGACACCCAAGAAGCGAACAGTCTGTGTGGGCTTAATCTCTAGGAGGTGTGTGTGTACAGAGCCTACCCCTCCAAACCTATCTCATATGCCGCATCCCTTAAGTCTACTGCCGGGCAGGATACAAACCTACGAGCACCCGTGTCGTCGTACATGGATGAAGCTTTTTCCTATTTACTTAACCACCACAGCTCCGAATACATTAAATATGGAGTAGATTTATGTAAATCTAAAATACAAAGATAACTTACTTCTGATTGTCGCTGGAGGGGGATACAGGTACGCAGTCAGTTGCAAGAGCGATAGAACATCGAAGGCACATTGAACTTGTGCAATATTGCGTCTTGCTCCCGCGGCATCCATGATTCAATAAAATCAACAGGAAACTAGAGAACTGCAAAGTGGTTCTAACATACAATCGATACAATCGCTCTCTATGTAAGAAATAACGCAGTGATACATATATATTAATGTTTTAATAGGGTATTAAAATCTGCATAAATTTGTACATAAAAACTTGCATTTAATTTCATATTTATATCACGTTTCTAGTGATAATTAATGCAACGATTGTGTAAAAAGAAAATAAAACACATTAAAAAAAAATAGAAGATAAAAGAAATAAATAAAAGAAAAATAAGTATAAGAGCTATTTTGTTTTTAAAACGATGAGATTTTTTGTAAGAATCTTGATTGCGTCGGACCGGGAGGTTTTTAGTCAGTAAGGGTCTGACACACCGGGGTCATTGCCCTCACAGCGTCCATCATATATAGGATTTTCCCGAGTTTAAAAAAAAGAAGGCTGTCTAGACTGGCACGGGGAATCAAGTTCACGGAGGTCCTAGATTTAATTGATGGATTTATTTATGATCAAGTGTGCAAGGGCGGATCAAATGACTATTTGCTGCCCTTTGATATAAATTTAAAGAAACAAAAGCAGAACTATGTGATTTTCTTTTCACAATAGGACACTTGTGCACTTTAACAGTTAGGTAAATAATAAAGCAACTGCTATGATAACAGAAAATACTAAATTATTTTATTATTTAGCAAAACTTATAGTCGAAATAAAAATGTTTTTATTACACAAACGATAAGAATTTAGTAAGGTCGCTCGACGAAGCAGAGCAATGAGGAAATGGAACATTGATTCCCAAAATGGTTTATCTATAATCACGCCAAATCCCTATTGGGGTAGTCAGAGAGAACAGAACACCAGTTCTCTCTATTCTTGCAAGCCTCTGTCGCTCACTTAACATTCATTAATCTCTTCATGCATCAGAACTCGATTCATTTGGTCCGTGTAGGTAAATCACGGTCGGCCTCGTCTCTTACGTCCACTCTCATTCATGTTGTATATATTTTTTGTCATACTTTCATCATTCATTCTCTCCACGAGCCCGAAATATTGAAGCATGTATTTGTGCAGATGTTTTCTCAATCAATATTATTAATACATATAATAAATCCGTTTTTCGGTTACCTATTAAATATAATGTAGTTGAAAAATTATATGAGCGCTCCGGTATATACCGTCTTACAGAACAAATTCGCTCGCGTCATGTAGGTCAGTAAAAATGTATAGGAATCGTCAGTTAAATTGCACATCTGTACGCGTTTGTGCCGGCTGATCTCAGAAATGGCTCACCCGATTTGAATGTGGTATTCATCAGTTTTCTACCATGCCGAGGATCTGCAGGCAGTACAACGCACTCTCGCGACCCGGTGACTTGGACCTGACTGTTTCTCTTTCAAAATTTAGAACAGCGTGTAGAAAGTGACTGTATTTTTTTTTGTGTTCCTTAAAATCTGCCACAATTTCGCTTAAAGTTGTTACTTATACAATCTGCAATATAGTCCTTTTGTATTGTGTCTATGTATATATGTATGTATATCTTTTTTTGGAATTTTATTATTATTCATTAATGTAAACTAGCATTATATATTAATCACTGTGCATGCTGTGACGCCCTATAATTGTGGGGGCAATTATATGTTCTATTTTGTGTACCATGATCCTTTTGTTTTCTTGTTTAATGTTACTCATGTTGGGCACCCTATTATGTAAAATATAATAAAATAATTAATGTATTGTGGAAAAGTTCTTTAACTTTTTGTATTAATTTTATTTCAATCAGTTCAAAATGATAAAGTTATGTAAATTAAAAAATATGTCGATTATTTATTTATTGATTTTTTATCAGTTGGCGGCTTTGGACTCGATTGATCGTAGAGCTCGTAGACTTATTGGCGACGACTCTTTGTCAAAAATTAAAATGCAGAGCATCGAGCATCAACGTAGAGTTGCCTGCCTCGCGGTCTTCTACCGGTTGCACGGTGGAGAGTTTTCTCAGGAACTACATTCTTTGATTCCACCAGCCCCATTCCACCACAAAACCACGAGACATCGTGTCGGATACCATCCGTATGTGGTGGATGTTCCTTATATCCGCACGAGAAGATTCGCTTCAACATTCATCATGCGAACAGCTAAGGAGTGGAATATGCTACCAGCGGCCATATTTCCGCGATCTTATGACCTGGGAGTCTTTAAAAGAAGAGTGAATAGGCATTTGTTAGGCGGACGCGGTTCATCATCGGACTCATCTTCACCTTCCACCAGGTGTGATTGAGGTCAAGCGTTCGCCTATAAGTTATAAAAAAAAAAAAAGAATAAAATTATATAAAATAATTGTTCCACTTTCCCTCTTCTCATATACATTGACAAGAAGCTATGCGGAGTTGTACCCTTATGTGGTTAACGTTCCAAATGCTCGCCCGAGGCGATTCACCTCCTTTTTTTTGCTGCGACCCGCCAAGGAGTGGAATTCTCCTCCTGCGTCTGTGTTCCCAACATCTTATGACATGGGAATCTTCAAACACCGAATGAATCGGTATTAGCTGGGTGAGCGCGCTCCATCATTGGCCTCATCATAATTATTCATCATGGGATTGAGGTCAAGCGCACGCCTGTCTGTAATAAAAAATTGTTTTGGTGATTTAGATGAAATATATATTCTTTTTATAAGCTACTAGCTGTCCCGGCAGTCCTTGTTCTGCTCTATTTCTCTAAAACAAAGTCACATTTTTTTTTAATGCTAATAGCATCCCCGTCAGATTTTTTTGAAAATTGTTTGAAGGAACCTGGCCTTAATGCTACATGTATAAAAATTGACAAATATTGACATTAATATTTATACGTCACTCAATAATTGTTTTGCCTTCCCGGAACCCGTCCACTGACATTTAAACTTTATGCTATGGTGTTAAAGTTCAAATTGACTTATAACAAAGTGTTATTTTTAGACAGTTGCAGGGAATTTTTAAATTTTTTCTCTCCGTAATAACCTTCATCAGACTTCATCGAACCCAACAAAAAAAAAAAAATCAGCCAAATGGGTTCAGCCGTTCTCGAGTTTCGCGCTTATCATGACATTTTGCGATGCATTTTTATATTATAGATAACTGACCGATGTCTGCAACGTTAGTATTTCACCTTTAGCTTCGTCTCCATGGCTACCTGCTCATGTCGAGGCTCGTACCATAGCGCTGCCCTTGCGATGCCGCCCGGCCCATAAGGGGAAGAAAAACTTCAGTAATTTTTCTACTAATGCTTCGGATGCAGTTGCCTCGAGAAGAAACGCCGAAAGAAACTCAAGTCTATGTTGGAATGGAACTGAGCCTCGGAGGTTCCTGTCATGCGGTCATGCGACAGTTGACTAAACTATCCTTTAACGGCGTTGCCTATGTCTTAGAATAAATCCAGTGCGTATGTGTACCTCACAGTTATCCGAAGCGGCTGCTTTTAAGACCGCGACAAAAGAATCGTACCCTGTATTTCTTTTTTTTTAATCAATTTACTTAAAGGGCTTTTGACTGCCGCATGCAGTCATACCAGCCCTATCGTGCTACATCATAATTATAGGTATAAAAAATAAAAATATAAACATTACACTAAGTGTTATAGACACATTATAGAAGATAGGGAAACATTAAGGTTCCACTAAACTATTGTAAATAAATTTTACCCTGTATTTCAAAATTATAAGTGTGAGGCGAGCTTTACACCCTGTGTTTCCAACAATGTAACATATTCCTACAAAGCCAGAATTACAAGCCTCGCGTATCTCTTAACGCCTGAATAAAAACGTAATTAAACTTTTTGCACAAAACTCTTGTTTTAAACACTCGTGCGATAAGCGGAGTATTTTTTATTTCACAAAATTTTTAAAAAATATTTTTTATTTTTCCCTCGCTGTCATTTTGGCAATCCTGGGTAATATGAACATAAAAAAATGGTTTTCAGGTGCTAGGACGATGGCCTAAACTGAGTCGTGAGCGCAGTACACATGTATAAAGACTGTCATAGTTACTCGCTTTGGCCTGGCACGTTTCGAGATTTGTTTATATATATCCAGTTGTTCATACGCATATCTAAACAGCTTCCGTCGTGGTATATATGTGTTGGTATAGCGATGGTGACTGTCGACGAATTGTCATCCCTGGGCGATCGTTGTCACGCTTGGAACACACTGCACTTTCCATCAGACGCAGTGTCAGGTACCTTCCGCATGTTGTGGATGTTCTTTATATCCCCACGAAGAGATTCACTTCTGTATACATCATCCGAACTGCTGAGGAACGGAATTTGCATCAAGAGATCATATTTCCATGTTCTTATTACTCGGGAGCCTTTAAGAGAAGAGTGAGTAAGCATTTGTTGGTCGGATGCGGTCCATCCTCGGAATCGTCTTCACCTTCCATAAAGTGTTATTGAGGTCAAGCGTGCGCCTGTAAATCATAAAAAGGCAATTCTGATTTATTAGTCAGTTAACATTAACGTCCCGTTTCGTTTAACTCGTCATCCTGCGCCACTATTTAGGCATATTCGCTATAGACAAAATCTGGAGCATCATTCTGCAGTACTTAGATTAGTAAGGCATCATAATGAGTCTGTAGCTAGGGTATATGGTGGAAACCAGTCGGAGAAAGCTGGCTCTGCCTTTGTTCGGGTGCAGTGCATGGATATAAAATAGGTCCTTACTCTCCCTTCCTAGCTCCCTCACCGCGCCTCAACCTCGATTCCTAATAGTTCTCATACTTATGATCGGAGCGCGAAAACAACAACACTTATCAGAATATAAGGTTTTATTTTGGACTCTATGAATTACGGCAGAACATCATTTATTAATAGTTTGTACTCACGTGACTTAAAGTCGTACTTCGAGAGGGGCTAATAGGGCCTTGCTAGAGGCGCAGCCGCGAGCGATTTAAAAATGACAGGAAGAGGGTAGGAAAATAAATGAAAGTCCTGTCCCTTTGAATTATGTCAGTTTTAAGTCATAAGTTGTTAACTCTAAGTAATCTCCTCGCTTCAGTCTATCAATTAAATGAAAACTCTCCTATCTGTAAATGTATGTAACACTCTCTGGTTAATCTTATATCTTTATTTTTGAATGGCAAACCGCCCATAAAATCAGTCATGCAGGGTGCTCCGCCATCGTTAACAGGTTCTGCGTGGCGTTAAGTTTGATGCGGGTCGTTTGCACGTTTTACAGCCCTGTTAACACCGCGAGAGGTTTACATGCCGCCTGTGTTTGCCTTTAACAGATTCTGACACGCTTTCACTGTTTGCTTACATAAAAAAATTGCGTTGACATAAATAATATAACACATTTCTACCTGGTTACTTATACTAAGTTAATGGTAAATAACGCATAACCTCTTAAAAGTAATTTAGGTACATCATACATACAATCTTCTTAATCTATTATATAAAAATAAGTCCGGTTTTCCTTCCTGAGACGCTATAACTCCAGAACGCACGAACCGATTTCCACGGTTTTGCATTCGTTGTAAAGATCTCGGGCTCCGCGAGGTTTATAGCAAACAAAATTCAGGAAATATTTCAACAGAAAAGCAGGAAAACGGGGATGATAATTTTTCACATACAGCGCCATCTCTGATACATAGCATGTACCTCAAACCAATATGATTTTGCATGGTGGTGGAGCAGATCACACCAGTATTTTAAGTAGATGGCGCCAATGGGTTATACATTGTTTGACAGCTACTCATTGTGCTCTGCTCAGTTAATTTCATGTGACATTTATTATGCGCACGTTCTTTCAAACCAAAACGAAGCCATCTGGCGGCGAAACGAAGTTCGCCTGATTTGCTAGTATAGTATTAAATTCTCGTGTCAATGTTAGTTAACGGAACGGCTTTACCGATTTTTACCAAATTTTATTGAATATTCAGTATGTCTGAGAATCGGCTACTATCTATTTTTTATACCCCTAAGTGATACGGGTTGTACACCCTCAACATTTTTTTTTAATTTTTGGACGAAATTTTATGTTTTTATTTTTCTATTATGTGGTATTAAAAATACATACAACCCTAAATATTTACCCTTTTATCACCAACCCCAATTTTTTAATAGCCATTTTAGTAATTTAATCATTTTTTATCCCGCTTGATAACTGATCAATTATCATATTTTTTGTAAACGTTTTTCACTCAATTTCGATTAAAATTTCCCTGAGCTTATGGTAAATCTAAACAAGGCATATCCTTGAAAGTTTGTGGTCTGAATCTGGAAAATCGATGTTTCAATTTGGAATCAATGTCACACGGTTTCTTATATGTGGCATGTTCACGGGTCGAAGACGATCTGCGTTGGTTGTTCTTGCGCCTAATAATAAAACAAAAAATGTCGTATATCTATATTAAAGATATATTAAAGAAATATTAAAGAATCATTGAAATACTTGATTAATAAAAAAATTAACTAAAGTAGATCAAAAATCTGCTTATTCATTGCCTCTAAAGCGGAACAAAGTTCGCCGGGTCAGCTAGTAATCTTGTAAACTTATATTATCCCGGAAAAGTGACCTCGACTTTTACTAAAAAAAAAAAACCGTAACAAAGCACTAACGACATCTGTTATCGAGTATTACTTTTCATCAGTATTGACTTCTTTATTCAGTTGTTGTAATGAATTATATAAATTATAATCTATGGAATTTATATAACTTTTCCCACATATATATAAAAATATATTACTATTATATATCACCAAAAATGTCGCTTAAACCAATTAGCCTTTCACCCCTAGATATATTATTTATTATTTTAATAATATAAATTTCGTATTTAAGAGCTCTCAATTGCTTAAATACGAGCATACAGAAGAACAGAGAATAGAATAGAGAATACTGTCTCCCATTAAAGAATTATTAGCATTCTAAAAACCGATAATTTGTAATATTTCCTTCCTTGTAATATGATATGCACAATAATGTAGTCAAAATAGATAAAAGCCTGACTACACGTTATCTGGTAAATGAGAACTGGCACAATCAAAGGTGTTGAGTATTCTGGTTCGTAACACTAGATGGAAGTCATTTCCTCGGTCTCAATATAAAATAAAGATTTCTTAGCAAGAAGACTAGAATCTTCAAGGCATATTTTAGTTGTAAAAAATACTTAAGATGCAAATGTAGCTTGAATATTTTATTTTCGGACGTCTAATCTCTGAAGGAACGAGAAGTATTCTCGTGAATGACAGTTGATTTGAACTTGAACTTTGAACAAATACTTGAGCAGGCAGTTTTTCTACCTCTTAACAGCCCTTGAATGTCGTGTTAACTTTTAGCTAAAACTACTCCTTCTTATCCAGTTTCCCCTCCTTCTCCTTTCCTCCACTTACCTTTTCCACCTTACCTTCCTCCACTTTCCTCACTCTACCCTTTACATTATATATAAGAACCCGAAGTAAAAACCCATATTAGTATGCCTAACTGAAAAATTAATCATTTACCCGTAAGTAAATTGTATCCCCTATTTCAATCCCTTTAAATTTCCTTTTCGAAACGAAAAATAGCGTTTATTCGTCTTCAGGGTCTAATTTATTTCTATGCCGAAATTTATCAAAATCAGTTCAGCCGTTTTGATGTGAAATCGGAACATACAACCGTACACACCATTGCATTCCTATTATTAGCAAGGATAAAACTTTTCGGTGGTCGATGTAATCCTATGTAGATTTTTTTTCCTCATCTCAAATGTGTTTAGAGTGTTTTAACGAAAAATATGCGATGTGACATAAAGCAAAATGTGTTCCTATTAATTAATAAAAGATATTATTTAAAATAAATATCTATAGTATTTTAATTTTGTTTATGTAAATAAAGATATTTACATATCAGTGCCTATTTAGTTGGGCTTTTGAATTCCTTTAAAGGTCCAACTAAAAATTCTATTAACTCCAACAAGAGAGCATCACACAAATATAAACAAAATAAATATGGCGACGAACGTTAATCTGACGGAAGCTCAATTTCATCAGTCTATATGAATTTGTGTTGAGGTGAAATAAATGTTATTCACTTTAAAGAAATTAAAGTCTCGTGAAAAAAAAAGCATATATCATGATGAGCATTGCATTGCAAAAACAATGTTTTTAAGGATATTTTTGGTCTGAGTATGACGAAGGTAGGTAGAAGGCGGCGGAGAACATTCAGGAAGCTATTACCAATCCTGACAACCATATCCGCCGCCCTGCTAGAATAGAACAACGGAGAAGGGCCTTCGCCTAGGGCTCTCTTTCCTAACCGGGTAATCCACTGGACGGCGCACTTTGGGGGCGTGCATCGCCCAATACTCATACGTGAGTAGTGTGCGAAGTGTTCCTGCACATTGCTTCAGTGTAAATTCACGGAGTTGAAAAGAGATTGGCATTTAATACATTTCTCCCTACATTATATTACGAGTGAGGAAGGGGTGGCATCTTTACCAACCCCGCGCAATAGGCGACGCCTGTAGACCAGACCGAGGAAGCGGTACCCTTGGCTACCTTGCTAGACGAGAGAAGGAACATCCCAGGGGTTTTAGCTGGTAACTATCCTGTACTCCGAGATGCCACTTTGAAATGAAATGTATTTATTTCGCCACAAAGTAACAAAAAACTAGAAATTTAAATACAGAAACAAAAGAAAAATACAAAACATATAAACATGGCGAAAATAGGACCTCCATCAGGTTAAAACCACAGAGGAAGTCTGCGGCGCTGATTTTCGTGAAGGGCCCCAGTCGTATCTTTCACTTTCACGGCGCTTTGTCTGTCCATAAAGATTTACCCCGGCTTACCAACAAAAGGATCTAAATATGACGACCGCAACGGAAGTGATTCAGTTGTTGTTTGCACAACGACTCTAGTACAGAAGACGTGGCTTCAATACACCTGGCAATGCCAGATAAAGCTCCCTGCAGACAAATATCACTTGTCAGCTCTGGGAATCCTTTGAATTTATTCATATCTTTGATTAGACAGCCAAAAAGACTGTATTTCTCCGCCGACGTTACAACTTGCCTGAACTTTGAAAACGTCTTCACAATATTATTTTTTGACATCTTCTGCTCCTCTATCTATCTATCATTACGCTGAATTCTTATTTGTGTAAGCAGAGAGAATGGAACACCACTTCTGTCTATTCTTGCAAACTTCTTCCGCTTACTTAACATTCATTAGTCCATTTATGTACTCTTGTCGATTCTGCGTACTTTTAACATAACCCCCCCCCCCCACCATCATAATCTTTTTTATTTGGTCTTTGTTGGTAAGTCTTAGTCGATATAAAAATACTATATTTCTTATACAAACGATAAGAAGTTAGTAAGGCAAGGACTAGACAAAGCGGAGCAATAAGGATCATTGATTCTCAAAACGGTCTATCACACCAAATCCTGGTTGGGGTAGTCAGAGAGCACAGAACAGCGATTTCTTTCTATTTTTGCAAGCCTCTTTCGCTCACCCTTCATGCATCAGAACTCACCTTACTCGGTCTGCGTAGGTAAGTGTGGGTCGGCCTCGGCACTTACATTTTTTTTTACACTGGCTCGACATAGTGACTACAGACTACCTGATGGTAAGTACAATGTAGTCCAAAAACGAAAGCGACCATCAAAGGATGCAAATCCATTGATAGTCTACATCGTCATGTCTGCCCACATATACCACGACTGTAGCTCTCTAGGTATATGAGCTACTGGATATACACAAGCTGGTCCCGAAACGCGACAAGCCGAAACTAGTCACTATGACGGGCTTTACACCCATTTACTGTGGTCGCGATCAGGCACCGACGCCTTACCACCTCGCTGCTGCTCGTTTAGCACCACCCAGGAGTCACGTGTAGGGAAACTAGGGTAAAGCCTACGGACGCGAGCAGCTTCGACTCCCAAAAACCACTCAGATTTATATTGTATATCTTTTTTCATCCTTTTATCCTTGTACTCTTCAGTTATTTTTTATTTAGCCTTTATTGCGAAGAGAAACACCTCCTCTTTATATCGCTTTACATCTTTATATATTTATCATTAACATCGTGAGTCGAAATCGAATGCATAAGCTAGTATTCTCATAAAAAGTTCACGCAGCCATACGCAAGAACCTTTCGCGAGATAAAACCATTTTTAATCTCCGAAATTTTCTCCTACTGTTAGAATGATTACCATCTACTTCATATTTCATCTCTTCAAATTTACATTTGTGAATAAAACATAGGGGATGTTAGGCAGAGGTGGCTATTTATCTAAATGTTAAGAAAATAAATTTTTATACTTCTTTTGGTAACTCCTTGGGAATCCTCGTGGACCGTCAGGGCGCCGTGACCGTGTCGGAGTCTTACCAATTAAAACCCTGGAGTGTTCCTCCGATCCGTCAGCTGAGGTCAAGTGTACGGTCATGCCAGCTTCCTCAGGACCCGGTGACGTCCGGCCTTTTGTAAGCTTATACAATTCTGCAATTACGAGAGAAAGTGAAAATGGTCACTCCTTCGCTAACCTTATTATCCTGGAGAGATGTATGGTAACAAATCGCGGACCGCTCGCCACTGGATATGTTGGGCGACGCACTCCTTCAAATGCGTTACTCAGAACGCTTTATACTAAACAACTAAACTTAACGAAATATGAATAGAACCTATGATTGTATTTAATAACTAGCTGATCCGGCAAACGTTGTTTTGCTATATAAGTTATTGTAATATCTTCTAAGATGTTCATTGAAATTAAGTGATGTCAAAGACAATTTTGTTCACAATTAAATACTCTTAATCAACAACACATTTATTTGGATAAAGATTAATATTATTACGTTGATACAACTCTTAACAAATAATGCATTAATTTCGACCAAATTTGATTACCATAAAAACGGTTCTAGTAAGTTAATCTTAAAAGATAGACATATACTGTCGTGGACATTTTTTTTAGATCATTTTAAGGGGAATAACTCTGTCATACATATATTTTTGGTATCTTTAACCGTTTTCGCAGCGCACGCAATGGAAGCACTCAAGGATGAATAATTTTCCCCGTTTTTTCACATTTTCCATTATTTCTTCGCTCCTAATAGTTGCATCGTGATGTTATATAGCCTAAAGCTTTCCTCGATAAATAGTCTATTCAACACAAAAATAATTTTTCAATTCGAACCAGTAGTTCCAGAGATTAGTGCGTTCAAACAAACAAACAAACAAACAAACAAACAATCTCTTCAGCTTTATAATATTAGTATAGATAATATTATCATCATTGTCACGCTATATATTTTACGGAATGAGCAGAGATACATAAGTAGCTGTGTTTAATTTGCGCTTATATGTCATGCCCAACGTGCCCAGTAGCGCAGGTGATCGCCGTCGTCAGGGCACTTACACACGACATTTCTATTACATGCCTGATTAGATGAAAAATTAGTGAATTCTGTATTTCTGGATAAATCCATGTTGTACCACCCTCTCCCTTCTATAAAAGTACCACGTGCGCGGTGTTGCACACACAGACACATCTTATTCGCATCCTGATTAAAACGAAGTTCTCTAACTCTTAGTTTTGCCGAGTCGCTGAGCTATGGTCAGAAGACCACTTCCGGCGAGCTTGGTCTCACAGTCTTATGATATAGAGTTCTTTGAACGAAGCGTGAAGAAATATTTGTGCAGGCTGACATTATGGCTGCAACTAGCAATAAGTTTTTCTTTACGAGTTTCTATTCCGAGTCCGGATAAAAACAAATCTACGTCAATAAGGAAATTCAGAATATATTGTACTCAGGGCCAAGTCTACCCCACTTCCCCTAATTCCGGTTTCGATAAAAGCCAGAATTTTATTTATGTGTTGTTACTCTCCTGTTTAATAAAAGATCTTACGGCGAAAGAAATGTTGAAATTTCGTGGAAATAAGCTGAAAATTGAAAATTGTGTTCTTTTTTGTATTACTAATATCTGAAAGTAATTGTTTGTTGGATGTTTTTTCTTTTTTTTTATCCTGGCCAGGCACAGGGATCACAGCACGCCTGATGCTGCATGGTGCAATCCAGAGACGAAAACAACTATCAACATTAAAAAAAACCGATAGTCGAAGCGATTATGCCGGCCTGTATATCTCTTCACAATAGGTTTAAAGGACCCGATATCATAGGATACTGCGAACACGTTCGCCGGAAGACCAGTACACAGCTCAACGGCGCGGCAACAGTTAGAGTTAGAGAACCCCTTAGTCCTGGCCGGGATGTCAGATATTGTATAACTGTGACTCCGCAAACCCGAGCGCGCAGGTCTTTTATAACTCTTCAGAACACTCGCCATGATACGGCGGTAAGAAACGCTCAATGAGACAATATTCCTGCGCAACTGGAGCTGTTTAAGATGCTTAATAATATCTGGATCATTGACAATGCGGACAGCCCTCTACTGCTGCCTATCCAAGGCGTCGAGTAAGTACTGTGCAGAACCGTCCCAGAGATATGAGCAGTATTCCATACTTAGCCTGACTTGAGCCTAATTCAAAAGATTCAATTGATCGGACGTGAAAAACCGTCGCACTGGTTTCGGCAGGTTTTGTGAGGTTACGTTTAATAAATTTACAATGAACAGCAGACTTAAACCTACTTACTGCCCGGGACGATGCGCGTCTTTTAGAGCGCCGCAACGTGCTTACCCAACAGATACGAGTATTGACTCCCTCTAACTTTACACACTGTTGCGTAGAATAAATCTATACTAATATTATAAAGCTGAAGAGTTTGTTTGTTTGTTTGAACGCGCTAATCTAAGGAGCTACTGGTTCAAATTGAAAAATTCTTTGTGTGTTGAATAGACCATTTATCGAGGAAGGCTTTAGGCTATATAACATCACGATACAACTATTAGGACCGAAGAAATGATGGAAAATGTGAAAGAAACGGGGAAAATTATCCATCCTTGGGGGCTTTCATTGCGTCCGCTGCGAAAACGGTTCAAGATACGAAAAATATATGTATGAAAGAATTATTCCTCTTGAAATGATATAAAAAAATGTACGGGACAGTATATGTCTATCTTTTAAGATTAAGTCACTAGAACCGTTTTTATAGTAATAAAATTTTGTCGAAATTAATGCATCATTTGTTAAGAATTGTATCAACGTAATAATATTAATCTTTATCCAAATAAATCTGTAATTGATTAAGAGTATTTAATTGTGAACAAAATTGTCTTTGACATCACTTAATTTCAATGAACATCTTAGAAGATATTACAATAACATATATATCAAAACAACGTTTGCCGGATCAGCTAGTATAATATAATATAGAACACAATGGTAAATGGGTGAGGCTATTGATTTAAGGTTTTAAAGATTGCTCAAGAGTTCTAATTTGGAGTTCACTTTATTAACCTTTATACTTTTTTTGGCAGTCCTGGAAAAATCATGCATAGGACCATCGAGGTCGCCGCGAGGGCAGTGATCCCGATGTGTCAAACTCCTACAGACTAAAAACCCCCGTAATGTTCCTTGTGGTGGAGACTTCTACAACTTATGGAAGGCTTGTAAATCAGAAGGTGGTCTTAGCGTGAATAAAAAAAATATATTTATTCAACAAACAACTACAAGGCAGCACATTAAAAATCAGCTGACACCCAAACTAGGAGACCTGTATCTTGGATGTCAGCATATTTAACACAAATTTGTTACAGTTTTTTTACTGCTGCGTAGCACCAATCATAACTCAAAACAATAGAAAAACAACATTACAGACCAAACAACAGACTATACAAACAATGTGAATAACAATTATAAAAGAATGTTAATATTAAAGCCCAAGCACATCTACACCTGCAACAGTTCCTCAGAATCGTTATATTTTAGATTCGACAACCAGTCTCTCAGCTTCATCTTACGTTCGAATTTTGATAAGTTCAAGATATTTAATTCATGATTAACCTTATTATAAATCCTTGAACCAATAACCCAAAATAGTTTCTCAGCAAAATGAGACTTGTGAATCGGCATATGGCAAACATATCTCATTCTGCGAGGTTTTCTTTTGCTATCTGTCCCTATAAGGACAAGTTAGTCTATGTTTGCGGAGGACAAGTTTCGAGACAAAGAGCTGTCTTACTGTTAAAACTTGACATCTAGAATATAACAGCTCAGTAGGAAACCTTCTGGATTCTTTACACATGACTTTTAAGACAGCTCTTTGAGCCCTCTCAAGTTTCAATAAAGTGGTCTTAGAGGCTCCACCCCAAACAGCAATGCAGTAAGATATCAAGGATTCACACAGAGAGAAATAAACAGCCCTAAGAGTATAAATGTCAGCAGAATTTCTCAATTTCTTAAAGACATAGATAAGTTTAATTCTATTTAATATTTACTTTATGTGCATTTTAATGTATTAAAACTTCCAATAACCTCACAGTGCATTGACTTCATACCCTCAAACCGCTGCAAGCCGGGCCCTAGAGAATCGCATTCCTCAAACGATTTTTTATACCTTAACTAACATTTTTTTGTAGATTAGTACCATTAAACGATATGCAACAGATAAGTAGGCTTACATACTAAATATAAGCAATATTTTAGTATTGACTCTTAATTTATTATCTATAATCATGCAATAACCGAATTCTGTACTTGAGAACCTTAGAGAATTTAGAATCTCAAAAAAACTTACCTTTTCTCAGAGATCTTATGAAGGGCGAAAATATGATAGGGTTCAATAATTTTCACTATTAAACGTAAATGCGACCGTAGAGTTCAATTCTTCGAATTCACTCGAATTATCGTATTTTAGAATGTTTCTGATCGTTCTTTATAATGGTTCCACAAAGTGATTATGATATGGAAACCTGGCTTTACCTGGTGGAAAGTGTTCTAAGAATGGCAGTAACTAATAAGAGGTGAGCATTCATTGGCAATTTCCGACGTCATGCCATCCCACATATGCCACGACTGAAGGGCTCTACTTCAAGTAAACATTGTGAATAATTGAACGTACATGAGTGTGTTGGTTTTTGAGGTAGTGGGGCAATTACTGGATCTGACTCGTGACCACAGTACACGAGTTTAAAAACCTTCATACTAATATTAGTAAACAATTACACCACATTGACCTTGTCTCAACGTAAGCTTGCGCTTGTACTATATATACTAGTTGTATACACATCCATAACTCACAACAAACTTATTATCATAGAAAAATTCGCCGATACCGGCACTCGAACTCAAAACTTTCTGAGTTGCAGGCACGGTCACTACCATTGTGCTATCAGGCCCTCAATAGTGACTTGCTCCGACCTGGCGTATTTTGGGGTTGTGTACATCCAGTTGTTGATATACATACTTAAAAACCTTAGTGGTATATATGGGCTGATATCTATGGCAACTGCTAATGAACCTGGCGTCAGTCATCCTTGGACTAGTCTGTGCTTTCCGTCATGTGCAATCTAGTCACTTTACAGAGCCAGTTTACAAACTGGTCCCGAATCATCATGATAAGCCAGATGTAGCTATAAAGGTATCTAAGCAAGAATTTATAATAAAATGAAGACCAAAATAAAATTAGTGTAAATAGATGGTATAGAGTTTTAGATACCTTCAGCCTCGCACCGCAGCCTTGCATCGTGCCATTTGGCAGGTATATTGTGTAGCTTGATCCAGCCGTTGACTTCCTGACTATACATATAATCTTCTCGAAATATGTACTGACCTTGTGCTGCAAGGAACCGAAGTCAATCTTTTTAAGCATACATCTTTCTATAACTACTTTGTCGCATATAGCATACAATCAGTGACGTGCATAAGGTATTTGCATAGGATAGGGAGAATTCGCGTAATTGATTTGAATATTATATTATGATAGTAACTATTATATTGCTTTCATAGGAAAGATAGACGGCGTGAATATAGAATAGATATGAATGTAAATGGTTCCTTTTTTTGTTTAACATTAAGGAATTTATTCCAGACTTATTTATCATAAGGGCATGCATTGCTTGCATGCATCTATGGAATGAACGCTACTGCGTACAATGGGTCTTTAACACACAGTATTAGAAAGGCTTTTCTATCTTTAAAACGTCTTTAAACACTAACGAATCATAGCCGGCAGAATAGAATATTGCGTCGCCTTTCATCATACTAAGGCGTCGCAAGAGCCGACTAAAGAATACAGCAAGCAGAATTGCACGCAAATTGCTATCATCTAAACTGCTGCATGCACCTTGTCTGCACACCCGCCAACCCGCCTTGGACGAGTGTGCCGGGTTAAATGTCCAAACCCCTTGTCATGGATTCCAAAAATATAGTGGAAAAGGGAAGAGATGCCTTTGCCGTGCAGTGGGACGAAACTGCCTAATACTAACAGGTTTCCTTTTTTATGCCTTCCGCAAGGTGTGATCAAGGTTTACCCATAAAACATATAAAAAGCTAAACGTGTATTGTTAATTCTGTTCCTAGACCATTAAACATAGATAAACTTTGGAAATTTATAAAAATATCAAGAGATATACATTTTTTGAAGGTAGCAAGTGCATATTTGTTCTTGCCTCCATCTCCACCCCACTCCGATGCAGCCCCCACTCCGACGCAGCCTTGACTTTTTTCGGTATTTCTTCTCAAGGTAGTCACTTCCGAAACGCTAGTAGATCACCCATAGTTTCTGTCTTTGGTCGGCCGCCCAAGTCGATATCCGTACCCACGGGGATACCCTTGTGTTGCCACACAACGCATAAATTCGCTGGCTGAGCACCCTCAGAGCTCGCCTTCTACACCCGGTTGAGTTGTAAAGGCACGTCCCGAACACAAACACATTGTCCGGTTAAAAAAAACATGCCCAATATGACTAGTAGGTGATCCCTGTTCTAAAGGCATTGGTAAACATATCATTTCTGTTCTGTCAAATGTAGGCTGGTAATATCTTCCTTCACAGGTGAGCAAGATTGTGCATATATTTGAGTTCAAATTGTCCCGTCCGATCTGGTCACACATGTTGTGCAGTGTCGTTACGTCTGAACATAGATATAAAGTTAAAAGTGTAGTATAAGAGATATATGGACATACCAAATGAACACCAAATAAGGAAAATTATAAACATTTTTTTGCATATCACTTGACGTCCACTAATAACTCGTTTCTTCCAACAACTGAATAATACAAAACTGGATGTGGATTTATAAAGGAATCCCAATAATTAATGATATCATTGGCCTCTACATCAGTGTTGCCATCCGCCTCCGTACGCCGGGATTTATAAGGAAATCTTTGAGTGAAAAGTCTCATTTTATTTCAAACAAATGTTTCTATTAAAATTTATACATTTTTAATTACACTGACTCGATAAAGTGACTACAGCGCACCTGATAGTAAGTACAATGTTGTCCAAAAACGACTGACTATTAAAGGAATAAAATCCATTTGCAGTCTCACCTTGTTGTTACCTTTGGGACGGGTCCGCTAAATACCAGTCAGCAGCTCTGAACTCAATTGCTAGTAGGAATCGTACACTTGACTAGAATGACTGATACTAAAAGGCAGCTCATCGACCATCGCCTTGCAGTCTTTTACCGGTTACACAGTGGGCAGCGTTCCCAAGAGCTATATTCTCTAATTCCGCCAGTTCCATTTCATCATAAAACTACAATTCACCGTTTCTTATATTCGCACGAAGAGATTCCATAATCCATTCTGTTGGCAGCACTTTTAGCTTCTGATTATTTTTTTGTCTGTCAAAATGGCAAATTAAACACGTTACGAAAATTTTGGTTTTTATTAAACAAATCTGAATATACGATCGGAATCGGTGCATACAATCCATTAACATGATCCTTTGAGCTCGGATGTTGTGAAGTGATACGTGAATAACGTTGCTACATTAGTAATTTTTCCACCCAACACTCTGTCAGGTAGTTATCAGATAAATGTTTGCAAACATTTGAGGTTAGCATTAGTACTAAGTAGGTCAATAACCTTTATCTAAATTAAAGGTAAACCTCTACAAGTTACATATTATTACATTGTTTTACATTGAAATAGGTTATTTTTCATTAACAAGAAAGTATTGTGTAAGTTATTTCATTGTAACAACAAGTTATGTTACTTACTTTCTTTGTTATGCAATTTCTTTATTATTCACTTGTGAAGTCAAATTGTATTGTTAAGATTGTAACTTTAGTAAGTTTAGTGTAGAGACTACTTAAAGTACATAACAAACCAGTAATTTTGTATAATTTAAATGGTCATTATTTATTTAATTCATTTAGAATAAGCAAAGATTTTGTATTCTACTTGTAAACAATTAATTAAATTTCATTAATTTCATTGTCAAATTCATTTTAATACTGTAATTCAAAAATAAAACAACTACTGTATCAATTTATACCAAGTCTTTATTCACTGATAGAGCAAAGTTCATTTCTATTTATTTGCAAATTAGAGATAAATTGTTAGGTAATATAAGTATAGTAATAAACTTAATTTATTTTTGTATACATTCCAGGACTTAAATACTTGCTTCCCAAAATGCCTGATAAAACAGAATTAAAGAGAAAGAGAAACAGTGTTCAAAAAATATCTTTCCAAGTTAGATGTTCACAGTTTGTCACCTACTGAAGCATTGGAATTGCAATTGCGTACTAATAAAATAGAATGTTTATATGAGGTACTTGACAACATCCAGTCTCAAATTAAATGTACTCAGGAAGGTGTTCAGTCAGAATTAATTGTGCGGTCAATGTTAGAATCTCAATACTACTCAGTGCTTGCCGAGGCAAAGAATATTATAAGCACTTGTTCCAAGACTGATCAACAGCAAGTTAAATCTTGTCATTGTAGTGTATGCGCAACCCGACTACGACACAAACTCACCGACCGTGACCGCGTGCGGACGTGCTCGGTGTTCCGTCTACATTATTTAATTCCTAATAGTAAAACTGAGTTTGATTACTATATGTGTATACTACTAACTGTATTAAGAAGACATCGAACATTACAAGTGGCGACGAGAACAAATGTGAGTACCTGCCTAAAAAAAAAAAGAAGAAAAAAAAAGAGAGATGATGGATAACATTATTATAACCTATAAAACGGTTGTTTACGTATAGTTAAGTTTTATATCAAATCACTTAAACATTATGAAACAGTTTCATTTAAATTTAATATTAATATCAAGTGAGACAACACGTAAATAATTGTTACGGTTAAACAAATTCATTTGTAATATATTTTTTCACTGTTAAGGGCCATGCATCTGATCTGAATTAATAAAGGCCACGCAAATACAAAAACAGTAATCACGACATAACAACAAACCTACGTGGGTACCTATGTGGGTATGTAATATATCTACTGTACATTGTGCAGGTATGCTATCCAAGTACCTACACTTGGGAACACAATAGTCAAATTAAATAATTGACGCAACTATTATAATACATTGATATTATTATACTTTTTATACTATATTAATACTTAATTAAATCATTCAGTTAAACAATAAAATATAAAATAATACTTAAATTTCAATAGAACTATTTAAGATATTTTTCTACCTACTACTTTATTAATATGTTATAAAATTATTATTTTCTCTATTTAAACGTAATTGATTGCACATTAACACAATAATGCAGATAAGATGGTAATTACATTAAAGGTCTAAAACCACGCAATAAGTTAATGACAAACAAAAGGGCCATGCACATTGGAATATAGTATGTTCAAATTGTACATATAATGCAAATATGTGATTAATTTAAGGATTATAATTACAAAATTGAAAAGGCCATGTGTATTTACAACAATAAAATAGGGCTATGCAGATAAATACTGTTACTGATTTTAAGTAAAAGCCACGCAAGAATGAGAGAAACATTTGTTTTGCCCCAATGTCTCATGCATCACTAATACTTACAAACGTAGACCATTTTGATTGCGAAGGTGACCCCGACATCTGTCGGCACTCGTTGGGTGAAATGGAAGAGGGCACTTGAAATTTATTTACTGGCTGCTAATTATTACCATACCTTCAAAAAAAAACGGGCGAAACTTCTTCATGTAGGAGGATTATCACTCCAAGAAGTTTATTATAATTTACCTGGTGCTCATGTTGAAGAAGGAAATGGCATTGAGGTGTATACAACAGCTTTAGATAAATTGGATAGTTACTTTGCACCAAAACAAAGTCGAATTTACGAAAGTTACTTATTCCGTCTTATAAAACAGGAAGAAGGAGAACAATTTGAACGATTTCTGTTAAGATTGAGAAATCAGGCTGAAAAGTGCCAATTTCATACAAAAGAAGATCATATTATAGACCAAATAACTGAAAAGTGTCGAATGGTTGAGCTGAGTAAAAAAAAAAAAACTTAGAAATCGGTGATTTAATTACTCTTGATTAAATTATTAGTAAAGCAAACGCATTAGTTGTTGTAGCAAGACAATTAGAACAATTTCACCAAAACAGATATTAACAAAATCGATAATAAGAAAAAATTGGGTAGATTAATCCGACACAAACCGTTTAACACAAATTGTAGTAGGTGCGGTAGCTCCACGCATTCATCTGAAGATTCTAAATGTCCTGCAAGGGACAAACAATGCATGAAGTGCGGCTTTATTGGCCATTTTAGAGAGCATTATAAAACTAGGCAGAAAAGACAATTTTCTAATTACAGGACTGAGACTGTACATAAAAAAAAAACTAGAACAGAAACAAAAAATTATACTGATAACTTTGAAATTGATTATATCTTTCATCTGGATGGCGATGAAACTGTAAAGTGTAATATTGGAGGAGTAATCGTTGATATGTTGATTGATTTGGGAAGCAAATGTAATGTGATCACTGACAAAACATGGCAGTATTTAAAAGACAATAGGGTACATGCCTCTAACCAGATACGCAGCCTCAATAAGACACTTATGTTATCTCTTACGGCAGTAAAAAACCATTAGATATTATGGGTTCTTTTGGTGCAAACATTTCAGTTATTGGTAATAATGGTACAAAGTCTTCTTTTTATGTTATTAAAAATGGGACACGTCATTTATTAGTCAAGGAGTCTGCTATTTTATTACATGTGCTTAAAATTGGAGTTCATATTAATGCTGTAAGTAAGCTATCTTTAGCGAAATCGTTTCCGAAATTTAGAGGAGTGACTGTTCGGATCCCGATAGACCAATCCGTTAAACCAGTGGTTCATCCCCATAGAAGAATACCTATTCCCTTAGAAGAAAAGGTTGCTAAAAATTAAAGGAACTGAAGGATGCTGTATTATTGAAGAGGTAAATGAACCATCACCGTGGGTATCCCCAATTGTTCCCGTCCTTAAAGAAGGTCAAGAAGAGGTACGTATTTGTGTGGATATGAGGAGAGCCAATGAAGCAATTATAAGGGAAAAACATCCCGTCCCAACAATGAACGAACTACTTCCTCATTTCCGCAAAGCTAAATACTTTAGCTCTCTTAACATAAAACATGCCTTTCATCAACTAGAAATTCATGAAAATTGTCGGTATATTACTTCATTTAGTACTGGCAAAGGACTATTTAGATACAAAAGATTAATGATTGGAATTTCTTGTGCTCCAGAAATGATCCAAAGATTTTTAGAAAAGATGTTATTAGGTTGTGAAGGAACATTCAATTTTATCGATGATATTATAGTTCACGGATCCACAGAAAAAGAACACGACGACAGGTTAAATAAGGTATTACAGGTTTTGAAAGAAAACGACGTACTACTAAATGAAAAGAAATGCATTTATAAAACTATAAATATTGAGTTTCTTAGTCATGAACTTTCAGTTAGTGGAGTCAGACCACTAGATAAATACTTAACTGCAATAAAAAATAGTAGAACTCCCAATACCATAGAAGAAATTCAAAGCTTTTTGGGGTTAGTTAATTTCGTTAGTAAATGGATCCCAGATTTAGCTACCCTTACAGAACCTTTACGCAAAATGTTACGGTTAGGCTTAGAAAAGTTAGCAAACATAAAAAAAAAAAATCAAATAGGACAGCTAGGGATGAAAAGGCATTAAAAGTTCTAAAAAAAAATCTAATATTAGATCTTTAGGTTATTATAATTCTTCTGTTAGGACTCAAGTTATTGCTGATACCTCTTCTGTAGGCTTAGGTGCAGTATTGGTTCATATTGGCGAAGATGGTCCCCGTGTGATTGCTTATAGTCATAAAGCTCTTAGAGACTGTGAAAAAAGATATTGTCAAACAGAAAAGGAAGCTTTAGCACTCGTTTAGACTGTTGAACATTTCAAAATATACCTGTTCGACAAAGATTTTAAACTATTAAGCGATCACAAACCATTTTTGGAAGAACATCTAAACCATGCGCTAGAATAGAACGGTGGGTTCTTAGGTTACAGGCATATAGGTGTAAAGTCATTTATCGCCCGGGCAAGTCAAACATAGCTGACACCATTTCGAGACTTGGCCAAACTTCCCCATCAGAACCATTCGATTCCGAAAATTATATAAATTATGTTGTTAACTATAGTAGACCTATTACCATCTATTCTCTAGCTCATATATCTATTACCTAGTACCATCAAATGAAATTAAAGAATGCTCTACTGAAGATGAGGAAATTTTGAAAGTCAAGAAAGGAATCTATTATAGCGATTGGCACGATTCCATTAACAATTTTATGCTAATAAAAAATGAGCTATGTTTCAATGGTGACATCCTTCCCCAAGGTACAAGAATAGTTATTCCTCATAATTTGCGTCAACGTGTACTAGAAGCAGCCCATGAAGGACACCCAGGCATAGTAGTAATGAAGGCTCGTCTTAGAACAAAGGTTTGGTGGCCCAGAATTGATAAAGATACTGAACTACTAGTAAAATGTTGTCGAGTTTGTACTCTGGTGTCTAATCCTACTCCACCGCATCCAATGAAGAGACGAACACTTCCTGCTGAACCTTGGGTTGATGTTGCGATAAATTTTCTAGGGCCCCTCCCTAGTCGGGATTACCTTTTGATAATTATTATGATAGTAGATGTAAGAAAATTAAAATAATGCATAATATTACTTCCCTTGACACGATAAAGGTCTTAAAAGAAATTTGCTCTAGATTAGGTTACCCGGCGACTTTAACATGTGATAATGGAAATCAGTTTACTAGTGAGGTTTTCCTGAACTATTATAAAGAATGTGGAATTAATGTAAATAATACAATACCTTATTGGCCTCAAACGAACGGCGAAGTTGAGAGGAAAAAACCGAAATATTTTAAAACTTTAAAAAATTTGTCAAGCAGAAAATCTGAACTGGAAAAGGACCTCTTTAGTTATTTAATGATGTATAACAGTACACCTTACTCTGTTAGAGGCAAATCTCCTTCAAAATTATTTTACAGGATACAGTTTAGAGACAAGATCCCGTCAGCTCCAGACATTGAATTTAAAACAATTGATGCAGATGTAAGAGATCTTCAATTGAAAGAAAAAGGGAAAGGTTATGGAGACCTAAAAAGAAAGGCAAGGAACAATAACTTAGAAATAGTCACTGGTGTAGCTGGTGGTGATGTTTATATCCGGAACGATGATACTGGAAAAGAATATCATCGAAACATAGTCCATTTAAAAAAAAAAAAATTAATGATTCGTGGACTGTGGTTGATCAACATGAACATAATAACGAATTAAATTAAATTATCTAACTTGCTTGACTTGATTGTTCCATTGACTTGCTCTGATTAATTATGTTATTGTTTACATGTTATTTAGTATTTAAAATTATTAAGAAAAATGTAATATTATGAGTTCATTGTAAACTTGAAAAAAAAATAAAAATAAACGAGGGATGTAGTGTATGCGCAACCCGACTACGACACAAACTCACCGACCGTGACCGCGTGCGGACGTGCTCGGTGTTCCGTCTACATTATTTAATTCCTAATAGTAAAACTGAGTTTGATTACTATATGTGTATACTACTAACTGTATTAAGAAGACATCGAACATTACAGTCATAGTAATTCTAACAGACAATTTCTCAAATTACCCACTATTCAATTGCCTAAATTCAACGGCTCATGTGACAACTGGCTTGAATTTCGTGACACATTTTGTAGTTTAGTACATAATGATGACATTGATGAAGTAAATAAATTTCATTATCTGCGTTCGTCCTTGGGAGGGTCGGCTGCTATAGTCATTCAGTCAGTTGAGTTCAGTGCTAGTAACTACAGTATTGCATGGGAATTTCTATGTGAAAGATTCGACAATAAACGTTTACTAACACAAAATCACATTGCTGCTTTGTTTTTTTTTTTTTTTTTTATTCTATTTATTTAAGGGACTTTTACGTGTGTACGTATGTCAGCCCCATCGTACCCTAATACAGAAATACCTAACATATTACATATGGTGCCATTGATCTGAAAAAGCCAGACGCCTCATCAGATAACGGTTCCGTTAAGATTTTGTTAAACATCCCGATGTCAAGTCTGTTCAGAGCAAAGGCACTCACAAACGCCTCCCTCACAGATTCAGATCGGACACATTCCATCAACAAATCATTGCTGCTTTGTTCAAAATAGAATCTATTTCTAAAGAATCCTCTGTAACACTAAAGAGAATGTTAGACCAGATCAATAAAAACTTCCGTGCACTACGGTCATTAGGAGAACCTGTAGATTCATGGGACACACTCTTAATTTACATTTTGAGCCAAAAATTAGACTTAAAAACTTTTCGTGAATGGGAGGTAGCATAGACAAGGGTAAATCCATTACATTTAATCAATTTCTTGAATTTGTGAGAAACCGTGCTGAATTTAGTTGAGGTTTTAGAAGTTTCCTGTACTAATACTTCATTAAGCCAGGCACACATCTCACGAAAACCTACTCAAAAAATTAAAGCTATGGTCACACTACATAATTCACATTCTGATGTTTGTTGCCCAAAATGTAATGGTGATCACAAACTCACTGTATGCCCACAATTTCTTGCAATGAGTGTCAAAGAAAGATTAATGTCCTTACCGAGTTACAAAATATGTTTTAACTGTTTTAGTCATTCTCATTTTGCAAATAAGTGCAAAAGGCAAGGTTGCAAGGTGTGCAAATAATAATATAAAAAATTAAACAAACCTGAATATCGAAATAATATCCTGAATATCTTAAGATCGGAATCGGTGCATACAATCCATTAACACATTCATCATGAACAGTTAAAGAGTGAAATACACTTCCAGCGATCATATTTCCACGATCTTAGGACTTGGAAACCTAAACAGCAAAATGAATAGGCATTTGCTGGGCGGACGCGTTTCACCGTCGCACTCATCCCCACCTTCCACAAGGTATGATTGAGGACAATCGTCCGCCTGTAAATCATAAAAAAATTATCCGTCGTCATGGCGGCCCACAAATACCGCGACTGAAGGTCTCTAGGTATATGTGTTACTGGACGAATGTATGGTGATCCCGGAAACCGACAGGTTAAGTGAGTCACTATGAAGGTATTTATACCGAACCTCGGTCGCCTCTAGACACTTCAAAATTTTAAGCGCTCGATTTTACAACAAACTAAATGTAATTCTCAATATCTATCCCCTTTCCCTTTATGAACTTAAAATCAAAGTCAAGGATTACTTGTTGCAGCTCGATTATTTAAAAACTGAAAATCTTTTAAATGTTTATATATAATCTGCACTTACACACAACACTCTTTACTCACCCTTTTCTACACATAACATTACAAGTACACATAACAAGTATATTTTTATATATTTTCGTAATCATTTGTTTTCTCTGTAATGGTGGGCGCTGACGTCTGCGATACAGTCTCACGACTAGTGCAGGCGTTAACGTAAATTTAATTATACAATGTAAAAATTTTTGATCCAATAAAATTATTATTATTATTATTTATTATTATTATACTTGTGTATTGTGGTCACGAATCAATTCGGGCAATAACTAAATGACATTTTTTTTTATCTAAAGCTAATATTTCAAAGGCTGAAAAGGCTCAAATGAAAAGGGACCGGTATGAACGCGCACCATCGCGCATTTATATGTATAGGTTCGAGTCCCGACACGTGCCTTTGAGTTTTTCCAGATTAAGTATGAATTAGCGTTCTGAGAGAATTTATACATAACCTAGACTATATCCACGTATTCTTAAGAGCCATTAATTTGACCTGGTAGTAATCCTGATACGCCGCCGTGACAGCAGCAGCTTCGGTACGTCGGAATCTTACTGACTAAAGCCACCAGGGTGTTAATCCTACTCGTCTACTGGGACCAAGAGTACGGCCGAGTCAACTTCCTCGGGCGCATTCTTATAGCCAAGCAATGTTTGAGAGAGTAAGATTCCTATATTCATACTTCTTTTACTTTTTTTTTTACACTGGCTCAACATAGTGACTACAGAGTACCTGATGGTAAGTACTGTGTAGTCCAAAAACGAAAGCGGCTATTAAAGGATGAAAATCCATTGATAGTCTACATCGTCATGTCGGCCCACATATACCACGAGTGAAGGTCTCTAGGTATATGAGCTACTCGATATGCACAAGCTGATCCCGAAACGCGACAAGCCGAAACTGGTCACTATGACGGGCTTTACTCCCATGTACTGTGGTCGCGATCCAGACGGGCACCGACGCCCTGCCACCTCGCTGCTGCTCGTTTAGCACCACCCAGGAGTCACGTGTAGGGAAACTAGGGTAAAGCCTACGGACGCGAGCAGCTTCGACTCCCAAAAAGACTTTTACGAGTACTATATAAAAGTTCATGTTCGTAACCCAGGTTCGTTACTGTCGCAACGGGTGCGTTTCGCACCGAGGCGCTGTTCCACTCCGACGCAGCCTTGAGTTTCTTTCGGCGTTTCTTCTCAAGGTAGTCGCTTCCGAAACGCTAGTAGATCACCGTGGGTTTTTTCCCTGACTGGCCGCCCAAATCGAGTTCGTACCCACAGGGGTGTCCTTGTGTTGCCACTCAACCTATAAATTCGCTGGCTGAGCACCTTCTGTGCTCGCCCTCTAAACCCGGTTGAGTTTTAAAGGTCTGTCTAGGCCAATCAACATTCAGCGTTAAAAAAAAATCCTGGTTTGTACCCATGTGGATACCTTTGCGTTGCTACACAACTCATAACTTACTGACTCAGCACCTTAAGGGCTCGCCTCTGTCACCCGGTAAAATTGCTCTATCGGAAAAAAATGCATTATAATAATAAATAGCCACGTCAGGTCGCGGGCGAAACCTGTTTGCGGAGTTTGCACGATGTTTTATCACGAAGTTGATACGGGAACTCCCCGCGCAGTGCAAAGTCTGCCTACTTATACATCATCTGTTGTGCTAATGATAACCTAGTCTACCCGATGACTCTTTCGAGCCAGCATTGTGAAAGGCCTAGGACACTGATAGGGGTCAGTTATCGGTACCCGGACACTGCATTCTACCTCTTTTTAGTTGGGTCAGTTCCCCGTCCTATTAGATTGTAAACGCTAGCTTTTACACAACAAATATATCTTGAGCAATTGATTGTTTCCGAATATTTTCATCAGCGAGCCCGCCTTCGCCAAATGGGGCCGTAATTCCTGGTTACTACTTTATATGTTTTGAAAATGTCGTTAAGGTTTAAATCGGCCAGGATTTAATTATATGTAACATAAAGGCGCCATATATATAACAAGTATGTATGCATTTATGCTGTGAAAGCATAGATGGGCAAAATGTAATCAGATTAATGAAAATGATTAACGATTACACTTTAAGTTTTCTACCATTAATATGACTGCATTTTGCTCATCTATGTTTTGAACGCTACAAAATCCCACATTGTATACACATTTATGATTTCTTAACGTTTGAAATGGATTTAATCCTGATTGCAGAGCAAGAATATTAAAATTACGACTACATTTTGTAACCGTTCATCATTAATCAGATTACATTTTGCCCATCTCTGTGTGAAAGTAACTAATGAACACTCTCTAAGGTCTATCATTATCAGTCTGGGTTATGTTGATATCGCATAATTTGCAAATTGCTAAATTTAATACCTTTTTATAATTTTATCGTATAAGCAAATTTACTATAAAAAACATACGAATTGTTCTTCATATTCCGATAATTTTTACGCTTAATAGAATCGTTTGGCGCGTTTCCAGAGCTCGTTAAGGGAATTTTCTACTTTAACAGACTCCTACTGTCACATTATATGTATCTGCGGCAGCAAAATGAGCATTTATACGTATATCGTGGCAATTTTATTTAATCGGCTATTCATTTGGATGGCTAGGCGTTTTATTAATTTCCACTTGCACTTTATATCAGGTACGGTGTAGTTTCTATGCCGAGTCAGAATAAAAGTAAATTAAAAAATCGAGGCGTAAATAAATAACTTACAAATTTATCAAAACATTTACTCATAATTATATATTAAAGCACGTTATACAATATTAAACATTCTATAGAATAATTTTTGAAATAAAATATATTATATTCATCAGGATATAACTCTAAAAACATATATACATTTTTTAAATTCCACTAATTATAATAATTAAAAAATTAAATCTAATTTTCCTAATTGAATATATAAGCAACATGTTTATAATTTGTAATATATTATTTAAATATTATTTACATATTCAATCTACTTTTAAACTTACTATTTCGATGTATAACTTAAATATTATCTTATTTTAAATATTTAATTATATATTTTACATAATACTATGGTATACAAATATTATATACATTTTTATTAGAGTATTTTTCAAGCAATTCAATATTAGGGCTCAAAATATAGATTTGCCTGAGAAATTCTACGTTTATATAAAAATTAATCTGGAAAAATATTATATATTCACTACAAAAATATAAACTCTAAATAATATAATAAGCTTTGTTTTACAATGCCTACATCTGAATATTACAATATTTACAACGCCAAAAATAAAACTGCTTTTTTACATTCAGCCGGTTCGTTAGGGCGTGTTCACACCACAGTCGCATTCTCTGCGTTCGTTAGACGCGACCGGCTGGGTGCCGATTCTCAGACGATGTCGTGGCAGGAGTTGCCGTTGCCGGTTCGCGTGGTCTTCGTGGCTTGTGGTCGGCCTGACATCCCATCAGCGTATGGCGGTGGACAATACATTACCTGGAAATAAAAAAAAAATATTATCGTCAAAAACACTCGTTACATTAACACATTAAGAGATACCCCCGATTTGTTGACTTTTTAATTTTATTATTAGAAGTACAAATACGTTTTCACCGTTTTGAGAGAGATGGCATGGCACGAGACTTACGTTAGAATTCGGAGATGATAACTGGCTTGGAAATTAGGTTGCTCATTCAAGAACAACATAACCCTATCATATTATTAACTTCGTTTTAGCATCATATGTTTTTCTTATCCAATAATGTTTAAATTTGAGCCAAATAAGCGTCATTTGTGGGAACTTTTAATTTACTACTATGACCGGTGGTCATGGGTGTGGTGGTACGAAGATACGGATTTTGGCGTTTTACTGTTTATTTGCACTTTAAGGCACACCGAACTGCGACGCACACGCACGTACTCTAGGCTTGGGTCTCGGTAGTCCACTGCATTAGCAAGCATCCCATGCGCGCGCGCATCCTCTTACCTCGTGCGTCCCGTAACACTCTAACGACCATTAGGGCGTTTAACACATGCACGTATCGGGCGGCGTCTACATGCTATACTGCTATAATTTAAAAAAAAATCTACAGCTGAGATGCTTTGTTTCAGTGCGCAGCTTTACTACTTGACTTAATTCTACCTTCATCTTTTTACTGTAAGTTTCGCATGTACGAAAGGAGGCTGTCCAATAAGTTTGCTTTACTTATTGTGCAAACGAGTGACGGCCGATCAGAATAAAAAGATTTTATAAAAATTACTTATAACAAATATTATAAAATCAGAGATCATTGGAACGAAAACCAAAAAAAAAACCAAAGTAAAATATTTAAAAATAGGTTTATTTAATAATTATCAAATTGTACAACAATAAACCGCAAATATATTATGGAGAAATGAGAAGAGTTATATTTCAGTATAAAATAAAAACACACCACGCTGCTTCTTACTAAAAAGCTGTAATACACACATACACACCGACATTTGCTCTCTCGCTCTGGCTCACTAATTTTTGTATTTTTGTCTCTTACTTGTCGTTATCCGTTGCATCCGGTTTGAAATCAGAACGATTGTATAGAAGTTTTACTTCAACAAGTTCCACAACTAAACATCTAGAGCAGGTACACAACTAACTAAAAGTACATTATAGTCTTAGAACGGTAGTGACCTTCAAGTCCATCAACAGTCGCCGTAGTCCTATCGGCCTGCATACACCACGAGAGAAGTCTTCTAGGTTTCTGATCAACTGGACAGAAGCAATTGGAAATCAAACTTCTTGACTTAAAAATACTTTTAAACATTTTTTTTTTACTTTTTTTGGGATTTTCGATCAGACTGACCATGTCAGTCCCATAATCACACTATGCTATGTAAATACTGATTCAACAATGTATATGTGAGTCTACAGAGCATCTCAGCTGCGCAAGATGTTTGCTCAGCTAAGACGCTCTGAAATAGACACACATCAGACCTGTTCAAACCAAATTGTTTATACATGATTTCTCTCATAGAAACGCTCCGACCACATTCCACCAAGAAATGGTGTATGTCTTCTGGGATTTTAAACATGGTAACGCAATGACAAAATTATTAGGCCACAATTACGTTTAGTAACCTTAGAATATTATCCTGTCTATATTTAAAAAGGAATAAAATCCTAGTCGAAATCATGACTTGAATTTTTCAATTTTATTGAACAAAAAAAAAAGTGAAACAATTTGCGATTTTTTTTGTTGCTTCGTTTTCTGCACCGCTTTGGCCAGACCTTTATAACAAACAAACTTAAGAACTTAAGTCCGCTCAAATCTCCTCAAATACAAAGTAGCTCAGTAGAAACCTTAAACGTCTGGGGTTTGTTTTCTAAGTCTTTTCTTTGATTAAACTCAATATCGTTGCGGTTTCATCTTGATTCGTTTTACTGCCTCGGAACGGATTGTATTTTTACGTAATTGTATTAGAGTTTATTTTTTTACATCTACATTTAATATTTTGTGAAACACGATCCAGTAAAGACCTTTCTTAAAAGTAATGTTCTGAGTTTTAGAAAGCTTTTCTTGAATCCTTTGTTTTTCTTTTCTTTATTCTTCGATAATTCGTATCCCGACTAGCACTAAGGAGTTCTCTAACTATTACCTTTGCCGGATCTTTGAGCTGTGGTAATAGGTTTTCTCGTGTTCCTATGATATTTGGTCATTTAAATGCAGCGTGAAAAGATATTTCTGCAGGCTGGCGTAAATCTATAGTGTAATATATGTAGGGTAGTTATAATTCTTTGTATCGACATCGTTTTTTGTATGTACTCTCTCTGTCAATACATGCTATCAAGTACGGTTGAGTTTTATTGTGCTCCCGAAATCCTGTGGTGTTCTGGACATTTACTTCATATAGGAATCTATTTAGGCTCTCCCTCTGGGAGAGAAGGTGTAAAGAGCTCACTTCTCCGAATCTGTTTGTCAAGCGGCGCACCAGACACTGCGAGCCGCCTCTGTTTCATCTGGGTAGCAGATTCTTACGAGTTTAATGCAAAAAAGAGACTAACCCCTCCATTTTTTTTTGTAATTGGGGGTGAAATCCTGCATAGCACTATCAAGGACGCTGTGAGAACAGTGACCTTAGTGTGTCAGACTCCTACTGACTAAAAACCCCAGCGTGTTCCTTCAATTGCTTCACCCGGGTGTGAGAAACCAAATTTATACAGACGCACGGGGAGCAGGCTTATCCCAATAACCAGAGATGGGCATAATGTAATCTGATTAATGATCAACGATTACAAAATGTAGTCGTAATTTTAATTTTCTTGCTTTGTACTCATGATTAAATCCATTTAAAACATTAAGAAATAATAAATGTGTATACATTCTAGGATTCTGTAGTGTTTAAAACATAAATGAGCAAAATGCAGTCATATTCATGGTAAAAAACCTAAAATGTAATCGTTAATCATTTTCATTAATCTGATTACATTTTGCCCATCTATGCCAATAACATAGGATATCCTGGCTTGGAGGTTAGAGCACTCAACTGTGTACAGTGTGGACCTTTTAAAAGAAATTGAAATGCTTTTATTATATTTATTTAAAAATTCACTTGAAAATTACAAAATAATATAGTTTGCGTGGATATAACTCACTTGTAATGCAAATTAAGCGTTTCGTCTTAAACTACAGTATTTAGTTATAAACTAAACTAAAACTTCATCTACATGATGGTATTTGAGCGCTCCATACAATGAAGTTAAAGGACTAAGGGCCGGTGTACACGATGCGTTTCTACATCGCATAGCATTGTATCGGAAAATACTATACCGCTGCGTCATTGCGGCGTGTGTACTTCTGCTTCATCTCCGCGAAGCGCAAGTCTGGTATATATGCGGCGAGGAATGAGAACGCACCGTGAGCACACCATGCAAGTTTGTATGGAAAACGACGAAGCGATAGCGCACCAGGTGAGCCGTCAATCTAACTACAGATAATAGGTAAAAACTTTATAGCTATACAGTTTTTCGTCTTGAAACCCGGCATTGTACTAAAATACACGATATCGGAGATCGGGTAACGGTTCTAAACAGGAATTGGGCAGGATATCTAGCTAGGTATGAAATTTATGTGTTGCAGGCTAGATTTAATAATCGAAGCGAGTAACAGATAATATCCTCGTAGATAGGCATAGATAGATTTATAACTTTTGAAGAGAAATCGTGACGAATTAATATCACTCAAATAGAAAAAGTATGTACAAGAAAAATAGGTATGTCTAAACGGGGTTTTAGTTTAAACAAGGCGTTAAATGGTTATGAAAGAGGTAATGAGGCTGAAAGTGAAATGCAAACAAATTCCCATTTTGCTAAAAGCCAGAATATTAACAAAATTGAAGTTTGCTTGCCTACTGATTAAGGAAAACACCGTTTAGAAACCCGCCTCTCATTTAACCAAAATAGTACTATATTATAAGAACGGTTATTAGTTATGCTAATGGTCACATAGGGCATCATGGATATGGCTGCTAACGTATCTTTATTAACCCTGATAGGGATTTTTTACTTGGGGAAAATTCTGATACGACCTTCCCGGTCGCACAAGGGATCGCGGCCGAGGTGTTCCACTTCTAAAGACTAAAAACCCTAAGGTGACTTCTATAGTTTGATGAAGACTGTAGGCCCTTTTTTTTGGTTACCCGGGGGAAATCCCTAACGGACCTTCAGGAGGCGGTGAGGGCCGCCCCCCGATGTGTCGGACTTGCACCGACTAAAGCCCCCGGGGTATTCCCTTTCTCATCTGCCGAGTGCCAAGGGCAAGGCCGAGCCATCTTCCTCCCCATCCGGCGACGCCTGGCCTTCTGCAGCCCCCAGCTACTTGTTGAGGGGTGGTTATATATTTACCGCCCCCCGCGTACTCCTAACAGATTGGTGGGGAGAGTGGTGTAAAGTGCCCCCTTCCCCTCATCTCCATGATAAGACTGTAGGCCCTGAAATCAATACCCCACAGCTTCGCCGTGCTTTGCCCTTGCGGTCACGATCTAGGGAGGAAAATATTGTCTTCCCCAATATTCTATGTTTTACGTCAGAGCGCACTACCCCGTTCTAACGATTTCTCGAGGGTCGTTAACCAGTCTCTCAGGGCCCTCATCCTGGGTCGACCACAGCCTCTATCAGTGTATTTTTATATTTTCCTTTAATGACCGGAAGCTGCGTTGTTAAACAATTGAACCAACTTTTGTGAAAATCAAGTGGCGAATTACGAATAAGTGTCATCCTAAAGAGAAGTCTAATCTCCGTGTCAATTTTGTCGTGTTTCCTAAAACTTTGAGGTTCTAAGAAAATCAAACAAGTCTCTTCGAATAAAATGAATCATTTATAAGCCGTAAGACCTTGTAATGTCGAAGTTTGTTTTCCGAGAAAATCCCACTCATTGACCTCCCACAGGGGAAGTTTGCTACAACTTCTTTAATTATTGATACGGTATGTTTGTTTACATTCCCTACACATTGTTTCAGCGAAATGTTTGAAGTTTCAAAAACATCAACTTGGGTTGAACAATTTTGGTATAAATTAGGTTAGAGGTTTTTGTTAACTGTTTATTTGTGCTTAGAATATGTATATTGTGTTTTATAAAAGTTACCGGGTTTTTGATGGTATAAACCAGGGATGTTTCGGAGCTTCGACTCCGACCTATTACACCTTCGGTTCCGACTTCGGTTCCGAAACTTTTTAATCAGAGGTATTCATCGGAGGTCACCACCACTGTTGCAATCAATTCATTTGATTTTACTTTATATGTTGTTGAAACATAATATCAATTAATCAAACAATCAGTGCTACTTAATTTGTAGAAGACATTTTTTAAAATTTAGATTAAAAAAATATGATTAAATTATTAAATTTAAAACTAAATATACATTTAAATTTATTATTAAAAGGTTTTTTTATTTTACATTTACATTAAACTAAGTAAAATAGAAATTAACACAAAAACAACCCTGCAGCAAATTTGATTTAATTTGTTCACTGGAGGATAACGGTTTCTGATATATCCAACACTTTGTGAACAACAGCTTTTATTTGCCCAAGTTAGGTTGTGTTGTGTTGTGTTGGGTTGGGTTGGGTTGTGTTGTGTTGTGTTGTGTTGTGTTGTGTTGTGTTGTGTTGTGTTGTGTTGTGTTGTGTTGTGTTGTGTTGTGTTGTGTTGTGTTGTGTTGTGTTGTGTTGTGTTGTGCTGTGCTGTGCTGTGCTGTGCTGTGCTGTGCTGTGCTGTGCTGTGTTGTGATTGGGTTGTGTTGTGTTGTGTTGTGTTGTGTTGACCCAACTTGATATACGCCGGCGATGCGCTTGAGGGAGCTTGCTGCCCAACTTATCCAGGCGAGAGCGCTGTGTGACCCCGGGGGTTTTAGTCGGTGCAAGTCCGACAACCAAAAAGCTCCCTGAGGTCCGTCAACAATATCCCCCGGGCTATCAAAAAAAAAAACCTGATATACGCTTGGAAACAGTCTCGATCCTCAACATCTGTCTACACACGAGGGAGATGTAGAGGGAAATGGATTATGCTGTTGTCAATTCAAAAGTTCTGGCTTATACTTTCGAAGACACGTATCAATCCTGCACCATATTAAAATGGGATCAAATTTAAGAGATAATAAATAACATATCTTTACGCTATCACGCTATGTGAGCAGACATAATATAGTGGTTTTATCCACTTTGCGCTTAAATGTCGTGGACTACGCGACCAGTAGCTCAGGTAATCGCTTTCTCACAGTATTATGAAAATGTTAATAAGAAACAGCAATTTTTATTGTCTGTGTATTTGTAAATTTATCACTTTCTAATTAAAAAGGTTCACTGAATAATGTTTTTATTTGTCCCTTAATAAAACTATTTTATTCTGCCGTTACTTGTGACTGACGTTGCCTCCGACTCCGATAAATCAAATTTAAAAACTCCGACTCCGACTTCGGTTCCGATAAAACTGCCTCCGTTACATCCCTAGTATAAACATGGGTACAGAGGGTATAGGTACAGAGTAAACCTGATAGGCGAGGAAGCCTCTCTGAGCAAACAGGAGGAAGTGGGATGCCCAAGTTATCACTGTGGCAGCTGAAACGTTGCCACCTAGATCCCCACCCAGCCTGCAAGCCTCACAAGGAGTGTCAAGCAGTACACTTGAGGGAGCTGCTGCTTAGGCGATACTCCAGTGGTGCTGTGCTTATTCTCTCGTACCACTTGGCGAAGGAGAGGTAACGAACTTTTGATAGTAGTTATAGCTTTTTTGTCGGCACCATGTTTATCATTTAAAAAAAACACTGATGCATAAAGCACATTTTTGTAGCACCAACTAAAGAAAATTCAAAATAAATTAGTGTTGAGTGGTATCACTTTACAAAGCTCTTTTTTGTTACTTTCTAACATAATAAAACGATCGAGGTACTAGTCTTTAATTCACTCAGTAAGCAATGCAAAATTAAACATCATTAATAATTTACGAAATTTTAAATATAAAGACGAATTCTGAAACTTCTAGAGTTCAGCCAAGAGTACTTTTCAACATTCAACACTCCTTACGTTATTAATAATTTCGTTATTTTGCAAAGACTTACAAATTTACAAATGCCTACCGTGCAAGTTACAATTTAACACCGTCGCAACTTATAACTTCTTGGTGATACTTGAAACTTTAATTGAATAAGGGAGGAAGTCATCAAAGAAGGAAAAGTTAAAACAGCTCTGCCGTTCGTAAACTCAGTCGTATTTACACTTGATTTAATTAGCCCCTTGAGGCTTTGGGATACAACTATGTCATCAAGATAAAATTAGGTACAGAAAGAAAATAAAAAATTGATCCAATTTAAAAATACAATCGAAATTTTAGAGAAAAGCTTGTAGCATAGAAATTTGATCATGTTCCACACTTGTAATTAGAAATCTAAACATACATTGATTTGCAGAAACAGTCACAAAACGTGTGAGTAATAATAGTGGGTGAATATTCATAAACAGTTTTAAGCAAAATTAATGTACTGAACTGCATTGAAGGAATGTTTATATAGAGATCACTAATGTTCCACTTGAAAAATTTAACGATTCTCCTTTATTGTCTTATTGTATTATGTCTTTATTATTTGACATATAGCTACCGCGTTCGTATTTCATGAAGCATAATGTTTTCTGCTCTCCTACCAAATTAAGTAATCATTTGGTAAAATTCTATGAACTAGTAGATTTTATCTTTTTCAATTTTGCCTCTTTACGAAATACTTTATCTCTGAATACAGCAATGAATTCAAACACTAGTACTGTTTATAATAAAATGTAGTTTATTTCTGTAAACTGAGTAAAAAAAATAGTATTAAATTCATTGATCTTGGCTTTAAAATAAATAAAATGTAAATCGCGATTAACTATTTATGTATATTAAACAACATCTCCGCTTTGATAGAGAACGTTGATTTATAGAATCACTAAACACTATTAGTTAGCGCAGTGATTTAAAATGAAAAATATATATTAGGTCTGTGAAAGCGAGTCAAATGAAGGAGGTAGTTGGAGAATCGCATTAGTAACAAAGAAATAGGCAGAATGATTGATTTGAAGGATAATGTCATCGACAACATGAACAAAGTCGAGCTTCGCTGATTAGTGGTCCAGGCACGTAGAAAGATGAAGGACAAAAAATTACTAAATATTCATGAGAGTGGAAGGGAAAGCCAAGATTTGCCGAGGCTTACCCACACAGACCTAATAAAGAGAATTCTGATGGAGATAAGACCACTAGCACACAGAGTCGGCAAGTGTGGAAAAAGGGAATAATGAATGTTAGGGAAACGAAAAATATTTACAGAAATAAAGAAAAATGGTGTTCCGATTTCGATGCCTATCCCAATAGATTGAGATTATTTATATCATTTAGAAAGATGTTGCGAAATGTGAACAGCCCTGAACGAACAACGCATATTTTTTCAAGAATTTCTTTGATGTTATCTCGCACAATGGAAACTGATGGAGTTAAGAGCCGATTTCGGATGTATATATTCTAAATATATCTTGAGAGTGCGGGATTAACTTACCTTTGTTTACTATTTACTAAGAATAATATTACTTTGGGCTTTTGCCGCAACGCCTACGCAAATTGGCAACATTCATAATGTTTACTTTACGGAAACCTCATTACTGTTGCTTAATACATGTCATTTTCCACTAATACCTTGCCTATGAACCACTGAATGTACTGAATTAAGGAAATGTATTATATTTATTACAGACAGAAGTTAATAGCAAGTACTGTGGAAGCACATAATTTCTCAGATTCCACCAGCCTAATTTCATCATTACAAGACATCGTGCCGGATACCGTCCGTATGTGGTGGATGTTCCTTATATCCGCACAAATAGATTCGCTTCTACATTCATCATGTGAACAGCTAAGGAGTGAAATAGTAGGAGTGCTTTCAGCGACCAAATTTCAACGTTTTGTGAATAGGCATTTGTTGGGCGGACGCAGTCCATCGTCGGACTCATCTTCACCTTCCACCAGGTGTGATTGAGGTCAAGCGTCCGCCTGTGAATTATTTAAAAAAAAAGTTGATATCTTATTTACAAAGCCACAAGCCAACTACTCGCATCATAATTTACTAACAACTTGTCACTTGCTGGCCGTGTGAATAGCTACAGGAAGAATTTATGGACAAGATGAAACAGCAAGTCAGTGTAAGTGTATTTTGTTTACTTCACTATGAGACTATAGCTGCAGAAAGGTGAAATTCCGAAACAACTATACAATTCATTTGGGTTCCAAAACACATTGTATCAACACAAGTTTTAATACAAAGATGCATGTATCTCTGCTCACACCGAAAGGGAAATAGCGTGACTATATATTATTACTTTTATTAATACAATAACAGGACAAATACAAATTAAGGTAGCAAACTAACAAAAATATTGTCAAGCCGATGATTAGGGCTAACCAACCTACAAGACATCTTCGGTGCTTTTTTTTGTTTGCCATGGAGGAAATCTTCATGAACCGTCAGGGCCGCCGTGATGGCAGCAGCTTCGGTGTGTCGGACTCTTACCGACTGAAATCAACGGAATATTCTTCCTGCTCTCTGCCGTGTCCTAGGATACAGCCAGTCAAATTCCTCGGCTCTCGGCAACATCTGACCTTCTGTAGGTCTTACCTATTATTATTCAAGGGTTGGTGGGTTGGGTTGGCCACCCCTCAATCACCTCTAAACTGATATCATCGGAGCGGTGAGCGGGAACAAATCACACGTAGTTCTCGCCTGGCTATTTTGGACGGCGCACTCAAATGCGTCACCCAAGGCGTCATTTACTATAGACGAAGGCCTCTGGCGAAAGCCCTTGTCCTTCGTCCCATTCTACGTGACCTCTTCAGTACCTTTTTTTTGTAACCCGGGGGAAATCCCTAACGGACCTCAGGGGGCGATGAGAGTCGCCCCCCGGTGTGTTGGACTTGCACCGACTAAAAACCCCGGGTGTTCCTTCTCTCCGTCTAGCCTGGACCGGAGGCACTGCAGCGTCCACTTCTCCGGCCCGCGACGACGTCTGGCCTTTTAGATAGGCTTCATCTTTGTGTTTACGAGGGAGTGGTGTAAAGGGCCACCCATCGCTCTCCTCATAAGTAGTCTTGGAGCGGTGTGCGGGAACACGTCACACACCGCTCTCGCCTGGATAAGTTGGGCGACGCGCTCCCTCAAGCGCGCCACCCAGGACATCTTCAATACCTAGAACACCCATCAGGATCAGTCTGCTATAAGGTATTACACCCAAAAGCGTGAAGATCATTTCCTCCCATATGCTAAAAATATCCTTTAGGTTCAATATGGGGCTACTTACCTTTCTAAAGGCGATTCTAAAGTTCTCCGAGAGGAAAGCGTACAGGACTGGATTCACGCAGCTGTTCATGTAAGCCAGAACGTGAGACACTATCTGAGCCGTCACCGTGAAGTACGTGATGTTGTACTTGTCCAACGCCTTCACCAGCAGAATAATCTGGAATACAAAATAATCTCTTATTAAAATTCTACGTGCCATGTTTCCATCTTTTTCCCCTTCCGACCCAACTCTTGATCTATCTGTAATATACTCGTTTAGACCAGTCCCGTGATTCCAAACACGATATTTGAGGTGAGGTGAGGTTTCAGGAGGTAAGGCGATTGCCCGAACTAGGTCGTGACCAGAGTACACAAGTGTTAATACCATTATAAAACTTCTCTTCGGCCTGTCCCGTTTCGGGATCAGCATGTACGTCCAGTAACTCATACCTAGAGACCTTCAGTCACGGTATATGTGAGTTGAAATAATGACGAAAATTGTGAATGGATTTTTGTCTTTTGATAGTCGATTTCGTTCTTTCACTGCACTTACCATCAGTTGCACTCTAGTCTATTTATCGAGTCAGTGTAAAAAAATACTTCTGTTTTAAATTTGGGCACAGGAGAATGGGCATTGTTGTTAGGAATACGGTTTCACCACAAAGAATTTTTATACGATTGATCCTTTTATATAATGATATTATTGACAAAAGCATATAGTACTATTATAAATTCATATGAAATGAAGAAAACCCTATTATTTTGTTGGGTTTTTTTCAATAATTTCGTATTTAGTTTGTAGGTTAGTTAGCTTCAACATGTTAAAAATGAGTCGGTAATGCGATCATTTATATAAAAAAAGAGTAGATGAGCTAATTTCGGCATTTATAATGTTTTAAAGGCCTAGTAATCACTTATAAATATATGTACGAGAAGATGCAATATCGTTTTCGTAATTTTAAATCTATCAATTTTGCCAACCCTGGTCTAAACATACCCTTAAAATTCTAAATATTACATAGTACATAGTATAAATAATACACCCTAAAATATTACATAGTTTTATCTCATAACTTGCATAGTCTTATTATAATGCCGTGTCAGTCCAAGTCCGCATGATTTCAGATTATTACTGTAGTGATTTCACTGATTTTGCTATCTCTGTTCTAATCTTATAAAATATTTCTAAAAGCAAAAATAAAATGATGAAAAAAATTATTCAATCAGCATCTCTTGAAACAATATTATAAGATTTTTTTTAATTGGCATGGTTTCTTTTCTTTTTAAATAAAAAGATCCCTTTTTCCCTGAGTCAAAATCTGCACCGTGTGTACATTTTAACTAATAATATTTAACATTTAATTGTTTCTATATAGCTAAAAACCACAAGGTGACTTCATCTGGAATTTGACGAGAACTATGGACCTTATAATCGCGATTTTGCTTCTAACCTTCCACTTTTATTCCTTGCGTTCATATTTTATAACACAGAATCAGGAAACAATAATACAGAGATATTACAAACACGCGACAAGAATGAAGTAAACGATGTGTTGTTAGAAAAAAGAGATTGAAATTCCAATGATCTGTCATTCACTGACGCAACGTGATCTTCTGATTTTAATTATACTACAAGTGTGTCATTTCTGTGTCCTACTTATATTAAGAAATACTACAGAGTTAAGAAAGACACAATAGAGCAAGATGATCATGATGGAGCTTACGAAGACGTATACAATATGTTGTTTTATGTTGAACCGCTCATTTTGTACTAGATTATTCTTCTGCGTATTTTTATAACTATGATTTATAATATACAAACATATATTACATATTTTAAAGTAATAATGTTTATAACCCTTTGAGTAATTTAAAAATTGAATTTAATGTATGTCTCATTACTTGAATAGAAATTATAAACGATTTGCGGGGTTATCGAATAATTCAAATTTAAAGTAACTCAGAGCTCCAACACAGATAAGTTCATAGACATTCAAAGCCAATGAAATCATCTCCAACAGCTGTCCAATTTAATTTCTTAAACATTCAAACTAGATTAAAGAAGCGCTTCACCTGCAAACCCATTTCGTAGGTAGAATTACAGACGATATAAATTGTATTAATTATACTGCAGACTTGTGTCTTGCGACAAATCTCGTTGAAACTAGTTGGCGTGTTTTATTTTGTAAATTAAACCCTTTTGACTAAATTAGTAACAATCTACACTTTGTTAGTTCGTGTTGAGATCCTTTTTACAATTCCTCTCATTTTTAATGACATTATTAACAACACAATCATTTATTTTTAACAAGCTTATTCTTATGAGACGAAAGATGATAATAAGAAATGATAATTTATGATTTACATTTGTGCTCGAAAAACTACTATAAGTACTAGTCAAGATTGTAAAGAAAATTTTTTTTTTCAGTTCAGTTCAATCAAATTTTAGGGCTGCTTTGCGAAGAAACTTTATGCCTACGTCTAAATGACAGATAGAATATTTTACTGTATCAGTTCCTTCAAATTAAACGCTAAAAACTAGTTTGAATCTTGTATCACAGATGTTATGATATTTCGTTCGTATTTCGCGAGGTGGTAGGGCGTCGGTGCCCGTCTGGATCGCGACCACAGTGCATGGGTGTAAAGCCCGTCATAGTGATCAGTTTCGGCTTGTCGCGTCTCGGGATCAGCTTGTGTATATCCAGTAGCTCATATACCTAGAGACCTTCAGTCGTGGTATATGTGGGCCGAAATGACGATGTAGACTATCAAAAGATATTCATCCTTTGATAGTCGCTTTCGTTTTTGGACTACACTGTGCTTACCATCAGGTACTCTGTAGTCACTATGTTGAGCCAGTATAAAAAAAAAATCTTTAAAATTTCTGTCCTTAAACCAGAAATATTCTTCAATACCTTCAGTAATATTCGCCCATTAGAACTAGAGTAGTCCAAATGTAGTCATGAAAGTTATTGTAACTGAAAATAAACACGCAATTCTTTTTTAATAATAAAGCTTACAAATTGGAATGCTGTGATAATATGAATGGCAAAATATCTAATACGCTTTCAGAATTAAAAAAAAAATGTTTGCAGCAAACTCTTTGGCTCTTGTGACCTCATATTAGATATCATTAAAAGAACAGAACGGAGTAAATGCCAGCATTTTAAGGAATCAGTAACGCACCTGTATCGGACACCAACATACAGCAAAGACCACGACGACAACCACGACCATTCTGGTCACCTTTTTCCTCCCCCTCCTGCTTTCAGCTGACACCCTCCCCCCAGGAGCACTCTTCCACAACCTTGTCAGCATACACATGTACAAGACACTGATCAGAGCCAGTGGGATGACGTACGAGGACAGAAAGAATGACATCTGGAATCCCAGCTTGCTGTAGCCGCGTTCCTCTAAGAACACGCATGAGGAATGGTTTCTGTGAAAGTAGGAGTATTCTCTCTCCCCATGGCAAATCCCGACTGGTATAGCCGTGGTTAAGATCATAACCCATATGCAGGCTATGGCTAATAGCGCATTTCTTTCAGTCCTGATTGACATGGAAGCAATGGGATGTACAACAGCCATGAACCTATCCAAAGACATGAGAACTAAGGTATAGACTGATGCGTGGGCTGTGACTACGATGAAGTATTGGACGACCTTACACCACCAATCTCCAAAGGGCCATCTGGGCATGACATAATCTGTAGCGGTAAAGGGAACACAGAATATAACGAAGAGTAAGTCAGCCACGGCGAGGTTAATTATAAGGAGGTTGGTAGTAGATCTCATGCCAGGGTTAGCGGCAACGACAAGGACTACCAAAGCGTTGCCAACCAAGCCGACGATGCCGATAAAGCCGAAGAATATAGGGACGACCCTAGAGACGACCTTCTCCAAAAGCTCGCCATTCTCAAACTCAGCGCTATCGTTACAGTTGCCAAGAATGGCTTCTTCAGAGGTGAGGTTGACGCAGATGTTGTAAAACTCGTCGTCTGTGGATCCCATTTTGGTTTTGTTCAACTCTTCATTGTTTATTTTGAAGTGATCTGGAACAAACAATCTTTATTTTAATCTAATAATGATATCCTAGCTATATTCGGCCACGGCGACTGTTTCAACACCGTTTAAGAAAACCGAGGTCCAGTTTTCGGTAACAGCCAATTGCGCAGGAGATATTTAAGTGCATAACTTGACGCGCTGCCAGAAAAGCACTCTCTCGTCCGAGCTCCCTCGGGCCCGATGGAATGGAGAACCAGTACGATCGGGATGGAGCGGGATGCAGGTTTGGTCGAGTTTTCCTTCTCTGAACACCTGATTGAATTGCGGTGTTAAAGAGATACCTTAATCGCCTTTTACGACACCTCGGCAAGAAGAGGGGGGTGCTATTCTATTCTGCCGGCAGCCACCACGGCTAAATATAAACTAATAATCTAATCTAATATACATATATAGAAATAACATGTAATTAAAGCTCTGACTAACACGACAAAAATCTATGAACTGAAATCTAACTATTCTTTTTATCTGGAGAGTGTGCTCAAATGTTTCTCTATCTGATTCCAGCGTCCCCTTTTCACCACAATACTACTAGACGCTGTGATGGATACCATCCCTATGTGGTGGATATTCCCCATGCCCGTACTAAAAGATTCACTTTATCATTAATAATGCGAACTGCAAAGGAGTGGAATACATTCTCTACGTCTGATTTATACTTACAATTTGGGAGTATTTAAAAGAAGAGATCACAGGCAATGGGTTATTGAGGTCCAGTATTAGATTTCTACCGGTTATATATATCGATACATTTTACAATAGCATTGATATAGGAAGCAAAGAATTTTATTTTTCGTAGTGTGAACGTTTTTGTGATGTTGTTATTCTGTTTTATATACTGGACTCCTATAGAAGTATGCTGAGAAAAAAATTATAGTTTACATTTCATTTTTCTTTATTGTATTTGTTTTTCTTTATACAATTAGTTAATTTTGTCTAATTATATTGTGTTCCTTAGCTTGATTTTTATTTTGTGGATACTTTGTTAGCTTATGTATCTTTTTATGTATTGTTTTGTTTGTATATTGCAGTGTATCCCAGAAAATATACAAAAGAAATTAAAATAAAGAAAGGAACGTATTTCGGGAAGATTGTTGAATAGGCAACGGATTGTATGCTTCTGTTAATTTTATTTCCTCTTTGAAGTATTTTGTGCAAAATTACTTTACTGTTTTTCTTATTATTGTGTCCATTTCTATATTTTTTCCTTAATTGGTAATCTTCACTCTTAAACGTACTGACAATTTAAACGTACGATTTTGTTTACATATTTTTATAGTTATATTTTGATGTTTATTATTCAGATTATCTAATAAATAATAATAATAATATAATCACGTTATAGAGCTCCAGATGTGTAGAAATAAATAGAAATTAGTGTCTGTAACCACTTTGCGCTTATATGCCGTATCCACCGTGATAGTGGCGCAACTAATCACCGTTTTCAGGACACTAGTACACAAGATATTTATATTACATGCCATGTAGGTTTCCACATGACGTTTTCATTCAATGGTGAACATGTAGTGTCTAAATTCGTAGTTAATTTGGAAAATCCTGGAGAGACATACCGGAATATGAATCTACGATAGTTGCGTTGCGACGCATAGATACTCGGCTCTCCAGTAGGCAGCTTGACGCATCTGCCAGAATCAGATTTGTATCCTAATATAAAAATAATAATTGCACAGCTAAACAGTGTTAACGATAAAAATGTTTATAAAATTTTGTCGCTTGAGACGTTCTTTCAGAACAAGCTCGATTATTTTAGAATATATTCGTAAATATTAAAAACCGCAATAATTTCAAGAACGCCGTAAGAACTTATGACGTTCTTTGTCAGGTCGCTGCCTGTCCTTGTTACAGACTTATGTTTCAAAGTAACTAGAAACAACTTAAGACCCCTAACTTTAACTTGAGCGTTTCATTGACTTTAAGTTTGACCGCGACTTCATAACTTTTTTATTGACTTACTGCGTTGTTCATCCAATTTAAAATTCTGTCAAAACAAGTTCTAATCTAATTTTAAATTATATAACGACACCCGAAGGCTGTCACTTATAGACGCTACTTTTTGTCATTACTTACATTTTGCTCAGAGAATAAGTTGATCTTCGACAAAAAAACTCAACGTTTAACAGGACCTTAGTACTTTAACTACACAACTACTACTCCCTTACCCTACCAGTAGTCGTAATGATGGCGCCAGTCTACACAAAATATACATATGTCTTCACACATCGTTTATAGCATAGAAAGGTGGGAACACGCTCACCGGAACACCGCTCCACATTAATGACACGGCAAAATTAAGACTTTGAAAACTTCTTAGTCGTAATGAAATGAAATGAGATATAACTTTATTCAAATAGGCCTTCTTCCAAGCACTTTTGAATCGTCAAAAAAACAAAGTGAATCTACCACCGGTTCGAAAAGCAGAATCTACCGAGAAGAGCCGAAAAGAAACTGTGGTAGTTGCTCCTTTTAACATAATGAGGTACAATAACAGGTATAATATTAGGTCCTTACATATGAAATTGGCGTTTTTCGTACTGGCCACTTTAATCACAAATTTCTCCTCTTTGGTAAGGAATTCCAAATTCAAATTTGTACAGCTATAGACTCATGTATTTGTGCTTCGATGATCGTCATTCATTTGTTTTTTTCTTCTGTTTTTTTCTGTTTGCGTCACTCATTTTACAAAATGGAAAACTTAAAATATCGCATTATTTACGAGTACGAGTTCCGCCGTGGCACTAGTACTGCGGAAACAACTCGAAGGGTGAATGATGTGTATGGCGGTCGTGTTGCAAAAGAAAACACAGTTCGTTTTTGGTTCCAACGTTTTCGTTCTGGAAATTTTGACCTGCAGAACAAGCCCCGTGGACGGCCTGAGACTCAAGTTGATAATGAAGAGTTGAAGGCTATTGTGGAAGCGGATCCATCGCAAACCACGTCCGAGTTAGCTGCAGGCTGCGATGTTAGTGATAAAACTGTTTTAATTCACTTTAAGCAAATTGGGAAGATTAAAAAGCTTGAAAGGTGGGTACCTCACGAATTGACTGAAGCAAACCGGCAAACGCGCGTCGACTGCTGCGTTACATTACTAAACCGGCACAATAATGAAGGTATTTTAAACCGAATCATTACCTGTGATGAAAAATGGGTTCTTTACGATAATCGGAAGCGCTCAGCGCAATGGTTGGATCCTGGCCAGCCAGCCAAATCCTGCCCCAAGCGAAAATTAACCCCAAAAAAGTTACTTGTAAGCGTTTGGTGGACTAGTGCCGGTATTGTTCATTACAGTTTTCTCAAATCTGGCCAGACTATTACGGCTGATGTCTATTGTCAGCAATTGCAAACCATGATGGAAAAGCTAGCGGCTAAACAACCTAGGCTGGTTAATCGCTCCACGCCACTGCTGCTTCACGACAACGCTAGACCACACACTACGCAACAGACGGCTACTAAATTAGAAGAGCTTCAATTGGAAAGTCTAAGACATCCTCCGTACTCCCCGGACCTTGCTCCAACAGATTACCATTTTTTTCGAAATTTGGATAACTTCTTGCAAGGGAAAAAATTCAACTCCGATGGGGCAGTCCAAATCGCCTTCAAAGATTTTATTGATTCCCGTCCGACTGGTTTTTTTAGTAAAGGGATCAATGAACTACCTATGAGATGGCAAAAGTGCATAGAAAATAATGGTTCATACTTTGATTAATTAAATACATTATATTAAAAAATATTCGACTTTTTGTTCCTCCCATACAAAACGCCAATTTCATATGTAAGGACCTAATATATAAAGGATTGCAAGCCCCGCGAGAACAATTGCATATATTTCCCTAGCCGCGATATGAGTTACCATATACCTGGGACTCTATAAACCCGCGCGTGTATTTAATTTATGGAAAGGAGAGGGTGAAACAAGCTCAGATAAAAGTCAAATCTCTAAATCATCGCATTGAAAAAATACAGCCGATATGATAAAATTTACATTTTTTGGAGGGGAACCAAAACCTACAGCGTAGTTTCAATTTCTTATAATCATGTGGAATCAAAGGGAAAATATCTAATAGGGTAACATCCAAAATTGTAAATTTATTGCATTTATTGCCTGTGGTTGTGGTGGTCTATTGCAAATAGGACTGGTATCCATACGCGCCAATACAAACGGTCGTGGGTTCGAATCCTGGCTCGTGCATCCGAGTTTTACCAGATTAAATATGGATTTAACCACCACGTATTCATCGGTGACGCAAACGTCATGAGGTACATGACAGCTAATAGAAATGTCATGTGTGCTATGAGAACGGCGAGCAGCTGCGCTAGAAGTGTCGTAGTGCAGCTGTGTACTACCACTAAATTATCTCTTCTCACCCCGAAAGGGATATAGCGTGACGATATATATTTATAAAACTATACCAGGACGTCAGTGCGGAACCCTCCGTATGCCAGTCTGACTCGCACTTGACTTTTTGTTAGTCGACCCGGTGGAAACCCTCATTGCCTTTTTTTGCAGCTGTGAGAGCCACTGTCCCGGTGTGTCAGACTTCTACTGACTAAAACCACCAGGGTATTCCTCCATTTGCTGGGTGCACCGGTTTACGGGATCTCTGGTCCGGGCGTAGCCGCGGTACGGCGCGCGACGCTCTGAGGGCGACGCCATGAAAGTGGGAGTTCACCAGCTTTTCATTGTTAAATGATGCGTGGGATCACGCACACACCATAGGTGTATCGTCTAGGCAGCCATCCTGTCTGACGGACTGCCCCTGGCTCGCATTTGACTAGTGTTTTAGTATTATATTAAAACCAAATTAAAAATACAATCGAATTTTATGTATCAAAATAGGTATAAATGGAAAAGATTTCGAGGTATTTTTAATACAAAACAACTAGACTCCGGCATACATATAAATAAAATAAGAAAGTATAAAAATAATTAATATTATAATAAGAAATCGTATCGCAAAAAGCTATATCCAAGGAACGGAATTATATTTCCTTCGTATTAACAGCACATTACAATTTCTTTGATCGTGTAACTCAATCCGTCTTCGTATTTTCTTTCAGGGATTTGTTTTTTGAATTTTTAATGTGTATATTTTACTTGGTAATAGAGGAAAATAAAAGTAAAACATTTATAAAAATAAGCAAACATCTCAGCTAGGACTAAGAAGTTCTCCACTTACTGACTATTGCTGTTAAACTGTGAAATGGTTTTCCGGCGAGAGTATTCCCACCATCCTGTGATGATGATGATGATGATGTCCTAGCCTGATTCAGCCCCGGCGACTATTTCAAAACCAGTTAAGAAAATCGAGGTCCAGTTTTCGGAAACAGTCAATTGCGCAGGAGATATTTAATTGCATAACTGGACGCGCAGCCAGAAAAGCACTCTCTCGTCCAAGCTCCCTCGGGCCCGATGAAATGGAGAACCAGTACGATCGGGAGGGAGCAGGATGCAGGTTTGGTCGAGTTTTCCTTCTCTAAACACCTGGTTGAATTGCGGTGTTAAAGGGATACCTTAGTTTACGACACCTCAGCAAGAAGAGGGGGGTGCTATTCTATTCTGCCGGCAGCTAACACGGCTTATCCTATCCTATCGTAGGCATCCTATGATATGGGGTCCTTTAAGCGAAGTGTGAGATATTTATGCAGGCCGGCATGATTGCTGCAACTATCGATTTTTTTTTACTGTTAATTGTTATAATCGTTTTTTTTTTCTTGTATCCTGCTCACCATCAGGAATGCTGTGGTCACTGTATCGTGTCAACGTAAAAAAAACCTATGTCGACGATTTACATAGAATTTGTATAACGTGACGAGGTGTTATTTCTAAAGCTAAGATTATGTCAACCCCACAAATTTTGTTCTTTTCTACTAGCGATATCGTTGATCTTATGTCTCTTTACGTTGGCTCTATAAGGTTATGGTTGTCTATAGGCGACAATAGCCAATCCTCATCAGTAGCGTGCATCCCATAGAAGCATAAAAAGCATTATCCTGTTATACTTGGGTGTTTAATGTACAAGTGATTTTATAAACGAGGGAGATATTTTAGAATACAATAATTTGTACCTTCTTGAAACTTATAACAACTCTTGAAAGATATAGAAAAATTAATGAACAAACGCTTGTAGTGTAATAAATTCGATAAATTGGTAAGTTAGATAAAGTTCCTTTAACGCTATTTCAGGCAAATTGGTATTGGCTTGTTTTTCCGTTCACATTTTATCCTGGCTTAGGACAGGCAAAATATCTACGTAATAACGTAATTGTTATTCATTCATTCATACGCGTAATCACCCCAGAATATTTTGACCATAATTTATTTTGTTTTAATGGGTATTATGACCGGTGGTCGTGGGTGTGTTGGTAGGAAGACACGGATTTTGGCGTTTTACTGTTTATTTGCACTTTAAAGCACACAGAACTGCGACGCACACGCACGTACTCTAGCCTTGGGTCTCGGTAGTCGACTGCTTTAGCTAGAGCATCACTTGCGCGCGTGCACCCCTTACCCCACGCGTCCCGTAACACCCTAACGATCTTTGGGGCGTTTAACACGTGCACGTATCGGGTGGCGTCTACATGCTATAGTATTAGATATCACCAATTTTATATATTTAGAATTAGAATTAAATATGAATATATCCATTGTCTATAAAATCACGCTGTATATTTGGTTACATTTTTTTTTGGTGGTAAGACGAGTGCCCGAAATGGGTCATGACTACAGTACACAAGTTAAAAGACCGTCATGCTGACTCGCTTTGCCTGTCGCGTTTCGGGATCAGCTTGTGTATATCCAGTAGCTCATATACCTAGAGACCTTCAGCCGTGGTATATGTGGGTCGACATGACGCTGTAGACTATCAATGGATTTTCATCCTTTGTTAGTCGCTTTCGTTTTTGGACTACACTGTACTTACCATCAGGAACTCTGTAGTCACTATGTCGGGCCAGTGTAGAAAAAATGTTCAAAAGCGTTTAGTTAGAGTTTATCTTATTTATAATGATTACTAGATGTGGTACGAGCTACTTAGCAGTGACTGGATACTAGAAGCAGCCTTGTTCCCATTCCACCTGACAAGTCGATTTACGACCAGTTGGCTGATGCCTTTGGAGTCGTGTCTGCTCAGGGTAGAGGCCCTGAGCAAATGATTTCTGACTCTCTAGAAGTGAAGCGCCGTGATGTGTTCTGCTGAAATGTATCGTTTTGTATTGTGGGAGTTGGTGTTTACCCACGAGATTGCGCCCAGTAGATGCGGTGAGATAGGATTGTGTAGATTATACGTACCGCAGTCCCCTTTAATGCACAGAAATAGTCACCTTGGAGTTTTTTCTGGTATAAGTTCTGCATACCTCGACCGATACCTTTCTGTGCAACTGATGGTCTTATAGGGATTTTACGCAAGTAATGGTGCAAATCTCCCACGTCCCATAATCCTCAATTTTAACTAAACAATAATTCTTCGCTTTTCTTGTTCACCAAGGCTTTGCCTGCATGGTTTACAGCCATGTCTAGGATCTATTCTTTTCAAGTCTTATTAAATTTCGGTCACGTCTTCCCGCCATAGTTTCAATTCCTTATCCATCTTAATTTCTTATTTATTGCTCCTTTACTACACGCTTGTACACAATATAAACGGCGAGGAAGGTTATGCAGATTGGCGGAAAAACTCAGAGGCCTAAGACATATCAGCCCGTTAGCATCTCACCAAAAAATAAAAATATTGATTCCTCATCGCACACGGTCAACTGAGCATTCCATTGCTGCCCAAGCTCACAACACAAGCCCTGACAACAATTGAATACCCAGCTGGCCGTCACAACAAGAAAATAACAATAATTCAATGAGAGTTCAGAAGAGATGCAAACGCTCTGGCTTAAAGCTTTGCCGCCAATATTGTTTTTCTTGATTACGTTCGCCAAACGGTGGGCAAAGGAACATGCCCTACAGCCTTAATTGTATTATCTTTGATTATATATTTCAAGCCATGATTATTATACAAATTCAAATCCATCGCGTCAGCTCTTCAAAAGTAAGTTGGTTTGTTGAAGTTCAAAAGACTAAGGCCATGTCTGTTCTGTTTTAATTTCATGTTTGTTTTCCCCAATTCAAAAGGCCGAAGCCATTTCTGGTTTCCAAGTCATTGACAGGTGATAGCCCCCGATATCCCAGTTTCCATCATCCAAAACTATAGTGTTGCCAACGCTAGATTATTTTTTATTGAAATATTATATTTCTTTAAAATGAAAGTACGTAATTAGGACGTATTGACGAAAAAATTTTAAAATAAAAAATATTTCAAAAATATTATTATATGAGGGTGCTTTTAAATTGTAGCACTTATAGAAGAAAAAAAATAGGAGGATGTGATCATATAATTGTATTTGAATAATTGGACTTGAACATGTTAATAAATTTTATATTTAGACTTAAAAACGGGACGGCTTATAAGCGCAATGTGAGTACATACGCTAATTGTCAAACACAATCATTTTTATTGTAATTATTTTCTACTATTGTGTGTTTTAGTTTTTGTTTGTGAGGAAAATTAATTTATTATTATTATTATTAACGAACCTCTACTTACCCCGAAAGGGATATAGTGTGACGATTTATTATTATTGTTTTTAAAATATAGGCAAATTTGAAATACCACTGTATATACCTTAGTTTTAAGGAGTTTATTTACGCTGGCAATACGAACACAACTGTCCATAGACTCGTTAATATCAACGATCGTTTCCAGCATATCATTATATCAGACAACGTACGTATATCTGCCTACAATCAACTATGTTTACGTTAGAAGATGCTTCGCTTTCCATAAATAACCGTTTCGACGTATTCAGACGCCTCTAAAAACTATTTACATTTCAATAAACCTACGATTTATATAACGGCGTAATATGGCGTGGTACTAAATAAACGGGACAGGCTGAGATTCTATTAGAATACGCTCCCTCTTCCATTAATAATAAGATAATAATGTGTGTTTAGTCTAGCAACAAAACGGAAAGCATATAATAACTTGAAGAAACAACACACAGTTTTCACACTTAACTGCGTTGATAGTATTGCTTTGACTGTCACTCGGGTCGACCAGCTGCCATCCTGCCACCGAGGGCTGGAGAGGATCGCGATAGCATCGCTCGCGTCGCCATAATAAATACTGCCAAAGGCATAATCAAGCAAACCTTCAACAACAATGTCCATTTTTAAATGGGGGGCGGCGTTTACAGTCCAGCAACAAAACGCAAATCATAACATCATCGTTTATGACGAAACAAAACGCAGTTTTGACACCTGACACAGAGGCCATTATTTTATACTTGGGGATAATCCCTATAGGACCTTCCTGGCCGCATAGGGAAGTAGCAGCCGGGGTGTGGCGAACTTGTAACGCTAAAAGCCTCAAGGTGACTACTTCGATACTTTGACGAGGATTGTGCCCTGTAATCGATGCTCCCCAAAAAACTTAAAAAAATATTTGCTTGAATCTCAAATTAAATACGAAAAAGTAACTTTAGATATTTCTGTAATTTGACTTGATATTTTATTACTTGATATTTTATGGAACAGCCTGTATGTATGTAAATGTATTTTATTATCAATCTACCCTATCTCTATTATATTTTATTTAGTATTCTACATTTTTGTATGCTACTCAAAAGTGTTCTATGTATTTATTGTCATACTTGTTTATTGTACGTTATAAGGTATGTTTTTGTATATTTGGTTAGGTTCTAATATTGAAATAGCACCGTGACGTCCGCGCAATCGGTTCCCCTGAGCGTCGGTTGAAAAACAGCGCTGGATGGCGCGTACAGCGTCGCCCAGCATATGCTGAGCTGAGTGCTCTTTGAGATGGGTAGCAGCACACAGGATACATGATGGGATGTTATGTATTATTCTTTCATTGTTGTTTTTATATAAATATGTTTGTTGTGTGTTGTTTCCTTTGCCTCAATAAACTTTTTCTTTCTTTCTTTCTTTCTTTCTTTCTTTCTTTTTTTTCTTTAAAGGCATAATACAAGCCAGTCGCGTTTTATTAAAATAAAGCCGTCATATGGACTCAATTATGCCTAAAACGAACATGGTCACGCTATATACCTTTCGGAGTGAGCACAGATGTATTAAAGACTGTATCCACTTTGCACTTACATAGTATGACACGCGCAACGTGGCCAGTAGCGCAGTCGATCGATGCTCTCACAGCACTAGTACACATGACATTCCTATTAAATGCCATGCCAGTTGCCTCAGTTTTCCTTCGCCGGTGAGCATGAGGTGACTAAATTCGTGTTAAATCTAAAAAAATCTAAATGAATGTGTCGGGATTCGAATCTACGACCACTAGCGTCGCCGCGCACGGACAACGATCAGACACCATAGCTACAAAAAAATATAAGTTTATTTAAACGCAAAATTACATGAAAAATAAACTTTTTATAATAATACTTTTCGCATAGTTTCATCACATCGCAAAGAATCTTGAATATAGAGGAGTATGAAAAATATTGAAAGCATTTGGTAAGTGACTCTTTTCTAAAAAGAGTTGAAAAAATATACACATTTTATTTCTTTCTCCAAAAACCGGTGTTCTTTAGGAAATCATTACGAAAGGGTTTTTTCATGTCCTGAACTCTTAAGAATTGGCAAGAAAATTACCATTCATTAATCTTGAATTTTACTATTGCTAATAATCCAAAGAAAGGTTTATCGGAAAAACTTGAATACCCTTTGAGAAAAAATACATGTCACAGAACTACTTTTATGTAATACCAAAACGATCCCCCAAATGCGAATCGAAAGAGCAGCTCGGGCAGATTTCCTATATAAATCCTCTAGACGATTCTTTCAACCAGCAAGCGACCGGTCGCGTCATTTAAAAACGTCGACAAAAGAACTGTGTCAAGCGAAACTCTTTGACTGCCTCCAACGAGCTCTTTAAATGATATCTCATTTTGAACAACTCCACGAAAGGGAACTCACGTGAAGGGATTTTTTCTTTTCAGGGAATCACTAATAGTTACTACTAAATTAAGTTTATTTTTATTCCAGTATTTCAATATGCTTCAAATTCATTTTAATTTGAACCACGAATTTGATTGAGTCCAATGCATATAAAACACAGGTGTAAATTTTCCAGTAAAAAAACGGCATTCTCCCCTTTTCTTCTCTTCAGAATGTGTCGCTTGCAATGTGCAACAGCCTACGTATCTTAGGTATAAATATTCGCTGTGGGAGGCACGCTTGAGGGATCGTGTCGACCAACTTATTCAGGCGAGAGCGGTGTGTGACGTGTTCCCGCACACCGCTCTAAGACAACTACTTACAAGGAGAACGAGGGGTGGCCCTTTACACCACTCCCTCGTAAACACAAAGATGAGGCCTATCAAAAAGGCCAGACGTCGTCGCGGGCCGGAGAAGTGGACGCTGCTGTGCCTCCGGTCCAGGCTAGACGGAGAGAAGGAACTCCCCGGGGGCTTTAGTGGGTGCAAGTCCGTCACAACGGGGGGCGACACTCATCGCCCCCTGAGGTCCGTTAGGGATTTCCCCCGGGTTACAAAAAAAAGGTATAAATATTCGCTGTCATCTCAACCTTAGGAAAATATAGAGTCCTATATAAATATAGAGAGAAATTTGGTATCCTGAACAGAATGCGATGGTTTTTCACGCCAGATCAACTGTTCCTATTGTATAAGGCCCAGGGCAGGCCCTGTATCGGATATTATCCACATCACTGGGATGGTACCACTCAATACTTACTCGACGCCCTGGATAGGTTGCAGCGGAGAGCTGTCCGCATTCTGAATGATCCTGACGTGACTAAGCATCTTGAATCGCTCCAGCTGCGCAGAGATGTTACCTCATTAACCGTTTTCTACCGCCTATATTACGGCGAGTGTTCTGAAGTGTTATTTAACCTTGGTCCACCCTCTCCTTTCCATAACAGTATGGTATATGGTAACTCACATCCTCCTTACTTCTACCGTTAAACTGTTGAATGGTCTTCCGGCAAGCGTTTTTCCATCGTCCTATGATGTAGGGTCCTTTAAGCGGAGCGTAAAGAGATATTTGTACAGGCCGCTATGATCGCTGCGATTTCCGATGGTTTTTTTTTTTACTGTTGATAGTCGGTTAGGCCTTTTTTTTTACTTGGGGTAAATCCTCATAGGACCGTCCTGGCCGCGAAGGGGGTGGCAGCCGGGGTGTGCCGGACTTTCAACAGCTAAAAACCCCAAGGTGACTACATCTGCGAATTAGTGGGGACTGCGGGATTCGGTTAAGACTGCATTATGGATACCGTCACGCGTGGTGTGGTCACGATAGCGAGTCAGGATAAATAGGAACAGTTGGTATCGAGAGGTAATCGTGTAAGTAGGAGAATAAGTGAACAATGTGTTAATAGACCTCCAGCCTCGTCATATTGTTTTACATTCGGTATAATTTAACATTTAACTGTAATTTCGAGTTTGTGGCAAAACTCTGATATTCATGCCTCGTATTTTAACAATTTCTCTGTTACCAATTTCCTAAGCCTATAAAAATACATCAAAGAGATATTAAAGTAAATATTGCACGATTCAAACAACACGAATGCATCGTACAGTTTTCGTGTGGTACAATTTATAAAAATTAAGCGAATTGTTCGATAAACATATTTTTTAAGATTTATTTTTCCTGTGGCTGTGATAGCCAAACGGGTAATGGTTCAGTTTCCATGTACGGTAGCGCAAATGATCGTAGATTTGAAGCCCGGGACCTAATTCTGGGTTTTTCTAGATTACGCACGGATATAGGGACCACATGCCCACCGGTGATGAAAACATCGTGAGGAAACCCGCATGACACCTAATAGAAATATCTCGTGTAAGTGCCCTGAGAACGGCGATCAGCTGCGCTACTGGTCACATTGAGCACGACATATAAGCGCAAAGTGGATACAACCACTAATGTATCTCTACTCACCCTGAAAGGGATTTAGTGTGACGATATATTACTACTTTTTTTTCATTTAAAGGCTAACACTTGACCTCAATTATACTTGGTGGTAGGCGAAGATGAGTTCACTCTCCTTTTAAGGGCTCCCATGTCGTAAGATTGTGAAAAGAGTAGAAGAGAGCGTATTTGCTGTTTACATTATGAATGATGAAGTGCACCTTTTTGTTCGGATATATATTCTCACAGCACTAATACATATGACATTTCTATTAGACGCCATGCAGATTACCTCACATTCTATTTCTTTTCCGATGAGCACGTGCTGCCTAAATCCCTACTTAATCTGAAAAAATAACTCCGACGCAGCTTTGAGTTTCTTTCAGCGTTTCTTCTCAGGGTCGCTTCTGAAACGTTATAAGACGCTTTCCGATTTTTCTCTGGTCGACCGGCCAATTCGCGATATTCACCTATAGAACTGCCCTTGAGTAGTCACCCAACCCATAACTCGCTGGCTTAATTGCCTGTCTCTATAGCCCGAGAAGTTATAAAGGCCTGTCCTGGTCAACAGCATACGAACCTGCCAAAAAAAGCACAAAAACCCAAAGGCATGTGTCAGGATTCTGGGATTTGCGTTGCCGGCATGAATGAACACTGCTCCCTTATCCACTAGGCAACTTTAACCTTTTCATAGCCTAAAAACATGTGTTATATTAAATAACGTACCAAAAACTGGTTGTAAGTACTTTCTACATGATCTGTGTTTACGTAGATTATTACAAAGTTCTAATATGTATGTACTGTCTGAAATATATATGTCACAGCATATGATCCCTGATTATCTGTCTCAATACTGAGCATCTGGCGGTGACGTAAATCCCTGATTGGCGCGGAGACCAGTGCAGATCGATTGGCTGTTTGCGTTAATAATGTTCTGTTAGACTCGGGACGCGGTGTAAGTTATGAACGACATTATAAATAATTTGACTCGTTTTATACGCAGTTTCCTTGCTTTTAATTATGACTTGGTTCCGACTGGTTACGCAGACCATGGTTATAGTATACAACGTCAGTAGAAAAATGAAAACATACGGATCTTACATAACGTCAACGTAATATTTCGAAAGGTTATATAAATCCCATATATTTTATATTTTTCTACAAGTTGACCGCATCCACACTAAGACGGGACTGTGGACTCTGTAATCAATTGCATCATAGCCCCACTTCCGTTGAGCACTTAGTTCAATAAGTATTATATTAAAAGAAGACTTTATATTGCCCCTCCCCCCCTCCAAACGCCACACGGAATTTAAAGTGGAGCACGGTCACCCTACTCCATCAACTTCTGACGTATCGCAAACTGAGCACCTAGGGACCTCATCTTAAGTGCCTGCGTTCCTAAAAGCATCAGCCAATCTATCACGAATGGATCTGCAGCTCTATACCACCCCCTCCTCTGCAGCTTTCTTTAGGGACATAACATTCTCGCAGAAGAAGAGGAAATGAATTGATCTCCCAATAAACGTTTAAAGTTCATAAACAACGTCGTTAATTAAACATCCATACGTTAATGATGCATTTATTAAGTGCGCCCCGCGCAACAGTTGCGCATTTACTTATATACTAACTTACACGTGCATACACACACTGCATGACCTACAATTTGAAAAATATTACGCTTAAGCTTATGAACTGCACCACAAGCTTATACAGTTTCAATAATAACTGAGCGTTTGATCGATGCGTGAGGATTACGTTAGGAGTGTCCGCGCTTATATTGTCTGAACTATGATTTATATGAAATTTATCGTCGCCTGGATTCATTGTATGCTTTAGACAAGTACTTTAATGCGGTTGTTTACTAGCATATCATGTAATATCCGCGGGGCTGTGATTTGACCAAAGTCCCTCAGTTGTTATCAATGCGCATCATGGAATGTTAAAGTATTTAAGTAAAAAATAACTCCAGAACAAAATATTATTTAATAACTTCAAGACAGATACACAATACAATATGAAAAAAAAATATGTTGACAGTGCGGTCAAATGGTTTTACATAAAGAAAGACACAACACAAAGACAAGACATTTCAACAGCGCAGAAGTTACCTTGGGATTTTTAGGCATTGATTTATGTCCAGCATACCTCAGCGGTCCAGCATGTCTTTTTTTATTACCAGGCGAAAATTCATCATAGGACTTTCCGATCGCCGTAATAGTGACGCCTAGGATTGTGTCAAACTGCTACTAACCAAAAACCCCTGGGTGCTTCGGTCGCGCCGCGGAAACCAGCCATGGGAGCGAACTACGCAATCTGCCGCGGTGCCTGCACGCGGGTGGCCTTCTCAGGCTTCCTCAAATTATGAAGGGTGGGTGGAAATGAAAAACTTCCAAAAAACCGTCATAATAGGCAGCCGTTGGGAATACTCACTCGCGCTCTTCCTCATTAATGGACAATGGATTCCCTCATGTACCACTGCCCATGTACACAGCTAGCTATAAGAACTTTCTCGAAGTAAAATAAAGCTTAATCACAATCTAAAAACATATTGGAGCCAACAGAATTGAAATTTAAAATTAATTTATTATTTATATTTTATAATATTAATTTAAAATTAATTAATAAAAATTAATACTGTATGACTGTGTCGCCCACCTCACTTACCTCCTCACGCAATATGCTCACACGAATTCACCCCTTTTTCCCTTACCAAAACTGCCCAACGCGTCTAAAAAAGTGTTCTCTAAAAAACATTTTCCGAATATCATTTCTAAAGGCAAAAAAATATAATGTAGGTCTCAGGGAACTCCGAGCAGCTGCGCTACTCTCCACTGATTAATTAAGTACGCTGAACATGCTGAGGTGTCCAAAAATGTATTTTCACTTCTAGAAAATAGAGCATATATTGAAAAGGACGTTTTATTAGGACCCATTGGTCGCAAATTGATTGATGGCATAATTGAGTCTTTGTATATTGGGAATAGCGCACTAACAAATTGTATTACGGCTGTTGGAGATAGCTTGAATGGTAAAAATTTTGTTAATTATGAATACTTTAACAGGTCTTACGCGCGTATATAACGTAATAGAAACGTCGTTCCAAGCTTCTGTGGAAATTCTCGATAGAATTCAATGTTTCCATATCAAATAGGTAAATATTATGTGTCAGCGTAGAGCTAAGGTCCCTTAAGGCAGGCATGAATCGAGGGCAATCATGGGGACCTTAACCCCTCTGCGGTAAGATCGAGACGTAATCTGTCACTCAGTTTTAATTGATTGAAAAGCCAATGTATCTCTGCCTCTCACCGAAGGGTATATAGCGTCATGTTATATTATTGTTATTATTAATTTTCTCACGAATATTTTCCTCCAATTTTCATGAAACGAAACTAGTTAATTACAAGTCCACAACCCACTGTCGTACCCGAGAAGTAATTTCGAGAAAACGTAGCTCACGAAAAATATCACATTTATTTATACCGGCTTGACGAAAGGTTGGAGGTTACGCTTTTGAGAAAACATAAATAAACGTAATTTGGATACCGTCTGTCTATTACTGGAGCTTGTAATCAAATATTCCTTTAATATACAAAGTTATATTATATTACTAGCCGGGATCATCCCAGTGCAGGACAAAACCCGTCTTTCCTTTTTCCAGTACATTTGTAGAATCAATTGGAAGGAGTTTGGACCTGTAGCCCAGCTCGCTTGTCCAATGGGGTTGGCGTGTGTGTACTGCGCGCATGGAAGGTGCATGCAACTGCTTAGGTTTTTTTTTAAATTATTATTTATTGACGGACACTTAATTCCAATCACACCCGGTGGAAGGTGAAAATGAGTCCGACGATGGACCACTTCCGCGCAACAAATGCCTATTCACTCTTCTCTTACAGGCTCCTAAATAATAAAATCGTGGAAATATGCTCTCTGGAAGTATGTATATTGCGGTAGCGTTCATTCCATAAATGCATAAAAGCATTGCATGCCCTTACGATAAACGAGTCTGGAATAAATTCATTTAATTTAAACAAATACGTAACCCTTTTTTTCATATCCATTCTATTTTTACGCCATCTATCTTCCCCATGAATGCGATATAATATTTATTATCATTATATAATATTCAAAATTATGTGAATCTGCCTACCCTATCCAAATAATCTATGCACGGCACTGGTATATTGTATCCAATACAGCATCTAGTTGTTTTATGATATAACGGGGCTGGTGAATAGAAAGAATGTAGCACCTGGGAACAATCTCCATTTTGCAATTTAGGTGCTAGCTTTCTACATGCAATTCAGTAAGCTGTAGACTAAACCTTAGTCAGCTTTTACGCTCCTACGACACCTCAGTATGATGAAAAGGTCAGCACTATTCTATTCTGTCGACAAAACCCACGGTACTAATAATTATATACAGGGTTGTTTAAATAAAAAAGGCTTTATAATGTGCAGTTTTGCAATATATCCGTTTTAATCCGTAAAATTAAAGAGCTAGGAAATTATGATTAAATTCGAATGTTGCTTTACGCGTTACGGCCGATTTCAATCTATCCAAAAACAGTTATAGGCAGCACCTCCATTCGGAAATAACAAAAAAATTAATAACTAAATACACAAATACTTAAATAAAAATAATGTACCGTCCCGTTATATTTCTGCTCACTCTGAGCAGAGATATACTAGTGGATGTATCCAGTTTACACTTATATGTCGTGCCAAACCTGACCAATAATCGCAGGTGATTTCCTTTCTCAACACAAGTTTACATGGCATTTCTATTAGATGCCATTAGATTTTCTTCTCGATATTTTCCTTCACCTTTAAGCATGTAGTGCCTAAATTAGTACTTAATTTGGAAAATTTAGAGTTGCGTTCTAGAATACGAACCCACGAACACTTGCATTTCCACGCATGGATACCAGTTCCTTACCCACTGTGCCACCACAGCTTCGAGGATTATGTGGTGAAAAAACCAACCAAGGTAAGTCCTTGATCTAAAATCCTCCAACTATATTCACAAAGATTGCCCTTGCGGACAAGTCCCTGGGCCATGAACAAGCATTAGAGTCAAATTAATACAGCGAGAGGTGGGTACGATTTAATAAAATGAAACCATAAAAATGAGCCCTGCTTGATGAATTTTAACAGTAGTAGGTGTTCAGTGGAGCCGAAAATATCTTGGATATTAACTGGCTTATGCACGTGGATTTGCTTGATTTATATTCAACTTTGTCTGGTTCAGCAAGTTAGAGGACGTCCTGCAATCTAAACATATGAGTATTACACAATGTCAGAAGACCTGTCTTTTCAACCAGTTCTACCTACTATGACCCAGGTCCGTGAATATGCAATCACATGGGCTCCGGCAATCCTCCGGCATATTAACGCAAAAGTGGATTGTCCTGAACTTCTCGGGAATTTAAAATTTTCAAAAAACGAACTCGAAATCCTTGCTCATTCGCCTTACCTCTTGCAAAGCACTGTTATGCCCAGAACTCGGTCATCTATAGATGTTGCGCTCACTACAATAAATATTTTAAAGAGATCGATATGTTTTACTTGAGCCGTAATCAGGTCATTAAGGCAATTATTTCTGGACTGCAGTTAGATGAATCTCATACAACACCGATATGAGCGCACACACGCATACAAATGCACTCACACACTCAACACTCACACAACACTCACACAACACTCACAAATCACACACACAACACTCACTATATGATGCGGGGAGCGACCCAAACATTTACCAAAATTTAATATTTTGTGTACTACATAATTGGCATTCTAGATTTTTTTATTTTTTGTTTCCTATTTTTGTATATAATCTTATAATATGCTGTGTAGTTACCGTTGAATAAATAAATAAATAAATATTAGTGCCAGTTGATCGATTAATCCATGATCTGTTGACTGATGCCTTTGGGGTCGGGCCGCCCAGGATGAAGCCCGGATTGACCGCTTAACGACCCCCGAGAAGTTCGCGCAGTGTCGTTTGCACTTTGTCGTGTGTGCCTGCCACGCGCGACGCTGGGGGGCTGTGCCGAATGAGTTACAGGACCCACAGTACCCGTCAATGCCCAGAGGTATCGAGATAGGGGTTTTCGGAAGGTACCAGTCCAGTATACTTCGGCCCAAGTGCAATAAAGTATAAAATAAATAAAATACGTATAGTGCAGTGGACAGGCTGCTTTAACCAGTAGCTCAACATTCGTGCCCTGGGCTATGTTACTCCTAAGAATTTGTTGATTAACGTAGAAAGTACATTATTAACGAATCCCTAAAAACGCTGGAATATTTTCTCAGCCCATTATAATTCTCAATTACCTTAGCATCCCTAAAATATATTTTGGCAACACGATATTATTAAAGATAACATTACAACACAAGTACAAAGAAAATGTAAGAAATGAGTAATATTAAATGTTATGCCTTATTATACATTTTATTATTTTTACATGGATATTAGAATCATGGCTTTTTGTGAACGAAAAATTCAATAAGCGTTTGACTGTGAAATACAATAATGACATATCGTCACGCTATATGACTTTCGGGGTAATCAGAGATACTTTATTGGGTGTATCTAGTAGGGATGTAACGGAGGCAGTTTTATCGGAACCGAAGTTGGAATCGGAGTCGGAGGCAATGTCAGTCACAAGTGATAGCAGAATAATATAGTTTTATTAAGGAACAAATGAAAACATCATTCAGTGAACCCTTGTAATTAGAAAGTGATAAATTTACAAATACACAAACAATAAAAATTGCTGTGTTTCTTATTATCATTTTCCATTAACAGTGAACAAATTAAATTAAATTTGCTGCAGGGTTGTTTTTGTGTTAATTTGTATTTAACTTAATTTAATGTAAACATAAAATAAAAAACCTTTTAGTAATAAATTTAAATGTACATTTAGTTTTAAATGTAATAATTTTAATTATATTTATTTATCAAATTTTTTAAAAATGTCTTTTACAAATTAAGTAGCACTGATTATTTGATTAATTTTATATGTTTCAACAACATATAAAATTAAATCAAATGAATTGACTACAACAGTGGTGGTGACATCCGATTAAATAGTTTCGGAACCGAAGTCGGAACCGGAGGTGTAATAACAATCGGAAGTTCCGACTTATCGGAATCGGAGTCGAAGCTCCGTAACATCCCTGGTATCTACTTTAAGCTTATATATGTCGTGCCCAACGTAACCAGTAACTCATCTGATCGTCATTCTCACAGCACTAGTAACCCACATACGACATTTCTATTATGTACCATGCGGGTTTCTTCACGATGTTTTCTTTTACCGGTGAGCATGTGCTGTCTAAAACCGCACTTAATTTGGAGAAACCTAGAGGTACGGTTAATAGCTATTTCACACTTGTATCTGTAAAATGCTATTTATAACGTGGGGTTATTGGAGTAAGACTTGATCAATGAACAGGAGGTCCAAGGAAACAAAGTTATTAACTTAACTTGAGAATATTTAGCAAAATAAACCTATGCTATGATTAGTAATGCGTCTTGTAAGCCGATTCGAGGTAAACTCTGTTTTTTTTTTCCGGTTAGAAGTAGTGTTGTTGACCAGGAAAGGCCTTTACAACTTCACCGAGCGCGAGGAGCGAGACCTTAAGATGCTCAGCCAGTGAGTTATGGGTTGGGTGACAACGCTAGGGCAGCCTTGCGTGAACTAACTTCAACTGGAGCGGCCAGACTAGAAAAGAAGCAAGCGTGATCTACTAGCGTTTCCGAAGCCACTACCTTGTGAAGAAACGCCGAAAGAAACTCAAGGCAGCGTCGGAATGGAATCAGCCCTTTTTTTGTCTCGGTTGAAATCCTCGTGAATCGTACCAGGGCAACAGTGAAAGCCGCTGTCCCAGTGTGTCGGATTTTTCCAGACTAAGCCATGATGTTCCTTCTCTCATCTGCCGAGTGCTGAGGAAAAGGCAAGACCACCTTCCTCATACAACTCGGTGACGATGGGCCTTTTTCAGACCTCAGCCTCATATATAGGATGGTGTAAAGAGCCACCCCTTGCTCGCCTCGTATCTTGATATGGTAGATGAGAACACATCACGTACTGCTCGCGCCAAAAGATATTGGACGGTGCACTCCTCCAAGAATGCCATCACCATCCTCATTATTCTTCAAATTAACACCAAAAGAAACAAGTAAAAAGTCAATTATTAAGTCCAAAAACATGAATCAACGTGTGTTGAGTGGAGATGGAAGAATGACCTTTTCGCAATAATTAATAATTCTGTTAAGTTGTTTATAAATAACAGTTCCTATAAACTGTTATATATTAATATATTCTTTATTGCTTACATCTAAAAGCATAAAACGTAATTGATAGTTTTAAAACAGTGAACGCTAGCGTCATCTTTTATAAAATTATCACAACTCGCATAAACGTCATTGCGCTGACAACACACGATCGTTCAGAACAGACGGTCTGACAGAAAGAATATTGCTATAAGTTATTTGTTCTTGGGCTTGACAGTGATATCAACGAATTATTGACAGCAACCTTTTTAGTTTAACAGCAGTGTGATCCGTTTAGTATGAACACCACATTATTAAGTCAGTTTTTACAATAATGAAGGATAACAGTTCCCTGGTCTTAATACCTTATAATATATATATATATATATATATATATATATATATATATATAGTATATTATAATCTAAGTCTATGAATTAAGTGAATGCAACAATTGCGTGATTAATTGGACTAGTGATGTATATGTTACGGAGCGCCGTTATAGATGGCTCCAGAGCATGCGCGGAACAGCGTCGGCAACTCTGCGCATGCGTGTGACATTTGAAACTGTCATTATAAAACTTACAAAAGGAACTAACATCTTTTATTTACATTCACGATATTTAATATACAATTATTAGTAATAGGCCATAATTGTATCAACTAGTCATGCCATCTAATGGTGGAACGGCGTACTTTCAGATGATTTAGTATTTTTTTAATCTTTTGTATATTGTGTATATGTATATAGCATTTAATTTTATTTTATTGCACTCGTGTAAAAGTTTAATCTGTTTGTTTGTTACATAGTTAAAATGAGTTAACAAAGTCTACGAAATTTTAAATAACGTGTCATAATAATGTTAAGACACAAAAATCAATTCTTTTATTGAAATTGCTTTTACTTGAGCCGCTCGTAAACGTGAAACTGCACCCCATAAAAAGCGTAGTCTTCTTGAACTTCTCCAGAACCATAAAACTTTGTTAAAAGGAGAGTGCTTCTCGGGCAACATTTATTGGTCTAGCTCCCTGGGTATTTTATTACCTTACTGTAATTTGTAAGCAATGTTGCCAACGTGTAATACTTTTCCATGTAATTTTTTTTGCGATAGTCATCAACGATGATGAAATCTTGACCGACTTCGACTTTGGCGACGTTTCTAAATCATATCAAGTAGATGCTGCAGTCCTATTCGGCGAAAGTGAGCTTGCTGATGACTTACGTAACCAACCTTAGCGCGGTCCTGACACCGCCGACTTAGCTGTTGAAAGCGGCTACAAGTGTATCTCGTTTATATATCGAGGGGTCAAAGGCTATTTGGTTTAAGCGACATTTTTTGATAATACAGTAATATGATGACGATGATGATGTCCTAGCCGGATTCGGACACGTAGACTGTTTCAACGCCGGTTCAGAAAATCGAGGTCCAGTTTTCGGAAACAGTCAATTGCGCAGGAGACATTTACATACGCTGACAGAAAAGCACTCTCTCGTCCTTACTCCCTCAGGCCCGATGGAATGGGGAACCAGTATGATCGGGAGGGAGCGGGATTCAGGTTTGGTCGAGTTTTCCTTCTCTGAACACCTGGTTTAATTGCGCTGTGAAAGAGACACCTTAGTCGCCTTTTGCGACACCTCAGCAAGAAGAGGGGGGTGCTACTCTATTCTGCCGGCAGCCACCACGGCTAAATATATATATATATGTATATAACACACACACACAGTAATATATTTGGAATCGGTAAAAAAACGCTGATCCCAAAAATATACTTACTATATCGCCAAAAAATGTCGCTTAAACCAAATAGCTTTTCACCCCTCGATACAGTATCTCGTTTCTCATCCGGCTCAAGCCTACGACTCATCTTGTCTCGTTTGATTAATAATAATACATATATCATTACGCTATATCCCTTTCGAAGTCAGTAGAGATACATTAGTGTCTGTATTCACTTTGCGCTTAAATATCATTCCCGACGTGACTAGCAGCGCAGTTGATCGCCCTTCTCAGGGCACTAGTACACATGGCATTTCTATTAGACGCCAGGCGGGTTACCTGACGATATTTTCTTTCATCGGAGAGCATGTGGTGCCTAAAACCATAGGTAATCTTGAAAAACTCAGAAGTACGTTCTGGGTTTTCAATCTACAACCACTCGCTTTGCCGCGCTTGGAAATAAGTCCATTATTATTATTTTGGTATTCCGGGGGAAAATCCTGCACAGGACCATTAGGGACGCTGTGAGGGCAGCGACCCCGGTGTGTCAGACTCTTACTGATTAAAAACCTCCGGGGTGTCCCTCTGATTGCTCCACCCGGCCCTAGGAAGCCAAATTCGTCCAGACTAAATAAGTCCATTATCCGCTTAGCCAGCACAACCACGGCTACAGAAAATACTAAAATTAATATTGAGATTTCCTAAAATATTTTTTTATTGTAATTTCATCGATTATTTATTTTTTTACACTGGCTCGACATAGTAACTACAGAGTACCTGATGGTAAGTACAGTGTAGTCCAAAAACGAAAGTGACTATCAAAGGATGAAAATCTATTGATAGTCTCCGTCGTCATGTCGGCCCTCGTATACCACGACTGAAGGTCTCTAGGTATATGAGCTACTGGATATACACAAGCTGATCCCGAAACGCGACAAGCCGAAACTGGTCACTATGACGGGCTTTACACCCATGCACTGTGGTCGCGATCCAGACGGGCACCGACGCCCTACCACCACGCTGCTGCTCGTTTAGCACCACCCAGGAGTCCCGTGTAGGGAAACTAGGGTAAAGCCTGCGGACGCGAGCAGCTTCGACTCACAAATATATTTCAAAGTTACATTCTATCGTTTCTCGTGTCAAAATAGTATGATTCAATTGTGCTAGACGTAATATTGTCTATTCACCATTATTTTACGACGCGTTACACGAAGATCACAAAGTGATTTTACGTGTGTTCGAGACATAAACTTATAAACAACAGGAAAACCCGTTCCCGAGGGCTGGAATATGGAAATGGGAAAAATATTTTATTCTCCGACACGCACATCGTATCAGCGATAGGAAAAAGATGAAATTACAGTTTATTGATATTTGATATGTTTTTCGTGTCACTACTTCAAGAAATATCTTAGTGACTTTTATAGGATACTAGCTGTCCCGGCAGACCTTGTTCTGCCCTATTTCTCTAAAACAAAGTCACATTTTTTTTTATGTTAATAGCTTCCCCGTCAGATTTTATTCTGCCATAACTTATTGGCCTGTAGGCTGTTTTTTGAAAATTGTTTGAAGGAACCTGGCCTTAATGCTATATGAATAAAAATTGATAAATATTGACATTAATATTTATACGTCACTCAATTGTTTTGCCTTCGCGGAATCCGTCCACTAACATTTAAACTGTATGGTATGGTGTTAAAGTTCAAATTGACTTTTAAATATTATTACGAATGTGTTGTATGAGAATATAGAAAAGTGGTGTTTTTAGACTTTTCAGACATTTTTTTTAATTTTCCTCTCCGTAATAATCTTCCCCAGACTTCAATAAACACAACAAAAAAGAAATCAGCCAAATCGGTCCAGCCGTTCTCGAGTTTCGCGCTTATACACATTTAACGATTCATTTTTATATGATAGACTAGCAGACTCTCTTTTTTGTAACTCGAGGGAAAATCCAACTTAGGATCATAAGGGCTGCTATGAGGGCAGCAATCCCGGTGCGCCAGACTCGTAATGACTAAAGTCCCCGGGGTATCCTTCCAATCACTACCCGAGTCTGAGAAACCGAATTCTTCCAGTCGCCCCGGGGCGAACAGCCCATTTAGGCTACATCTCAGCGACTGGCTGGTGCAAAGCACCCACCTCTTTTAAACCTTTCTCACGGGCGCGGCCTCCCTCTCATCCAGGCAGCAGACTCCCTCAAGTCAACTGCCCGGAAACTAGCAGTCTGCCTTAATCAGGTGAGATTTACAAGTACACTTAAAACTGGTAGATTTTTACTATCAATCCCTATCTTCACCATTTTTTTGTCGACAATCAGGTTTATATACGCTTAATAACAAATTTTCAACTTTCTTGCTTTGCATAAAATGTAATCAGATTAATGAAAATGATTAACGATTACATTTTAAGTTTTTTACCATTAATATGACTGTATTTTGCTCATTTATTTTTTAAACACTACAAAATCCCAGATTGTACACACTTTTATGATTTCTTAATGTTTTAAATAGATTTAATCATGATTACAGAGCAAGAAAATTTAAATTACGACTACATTTTGTAATCGTTCATCATTAATCAGATTACATTTTGCCCATTTCTGTTGCTTTATTCTCTAAAAAACCAATTCGATGTTTGGTGGAAGGGTATAACAATAAAATATCAGCCTAAAGGAGGAAATAGTCGAATGATATCGTTAAATTGGGTTAAACTGAACTTGTTACAGTTTTCGAAACAAACCCTTTAAGCAGGGTCGCATTTAACTTTATATTCATGGGGGTCAATTATGCTAAATTCAATCATTCATAAGTAATTCCTTCCCCTCGCGTAGCTTTCCTCAATGCTGAGGCTCGTAACTCCCTCATAGGCAGTGTTGTGCATAAGATATTTGGACAGGGTAGGCAGAATTCACGTCATCAATTTGAATTTTATATTATGATAATAAATATTAAATCACTTTCATAGGAAATATAGATGGCATGAATATAGAATAGATATGAACTTAAATGGTTTCCTTTTTGTTTGACTTTAAGCAATTTATTCCAGACTTATTTATCATCAGGGCATACAATGCTTTCATGCATCTATGGATTGAACGCTACTGCTTTTAGGGTATCGTTTGTCGTATGGTGGTATGCGGCTCCTCTCTGCTCCTGCTATCGTGGAGTATTGTGGTATATTTTTGTTTAGAGAGATAGCTAGTAGATATACATAAAAAGATACAAATATGTGACGGCGATACCCTCAATTTTTGTGAGCAACATTTGTAAAGGGCAAATCCCTACATTCAAAAATCTATTATATAAAGGCCGTACGCACTATTCGAAAATATGCCACTCCGACGCAGCCTTGAGTTTGTTTCGGCGTTTTTTCTCAAGGTCAAAATGCAGGCGTCAACGTAAATTAAATTATATAATGTAAAATTTTTGATCCAATAAAAAATATTATTATTATTATTAAAATGCTAGTAGATCACTGTTAGGTTTCGTATTTTGCCTGATGGCCTAAGTCGAGGTCCATTCCCACAGGGGGCCTTTGCGTTACCACCCAACCCATAAATCGTTGGCTGAGCACCTCAGTATTCGCCCTCTCGCTCGGTTTATTTGTGAAGGTCTATCCCGATGACCTGTAATATCCTGCCAAAAAAAAATTGTAGATATTGGGCAATGGTTGCCCGGTGTACGTGTTGCAAAGTTATCGTTTACAGTTATTTATTTATATTCGCGCATATAATATAATCCATACTTTATAATTTAAATAGTGTAGCGCGCACAGTTAATAATAATGCGCACGGGCAGTGGCGAGGCATACGGCACTCGCCCCTCACCGCGCCAGTCTTAGTTTGATGATCGCATGAACGGCCGCGCGCTCCCACGCTCCGCGATCGCGCTCCGAATTTCACGTTAAACTGCACCGCGCGACGCGCGAACGGCACACTGGCGTCCCAACGAGAAACCCGGAGTGCTCGCAGAGCACAAGATGCCCAGGCCCCGGATTACCATGGCTCGGACGATGGAGATGCGTCCGACACGACCGACCGCTGCACGACGGATCGGGTCGCCGCCATGTTGATCTCTATGCAAAAGGCTCAAACAGAGGCATTCACGAAGATGCTCAAGGCGGTCCTGGATCGCCCGCCGACGTTTTCATCGCCATCGCCTGCACAAGGCATGGACACGTCATTCGTCCTAGGCCACGGTACGTTTACCCTATGCACCGCACGTTTCAGCGGTGACGCCGACGAATCGGCTGAAGCATTTCTGGATGCAGTGCAAAGTTTTAAGGATTGTGCTAACGTCTCAGATCAGAACGCATTACGTGGATTGTCGATGCTCCTTACGAATGACGCAGCAATTTGGTGGCAAGGGGTCAAAAAGGAAGTTAGTTCGTGGGTAGAAGCGATCACACTTTTACAAAATACCTACGGCGATCGGAAACCACCCCACCGTATTTATATCGAATTATTTGACCGCCGCCAAGGTCAACAGAATACCGACGTATTTGTTGCTAGCTGTCGTGCACTTCTATCGAAGATTCCAGAAGGAGACATCTCCGTCATGGCTCAACTTGACATGGTCTATGGCCTACTTGACAGACGCGTGCGTAAAAGTCTCAGAAGAGACCAGTTCAAGACGTTCGACGAGATGCTACGCCTGACACGTTCTATCGAGGAGACGTGTTACGAGAAGGAGGCCGTTCAGGTTCCTGTCCCGGTGTCCCCCCGAGCGACCGCCCGCCGCAGCGAGCAGCGCTCCACGCCGAGTCCACCTACGTTCCCCCTCGTCCAGGCTCCGAGTTCTACTCCGTCATCTCGTAAACCCAAAGCACGATGTGTTTATTGTAAACAATTCGGACACACACGCAACGAATGTGCAAAACTTTCTACTAGAAGGGATTCTAAGCTTAGTGATAAGTATCGTGTTAGTGTAACATCGCAATCATGTAATTGTACAGGTTGTGGAGCGAGGGGAGTTGCACGTTCGCAGTGCAAAACGTGCAACAATTCTGGTATGTCGTTTGCAGCTCTTAATACATTTCACGATCCGTCGGTGAGTAAACATTCTTCTCCTTCATTTCATAATACCGACATAAACACTTATCCATGTTATCGTAAACGTCAAAATGAATTGACAGGTTTTGCATGTTATCACAAATGTCAAAATGAACTGACAGGTGCCGCGTGTTGTCATAGACGTGAACAACGTCAATCTCGAATGACATGTTATTGTTTTTGTTGTCGCTCGAGTCTATGTTCGAATCAAACTGCGCGCGAAAATTCAAATAACTCTGTTCCGTACTTTAACAAATATTCTAAGAATTCTGTTCCGAACTATAATAAATATTTTAAGAAATCGAATCGTGGAAGTGACCGTGCGCCTCGTACTGATTTTAAGCGCTTTCAAAACACACAGTATAGGAATAGTTCTGATGTGTCTGATTTCTTAAATTGTAGGCTGAACGAACCTACTTCGGTGCATCATTCCTCGCCTGATATGGTGAATGCACCTGTTGCTACCCGTACACCTGCGGATCGTCAACCTGTGTTGGACTATTAGGACTTACCATCGGTGGTTTCTTCTGCACCTACTCCTGCTGAGGGGGTGACTACTACTGATCAGCCCGGTAAGAAAGTTCCTGTTGTTCCTTTTTCAACCTCTGACATGGGGATGATTACAACAAATAGTCAGTCACACACTAGGCCTATCCTTCGCATACAAGTGCTGGACCTATGGGATACTGCCTTGATTGACACTGCAACTAAGTGTTCTGTAGCGGGGCACAAACTTTATAAAATATTCAAAGAGAAAAAGCTTTCTTTTGATTCTAAGGAAGTTCAAGTGAAGCTTGCTGATGGAATTATCCAATCACGGGAGATTTTTATTTACACTGTCAGTGTCACGCTCCCGATGAATAAGATTGTACAGGTTAACTTTGTTGTCTTTCCGGAAGCAGACAACAATAACACACTTCTGGGGATTGATTTCCTCCGTGCGACAGGATTGGTTATAGATTTTGCCGCTTCTTCTTGGCATTTTTCAGGAAGCTGTGGAACTTACCCGCTCGAGTATGAAAATAACTTAAAGTGGATCCATCCTGTCGCCGTGTCATCTATGCAGATAAGGGACGACGAGGGTCCCATGCTCACCTGTGAACAACGCCAGCAGCTCACCACGGTTCCTTCAAGCCAGGAGGAGAGCCCAGTTCCTTTGCTGAGCATCATATTGCTCAGTGACTTCGGACGCGAGTTGCGTACTCCTTTCGATGCCAATCATGATCTTCGAGCCATTTTGAAGAAAGAAGCCTACATACCTCAGGTAACGCCTTACCTCGACAGGTTTGTTTCCTCATTGCAGGAGATTCGGGAACGCGTTGAGAAGCAGCAGGACCTTCGGAAAGGGTATGCTGACGCTTCCCGTCGTTCGTCGCCTGTCTACAAGGTCGGTGATTCTGTTCTGGTGACAACTCACGCCTTGAGCAACGCTCCAAGAGGACACACACGTAAGTTCATGCCGTTGAGAGACGGCCCTTATTTTATTAAGCGTGTTCTCAGCCCTACCACCTATGAAATCGCTGATGGTCAGGGCCAGGCGTTCGGTCACTTCCACGCATCAGACCTTTCTGCGTTTGTAGGTGCGCAAGCCGCTCTTCAGCCCGTTCGACCAAGACGTCAACGAGGCAGGCCTCGTAAGGTGCATTTTGCTTAAGTGCGCTTACGTCTTTCGGAAGTTTGTCAATTCATCTCCGAGTCGGAAAAGATTGTGAATTGAAGGAAGAGAGTGTAGCGCGCACAGTTAATAATAATGCGCACGGGCAGTGGCGAGGCATACGGCACCCGCCCCTCACCGCGCCAGTCTTAATTTGATGATCGCATGAACGGCCGCGCGCTCCCACGCTCCGCGATCGCGCTCCGAATTTCACGTTAAACTGCACCGCGCGACGCGCGAACGGCACAATAGTCATTTATGATATAATTACCAATAAGCATCTGCTTGAAATGAATTTATTTTAATAATAAGTTCACAGCTTATTTATATAAAATCAATTATACACGAAATAAAAAACTACAGTGCTTGTTACGAAGTTACACTTGCATATTAATGCTTACTTGCATTTTGTTAGTGTGTTTTGGGGTGCAGCAGCCAAAAGGCCAATTAAAAGGCCCTTTGGCAAGCCGAGAAAGGCTCCCGCCACCGCTGACGACATTCCGTTGTCCCAGGTGCGCGTGGAGCCTATAGAGAAAGAGCCCTCTCCAGCGGTGGCACCTCCGTCGCTGCTCGGCAGGTTTGCCTCGAAGGGAGCGTCGGGCAACGAGCCTGAGGGGGCCGTTGCCTGACTTGAAAGCTCCAGTGGTGTATCGTGCGTGCTTCCACGCACCACTAGGCGTCGGTAGAGGAATTTCCTCCCGATTGTGGAGAAGCCCACAGTGCGGATCGCGCGCCAGCCCTCTTGGGGCTCCCCTGACGGTCCGTAGAGATTTCCACCGAATTAACAAAAAAAAAATTAAAAAAAAGTGTGTTTTGGGGCACTCTACAGTGTGAGATTGGTTGAATGAGGATTATGTGAGTGTATATGTGGGTGTGTGCGTGTGTGCGTGCTTGTGAATGTGTGTGCATTTATTTCAGAATCGCATGTGGTTCATCTGACTGTAGTTTAGAAATAATATCCTTTTAATCAATTGAAACTTAGTGAAAGATTTCGTCTCAATCTTACCGCAGAGGGGTTAAGGTCCCCGTGATTGCCCTCGATTCATGCCTGCCTTAAGGGACCTTTGCTCTATGCTGACACATAATATTTACCTATTTGATATGGAAACATTGAATTCTATCAAGAATTTCCACGGAAGTTTGGAACGACGTTTCTATTACGTTATCCCATTGTATAAAATTGTATGAAGGACGAATCTATAAGCTCTGAGCATGAAATAGGACTCAATAATAACAATATATCGTCACGCTATATCCTTTTCAGGATGGGCAGTGATATATTAGTAGCTGTTTCCACTTCACGCTTATATCTCGTGCCCAACGTGACCAGTAGCGCAGCTGATCGCCGTTCTCACAGCACTAATACACATGCTATTTCTATTACATGCTATGCGGGGTACGTGCTCGTGCGTGCACGTGATTCGAACCTATGACAATATGCGTTGCCGCACTTGGAAACCGGTCCATTACCCACAAGGTCACCACAATCACAACGAATTACTGTGGCTACACAATATGCTATGAAAACTATGTCCGATCCGAAATGGGGCATATTATTGACACAATACAGTACCACAATTCATCAGAAATTTGTGTTTTTTTGTGTGCATTAAAAACATATTGTGTTATAAAATCGAAGGAATTTAATTATCTTACGTATGATCTATGCTCAGATTATTTACAAAAATTAGTCCAACGAGTAATGTAATGGGAAAGTGATAAACGGTGTATGCCATCAACGCGGGTCATTACCTGTTTGACGTTATGTCCTACTTTTTTTTTGGCAACCCGGGGAATATTCTGCATGGGATCGCCAGAGCCGCTGTGAGGGTAGCGACTCCGGTATGTCGGATTCCTACTGACTAAAAACCCCCGAGTGTCCCTCTAATTGCCCCACCCAGGCCTGGGAAAACACATTCATACAGACGCCTTGGCAGAAAAAAGCCGTTTTTGAGGCTATCTCTCTGGGAGGGGACGTTAATACCTACTAGCATGAGCCGTTGTTTTCCTTTTTTCTTTTGTTCACGAGCTATGTACGCTCCCAGTGTTGTTATTTAAATTACCAGCATTTAATTTTTTATTTTATTTTATTCAGACATCTTTTAAATTTTTTAACTAAAAAGTATAATGTATATTGATGTATATGTTACGGAGCGCCGCGTAGAAAGCTCTGGGAGCATGCGCGGGGCAGCATCGGCAACTCCACGCATGCGCCGGATTTTGACGGCTGTCATTAAAAAATCTTAAATGAACTAACATCGTTTTATTTGTATTCACAAATATTGTTAGCCAACAACAAGTAATTGGCTATAATCATTTCAATATACAATATAATATCGATACCGAGTAATACCTACACTGGTCGGACAAGATTTTTATAACATACTGTATAATTGTACACTGTATGAAATCCAAACCTGATCGAAGGGATAAAATTTATATGCAGATGCCATCGGATTGTACTCGTAAAATGTCATCCAATAATGTATAAAATCGAGTATGCTTCGATCGATTCCCGTTTTACGACTAGATCGTGACTGTCGAGAGCCTCAGAACAATCTACACAGAGCGCTGAGCGTGTAGGTTTTCAAGCTCATGATAATCTGGGCTTTCATGTAATATCTAAGAATATATAAAACAAAATTTACTTAAAATATACAAAAATGAATAAATACTAGTAATACACACCCCTAAGCACCTCTGTTTAACACACATGTGGAGCATGCTACTGCAAGTCATTGCCCGATATAATCCCATCAGCTGACACTGAAAAGTTCACACAAATAAGAATCTTCATCTAATCTTATATTATTCTTTTAGATCTACTTCTTGCTTGCGAATATTCTGTTCCTTCCTTCTTTTTATCATACTTTTTTAATTGTTTGGCGTTTGTTGCAAAATTAAATTAATTTTATTATTATTTTCTGTTTACTTTCGGTGCGTGCCTCGGTAGCCTTCACCTTATGATGCATTTAGGCGTTTGTTGTCATAAGTTTATTCTTATATTTTTAAATAATATATCGGTATCTAGCTGTTTTATAAATAAAAAAAAAAAGCGAGGTAGGCACGATAGCGGTGAATCAAGCTACCTTAGATATACAGCGCTCAGATGTAATTAAAGATGAGAAATAAAGGAAATCCAGACAGCAAGGATAAAATACATTTAATGTCGTCCAGCACAAAATCCAGTAGAAAAAAAAAGAAGTACAGATAGAGTAGACAAAGTAAAAATAAAGTCCAAAGCGAAATGTTTTGCGAGGTGGTAGGGCGTCAGTGCCCGTCTGGATCGCGACCACAGTACATGGGTGTAAAGCCCGTCATAGTGACCAGTTTCGGCTTGTCGCGTTTCGGGATCAGCTTGTGTATATCCAGTAGCTCATATACCTAGACACCTTCGGTCGTGGTATACGAGGGCCGACATGACGATGTAGACTATCAATGGATTTTCATCCTTTGATAGTCGCTTTCGTTTTTGGACTACACTGTACTTACCATCAGGTACTCTGTAGTCACTATGTCGAGCCAGTGTAAAAAATAAAAATTAAAAATAAAAATAAATAATAAAATACGAAAAAAATCAAATCAAAACGACAATACAAATCAGTTCGATTAGCGAGCGCGTGAAACGTCGAAACGCGGTCAATGTGACAGTGACTGCAAACGCAGGCCGCGACACTAGCGCTGCGCGCTGCGCCTGCGCATTGGATTGTGCGCCGGAGTGCAACGATCTTAAATCTCCGGCCTGCTATGAAGATTTTCTATCGTATGATATGATTTCAAGTGTGATTATGAAATGTGTTAAAATTACTTAGATAAACAAGTGAAGAAATAATAACGTTGTTTAAATAGTTGTTCGTTTTTTTTAATCATGATTTGGCACAGTGACCACATCACGCCTGATGGTAAGCATGATACAGTCCAAAAAACCACAATGACTATCAACAGTAAAAAAAAACATATAGATAGTCGCAGTGATGTCGTCCTGTAGAAATATCTTCACGCTTTGTTTAAAGGACCCCATATAATAAGACAGTGGGCACACGCTCGCAAGAAAACCAGTCCACAGCCCAACGGCTCGGCTGCAGTAAGACTCAGAGAACTTAGTACTAGCCGAGGTGAGAGTTACCGTTATAAAGGTTACGGTTAGTATAATGTAAAGAAGTACAAAATACATAATATTAAGGATAGAAATATATAAATATGGTAGATAGCGAATGGGCTACAAATCAATTTTAATTTGTGTGAAATGGAAGTTTGATGTAAAATTAAAACAATTATAGCATGTAGACGTAACCCGATACGGAGTTGTCGCCCTAAGGGTCGTTAGGGTGTTACGAGACGTGCGGGGTAAGAGGATGCGCGTGCGCACAGGACGCTTAGAAGTCAGTCGACTACCGAGACCCAAGGCGGGAGTACGTGCGTGTACGTCGCAGTTCGGTGTGCCTTAAAGTGCAAATAAACTGTAAAACGCTAAATTCGTATCTTACTATAACCACACCCACGACCACCGGTCATACAAGTGTTTATTTTTTCGATATATGGAAAATAATTAGCCTTTTTTGTATTCCGGGGGGAAAATCCTGCATAGGATCATCAGGGACGCTGTGAGGACAGTGACTCCGGTGTGTTAGACTCTTACTGACTAAAAACCCCAGAGGTGTCCCCAAGATTGCTCCACCCGGGCTTGGAAAGACAAATTCGTCCAGATGCCCAGGGATCAAAAGGCCTTGTTTAAGCTATCTCTCTGGGGGAGGGGTGGGAGTAAAAATCCACCTCTCCAAAACCTCTCTCTCAGGCGGCGCACCGGACACCGTGGTCCACCTCCCTCTCATCCAGGCAGCAGACTCCCTCAAGTCTATTGCCTGGCTATTGTCACCGGGGGATCTCACGCTCGCTCTGGGACAACGCGTCCCTCCAGCGATTGTGCCTAGGCCGCAAATAATTAGACTTCGTTTATCTATCCATCTAGATCACATTGAAGACGGGTACTCTAGATAGTAATAATTTAATTAACTTTTTTCGTGTCTCATTCACTTTCAATTTCTTAAATGACAATGGAACAGTCTAATTGTTCATAAAAATAAATGAGAAAGTGCCAACTACATGAATACATTAAAATGCTTTCAAGAAAATAGCTAAAACAGGTGTAATATTACGACAGGTATTCTAAGAAATTGCCGCAACTTCAGGGCACCTGTGGCTGTAAACATAATTATTTTTAAGGCTAGTGTATTATTCTAACATTGATATTCAATTCTATAAATTGGTATGTAAAATCAGTTTTAAAGTTTGGCATATTATTACACTAAAATAACTGTGGATACGTAATTACACTAATGATTATGTCAGCTGAATGTTATAGCGCGGTCAAAGACCCGCTAGATTACACCACTGAAACAATTTATTTCATCTTTGTGTTATTTTTATACAAATTTTGTCTGTAATATAAACTTAGATGACATTTTGAAGCTTGGGATAAAAGTTGTTCGAGATATTAGTATTTCTTTCTTTATCACACAAAGGTTTAAAAGTTTTTTTATCCAAAAAAACCAAGCGTATACGAATAATGACTCTTGAGGGAAATGATATAAAATAAAAGTTGTTTTCTTCAGTAAAATAGTGAAACTGTGACGGCCTCCACAGGTTGTGCCGTAGAAACCCTAGACAAATATAACTGTCGTAAAGAGGAAAACTACATTGTATATATTTACATAGAGAGCTGAATTAATATGGACGACGTTAGGGTCTAAAGATTTTACGCAATAGAAAGCTTAAAGTAAGTTACTATTCTAATCCTGGCTGTCTCTAGTTGGCAGCAGCGACATAGTTTTAATTTATGCTTGTTTTTTAAGTATAAATATACCTACTAGTTTCAGCGAAATCCACGGTACACGAGACCGACTAGCGCTTGGCCGTTTTTTTATCATCCACAGGCAAATGTCTGACCTTAATCACAAGTATGGCTGTTTTATGGCGAATGGTATCAAAAGCAGCATTTAAGGGCGTCTTGTACAAACAGATTGAATATAGTTTAAGCTTGAATTAAACAGCCTTTAATTGAAGCGGTTAGTTTAAAACTCAACGATGATTTAAATTTGAATATTGTTAAACCTAGATTTTGTTTCAAAGCAAGACAATAAGGGCGGCTTGCACTAACGAATTAATCTAGTTTAAGCTTGTATAAAACGCTTATTAATTGAATTGGTTTGATCTTAATGATGGACAATAAGTACAGACCAGCGCTAAATAGCATTTTATATAACTCTAAACTAGATTTAATTTGTTAGTGCAAGCCGCCCTAAGTATTTTTAACGCTAAATAAAGATTTATTTGTTTAAACTAGATTTAATATGCTGGTGCAAGCCGACGTAAATTTGATAAAATAGTAAAAGATACAAAGTAGCACAGCAGGCGATGCGTTTAAGTAAACATAATTTAACTTGAAAGGGTCGCGCTTGGTTGAAAAGCTAACAGATGTTACTTAGTGCGATCGTAAAACTAACTTAAACTTTAACTAACTTTACCTTATATAAAATCGATAGCTCTTAACATACGGGTAACTCAAACTTTCACTAGGGAGACTTGAGTTAGTGAATAAAACGGGTTTCCCTGTTTCCGCTGTTTCTAATTATTTTAATATATTGTTACTACGGAACTAGGGTGAAACTTGAATCCTAGATTTCTACGTATCTAAGTATTACAGGGTTATGATTTTAAAACGCATAGATTGTCTCAGGGTGCTCTTATGAATGGTATTTGAAACAAATCACCAACGCTGAGTGAACATCAAAGGTGCCGCTCTTCATACACCGTTCATTCCAAAAAACGAGTTGTGCGCGATCTGAATATTAACTAAACAGCTTTTTATCTGTAAATATAGAGCTGCAAAGTTCTGAAACATCTGGACAAGCATAATGTGCATAGATTTCTCTAGGCCTTGCTCAGTAATGCCGAAATCCTGCCACACCGATAGGTATAAATAGCGGCCAGACTCCATCGCAGGCCAAGATTGACATTTTCTGTATACAAGCAATACACGATTCTCCTAATTGTGAGCTATGTGGAGTACCAGAGGACATACATCATTTCTTGGTGGAATGTGTTGGGAGCGTATCTATGAGAGAAATCCTGTTTAAACAGTTTGGTTTGAACAGGTCTGATGTGTGTCTATTACAGAGCGTCTTAGCTGAGCAAACATCTTGCGCAGCTGAGATGCTCTGTAGACTCACATACCAATTATTGAAATAGTGTAGTGTAGTTACAAATATATAGTGTAATTATGGGACTGACATGGTCAGCCTGATCCAAAGTCCCAAAAAAATGGAGACAATAAAAAAAAGCAATACACAGAGAAGAGTGGGTGCGGCTGTTCTACTTTGCGCTTATATGTCGTGCCCAACGTGACCAATTAGCGTTACTAATCGCTGTTCTTACAGCACTAATACAGAACATTTCTTTTAGATACCATTCGCGTTCCAGCGCATGGAACCCAGTCCATAAACAAGCCCAACAAAATGAGTGACAAATAAATTCTGATTTTGTGACGAAATACAATGGAACAATATCGGATGGGGATACCTATCTAACACACAGTCGGCAGATCAAACAAATCCATTCATATGTAGGTACGTGTTTCTCAGAAGTGTGGATTCCACATCGCTGATAAGGTTATCAATCGTTGTTTGTTTGGGCTTGTTCGAATTTTATTATTGTTGGACGTTGCGGAGAATGTTTATTGTAAATTATTACGCCATTCTGTGTAATGGCCGTTTTATTTTAAATTATATTTCTATATATTGACTACATTATGTCTGATGTTCTTTTTAAAGCTCTTTTCTAATATCTATCATTATCTATGACACTTTGAAATTGTCTCTGAAGCCGTGTGTCTATACTCTATTATAACCTTCCTCGCTGTGCTCTGTGCGTTGACACAATAAATGGGTATCAGCTAAAAATCAGCGTTGGATGGCTCAGTTGGTCACTCCGCGTTTGCTAAGCTGACTTTCCCTTGGCGTATCCCAGCACATGGTATTTGCTTGTGTTGTTTTCTATCTTCATTAACCTATACATCTGGTTTGTAAGTCATGTAATAAATGCTTTTTCTTTGTTTATTTTCTACTCTTTTGCAGCATTCTTTAAAACAGAATTTTTCTCTTTTTATTTCCTTTCCTTCTTTATTCTGACTTGGCATGGTAACCACAACACGCCTGAGTATATTACAGTTTAAAAAAATGACAACGGTTATCAACAATAAAGGAAAATCTATCGATAGTTTTAGTGATCATGCTAGCCTGCACAAATTATTTTTCACGCCCCATTTAAATGACCCAATATCATTAGACGGTGGGAACAGGTACGCCGAAAGACCATTCCACAGCTTAATGACTTGGCAAAAGTTAGAGTTATAGAACTTCTAAGTCCTAGACGGGACTTTTCTTTCTATTTAATATATTTTCTGTATTTTATCTATCATCATTCCTAATCCATATTGGGGTAGGTAGAGAGAACAGAACGTCACTTTTCTCTATTTTTTACAAACCTCTTTGGCTGCCTTAACATGCAATTATCCCTGCATGTGCTCTCATCGACACCGCGTACTCCGGACCATATCCTCAAACAGGATTCTCTTTATTTGGTTTGTGTAGATAAGTCTCGGTTCCATTCACATTAATACTGTGTATATTTTTCTTCATTCTTTTATCCTCTCCACGGGCCGGAACTATCGAAGATTGCTTTTGTACATGCTATGTGCTGACGCTGCAGTTTACGCTGTTCTAGCCTTGATGCCGTGATGCGAAAACGAGCCGTAATGGAGATCATAAATTTAGACTCCCTCTTGTACTACCCTTAATGTTAATGATTTTCCAGTTCAATACAATAATAAACTTTTGATGGAATACATTCTAAATACACTAACGCAAATGTGAACTTATAAATATAACAATAACCGGCCGTTTCAATCTTGTTTTATCAGCAGAGTAGTTTTCACTTAATATATTCTGGAACTTTCATGATAAATTTTACACCGCGTGCTATAATGTGGAATACTCGTACATTACGCAGTCCCTTTTAGTACGAAACGACTAAAAACTACCAGGACCGTATCTAGAGGAGAGCGAGCCTTGGCCCATTCCCTAGTAACCAAATTCCAGGGGCGGCACATAGCCCGGAGTATACGCTGAATAATATATCCAAAACAATGGATCAATCTCCTCACAAAAATTGGTTGAAAAGTTTAAGCTTTCGGTTTGGCGTTTTATAAATTAACTTAAAAGTCTTATAAGCTATTGTTAGTTCGTCGTTAAGTTACGTAAATATCTTTTTTCGTAAATATTCGCCTCTAATACGAAAAATGACATTTATAATTTCACAAAGTTGTGGAGCACAAAGTCTCTAACAGTTGTGCTGTAAATATTTTTCATTGGATTAATCAATATAATTGAGAAAGAAAGGTGAAAGGAATAGGGGGAGTGGAGCGGCAGACGGTTGTCTTTGCCCCGGACGTCAAGTTCCAGGGGCAGAAGATAAACACACCACCCAGTGTATCCACTTAATAATATATCTAAAAAAAGTATGCATAAAAAATTTGAATGAAATGTATGTCTATGTAAGCATTTGTCTTGACGTTTTCAAAGTTAAGTTTTCTGAGGTAGTAGAGAAATTGCCCCAACTGGGTTGTGACCACAGTACATAAGTGTAAAGACCGCATTTCAGGAGCAGTTTGTATGTATATTCATATTTTGAAAATACTTAGGAAACTATGAAATATTTGAAGACAGTTTGGTTCAATTTCGTATAAACGCTGCGTCGACCGATACCCAATAATGGAATTTATCGCGAATAACTAGATTTCATACTTGCCGCAACACTTATTAGTTCTTAACTATATTTAGTGAGTGTGCGGTTCTAGGGGATATTCCAGATAATTACTTTAGAGAATATAGTAAAAACAAGTTTTAAGTCACTTCACGTCTGTCGGGTAAAGTTTTATCGTAAAGTTTCCTAATGGAATATAAATTGAATTGCTGCGGAATTAATTAAATCCTGACATCTTTGCTAAAATAAGTTTTTCAACAAGAAAGATTCACCGGGAATATTTAACCATTATTGTATTATAGTCTTTAAACACTCATTTCCATCAACTTTTTTTTTTATTTATTTTTTCAGCCTTCAGCCTCAGGGCCTTTTATATTTCAAGGCGATGCAAAAACTACTGGCGCCTCACTTCTCTTGGCATTGTTTCTTAATTATATGAATGAAACCACTAAAAAATTGTTCCAGCTCACTGTATAGAGGTTTTGTGCTCAACAACTTTGTATATGTTAATAATGTAAATATAATTTCTTACATAAGAAGCGAATATTAAAAAAATCTTTATATGACTTAAGGCAGGGTGTCGATAAGTTATGAGACTTTTGAATTAACTTTTAAAACTCCAAACCGAAGGCTTTAATTTTTCAGAAAATTTTTATTTTGAGATTAGTTCATTGTTTTGGATATATTTTTCAGCGGGTACGCTGGGCGATGTGTTTGTTTGGCTCCCCTGGAATTCACTTCTGGGTCGTAGACCACAACTTGCCCCTAATCTCCTAGATCCGAGCCTAATATTTTTAGTCTGTGGAATTAGTTAGCACTGCAATTTTATGATTACATGCGTGAAATGCGAATTGTCGTAGGTTTGTATCCCGGCACGTACCTCTGGGCTTTTCCAAATCAAGTACAAACGTGACATAGCAACACCGTGTACAAGCCCCTATGGCATCTAATAGAAATGTCATGTGTACTAGTGCTGTGGGAACGGCAATCAGCTGCGCCACTGGTCACGTTGGGCACGAGATACTATAAAGGCAAAGTGGTAACCCCGTGGGGGATACAGCGTGACGATTTATAGCTATAAAAGATACCTTTACTCTTGCATCATCTATCCTCAAGCTAAATCAATGTTTTTTTTTTGTTAACCCGGTGGAAATCCCTACGGACCGTCAGGGGAAGTGGTGAGGGCCACTTCCCCCGGTGTGTAGGACCTGCCCCGACTAAAACCACCGGGGTGCCAGCACTGCCCTCTCTTCGCCTTCGCCAGGCCTGGGAATCCAGATACTACCGACGCCCCGGCGAGAAGTCAATGTTAATATTTTTTATTGTATTGTAGGGGCTGTGCGTACATTTTCAATTCCTAATGTTAGAAAATTTGCGGTGAAAATTCATAGTGCGTGTTAGATTTAACAGGTAAATAATTGCAGGTTTATATTATTGCAACCAGGCACTATTTGTTCCTAGTCACTATCTAATAGCATATTTACAACACCAATATGAGCACAGACACGCACACAAATGCACTCACACACTCAACACTCACACAACACTCACTGTACGATAGGGGAGCGACCCAACATTTAAAAAAATTAATATGTTTGTGTAACTACGTTATTGGCATTTTAGATTTTTATTTTATTTCCTATTTTGTATATAATTTTCTTATAATGTGCTGTGTAGTTACTATTAAATAAATAAATAAATATTATATCTGCGAGGTCGTAGGGCGTCGGTGGCCGTCTGGATCGCGACCACAGTACATGGGTGTAAAGCCCGTCATAGTGACCAGTTTCAGCTTGTCGCGTTTCGGGATCAGCTTGTGTATATCCAGTAGCTCATATACCTAGAGACCTTCAGTCGCGGTATATGTGGGCCGACATGACGATGTAGACTATCAATGGATTTTCATCCTTTGATAGTCGCTTTCGTATTTGGACTACACTGTACTTACCATCAGGTACTCTGTAGTCACTATGTCGTGCCAGTGTAAAAAAAAAAATCGCAATCTGGCCGTTGTTAGTGAGTTGCCGCTGGCGAGCCGCAACTGCGAGAATCCGACAGGTACATTAACATAATGGAAATACGCGTCCTCATTCTCATAAGTTAACTGAAAATCAGTAGCGTTCATTCCATAGATGCATGAAAGCATTGCATGCCCTGACGATAAATAAGTCTGGAATAAATTGTTTAAAGTTAAACAAAAAAGAAACCATTTATATTCATATCTATTCCATATTCACACCACCGATCTTATTTATGAAAACAATATAATATTTATTATCATAATATAATATTTTAATTAACTATGCGAATTCTGCCTACCCTGTCCAAATATCTTATGCACGTCACTGCTGAAAATATACAAAGAATAGTTATTCTAAGAGCGAATATTATTTACATTCGTATCATGGATGAAATCGGAGGAAAACAATGGAAAATTTTCTCTAGTACGCATAAAATTCAAATTTATTCGACACAAAGAGCTTCAGATGTGATTTTCACTGGCTTCAACTCGCATCCACTTATTGGTTCTCTATAAATACGTTCTGTCTATGTCTCGGATTGGATGTACATACGTGTTACCACGTTTATATTCCCGAGTATATCGACTTCTACCCTACAGTAAAACTGTAAATAATGTGCCCATAAAAAACTAATAAAAACGTATTGGTATCGTATTTATTAATCAATTTTATTTCGTTATTTATTTTGAAGTTATTGTACACACTCGGGTCGAGAAACAATCAATAATTTATTCCACAACCCTCTCGTATAACTTCCTTTCTTTGAGCTTCCATATTTTATCATTGAATATATGGAGAAAAGTAGATTTAGACATAGATTTTTACAGGCTTATTCGGCATAAGGTTGCATAAGGGAGTCGAAGCTGCTCGCGTCCGTAGTCTTTACCCTAGTTTCCCTACATGTGACTCCTGGGTGATGCTAAGCGAGCAGCAGCGAGGTGGTAGGGCGTCGGTGCCCGTCTGGATCGCGACCACAGTGCATGGGTGTAAAGCCCGTCATAGTGACCAGTTTCAGCTTGTCGCGTTTCGGGATCAGCTTGTGCATATCCAGTAGCTCATATACCTAGAGACCTTCAGTCGTGGTATATGCGGGCCGACATGACGATGGAGAATATCAATGGATTTTCATCCTTTGATAGTCGTTTTAGTTTTTGGACTACACTGTACTTACCACCAGGAACTCTGTAGTCACTATATCGAGCCAGTATAAAAAAAATGTGGCCCAAATTTGTTGAATAGTTTGGGGCTCGGAATAAATTAGTTTTTCGAGTAAGTATTGAATATTGTGTGACACTATATTTTTTAACTTAGTTTTTTCTTTTCAGGGTTACAAGGGACCCTGGACCTTAATATTTTATATTAATTTAACTCTATACTTTCACGCGTTTCTGAAGATAAAAGTGTTGATAGGTAAACGGACGAGTTAGTGTTCCTCTAATTCGTTTTCTTTTTTGGGGTACAGAACCCAACAATTTTAACTTTTTGCCAAAGTTATTCATTTCACCCTCTCCCTTTCAAAGCAGAATCAAGCGCGCCGAACTGCAGATCCTCACTCACGATAACTTCTATTTCAACTAGAACTAAAAAGTTCCCTCTTACCTTTGTTGGGTCATTGGTTTCTGGCACGGTCTTCCAGCGAGCGTATCCCTTCGTCCTACAATATTGAGTTCTTTTAGAAAAGCGTGAAGAGATATTTGTGTAGGCCGGCATGATAGCAACGGCTGTCAGCAAGTGATTCTCTCTCGATAGTCATGATCGGTTTTTGGATTACACTTTACTTTCCATCCTATCCAGTCGCTGTGCCAAATCAGGAGAAATAAAAGGTTGTCATAATAAAAACGGCGAGCACAGTGTGTAAAGAAAACATGGCACTGTCCAAACAATAATTGACACTGGAACACACGTGCGTGTAAATACGAGACAGGTGATGTCACTCCGCGTATCACGGACCTAACGAGTGTTTGCAATGTACACTCGACCTTATTAGCCCGTGTTTGGACGCGACCCCTTAAATACTTCGGGACATTTGTATGTTAACCGAATTGTATATCTTTTTTTTAGTTCAATGCTATTTCTAACACCCAAAGGAACAGCACAGTATGCTTTTTGAGGTGGTAGGCTGATATCCCGAACTGGGTCGTACCCACGATATATTGTTATTACCACAGATGGGCAAAATGTAATCAGATTATTAAAAATGATTAACGATTACATTTTACGTTTTTTCCCTTTAATATGACTGCATTTTGCTCATCTATGTTTTAAATACTACAGAATCCCATATTTGAGATACATTTTTTACATTACATTTACATTTGAGATTTCTTAATGTTTTAAATAGGTTTAATCATTATTAAACCTAATGAAAAAATTAATATTACGACTACATTTTGTAATTGTAAATCGTTAATCAGATTACATTTTACCCATCCCTGGTTACGAATACACGGTGTAAATCGAACTAAGAATTTTTTTAATTTCGTTAGTTTGATGCAGGGTATTGACCGGCTTCATTTAGAGGGTAAAGTAGTTACTTGATCTAGTGATGGGGAGAGAAAAGCCGAAAGCCGAAAAAGGATATAGCGTGAAAATATATTAGTATTATAGCATATAGACTTAACCCGATACGCAGTTGTCGCCCTAAGGGTCTTTAGGGTGTTACGAGACGTGCGGGGAAAGAGGATGCGCGCGCGCACGGGACGCTTGGAGGTTAGTCGACTACCGAGACCCAAGGCGGGAGTACGTGCGTGTACGTCGCAGTTCGATGTGCCTTAAAGTGCAAATAAACTGTAAAACGCCAAATTTGTGTTTTCCTAAAACCACACCCACGACCACCGGTCATAGTATTAAATAATCCATTAATAACTTAAATTGTGCTTTTACGAGTACATAATGTTCTTGGCTGCGTATTTTGTGTCGCGGGGCGAGAATACTCCAGTGCTATTAGAATTAATGGACTTATTAGAGACAGATGGAGCAATTAAATGTTTCCATTTAGGCCCATTCGTACCAGACTGCGATAAATATTCATTAAGCGAATAGCTTTGATGTCGTACCCTTACACCTAACGCAACGCGCCTCATGATCAGGGCGGCCAGATTCCCTGTTTTGGATCTCACAGCTAGATTTTTTTATCCTAACTCGACATAGTGACTACACCACACCTGGTGGTAAGCATAAGGCAATCCAAAAAATAACAACGACTATCAACAGCATGGAAAACCCCATCGATAGTCGCAGCGATCATGCTTGAATAAATGTCTCTTCACGCTTCCTTCTAAGGATCTCATATCATGGTGAAAACACGAGCGTGTTTTGGTGAGCACTGGAAGACAATTCCACAGTACAACGCGACTCGGCTGCAGTAAGATTTAGAGACCTTCTTAGTCTTAGCCGGGCTGTGAGTCACCGGAGAGCCGTGACTTCGTGAACCCGCTCGCGTGGTTCTTTTATAAAAGGGAAAGAGAGTAGAACAAGGTGAAATAACTTTTCAGCATAGTCGCAATCTATATTACTGACGGTAAAAATTCTGATGAGGCAATATCTCTGCGCAACTGGAGCGGTTCAAGATGTTTATTAACGTTTGGATCATTCACAAGGCGGACAGCCCTCCGCTGCAACCTATCCAGGGCGTCGAGTAAGTACTGAGCAAAATCGTCCCAGAAATGCGGACAATATTCTATGCAGGGTCTGACTTGAGCCTTATACAATAGGAACAGTTGATTCGGCGTGAAAAACCTTCGCACTCTGTTCGGGATACCAAATGTGTACGCAGTAGAGCGCTGGTCTCGAAGAAACCAAGTTTATATGTGATAGCCGTATATCGCAGGGGACCGAGGGATTCGAAAATTTATGTAGCCGCCGGATAGCGTCGCTGGTCTGGATTTCCACGTAGAGAATTAGGGAACAAGAGTTCGTTCAGGCACAGTGACAGTGAAATATGCAAAAGGCACTCACCTGGAAACTGGATGATGTGGACAGGCTACTGCAGCTTAGCACCGTTCCCCGTATACAATTAATTAGATGTTCCGCCGTATTGTCCAAAGCTACTGACTATTCCGTAGTGTGACCGAGTTCGCCGCCGATGATAAGTGTAGCGATACCGCCGTGCGTACACATGTATCACCGTTAAGGACCGAGCGTGGAATGGGAATGTAATAGAATGTAGGGAGACGGAAGGGAAGTCAAGTACCTTTTTTATACTCATGCCCTGCGCCTGAACACCAAGTCTGCGTGATGTCGTGGAGATGACAGTCCCTCTACGATCTATAAGGTTGAGATCACAGCTAATATCCATACCTAAGATATTTAGGCTGTCGCGCATTGCAAGCGACACATTCTAGAGATAATGAATCTGTAATTAATATGGAATAATCCAGATGGAGTGCCGGTATTTTAACCTAGAACTATTCGCGTTGCCGCGCGTGGATACTGGTCCCTAGTCAGTGGACTAGATACCTAGTTGCCTAGTGAGGGCACTAAAACAATAGTATCTATAAATTAGTCATTTGTGCCAAACGAAGACTTTGCAAAAGGGTTTGATTGTGAAGACACGGGAAAAAGATATTTCAGAACCTTTTCGTTAAAAGTAAAATCGTTACTAAACGAAATTACCTAATTTTACAGAACAACGAAATAAACCGTCTAATCACGAATAGGATTTACATAGAGAGGGTTCCGTAAATTGTTCCTAACAATAGTACTTATAAGGGTATTGAGTATTTGATATTAATTTCATTTATCACGTGTTCCTGAGAAAAATGGGCATGGTTTTATAAGGGTTTCATTTTGCGCTACGGAACCCTATAAACATAGGTATTTTATTCGTGCCTTTATCGAATTTTCTATCTTTACGTTGAAAGAAGTGATAACTTTCCTAGCCAAGATAGAGTTAAAGCCTTAGGATAAAGCCCACTGTCGAAATTGACGCAGCTAACTTTCTTATTTTGCCGACAGCGGCAGTCTAAAGCCCGCCATTCACCGTGATACATGTTGCGCAACAAGATCCCTAATATAATGCAAGATCAGAGTCAAAATACGAGTATGTGAATACCAAAATACCTGAGATAAAGTTGTAAAATAGTAAAACATTTTTATAAGAACAAATCTGCCCGAAGCGGGAAAATATTAGTTTATAAAAATGCCTTACTTCATCAACTTCTTTATCTTTATACTCACTATTCGCACAATTTTAGCACAGAAATATAACAGATATCCAGACGGACAAAAAATAAAATTTAAAAGGATTGAAATGAGGCGAAGAAATAATAAAATAGAAGGAGGCCGCTGAAAGAGAGAAGAAGAAAACGACTACCCTCGAGATTCAGCTGGCCAGCGGGCACTCAGAAGTATCTGAATCCCCAGGCCCGGCGAAGGCGAAGAGTGGGCAGTGCTGGCACCCGGTGGTTTTAGTCGGAGCACGTCCGACACACCGGGAGAGTGACCACTCCCCTGACGGTCCGAAGTGATTTCCACCAGGTAAACAAAAAAAGACGAGGGTCTCTACTGCCTACATAAGACGAAGACGGTGCATACGTCTCCTGCACACAACCTGATAGAGAGGGCTTGAGAGGTGGGATCTTTATACCCATGTCTCCAAGAAATCGAGCATAAAAGGGTATTTGCTCGCCGGCTCGTTAGAAGAATATGGACCCCAGGGCTCGGGTAACAGAAATTTGAGAAACTGCCCGAGGGTTTTTAGACAATAGGTGTCTGACACACCGGGGTCGCGGCCCTTACGGTAACCCTGATCGTTCTGTGCTACATTTGCCCCCGGGTGACAAAAAAATGTATGCAATTTATTAAGGGGAAATGAAGAATACAAATCCGGGTTTTATGTTTCAGTCTTTGATATAATAGAAAGGTAGAGTGGTGTGTGGTAGTGGATAAAGTAAGGGGAATGGGAGATGAGGAAATATATCTAAAAGTAAACAAGACATTCATTGACTGTTTGGCGGTATGAAGTTTACCGGGTAAGCTACATAGTTCCATTTTTTTAGCTGGACAATTTGCTTTTCGCTTGGAACGCCTTTAGAAATTTACTGGGCGAGCATCTAAAGTGCTTTACCAGCGAGTTATGGGCTCCGTGTTTACGCAAGGGCATCCCTATGGGTACGAGCCTCGACTTGAGCTGTCAGACAGGGAAAGAACCTAACGGTTATATATTAGCGTTTCGGAAGCGTTTACCTGGAGAAGAAACCCCAAAAGAAACTCAAGGCTGCGTTGGAGTGTAATTATGAGTAAACTAAGTTGTAACTGTACCAATTTTGTTTGGATATTCACCGCATGACACTAAAATACACTCAATATGTTTCGGAACCTGTCTCAACTAAAACAAAACTAATATTGAATCACGCAGTTCGATAACTCCGAGTAATTTAATCAACCCAGCATGTTCCGGAACTTGTTGGACGGTCTATATCGTACTTCATAAGCGCTTGCGAGTTGTTAAAGTTTTTTGCTGATCGTTGCTAGGGTTGAGTTATGGAACTTCTAATAGAGATATTAGATTTTTTCTAAGTGAATGCTTAGAATCGTTGCGGTTTCAAACTGAAATGAAAAAGCGACATTTATAACAGACAAACACGTAAACCCTGAGAGAGTGTGGTATAGACATTAACACGTTCGTCGTCGAGCGTGATTCGTTTGTGTTCCTAGCGGGGCCTAAAACCGCGTAAACAAGCGATTTGCAGAATATTATGATTACTGTGATATTATCTTCGATTTATCGCAAACAATTTTGTTCTTCACCTCAAATGTATTTAGAGTGTTTTAACGAAAAACTTGCGTCATAATGTAATGTAATATGTTATCCTATATAAATTAATAAAAGACATTGTATAATGCGAATATTTTATATTCTGAATGTACATATAAGTGCATATTCCTTTTAAAATTTAACTTAATATCCTTTTAATTTATAAAACCACATACAAAAATGGACGGTGGTTTTCTATAGCGAATACGCACAAAATCGCTATTGATAATTCACAAAGTTAAGAACTTCCTCATGCGGCATCCAGCCGCTTCACGACCGGAAAAGCTCCGTTCCGACGGATATTGATATTGGGGAATTTAAAAGTTAAGCCTTATGATTGCTAGCTCTCTGCCTAAACGTAAAAGTTTGGAAGGTTTTGAATGAATTCAGTTATTTTGGCATTTATTATAAAGAATGTAATTCAAAATGGCGGCTCAATGTTGTACTGTCATAACTTGTATAGAAAAATATGTACTAATAAATAGATAAACGAAGAGATTCGCTTTTACATTCATTATGCGAACAGCTAAGGAGTGGGATATGCTTCCAGCGAGCATGTTTCCACGGTGTTTTTTTTTTACACTGGCTCGACATAGTGACTACAGAGTACCTGATGGTAAGTACAGTGTAGTCCAAAAACGAAAGCGACTATCAAAGGATGAAAATCCATTGATAGTCTACATCGTCATGTCGGCCCACATATACCGCGACTGAAGGTCTCTAGGTATATGAGCTACTGGATATAAACAAGCTGATCCCGAAACGCGACAAGCTGACGGGCTTTGCGCCCATGTACTGTGGTCTCGATCCAGATGGGCGCCGACACGCTACCACCTCGCTGCTGCTCGTTTAGCACCACCCAGGAGTCACGTGTAGGGAAACTAGGGTAAAGCCTACGGACGCGAGCAGCTTCGACTCCCAAACTTGGAACTTTCGTGTTATAACTTGGGAGCCTTTAAGAGAAGAGTGGTTAGGCGGTTGTTGGGCGGATGCAGTCCATAGTCGGACTCATCTTCACCTTCCACCAAGCGTGATTGAGGTCAAGCGTCTACACTGTAAATCATAAAAAAGGCAAAAATCTGAACAGTGCAAGTTAATCAATCAAGTTAATTCAATTGTAAATTTTTCATACATTTAACGTTTATACAGAACTCTTAGTACGTGAGTTTGACTCGAACTTGGCGTTTTTTTGCCAATGGTATCATTTTTATAGTTTATTTTCAATGGAACCAATTAAGTCATACATAATATACGAGTATTTAAGTTATGTAGATTCCATGACCACAAATGACACCCTCCATTTGTTGATGGAATATGTCAGATCTGAATCTGTGAAAGAGGTGTTTTTGTGCCTTTGGCCTGGACAGAGTAGACGTCAGGATGTTTAACAAGGTCTTAACAGAACTAATACCTGATGAGACGTACGGTCTGTTCAAATCAATAGCATCATATGGCATATGTTAAGTATTCTTATCTAGTATTCTTTTGGGAGTCGAAGCTGCTCGCATCCGTAGGCTTTACCCTAGTTTCCCTACACGTGACTCCTGGGTGGTGCTAAACGAGCAGCAGCGAGGTGGTAGGGCGTCGGTGCCCGTCTGGATCGCAACCACAGTGCATGGGTGTAAAGCCCGTCATAGTGACCAGTTTCAGCTTGTCGCGTTTCGGGATCAGCTTGTGCATATCCAGTAGCTCATATACCTAGAGACCTTCAGTCGTGGTATATGTGGGCCGACATGACGATGTAGACTATCAATGGATTTCATCCTTTGATAGTCGCTTTCATTTTCAGACTACACTGTACTTACCATCAGGTACTCTATAGTCAATATATCAAGCCAGTATAAAAAAAATCTAAGGGTACGATGGGGCTGACGGTCGCACACACGTAAAAGTCCCCTAAATAAATAAATATGACTGACTAAGAAAACCGATTGAAATACAAATCACGAGAGTGAGAGATCGCGATAATTTGGTGGAAACCTACAACATATTAAATGGGCACTATGGCTTTGAAGGTTTCGAAACAATGTTCAAATTCCGTAGCAGCGCCATCTCAGACGCCATCAGCTTGACCTATGCTTGAGGTAGCTCGATTAAACAACAACCTGCAGAAGAACTTTCTAAGCAACAGGATTGTCAGAGCGTGGAATGATCTCCCAAAAAAACGTAATCTCTCCTCTAAATGTGGACAATACTATCTCAACCACAAGAAATTATTTTAAAAAAATTGAAATACCAGGATTATCAGTTGTTTCTACTGCTTGCCTGATAATAACTAAATAAATGTTTATGCCTGAAACGGGACAAGATAGGGAATAGGGGATAGGGAAGTATTAGACAGTATGAAAGCTGCCAAGAAAACAGGCGAGCTGTAATCTCTTTGTCCAGTCAGTAATATCTATAAGAAAAAAAGAATATTTTTCTCTTGATGCGCTCTTAGTACGGTCACCGTATATACGTGTTTTAAGTTCATAAAACAAAAGCTCCGACATCAAACTTTCAGTATATAGTTTTATGGGTCGTTTAATTACCACGAAAACATGAAAACACAAACATCAGAATAAAGATAAAAAAGTTTGACTGCCAATATAAGTACTTCTAAATTAATCGTAAAAGTCGAAGTGCCGTGCTAATCTAAGCATCTTAGGTAATATTTTTCTGTAATATACAATTTCTAACGATAGATCGGCAAGACACTAGTAGTTGGTATTTTTAAGCATTATCATCAAACTACCTTAGTTCTAATAATTGCTATTAAGCTGGATCTTTGACTATTTCATCCAACCTTTAACAGTCATCTTTCTTAAATTGTCCTTCTACCATGCCGGTAGACGTTCCCCATCCAAGAATCCACGAGCTTCAACGATCATCGGTTCTTCGGTAAATGTGACCAGCCCACTGTCTTTGAAGCTTGCTACTTTAGAAATGTCTGTAATTCTGATTCTCTCTTGGATTTTATTTGTAATAGAGATCTCCAATATATCTCATTCCATTGCATGCTGAGCGATCTTAAACTGGCTTACTATATCAACCTTCCACGTCCATATCCACGTCTCCGTTTCGTACGTTATAGCTGATAGGATGCATTCGTTGAAATTTTTGTTTTTAGGCATTTTGGAACAGAAAACGAAAATACCAGAAAAACTTTTCAATTTATTATCTCTACAAAGGGTTGAAAGCCCTGTAAAAATATTGTAATGTATATATTATTAACAAATTTCGTCTCACTGCAGGGCAAGGTAGGGCATTCCTTCCGTTTTCCATTATATTTGTAAAACAGAGATGGGCAAAATGTAATCCGATTAATTATGAACGATTACAAAATGTAATCGTGATTTAAATTTTCTTGCTCTGTATTCATGATTAAATCCATTTAAAACATTAAGAAATCATAAATGTGTATACAATCTGGGATTTTGTATGGCTAAAACATAAATGAGCAAAATGCAGTCATATTAATGGTAAAAAACGTAAAATGTAATCGTTAATCATTTTTATTGATCTGATTACATTTTGCCCATCTATGTTGTAAAATTCATGGGAAGCGTTTGGACATATACCCCAGCACCATTGGCCAATGTGGGTTGGCGGGTGTGCACAATCTGCATGCAGCAGCTTAGACGCTAGCAATCTGCGTAGAATACGGCATCCTGTATATCTTACTCGACTCTTACGACACCTCAATATGATGAAGAAGGAGGCAGTATTCTATTCTACCTTTAAGCCCCCGACCATTGTATTATATAGAGAGGGAAAACTCAAAATGAAGTTTAAATATATCAATGAATGATGGAATGATTTGAAATTATATTATTTACTAGCTGTCCCGGCAGACCTTGTTCTGCCCTATTTCTTTAAAACAAAGTCACATTGTTTTTTTTTAATGTTAATAGCTTCCCCGTCAGATTTTATTCTGCCAAAACCTATTGGCCTGTCGGCTGTTTTTTGAAAATTGTTTGAATGAACCTGGCCTTAATGCTATGTGTATAAAAATTGACAAATACTGACATTAATATTTATACGTCACTCAATAATTGTTTTGCCTTCCCGGAACCCGTCCACCAACATTTAAACGTTATTGTATGGTGTTAAAGTTCAAAATGACTTAGAACGAATTTTTGTATGAGAATACAGAAAAGTGTTATTTTTAGACAGTTGCAGGGAATTTTTAAAAATTTTCTCTCCGTAAGAACCTTCCTCAGACTTCATCAAACACAACAAAAAAAAAAATCAGCCAAATCGGTTCAGCCGTTCTCGAGTTTCGCGCCTATCAAGACATTTTGCGATTCATTTTTATATTATAGAAGAGTAAATAGACACTTGTTGGGCAAATACAATTAATCGTAGGCCTCATCTCTGCCTTCCATCAGCTGGGATTAAGGTCTCAGTGCTAGCCTGTAAATCACAAAAACGACCTATAACATCCTTTTCCACTTCAGAGTCACTCTTGGAATAATATCTCTGCCTCTATTACATTTATAGTTTTTATATACTATAGCATAGCATCGACTCTCTTTTTCACGTAGGACGTGAGGCTCCTAATGCCGGAATCTGCTCCGATTACAAAGATATGGGCTATCTCTGTGAAACTTGAACCATTCTTGTTTTATGCAAAGTATCTTTTTTCAGCTCCAGGAGCGAGAGTTTTATTAAAGGTACTTACGGATTCAGTTTATTGCGATGCTCATTTACTATTTCAATCTGTTTTTTTATGGAACTTCTTTGCTTTAAAGAATATGAGTTATAACATATAGTTTATCGTTTATTTTTGTTATACTAGTCTAAAAAAATTACTACACTAGAAAGAAAAGTTTACCTACACCTACATGTATTTATGTAACACATATATATTGCATATCATTAACTTGAGTAGGCTTCCTCAAACACAATTTGTATGCGTTCATTTCCTTGCTTTTTTCTTTGCATAACATTACCCTTATCTTTCGCTCTATCTCTGTCACACTTTGTTATCCTTGTCTCAACAATTTGTTTGCCTCTATCACCAGTTTTATCTACGTAATCATTGTCTGTAATCTTTGCGTTTATAATTCTTGTTTCCAAAACAACTTTAACTAAATGTTTAACATGTTCTCAACCTAATTCGAGTATTAACATATATAATCTCATGATCTTAATTATATTTAAGTTATATAATAATTTTCTGGAATTCATTCGTAAAGATATTTTAATGGATCTCACGCCAACTTTACCAAAGTTTACAGGAGAGTTAACAAATGTAATGAGATATTTGTTAAAGTGCCGGCGTGTGTATAATTTTGAACAGCTGCTACACCCAACCTTAATGCTTGCTATTCGACCCGTGTTTAGAGGCGGTTTCATTGCCCTCACACTCATGTTACAGGCAAAAGAACGCAGATAGTTCACAGAACTTCTGTTTGCATTGTATGTATAGTAGCGGGTAGAGAAGGGTCGGATTAGGTGAAGCCTTTACCTTTTTTGGTGACCCGGAGGAAAATCCTGCGTAGGTCTACCAGGGCCGCTACGAGGGTAGTGACTTCGGTCAGACACTTACTGACTAAAAACACCTGGGGTATCCTTCCAATCACTTCAACCGGACCTGGGAGGAGTAGGTGTAAAGAGTCCACCTCTCCACCTTTTTTCACGAGCGACGTAATGGACACTGCATGCCCCTTCTCTCTCATACGGGTAGCAAACTCTCTCCATTCGTCTGCTCAGCGAGTATCACGGAAGGATGTCGCGCTCACTAGGATAAACGCGTTCTTCCAGCGTCGGTGTCTTGGCTGCCAAATGTTCAAGGAAGTTGTTTGTTCCCTGACCCTTTCGCCTGCCTCCTTCTGCTTAATTACTGCTTCGCAGAAGGCTGTGACTTCTCGCCAGGCCTCTTCACTGCCGACCATGGCTTTTACCACCGCCCGCAGCGAGAGATCTTCACCGATACAGTCCATGAGGAACTCCCTCTCTTCTGAAACTCATACCTAATGCACCTAATCACGCGAAAAGGCGCAACCCCAGAACATTAAAATTAATAAAATGTAAACGCACCCAAACCAAAACGCCATCTGGCGTACATCATTCACTTCTTTACTTAACTGTTCTCGCTTTAATCTATAATTTAATTAATAATTAATTTGTTAATCTAAATATTTTGAAGATTATTATTGTTAAAGTATCTAAAAAGTATGTTACTATAATATACTGCAGATAGAAAGATTAGATTTGAACGTAAAACATGCGAGTAAGTTTTTAGCACCGACCCTGGTGAATAAATAATGATAAAACCTTATATTGTAGAATATAAATCCATCAATAGTCTCCAACATTGCCCCAGAGGCTTCCAAATCGGAATGAATCGCTCCCAATTCCCAGAGATATCGTGTAATCTCTTCTCCTTGAGAAAACCCTGAAAAGGAAATCTTGATAAAACTCAATTCACGCTTTGTCTACACGTTTCGAATTATTTTAAAGAGCTTATTCTAGTAAAGGCGCACAGAAATTATAGGCTTTTGTGGAAAAATTATAATTTATAAACATTTTCAATTTTTTTTAACGCTGCCTCGACAATGTGACTACAATGCACCTAATGGTAAGTACAGTGCAGTTCAAAGACGAAAGCGACCGTGCAAGGTTGAAAATCCATTGATGGTCTCCGTCGTCATGTTGGCTCAAAAATACGATGACTGAAAGTCTCTAGGTATGACTCACAAGCTGATCCCAAAACGCGACAGGCCAAAGCGAGTCACTATGACTGTCTTTAGACTTGTGTACTGTGGTCTTTACCCAGTTCGGGCACTCGCCACACCACCATAAATAATTTAAATACTTAATTAGTTTGAATTATTGATACAAGTACATAGTAATTAAAAACTAGGATCTCGTTTTTGTCGCTTTATTAAAATGCTGATATTGTGAGTTTTGTGTACCGGGATTATTCAAATCATCAAGACCAAAAGGGGGTAGAGAGCTATCGAAGATTGAAATGCAAGTTTTAATCGATTGTATCTGTCTGTCATCCTTCCGGGTTACAGCATTATGTGTTTAGTCCATTAATATACAATTAAATTCAATGATGTAGCTGTGGTGCAGTGACGTGCATAGTGTATTTGGAGAGGGTAGGCAGAATTCACGTAATTAATTTGAATATTATATTATGATAGTAAATCTTATATTGCTTTCATAGAAAAGATAGGTGGCGTGAATATAGAATAGATTTTAATATAAATGGTTACTTTTTTTGTTTAACTTTAAGGAATTTTGTCAAGACTTATTTATCGTCAGGGCATGCAGTGCTTGCATGCATCTATGGAATGAACGCTACTGCTGTGGTGGTCTAGTGGGCAAGGAGGTGGCATCCACGCACGGCAACGCGAATGCTTGTAGGCTTCTATCCCAGCACGTACATTTGGATTTTTCCAGATTAAGTATAGACAAGTTCACTGATGAAAGAAATATCATGTTCTAGTGCTGTAACAAGGACGCAGCCTTGAGTTCTCATAGTAGTTGCTTCCGAAACGCTAGTAGATCACCCGAAGTGATAGTATTTTAATTTGGCTGGCGGTCCAAGTCGAGGTTCGTACCTACAGGGGTGCCCTTGCATTGAAACCCAAGCCATAAACTCGCTGGCTGAGCACCTTTTGTGCTCGCCCCCTAAACCCGGTTGAACTGTAGATGCCTTTCCTGGCACTCAGTAGTTAGTCCGCTTCAAAAAAAAGCTGTGAGAATGACGATCACCTACGCTACCGGTCACGTAGCATAGTAATGGTAAATAAGATACAGCCATTAATGTATCTCTGCTCACCCCGTAAGGGTTATAGCGTGATGTGATTTATTGAATCATCTGTTTTAGATTTTCTATATACTGTGTGTTAAGCCGTGGTGGTTGCCGGCAGAATAGAATAGCACCCCCCTCTTCTTGCTGAGGTGTCGTAAGAGGCGACTAAGGTATCTCTTTAACACCACAATTCAACCAGGTGTTCAGAGAAGGAAAACTCGACCAAACCTGCATCCTGCTCCCTCCCGATCGTACTGGTTCTCCTTTCCATCGGGCCTGAGGGAGCTCGGACGAGAGAGTGCTTTTCTGGCAGCGCGTCCAGTTATGCACTTAAATATCTCCTGCGCAATTGACTGTTTCCGAAAACTGGACCTCGAATTTCTTAATCGGTGTTAAAACAGTCGCCGTGGCCGAAACCGGCCAGGACATCATCATCATCATCATCATACTGTGTACGTTGCGGAATGTTTTCGTTTAACTTCGCCTACAAAAATGTTACTGTAGACAACGAAGGTTTTCAAATCCCTTGGTGTGTGTGGGTTTCAGCTATTATCTTCAGAACTTTTGTCCCAATCTGAGGTTTATCCGTAAAATTATAACCTGAAATTATTTTGGGGTTTTCGCGTCGTGTGAAATTGTTTTGCGGTAATAATAAACCGTTTAATATTTTTTTCTGCCTATTCGTTTTTTGTGTACGATATAAAGCGTATGACCGGTGGTCGTGGTGTGGTGATAGAAAGATACAGATTTTGGCGTTTTACAGTTTATTTGCACTTTAAAGCACACCGAACTGCGACGCACACGCACGTACTCTAGCCTCGGGTCTCGGTAGTCGAATGCTTTGCTAGAGCATCCCTTGCGCGCGCGCACTCCTTACCCCGCGCGTCTCGAAACCCCTTACAATCTTTAGGGCGTTTACCACAAACGCGTATCAGGTGGCGTCTACATGCTATAAGCGTAATTTTGTTTATGTAGTATATCGTCACGCTATATCCCTTACGGGATAAGCACATACACGTTAGTGGTTGTATCCACTTTGCGTTTATATGCCGTGCCCAACGTGACCATACCACAGTTGATCGCCGTTCGCAGGACACATGACATTTCAATCAGATGCCATGTGGGTTACCTAATGATATTTTCCTTCACCGGTGAGTAATTGGTGACTAAATCCGTACCTAATCTGAAGAAACCCAAAGCTACGTACCGCAATTCGAACCTACGAACCTTATCTACTAGGCCACCATAACCCAATTTTATGCTTGTTTGTAATTTAAAACAATATGGTAGTCAAATGAATAAAACAAAGTTTACTCATAACGAACAAAGTTTTTACTTAATTTGGTTGTTTATTAATTTAAAAAAAATCTTTGACCACAATTTTATTTTAAATTACAAACAAACATAAAATTACGCTTTATATCGTATTATGACCGGTGGTCGTGGGTGTGGTGGTAGAAAGACACGGATTTGGCACTTTAAGGCACACCGGACTGGGACGCACACGCACGTACTCTAGCCTTGGGTCTCGGTAGTCGACCGATTTTGCTAGAGCATCCCTTGTGCGCGCGCACCCCTTACCCCGCACGTCGCGTAACACCCTAACGATCCTTAGGGCGTTTAATACAATTACGTATCGGGCGGCGTCTACATGCTATAGTATAATATTGTTTATTTAATATATTGCAATTTTTTTTTTGTAGGCGTCTAAAGTATGCTTGTGTCTTTGTTGTTTTTGTTTTGAGATTTTGTTGATGTTTTTACTATCACAAGTTTTGCCTATTAAAATAAAGTACTAACGGATTGGGCCGTCTTCCATGTTTTATAAATAATAATATTTTGGGAGTCGTTATTATAATGAAATCTTACACAGTGCTCGATCCAATAAAAATCAGTGAATATTTTCGGGTCCGTGTAACATATTGCAAATATATTGGTCCCTGGAGGCATGTTTGGTATTTAACCCGTGTATTTATGAGCGAGGTCAAAGCGACCCTTTCGCTTTAATTCCTCTCAACATTTATTTTTTTGTTAATACATTAATTCTTCTACGTTCAATCTAATTCGTGCCTTGCTTTAGACCGCTTTTTTTCTGACTTGGTATAGAGACCATAGACCACGCCTGACGGTCAGCACGGTGCAGAACAAAAACGATAAAGACTATAAAAAGTAAAAATTTGTCTCTCTCACAAATATCTCTTCACGCTCGGCGAGGACATATCATCGGTTTTTGGTAACTCGGCGGAAAATCCTGCACAGGACCCGTCAGAGCAGCTGTAAGGGCCAGACTTTACCAATCAACCACAACCAGTAAACTGGATGAAAGCTCCAAGAGGTATCTTCTTGCTGCCAGCCGGTTTTGGAGACACGTATTCTTTCATCGACCCGGCATGTGAATAGCCTTTGACAGTCTCCAAGGCAGGGTGGATGCAAAGACCCCACTTTCTCTCTGTCAATCAATATTTATTATTTTTACTATAATAGTTCCTCTGATAACAAACCCCCATTCTTGTAAACGTATAACTTAGTGCAGTATATACATACATGGGCAAAATGTAATCAGATTAATAAAAATGATTAACGATTACATTTTACGTTTTTTACCATTAATATGACTGTATTTTGCTCATCTATGTTTTAAACACTACAAAATCCCAGATTGTATACACATTTATCATTTCTTAATGTTTTAAATGGATTAAATAATGATTACAGAGCAAGAAAATTAAAATTACGACTACATTTTGTAATCGTTCATCATTAATCAGATTACATTTTGCCCATCTCTGAGTATATACAAAGTGAACACCGCGTGCAAAAATAACAAATAAATGTAATTTAAATATAACAATAGGTTATAAAATACAATTAATAAAGAAAAAAATTAACAAAAAAAAAGAAAATTGAAAAGTTATAGAGACTTGCGACATTATTTGTATGTATTTAGGCTGTTATTAAACAAATCCAGCGTCTGGTTCTCATTGTATAATTATGTCATTCTAGCTACGGGAGAATTGGTACCTAAAAACTGTTTTTCTGAAGGGTTGCCTGAAAAGATTAACCGCTTTATGGGGATATCGAAAAGCAATTTTTAATTGTAGCTTATTAAGTAATTCTGGACAATCTATGTGATTATTTATAATTTTAAAGAAGAAAACTAAATCGGATATATCTCGACGTGTTTTTAAAGATTTTATGTAGAAATTGTAATAATAAACGGCACTCAGGTTTCACAGTGAATTAACTTAAATTTGAATCATATCACAATCAAAAAAAAATTTTAATCGATCGATTTAATATTTCCTGAGATCAATGTTCCAGTGAATTTGGTTTAGAGGTACGAAATCAGCCGAATCAGTCGCCCAGAACACGCTTAGCCGTGTGCACTTTTAGATTAGTGACAACACACTTGAGATATGATGGGATATTATATAATTTTTGAACATAGCAACAGTGGCATTTATCTGTAAACAAAAAAAACAACCATTAAAAAATCTATATTATTTCCTCTCTTACAATGTTTTATATTGAAGTAAAAAGGTAAGATCACGTAAAAAGTTATAGTCGCTTCCTTGAGAGCTCGTTGTGTGAATAGGCTATTTGAGTTCTTATACATTGACATTAGTCATAACCGTCACTTCGAAACCAATGAGCGCCGCTATAGACCATAGTGTCTAGAGCGGCGAAGTATGGAAAAATCAAATCTACTGAAGAAACTTTCTCTACATGTTTTGTTTTCTATCATTGCTTTATCTAAATGTATATAAACCTTTCTCTCTTGGAAACCCTAAAAATGAAATACTGACCTAAATACACATAATTATGGAAAGAGGTCTCAAAAAATATGGCAACGTCATGGGGGATTATTGCTGAGTCAGCGGCTTGAGAACGCTTCTGCATAATAAAGCATGAATCGCGTCACCGCTTCTTCGATAATATAGGCGGAGCACTCATCAATATCGTCACTTTCAGGAATGATATAAATCTGCAAAACGAGAAATATATACCATTCGCCCACAAATGATTTGTATTAATTTGCATTAGATATTTTGAACTAGCAAGCCCGGCGAACTTCGTTTCGCCAACAGCTGGCTTCGTTTTGGTTTTTAGTTAGCGTTTGAAAGAACGTGCGCATAATAAATGTCACATGAAATTAACTGAGCAGAGTACAATGAGTAGCTGTCAAACAATGTATAACCCATCGGCGCCATCTACTTAAAATACTGGTGCGATCTGCTCCACCGCCATGCAGAACCATATTGGTTTGTAGTACATGCTTTTCTGTTGAAATTTTCCTGAATTTTGTTTGCTATAAACCTCACGGAGCCCGAGACCTTTCCAACAAATGCAAAACCGTGGAAATCGGTTCGTGCGTTCTGGAGTTATAGCGTCAGGAAGGAAAATCGGACTTATTTTTATATGATAGATTACATATAATTAATTGTAATTATTGAAGACATCAAATGAAATATAGTCTATATAGTTACACCTTCCAGCTTGCTCCCTTCAAGCAGTCGCGCAGTGTTGCTGTCCCAACACCGTAAACAGGATATGTTTAGTCCGTACTCGATAAGGCGCACCTCCACCGGAGCATAACACTCCGATATGCTCGCGAGCTTTTACTTATTAAGATCAATCTTAGCTATCCAACAATCGGGGAGGACAAAAGTCTTCTTCGACACCGCATAGTGTTTTCCACCTTATTCCGTCGACTTTCCAGGATCACTAGCGGGTTGCTCAACCTGACCAGTCACGACCATAAAGGCATTAGCCGACCGGTCTTCAATAGAACCACAAGTGACTGTTGTGACGAAACGGTTAAGAGAAAATAAAATGGAAAAGAATTTCATCCCAATTCCTTTAGAACCAAAACACTGGTCACTCCTAAACATCTCATAGAGAATATCAGTGAAATGATATATCTATTCTGGATTGAGACTATTGAAAGTGATAATAGAGAACGTGACATAAGAAGTTGCATTAGCCTGTGTAACCTTTCGTGTTTCAGGGCCAGCTATTTTTTTTTTACACTATCTCGACATAGTGACTACAGAGTACCTGTTGGTAAGTACAGTGTAGTCCAAATACGAAAGCGACTATCAAAGGATGAAAATCCATTGATAGTCTCCGTCGTCATGTCGGCCCACATATACCACGACTGAAGGTCTCTAGGTATATGAGCTACTGGATATGCACAAGCTGATCCAGAAACGCGACAAGCCGAAACTGTTCACTATGACGGGCTTTACACCCATGTACTGTGGTCGCGATCCAAACGGGCACCGACGCCCTACCACCTCGCTGCTGCTCGTTTAGCACCACCCAGGAGTCACGTGTAGGGAAACTAGGGTAAAGCCTACGGACGCGAGCAGCTTCGACTCCCAACAGCTAACTCATGCATGTCCAATTGCCTAACTCCCGAAAGACTTCCAGTCGTGGCATGTACACGACATTTGTTATTAGACTTTCACAATTTGGCAATCGACGCCGTTCCATGTCGTCATCTTTATCCACAGCTATTTGCAATTGTTACTCCTTATACTGTACCAAACATATCCAGGCACTCCCAGCGATCTTTACAGTATCGTCAGCACATTTAGTCGCCAAACGTCCTAAGTTCCGCTTATCCATCAGTCACTTATTGCATAATTCGAACTACCATCTGATTTGGCCAATTTTCCTGCTCCATTCCACTGTAAAACCTTAACGTAATCACCAAAAATGAAAATCATTGTTTGACTCTGGGTTCCAGGATACATTTTTCCTAGACGGTGCATAAAGTGAACTCCATTGTAATAAAAGAATATGATTCCTGCATAAAGAATAAAATCCTAAAGCATGATTTCAATGTAAATCTTAAGTTCTAGACTGTGGAAAAGATGTGAAGTGCTTTCAAGAGTATTTACAGCAAAATGCTTTCAAGAAGCTGCGGTGAGAAATTTTAATTTGAGCTCCTTGCGTTACCTCGAGCTTCCGGATTCGGACGTGACTTTCATTTCCATAATGGATGTTGAAAAATTAACTGAACCTTTTAGAGGTATTTTGTAACTCTTTTATGTAATTATGAAATGTTAGCTTTACAAAATGTTTATTGAATTTTTCAATCCAAAAACAACTTTGCCTCTCAGTGATAAGAATCTTTTATAATGAAATGCCCTCGATATATCAGCTGACATAAGAAGGTAACCTTTAAAACTGGACAGACGCAATTTGATCTCTGACATAATGAAAGCCTATTTATATCAATACAAAACAGTAAATAGCCTGTGGCTATAGCAAATTAAATTAGTTGCGAATATCAGCAATAAAGAACGGCAGAATTAGTTTTGTTATTAAGTTGCCTATGATAGAAAAGAAGTCTGACTTTAACAGCTTTTAGACTAGAAAACAATCCAATGTTATAATGAATTTGTCACTAATAATCCTACCATTGTTATCTCTGGTTGTGTAATATAAAAAAAAAATGTAATGTAATTCATTTGTAACTGTGTAAGGATTTATTTAAATTATGAATACTATTTCTCTTGTATTGGATTTACTTTGTGTCCTCTATTTTATTATTATTAGCCTGTATAATTTACCTTGTATTTAGAGCATATTGTGGCTATTAGTAAATTGGGTATTATCTCACAGTTTTTAAGTTTCATTTTCATTTATCTAGTAATTTTCATGTCACTCTCGATAGCCCTTAAATTGTACTAATAATGATACATAAGCGACTGTATTCACTTTGCACTTATAAATCGTGCCCAACGTGACCATTATCGCTGCTGATAGACGTTTTCGTAGAATTAGTTGAGACATGCGGTAACCGTCATGCGGGTTTCGATGATTCCTTTCACCTGTGAGCATGAAATGCCTAAATCCGTATGTAATTTGGAAAAAAAACACGGAGGTGTGGGCCAAAATCTGAATCTGCGACTATAGGGAATGCCGTGCGCAGCCATTTAAATGCCACCACAGCTTTAAAATGTAAATTAAATAATAACGTAAACAATGAAAACTCCTGTAATGACTAGTTAATTTGTTAGATCATGGGTCGGGGTTGGGTTGACGGCCTGGAAGCGCAGTTTGTAGGGATCCTACTTACGATGCTAAGGTCCTGGGTTCGAGTCCCAGTAGTGGTAAACTTTTCTGTGATGAGCAGATGAGTTTGTCACGAGTCATGGTTGTATATATGTATTTATGTATGTATATCTCTGTCTAGTACCCATAGTATAAGCGCAAGCTTAATTTGGGACTAGGGCAATGTATGTAACTGTTAGTAAATATTATTATTATTATTATGGGTCATGTGAAAATTCAACAAAACCATTACCGTAAACGAAACAAGGTTCTCCCAAAGTTTTTCCCATGTTTGGCAAGGTTTATCCATGACTAGCTGATCCGGCAAACGTTGTTTTGCTATATAAGGTTTTGTAATATCTTCTAAGATGTTCATTGAAATTAAGTGATGTCAAAGACAATTTTGTTCACAATTAAATATTCTTAATCAACAACACATTTATTTGGATAAAGATTAATATTATTACGTTGATACAACTCTTAACAAATAATGCATTAATTTCGACCAAATTTGTTTACCATAAAAACGGTTCTAGTGTCGTAATCTTAAAAGATAGACATATACTGTCCTGAACATTTTTTAGATCATTTCAAGAGGAATAATTCTTTCTTACATATACTTTTGGTATCTTGAACCGTTTTTGCAGCGCACGCAATGGAAGCCCTCAAGGATGAATAATCTTCCCCGTTTTTTTCACATTTTCCATTATTTCTTCGTTCCTAATAGTTGCATCGTGATGTTATATAGCCTAAAGCCTTTCTCAATAAATGGTCTATTCAACTCAAAAAGAATTTTTCAATTCGAACCAGTAGTTCCTGAGATTAGCGCGTTCAAACAAACAAACAAATAAATAAACTCTTCAGCTTTATAATATTAAGTAAAGATGATCTCTGTTTAGACAGAAGAACAGTCTTCCTTTAATTAAAGCTTCTAAATGATCCTCAAGTCCAGAAAGTCTGTAACCTTTAATTGTAAGACATGGGATAAAGACAAATGATACTATTTCAATTCAAATGAAATTTATTCTATTAGCAAACATGAGATGAAGCAGCCACGTACGAATTAAAACAACCCTCGTGCTAAAATAATTGGAATTCTTTGGATGTGTTTGTTCTCTGGAAATTAGTAAAATAAACTTCGACACGAATTGTTTTTATATCCTTGCCGTAGATACTACATCGTGAACTTTTAAGGAGGACAAGAAAATTGCTTCTCTATTCATGAGAATGATAACTAATGACTGTCTGAAGCTATGGCTATGTTTTGGGCTATATCCACCCTCTGACAAGTTGTGAAGTAATTTTATGGTTTTTATATCTATCCATCATCACGCCGAATCCCTATTGGGATAGACAGCGAGAAAGGAACGCCACTTCTATCTATTCTTGCAAACCTGTTTCTCTTCCATAACATTAATTAGTCCTTTCATGCACTTCTGCCGATTCCGTGTATTTTTGACATCTACCCTCCATCAGGACTATTTTTATTTGGTCTGCGTAGGTATGTCTCGATCGGACTCGGCTCTTACTTCCACTAACATCCATATATACCATCATAAGCCTTGAAATCGATATATTACATATTGCTAACCTTGATTTGAATTGCTTAGGATTTTAAATCCTTCAATTTTAGCTTTGAAGTCAATCTATAGTCTGATATAGGTATCTGAGGTAGGTATTTGGTAGGCCAAATAAGATAATTTGACAATCACAGTCAGCCCCAGATCTATAAATTTATTGAGGCGGGGCAAAAAATACTGTCTGTCTTTCCCTTTGGAACTTTTGCCTTTGTTTCTCAAATTATATAAGTTAATTTAATGCAAAACTGTTTACAGCAAAATTTTTAGACATGTTGTGCTCTACAACTATGCAATATTGTTTTTTATCATTTACAGGCGGACGCTTTACCTCAATCAAACCTGGGATGAGTCCGAGGATGAACCGCGTCCTTTCAACAAATGGCTATTCAGAAACCATAGGCTTTAACTAAAATTGGACCCATTTAAAATTTTCACCGAATGTGACCTTTCAGCCAAAGATTGCCGAAGACATTATTCGTTCAGAAACTAATGTATAACACTGTTCAAACTTTTAACAGGCAGACTTGAAACGGTGAATTCCGGTACAAATATGAATGCCTTTATGATGCCATTTCAGAGCGCAGTCGCCTTCGAAATAGACCTCTTTGGAGGAAGCCATTAGGGAATTTCAACGGTTATTTATAGCAATGTACAATACCCGAGTTATAAACAGTAAAATAGTTTCAAATAAACGTCGTTATAGGGTTTCTAAATATATTTTACTCATAACCAATTCTATTAGTGGACTTATTTGTAATTGAACTGAGGATATACTGGTTCAACAAAGTTTACTAGACCGCAGCAATAAAGGTAGCGACTATCAGGATCTGGAAATCCATCGACAGTTGACTCTGTCATGTCAGCCCACATATATCACGACACAAGGTATTTAGCCATATAAAAGAAAAAAAGAAAAAGAATTCATTTATTTGGCACATAAAAATATACACAGAAGGAAAGGTTAATCCAGATAGAAGATAACAAAAGCAAATATCCTGTGCTATATAATATGAACATTTGGACGTACGCAAGCTGACCCTGAAACTGAAAAAGGCTATTCACTCACAGCGTTAGTGGAGGAATGTGGATCCCCAAGCGCGGCTGGCAGCAAGCTGACGAATATTAATTTATTAATTGTCAGGCAAGCATTTGAAACATCTGATAAGTGCCTGAATCCTGCCATATCACCTGCTAAATTGAGATAGTACTTGTCAATGCGATTTTTAAAGACACATTTAGAGCTTAGATTACGTTCTCTGAGAGATTAACCCATGCTCTGACTATCCTGTTGCTTGGAAAGTGCTTTTATGGGTTGTTGTTTGATCGATTAGTACATAGCTCAAGCTGAAACAGGTGCCGCTGCTGAGTTTGAACATTTTTCAAAACCTTCAAGGTTATAATACCCATTCATTATGCTACAGGTTACCTTAGAATCACTATGATCTCTGCGGTTCTAGAGCGATGTAAACTTCAATATAGCTAGACGTTCGTCGTAGGAAAGTCGCTTGAGTGTTCTGAAGCTGCGCTGTAGCCTCTCTAGGAGTTCTATGTCTTTTGTCAAACATATTTTTCGAAATTTTTTGGTCAGTAGGAGTTTGACACTCCGGGACCAACGCCTTCACAGCTGCATAGACGGTTCTAAAATGATTTTCTTCGAGGTTACCAAAAAAATTCAAAATCAATAACGGTGTTAATAGATATACTGTAGACACTTAGATAATTGGAGTTATAGTAAGTTGCTTTCGCAGAAGCTGTCCTAAAACATTTACATCAGCTGCTCCAGATCTAAATGCTTAATCATTCAAATTTTATTCGGCGCCGATGTAAATGAGGTCAGGAAAATCAGGCAGCCATTAAAAATTCATGAAGTCAAAAGTTTTGAGACTATTCGAACTCCCGAGAGAATAGATGACAACGCTTCAACTAAGTTCTGCCAATTGCTGATTTTCAAAGGTACCTTTAATGAACTAATATTCCATTCGGAATTCGTTTCAGAATAATGAATAAACCATTTTTGTAATTATTTCGCGATTTACATTAAAATTTGAATTCAATTTGAAATGGGTACATTGAAGCACCTTATCTTCTATCATATAAATAAAAATACTTATCTGGAAAGACATAACCAGCATTGGACAGGTTGTAAAGGAAGGCTGTCCGCATTGCGAATAATCCAGATGTTACTCGTACCAAACATCCTAAACTACCCCAGTTGCGCAGAGACATTGACGCACTAAGCAGTATCAACCATCTGTATCACAGATGACAGTTTTGAAGAGTTGCTTAACCATGTTCCGCCTACTTCCTTTCTTAAAAGAATCACGCGCGTGAGTTTGTGGAGTCACGGCTATATCTCAGCTAGCAATTAAATGCTCTCCAATTCTTACTTTTACCGAGTCGTAGAATTTAGCAGCTGAATTCTTAAAAGGTGACATAATTGCAAAGTGAAGAGTGTTTTCGAGAACCACATTTTGTAATTCCACCAGTCCCATTTCCTCATAACACTACAAAACACCATGTCGCATATCATCCGTATGTGACGGACGTTCCTTATATCAGCACGAAAAGATTTGCTTCTATATTTATCATGCGAACAGCTATGGAATGGAATGTGGTTCCAGCGGCCATATTTCCGCGGTCTTATGACCTGCGAGTCTTTAAGAGAAGAGTGGTTTGCGATTTGTTAAGCGGACGCTGAACATCGTCGGCCTTATCTTCAACTTTCACCAGATATGATTGAGGCCAAGTTTCCACCATTGAAATATATTTTAAAACAAGTTTTATTAGCTTTAAAGGTAATTTGAATTTAATACCTTACCTTGTCTTTGCCCATTGCCAATAAATATGGACTGACTTCAAATTTTTTGAAATACTTAATCACAATAGGCAACAGCAACTAAAAGCATCTACATTACATTTACTATATTAATATAAATATATAATAATACAATTACAATCCTAATAAAGGCATATCAATTTTTCAGGAGATACTATTTTCCCAAGCACATTATTTATGTTAAAGAATCTGACGCTGATATTATTTTTAGTATGAGCTTCAAGATTTCGCAAAAACATGAAATTGAACAATAAATTTTCACTTGTCTGTGAAATCTTATTTGAAGAAGCTCTGTCATCGACTTCACACTTTCCATTATATGAAAACGATTGTTTTATTACTTAGCGCAATATAGGGTTTCCTAATAGAATTCAACAAAAGCTTTCAGAATCTCTGTAATTAAAGCGTCTGTTTTTAGACAGTGGCATTTACCAATCCAGAGGACTGGAAAGTACGTATTTTACTGACGTAAAATTACTGCTTAGTATTTGTGATCAGCAATCGATTTGTTCAGATGTAAAGAAAATTTTGTAGTTATCTAATTTAGATCTCTTTTCTTCTTCGTGACGATGGTGTTTTGGTTTAAAGTACTCAGATTTTGTTTCTCCTTTAAAAGGCTTTTAAAGGTTTTAAGGTTTATAATAGTTTATATATACATATAAATTTGGTATGTATGTAAATGTATGTAAATTTTGTTTTCTACTGTTATTATTTTTTGTGTTACTTTTGGTGCATGCTGTGGTAGCTTTCACCGATTGGCGCATTGAAATGTTTGTTGTCCAAAGTTATCATTGTTAGATTTTTACATAATATATCGGCCATTGATTATCCTATGAATAAATAATGCTTTTATGGGATACACGCCATTGTTCTAAAGATCAGAGGCTCTTTTTTGGGACGAATCTGGACGTGTCAAATAAATGTTCTTTCTTTCCTGGGTCTAACTATTGGTTATCGATAGAATCAGAACCCTCCATTACAATAATGGGATTTTACGTCGATTGCTCGATAGAATATCTATTCTGGTTGATTAGATCTCAGCAAACAAAGTCAAACATAACAGTGTCTACAGGTTGATCATTTAACGTGCCTACCTCTTCCCGAAAAGTTATAATTGCCACACAAACTAATACAACTGTCAATATTTGCTTACTGTCGATCATAAACGTCACCCTAAGTTGATAATTGATATTTGGATCATATCATGCAACCCATACAACAACTTTGCGTGAGACATTTCTGAATGGTTTTGTAAATGATAATGATAATATTTACTAACAATTACACACATTAACGTAGTCCCAAATTAAGCTTGCGCTTGTACTATGGGTACTAGACAAAGATATACATACTTAAATACATATATACAACCATAACCCGTGACAAACTAATCTGCTCATCACAGAAAAATGTGCCACTACCGGGACTTGAAACCCAGGACCTTAGCATCGTAAGTATCGTCTAGACAAAGTGCGCTATCAGGCCGTCAAATACTTCCCAAAAAAAAATGTTTTCTAAGATTATAAATGTAGTTACAGTTGACATACTGGCCACGACCTATATCGTTACCGTCTGTATCACAGGAAATGTTCTGAAGAGCTATGTAATCTTGTTCTACCCTCTTCCTTCCATAAAAAACCACGCGCGTGGGCTTGCGGTGCCACAACTATACTGTAACATATATCCCGGCTAGGACTAAGAAGTTCTCTAACTCTTACTGCAGCCAAGTCGTTAAGCTGTAGAATGGTCTTCGGAGGGCGTATTCTCGCCTATGATAATAAGTCCTTTCAACGAAGCGTGAAGAGATATTTGTGCAGGCCGGCATGATCATTACTGCTATCGATTGCTTTTCTTTACTGTTGATAGTTGCAGTCGTTTTTTGGACTGCACCATGTTTACCATCAGGCAGTGACGTGAATAGCGTATTTGGACAGGGTAAGCACAATTCGCGTAATTAATGTATTTATTATATTACTAGCTGTCTCGGCAGACCTTGTTCTGCCCAATTTCTCTAAAACAAAGTCACATTGTTTTTTTTTATGTTAATAGCTTCCCCGTCAGATTTTTTAGAAATTGTTTGAAGGAACCTGGGCTTAATGCTATATGTATAAAAATTGTCAAATATTGACATTAATATTTATACGTCACTCATTTGTTTTGCCTTCCCGGAACCTGTCCACTAACACTTGAACTTTATGGTATGGTGTTAAAGTTCAAAATGGCTTATAACGAATTATTTGTATGAGAATATAGGAAAGTGGTGTTTTTAGACTTAATCAGACAATTTTTTATTTTTTCTCTCTGTAATAACCTTCCTCAGACTTCATCAAACACAACAAAAAAAAAAAATCAGCCAAATCGGTTCAGCCGTTCTCGAGTTTCACGCTTATCAAGACTTTTTGCGATTCATTTTTATATTATAGAATGGTAGTAAATATGATATTGCTTTGATAGGAAAGATAGACGGCGTAAATATAGAATAGATATGAATATAAATGATTCCTTTTTTTGTTAAACTTCAAGCAATTTATTTCAGACTTATTTATCATAAGGGCATGCAATGCTTGCAATGCATCTATGGAATGAACGCTACTGCCATCAGGTCTGGTGTATTTTTGAGAATACCCTTCATTGTAAATTCATTTAAATTAACGCAATCCCCTTAATTTTATGTGAGAATAACTTTTTAATCATCACGAATAATATTGCATTGGTTGCCGAGCGGATTAGAACCCAGTATCTATGCGTGGCAGCGCGAATGATAGTAGTTTTAAATCCCGGCCAGTACATCTGGGTTCTTCCAGATTAAGTGCGAAGTTAAGGCCCACATGCTCGCCGGTGAAGGAAAATATCGTGAGGAAGATCGCATGGCACCTTATAGAAATGTCATGTGCGCTGGTGCTGTGAGAAAGGCAATCAACTGCGCTGCTGGTCACTTTGGGTACGACATATAAGCGCCAAGTGGGTACAGACACAAATGTACCTTTGCTCATACCTAAATTTTTCTGATATTTATTATTTGTAAGAACACTTACATATTCTACATTAACATATAAATAAATATATCTATTTTTGGGGATCTTCAGATCAAATAAAAACCAAAATAAACCTTAAAAACTTTTTATTTCACTTTCTAAATTAATTTTTCGTCTTAACACCTTTATCTTACGTCTTAATCTTTTCGAGCGCTAGCGTCAAAAAAAAAAACAGTTTATCCTTTCTCTCCTTTTATCTTTCATTCCTTTCACTCACATACGTTCCGTTCTATGCATTTACTACCTCATACCATCCTATATATATACAACATAAACAGGGTACATTACAAATTTGACTGTATTTAAAAGTGTAGACTACTTGCACAGAGGGAAAGGAAAATGAAATACGAGCAAAACTTGGATAAGGACAATAACAAAAAGAAAAACACTAATCTAAATTGCAAAAAAGCATAAAACAGAGGATATAAAAAACAAGCAAACAATAACCTATTCCACAATCTTCTTGAATAACGTCCATTTTTTTGAGTTTCATACTCATTGAATATGTCGATCTCGACGTATTTAAAATTGTACGGCCTCGTCATTCTGCATAAGAGTGCATTGTGGCCTAATTTTGTGGAATCATTTGGAATTCTGAACAAGTTAAAATTAGATTAAATTTTGGAAATGATATTGTGACAGCAATATGCCCCTTTCGAGTCTGACAGGGTTTTCAAAACATACTGTATTATCCTCATAACCAGAGATAGGCAAAATATAATCAGATTAACTATTAACGATTATCAAATGCAGCCGTAATTTTAATTTTCTTGCTCTGTAGTCATGATTAAATCCAATTAAAACATTAAGAAATCACAAATGTGTATGCAATCTGAGATTTTGTAGTGTTCAAAACATAAATGAGCAAAATGCAGTCATATTAATGGTAAAAAACGTAAAATGTAATCGTTAATCATTTTCATTAATCTGATTACATTGTGCCCATCTATGCTCATAAGTAGTAAATTATAGATGGGTATTACGTCATCAGTTTTTATTCTTTTATGGCCGAGCTTAGAGGCATTAATGATAAATATTGTATCCATTAGCCGTGTGTAGGTCGGTTCTATTGTGACAAGCAACACAAATGATCGCCTTTGTTGAGGCACGTTTCAAGTTATTCTGGTTAAGTGCTGTTTGCGCTCTCTTACAATATCTTATTCCCCAAGAATTACGCAGAGTTACGTATTAATTTAATTCTGAACACGCACTAAGAGGTACTTCCGGTTCCGACCTTTATTTTTGTTATCCTGACTTAGCATAATGACCACACCCCGCTTGATAAACCATGGTGCAGTCTAACAAATACAACCTCAAAATGTAAAATGACGCAAAATATTTGACATTCCCGCGTTAATGTCGTTCCGTAATTCATAAAGACCTAGTTGAAACCGCATTTCCAATTCCTTTAATTAAATTTGAGGCAAGCATTAAATTTCGGAGATTGTTCTCTTGTGACACATAATAATGCTCTGTTAAGGGTTTAAATTCGAATTTAACATTAAAACTACGATTCTGCAACTGGCCCTATGACTACCAAAAGTAAAGACAAATCAATCAATAGTCAGAGTGATAATGCCGCCCTGTATAAATATTTCTTCGAGCTTCGTTTAAAGCACCCAAAATATATATATATTTTTTTTTATAATATATAGCCGGGCGCTTGACCATAATGACACCTAGTGTAACATGCCTATGAAATTCCTATTCACTCTTCTCTTAAAGGCTCCCCAGTCACAAAATCGTGAAAATGTGGCAATTGAAAGCGTATCCCACTCCTTACATAGACTGTCTACCATGGGACGGTGGGAGCACACATGTCAGAAGTCCAGACCACAGCTCAGCGACTTGTCAAAAGTAAAACTTAGAGAAATTTTTATCCTAGCCGGGATATGAGTTACTGCTATAGCTGTGACCCCGTAAGGCCGCACACGTGATTCTGTTATGAAAGACAGAGGGTGGAGCAAGCTTCAATAGCTCTTCAGAACATTTGCCGTAATACAAACAGTAGAAATCGCCAAGATACCCAATGTCATCATCATCTCATTCAAATGTTGAACTGAATTCAAGCAAGTATATTTCCTCGATCTGTTTTTCTTAGGTAACCTCCTCACAGGACATTCCAAGCCGCTCAAGGAGGTTGAAAACCGAGGTGTGAAAGACTTATACCGGCTAAAAACCCCAAGGTTTGTAACTTGTACATTGTGATAAGGACAGTGGGTCATATAATAAATTTTTTTCGTGGATATATTTCTGATTGGACAGTCCCAGCACCACGGGAGGGTGGTGATCTAGGTTTGCCTGGCTGTGGGCCTTGTATTCAATGCTTCACAGCTTCGGCAAAGGAATACACATGCCGGAAGAACATTCCACAGCATCATAACACGGCACAGGTAAGAATTGGAAAACGCTCTAGTACGTATCGCAATAGAAGTAACGGTGAGGTGTGAGGTTGGGCGATTGCTCGAACTGGGTCGTGACCGCAGTACACAGGTGTAAAACCCGTCATAGTGACTCACCTCGGCCTGTTGCATTACGGGATCAGTTTAGATACCCAATTGTTCTTATAGCTAGAGATCTTTCGTCGTGGTATATGTGGGTATACACAGCGATGGACATTATCAACGGATTTTCGTCCCTTGGTAGTCTATATTCTACTTTCTACTAGGTACAATGTAAATATTTTGTTGAACCAGTAAAAAAAGGTAAAACTTAACCAAACCAACCCGTGTGGTTAGTCGTTGTGTGTATGAATCGAGTGACAAGTGACATTATTTTGAATTTCTCCTATTTGTAATATCCATTCTTCCTAAAAATGTCTTCTGTTCTAGTTTGCAGTGAAAATTGAATATAAAAGTAGTAGGCTTTACCCTAGTTTCCCTACACGTAACTCCTGGGTGGTGCTAAACGAGCAGCAGCGAGGTGGTAGGGCGCCGGTGCCCGTCTGGATTGCGACCACAGTACATGGGTGTAAAGCTCGTCATAGTGACCAGTTTCGACTTGTCGCGTTTCGGGATCAGCTTGTGTATATCCAGTAGCTCATATACCTAGAGACCTTCAGTCGTGGTATATGTGGGCCGACATGACGATGGAGACTATCAATGGATTTTTATCCTTTGATAGTCGCTTTCGTTTTTGCACAACACTGTACTTACCATCAGGTACTCTGTAGTCACTATGTCGAGCCAGTGTAAAAATAAAGTACATTCTAATACAAAATATTCCATTTGTAGCCCTCTCAACTTCCATATAAGAGCAATCTCGTGCAGCCAGACGGACGGGGCATTTTAAATGCAGTCCACATATTTGCACGGAGTTTAAAATTTAAAACAGTATGACTTTCAATAAACCACAGATTTCTGTCACACACAGCAAAGTTTTTAAATTCAGTATCTTATTATTATCAATACATATAATAAATATATTCCTCAGACGTCTCTCCAATATTCCGTAGATACAATGATTTGCAGGAACTTTTATAAATGCGAGTAACCAGAAATATTTCACTTGTGCGATGTATTGGAATCGTTAATCAATATGCTCATATCTGTACGCGTTTGTGACCGCAAATCTCAGTAATGGCTTATACTATTGAAATGTAGTTTTCATTAAAATATTGTGGACGTAGATTACGGCACAATAGGGCTGATATATTCGCTAGAATAAAAGCGCCGAAATAAAAGAAAAAAAAAAATATTGTGAAAAGGTTCATTTCATATATAGTGTTAATTTTATTGCAATCGCTTCATAAATAAAAAATGTATGGTAGCTTAAAAAATATATCGATCAATTATTTGACTAAATGATATAAAATAACTGGTCAGTTCATTTGATTAAAACCTTAGGTAATGCTAATTTTAGTCTGTAATATAATGACGATTTTTTTTTGTTTATTATTTATAAGGGCTTTTGCCATTTTGGCATAACAGCCCCGAGTGACGATTGAAAGCTTGTATGAACAACATAAAATTATAGAAATAGACAATTGCAGAGATTTACTACCTTCTTATATTAGTTGAGCTCAGGTCTGTATTGTGAATCATATAAAAAAGATTGGCTATGTTGGACAACAGACTTGTCTCCATACGCAGCGATGTAAATAGCTGTATGTTTGAATCTCAGTATGTACCTCTGCGTTTTTCTAGATTACGTACGAATTTAGGCACTAATAGAAATACGATATGAAACTGTTACGAGAATTGAAATCCGCGGCGCTACTGGTCACGATGGGCACGACATATGTATAAGCGCAAAGTGGATACAGCCACTAATGTATCTCTGCTCACTGCGTAAAGGTTATACCGTGACGATATATAATTATTATATTAAATAGGGTTCAACGTAGGTTTTCAATGCGTACACAGATCGCAGCTACATGACGTGGGCCGTGGGTAATGCTTCCACGCGAACGAAGTCACGGGTACTGCTAGTACATCATATATGTTAAGAATTAATGCTTTTTTAATTAATTATTTTCAAGGAATTTGATCACAGTGACTGACCCTTCGCAAGCCTACTTCGCAAGCCTCAGCCGTTGAAATAGATCAGCGAAACGGAACAGTGCATCGGAATATTTATTTGAAGTCAAATAAATCCCAGTTAATTTACTCTGCACAGTTTTATTGATATACACACTGAAGTTTACTGCTTTTCAAAGCACTCACGTAATTGCGGATCTGTCTGTCCAAAGTTTACAGCTGCCATCATGGCGTAGGCAGAGATAGGAATTCTGGAACTCCTAACGTCGTTGGCAGAGTGAAATTGCGGAACGGTGACTAATGGTTTTACGTAAAAGTCATAAAGTAAGGATGTTTTGACTTGAACTGCTGACGATGTTCTCCCAGGCACGAATCTAGGGGGGTAAGCTGGGGCACACGCTCCGGGAACAAATCCTAAGGAATACATCACCCAACGTACCTACTAAATAATATATCCAAAAGATTGGCCCAACCTTTGCATAAAAGTTGGCTAGACAGTAAAGTTTTGGTTATGACGTTTTAAAAGTTAACTCAATAGTCTCATAAGCTATCGCTATCACGTCTTAAGTTATGCAAAGATCGTTTTTCCTGAATACTCGCTTCAGATGTGTTAAATTATATTTACATTTTCACAAAGTTATTGAGCCCAAAATATCTAAAAATTGTGCTCTAAAATTAATTTCATTAGATTAATCTATATTATTAGTAGGAATGGTTGCTGAGCGACAGAGTATAAAAGTACCAGTGATAGGAAGAATGAAAGAGTAATTTTAAAAATTGAATGATGAATGATGATGATGTCCTAGCCGGTTTCGGCCACGGAGACTGTTTCAACGCCGATTAAGAAAACCAAGGCCCAGTTTTCGGAAACAGTCAATTGCGCAGGAGATATTTAAGTGCATAGCTGGACGCGCTGCCAGAAAAGCACTCTCTCGTCCGAGCTGCCTCAGGCCCGATGGAATGGAGAACCAGTACGATCGGGAGGGAGCGGGATGCAGGTTTGGTCGAGTTTTCCTTCTCTGAACACCTGGTTGAATTGCGGTGTTAAAGAGATACCTTAGTCGCCTTTTACGACACCTCGGCAAGAAGAGGGGGGTGCTATTCTATTCTGCCGGCAGCCACCACGGCACATAAAAAAATTAAAAAAAAAAAATAAAAAAAAAAGAAGTTAAGAAGAAGTGAAGTTAGTTAAGTTTTTAATTTTTTTAAAAATTAGAAATATACCGAACGCTAATATCTCATGTCCAACGTGACCATCACAGCTGAACGCCGTTCTCACAGCACTAGTTAACATGACATTTTTATTAGATGCCACGCGGATTCCCTCACAACGTTTTTCTTCTCCGGTGAGCATGTGGTGACTAAATTCGTACATTATCCGGAAAAACGCAAAGGTACGTGCGGGGATTCGAACCTACGAGCATTTGCGTCGCCGCACATGGAAACCAGTCCCTTATCCAGTATGCCACTGCGGCCGCTCGTAAAACTTTTCCCTCTACACATTATAAAAATTGTTATAGCTTAAATACGGTAACAAGAGATGAACAAACGCCCTCTGTCTTATTGCTTTCGTATATCGCTCCGTCGCTGGCAGTTGCAGATGCTGTGTAGTAATTGTCTGCAGAAAATAAACTTTTCTTAAAATATTTAAACCTCGTTTTATTAAAAACCCTGTCCGAACTATGCATGTGTTATTCCGTATCGGTATTAGAATCTCTTTTGTTATTTTTACTTAAAGAACAAATAAACCAAAAAACATAATTATGTGGAAATACTTATGTGGCAACACTGGAGCGTGTGTAGCTCGTGTACAAAAAAAGGAAAGCACAGGACCATGCTAGTAGGTCGCAACGTTAAAAGGGTCATGGCCCCGGTTGATCCTAAGCACTGTTTTTTGTAAGTAATCTGAGGTTGGATTGCATGTAAGGTAGTCAAATTTTTTCAATTTTATATGATAAAAAAATGGACAGGCGGCGGGAAGTTATTTCCTTCACCCTCTTTTGTTCTTGTCAATTTGAATAGACACGGCACACAGCACTCACAGTATCAGCATTTCAAATAATCGAAAACAAAAGAGGGTACAGGAAGTACCTTTCCGTACTCGACGGAAACTCCGCGACGAGCCAGTGCGCTCGTGACCATCACCTGTGTAACCAGGTCGTAACGTCGAGCCACAATTAAAAGTAAGTTAATTCGCGCACAAGGCTCGTTAACCCTTAACATGGCAGAATGTTCTTTCTTTCAATATCAAAATAATATTTATACCGTTTAACCCTTATGTTCCAAGGATGTCTAATAGAAACTAACCGTGCGTTCAAAAACTGAGAAATTACCTAAATATTCATATAAAAATATTAAATTTGCACTAAAAACTTATGGCAATAGGTTTTGTAAATTCTGATGTATCTCCACAGATACACTATCAAGAAAAGGGTTAAAGGGTTTCTATAATCTATTATAAAAAAATAAGTCCGGTTTTCCTTCCTGACCCTATAACTCCAGAACGCATGAACTGATTTCCACGGTTTTGTATTCGTTGGAAAGGTCTCGGGCTCCGTGAGCTTTATAGCAAATAAAATTCAGGAATTTTTTCAACAGAAAAGCAGGAAAACGTGGAAAAACATTTTCACATACAGCGCCATCTCTGATACATAGCATGTACTACAAACCAATATGGTTTTGCATGGTGGCGGAGCAGATCGCACCGGTATTTTAAGTAGATGGCGCCGATGCGTTATACATTGTTTGACAGCTACTCATTGTACTCTGCTCAGTTAATTTCAAGTGACATTTATTATGCGCACGTTCTTTCAAACGCTAACTAAAAACCAAAACGAAGCCATCTGGTGGCGAAACGAAGTTCGCTGGGTTTACTAGTTTACTGTATAGACGGAGAGTATATTTCTCTTAAATTATTAATTCCATACGTACAAACATGAAGCCACGCATGCCTGAATATTATTATAGTGCCGGTACATTTAATATAGCCAAGTTGTGAAGTCATTAAGGAAATTTCATCAACTAATGGCGTCGCGTTATCATTATATATACATTATTACGGAATATTCATGAAGGATCGACCTCTGCCATCAGATCTGTTACATTTTTTATTCAAAATCAGAAGTCCTGCCCGCAAATTTAGAATAACATTTAGTCACGCTATAACCGTTTCGGGACGAGCAGAGATACATTAATGGATGTATCCACTTTGTGCTATTTCGTGCCCTAAGTAACCAGTAGCGCAGCTGATTCTCATTCTCACAGCAATTGATGTTTTACTTCACCGCTGAGCATGTGCATATTGTTGTAAAATAGATGGCGCCACATCTCTCCCTGTCATAGATCCCTTCCCCACACACTTCTAACACATTACTTATTTTGTATTTAACAACCAAAATTTATACGGCCGAACAACGTTTGCCGGGTCAGCTATATATACACAAATAATATATATAATATATAATTATTATATAATAATAATGTGACACCCTGTAAGGTAAATTCTGTTAAACAGTACCCTAGTTCCCCTACACGTGACTTCTGGGTGGTGCTAAACGAGCAGCAGCGAGGTGGTAGGGCGTCGGTGCCCGTCTAGATCGCGACCACAGTACATGGGTGTAAAGCCCGTCATAGTGACCAGTTTCGGCTTGTCGCGTTTCGGGATCAGCTTGTGTATATCCAGTAGCTCATATACCTAGAGACCTTCAGTCGTGGTATATGTGGGCCGACATGACGATGTAGACTATCAATGGATTTTCATCCTTTGATAGTCGCTTTCGTTTTTGGACTACACTGTGCTTACCATCAGGTACTCTGTAGACACTATGTCGACCCAGTGTAAAAAAAAAACACCACTTCAATACTTGTAAGTATTTTAACAACGACTGGAACCTTCTAAAGGGTACTTTAAGTCCCCCTCGCTCAGGGTATGAAATAAATAACGAAACGGGGTCAAGAACTCGTTATTTTTCATTTCAAACAATTATGAATCTTTTGTCTTTTTTAATTTAACGGTCCGAAACATTTATTCTAGTTGATGAGTTTCATTAGATCTTTCATATCTTTTTTAATTAAATTTGTATAATACTTTTTGTTAGTTTTTTATACTTTGACCTTAACACAGCTTTTCACAATGAAATATAATCTGTATATACAGTATGTATTAAAATGTAGCCGTGGTGGCTGGCGGCAGAATAGAATAGCACCCCCCTCTTCTTGCTGAGGTGTCGTAAAAGGCGACTAAGGTATCTCTTTAACACCGCAATTCAACCAGGTAATTAGAGAAGGGAAAACTCGACCAAACATGCATCCCGCTCCCTCCCGATCGTACTGGTTCTCCTTTTCATCGGGCCTGAGGGAGCTCGGACGAGAGAGTGCTTTTCTGGCTGCGCGTCCAGTTATGCACTTAAATATCTCCTGCGCAATTGACTGTTTCCGAAAACTGGACCTCGAATTTCTTAACCGGTGTTGAAACAGTCGCCGTGGCCGAAACCGGCTAGGACATCATCATCATCGTGTATTAAAATCACACCCACATAACTACCCATAAAGGCGTTACTCACTAATCAAAGGAATAAGCAATTAAAAACTAGTTTAATATAATGATAATGATATCTCGACTGATGTCAGCCTTAGCGATGCTTCCATATCACAACAAGAAGGGTCGGGCTGCGACCTCGCTGCACCGGGCGAATGTGGGCTCGCTGATGAATATACAGTCAAACCTGGATAAGTGAGAACTGGATGAGTGAGAAAACTCGTATAAGTGAGAGTAATAGTCAGGACCCGATATTTTAAGCTCCCAAAACCTTTATGAGCGAGAAACAGATACCTCTGTAAGTCGTTTTTCCCTCATGGACCTCCGTAAGTGAGACTGCTACTTATCTATACCTCTATAAGCGACAGTCAAGCTTTATTTATTTATATTATTTAAGAGGAACAACTTACAAATTTAACATCTGCTATTTTATGACTCATTCTTAAGTTTCGTGGAACTTCCTACGATTGTTTTTGTTTTGTTTTCGTAAGAATCTTGATACCTACCCTTATAAAGTACTTATATGTCGAAATCTAATGAACGTAACTGATACACATGATTATATATATATATATATGTACATAATACATTCGTAGTTGCTGTGACTTGTTATTGCTGCGGACCTCTATAAGAGAAAAACGCTACCCAGGTACCCGCATTAGCGAGAAACTCGAGTTAGTGAGAAACCTCTACAAGCGAGAATGAGATTGTGCTTCCTTGAAATCTCACTTATCCGGGTTTGACTGTATTCGGATACAATCAATTGCGCCGGATGTATTATGAGCGTGAATGCTAGCGCTTGCACAAACGCACCCTCTCGTCCAAGCCCTTTTTAATATAACGGGACAGGGGACTGACACAATTAGAGAGAGGTAGAATGCAGTGTCCGGCATTAGCGTTCATTCCATAGATGCATGAAAGCATTGCATGCCCTTACGATAAATAAGTCAGGATTAAAGTGCTTAAAGTTAAACAAAAAAAGGAACCATTTATATTCATATCCATTCTATATTCATGCGTCTATCTTTCCTATGAAAGCAATATAATATTTACTAACATAATATAATATTTAAATTAACTACGCGAATTCTGCCAACTTTGTCCAAATATCCTATGCACGTCACTGGTGTCCGGGTACTGACAACTGACCCCTATCAGTGTCCTAGGTCTTTCCCTAGTTTCCCTACACGTGACTCCTGGGTGGTGCTAAACGAGCAGCAGCGAGGTGGTAGGGCGTCGGTGCCCGTCTGGATCGCGACCACAGTGCATGGGTGTAAAGCCCGTCATAGTGACCAGTTTCGGCTTGTCGCGTTTCGGCATCAGCTTGTATATATCCAGTAGCTCATATACCTAGAGACCTTCAGCCGTGGTATATGTGGGCCGACAGGACGATGTAGACTATCAATGGATTTTCATCCTTTGATGGTCGCTTTCGTTTTTGGGCTACACTGTACTTACCATCAGGTACTCTGTAGTCACTATGTCGAGCCAGTGTAAAAAAAAACAATGCTTTGCTGCCTCACCAGCATTCTGGGGTCGGCTAAGCTGCCATTAGCACGACAGATGAAGAAAAAGTTGGCAGACATTTACACTAAGCGGGGAGTCCCCGAAACAACTTGCGCAATATCCATCGTGCAAGCCTTCTCATCCAAGTTTCGCCCACAAGACGACGTTGTTACCAGGGTGTAGCCGCTGCGTGCTGCACAGTCACTAGGAGCCGCTGGTGGGAGTTCACAGAAGCCAAGAAGTTTAACTAATTTCTGTCACCTCTAAATAGAAGCCAGCTAACAGAAATAGACAATGAGTTCCACCTTCTTTTTTTAACTCTGTTTTTTTTTTGGGACTTTGGATCAGACTGACCATGTCAGTCCCATAATCACACTATGCTATGTAAATACTGATTCAATAATTTATATGTGAGTCTACAGAGCATCTGAGCTGCGCAAGATGTTTGCTCAGCTAAGACGCACTGAAATAGACCCACATCAGACCTGTTCAAACCAAATTGTTTATACATGATTTCTCTCATAGAAACGCTCCGAAAACATTCCACCCAGAAATGTTGTATGTCTTCTGGGACTCCAAAGAGTTTGCAATTAGGTATATAATTTCCACCTTCAATATACAACTCTGGTTACAATTAGATGCAAACAGAATAAAAAAATAGAAGTAAAATACAGCAAAGGAATGCTAAATGACATGGAAATCCACTGAGCTTCTTAATAAAAATTGTTCGACGTCATTTCAATGCGGATTTTTTTATTTCGAGCCTTGGACGTACATGGGAGCGCCTGACGACAGTCATGGCTGTTAAAATTCAAGCTACTGTTATTAAATGAGGTGACGGTATGAAATAATTTTTATATTAACATTTTTTTAATCTCGAAGTGGGAGGATTCCACTTGAGAAATTAAATTTGGGAACGAACTCGATATTCTGTAGGTAGATATTACTAAAGTAATTAGTCCGAAGATAATTGAGTAGGCTGATAAATTCTATCTATCATTACACCGAACCCTATTGGGGTAGGTAGAGAGAATGGACCGACACTTCTCTCTATTCTTCCAAACTTCTTTCGCTTCCTTAACATTTATTGATTACTTCATGCACTCTCGCTGATTTCGCGTGCTTTTGACATGACCCTCCATCAGAACTCTTTTTATTTGGACTGCTAGGCAAGTCTTGGTCGGCCTCGGCTCTTGCTTCCACTCACGTTCATATTGTACAACTTTTTGTGCATTCTATCATCATATAAGAATGATAAAATTACCTAAAGAATTAAAAAATGGAAGCGATATAAAGGTTCGTGATATTTTGGAAAAAGTTGAATTTACTAAATATCTGTAAATTACTTTTACAGTAAAATAAAAAAAAATCAGCGCTGGATGGCGCGTACAGCATCATCCATCACACGCTGAGCCGAGTGCTCTTTGAGATGGGTAGCAGCACACAGGATACATGAAGTAGTGTTATGTACTATTATTTCATTGTTGTTTTTATATAAATGTGTTTGTTGTGTGTTGTTTCCTTTGCCTCAATAAACTTTTTCTTTCTTTTCTTTCTTTCTAAAATATAGGGCCAGTCATCCTCTAATACGGCTGGAATAGTGGATATGAGAGCGGCAAACATGTGAGGCAACGCGAAAGGTCGTTGGTTTGAATCCAGACACTTGCCTCTGGCTTTTTACAGATTAAGTACGAAGTTAGGCATTAGCAGCGCAACTAATCGCCGTTTTCACAGCACTAGTAGATATGACATTCTTATGTTTTCCATCACCGGTGTGAATACAGTGCCTTAATTCGTACGTAATCTGGAAAAACCCAGAAGTAAGGGCCGGGATTCGATTCTATGGCCGTGTGTGTATGTATGTGTGTGTGTGTGGGCCATCGCTGTGCCTGGAAACCGGTTAATTATTCACTAAACCACCACAGTTATATGTTAATATACCCTTTTTTATTTATCCTGATGTGGTGATATTATGTTATAGTAAAAGAAAAGATAATTTCTAAATACTGACGGACATAATATTTATATTTTTTATATATAGTTTTTTTTTGTATCCAGGGAGGAAAATCCTGCATACCATCAGGGACCATCAGGGATGCTGTGAGGGCAGCGACCCCGGTGTGTCAGACTCCTACTGACTAAAAACCCTCGGGGTGTCCCTCTGATTGCTCCACCCGGACCTGGGAAGCCAAATTCGTCCAGACGCCGAGGGAACAAAAGGCCTTTTTGAAGCTATCTCTCTATGTGGGTGAGAGTAAAAATCCACCTCTCCAAAACTTCTCTCTCAGGCAGCGCGCCGGACACCGTGCACCGCCTCCCTCTCATCCGGTTATATATAGATAATGTGTAATATCTCAACTCAATATAAATTATTGTACTCAGACATCATCCAGGGATTTGAAAGGGTCATCAAAAGGGTTATCAGAAATATATTTACACATGGGACGAATATTAATGGCTGGAATGTGTATATATTCCACTCAATAAATCTTCTCAAACAATGAAGTGTCCCGTCTGATTTACATTTATGCTAATGCGATAATCCTTTGGTTTCCGTTTGCTTCATCGCATAAATTATAGGTACATATAATACTTGTATTGATCATTATTGCAACAACAGATTATTTAATGCATTGTCTATACTCAACGAATAACATTGTTGTTGTAAACTAAAAAGTAGCTGTCACTAATTCGTTGATTTCACTGTCAATCACGCTTGACCTCAATCACACCTAGTGGAAGGTGAATATCAGTCCGAAGACGAACTGCGTCCGGCCAACAATTGCCTATTCACTCTGAAAAGCTCCTAAGCCTTGAGTTCCTTTCGGCATTTCTTCTCAAGGCAGTCACTTCCGAAATTCTAGTAAGTAACCGTTAGATTCGTTATCACTGGCTGTCTATCTAAGTCGAGGTCCGTACCCACAGGGGTGCCCTTGCATTGCCACCTAACCCATAAATCCCTGGCTGAGCAGCTTCAGTGTTCGCCTTTTCAAGCCCGTAGTAGTTGTAAAGGCCTTTCCAGGTCACCAATGCACCGCCCTATCAAAAAAAGGCGTTTACGCATGAGCCTAGACGAAATTATAAACAGGTTTCTCCATTTTCGCCACTTGTATCACGCAGACGTACAGCTATAGAACTATAAAAAGACGAATCCAGGGCTAGAGTAGCTAGCGATGTAATAAATCAATTACACGAAGCCAAGCCGTCACAATGGCGCGTAAAATTAATCAGTCATGTGTGAGCGCTGGCAGCAGCGCTAACGACCGGCCACTCAGCGGAAAACATAACGAGCTTCTGATTTCCACACAACGCTTATTCGCACAATTTTAACAATGTTTAAACACGTGTTATGTATACAGCTACATCCGTGTCGGGGTGAGCAGGGATACATTAGAGGCTTTATCCACTATGCACTTACATACATAGATGGGCAAAATGTAATCAGATTAATGAAAATGATTACGATTACATTTAACGTTTTTTACCATTAATATGACTGCATTTTGCACATCTATGCTTTAAACACTACAAAATCCCAGATTGTATACACATTTATCATTTCTTAATGTTTTAAATGGATTTAATCATGAGTACAGAGCAAGAAAATTAAAATTACGACTACATTTTGTAATCGTTTATCATTAATCAGATTACATTTTGCCCATCTTTGCTTACATATATGTCCTGACTAGTGATGAAAATGCCCGGGAATTTTCCCAAAGTGCCCAAAAACTTCCTTGGGAATATTCCCGAGAATTTACGAAATGTTCTCGGAAGTTTTGGGCACTTTGGGAAAATTCCCGGGCATTTTCATCACTAGTCCTGACCAAAGTGCGAATACCCCGCGTTGCACGGCGTCAAATACATTCAGCTGGCAGGCAGCAGGGCCGACTCAGAGATGAGACTGGTACTCCACGTGCAACGCTGAACGTCCTGGGTTCGAGTTTTTTTTTGTTTATTACTTATAGGCGAACGCTTGACCTCAATCACACCTGGTAGAAGGTGAAGATGAGTCCGATGATGAAACGCGTCCGCCCAACAAATGCATATTCAATCTTCTTTTGAAGACTCCCAGGTCATAAGATCGCGGAAATATGGCCGCCGGAAGCATATTCCACTCCCTAGCTGTTCGCACGATGAATGTAGAAGCGATACTTCTCGTGCAGATATAAGAAACATCCACCACATACGGATGGTATCCGTATATAATATATTGTGGTTTTGTGATGGAGCCTCTATGGCAACGAACTTTTTATGATAAATGGGTTAGGTTATCGCGAGTCATGGTTGTCTATATGTATATAAGTATTTATATCTTTGTTTAGTATCCATAATACAATCGCGAGATTGGTTTTCCATTTTGTCAATGAATTTATTATCACGCTATATTCATTTCAGGGTGAGCAGAGATATTTTAGTGGTTCTATCCACTTTGCGCTTATATGTCGTAACCAACGTGACCAGTGGCGCAGTTGATCGCCGTTCTCACAGCACTAGTGTACTGGACATTTCTATTACACGCCATGAGGGTTCATCATGATGTTTTCCGTCCACTGGTGAATGTAAATCCGAGACGTGGTGCGTAAATCCGTAATTCACCTGGAAAAACCTAGTTAACGTGCTAGGTTATAGATTGTTAATAATTGTAGAGCAAAATCTTAAATTTTTAATTAAACGTTGACTAATTAACACGTTCAGTGCTCATCATTCGGATCCAAGGGGGACGGGAGCACAGAAGCAATGCCTTCCACTCGGAGCCGAGCGTGTGCTCGTTCATTTTGTAGCACGCAAAAACGCTCACGCGGAACCCAGGCTTACTGTGTGCCGACAACCCGAATCCTAAAATGCTTACTTTTATTAAAATAATAATAATACATATTCATACATATTTTGAAACATTCATTTGTACTTAATCAAAATTCCCCCTAAAAATTTTTAGGACCGGTGGCCGTGGGTGAGTTCGAATAAAGACACGGATTTTGGCGTTTTAGTGTTTACTGCACTTTTTCACACACAGAACTGCGATGCACACCCACGTACTCTAGCTTTGAATCCCGGTAGTCGACTGCTTTAGCAAAAGCATCCCTTGCGCGCGCGCACCTCTTACCCCGTGCGTCCCCTAACACCCTAACGACTCTTAAGGCGTTTAACACAAGCACATAACGGGCGGCATCTACATGCTATAGGTTCTCGGCTAACGTTTTTTAATTCGGTAAATGTGTTAATAGCTGATAGCAAGTCTAATTAAATTATTTAAGTGAAGCAAAATTGATCCAGGGGTTTTAAATTAAGTCATCCATTTGTAAAATTTAGAATTGTTCGATTATATAAAACTAAAATTAATTTTTAAGATAAACACTGCTGATAATAACACGCAATTTTCTTAAAATATATATTTTATGTTAAGCCCTTGTATAAAAAAAAAAATATTATTATACGTCCCTCTGCAGGGCAACAGCCTCTCTTCCCATTTCCACTATATTTGTGGAATCCATGAGAAGAGGTTTGGACATGTCACCCAGCACACAATGTCCAATGCGGGCGGCGGGTGTGCACTGTGTGCAGAGAAGGTGCATGCAGCAGCAACCTGGGTGCAATTGGTCATGATATTTACCTTAATCGGTTCTTACGACAACCCAGTATGATGAAGGGGGAGGCGCTATATTATTCTGGCAGTAAGATTACTGTTAAAATAAATAAATAAATAAAACCTTATATAATAATTTGATTAAACTATGCTTTTTGTACTTTACAGGCACATGCTTGACCTCAATCATACCTGGTGGAAAGTGAAGATGACTCGGATGATGGACCGCTTCCGCTCGAAAAATGCCTATTCACTCTCTTAAAAGCTCCAAAGTCATAAGAACGTGGAAATATGGTCGCTGGAAGCATATTCCACTCCTTAGCTGTTCGCATGATGAATGTAGAAGTGAATCTCTTCGTGCGGACATAAGGAACGTCCAGCACATACCGGTTTACATTGGTAAAACGTATGATAAATAAAGTTACTTATAATAACATAATGATTGTATGAATAAAACTGATATCATTTAGTACAAAAATTTTTATTCTATGCGTAAGTGCCCTGAGAACGGCGATCAGCAGCGCTGCTGGTCACTGTGACCACATCATATAAGCGCAAAGTTGATACAGCCATTAATTTATCTCTGATCAACCCGTAAGGGATTAAGCGTGATGATATGGTTATTGAAAAATTTAATATTTATACAAATTTAAAAAAATATGTTTTAGAACAAAATTTCGTAATTAGGTACGTTTCTCCTGACCTACATAATTCTATTGTAAATTAACTTATTCCGCTTAAACATGATTTATTATATGACATTTTATTACCATTCTTATTTTTAAATCAATAATAAATACCATGTTTTATTTATTCATGTAGATTTTTAATTTTCATTCTTCTTATAATTTTCTTTCTCTTTCTGATGTAGTGAACTTCTGTTTTTGTGTTATGTAAATTATTATTTTTATTTATAATGTTACATGTATAAAATTAAAGAGTTGCAAAAATCAATGAATAAATAAAAAAGTTACTCAACACTTACCTTTACATCCCGAATCTCCAGCTATACTTAAAAAAACACTACAATAATTAATAATGAAAGTTTAAGCACTAAATTTGATACCAATATAACACAATACAGAGCACTAAATTTAAAAACTATAGCAAAAATGAAACGCGATGAAACCCAGACTTGTCGTATTTTCCGAACGGAGGGGAGCACACGTCCGCTTTCCACGAAAAGTGCAGGAGAACTGTCCGAGATTAGAAAATACCTCTACGCCTATCCCGAGCATTTTCCTGAAGGCTCTCGCACACAGGTGCGGTGTCATATCGACTCCTCAATTCAACAACATTGTATTTTATTTTACAATGGCATAGAACTATATCATCATAGTTTTGTTTGCAAAAAAAAGCTATCGTCTGATCCAGGAACCATATTTCAATGACCAATTAAACAATTTTTACGTAAAAAAGGCATTGTAAGTTAAAAAAGTTGAAGTTTGGGACCCAAAAACATTATATCTTGACTTATGTATCACTATTCACCATAAAAAATAACTTTTTCGGCGTTAATAAACATATGTAACGCGGGGGGGTATACTTAGATCGTTCGCGCATTACGGTATATACCTCTTTCCCCTCACCTCTCGGTGGCCCGCGCCACAGATCGCCGCGCAAGCATCGTAGCCCGTCCGCCGTTCGTGTTGCGCGCGTCCTTTCCTTTGTTTGTTTTGATATATTTTATTACGTGTACGCTCGGACTGTGTTTGCAAATAAACAATCGAAACAGAAGAACCCGTTTCAATTAATCTCCGTTAGAGTGGCGCTCCAACTAGTGGCCTGTTTCGATTTTAAATTTTGAAAATAATATAAACTACAACGGTCGAGCGAGTGACGTATTGAGAAACGTTTTAACATTATGCCGCCGAAACGACAAGTTGAAAAAACTGATAAATCAAGGTCAGATGATTCGGATACGGATACAGACCAAGGGAAAACGGCATCATCACCGAGTATAGTAATGTCAGAAGAGATGCTACAGACTCTCATCTCCAACATTACCAGAAGTCAAGTAGAAGCGAACCGAGTCCTTGTCGAGAGCATATTGACAAAGAATAGAGAGCAATCGTGTACTCCAGGAGCCAGTGATCATCACGGAAACTTTGCCAAGTGCACAGCGCGATTCGACGGGTCCAGTAAAACTGCAGAAGTGACTGAAGCGTTCATCGATACCATCGAGGTTTTCCGCGACTGCACAGGAGTCAGCGAGGAGAACGCACTACGGGGCCTGCCGTTGCTGTTGGTTGGCGAAGCTGCAGTCTGGTGGCAGGGTGTCAAAGCGTCCGTCACGTCATGGCCTGATGCTCTGCAACGGCTCAGAGGAATGTTTGGTGTTACACGGCTCGCGTATAAAATATTTCGTGACATTTTCGCGACCGGTCAAAATAGTGAACGCGCCGATGTATATATAAATAGATTACGCGCTTTATTGTCTAAGTTACCGTATGATGTGCCAGAAATGATGAAGTTAGATATTGTATACGGCCTTTTAGATTATAAGATAAGAAAACGCGTACCTCGCGACGCGGCGGACTGCCTCGATCAGCTGATTGTGAAGGTCAGGTTAGTGGAGGAATCATTAGCAGAGGTGAGTCCTATCCTTTATAATAATAACACTGATAACTCTACTAACCCTCTCGCCGCCGTGCGCGATCATCTAGGGACGCGCGTTACAGATAACTCTTCCGCTGCTACAGGGTGTCCGGCAAAGTTAAATAATCCTACTCTTGTATCTCTTACCGACTCACGTAAGTCGAACGCGCAACGTGATATAGAACCGAAGCGTTTTCGACCTAAGTGCGCGTATTGTAAGAAATTCGGTCATACAATAGCCGAATGTCGTATTAAGGAGAAGCGACATTCGAGTAGGGTAGATGACAGCGATAGTGTTAAGTCGAGTAGTAATGCTCAGATACGCTGTTACGGGTGTGGTCCGCTGGGAGTAATACGTGCGCAATGTGAAAATTGCAAGAGCACACCATCTACTAATACATCGGATTTTTGCAGTACTTTTACAGCCGATGATAACGATTCACGCCCCCTGGTGGAAATTGAAGTGGTGAATCGCAAAGGTGTTGCTATTTTAGATACTGGGGCTACTCATTCCATAGCAGGCCCTATGCTTTATAGTTTATTGTTGGACGCTGGCGTACAGTTTCATGAGACGCCACGAACCATAACCCTCGCTGATGGTTCACAGCGAGTTGGCAACGCACTTGAATGTGTCATTGACGTCAAGTTAGGAAGCCACGTCATACCTACCACGTTTTTAGTGTTACCAGGTGCGCAGACTCGGACACTCTTAGGTAGAGATTTTATAATAAAAGCTGGTATCCTTATCGACTTACCTCAGAGCAGCTGGTGTTTTAACGATGAGCCTTATCATTGGCATCCGTTCATCACCGACTTTGAATTACCTGCCTGCAGCGATATGAAGCTGATGACGGTAGACGCGTTAAGTTTTACGCTCCGAGACAGTGAGGGTACAAACCTGTCAGCAGTACAGAGAGAACAGACGAACAACTTACTAAAATCGAATTAAGCAGTTACTCATTACAGCACCGATATTACGCCAGGCTGATGACTCGAAACCATTCATTCTGAGGACCGACAGTAGCGGATACGGTCTCGGAGCAGTTTTGATGCAGGGGGAGGGCCCCGATGAACGGCCGGTGGAGTATGCGAGCCGATTGCTTAATAACGCTGAAAGAATACCATGACGCACCGACGGCTGGACATTTTGGAGTAGACCGCACTTTAGAACGTATAAAGTCCAAGTACTACTGGCCTGGAATGAGACAGACAGTAATCTCTTACTTGAAGAAGTGCGTGGATTGTCAAAGGTATAAAGCTGATAATAGAAAGCCGGCTGGATTATTACAGACACCAGCAACCAACCGCCGTTTTGAAGTCGTCGCAGTGGACCATTTTGGTCCCTTACCAGAGACCTTAGGGAAGGTTCACGTTTCCCAGCTGACCCCATTCGCAGGCGATATGCAGCCTCCTGTACGGGAGAGACGTAAACGAGGTAGACAAAAACGTATCCGGGACTAACACAGACGCGGGGGCGCTTCGTCTGTGTCAGAGGGGGAGCCTGTAACGCGGGGGGGTATACTTAGATCGTTCGCGCATTACGGTATATACCTCTTTCCCCTCACCTCTCGGTGGCCCGCGCCACAGATCGCCGCGCAAGCATCGTAGCCCGTCCGCCGTTCGTGTTGCGCGCGTCCTTTCCTTTGTTTGTTTTGATATATTTTATTACGTGTACGCTCGGACTGTGTTTGCAAATAAACAATCGAAAACAGAAGAACCCCGTTTCAATTAATCTCCGTTAGACATAGTAATAGAAAGTACCATTTTATTGTCGCAAAACTACATCCAAAACTGACCATCATTTCATCGTATCCTAACTCGCAATTATGTTGACTTGATGAAAAAGTTTGTAGAGCATATTATTTTCGATGCATGATTATTCATATCAAATCTTTGTAATTTAAATTAATTTTTTTTTTGTCATGAATATCTCATCAAAACCATCTCTACAATCTATGATAACCTTACAATGTATTTGTATTAAAATAATCAAACATTTTAACATTGTAACTTGTTCAAAAACTGGTTTTTGTTTAGTGCATGAAAAACTATGACTGCATTGATATAAAAACTTACATAAAATTGTTTATATCTAAGGTATTCTAATATTGATTCTATTATTTTTTAAAGCAGTGAGAGCAAGTTAAAATAAAAAAAAAAAACTTGTAAAATGGCTTCCCTGTAAACCTACCGAAAATGAGTTGAATTCAAGTGTTGATATACCGTTATGCAAACTGATTATCATTTTGCACAATAATATGAACACAAAAATTATATTTTATCAAATGTAAAGCTTTTTTACAGCTGAGTATTATGACGGACGAAGCCGAGACATGAACCCTAACGGGCTAGTCCATCAGTTTAAGGTCGCTCAGCGTGCAATAGAACGGGCTACGTTGGGCATCTCTTATCAGGACAAAGTCCGAAATGAGGTTATCAAACAATGGACCAAAGTTATCGACTTAACTCTCCGTATTAGCAAGCTGACACGGCAGTGGGCAGGCCACAGGTATATGCCGAAGAACCGACGGCCGTTGGAGCAGGCGGGTTCTTGAGTGGATACCCCTGACCGGCGGAAGTAGCGTGGGGCGCACTGCGGGAGGTGGCCGATAAGAATGGCGCTGGTTAGGAGAGGCCTATGTCCAGCGATGGAGTACGATGGCCTGATGACGATGATGATGACGATGTAAAGCAGTTTTTAAACATAGATGAAAAAATAATACGCGACGTTGAAATTTAAGCACATATTTCAGGTATTTATCACAAATTGTGATGTGACGCGAGCCGCGGGACTACTACCACGCGAACGAAGTCGCGGGTATGGCTAGTATTAAATTAGATTATTTTCGAGATAGCATTTCTTATTTCACTGTAAAGGCCCAATCAAGTTAGATGAAAGTTCAAGGCATAAATTAAGTCATCGTCGACCTAACTTAGTTATTGGAAACTTGTAAATTAAATACTATTACCATTTATCAAATTATGTTTAAGTTTTTCGTTCAATTTTAGGGCTCTTTTTACGCTGGCTTGACAATGTGAGTACAGTACACCTGATGATAAGTATAGTCTAGTCCCAAAACAACAGCGACTATCAAAGGACGAACATTCATTAACATTCGCCGTTTTCATGTCGACATACATATATGTACCACGAATGGCTTCTAAATATATTTGACACAGCACTAGTACACATAAAATTTGTTATAAATGTCGTGCGTGTTTCCTCACGTTTTCCTTCGGCAGTGAGCATGTAGTGACACCTTAATACCGGCTTAAAGAAAAGATCTAAACCATCCATTAAAGCAACGCGTTATAATTAAAACGGTAATGAATTCGGGCAGTATGTAATATCTCCGCTTTCATATCCAATTTCAGGTAAAAACGACGTATAAAGCGTACTTGCTATACTGTGGTTATTATATTTCGTCGCTAGCTATGAGCTCAGGTGCAAAATTCGGATTTTCGGCTTCAGAAGCTGGACCTCGAATTTTTGTGACATATATTTTATATAATGGGTATAAATATCAAGTTTGTTCTTTAATGGACTTTTGATTAAATATATTTATTTGTTATAGAGCCAATGCCAATTACATGAGCTGTCTAAAAGATAGTGCGGTTTTCTAAATGGGACGAGACTAGGTGCGTGGATTAGGTATTTTTGTAAGTATTGGAATACGTATTTATTAATAGGTCTATCTCTTTTCTGCATACGAGATGACGCTTCATATAAAAGGAATCTGAAATTAATAAAATATTAGGGTGCATTTGATATTTATATATTAGATTGTCTATGTTTTTCTACATGTGACATATTGCCAGATGCAAAAAAGAACACCTAGTATTTAGAATATAATATTTTTATAGTAATTTAAGCAACTAAATACTAATAATGGTCATCTTTATTTGACTGTTACATATATTAAATCGCATTTCAGAAGACAGACAAAAGAAATGGCGCATTTTTTTTTTATCATCGAACCGTTTTCCTCGCTCTGTCACTACCAATCATTTGTAAAATTAGCATTGGCAGCGAGACTTCCGCTCCCAATATCCTAACTAAATAAAAACCCATCCAACTAAAACACCAAACCGAACCGAATATATTCTACCTAACCAACGATAAATGCATATAATCGGTAACAGATCCGTAAATTGGTATTTTAAATTGTTGATATTAAATGGATTAGGTACGAGTTTTACCTAATCCGACCCAACTTCAGTAGTGGCTACAGTGTAAAGACCAGGTGTTTATAGGTATACCTAGAGACCCCCAGTCGTGGTATGTGAATGTCAGCATGACGATAGCGTGTTCTTGTCGCACAACATCCTTATTGTATGTCGTGACTATTCAAATTATCAAGAACAAAAGAGGGCAGAGGTAGTAAGTACCTTCCCGCCCTGTCTACAACTCCGTGGCACGTCAATCTGCTCGCGACCATGACCTGTGGAAACAGGTCAAAACATTGAGCCATAATTAAAAGTAAGTTAATTCGCGCTCGGCCCTTTAAAATATTTATAATAATGTTTGTAACTTACATATTACAGGTTTTTCTTAAAAACTGTTTGTAACTTAGATGGCGCCACAAGCAATATTCAATTAAATTTTACTTATGTTTTTTTATTGACAGAAGAATAAGTTGGAGGTCGTGAGAGGCCTTCACAACTACACCGGGCAGAGAGGGCGCGCACTTAGGGTGCTCAACCAGAGATTTATGGGTTGAGGTGTAACGCAATGGCACCTCTGTGGGTACGGACCTCGACTTGGGCGGCCAGCCAGAAAAACGAACCTAACGGTGATCTACTAGCGTTTTGGCAGCAACAACCTTGAGAAGAAACTCAGGGCTACGTTAAGTGGGACCGTTGGAGGGTAAATGCACCAGTAGACGACAGTTTATTGAACTATTATTTTTCGGCATTGCTGCCCGACGCCTGTGTCGTGGAACTTATGTTATTATGTAAACTTATACAAATATCGATGCTCGTCAATGATGCGACGCACCAACAAACATGACTGCTAGATAGTGATGACGATGAGAATATATTTTCGAGATTTTGTCGCTTAAAATGTTTTTCGGGATCACGCTTAATCTCAGATCGAACGTCATTACGCGTCTATGTCATATTTCAAAACGGCTCGAAACTTCTCATATAGTAGAGTGGTGTTAATTTTTCATTATAATTGTATGTGGAGAATGAATGATGATATTCTGTAATCCATCTTTCTTATTTAATTAAAGTATTTTTAATACTATTTTCTACGCACGGTTTTCTGCGTTTATTACACACTAAAATAATTTCATCCTTTCTCTCGTAGATATAATTATGGACACATTTCAATAATAAAAAATTTACAACCATGGATAATTTATATCTAGCTTAGATGTATTTACCACACCCGCCTTCAGCGTGCAATATCAATGGACAATTAGCCAATAAAATTGTATGTCGACATAAACACATCCTGAGGTTTACAATTTACGATGCATAGCCTTTCAGTTTAATGAAGCCTAAATTCGGGGCACACTACACCTCTGCTACGCCCGTGACTTTTAATTTATTTGTACGGCAGCCAGTGGCTGATACATGAATAACGAACTCAAACGATACCTACATTAAGAGTGTGATGGCGTTAGTCCATACATCGAATGAAGTGCTCCTGAAAAACAAAAAAAATAGAGGTCATTAATTAATTTTTATAGTCTAGGTTTTGGTAATATTGTACTTAAATTATAACAATTTGTATTTATATATTGTGTGTATATATATAATAATTTGTGTTTTATTTCCACAAGCCTACCGCTAGATGGCATTAATCGGTACTCTGCGAAACACCACTCGCCACGGCACTGCTTAGCAAGGAGTATTAGATTTGCTAAGGAAGCCAAATTTATTTTGGAAATGCTGCTTCTGGGTGCCTTTTATCTCAATTGATGGTGCGTAATATTTTGAGAGACCAATGTGATTTATGTTTTATTTGGTGATTAGCGGTGTAAATTAACATTATTTTAACATGGAATCGGCATCACGACCAACAGACTTTTTCAATTTCTATTCGGGCACTTGGTAGTGCACAGGATTCGTTGCACCATTACCTATTCCCGGATCCCGGCAGAGAGAATTAACGGGATCAAAAGCAAGCGGAATAACTACATATATATATATATGTTCCGTAATGCTGGAGTGCATTTTTAGGACCTTAATAATATAGTCCTTTAAAATCGGAAACTTAACAGTGTATCCCTTACCGGCGTGCACAATGTATCCAGGGCGTCGAGAAGTACTGGGCAGAACCGTTCCAGAGATGCGAACAGTGTTTCATGTAAGGCCTGACCTGGGCCTTATACTATAGATTTACATGGAAAGTACTCTGTACGTAGCATGCGTGGGAGAAGAGAAGACAGCCGGCTATATGCTTGTTGATTCCAGTGAACTGGCAGTATCTGGCACAATAATGTCTCTTCAAGCTGAGACAGGGTCCTTATTGGCGGCGGCCTAGACTTTTTTTATGTATTGTTTGGTTGTTTTTTTATGTTTTTTGTATTTTATGTGTGTTTTATTGTACAATGTAGTTACTTTTATCTGGCTGCTGTTAATAAAACGTTTTCTTTCTTTCTTTCTTCCGGAAGCAACCAACAACATCAGCCAGCTAGCGGATTTCCTGGAGGAACTAGACTGGGATGATCAAATTTACCTCAACACTGTCCCACGCAGAATAGGCGTACTTAGACATCGAGCTGCGGTGGAAGAGCCTCTTTGAACTTGATACCTAAAATTCGAATGCAATCGAATCGATTGATTCGAGTGATGTATGTTGTGTTTGTTTGTTTTGATTTGTGATTGTTTGGGAGTCGAAGCTACTCGCGTCCGTAGGCTTTACCCTAGTTTCCCTACACGTGACTCATGGGTGGTGCTAAACGAGCGGCAGCGAGGTGGTAGGGCGTCGGTGCCCATCTGGATCGCGACCACAGTACATGAGTGTAAAGCCCGTCATAGTGACCAGTTTCGGCTTGTCGCGTTGCGGGATCACCTTGTGTATGTCCAGTAGCTCATATACCTAGAGACCTTCAGTCGTGGTATATGCGGGCCGACATGGCGATGTAGACTATCATTGGATTTTCATCCTTTGATGGTCGCTTTCGTTTTTGGACTACACTGTACTTACCATCAGGTACTCTGTAGTCACTATGTCGTGCCAGTGTAAAAAAAAATATATATTTGCCCGACAGAGTGTTTACAATGAAACTGATCCAAGACAGGAATAGCAGCCAAGAGAGGAAAATCCGTTTACAATCGCCATCGCCCATATCGGCCCACATATACTACGAAAGAAGTTCTCTAGATATAAAAACAACTGGATATACACAGACTGATCCTGAAACGCGACAGGCCGAAGCGAGTCCTTATGACGGTTATGTTACAAACACCTTAAAAAACCTACTGTGGCTTGACGTAGCGTGAGTGAATAAGACCTAGACGACATTGTTCATTAAAAGTTTGCCTCACGCAACTTTCCGCCGTGTCTAATGGTTCGTCTGGCAATAACATACATTTGTTTAATCCCTGGCAGAATGCTACTCAATCTTTCTCAAATCTCTCTACATATCATAGTATAAATAGTATTTTGTATCAAACAACAGATTGTAAACCTTTTTTTTATGATTTACAGGCGCACTTTTGATTTCAACCACATCTTCAAAGGATTGATGATTTAATTGGTCAATTATAAAAACAAAATAACGTGTCCGTGCAAGAATATAAGTATAATTTAACACTAAATAGCATTTATAAAAGTTTAACTAGATTTAATTTGTTTAACCTTAAACTTGAGGGAGTCTGAGGGAGTACGGCGTGCTGCCTGACAGAGAAGTTCGGAGAGGTGGGCTCTTTGCACCCACCTCTCTCAGATGAGGAGCATAAATACAATATTCTTTATCTTTATTATACTTAGGATTCCTATTAGGATTCCCAAGCCCGGGTAGAGTGATTTGAGGAACACCCCGTGGATTTTTGTCAGTAGTAGTATGACACAACGGCGTCGCTTCTCTCACAGTGGTCCTGATGACCCTATGTAGGATTTTCACCCGGATTACAAAACAAAAAAAAAATTGCTTGTGCAAGCCGTCCTTAAATTGCTACACATAAATACTGTTTTATACAAGCTGAAACTAGAATTCATTTAAAACATTTTAAACTTGCGTTTTGTACTCATTACATTTACTCGTGATCAGGAACTATCTAACCAGGGCGAAACGTTGAGCGATAATTAAAAGTAAGTTTATTCGAGAATAAGACCCGTTAAAGCATTTATAAATTTAATTTGTTAACAAGCCGCTCTAAGTCGAATTACGTCTTTAAAACTCAACCCAAATTTAATCAAATTTATCCTGAATCAAAAGGATGTTAGATACGTATAGATAAGTCGGGTTAAAGGAGGAATAAAACGAAAGGAAATAAGATTTATCACCGAACAATCAATAGTAAATATTCAGTTGTAATTCTTAGAAGAAAAAAGTTGGCACTATGCCTACTCTCCTTTGCCATCCTCAGTTTACCATCGGGAATATCATGGACAACACCATGGTGCCATATTCGTCCCTTTTTTTCTACTTTGGTGTGAGTGTCTCAAAACGACCTAATTTTAAGTGACCTTATATGGGCGTATTATGTGTTTTAATCAGTTTTATTTTGTAATTGTCTTATTATATTTGTCGGTAAAATATCACGTGAATTTAAATATAAACAAAAATTTCATTATTTTTAATTTACTAATAATTTGGCAGCCATTTTATATTTTATTTAGACACGTCGTTACAAGATAATTACACTCTATAACTTTATAACCTAAAATAAAAAAAAAGTAAAAATAATTAAATAAATAAAATTAGACAATTTAAAGATTACAAAGCTTAAAATTATTTAATCTTTATTTAAATATTAAAATTATTATTATTTAACCTTAACTAAAAAAACAATTTAAACATCCAACAATAGACCATAGAGTAAAATTTTTGTTTATCACGTTTACCAAAAGGCAAGTAAAAGAAAGAGACATTCAGCCCTGTCTTATGTATATTATATCTATTTATATATTTCAAAGACCAAAACCATGTCTATTTTACCAAATCAAATCCAATATCCACCGCATCTGCCCATGAAAAACAAGTTGGATGTGTTAAAGTTCAAAAGGCTATAGAGTATAATATGTTGACATATCACAAAGTATAATTAAGCTTTTTGATTTCTATTTTTGGCACGTTATTTAAACTATTTATTTTTCTATAACACGAAGACGCATGCGTAGACCCTAATTTTTTCAACCGGTGATGTCATTCATACGTGAGCAACTTTGTCTACAAGGGCAGATGTTTACACTACAAAATAAAGTAGGTCGCGGTGCTGTTCAATCGACGTGTCAAGTGGGGGCTTTTGTATTTTGTCGTCTATTACACGTCTGGCAACATCTTGAAACTTTTCTTGAAATACACTTATCAAAAAACCTCGTTTTACACGCAGATTTGCTTATACGTGTTCTTCTATATTTCTGTTAACTGGGTAAAACCTACATGGTAACACTGGAAGCGTACGTAGCTCGTTAACAATAGAACAAAGGAAAGCAAAGAATCATGTTAGTAGTTCATGACGTCAGAAGGGTCATGACGCCCCCCCCTCGGAGCTCAAGGACAGTTTATCAATGAAATCGTTTGATTAGTCTTTAAACTGATTTTTATAAGTAAGCCGAGCATAGATCGCATGGAAAATAGTTCAATTTTCTATGACAATAACGTTTTAATGCTCGCAAAGAATATAATTTTCTCATGTATTTTGGTAATGTTATTTTTGCAAACCTCTTTCTCGTGGATTCCGCATACTTTTGATATTAATCTCCATTAAAAATATATTCAGTATGTGCAGGTAAATTGTATGTACCAACTATAAATACATAAATAATATTTTTTACAGTTATACCTACTTTTCATGCTGGTGTTCTTCATAATCCTCGGCGTGGTATGTCTGCTGGTCCTTCTCTGGTACCACAGGAGATCCAACTTGGAGCCGTTTTCCACCTCAGACCCTAAGGAAACCACCTCCATTACAAGACCAAACCTGCACGACTTCTGAATCTCAGCAATCATTGTTATATAAAATATACAATAAAATTATTTAAACAGTTATTTAAAAGCGTTTAATTTAACCTCTAGTGGCTGTGGTGGTAGTATAGTGGTTTTGGGAGTCGAAGCTGCTCGCGTCCGTAGGCTTTACCCTAGTTTCCCTACACGTGACTCCTGGGTGGTGCTAAACGAGCAGCAGCGAGGTGGTAGGGCGCCGGTGCCCGTCTGGACCGCGACCACAGTGCATGGGTGTAAAGCCCGTCATAGTGACCAGTTTCGGCTTGTCGCGTTTCGGGATCAGCTTGTGTATATCCAGTCGCTCATATACCTGGAGACCTTCAGTCGTGGTATATGTGGGCCGACATGACAACGGAGACTATCAATGGATTTTCATCCTTTGATAGTCGCTTTCATTTTTGGACTACACTGTACTTACCATCAGGTACTCTGTAGTCACTATGTCGTACCAGTGTAAAAAAAACGCGCGCCTACGTGCTAATGCTGCGAGAACGGTGTTCAGCCAGACACGATATATAAGGGTACAGTGGATACAACCACGAATATTTCTCTGCTCACCCCGAAAGGGATGAAGCGTGACTATACCTGTCAAGTCAAGCCACGTCGCGTGTACTGCTTTATGGTCATTTATATGCAAAGGCATTCGGCGCAGGCTGCCGAGCCGAGGCTTTCATAACCCAACGCGTGTTAGTGGACATTGTAAACATTGTGAAACTACTAGACGCCGTGCCGGATACCATCCGTATGTGGTGGACGTTCCTTATATCCGCACGAAGAGATTCGCTTCTACATTCATCATGCGTACAGCTATGGGGCGGAATATGCGTCCAGTGAACACATTGCCACGATCTTAAGACTTGGGAGCCTTTAAGAGAAGAGTGAATAGGCATTTGTTGGGCGGACGCGTTCCACCATCGGACTATCTTTACCTTCCACCAGGTGTGATTGAGGTATAGCGTCCGCCTGTAAGTCATAAAAAAGATTTTTTTTATTACAAACAGGCTTACACTTGACCTCAATCATACCTGATGGAATGCTATGATTCACCCGTTGTTTGAAAATTCCCGTATTACACAAAGCTAGAAAAACAGATGCTGGCATCAAACTCTTTTCCTTTACGATACAAAATATAAATTAAGAGAAGAATTGATTATGAAGGGTTGTTAATAGAAAAAGTTATGATAGATTAAGTAGAAGAAAGTAGATAAACTTACCTATTTCGTTGAGATGTGGGAATTTAGTTTACTAAGAAATATAACACAACTAAGGAGAGACAACGCTCGAAATTCGTGTGTTCAATGGAAATCGGTAGTATTATCGTATTTGAAACAGGCCGCAGCGAGTCACTATGATGGTATTACGCTTGTGCTCTGTGAACACGACCGAGTTGGGGCAATCACCCTACCACCTAAAAAATAGTATTATATGATATTATTGATAATTAGCTATTTGAATAGAAATAAAAAATGCGAGTTATGGAAAATCAACCCCAAAGTGAGTAAATTAATGGATGAAAATTTGTTTGAAAATCTGCCAATTTTGATGTAAATACAGTGGAACCCCGGTAATCCGGCCCCGGTGTAATCCGGCGCCCCTTGTAATGCGGCATGCCTACCACTGTTAATTATACATAAACATTGCACATACATATTATAGCGGTATACATAATTACATAGCATGATCCGTAATACAAATAGATTGTTCACGTACTATGTCGGGTTGCAAGGTCATTTTATTCTAACAATTCCGAACTATAGAGGGCTTTAAGCAGTACCCTATAATTCGGTAATTTTGATGGTCCGAAATCGTCCTGCAAATGCTTAATCAGATAACTGAAGGTCCACTGTAGTTTGAAACTTGTCATTTACCCTTTTGTTTTTTTTTTATTCTGTTTATTTTAAGGGGAATTTTTGTGGGTACGTAAGTTATCTTTTGGGATCTCAATATAAATTGAGTGTTTCAACGTTTTTCGAAAATCGGAATTTCTACCGAACAACGCCGGAACACTAGAACTAGTTTTAACCTAAATCTGTGAAGGTAATCTAGCGTAAAATCGTTTTACACAACCTCAGAGGGATACTAAAAGTAATTTGGATCGACGTAAATTATTCTCTCTGTTAGACTAGTCTTACTATCTCCTTTTTTTTTTAATTCTGACTGGCATAGTGACTACAACTGATGGAAAGTAGAGTGTAGTCCTAGAACGGCAGCGACTGTCACAGGAATTCTATTAACAGTCTCCACCGTCATGTCGGCCCGCATATCCAAGACCGAAGGTCTTTACATATATGCGCTACTGGACGTGATACAAGCTGATCTAGAAACGTGACAGGCCGAAGGGAGTCACTATGATGATCATTTTCTGGCATAATTTATATCCAAGGATGTCCAGTGTAGGCGACTATGGAGTGTTATCAAAGCGTGTCAAGCTCGCGACTGTGCGGTCTAAATCGGACGTCTTTACGTATAAATGAATGCAGAAGGGTACATCGCGACCTGGCACCCGCGGCTGGGTTACCATTGCCGAGCTGCGAGTTCCAAAATTTGACACCCGCCCCTGGAACCATCTTTAAGCATCCCATCCCATAAATTTAACCAGCACCCTGACAACATTCTATAAAACCGTTGAGACTGCGAATCGTGATCAAAATTTAAAGTATAGCGTTACCTTTTGTTTGTAAGTTCTTATAATTAAATCAAATTTCCCTCGACTGCCCTCGTCTCACCATGTTAATCAAGTTTAACAATAATTTCCAATTACGTTTGAGACTGACGAGGTAAGGATGCCGGTGTTTCGTTTCTTAATACAAATTAATTATTAAAACAAATTCGTAACTTGCTTGAGTATTAATAAAATAAGTATGTAGTAAACAGTATTATAAAGTAGCAGTGCAGTACTACGCCAGTAAATGGCGTGAGCAGTCAAGTAAATCGCGCGATCGTTGTGTACACTTACGCTGAAATGTATAGGCGCTATTTCGACTTTGCTGAGAAAAATTCTCAAAATATAAATATTTTTATGACAAAAATTTAATATATAAAAGGAACTTGAGTATAGCCTAAGTATTCTCAAAGCTAAGTCCGTGTTAACAAATCGGTCACTTACCAAATCCTTTGAGATTCATTGAGTAATATAAATTGTAATGTTTTAGTAAAGCCTAAGCAAACTTAAAGAATTGTATATAAATCTCAATCGGGGTGTACTTTTGATAGATTATTTTTAAGATTAATCTTAGAGTCTCAACACACAGGGATAAGTGTTCTAGGATCTGTTGTTTTTTTGGAAAAGAGACGAGTTACGACAAGTTCAGAGTTTCTTTCGTAGCGTCTTCCAGCCTGTATCTCGTATTCCTTATTATCATAGCTGGAGAGATTGGTTTTGTAATTAGTGTCTAGTTAATCCCAGTATAGTTTGTTCCTATCATTTGTCTTTGTTTCTGGCGTCCCACTCCAACGATCCACCTGTTACAAGTGTAATTATTATATTCAGGCTATGTTCATAGGGTAATTACGTGTAAATTAATACGTAACACAGAGCTTGTAACTTCTAAAAATTGTATACTACAGAAAAATCAATGGTCCAAATATCGATCCTTGGGGTAACCAAATTTAAACCTTGAACCAGTTACGTTACAATTAAATCCACAAAAGATTTAACGAGCAACTACCAAATTATAAGTTATATATTAGAAAGAAATAAAAATACCAGGATCTAATAAAACATTAATGTATCTTGTTTTTTTTTTTTCATCTTGATTAACAAAGTCAGACGCTTCCTCCAAATCATAGATCACAACAAAAATATCATATATGACCGGTGGTCGTGGGTGTGGTTGTAGAAAGACACCGATTTTGGTGTTTTACTGTTTATTTGCACTTTAAGGCACACCGAACTGCGACGCACACGCACGTACTCTCGCCTTGTGTCTCGGTAGTCGACTGGCTCGCAAGCATCCCGTGCGCGCGCGCATCCTCTTACCCCGCACGTCTCGTATCACTCTAACGACCCTTAGGACGTATAATACAATTACGTATCGGGCGGCGTCTACATGCTATACATATAACACCGATTACTCGTATACTTCAATGTTATTGCAGAATAAAATTTTGCTTGCTGAAAATAGATTAAAATTTAAGTTTATTATTATTGTGCTAATATTCTAGATAATTATAAAGGTACTAAAAAACTTCAAACTTTTTAAATCTATGAATTGAGAAATACATGGATTGTATTAGGGAAACAGAACCTGCTGTTAAAAGTGAAGCAACATATTTTCTGTTTCCGTAAGCTCATTCATGCTCACCATGTTCTGTCGTGTATTTTCTTTAATTTCGTAACATTTCTAAAAACAAGTACGACATAGAAGCGACATAATTTAAAATATAGAGATCACTACACGTTACCTTGCTACAGATCTTTATAATTTCATCTTGTTCTAGTTAAAACGATACGTATGATTTCTCCTTAGAGACATATTTGATTTCTTTATGTTTTCTAATTTCTTGCTGAAAATATTTAACCCTTAACTTGGCAGAATGTTCTTTTTTTCAATATCAAAATAATATTCATACCGTTTAACCCTTATGTTCCAAGGATGTATACTAGAAACTAACCGTGCGTTCAAAAACTGAGAAATTACCTAAATATTCATATAAAAATATTAAGTTTGCGCTAAAAACTTATGGCAATAGGTTTTGTAAATTCTGATGTATCTCCACAGATACTATCAAGAAAATGGCTATGATTTGAAAGAGAGATCTTAATATGAAAATCCTAATAGTTTTTATGTTAAAAATGCAAATTATTCAAATTATCATTGAGAGAGATGTTGGAAACAATGATTAGAAAATATCTTTCGTTGATTAATAAGATCCTTCTAATAGCATTAAACAATTCAAATGTAGTACTGAATCCAATTAGATTCAGATAATGGGTTGCTTTATAGATTAGCATATAAACCAGGCGCTCCAGATTCGGCTGGGTAAAGAACGTCTAAGCTTTTCGAGAATACTTAAACTGCTTTAAGGGATACTCCTAAATTTGCTAAATGTACTACGTAACACATTATGCTTGATCTACAAATTACAGGCCCAGGGATATGGGGATGGGGAAATTAATTATCGACAGTAAACACAACCAAAGTAATGATATAATACAAAGAAATGATATATAAACAAAGGTAGATGTAAAGAAATATTAAAATAAAATTAAAACCCTGGGCCGACGCCGATAAGGGCCCTAAGTACTAAACTATGCAGCGTTGTGTTACGCTGATTGTTAATATGGCAACACTAATCGTTGTCTTGACGTCAAAGCGAACATTAATATGGCCACACTATTTCTTTGCCTTTATATATAGCTACCGCGAGGTTGAATAGTCAGTCGTCTGCCAGCTCCCAAGCGAGAAACAAGTCTAAAAGAGAGTATCAACGTGAACCAACTAAAAGTGGAATTGATTATCAGGATTCATTTTAATATAATTCAGAGCGAGTTTTACAGTTGGTATTCTGACAGGGCCTTGTGGATGATGGTGCCACTTCATTGAGGCAGACTTACATTTTAAATTTTATATGTAATATATTGAAGTTGAGACTTAATCTTATATATAAAAATGAATCGTAAAATGTCTTGATAAGCGCGATACTTGAGAACGGCTGAACCGATTTGGCTGATTTTTATTTTGTTGTGTTTGATAAAGTCTGAGGAAGGTTATTACGGAGAGAAAAATTTTAAAAACTCCCTGCAACTGTCTAAAAATAACACTTTTCTGTACTCTCATACAAAAAATTACTTTATAAGTCATTTTGAACTTTAATACCACACCATAAAGTTCAAGTGTTAGTGGACGGGTTCCGGGAAGGCAAAACAAATGAGTGACGTATAAATATTAATGTCAATATTTGTCAATTTTTATACATATAGCATTAAGGCGAGGCTCCTTCAAACAATTTCCAAAAAACAGACGACGGGGTAGCTATTAACATTAAAAAAAAACAATGTGACTTTGTTTTAGAGAAATAGGGCAGAACAAGGTCTGCCGGGACAGCTAGTTATAAATAAATCCACAAAATTACAATTGAAATACGGCTTAAAGACGTTGTTGTTGCAAATGATTAAGGTATTCTTCAGGTGTATGTAAAACAAGCGCGCGAGATCATTTCATCCCATGATTTCTTTCAAATTCTAATTATTTTATTACAATACTGGCTACTTCGTTCACGTGGAAGTACAATAGTACAGGGTTTAAAAAAAATAGTATGTTTGATTAAAATATTTAAGGCTTACAGCCCAATTTTAGATAATATTGAAGAAAATTCAAATTGTTTCCAGAACTCAATGATGATTTTGATGTCCTAGCCGAATTCGGCCACCACGACTGATTCAACATCGATTTCTCCGATCGTGTGCTCTCAGGTGACTCACGTACTCTATCTTCTTTAGGAAAACTCTTGAGCATTGAGGACATGTGAGCATACCATTCACAAAATTGAAGTAAATAGCCGCCGGTGGCCGGGCTTTTAACTCATCACGCTTCGAGTCTAACTCGCTACGCCGCTTGTCCTCAAAATTATAAACTCTGGACTTGACGAGTCTGCTCCAATCCGCCCCAGAGGAAGCATAATAATCCAGAAGACAATAATAGTAATAATACCAGGTCACGCTATAGCCCTTTCAAGTTGAGCAGAGAAACATTAGTGGATGAGGAAACACTTTGAGTTTATCTTAGGTGCCGAGCTGGACCAGTAGTGCAGCTGATCGCCGTTCTCAGAGCTCGTACATATGACATTTCCATTAAATGCCATGCGGGTTTCCTCACAATGGATACTGAATTAGAAAACATATATTGGTTAATTATTATTTACATTTTATTCGCTTCTTTCTGTTTTCTGAAGTTTTTTTTTTACACTGGCTCGACATAGTGACTACAGAGTACCTGATGGTAAGTACAAAGTAGTCCAAAAACGAAAGCGACTATCAAAGGATGAAAATCCATTGATAGTCTACATCGTAATGTCAGCCCACATATACCGCGACTGAAGGTCTCTAGGTATATGAGCTACTGGATATGCACAAGCTGATCCCGAAACGCGACAAGCCGAAACTGGTCACTATGACGGGCTTTACACCCATGCACTGTGGTCGCGATCCAGACGGGCACCGGCGCCCTACCACCTCGCTGCTGCTCGTTTAGCACCACCCAGGAGTCACGTGTAGGGAAACTAGGGTAAAGTCTACGGATCCGAGCATATTCGACTCCCAAGTGAAGTGACTTCCCTTTGATTTTTCAAATATTTTTATTATTTTTAACGTTGAGATTAAGTAGAGAGTAAAAATAAGAGGAATGACTGCAGTAACACGTAGACATTTCTCACAGAATCGACAATAAATTGTTATCCTAGACACCTGAGCGAATTAATTCAACAAACTTGGGATTCCGCTTGTACAAATTAAAAAAGTAAGTGTTTCATAAGGTTTGTTTAAACCCTGCGAGTCTTTAAAAACGTTTTATATAATTAATTCTGAAACGAATCTCAACAAAGTTAAAAATAACATCTATTTGGAAACAATTCTACAATTAAGAAGATCTGCATTTACGGAGCTTATACCAACTTTGTTTCAGATATTAATTAAACAATTTATACATATTCTTAGGAAATTTTTTGGAGTTTTAACGCCGGAAATTATGCTATGGGTTTGCTTATATTATGTACATATGACAAAATGTGCATTTTAACTAGAAACAATTATTATCATAATAAAAATACTTCGTCCACGTGAACGAAGTCGCGGGTATGGCTAGTAATTAATAAATCTCCAAGTATAACAAGATAATATTTTTAATATCATTAGTTCAGAATAACAGATATGTAGCAAAGCAAAAAGAATTGAAAAGGAAAAGAACATAAAACAAAAGAGCTAAATGTTAGCGATATAAGAGATACGGTTATTAAGGAAGGGAAAAAAAGGGATATACACAACTGAGTGCATAAAAGATTTTTTTTGATATTGGCTCGACATGATGATGATGTCCTAGCCGGTTTCGGCCACGGCGACTGTTTCAACACCGATTAAAAAAATCCAAGTCCAGTTTTCGGAAACAGTCAATTGCGCAGGAGATATTTAAGTGCATAACTGGACGCGCAGCCAGAAAAGCAGTCTCTCGTCCGAGCTCCCTCAGGGCCGATGGAGTGGAGAACCAGTACGATCGGGAGGGAGCGGGATGCAGATTTGATCGAGATTTCCTTCTCTGAACACCTAGTTGAAATGCGGTGTTAAAGGGATACCTTAGTCGCCTTTTACGACACCTCAGCAAGAAGAGGGGGGTGCTATTCTATTCTGCCGGCAGCCACCACGGCTCGGCATAGTGGCCACACTGCGGCTGATAGATAGCATGATGGAGTCCAAAAAACAACACGACTTTCAACAGTAAAGAAATACCTTACACCAGTCTTAGTGTTCATACAGGCTTGCACAAATGTCTCTTCGTTTGAAAGACCTCATAACATAGGATGGTGGGAACACGCTCGCCGGAAGACCATTCCACAGCCCAACGACGCGGCTGCAGTAAGAGTTAGAGAACTTCTTAGTCCTAGCCGGGATATATGTTACCGTACAGGTGTGACTCCGTAAGATCGCCCACGTAGTTCTATTCAGGAAGGGAGAGGGTGGAATAAGGTTAAATAACTCTTCAGAACACTCGACATGATACAGACGGTAGAAAACGCTTAGTGCGGCAATATCTTGGTTCAAATGAAGCTGTTCAAGATCTAATAATGCTGATACTATATTGTCATGGGCAGTGACGTGCATAGGATAAATATCCTATGCAAATCCATCTATGCTATCCTGTCCAAATGGACAGGGTGGGCAGATTTCGCGTAATTAATTTGCATGTTATATTATGGTTATAAATATTATATTGCTTTTATAGCAAAGATAGGTGGCGTGAATGTAGAATAGATATAAATATAAACGGGTTCTTTTTGTTTGACTTTAAACAATTTATCCTAGACTTATTTATCGTTAGTGCATGCAATGCTTTCTTGCATCTATGAAATGAACGCTACTGGTCATGGGTGATTGTCTGTTCGTGTTTAATTATGTGTTCTTTAGCACGACTTTTAATTTCTTAAATATTTTTTAGGGAATTGCTTACTTGTGTATCTTCTTTGTGTATATTTTTGTTGTATATTGTTGTTTGTTTCGCTCTATATAAATAAAATATGACATGTCTATCTTAAAGTTAATTTAATCAAATTGATTCAGAGTAATAAACTAAGGTCCCATTTAAAATGGATTTAAATTGTAATCTACAGCCCCGTAAAAAGTTGTATGCAAAATTGTAACCCATTTGAAAGTCAAATTCGCCAAACTCTACCAGCTCTGAAGCTTCTCATTCAATCGAAACGAGAGGAAATCGAATTATTTGCCGAGATTGACGCCTTTCAACCCGACCCTAGGGACGCTGCCGTGAATATAGTAGTAGCTAAAAATTGAACGCTTGTGAATCGCAAATCTAGGTAATGAAAAAGTAAATTATTTACTAAAATGTATTTACTTTCGATTTTAAAAGGAGAGCACGTGAATAAAAATAGTAAACATAAATAAAATGGTCTTATTTAACTTTGTAAGAACTAATATGTAAATTGCGAACATAAATATTGTAGTTTGGACAGCACTCAGCAGTTTTACTGGAGCCTACGTCTGGGTATTGAACGCTACTACAAATAATTTATGGTACGTGCAGGTAATTCTTATCCGAATTTCGCCTAATTTGATTGCTTCCCGATCTATGCCGCCAGCGCCATCTACAAAATGAACTGATATTTACACGCTTACATAAATATTATTCGATAAATAATAATCTTTATAGTGCCTTTTTTGTATTCACACTATGTTACTTGGTTGCATAGATAGGCAAAATGTAATCAGATTAATGAAAATGATTACGATTACATTTTACGTTTTTTACCATTAATATCACTGCATTTTGCTCATTTATGTTTTAAACACTACAAAATCACAGATCGTATACACATTTATCATTTCTTAATGTTTTAAATGGATTTAATCATGATTACAGAGCAAGAAAATTAAAATTACGACTGCATTTTGTAATCGTTGATCATTAATCAGATTACATTTTGCCCATCTCTGCTTGGTTGGTTAGGTATGTTGCTTGGTTGGTACTTGTAGGCCGAATTTGGTTGCTAGGCAACAGGCGCAGTCGTCAGGTTTGGTACTTTCTTATTGGTTATTGAAAATGGCGTGATAGACGCGCAAGAGTAGGTCTAGAAAAGTCGAGTGTCTGTGATCAGTGGCGTGCATTGGATATTTGGACAAGATAGGCAGACTTAGTGTAATTAATTTGAATATTATATGATTATACAATATTAAACATTATACTGTACTTACCGGGAGAATAGATGGAGTGATAATAGAATAAGAACGAATATCAATGATTACTCCTTTTAACCGACTAAATTGCATTTAATTTTAAGCAATTTATTCAAGACTTATTTATTGTTAGGGCATGCAGTGCTTTCATGCATCTATGGAATGAACGCTACTGCCTGTGATATGCATAACAAACATTTTTGTAATGTCGATATTCTGTCTTGTATATTTGGCTCCTTTATACATACAGTCAGTATTAATCACTTTTAGCGCTCAATAATTAAATCCAGTTTTAAAATTTCATGACGTAAATACCCAACTTGAAGACCCAAATTACAAACGACCCGTGTAACGAGGCTCAAGTTGAGCGCGGAGCCAACGATGACCTTATAGGTCCGATTTAAACAACAACTTTGTTTACTGGAGTTTAAAAAGGCTTTCGAAATGTATAAAATTAAAAATGTTGCTTACAGAAATAAGATCCATCAAAGTGATATTTTAGGCGTCCGTTAGCCATTAAAAATACACGTGTATTTATAGATTGTTTGCAAATTCTGATTCAATAATTTTTTTCTTATATTATTATACGCACACACCTACAGATTGATTTGTGTAAGTCTTTGTTGAGGTGTTTAAAGTTAACTCAAAAGTCTCATCCGATAAGATGCAACATATAGTAGTCCATAAATAAAGTTTTACGGTATACTAAACCATGCCGGTATACCGGTTTACATGCGCGGCTACATCAATGGTGGTAGGTTCGAATACCGGTAAGTACATCTAGTTTTTTTCAGACTAAGTACAGATCTAGGCAACACCTGCTCACCGGTGAAGAAAACATCGTGAGGAAGCCCGCGTAACAGAAATGTCCCGTGTAAATGCTGCTGCGCTACTGGTCATGTTTATAAACGCAAAGTGGATACAGCCACTAATGTATCTCAGCTCACTCCGTAAGGGATATAGCGTAACGGCAGTAGCGTTCATTCCGTATAAGCTTGAAAGCATTGCATGCCCTACAGTTAATAAGTCTGTAATAAATTACTTCAAGCCAAACAAGAAAAGGAAATATACACGTCCTTTTTTTTTCTTTTTTTTACACTGGCTCGACATAGTGACTACAGAGTACCTGATGGTAAGTACAGTGTAGTCCAAATACGAAAGCGACAATCAAAGGATGAAAATCCATTGATAGACTACATCGTCATGTCGGCCCACATATATCGCGACTGAAGGTCTCTAGGTATATGAGCTACTGGATATGCATAAGCTGATCCCGAAACGCGACAAGCCGAAACTGGTCACTATGACGGGCTTTACACCCATGTACTGTGGTTGCGATCCAGACGGGCACCGACGCCCTACCACCTCGCTGCTGCTCGTTTAGCACCACCCAGGAGTCCCGTGTAGGGAAACTAGGGTAAAGCCTACGGACGCGAGCAGCTTCGACTCTCCATACCTATCTACCACCTACCTACCTACCTATACCATACCTATTCATACCTATTCTATTCCTACGCCACGTATCTTTTCTATGAAAAAATATAATATTTACTATAATAATATACATATAGAAAAATTTCAAATTTCACACCACTCACATTCTACTGCCTTTCATACTTCATTCTTTCATCCGTCCGCTGAAAAGGGTTGAGTGGTGTCGTTTATTTCTTAAAATTTACAATATATACTTAATCATAACTTAAGCCTACATTATAAATTTACAAAAAACAAAACTAAACATACTAAGCCTTAACTAACGTACGGACGAAACTAACTTAAGCCTTAATTAAAAATAAAAACAACAGCAGAGGAAGATCTTATTTAACAATTAAAACTTAACCTAGTACAAAATTTGGGGATTTCGCCCAGCGGCAGTGAATGCGAGTGGACGTCGTTTAGCCGCCTCTCTCTCAGTCAGCGTCGCGTATAAGTGCGTCTCGTTCTAACCTGCAGTTCGCCGTATGCGCCGTACGCGTCTCGCTTTCACCACGCGCATCGGTCCAAGTTACGTTTCCCGCGCGCTCCATCTCCGTAGCTATTTTTTTTTTTTTTACATATAGAAATTAACTACGCGAAGTCAGTGTACCTTGTTCAAATGCTCTATGCACGTTGTGCTAGCCGAATAGTGAAGGAGACCGAGGGATTAAAAGTTTATGTAGCTGCCGGAGAGCGTCGCTGGTCTGGATTTCCACGTAGAGAATTAGGGAACAAAGAGTTCGTTCAGGCACAGTGACAATGAAATATTCAAAAGGCACTTACCTGGAAACTGGATGACGAGGACAGGCTACTACAGCTCCGCAGCGTTCACCGTATACAATCAATTAGATGTTCCGCCGTAATGTCCAAAGCAACTGATTATTTAGTAGTTTGACCGAGTTCGCCGCCGATGATAAGTGTAGCGATACCGCCGTGCGTACACACACGTCGATATACGACGGTATATCATTGCTTCAAGTTTTATATCGTAAGAAAGCCCCATTGAAGTGAAAAGACAATAATATAGAGTGCAATAAATGAATCCCTTTCTGTGAAAGCGGAACGGGCAGAGGGGGGTGCCGCAATGGCGACCGGATGCGGACCTGGGCCTCTATTTCCGGCGTCGGCTCGCCTCAAGTCCGACAATAGCTCATTTGCTTCACAGAAACAGCTACCGGCTACCGGCTATTGGCCATTATTGCAAGGAATATTGCCATCGATTATAATACCATTTTCAAACTCAAATATAACTATATTCAAATGCATATATATTAAATATATTTTTAGTGGTAGGGCGATTGCCCGAACTAGGTCATGACCACAGTATACAAATGTAAAGACTGTCATAGTGATTCGCTTTGGCCTGTCGCGTTTCGGGATCAGCTTGTGTATATCCAGTAGCTCATATACCTCGAGACCTTCAGTCGTGGTATATGTGGGCCGACATTATGGTGTAAACTATTAATGGATTTTCATACTTTGATGGTCGCTTTCGTTTTTAGACTATGCTGTACTTACCATCAGATGCATTGTAGGTACTATCTCAAGCTAGTGTAAAGTACATAAACTTTTAAGCACTTTTAAATAGTTAAACAAAAGCAGAATGAATCTACAACAGGTTCGGGAAGTAGAATCTACCGAGAACAGCCGGCAAGAAACTGGCAGTAGCTCTTTTTAACATAATGAGGAACAAATATACATCGCACAAGAGAATAAAAGTCCCGTGAGAACAATTACATACATCAAGACCACGCACTTTTATCATTAGAAACAGTCATTGAAGAAATAATGTCCCTTTTAGCAATTCAGTTTAAACAGTTTTTAATTTTTATTTCAATGGTGATAACTCTAAGATGTCTTTAGGTATTGTATTGTATAAGTGAATACCGAGCTCTATGTAAGAACAATCTGAAATCTCAACTATCTAAATAACACGACCAAACAGCAACCAAATACAACCGAACAGATCCGAACCCGACCGAACACAACCCAACACATCCGAACACGACCGAACAGGACCGAACACGACCGAACACAACCGAACATAACCCAACACAACCGAACACTACCGAACACGACCAAACACGACTAAACACGACCCAACACATCCGAACACAACCCAACAGATCCGAACACAACCGAACACAACCCAACACATCCGAACACAACCGAACATAACAGAACACAACCGAACAGAACCGAACACAACCCAACACATCCGAACACGACCGAACACGACCGAACACAACCGAACACAACCGAACATAACCCAACACAACCGAACACGACCAAACACGACTAAACACGACCCAACACATCCGAACACAACCCAACACATCCGAACACAACCGAACACAATCCAACACATCCGAACACAACCGAACATAACCGAACACAACCGAAAAGAAACCGAACACATCCGAACACGACCGAACACGACCGAACCTAACCGAACACAACCGAACACGACCAAACACGACCGAACACGACCAAACACAACCCAACACATCCGAACACAACCGAACACGACCGAACACGACCAAACAGCGACCAAATACAACCGAACAGATCCGAACACGACCGAACAGAACCAAACATAACCCATCACAACCGAACACAACCGAACACAACCGAACACAACCCAACACATCCGAACACGACCGAACACGACCGAACCTAACCGAACACAACCCAACACATCCGAACACGACCGAACACGACCGAACACGACCGAACCTAACTGAACACAACCGAACCCGACCAAACACGACCCAACACGACCAAACACAACCCATCACATCCGAACACAACCGAACACGACCGAACACGACCAAACAGCGACCAAATACAACCGAACACGACCGAACACGACCGAACAGAACCGAACATAACCCAACACAACCGAACACAACAGCACACAACCGAACACAACCCAACACATCCGAACACGACCGAACACGACCGAACACGACCGAACCTAACCGAACACAACCGAACACGACCAAACACGACCGAACACGACCCAACAGCGACCAAATACAACCGAACAGATCCGAACCCGACCGAACACAACCCAACACATCCGAACACGACCGAACACGACCGAACACAACCGAACATAACCCAACACAACCGAACATAACCCAACACAACCGAACACAACCGAACACAACCGAACACAACCCAACACATCCGAACACGACCGAACACGACCGAACACGACCGAACACGACCGAACCTAACCGAACACAACCGAACACGACCGAACACGACCGAACACGACCGAACCTAACCGAACACAACCGAACACGACCAAACACGACCGAACACGACCAAACACAACCCAACACATACGAACACAACCGAACACGACCGAACACGACCAAACAGCGACCAAATACAACCGAACAGATCCGAACACGACCGAACACGACCGAACAGAACCAAACATAACCCATCACAACCGAACACAACCGAACACAACCCAACACATCCGAACATGACCGAACACGACCGAACCTAACCGAACACAACCGAACACGACCAAACACGACCGAACACGACCCAACAGCGACCAAATACAACCGAACAGATCCGAACCCGACCGAACACAACCCAACACATCCGAACACGACCGAACACGACCGAACACGACCGAACACGACCGAACACGACCGAACCTAACTGAACACAACCGAACCCGACCAAACACGACCCAACACGACCAAACACAACCCATCACATCCGAACACAACCGAACACGACCGAACACGACCAAACAGCGACCAAATACAACCGAACAGATCCGAACACGACCGAACACGACCGAACAGAACCGAACATAACCCAACACAACCGAACACAACAGCACACAACCGAACACAACCCAACACATCCGAACACGACCGAACATGACCGAACACGACCGAACCTAACCGAACACAACCGAACACGACCAAACACGACCGAACACGACCAAACACGACCGAACACGACCAAACACAACCCAACACATACGAACACAACCGAACACGACCGAACACGACCAAACAGCGACCAAATACAACCGAACAGATCCGAACACGACCGAACACGACCGAACAGAACCAAACATAACCCATCACAACCGAACACAACCGAACACAACCCAACACATCCGAACATGACCGAACACGACCGAACCTAACCGAACACAACCGAACACGACCAAACACGACCGAACACGACCCAACAGCGACCAAATACAACCGAACAGATCCGAACCCGACCGAACACAACCCAACACATCCGAACACGACCGAACACGACCGAACACGACCGAACACGACCAAACACGACCGAACACGACCGAACCTAACTGAACACAACCGAACCCGACCAAACACGACCCAACACGACCAAACACAACCCATCACATCCGAACACAACCGAACACGACCGAACACGACCAAACAGCGACCAAATACAACCGAACAGATCCGAACACGACCGAACACGACCGAACAGAACCGAACATAACCCAACACAACCGAACACAACAGCACACAACCGAACACAACCCAACACATCCGAACACGACCGAACACGACCGAACACGACCGAACCTAACCGAACACAACCGAACACGACCAAACACGACCGAACACGACCCAACAGCGACCAAATACAACCGAACAGATCCGAACCCGACCGAACACAACCCAACACATCCGAACACGACCGAACACGACCGAACACAACCGAACATAACCCAACACAACCGAACATAACCCAACACAACCGAACACAACCGAACACAACCGAACACAACCCAACACAACCCAACACATCCGAACACGACCGAACACGACCGAACACGACCGAACCTAACCGAACACAACCGAACACGACCGAACACGACCGAACACGACCGAACCTAACCGAACACAACCGAACACGACCAAACACGACCGAACACGACCAAACACGACCAAACACATCCGAACACAACCGAACACGACCGAACACGACCAAACAGCGACCAAATACAACCGAACAGATCCGAACACGACCGAACACGACCGAACAGAACCGAACATAACCCAACACAACCGAACACAACCGAACAAAACCGAACACAACCCAACACATCCGAACACGACCGAACACGACCGAATACGACCAAACAGCGACCAAATACAACCGAACAGATCCGAACACGACCGAACACGACCGAACAGAACCGAACATAACCCAACACAACCGAACACAACCGAACACAACCGAACACAACCGAACACAACCCAACACATCCGAACACGACCGAACACGACCGAACACGACCGAACACGACCGAACACGACCGAACACGACCGAACACGACCGAACACGACCGAACCTAACCGAACACAACCGAACACGACCAAACACGACCGAACACGACCCAACAGCGACCAAATACAACCGAACAGATCAGAACCCGACCGAACACAACCCAACACATCCGAACACGACCGAACACGACCGAACACGACCGAACCTAACCGAACACAACCGAACCCGACCAAACACGACCCAACACGACCAAACACAACCCAACACATCCGAACACAACCGAACACGACCGAACACGACCAAACAGCGACCAAATACAACCGAACAGGTCCGAACACGACCGAACACGACCGAACAGAACCGAACATAACCCAACACAACCGAACACAACCGAACACAACCGAACACGACCGAACACAACCCAACACATCCGAACACGACCGAACACGACCGAACACGACCGAACCTAACCGAACACAACCGAACACGACCAAACACGACCGAACACGACCCAACAGCGACCAAATACAACCGAACAGATCCGAACCCGACCAAACACAACCCAACACATCCGAACACGACCGAACACGACCGAACACGACCGAACACAACCGAACATAACCCAACACAACCGAACACAACCGAACACGACCAAACACGACCGAACACGACCAAACAGCGACCAAATACAACCGAACAGATCCGAACCCGACCGATAAATAATAAATAAAACGAATAAAATAACTAAGAAGCTCTCTAACCCGTAATTTGGGAAAGTCGCGAAGCTGTGTAATAATGATTTTTGTTATGTAAATGGAAACATGACGACAAGGCGGCGGCGCTCATGAAGGTAGTGCATTCGTCGATGAGTTCCCGAGCACTGTTCCAGGATAATAATGAGAGCGAGGGATGTGTTTTTAGATCACACCTCGCAAATGCAGAAGAGAGAAGATCTGTGAAAGGCCCGATGTCACCGGGTACGAAAGAAGCTGACAACGGTTTTTCCTTGGACCCGGCGGTCAGGCTGGAGGAACACCGTGATGGTTTAGTTGTTAGGAGTTCGGTACAGCGAGGCGCTGCCCTCACGGCACCCTGAAAGTTCATAAAAATTTCCACCGGGTTATCAAAAAAAAAGTGATGATGAGGGTCGCAAATTCGTTGACAGTCGCTATCGTTATGTCGGCCTTCATATACCACGAATAAAGGTCTCTAGGTATATGAACTACTGGACGAAGGAGGAGGGCCTTTGCCGCAGGCCTTCCTCCGTAACTGGAAAGACGCCTGGGCGGCACGTTTGAGGGAGCGCGTCGCTCAACTTATCCAGGCGAGAGCGGTGTGTGACGTGTTCCAGCACACCGCTCCAAGACTGCTTATGAGGAGAGCGATGGGTGGCCCCTTACTTAGCCCCTCGTAAACACAGAGGTAAGGCCTACCGAATAGGCCAGACGTCGTCGCGGGCCGGAGAAGTGGACGCTGCTGTGCCTCAGGTCCTGGCTAGACGGAGAGAAGGAACACCCCGTGGGGAACAAGTCAGTGCAAGTCCGACACACCGGGGGGCGACCCTCATTGCCCTCTGAGGTCCGTCAGGGATTTCCTCCGGGTTACAAAAAAAAAAGGTATATGAACTACTGGATGTACGCTAAGTGATCCCGAAAGCGTCAGGCTTAAGCGAGTCACTATGAAGGTGTTTACACTTGTGTACTGTGGTCACAATCCAGTTTGCACTACCACTTCTGTTGAGCAGGGGGGCGGGGTTTGTAGCTACTATTGCTCTGTGCCTAATCCGGTACTGCGTGAGAGAGATAATAAAGGATTAAAAAGAGAAGAGTGCCTCACACAGAAAGCCGAAATTGAAGTTTTACACGCCAACAGTTCTTTTGTGTCGAAACAAATGACAATCGTTTCCAATTTGTATTTCAGGTTTCACAGTTTAAATGAACGTTGATTGTTGAATTAATTAATTAATCACGCGAGGATATAGTCGTGTTGGCTATACATATATTGTCCAGACTCGGTATAGAGACCAACACCATGCTTGATGGTAAGGATGGTTAGTCCAAAAGGATACTACGGCTGTCAACAGTAAAAAAACTTATCGATAATAGCAGTGATCATGCTGGCCTGCACAGATATCTCTTCACGCTTCGTTCACGCGCGTCGGAAGACCATTCCCCAATTTAACAACTTGTCAAGAGTAAGAATTAATAATAATAATAATAAAAACATTTATTTGGCACATAACATAACATACAACACATCAGAATAGGTTAATAAAAACAGAAAACAACAAAAGCATATACCCTGTGCAGTGATGATGCGCCAAAGGGAAGTCAGCTCAGCAAATGCTAAGTGACCAGCCGAGCCATCCAGCGCTGATTTTCAGCTGACATCCATTTATTGAGAAACCTAATTAGATAACTTCTTAGTCCTTGCTGGGATGTGAGCATAGATGGGCAAAATGTAATCAGATTAATAAAAATGATTAACGATTACATTTTACGTTTTTTACCATAAATACGACTGCATTTTGCTCATTTATGTTTTAAACATTACAAAATCCCAGATTGTATACACATTTATGATTTCTTAATGTTTTAAATGGATTTAATCATGATTACAGAGCAAGAAAGTTAAAATTATGACTACATTTTGTAATCGATCATCATTAATCAGATTACATTTTGCCCATCTCTGGGTGTGAGTTACCGTAAAGCCATGACTAACAAGGTAAGAGAATCCACTGAAAGTCGCCATCGTTATGCCGACCTTCATTCAACTCATCACGACTGAAGGTCTCTAGGTACATGAAGAACAGGACGTTCACAAAACAATCCCGAAACGTGTCAGTCCGAAGCGAGAGACTATATCGATCTGTGCACATGTTTATTGTGGTCGAGATCCGGTTCGGAATATCGCCGAATCTATCTAACTATTATCACGACGAATCCCTATTGGGATAGGCAGGGAGAATGGAACAGCACTTCTCCCTTTTCTTGCAAACCTCTTTCTCTTCCTTAACATTCATTAGTCCCTTTACTCTCGGCGATTCCGCGTGCTTTTGGCATTACCCTCCATCAGAACTCTTTTTCGCATGCAATTCTCGGTCGGTTTTGGGAGTCGAAGCTGCTCGCGTCCGTAGGCTTTACCCTAGTTCCCCTACACGTGACTCCTGGGTGGTGCTAAACGAGCAGCAGCGAGGTGGTAGGGCGTCGGTGCCCGTCTGGATCGCGACCACAGCACATGGGTGTAAAGCCCGTCATAGTGACCAGTTTCGGCTTGTCGCGTTTCGGGATCAGCTTGTGTATATTCAGTAGCTCATATACCTAGAGACCTTCAGTCGTGGTATATGTGGGCCGACATGACGATGTAGACTATCAATGGATTTTCATCCTTTGATAGTCGCTTTCGTTTTCGGACTACACTGTACTTACCATCAGGAACTTTGTAGTCACTATGTCGAGCCAGTGTAAAAAAAATAAAAAAAACCTCAGCTCTTAGTTCCACTCGAATTCATATTATATATATTTTTCGACATCCTTTCATCGTTCATCCTCTCCACGTGCCCGAACTATCGAAGCATGCTTTTGTGCACGCTGTCGATGACAGTATCATTCAAAGCAACCATTTCACGTGCTTCTTCCTTCGTAACGTGATCCGCAAGCGTTACTGTGCATATAAAACGAAGAGGTCGCAATTCTACTGCATTAATTCTTCTTTCGTGGCGTATAAGAAAGTGGGCTCCAAAACCGCTCTACGCTCTCCAACTCATGCTGCTTGCGTATTTTTTTTTTTACTTTTAAATACGGCACCTAGCGCACTATTTATTTTGTTGCCAGCAATAAATCGCAGTACTACCTCAAAATAGCCTATGTGAATGGCGTTTTCTGAATACCTCGAAAATACTGCACATTTTAGAAGCACTCATGATCTAGTATATATAATTAAGAAGCTGGTAAAATACAATTAATCACAACGAAAATTGCTTGTAAAATATTAAATGTCAGTTGTGTTAATACAAAGGTAGAATGAAGCCTTTTGACCTCAAGCGCTCCCAGCGATAACCGTTTAATATTGTCGGTATAAACGAATATTTTCCATTTTACCAACCTAGTAACACTTAACTGTCATGGGCAGCCGTCTGTTAACATTGATAAGAAAATACGACAACGAAATTCAATGATTTCATATTTTCATCCTTTATCTATACTAATATTATAAAGCTGAAGAGTTTGTTTGTTTGTTTGTTTGAACGCGCTAATCTCAGGAACTACTGGTTCGAATTTAAAAATTCTTTTTGAGTTGAATAGACCATTTATCGAGGAAGGCTTTAGGCTATATAACATCGCGATGCAATTATTAGGAACCAAGAAATAATGGAAAATGTGAAAATAACGGGGAAAATTATTCATCCTTGAGGGCTTCCATTGCGTGCGCTGCAAAAACGGTTCAAGATACCAAAAATATATGTAAGAAAGAATTATTCCTCTTGAAATGGTCTAAAAAAATGTCTACAACAGTATATGTCTACCTTTTAAGATTAAGTCACTAGAACCGTTTTTATGGTACACAAATTTGGTCGAAATTAATGCATTATTTGTTAAGAGTTGTATTAACGTAATAATATTAATCTTTATCCAAATAAATGTGTTGTTGATTAAGAGTATTTAATTGTGAACAAAGTTGTCTTTGACATCACTTAATTTCAATGAACATCTTAGAAGATATTACAAAACCTCATATAGCAAAACAACGTTTGCCGGATCAGCTAGTGAAATAATATAAATCACTTTTGTCGCTGTGGTGGCATAGTGGATAAAGGCCAGGTATCTGTGCGCGGCGACGCAAATAGTCGTAGATTCGTATCTCGGCGCGTAGCTCACTGGTGACAGAAATCATTGCCAGAAAACATGCATGGCATCTAATAAAAACACATGTACTTTGTTTTCGGAGTCGAAGCTGCTCGCGTCCGTAGGCTTTACCCTAGTTTCCCTACACGTGACTCCTGGGTGGTGCTAAACGAGCAGCAGCGAGGTGGTAGGGCGTCGGTGCCCGTCCGGATCGCGACCACAGTACATGGGTTTAAAGCCCGTCATAGTTACCAGTTTCGGCTTGTCGCGTTTCGGGATCAGCTTGTGTATATCCAGTAGCTCATATACCTAGAGACCTTCAGTCGCGGTATATGTGGGCCGACATGACGATGTAGACTATCAATGGATTTTCGTCCTTTGATAGTCGCTTTCGTTTTCGGACTACACTGTACTTACCATCTGGTACTCTGTAGTCACTATGTCGAGCCAGTGTAAAAAAAAAGAAAAGTACTAGTGCTATGAGAACGGCCTGCCACCTCTGGGACGGCTACGCCAAACACCATTTGGCGGCTTTGGACTCTATTGACCGCCGAGCTCGACGAATCATTGCCTTTGAGGCTCTTACGTCGCGTAAACTACTCAGTTTGGAACACCGGCGTAGAGTGGCTTGCCTTTCGATTTTCTATAGACTATCTCGAGAGAGTGCGGCCGAGTTGTATGATTTGGTTCCCCTCTCCCCCCCCCCTCTTTGACAAAGTCTGCATCTATTTTTGGCGAGTAGTGATATTCATAATGTTAATACTAGAAATAAACACAAATTAGTGTTACCTAATTTCCGGCTTAAAAAGGTTCATCATTCCTACATGGGGCTCGGTATTCGCTTACACAATACAATACCTAAAGACCTCTTGGAGTTACCACTATTGAAATTAAAAAAAACTATTATAACTAAATAGCTAAAAAAGAGATATTATTCCATCAATGACTGTTTGAATGATAAAAGTGCGTGGTCTTAATATATGCAATCATTCTCGCGGGGCATTCAATCCTTTATATATTGTACCTGTTATTGTACCTCACTATGTTAAAAGGAGCAACTATCAGAGTTTCTTGCCGGCTCTCCTCGGTAGATTCTGCTTTCCGAACCAGTGGTAGATACATTTTGTTTTTTTGACGATTCAAAAGTGCTTGTAAGTAGGCCTATTTGAATAAAGTTATATTTCATTTCATTTCTACCATAAATTGACTAGACGCCGTGCGGGTTTACACCTTTATGTGGTTGCCATTGCAGCTGCTCGCACGAAGCTATTCACCTTCTCCTTTTTGCTGCGTACCACGGAGTGGAATTCACTTCCTGCGTCTGTATTTCCGTCTTCTTATGACATGGGAATCTTCAAACGTCGAGTGAATCGGTACATGCTGGGCGAGCGCGCTCCATCGACGGCCTCATCATCGCTTTCCATCAGGTGAGATTGAGGTCAAGCGCAAGTCTATAAGTAATAAAAAAAACGGTGATCTGTTGCGCTACTGGTCACCTTGAGCACTATATATAAATGCAAATTAGTCCAAAAACGGCAATGACCGCCAAGGGATGAAAATCCATTGACAGCCACCATTGCTATATCATCCTATATAAACCACAATGGAAGAACTCTAGGCATATGAATAACTGGATATACACAAGCTGAACCCGGAACGTGACAGGCTAAAATGAATCAAAACAACGGTCATGAGACTTGTGTACTACGATCGGGCAATCACCGCGACCTCTTATTTTGCATTTCATTTTAAAACTTTAGCCCCAAACAATACCCCTTTATCAGTAGCGTTCATTCCATAAATGCATGGAAGCATTGCATGCCCTGACGATAAATAAGTCTTGACTAAATTCCTTACAGTTAAACAAAAAAGGAATCTTTTATATTAAAATCTAATCTATATTCACGCCATCTATATTTTCTATGAAAGCAATATAATATTTACTATCATAATATAATATTCCAATTAGTTACGCGAATTCTGCCTACCCTATTCAAATACTCTATGCACGTCACTGTCCTTTATTAATACTCTCAAACTAATTGCAATCTTCAGGTAACGCAAAAGGCAGCTCCAGCTCGGCGGTATCAAAGGTATATTGTTTTCAAATAATTTCGCCCCAAGTGTAATCAAACGCTCCGATCGATTATTTCACCTAGATTGATAGCGACACGAATCAGTATTCAGAAAATTAGTTCGACGGCTGCCTTTGTTTCTATTTAACTTATATAAGCCTTATTGATTGCTCGGTGATTGAAAGTTATGGGTTGTCCTTTTATTAAATACTAGTTGCAGTAACCTGGCGTTGCCTGGTAGAAATCCTGTATTATTTTTGGGTTTAGATTGTATTTTTGTACTTCTAATCAAAAAGCTAAATAAAAATATTATTGGTCTCATAGGCACGTTTTATTTGTTAAGCCAAATAAGTTTCAGGTGTCCGCACGGAAGATACTCTTCACTTCTTAAGCCAACATTTGTGAAGTCAAAATATTTAAGTAATGCTTTTATTTATCGTAACATAAGTTCTGGTGATGTCAATATACATGTGGCTCCTTTAAAAGAAAAATGAGGAAATAATGTCAGTTTCAATTTAATTTTTTTCTTTGTTGTATTTTTTTAAATATAATTAGTCGATTTTCTCTCATTAATTTGTGTCCCTTAGCTAAATTATTTTTTCTGGAAACTATATTTACTGTTTTTTGTGTGCATTTTTATTGTTTATATATTTCTGTATGTTTCCCCGAAAATAATAATAAAACTAGAAGTAGCTACTAATATTAGAGCAGAAAATATTGAGACGCATTTATGACGCTGTTCCAGAGAGCGGCAGATGACGGACTTGGTACAATTCTGAGCTGAGAGAGGAGATCGTAGAACCAGACATCGTAAAAACTATAATAAGTAATAACAATAATTAATAAATCATCAAGAATGATAATTGTGGGACAAATGAGACTTGACCCGTAACGGCTTTGGATAACGCAGCGCGTGTGGCGCACGATTGAATGGTTAGTTAGATAAAGTTCCTTTTAGGTTATTTCACGTAAACAGGTATTGACTCGCTTTCTATACGTACTTCAATCCTGGCTTAGGACAGGCAAAATACCTACTTAATAATTAATTGTTATTCATTCATATGTGCAATGGTCCCTAAATATTATTATTATTATCAAATAATAGGCGAGCAGCTATTAGCTGATATGCCTATGTCTTAGCTGGTATGTTCAACTCAAAAAGACCGACTGAGATGAGAGCCATCTATCCAGTCTAACTTTGAAACTATTCGTGGATGGTGTCAACAATGTCCTGAGGCAATTTATTCCAAACATGCAATATTCTGTTATTAAGCGAGTGGTAACCAATATTCGTTTTGGAATTCCAACGAACCAGCTGCACATCATTCCCACAACGAGCGCGGGGACAACTATTGACTTGAAAAGTATTACATAGCTTGGAGGAGTTATATTTCCCTGTTAATATCTTATATGTCTCGATAAGATCTCCGCGCTGGCGTCGCTCTTGATGTGATGACAAACGAATAATTCTCAACATCTCCTCATAGCTTTTTTTACGTATGCCTATCGGAATTTTAGTAGCTCTCCTTTGGACACTTTCAAGCATATGTTTAGCAAAGTAAGAGTTCCAGACCTGAAAGGCATATTCCAGCATAGGTCGTACATAAGTTTTGTATATTGTATTATTGTTTTGTTGTGTTTTGTAAATATGTTGACTCTAATTTACTTTGTTTTAAAGTCAATATTATGATATCACTATTTTTACATATTGGGAATTAGAATCGAATGCCGTATACCCTCTCTAAATATCTCGCTCATCTATGAAATCACTCAGTACATAGACGTCGAGCGCGCTCCATCTTCAAGCATCACTTTACCTCAGGTGAGTTTGAGATCAAACAATACCTAATATATAATGAAACAAAAATACGGCGAAGTGCGAGTCCGCCTCGTGCTCCAAGGTTCCTTACAAACTTAAAATAAATTAACAAAGTCCGTATTGAATTTGACTAACTTCCACTATTCAGATATTATTCATGTTTTACAAAATAATGGTCCTCATTTGAAAATGATTTAATAAATATATAATATATCGTCACACTATATCCATTTGAGGTTCACCAGAGATACATTAGTAGTTGTATTCACATTGCGCTCTGCAATTATATGCGCTACTGGTCACGTTTGGGAACGAGATACAAACGCAAACTGGATACATTGAATTTGATTTCATTCTTGTAACAAATTATTTTAATTTCGGTAGAAAGATTACGCTTAGCCAAAACATTAATATTACAAATTTAATTTTTAAACAAACATCGCTAAACTTTACTGTTTATCTTTTATAGCTTAAAAATTATCTATACTGTCCCACGTAACTATAAAAATATTCGTAGAAAAATATGCAATTACAATTTTACTGTTTTCAGATATTTTCCTATACTTGTGATAGTTATATATAGTGTAAAGTCTTAACTTTACTTTTTTTATTACTGACAGACTTGCGCTTGACCTCAATCTCACCCGATGGAAAGCGATGATGAGGCCGTCGATTGAGCGCGCTCGCTTACCAAATACCGATTCACTCGACGTTTGAAGATTCCCATGTCATAAGAAGATGGTAACACAGACACAGGAAGCAAATTCCACTCCCTGGCGGTTCGCAGCAAAAAGGAGGAGGCGAATCGCTTCGTGCGAGCAGCTGGAATGTCAACCACATAAGAAGGGTAGAAGGGGGGAACCAAATCATATAACTCGCCCGCACACTCCAGACTTACTTCTTGCTATATTTAATGTTTCCAGGTCCCCGGGCAATTCCCATAGGCTTTGATAGCCTTGTGAAAACAGCAAAAACGATAAAAGTACGACATAAACAGATAAATCGTATCATTCGTCATACCATTCATATAATATCATTTTTCATTCTTGTAATATGTATAACAGACGTTTTTGTGATGTCGACGCTCTGCCTTGTACGTTTGGCTCCTTTAGAAAAATGACGAGGGAAAAAAATCTTTTTTTTTTACATTGTTGTATTGTTTTTATTCATATAATTATTTACTTAGCTTTCTCTTATCGTTTTATGTTTCTAGCTTGATTTCTTTTTGTTATGGAAACTTTGCTGGCTTACATGTATATTTTTTGCAATTGTTTATATATCTCTACATTTTTCGAAAAATAATAGCATATTCAAAAAAGGAACCTTCTTTTTATTAACTTAGAAGTTCGATTTTTTTAACACTTCAAGATATCTCAAAAATCGGTATTTAGTACTAATTTCAATTTGTTGTCTCCACGCGTTCTTGAGGACAAGGGTCTTGATAGAGAGACAGACAACGAGGTAATTCTGAAATAGTTTAATTTATCCTTTCAAGGTACGGAACTCTAATAACCTACAGTTATTAAATCCAATAACCAGTCCTTGCCAGTACGGGCTATTCTCGATTGCTTTCTGTTTACGTCGATATAGCGTTGAATGGCGCGCGCCGGTCTAATTTCTATTCCAGTCCGTTTGTTAGCAAATATGGAGCATTAATTTCTTTGCAGACGTCTCTATTGACACTATTACTATAGTTTGTTAAATAATCATTAGTGTGTGATCGAAGTCTTCGGCTTCGGCCAAAAAAATCACATTCGGTAAACATTTCCAAATGGGTCGAAATTTTAACTAAAACTTAAAACTCTGAATTCTGTCAGTCACTGGCCGGCCGAGGCTCTGTATTCGTTTCTACAACACAATACTGAAAGACAATCTTATGGATATCACGATTGGAACTTTAAAAATACTATTAAATCTAAATCACTAAAAAAGGGATATTAATTATTCCATCATCATCATCAGCCTATCCAAGTCCACTGCTGGACATAGGCTTCTTCTAACCAGCGCCATTCTTATCGGCCACCTTCCGCAGTGCGCCCCACGCTACGTCTGCCGGTCGGGGGTCTCCACCCAAGAACCCGCCTGCTCCAACGGCCATCGACTCCTCGGCAAATACCTGTGGCCTGCCCACTGCCGTGTTATCGTATATCGTATCATTCGTCATGGCTTCCCAGGCCCAGGTGGAGCAATCAGAGGGACAACCCGGCGGTTTTTAGTCAGTAGGAGGCTGACACACCGGGGTCACTACCCTCACAGCGTCCCTGACGGTCCTATGCAGGATTTTCCCCCGGGTTATAAAAAAACCGTGTATACATACACTTGTATATATAAATATAGGTTCTATATATCTATCTCTGATTTGAAAAATAAAACATGCCTCTGGATTAATGGATTGCAAAGATATATGAATACGGAAATATAATATGGAAAAAAACACGACGCAGGCTGACTTAGTAACAGTCTACACGGCACTAACCCCGAACGCGTGCACTGGCATTCTAGCGTAATGGTCGCGCGGTTTCATCGCTTTCCCCAACCCAAACATAACGCGTCCAAAGAAATTCTCAATAACCCGACCACAAGGCACATTAGTATTTATTAAAAGGTTTCTCACTTCACGAAAGTTGGACCTTGTATAAATTCTAAAGAGGCCTATTCCAAACATGTTGATAAAGGCAACGTGACCCCAAGCCGCAGGATAAAAGCCACAAGGAACATTCAATCCGGCAAAGCAATCCGTAGGAATGTATAGCGTATTGTTATACTCATGAACGTGGAATGTTCGAGAGCGGAAAGCCACGTGAACGGAACATCCGCGATAATGTACCTTTGGGGCGGAACACGTGGAAAGGTCAAAGTTATTGTAGTACTTTAGGTGAATATTTTGCGTCCTGCCCGCCTTTGCAATGTACATTATTTTCTTAACCTGACTCTACAATAAAAAAAATATCAGAAAAACATTTTCAAAGCAGCACATTAGTCAGATGACACCCAAACTAGGACTACCCTGTATCCAGAGATGGGCAAAATGTAATCTGATTAATTAGTAACGATTACAAAATGTAGTCATAATTTTAATTTTCTTGCTCTGTAATCATGATTAAATCCGTTTAAAACATTTAGAAATCATAAATGTGTATACAATCTGGGATTTTGTAGTGTTTAAAACATACATGAGCAAAATGCATTCATATTAATGGTAAAAAACGTAAAATGTAATCGTTAATCATTTTTATTAATCTGATTACATTTTGCCCATCTCTTCCTGTATCTTAGATGTCAGCATATTTCACACAATTTGTTACATACGGATTATATCCGCTGCGTAGCTCCAAATTTTAACTACAAACAATACAATAATATCATACACTATACCATGGGTCGGCAATCTTTTCTTATATAAGGGCCACAAATATTATGAGTATATTGGTGCGGGCCACTTTTCATCTAATAAACACATTTTTTAGATATAACTAATTTTAGCATTTTTAATCATATTTATTGTTACTCTCATTTTACTGACTGTGATCGCCTGAACTAAATTTCCCACTTCCGCGCACACAACACAAACAAATACAAACAAATAACAAATAGAAACTTACTTCTATGTGTTTTTAATGTATTGGCTGCGGTGCGGCGTTCTGTGAAATGACTCTTACTTGCGCGGGCCGCACCGCAGTGGTTTACGGGCCGTTGGTTGCCGACCCCTGCACTATACAATCAAGGTAAATAATAATTTCACAATAATGTTAAACCCCAAGCGCATTTTGGGAGTCGAAGCTGCTCGCGTCCGTAGGCTTTACCCTAGTTTCCCTACACACGACTCCTGGGTGGAGCTAAACGAGCAGCAGCGACGTGGCAGGGCGTCGGTGCCCGTCTGGATCGCGACCACAGTACACGGGTGTAAAGCCCGTCATGGTGACCAGTTTCGGCTTGTCGCGTTTCGGGATCAGCTTGTGTATATACAGTAGCTCACATATCTAGAGACCTTCAGTCGTGGTATATGTGGGCCGACATGACGATGTAGACTATCAATGGATTTTCATCCTTTGATAGTCGCTTTCGTTTTTGGACTACACTGTACTTACCATCAGGAACTCTGTAGTCACTATGTCGAGCCAGTGTAAAAAAAAACATCTATTCCGGCAACAGTTCCTCAGTATCATTATATTCCAGATTCGACAAGCAGTTCCCCGCTTCATCTTACAATGTGACCACACCCCGCCTAATGGTGCGTTCCAAAAACGACAACGACAATCAACACCAACAAAAACTACCTATCGTGAATAAAACGCTTTTGAAAACTTAGTCCTTAAAGATACGTTATAAAACACTTAAGTCTTCAATTTGTACGAGTGAAGACTCGAGTTTGTTGAATTATTTCGCTCAGGAGTAACATTCTTTTGTCGATTCTATGAAAAATTTCTGCATGCTACTACAGTCGTTGCTTTATTTGCATTTTTTACTTAAACTCAATATTCAAATAGTAAAAATAATGATAATATATGAAAAGTAGAAAGCAAAGCATTTATTTAGCACATAACGTAACATAAAACACGGAATGCAAGGTTAATGAAGATAGAAAACAACAAAAATAAATATCCTATGCTATGGTGCGACAAAAAGAAGTCAGCTCATCAAACACTAGGTGACTAGCTGAGCGACCCAGAGCTAATTTTCAGCTCACACCCATTTCTTGTGTTAACGCGTAGAACACAGCGATAAATGACATAATACATCTTTAAACTGATCGCTAATCTAATTGCTAATTTCACCTCTGTTCAAACTATTTCTAAAGAACTTCAGAAAACTTCTTAACCTGTATCAGGCACTGGTGCGGTCGGTTGTGGAATACTGTTGTCACCTGTGGGACAGGTCCGCTAAATATCAATAGCTCGCTCTGAATTCCATTGGTCGTAGGGCTCGTAGACTTATAGTCGATGACTCTTTATGTGGAATATCGATTATCTAAGTGAAGTCGCCTGCCTCGTAGTCTTTTACAGTGGACAATATTCTCGAGAGCTTACATTGTTGACTTTTAGACAACACGACGCCTTGTTGCATATCATACATAAGTGGTGGACGATCCTTATATCCGCACGAAAATATTCGCTTCTACATTCATCATGCGAACAGCTAAGGAGTGGAATATACTTCCAAGGAGCATATTTCCGCGTTCGTATAACTTGGGAGCCTTTAAGAGAATGAATATGCATTTGTTGGGCGGATGTGATCCATCATCGGACTCATATTCACCTTCTACCAGGTAGGATTGAAGTCAAGCAACCGCTTGTAAATCATATTAAAAAAATATCTATAATAATATCGACGACTCTATTAGTACAGACTACAGGCAAACAGACAAAAGTAATCAATCTCTTGTTTGATATCAATTCGCTCGATTACAATTAAGTTATCGTATAAATGAGGATCCAATGTGGCAATCAACGCCCGAGGAAAAGATATCTGATACAGTACACGTGAAATCTCATTATTTACTTTGTCGAATGTTACTCGTATAATATAGCCATAGCAACTATTGACATCTTCAAGTCAAGTATTTTATTTATATTGTGGAGCCATGTCCTAAAACTGAAAATAACTCTAGATCTATTTTGAGCACTTAAAATTGTGAATAATCCAGACGTTTACTAACGCATCTTGATCCGCTCCCGTTGCACATAGAGATTGCCTCTCTAAGAGTTTTCTACCGTCAGTATCATGGTGAGTGTCCTGACGAGCTGTTTAACTGTATTCCACCCGCTCCCTTTCGTAAAATAATCACACGCACGCATTTACTGAGACACGGCCCACACGGCTATTCGGTAACCGATATTCTGCTTAGGATTAAGAAATTCTCTACCCTTTACTTTTGCCATGTCGTTGAGCTGTGGAATGGTCTTCCAGCGAATTTGTTCCCATCGTTCTATGATAATGGGTGCTTTAAATTTGTTAAGCATCGCGACATCTTTTTTTTTTACTTGCGGAAAATCCTCATAGGACCGTCCCGGCCACGAAGGGAGTGGCAGCCGCGGTGTGCCGAACTTTTACCAGCTAAAAACTCCAACGTGATTACTTCTGCGAATTAGTGGGGCTGCGGGTCCTGTAATCAATACGCCGCAGCCCCACTACGCCGCGTCTGATGGGCACAATCACGGGGGGAGACGCCGCCTCCCCCGATACCGCCGACTTCTCGGGGGTCGCTAACTGGTCGCTCAGAGCCCCCACCCTGAACAGCCACAACTCCTAAGGCATCAACTGGCCGGTCGTGGTTCGAGCGATCCGCTGGGACTGATATGGCGGGGCGGTTGCCAAAAACATCGCGACATCTAGTCTGTCCAGACCAAATACACTCACAAACGCCTCTCTCACAGACTCAGATCAGAAACATTCCAATACTTCTGTATTCACAGTGAATTTTGCCAAAATTATTTCTCCACATTCTTATTATTTAACAGACTTTAAAGCCTTAATGCTTCTCCGGTACCATTTAAATCAACCGAAGTCAGCTAAGGAACCAAATGATTTACAAATATTGGAACGGCTTTAGCAATTTGCTGATGTACTATTGGGAGATAAGCAGCAACGCAATCAATTTTAGGGGAACGAAGGGTTTCATCAATATCAATAAAGGGATTAGTGTACACAACCCTAATTGTTATCGAATCAATTAAACTGTGTCGTTTATGGATTCCCTTCTCCTGATCTACATTCGATAATCCAAATGTTTCTTCGATAAATAACCTTCCCACGTTACTAAGAACAACATACATATATCGGAAAACTGTAGCTTACTCTTATATTTTGCTATACGAACTGATATTCATAATAAAATAGTAATAATACATCGCCCAGTCATATTCCTTTAATGGTCCTTTAAGAAATAGTGAACAGTGCACAGTAGCGCAGGTGATCACCATTCTCAGGATACTTATAGGTGATTTTTTTTTAAATACCATGCGGATTCTCACGTTGTTTTCCTGCACCGGTCAGCATTTAGTGCCTTAGCTCGTATTTAATATGGAAAACCCCAACCTAGATGCTGGGATTCAAACCCACAACCATCCGCGTTTCCGCGTATATATACCAGTTACATATCTATTAGGTGTCATAATTTAAAAATAAATAAACAGACAAGCTGATTAAATATGTCTAACATTCGCATGGAGATTTCAGTTTCCCACCGCTTGCGGGAGGAAGTTTACAGTGAATGAAGTTTGATGCGGGCAGCCACTCATCCCGATGAATGTCAGAGGTAAACAGTTACATCTTATCTAAACCGAATATTAAATAATTAACTTAATTTTAAAATAAACGATTATTATGCTCTATAATTATCTTTAACATATGTGCCTAGTGTTTCCAAGCTTGGAAACGCCACTGGGACTTAATTACATCCAAACCAGCCCAGCTGCTACCAGTCTTGCTCGGATAATTTCGCCTTACGTGATACGCCGGGAGCGCCGTCACTGTTACACCAGAGTGACCATAAAAAACCATATAATGGTACCGATTTTGACCGGCATGGACCTGCCCTGCCACTAAATTTATTTTGTAAATATACATATTACTATAGATTCTGTATTTGGTCGTTTTATTTCACCTACAAAAATAAAACTTGACATATACATATAGTCCACAAATATAAAAGACTATCAAGGGGCTAGAATGAATTACCAGTCCTGACCATCATGGCAGCCCATATAGTCCACAAATATAAGACTATCAAAGGACGAGAATAAATTACCAGTCCTCGTCATCATGGCAGCCCATATATCCCACAGCTAAATGTCGCTAAGTATATAAATAACTGGAGATACACAGCTAGTTCTGAAACGCGACAGAACAAAGCAAATCACTATGGCAGTTTTTGCACTTATGTACTGTGGGCACAACCTTGTTTGGACAATAGCTATACCACCTTAAAATCGCCATTTCTGAATCAGGAAATCAAGAAATTCTACAGAGTTAAAGATAAAACGTGATAGAATAAGACGAGTGTGAATTAATTTTTAAAAGTAGAAAGAATCTATCAATGCAACCTACGAGTTTTTTATTGGGTTATCTTTTTGTGGCGGTGGAAGGGGATCAAGGGATAATAGCCAACCCCAAAAATAGGACAAAGTAAGGTCTTCTCCACAGGTTTTCCTCCATAACACGTGATACCTTGGGCGGCGCAGCTGAGGGAGCGTTCCGTCCAACATATCCGGGCGAGAGCGGTGAGTGATGTGTTCCTGTACACCGCTCCAATAACATTAGCTCAGAGGCGGGTGAGTGAAAGCATTTTATACCAACTCTCGTATAGGTGAGGCCTGCAAAAGGCCAGAAGTTGTCGGGAGCCGCGGAAGTTAGCGTAGCCGTCCCCTTAGACCCGGCTGACAAGTAGGAGGAACACTCCGGTGGTTTTTTTTTATTTAGGGACTTTTATTCAGGCGTATATATCAGCCCCATTGTGCCCTAACCTACGTCCTTACATCCTAGGGGAGTCGCGGATGAGCAAGCGTCACCATCCGGCACAGCATTCTGACTTCACTGGACACCCCGGTGGTTTTAGTCGGTAAGAGTCCGACAAAACGGAGCCGTTCCCTTCATAGCGGCCCTGGCAGTCCACGAGGATTTTCACCAAGTCAAAAAAAAGTTAATCCTTTTATAATTAGAATCAAGATGTCATAATGGTTCATATAGAATGATAGGTCCATCAGAACTGGCGACAGATCCGTAATTAATGACTCCCATATCCACAGTCTAGTCGCACAAATAATTAATTAACAATACAATTGTTCCAGGCACTAGCGCGTAATAAATCTAAACTTAATTACTGAAGCCATACGTGTACTAGCTACGGCGCAGTACCTTAATAAATCTACGCACGTCGATCTGATTACCAATCGCTTAAGCGTAATCAAGGCTTAGCAATATCCAAAAATAATTGAAATTCAACTTTGGAAGTGATTTTGTTTGGAATTGAAGCCAGACGCGATTAAACGTAATGAAGGTCAGTGGAGACTGGTCGAGGGTTCGGTAGACTAACTAACTACTCCGTTGTAGGCGTCCCGCGAACCAAACATCTGGTCGCCAACGCCAAATGTTGGAACCATTTGCATTGTCAGCAATCTACACGACCATTGTTTAGACACCACGATATATGTGAAAGTTTCTACGTAACAATTTCGATATATGTGAAATGAAAAATGTATTAATTTCACCACAAATCACCAAAAAATCAGAAATTTAAATGCAGCAATACAAACAACACAAAAACAAAATAAATACAAAACATATAAACATGGCGAAAATGGGACCCTCATCAGCCTAAAGCCACAGAGGAAGCCTGCAGCGCTGGTTTTCGTGAAGGGCTACGGTCGTGTTACATCTTATAAGAATAATCAATAAACAATAAAAATACATATAGCTTAAATAATAAATACAAAATAAATACGTGTGATATGTACTAAAATAAACTATTACATACAATAAATAAATCGACTACCAAATGTAATGAAGTGAAATGAAATGAAATGAAATGAAATTAAATGAAACGAAACGAAATGAAATGAAATGAAATGAAATTAAATTAAATATAACTTTATTCAAATAGGCCTACTCCCAAGCACTTTTGAATCGTCAAAAAAAGCAAAGTAAATCTACCACCGGTTCGGAAAGCAGAATCTACCGAGAAGAGCTGGCAAGAAACTCTGGTAGTTGTTCCTCTTAACATAGTGAGGTACAATAACAGGTATAATATATAAAGGATTGAATGCCCCGCGAGAACGATTGTATTAGTGATAGATACTATAGTAAAATTATATGTATACGTAAAAAAAGAGCAAAAGTATAAGTAAAAATAAATGAAATAGACTACGTGGAACTAATAGGTTATTAAATAAATATCATTTTAATTCTATTTTTGAAAGCCAATTTAGATTTGGATATTGTAAGCGGTGGCGGCGAATTGTTCCAACACTTCGTAGCCTGATAGCGAAAACTACCACGAAATGTTGTCAAGCGGTGTCGCAAAAAAATCTGCGTACCCTCACGCCATAACAATAAGCTGGGAGTGGTACTTGATGGAGTCCAGTGTCAATGCGTGGCGGCGACGGTGTATGCATCCTCCCGCACACCGCTAACTATTGAGGAAGGGAAAAACGGGAGTACTCCCCGCGACCCGTAATAGAGTAGGCTCATCTAGGTTCACTTCGCCAAATCATGGCAGAGTGTGAGTTCCCTCGCACGGCTGACGGCCACGCGGATGAAAGCAGTGCCCAGGAGTTTTTTTAGTCGGTAGGAATCCGACACACTGGGGCAGCTATCCTCACAGCGGCTTTGAAGATCTTATGTTATGAAAATGAAAATGTTATGTGAAATGGGCACTGCTAAAAAAACATAGCTGTATTAAGTAAATTAATTATACTAAATGCCTTTGACAGAAGTATTAATCTTCCGTCATCAGTTCAACACAAAAACGAGGAACGTAGAGCCGTCTCTCAGCTAGAAACTCAGCGATACGTTTGTCATATTTGCCGGTTTTAAATAGATGGCTATTGATTTTTGCCGGAACACAAAGACCTAAATAGAACATCTATTTTGCGACAAAATTTATAGAACGTATGCTTGTTAGCCAGGCCGGTAATCATGCGGTAATCATCATCAGGTTGTGAATGATCAAGGCTTCTTGACAGAGTCATCACTCTCCCTCAATGGTTGGCGTCTTATGGTTTCATTACCTGTCATATCTTACTTTACATTTTTATGAAAGCTGTTCATTATACGGTCATATGGACCTTGCCGATAGCCAAAATCATTTAAATCATGTAGACTTGGTATCCTTACGGTAACAGCATATGATGGTTTTCACGCCGGATCAACTGTGGCTACTGTATAAAGGCCCAGGTCAAGCCTTGCATGGAATATTAGAAAGGTTCTGCTCAGTACTTACTCGATCCAGACGCTACTTAGCATGTAGAACCGCTCCAGTTGCACGATTGATTGCCATACTAAGCGTTTCCTGCCATCTCTATCACGCCGAGTGTTCTGAATAGTTTTTAACCTTGTTCCACCTTCTTTCTTTTATAAAAAAATCACGCGCATAGGTTTACAAAGCCACAACTTTACGGTAACTCATATCCCAGCTATGCTATGCCCAGCTATATATATCTAAATCATATTTTTAGCGAGTCTTTGAGCTGTGGTAAGGTCTTCCAGCGAGTGTCGCCATCCTATGATATTGGCTTCTTTAAACGCAGCGAGAAGAAATGTATACACAAGATCGCTGCGACTATTGATTGTGCTTCTTTACTTGATCGTTGGAGTTGTTTTTTGCACTGCATAATGCTTACCATCACGCGTGATGTAGTCACCATGACAACTCAGATAAAATAAAATCTAATTATTGACAGCTACTTTTAATTTTTAAACAGTAGCGTTATCCGTTGAGTATAAATATTGCATTACATAGTTTGTTAGTAATAAAGTTTAGCACTACCCACATCTAAAGTGCCTTAAGTCGATAAGTATTAGAATCAGGGCTCCCAAGCTCTCAGTGGCATGGTTCCACAGCATTAGAAAGATAAGCACACAGTACCGATTCCCTGAAGCGGAATAATTGTCCCTTGTAATCTGCCTATAGACGTCGAAAATTACCGTCACCACTCAAAGCTTATTTGACTATAGTCGGTACATACAACGAAACCCACTCACGTGGCAACCCTCAGGCTCGAATCTAGAAGGTCTCAGCCGGGGTCCGCACCCCGGGCGAATAATTCTGGGGCGGCAGGTCAGCACATCACTCTGATTTATTACACGTCGTTACGCTACTCAGTTTGGAATAGCGACGTAGAGTGGTTGTCATTCGGTTTTCTATGACTATGCTCTGGAGAGTGTGCAGCTGAGTTCTATAATTTAACTCCCCTTTCCCCTTCTACCATATAACGACTGCGCGCCGTGCAGCTTGCATTTTTACGTTGTTATATACATATGTTTGACGTTCCGACTGCTCGCACAAGGCGACTTGCCTTCTCAATTTTGCTGCGAACAGTCACAGAGTAAAATTAGCTTCCTGCGTTTGTTCTTCCAACATATTAATGACATAAGAATTTTCAAACGACGAGTAAATTGGTATTTGTTGATTTGTTGTGTCAGCGCGCTCCATCAACGGCCTCATCATCAGTTTCCATCAGTTGTGATTGAGGTCAAGCGCAAGCCTGTCTATTATATAATAAAATATATACAAATTAAGAAGCAAAGGTGAAAAGACTGGTGAGGGCGACAGGCGATAAGAAGTAGTTTTTGTCCCGCTTCGAAAAATCTCAAGATCCGGGGCTGGCAACCCTCTAACTATCTTTGCGGGCTCAAAACAATTAAACGGCCGACCGTAAACTGTCTGAGGGTAACCTCATATAGAAGATAGATTACATTAAGCTATACTATAAGAGAAATATCTAAACATAGTATGCGTAGAGTTATGATGTCGAAGCATTCTCAAACGAGACCTGCGTTGCTTTATAAATATGATTATTGACCAGTTTCATCCCACTGCAGGGTAGAGACTAGTAATGAAAATGCCCGGGAATTTTCCCAAAGTGCCCAGCACTTCCGCGAAATTTTCGTAAATTCCCGGGAATATTCCCCATACAAGTTTTGGGCACTTTGGGAAAATTCGCGGGCATTTTCATCACTAGTAGAGACCATTCTTCCCTTTTCCACCATTTTTTTTTAAATACTTCGACGAGATTTGGACATTTAACCCGGCAAGCTCGTCCAATGCGGGTTGGAGTGTGTCAGCGGTGATCAGCAACTTACTGGTCACGTTGAGCAAAACAAATACGCGCAAAGTGGATACAACCACTAATATATTTCTACCCATCCTGAAAGGGATATTATTGTTTATTAGGGATTATTAGTATTATTTTAATCAAATATTAAATAAAATGAATCATTCGGGTCTAAATTGTTATACTATGATACATGTTTATGGCATGTTAAAAAGAACAAATATCCCTTTAATAATTAAGAAAAAAAAATTATTGCTGTCAATCTTTGTTATCAAGTGCTTATAATAAAAAACGTTGCATTTATATTTGAGTTGAATAAATATTAAATATCAGAAATAATTGGTTACTTTTGAATTAAAATGAACAAGTCACATAACTGCGAGAATAGCGATCAATTGCATCAAATGGTTTTAGCAATAGGCTTACTATATGATAATAAATATCAAAAAATAACATTCTTCTAAATAAGTTATGTACTTAAGTGGTATTTCAAGAATTAAAACACGTCTAAGAGTTTTTAAACGTTAAAATATATATTATTATATTAATATAATATAAAATAATTTATATAAATAATACGTAAATATTTACGTATTAATGAAATATGTAACTTCGTGAAATAATTATATGAATTCCGTTAAATTTCTCATATTTTAAGTCTTTACAACTTTTGTTCAGCACTACAGAGGTTCATATGGTTTTTTTTATTCTATAATTGAAAAATCTGCGCCTTTGCTCATATAAATTTCGTCTCCGAACATTCTGCGTCACGGTCCCATACAATATCCGAGCATGCTCTTTGAATCAAAACTAATTAATAATTCAATTATAACAACGGATGGTAATTTGAAGGGATCGTCTACCTGCCTACAAGTTCATGCAAGGGATATCATGTTATTTCTTGGAGGACAGAATCCGGTCCGTAACGCATCACATCTTTCTTTACATTGTATTATACACATGATGATTCGGATACCCTAATTGAGGCAACTAAAATGACCTTTTTTGGTAGCCCGGTGGCAACACATCCATATATTTCCGCGTAAGTCTTCTTGTTTAATAATCCATTCCAACGTTGAGTTTTGGAGTTTCTTATTAAGGTCGTCTATTTCAAAACACTAGCAGATCACTGTTGAATTCTTTCCTTGTCTGGCCGCCCTAATCGCGGTTTGTACCCACAGGGGTGCCCTCGCGTTGCCACCGAACTTATAACTCGCTTGCTTAGCACATTAAGTGCTAATCCCTCTCACCCATTGAATTTTTTAAGGCTTTCATGACCAACAGCAAATTACCCTGCCCAAAAAGTATGTTTATGATTTTAAATAACGACATCCAGAATTACTCAATAAACTACTGTAGTTTTGGGAATCTTCAGATCAAATAAATAGCAAAATAAACTTTATAAACTTTTTTATAGCATTATTAAAAATAATTTTTCGTCTTAACACTTTTTCACGTCTTAAAATTACAGAGCGCTCGCATCGAAAAAAAAACTGTTTATCCTCTCTCTCTTTCTATCTTTCTGTCTTTCACTCCCATACGTTCCGATCTACGCATTTACGACTTCATACATAATAATGGGAGTCGAAGCTGCTCGCGTCCGTAGGCTTTACTCTAGTTTCCCTACACGTGACTCCTGGGTGGTGCTAAACGAGCAGCAGCGAGGTGGTAGGGCGCCGGTGCCCGTCTGGATCGCGACCACAGTGCCTGTAAAGCCCGTCATAGTGACCAGTTTCGGCTTGTCGCGTTTCGGGATCAGCTTGTGCATATCCAGTAGCTCATATACCTAGAGACCTTCAGTCGTGGTATATGTGGGCCGACATGACGATATAGTCTATAGACTATCAATGGATTTTCATCCTTTGATAGTCGCTTTCGTTTTTGGACTACACTGTACTTACCATCAGGTACTCTGTAGTCACTATGTCGAGCCAGTGTAAAAAAAAAAAATATTTCACACAATAACATCTATCCTACACTACAATCAAAAACTTCCCATCCGTTATTTCCGTAAGCTGGTGAATGTTTCAGCTAACTCTTAAGTAAAACAGTTTTAGACACTAGATTTCCCATAACTAGAATATTGAAATTGTTTAATACTCACTAGCTGTTGCCCGCAGGCCGCAGGACCTGTCCATCAAGCGGTGCGCAGGACACATGGGTACCGTCTTCCCCTCATCCGAACAGAAGTCTCCCTCAAGTCTACTTATTAGACAATTAACATGACCTGGATAAACTTCTTGCCAACTACCGGACAGTGATTTCACAAACAAAAATTGATTTAAACTAGTCTCATTAAGAGGATACAGATCCTCATCATATTTGATAAGTAATTTGACCCACTTCGGCTGCGCAAGAGATATTGCATCGCTAAGCTCTTTCTACCATCTGTATCAGGACTAATTGAAGTATTGCTTAACCTTGTTCCACCCTCTCTCTTCCATTAGAGAAACACGCGCGCGAGTTTACGAAATTATAGCATTAAAGTAACTCATATCTTTTGTAGGTAAACAAAACTTATCTATTCTATTTCTTTTATTTTAATGTGTTTGGGTTTGCTACGCTTTAGAATTACTGTTGTTAATGGCAATCCTTTGTCAACAGTTTCTAACGCGTAAGACCTTTTCAGCAAGAACGCAATAGTCAATCTTTCACGGTGCCCAATTTTTATATGCAAAAGAATTGATATGTGTAATTTGCCGCCGACACACTTGCGTGCACACATGCGGAGTTAGGCCGAAGCCTGTGAAAAGAGAAATGGGGGAATACATTACGTTCTGGGCTAGCAACGTGTCTACACTGAACTCTATCCCAAGTTCCACGAAATGCAACATCAATTCCGAACGATAAAATCACTTCCAAACTCTTAATGATCTTCCGGCAAGCGTGTTCTCACCGTCTCATGATATTGAGTTCTTTAATTCAAACATGAAGAGATATTTATTCAGCCCGGAATGGTCCTTGAGATTATTGATAAGGTTTTTTTGCTATTGATAAACGTGGCAGGTTGTATTTGGACTATATCAGACGAAGTGTCATCACTAAGGCTAAAGTATTAAAAATATATATATATATATATATATATATATATATATATATATATTACCCTTGTAAATGAAAAGCAAAGAAATCATAAATAAGTATTATATGAAGTTAACACAAAATATTGTATAGCAAGATCACTCAATACTCTCATTCAAATTGAAGGACTGGATATATTAAATGGACTGGAAAATTACACGTAAATAGGGTCAAAGGGAATTTGGAAATGACGAATCGTTCGCAAAGACTACAGACGGGGAGAGTCATTAATCCTTGCTTCGAATGAGAAAACTGCTATGAGGTAAAATTCTCCATTGAATTTACAAAGATATAGAACTATTATGTAGAACAACACGAGCGCATTGACGTGAAACCACATACTTTCTGTTTTCGCGTGCATTTTCTTTAACTGTATTGCATCATTTGATACAAATAAGAGACAAAAAATTAATTATAATCAGAATACCGTGACATTTCCACTCGCGAGAAACCATTGACATATTTATGTAGGCCGGTAGTATCGTAATTCGGTTCACGGCGTTGTTTGGATGTCTTATGTCATTTAGACTCTCGAATAATGCGTTTGATCCATGTATCTCTGCTCACATGCAGTAGCGTTAATTCCATAGATGCATGAAAGCATTACATGTCCTTACGATAGATAAGTCTGGAATAAATTTCATAAAGTTAAATAATAAAAACAAAGGAACCATTTACAGAATAGATATGAATCTATTCTATATTCACGCCATCTATATTTTCTAATTAAATAATAGTTATTTAATATAATATTTACTATCATAATATAATATTCAAATTAACTACTCAAATTCTGCCTGGGTAGGCAGACAGTACATTTGTAGTTTGGACAGGGTTGTCCAAATATCCTATGCACGTCACTGCTCACATGGATATGGTGTGACACAATATATTGGACAATATATTTGGGTGACTAGTACTTTGTGGTCATCACATAAGACATTGTCATCCTGTGGTCTGGTTTACAGCATTCTAGCCTTGGCCGATAGTATATACCACTATAGATGTACACAATTTTACGTTAAAGCATTTGCATAGCAATAATGAAAAGGGTCCTTCGATGATTACAACTGTCGCTCAGAGTAAAAGTTTAAATCCGTTGTCACTCCAGGAGGGAATGTAAATTAAGTGACGATCCAAAATGCCCGGAGGATTGAGCTTGGGTTAAAAATTTCGGTCACATTTTCGTCATTTTTCTCCTCAAATTCAATTGTCACGCTGGATATCCCAGAGGAGATGCCTACTCCGGATGTTAATATAAAATTGAAATAAGGATCAAGATTTATTCGTTTATAGTGCCATAGGGGAATGAACTATGGAAATCAGTCTTGTGGTTTGCAATTTACGGTGGCTGAGTTGTGGTGCGAGAGAACGTATTATCCCAATGCATTACTTTAGCTGGATTGTCCTGAACTATTTCATTTTCTCGTACGCCGTCTGCCATTTGAACTCTTCTTGAATTGTGAGAACTTTAATTTTGCTTAACACTTAAGTTCCAACTTTATTAAAAATATTATTATGTAATTTAAATACACAGGACAACTATGCGCAATTTATGAGTCTACTTTGGTTGTATCCTGGACTCTAATCCTCCAATTAATACAATCTATTGAAAGTTTTATGTTGATAAATATAGATTAAAATATCAATAACTATGTACAATAATATGTATGGTTGTATTTGGTTCAATAATTTTTACACGATACACGGACCAACATGTTATTCTTCTAACTCTAGTTATTATATTATTTTCTGTTTTATTGTACAAGGTGTCTCAAAAGTAAGTTCACATTTGCTTATCTTATTACGCGAAAGCAACTATTCTGAGGGGCGCGGGGGGTATGTCAGTCGGTAGTCTGGCTCTTGGGAATTTAGTCGCTATGGAGCGTTTCTATGGTGCGGACTGTGCGTTGTGCGTACGTGAGTTTTACAAAAACGGTAATTCGGCGACTGTAGCGCGTAGAAAATTCTGCATATTCGACATATTCGTCACTTAAATGATACGCCTAGCACTCAACTCATTGCAAAATGGGTTGAGAAGTTTGAAGAGACTGGGTCAACTCTGGAGAAACCAAAATCTGGGCGCCCAAGAACATCAAGAACAGCCGAAAACGTGGACAGTGTTACTCAGTCTATTCGAGATGATCCAAACCTCTCGATTCGGAAGCGTGCTGTTGCTTTAAATGTGCACAGATCTTCATTATGCCGCATTTTACACAAAGATTTAAAGCTGCACCCGTACAAAATTCAGTTAGTGCAAGAACTGAAGCCTCAAGATGCTGGTCAGAGGCTTGCCTTTGTAAATCAGATGATTGAGCGCTTTCCAACGTTCACCAACATCTTGTTTTCCGATGAAGCCCATTTTCACCTGAATGGGCATGTAAACAAGCAAAATTGTCGTTACTGGAGTGCAACCAACCCAAAACAAAAACATCAGAAACCGCTACATTCACCCAAAGTCACCGTATGGGCAGCGATGTCGGCGCGAGGAATTATCGGCTCCTACTTTTTTGAAGATGGAAGGGGACGCACACTCGCAGTGAATTCAGAGCGTTATGTGGAGATGTTATACGAGTTTTTCGTACCCCAACTGCAAAACTTTCCTGGTTACAACCAAAGAACATGGTTCTAGCAGGATGGAGCAACTTCACACACGTCCAACAGATCTCGAGTTCGAGAAATTTTTCCGAACAAATTAATCTCCAGGCGAGGTGACATAAATTGGCCTCCACGGAGTCCTGATTTAACGCCTATGGATTTTTTCCTGTGGGGTTATGTCAAATCAAAAGTTTATGCTAATAAACTGACTTCCCTGGCACAATTAGTAGAAAATATCCGTCATGAAATGGCAGCCATCACGGAGACTACCTGCCGAGCTGTCATAGGCAATTTTAGTGCCCGACTAAATGAATGCCGAGAGCGCAACGGTTTACATTTGGACGATGTTATTTTTAAAAAATAAATTCCCAAACAGTGTACTTCAATATAAAATAAACATTTTTTCAATAAAGCTAAGACTTCTCTTTTTAAAAATATTTAAATGTGAACTTTCTTTTGAGACACCTTGTATATTCTGTTCCTTTTTTTTGTCATTAATTTTTAAGTTCTTTGGTGTTTGATGTGCAAATTTGTTTTCTTCTATCATTATTTTTAATGTATGCTGCGATAGCATTCACCGGTTGTTGCATTTAGACGTGTGTTGTCATAAGTTATTTTGTTATCTTAATATATATAAATTACGTGTCACGTTGTTTGTCCGCGATGTACTCCTAAAGTACTTAACCGATTTTAATAAAATTTACACACCACGTGCATTTTTCATCTCAATTCATAGTCGCAATATCATTTTATTGCAAATGCTGTTGCTTCCTATGGCATTCCTTCTTAAATATTCTATTCTATTCCTTCTATTTATACGTAACATATATATGCATGTATATTTGATTGATTTTCTTTTATTGTTATTTATTAGCTTGATTTTTATTTTTGTACTAATTTTTATGGAAACTTTGCTGGCTTATGTAACATTTTTTGTGTATATTGTTATCATTTTTATATTACTGTATGTTTCCCTTTAAAATAAATAAATAAATATACGAATTATTATGCATATCTAATTTTCTCAACTATTATGGCAAATTTCTGATTCTAATATTCTGACATGAACTAAACCTAGTTCCCGAGAGCGCAGAGTAGGTATAATATATAGGCAGATACAAGTTTCCACGCCAATATCATCTCTGAGGATTACCGTTACAGTGCAAATCGAATCTACATCTAAATGAACTGTACTCAATCAATATCACTATCTATTATAAAACAAATTAAAGCGCGATTATCTGTCTATCCGTTCGTAATTAACTTGAAATCTACTGAACGGATTAATAAAGAAGGATTTAGTGTATCATTTGTTAAGTTTTTATACAAATTTGTTGAAATGTGGCGATAATTATTGAAAATGTCGGAAAAAGTCAAGCTGCCTGACAGCTTTCATTGAAAACGCTACCTAATTCCTTTGAGATATATGAACACAATTTATGGCCGAATTACCTTTTATAGGTCTATAGAAAAGTCCGGAATGTCATTTACCTATCTTTTAAAAACAGCTTACTGTAACCAATCTAATTTCTCTTCTATACTTATTCTAATTTTTAACCTGACTCGTCCTAGTGACCATACTATGTCTGATGGTAAGTATGGTAACAACAAGGTAACTACAAAGACCAACAGTAAAGAAAAAAAAACGATAATCCGGGTGATCATGCCGCCCCACACAAATATCTCTTTAGGTTTCTTTTAAAAGGATCCAATATCAGAGCACGGTGGGAACACGCTCGCCGACAGAAGTAAGAGTTGGAGAGTAGTTTTAGCCGGGATATCGTGCAGAAAACCAGAGATCCACGTACGAACACAACAAGTGGGAGTTTGATAAGGTGGTGAGTCGGATCAGCCGAATCCGTTATGAAATAGTGACTTACGGTGGTGTCAAATGGAAGAGGCACGTTGATAAAATTCTTATAGCTTCCACAGATCCTTAATCTGAAATTAGAATGGTTAATTGATGTATGTCCTTACTTATACATTTCATATTTCACCTTTTTCCACAATCTTATTATTCATATTTGTATTCGTCTGGGTTAATATGTTTGTGGAGTCACTTTGCCGTCATCCGATTTTACCATAGACAAAGCACATCGAGTCGATCAAGCCGCCGGCAAATGGACACACGCAATGCAATTAGTTACGCGTGAGTGAGCCGCTGCAACATTGTCGCTACATTCGGCTTGGGCTACCCGCGCGGCTCACACTTTTTTCTCTCACCACACATTCCACTGCCTTCCGAAGAGCCTTTCATACGTCACGCAATCATCCATCCACTGAGAAGGGTTTGTGGTGAGTAATTTATTCAATCAAAGTGCTACAATATTATATACATTTTAACTTATGAACTAACTTAAAATCTATATACATGCAACACTTAGACTAAACTATACTACAACACAAACTTATTCTAGTGGGACGGACAAATCTTACGTGCTATATTTACAGTTATAATTATTAAAATAAAAAGAGGGCAAAGCCTTTATTTACAGTAATACTTAAAACTATAAAATACAAATGTACAAAAAGGGCTACGGTTGCGCGGATGTCGAAAAACTGTATTAGGCTTTCGCCTCTGACGGTGGCCTCTCCGCTGCTCGCTACGACGAGCAGGTCACTGGGAGAAGGCGCACTGGTGCGTCCTTCATGGTGTTTTCTTAGAGTTTGCATCTAGGTGTCTCTTCAATACCTCTGGCGATCGAATCGTCGAAAGGATGAGCGAATCTGTACCGCGCGGCTCACACTATTGCTTGCTTATTACATACACAGTTTATTATAAAGTACTTCTCACATACTCATCTATTGTATTACCATTATCATTAAATTCATTCTAGTCGTAGTCTCATCTATCGTTTAACATCAAGCACCGTCAACATAACTTCATAACAGTGCAGATGTGTAGTCACACAACCAACGCACACCGCATCGCTATATGTTTTTAATAAAATAAAATTAATTAAGTTACAAAATACTTTTATTTAATAAATTTCGAGTATGTATGCACTATGTGTAGATAAATGCAGCAGCTTAGATGCTAGCAAGCTGCGTGCATGCTGCATACCTTTGTTGGCTCTTACGCTCTTATGACGCCTCAGGATGATGAAAAGGGAGGACAACTATATTCTGTCGGTATACCCCACGCTATTTATGATAACATTATTAAAAGTTAACAACTATACCACGGTTATAACCTATACCAATATATTTATACGGAATCCTCTGTGCGTGGTTTCGATTCGCACTCACCTGCTATTTGTTTTACCTTTCCATATCAAATACAAGCAGGCACACACATGCAACAGGCACTCCATCTTAAGTGGCAATGGGCAGGCCACGTTTCTAGATGCAAAGATAGGAGATGGTCAATAGAAATGACAAAGTGGTCTGGTCCAGAAGGCAAAAGGAAAAAACGCCAACCGAAAAAGAGATGGGAAGATGAGATTCTTTCGGTGGCGAGAAAGAAGTGGGCAGAGCTGGCCCAAGATAGGGTCAACTGGAGGATGTAGGAGGAGCCCTTCACCCAAAAGGGGTCCACATATGATAATGACGACACAAATCTTAACTAACCCTATTAACAATAGGAATCAAGAAAAAAAACTAATAATACTAACAGATTTAAATTGAAAGAAATGTTATGTGGAAAAATAAAGGCTTGTTTATTATTATTATTATTATCAAATACAAATAAAATTAATTGTGTTCTATGTACAATAAACGACGATACACGACGCAACATGAATTAATATTAGGTAATACAAAAATGTATACCGAATGTTACGCTATCCGAACACACAAAATATCACAATTGTACGCGTATCCGCTCAATTGTATGAAGACAACGGCGGATGGATCTGTGACTAGCTTCGATACAGTTTGCGATACAAGAGATAACCAAAAATATGTTAAATTATAATTTCGAATACTAAAGCTAGTGATTTCTTATAATACAAGAATTGTGTTTCAATTATAGCACAAACATAACATCGAATATGAAAAAAGTTAGGTTCAATACGCCAATTTCAGAAACGCAGACAATCATTTTCAATTTATTCTCCCGGTTGGAAAACTGTTTGACAGTTGAGCGTCAGATCTTTGCAAAGTGCTATGGGCTGGGTGTCACTTTTGTATTTCACATTTTTCCTTTTCTCATTTCCACTCTCAATGGACTCGTTACGTTTATTCTAATTTCTTTAACATCTTACAATTTAAGAAGTCATTTTTTTATTTTCGTTTATAATTTTAGAACCTTTTTCGTTTCTTTTAAAATGTTAATTTTGCAAATTGTTTTTCGTTGTGGATACAATTTCTTTTTTACGATTAAAACTGTATTGAAAATACACGCGAATGGTTCTTAAGTTCGTGTCCCGGCATGTACTTATGGTCTTTTGCAAATTTACTGCGGATTTCGGCAGCACATGCTCACCGGTGAAGGGAAAGGTTGAGAGGAACCCCGCTTGGCGTCTAATAGAGACCCTAATAACGGTACGGTATAAATGCCCTGATAACGGCGGTCAGCTGCTGCATTACTATAAAATTAACCAGCAAGGGCGGCTTGGGTCAACAAATTCAATCTAGTTTAATAATAATATATCGACACGCTATCTCTTTCGAGGTGAGCAGAGATACATAAGCGATTGTATCGATTTTGCGCTTATATGTTGTGCCCAACGTGACCAGTAGCGCAGCTGATCGCCGTTATCAAGCCAGTAAATATCTTAAAAAATTGTAACGTAAAAACTTTCAGTGATCGAGTTGTATCTAAACAATGGTCGTGTAGCTTACTGGCAATAAAATGGTTTCAGACATCTTTCGCTCAGATGTTGTGTTTCGCAGGCCGATGTACAACGGGGCTAGTCAGTCTGTACTGAACAATGGACGAGTCGCCAATAAAATTCTTTTTTATTTAACCCGGGGGAATGTCCTGCTAAGGTCCCCTGTGTGTCATAGTTCTACTGACTAAAAACCCCCGGGGTGTACCTAATTGTTCCACCACCGCCAGGGAAAACAAATTCATCTAGACGTCCGGGGAGCGAAAAGCCTTTAATGAGAATACCTCTATGGGAGGTATGGGTGTAAAGAGCCCACCCCTTTAAGGTGGCGCATTGGACACTGCGCACCGCCTTCCTCTTATCCGGGCAGTAGACTCTATCAAGTCTATTGCCCTAGTCTCCAATGAGCTTAATTAAGTCCAGTCGTGTGAGGCATTAGTTGAAGGACACAATCTATCTCGAATTAATTTACTATGAAAAATCTGCATATCATCACGCCGAATTTGGGGTAGGCAGAGATAATGGAATGCCACTAATCTCTATTCTTGCAAATCTTTTTCGCTTTCTTAACCTTCATTAATCCCTTATAGCATGTAGACGGCGCCCGATACGTGCTTGTGTTAAAACGCCATAAGGGTTGTTAGGGTGTCACGAGACGCGCGGGGTAAGGGGTGCGCGCGCAAGTGATGCTCTAGCTAAAGCAGTCGACTACCGAGACCCAAGGCTAGAGTACGTGCGTGTGCGTCGTAGTTCGGTGTGCCTTAAAGTGCAAATAAACAGAAAAAGCTCCAAAATCCGTGTCTTTCTACCACCACACCCACTACTACCGGTCATGCCCTTCATTTATTCTCGTTGATTTCGTGTACTTTTGACATTTCCCTCCGCCAGAACTCTCATTATTTGGTCTAGGTAAATCTCGGACGGCCTCGGCTCTTACTTCCAATTATATTCATATTGTGTATATTTTTATCATCATACATCTTCTCCACGTGCCTGGACTGTGACAAATAATTTTAAAAATCTTTCAATATATCCCGTGTAACAAAAGATAGTAATTCTACAAAGTAAAACGCAATAGTCAAGATTGTATTTGATTAAATAATGTACAAACTCTGTAAGCATCGTTCAAAATAGGGGTCCATTTGTTAGATTAGAGGATTCGGAGACTATTGTCGGAGTTTATTGGGTCGTTCAGGTCATCAGTGGCTATTCATGTCTCTAATAGGAGAGGTGAAGGCACATTCAACTACAAGACTGATCCGTTTTTATATATTTATTTCATACATTAAAGTGCCAATTTTTAAAAGATTCTTATAATAATATACCGTCCTTTGATAATGTCCTAGCCGGATTCGGCCACGGCGACTGTTTCAACGCCGATTAAGAAAATCGAGGTCCAGTTTTCGGAAACAGTCAATTGCGCAGGAGATATTTAAGTGCATAACTGGACGCGCTGCCAGAAAAGCACTCTCTCGTCCGAGCTCCCTCAGGCCCGATGGAAAGGAGAACCAGTGCGATCAGGAGTGAGCAGGTTTGGTCGAGTTTTCCCTTCTCTGAACACCTGGTTGAATTGCGGGGTTAAAGAGATACCTTAGTCGCCTTTTACGATACCTCGGCAAGAAGAGGGGGGTGCTATTCTATTCTGCCGGCAGCCACCACGGCACCGTCCTTTACGGGGTAAGCAGAGATACATTAGGGGCTGTGTCCACTTTTGTCATATCCAACGTGACCAGTATCACAGCTGATCGCCGTTCTCAGGACTCTAGGCATGACAATTTTATTATATACCAAGCAGGCTTCCCCACGAGATCTTCCTTCACCAGTGAGAATGTTATGCCTTAATCCGCACGTAATCTGGAAAAACTCAGAGGTACGTGCCGGGATTCGAACACACAACCATTCGCGTTTATAATTTCTGCTTGAAATAGTTGACATTTTAACCCTTCATAACTTTATCTTCCTACGATCTTTGTTTCTTCGGTATAGATGGCTAGCTCACTGCCTCTTCAGCTTGCTAATACGGAAAACTATATCAACAATTTTGATTCTCTATCGAATAACCTCATTTCGGACTCTATCCCTCAGAATCAAGCCTAATATAGCCTGCCCCATCAGACGCTGAGCGACCTTGAACTGGTGAACTATCCCAAGCGTTAGTATCACGTCTCGGCTTCGTAAGTCATAACTGGTGGGACGCATTGGTTGATAACTTTAGTTTTCAGGCATTGTGGAATAGAAGACGAAAAGACCCCACGTAATATCCCAAATACTGCCCAACTTAATTGAATTTTTCTTTTGGCTTCCCTTTCGAAGTTGCTTAATACATAGTAGGACAGGCCACCCTCAATTATTGTGAGCAACACCGCCAACGCGCAGCCCCATACCATTCGGGATTTATTATAAAAAGTTCGTGCACACTGCTCTAGCATAACATTTGGTCGGCAACGGTTACCCGGTGCACGTGTTACAGAGTAATCGTTTGCCGTGTTCATTTTATATGACCATTTTGTTAAATTACAATACCTAATGGACTAACGATGGGATTCGATAGTTAATCAAATTGTTAAAAGAAAGTAAAAATGGGTTGCATGGATTGTAAAAACCTAGGGTACGAGCAACGCGAAAAGTGTTCGCGCGTGCCGCTCTACAATAAAGATGTACGAGAGGGCTGGCTCTTTACACCACTCCTCCCCTAACGAGTAGAGGTCTCCCTTAGGCCGCACGCCTTGCCGGTCATCGAGGATGAGTATCCAGTCGTGCCCTCGATGCCTGTAGGTGGGAGTTGGAATACCCAGGGGTTTTAGTCGGCGCAAGTCCTACACACTGCCTTCACAGCCGTCCCCCCTGCCCCCGAGGTCCGTTAGGGATTTCCCCAGGGATACAAAAAAAAGATTGTAAAAACCTCGAATGATGTCGCCGACGTCTACAAGGACATCTTTAGGTATCAAAACAGATCTTAATGTTCCAATAAATAAAAGAAAACTGAAAAAGCTGGTCTAGAAACGACGACATATAAAATCTATAAGAGAGACGATAACTGCCTTTTTATTTTATGTGATATTAAGTATCATATTCGATGCTGGCTGCGACAGAGGAGCGAATTGAGTGCTTTTTGATTATCTCTTTCATGATAAATGAGCCGTGAAGTTGGAACGTTAATGGCATATTCTGCTCGATATTTATCACAACTTTTTTCTTTGTTTGTGACTGACTCGACCTTGCTGACAGGATAGGAGACCGGTATTCAAGCGCAGAAACGCGAATAGGAGGATTTTTGCGTGGTGGGAAGGCGATTGGTCTAACCGGGTCGCGACTACAGTACACGAGTGTAAAGACCATCATTGCGATAACCTTCGGGACCAGCTTGAGTATATCCAGTAACTCAACTAAAGTAGTGACATTGACATCTTTCACTGCTCCCTATCAAGATTTCACGTGTTACAGAGTAATCGTTTGCCGTGTTCATTTTATATGACCATTTTGTTAAATTACAATACCTAATGGACTAACGACGGGATTCGATAGTTAATCAAATTGTTAAAAGAAAGTAAAAATGGGTTGCATGGATTGTAAAAACCTAGGGTACGAGCAACGCGAAAAGTGTTCGCGCGTGCCGCTCTACAATAAAGATGTACGAGAGGGCTGGCTCTTTACACCACTCCTCCCCTAACGAGTAGAGGTCTCCCTTAGGCCGCACGCCTTGCCGGTCATCGAGGATGAGTATCCAGTCGTGCCCTCGATGCCTGTAGGTGGGAGTTGGAATACCCAGGGGTTTTAGTCGGCGCAAGTCCTACACACTGCCTTCACAGCCGTCCCCCCTGCCCCCGAGGTCCGTTAGGGATTTCCCCAGGGATACAAAAAAAAGATTGTAAAAACCTCGAATGATGTCGCCGACGTCTACAAGGACATCTTTAGGTATCAAAACAGATCTTAATGTTCCAATAAATAAAAGAAAACTGAAAAAGCTGGTCTAGAAACGACGACATATAAAATCTATAAGAGAGACGATAACTGCCTTTTTATTTTATGTGATATTAAGTATCATATTCGATGCTGGCTGCGACAGAGGAGCGAATTGAGTGCTTTTTGATTATCTCTTTCATGATAAATGAGCCGTGAAGTTGGAACGTTAATGGCATATTCTGCTCGATATTTATCACAACTTTTTTCTTTGTTTGTGACTGACTCGACCTTGCTGACAGGATAGGAGACCGGTATTCAAGCGCAGAAACGCGAATAGGAGGATTTTTGCGTGGTGGGAAGGCGATTGGTCTAACCGGGTCGCGACTACAGTACACGAGTGTAAAGACCATCATTGCGATAACCTTCGGGACCAGCTTGAGTATATCCAGTAACTCAACTAAAGTAGTGACATTGACATCTTTCACTGCTCCCTATCAAGATTTCGGTTGGATTTGATGACATTGTTCTCATCTGAATCCGCTCGAGTGTAACAGAATCAACTGATATGTTTTTTTTTATTTATACTTGTGCTGCGTATAGTTAGATATACCTCTAAGGATGTAGCACTCTGACTTAGAACCTATATATATATGTTTTTTTTTATTTCGTGTATATATCGATGGTATATTAAATAAATAAATAAACTCATATACCTAGAGACCTTCAGTCGCGGTATATGTGGGCCGACATGGCGATGTACACTATCATTGGATTTTCATCCTTTGATAGTCGCTTTCGTTTTTGGACTACGATGTACTTAGCGTCAGGGGCACTCACTTTTTCAAGGGGGGGTAAAAAAAAACAGTCGTAGATTCAAATGCCCACGCTTGCCTCTGGGTTTTGCCGTACTAAGTACGGCCTTAGGCAGTCCTCGGTAAAAAAAAATCGTGAGGAATCCCACATGACATCTAATAATAATATTATGTCTACTAGTGCTATGAAAACGGCGATTAATTCCGTTACTGGTCACATTAGGCACGACGAACAAATGTAAAGTGGAAACAGCCACTAATGTACCTCTGCTTACCCCGAAGGGGATATAGTGTGATGATATTTTATTCTATTTTAGGCTTTTCGGTCATTTGACTGACCCACTAGTATACAGGCGTCAAAAGACTTTACTGCGACATTAACATCGTGAAACCCATAGAAGAGAATTTATCGTGGACAAATAATGTCTTTATTCGACGCACAATCAATTTTAACGGCCTGTCGTTAATACCATGCGCTAGAAAAATACTACAAAATTCATCATTGTTCCTATTTTACGATGTGTACATAACAAAAAAAAAACAGTCTAATGAAAACAATTGGAATGATATTGGGAAATGACAGCTCCTACGAATCAATATACTATCGCTTTTACTATTTTCACCCACATCATTACCTCTCACAACACACACGCACACTTCACATCACTACATACATTCATCACACCACATCACAACACATCACTTAACGTCATACAGGTCATACTGTATCTCATTCATCACACTGCATCACATTCGTCCCTCAGTATCATACCAAATCACAGCACATCACTTAACGTCATACTGCATTCCATTTATCACACCGTATCATATCCATCACATCACACTGTATCCCACCACAATAATCAACGTTATTTAATCTAAGGGCCTAGACAACAAAACATTCGACAAACGATAACGCTAATGGAAGAGTACAAGATTTATAGTGTTCGCATAACATGAAGACGTGATATCTCGAAAGTTTATGTCAATTTCTTACATTTGCACTTTCCACAAGCGTTATCGTTAATAGAATATTCCTTTGTTAAAACTATATCGTCTATCGCCTTTTCCTCGTTTCGTTTATTTATGCAGCGAAGAAAATCGCACAACAAAATTTTCATATTTTTGTTATAATACGGTAACTCAAACATACCCGGATAAGCAGCCGGAGCTTGACAGACGTATCCGGGAGTTAACTCGGTTAAACGGGGCCGGATAATCCTGACGGATAACCGTTGCAGCTTGGATTTTTAAGCCAGCTCTAGTGGTTCAAACCATTAGCGTTTAACGAGTCATTTCTTTCTAAGTTTATTATAATAATGATGTCAATGACAAAATCTTGGCCGATTTTAGCCTTGACGACGTTTCCACATCATATCAAGTAGGCGCGAGTTGCGGCCCCAATCGTTGAAATTAGGCTCGCTGATGAAAATATTCGGATATAGTCAATTGCGCAAGATATATTTAGTGTCTGGATGCTAACGCTTGCACAAACGCACCCTATATCTAGTGGGACGAGGATCCGTCACAACTAAAGAGAGGCAGGATATAGTATTCGGGTGCTGATAACTCACCCCTATTAGTATCTTAGGCCTTTCACAATGACTTGCTGTCTAACAGAATCGTCGGGTCGACCAAACTGCTATAAGAACGACAGATGACGAATAAGTCGGCAGTCTTTAGTACTAAATTAGGAGTCACCACAACAACTTGGGCGATAAAACATCGTGCAAGCCACCCCAACCAGGTTTCATCAATAAGCCGCCGTGGCTACCAGGGTGTGCCCACTACGCGCTGCACAGTTACTAGAAGCCACTGGTGAAAGTTCTGGAAAGCAACGAGTGTAACTAATTTCTGACATCTCTAATTTAGTGGCCGGCTGAGAGAAATATAGACGCTGAGTTCCCACTACACTCCATTAACCATAATAATAATATATCGTCTGTCTATATCTCTATCGTGGTGAGCAGAGATATATTATAGGTTGTATCCACTTTATACAGGTTATAGCATGTAGACGCCGCCCGATACGCGTTTGTGGTAAACGCCCTAAAGGACGTTAGGGTGTTATGGGACGCGCGGGGTAAGGGATGCGCGCGCGCAAGGGATGCTGTAGCAAATACAGTCGACGACCAAGATCCAAGGCGAGAGTACGTGCGTGTGCGTCGCATTTCGGTGTTAAAGTGCAAATATACAATAAAACACCAAAATCCGTATCATTCTACTACCACACCCACGACCACCGATCACAAGGTTTCGTGACGATATTTTCATTCTCTGGTGCCTAAATCCAAACTTATTCTCGATAAACCCTAATATTCGAGTCCTGAGATCTAGATTAGGTCACCTGCCCACCTTGCAGGTGAAACACATATGATCCGTCTTTCGACATAGTGCCTGAAATCTTTTGAATTAAGCCACAGAAATAATTCACGTATTCGAGACGACTGGAAAATATAAATCAAACCGAACACGAAAACATGTTTATAATGCGCAGATCGTGCTGTAGAAACCTATGTTTAACTTAATTCTTTATTTTATCTTAAGTTATTATTTAAATTATTGATTTCCAAATAGTTTAAAACACTAAACTACACTTTTTTCCTCTCCCCTACACCTTTCTCCCGTCCCCTACTCCTTGTGTAGCGATATTCCCAACGCTATGTTCAGGTATAGCATAAATTTATATTACAGTCACCCAACTATACAAGTTACCCAATAATTAAGGAGAGCAAGTTAAGCTTGGTATTACATGCATCACTAATGACTGTGATACAGTTTTGCAAGGCAGCACTATCTCCCCACGCGTACTCGTAAAGGACTCGAGTCAATTAAAATGCCGCGCCACCTAGCGCCAGCTTGCTGATGGTAAACAAATCATCAAGACATTGACTGGCAGTCAGGCAGTCTCGAGACTGTTCATCGTTCGAGCAGCAGGTATTCATATATCGTCGGCCAGAGTTAAATAGGCTGTAAAATCATCTAAAAACCTGGATAACGGGTAATTGTATAAATCGTTACTTAGGGTATATTATTTAGTGGATTTAAAAGTCTTAGATATTGTTTTACGGTGTATCATACTAACAGTACATACTACACCAAACCGTCAGTACGACACGACTAATTGTGTAATACCCCGCTTTACGCGAGGGACACGTTCCGGAAAACATCGCATTAACTGAAATTCGCGTATATCGAGGTTTAATATTAAATATAGTCAAAATTTAATATCTTTACTAATATTATAAAGCTGAAGAGTTTGTTTGTTTGTTTGTTTGTTTGAACGCGCTAATCTCAGAAACTACTGGTTCGAATTGAAAAATTCTTTTTGAGTTGAATAGACCATTTATCGAGGAAGGCTTTAGGCTATATAACATCACGATGCAACTATTAAGAGCGAAGAAATAATGGAAATTGTGAAAAAAACGGGGAAATTATTTATCCTTAAGGACTTCCATTGCGTGGGCTGCAAAAACGGTTCAAGATACCAAAAATATATGTAAAAAAGAATTATTCCTCTTGAAATGATCTAAAAAAATGTCCACGACAGTATATGTCTATCTTTTAAGATTAAGTCACTAGAACCGTTTTTATGGTTAACAAATTTAGTCGAAATGAATGCATTATTTGTTAAGAGTTGTATCAACGTAATAATATTAATCTTTATCCAAATAAATGTGTTGTTGATTAAGAGTATTTAATTGGAAAACAAAATTGTCTTTGACATCACTTAATTTCAATGAACATCTTAGAAGATATTACAAAACCTTATATAGCAAAACAACGTTTGCCGGATCAGCTAGTATACAATAAAATACGAATCATTTTAATTCTAAGAACACTTAATGCAATACATACTATTAATAATTTTTTACGTAAAAATTCATCTATTGTCTTTTGAGTAGCGTTTTTTTTTACGTTCTTGTAAAATATGTTCGTAACCTGGTCAAGACTAGTGATGAAAATGCCCGGGATTTTTCCCAAAGTGCCCAAAACTTCCGAGAACATTTCGTAAATTCTCGGGAATATTCTCAAAGAAGTTTTGGGCACTTTGGGAAAATTCCCGGGCATTTTCATCACTAGTCAAGACACGGTCATCATCATTGTCTATACTCGGAAATCTTTCGCGTAATGTGAGGCAATTGAGTGCGAAATTTGAATTTCGCGTTATAGTGAAACCGCGCATAACGGGGTCGCGTAAAGCGGGGTATTACTGTATAGATCGTTGGGCGCAGCATTTTTTGTCAGACTGTATTAGTATTTGAAACATTCGGTGAGGGTAAGCCTTCGCTTAGTGTGGGGCCCAATCCCCACCACGTCCTGATCCAATCCTGCGGACCTCATTTTATTTCCCGGCGTGTTTCAGGGACTTCTATTATCTTCTAAAATTGCTACGCTCCTCGGCGAGCTCCTCCGCCGGCAACTATCTACACCGAGTCAGAAGACGGATAACGTCCCGCAGCAGCAGGAGAACATTTACGCTCCCCTGGTCCCGATCTCATGAGCTAAGTCCCTTTTCTCTCACTCCATTCCTGGATGGAAGTGAAATGTGCGGCCGTTGAACCCAACCGAACCTAACCGGGCAGACCCTTTGTTACACTAGTGCGTTTTGGTACCAGTGAACCATTCCAATGCTATAATTTGTACGGATGTATGTGTAAAACAATATCAAAGTTTTGACTATTTGTAAGCCGCCATTTTGATGTGAACTGTCAAACTTATTTTCATCAAAACATTTCCTACTTCGCATATATCAAGCGAACCACAACGAGCTTTATTGGCAACCTTAGAAACTCATAATGAAATCTTTCACACGTTTACAGATTTGGGCGTTATTAATTGTTCGCGGAAGCAATATTTCACGCAACCCCGACATAAGGAAAAGGTTATTAACAAATTTATGCACATGTACATATTAATATTAATATATCGTCACGCTATATCCCTTTCGGGGTGGGCAGAGATACATTAGTGGTTGTATCCACTTTGCTTTGTTTTTTTTTTCCTTTTTATATGTTATGCCTAATGTGATATGTAGCGCAGCTGAATGTCATCCACATAGCACATGACATTTCTATTAGATGCCATGCAGGCTTCCTCACAATATTTTCCTTCACCGGTGAGCATGTGCTGCCTAAATCGTTACGTAACCTGGATCAACACATACATATGTACATGCCGGGATATGAACCTGTGAGCACTTGCTACCGGCTCTTTGTCCACTATTACTCCTGTCCTTATCGCAAATATTGCGTGTCTTAATTTATAATAATAATAATAATAAGGTACAGATACAGAAGGCAGTTCTACTCGATACGGCACGCATTGTTAGGAGGTTCCTCACTTTAAGCTCCTAACTACCGGTGGCTTGGGCCTTTGGCCTCGCCCCTGTAGGTCTACATATTTTTATATTTTAAAATTTTTATGTTTTTTTTATATGTATTTATTTTAAAATGTAACTATATTGTATATATATAATGAATAAATGATAATAATAATAATAACTTTATTTCGTATTTCTTAAAAATACATAAAATTTTAAAACTTAATATTAATTTCTTAAATAAATACCAGAGTGGATGAGCTTCTTCACCCAAAACTAAATGAAAGGCCCATCCACTTTCTCAGACAAAATACTCAAAATGCCATCAGTACTGCCCCTCAAACGCTGCAGCATCGAAGCACACCGCCGACGCATGACTGCATGAAAATCATGCAATCCTGCTTCGGCAAACATACCCGACGCACTACAGAATCTGGGCAGCCCCAACAGCACTCTGCAAGCATTATTATACTGAATACGCAGGGCGTTGTACGCCCCCGCGAGTACCTCACCCACAAGCTGCACGAATAAAAGAACTGGCAATATGCCCTAAACAATGTTCATTTAACATCCTTCGTGCAGCGCGCAAACCTGCGGGCAAGCATACTGCAACGAGCAGCCAACGCCTTGCGCTCGCTATCAATCGCTTTTCGCTGTTTAAGGTGCCATTCTTAAGGTCAAACTATGTTAATAATACTTTTGTTATTCGTGCCTGTGATCTATATAATAAACGTTTTTGCGATATAGATATACTGTCCTGTGCCTTTGGGCCCTTTAAACGAATGGTGAGAAAGAAAATATTAGCCTAAGTTCAATTTTGTTCCATAATGTATTTTTTTTTTAATATAAGTGTACTACTTATATGTAACATATATATGTGTGTATATTTGATTGATTTGTTTTATTGTTATTTATTAGCTTGATTTTTATTTTTGTACTAATTTTTGTGGAAACTGCTGGCTTATGTAACATTTTTTGTGTATATTATTATCATTTTTATATTGCTGTATGTTTCCCTTTAAAATAAATAAATAAATAAATATCTTTATCATCAGTAAGCCATTCCGTTACAACATGTCCTAGGTATTTAAAATGCGTAAAAACACGAAGTGGAGCACTATTCATATACACAGAAAATCTATACATATGTTTTACACTGACTGTATAAGTTAAATACAACTCTACACCTGAAAAGTACAGTCTTATCAGTGTTTACAATATTTTTTTATACTAGCTCGACATATAGAGTACATTGCACCTAACCTATTCTTTAGTTTTGTATGTTACTCGTATATGCGAAATAAATAACGTCATAGCTACTTACTTAGCTCTGTCGCGTTACGGGATCAGCTTCTATTTTTTTTTTAAGTGGACTAACTAATGAGTGCCGGGAAAGGCATTTACAGTTCAACCGGGCTTAGGGCGCAGGTGCTCAGCCAGCGAGTTTATGGGTTGGGTGGCAATGCAAGGGCACCCCTGTGGGTACGAACCTCGACTTGGACCGCCAGCCAAAAATACGAAACCTAACGGTGATCTACTAGCGTTTCGGAAGCGATTACCTTGAGACGAAACGCCGAAAGAAACTCAAGGCTGCGTCGGAGTGGAATGGGATCAGCTTGTGTACACACAATAACTCATACACCTGGAGACCTTCAGACGCGGTACACGGTTGTGTACACGATGACAGAGGCTGTCAATGGATTTTAATCCTTTCGTATACGCTGTCGTTTTTAACTACACTGTACTTACCATAAGGTGAACTGTAGTCACTCTGTCGAAATAGAATTGTTTTTCTTTCATTCTCTTGATAATTGCTTGACAGCTTTAGAATCTACTCTCAACGTTTATTAAGAAGTATCAAAAACACTAACTCAAATCGTGTTCAAATCTAATTATAATCGAAGTAAAAATTGAAGAGATTGGATCAGAAATCCTTCGATCATAATGCCGTATCAGGCGACGTAATCTTTCGACAAAATTGATAGCTGATCTCTTAAAAGAACGTATTGTTATTCTTAGCTAAGGTGACTATGATTTTGAGTTTATACGTATATTGCTCATAAAAATATTTTAATCAACCTTATATAGTGTGTTTTCAAAACCCTGTCCGACTCGAAAGGGGCATGTTGGTGACATGATAACATTACGGAAATACTTTAGAAAATTATATTATTCATGAATATTAAAAAGTTACTTTACATGCGATCTGTGCTCGGATTACAACCAAAACTCAGTGTAAGCATCAAACGATTTAATTGATAAACTGTGCTTGGGACTTACAGAGGTTATGATTTCTATAACAACAGGATCTAATAGTACAATGCTTTGCATTCCTTTTTCCTTTGTGCACGAGCTACGCATGCTTCCAGTATTGCCGTGTGAGCTTCCCTTTTAATTATTGCTCTTTAGCTATAAACGATAACATAAATAGAATTTAATAACCACACCGAGCGACACCTTGCCAGATCGGACAGAGTTTTTATTACATCGTGGTTACGTATATTATGCTAAGGCTAATAGAAGTTTTATGCACCTAATGCAAGGTAAGGTTATTTACAGTTATATATATGACTAATAAATAAATAATAAAAATGATTCAAGTCCAGGCTGCCTTTCAATTAATATGTCTTCCACAAGCAATAGAGACCAGCCTGCTTCCGCAACATTAATGAAGAAAAATCTAATGTATAATGAATTTTAAATTTAATCCAATATTGATCATAATTAAAATGGGAGATTTGAAGACACTAGAATTTTAATTTACCAGTACAAATGGCACGTATTATTAAAAGAAAACAAGACAGTAAAAAAGGTTTAAAACATTACATTCAGCTACAGAAACAAGAATGAAACAAATCAAATGGCAGTAAAGACCCCGCTCACGTTCCACATTTCGTTATTATTACAGCATGTTTCATATGAAACGGTAATTCTGGAACTACTAATTTCAAACATTTATTACATTTAGTTGAAGCATTACTTCAATCTGTTTAAATTATTTCGTCCTAACTTTAACGACTTCTCAGAAAACGTCTTTAGTTTCCACAATGAGTTTCTTGAAACGCTCAATACCTCATAGAGAGTACAGTGCAATCCAAAAACTGAATTGGACTACCGAGAGACAACTATCTGACGATAGTCGCCGTGATACTGCCAGCTTACACAAATATCTGGTCACGCTTGGCTTACAGAAGCTAATAACGTAGGATGAAGGGAACAGGCTATTGGAAGGCCATTCCACAATCCAATGACCCGACTAAGACAAGAGTTAGAAAATGTGTAAATTATAGCTGAAATAGAAGTAGCCATAAAACTGTAGCACCGCAGTCCAGAGCACTGCTTAGAAACATCCCCACATTGCAACCGATGCTGATAAAGCGAGTACATCGAAACTAATAGTAATGATGGAGAACACTGCTGACTCAGTTCAAAGAGTTTATTCTCATTAAGATACAAAATCACTTACATGAAAACATTTTGTTTAAAAACTATCTGGAACAGTAAAATGCTAAGAGCTCACTTGGCAAACACGGAACCATATTTGTTAGTTTTATCTTAAATATATTGTAGCAATTTAGTTGTGTATGTATATGGCAAGCGAGCCCGCGTTTCTGATGCAGGAGGGTAACGCGTTGTAGAGTTGTGCTCCCTCAAAAGTGATATTCCGTTTTTCATAATTGGTCCGTGGTTTAGGAAGCACAAGCAAACTTGCTCGGCGAGTACAATTAACTGACTACAATTAAGATTCGTAGCCAATAGTTCTTATAGTACTTAAAGCATTCCGAGCAAATGTCTCTCGTTTCCTAAAGAACCCAACATCCAAGGGCGAAGGGAACACATTGGCTAGAGTTATTAGGTTATTACACAGTTTAACGACCGCAGCCTTCCGCATAACGAATGGGATTTCATTTCTAACGGCATAATACATTTCACTGAGATGAAGGAGTTAATATAAAAAGACTTGTGCCGGCTGATATATCATCATAGAAAATAAAGTACTAAAGCTACAACGGTGAATTTTTGCATTCGATTATTTTTGTAACGTAGGCATCGATTGAGGATTTTTTGATAGATTTTTTGATATTCTACCCCTAAGGGAGTGAAATAGGGTTCAAATCACGTTAAAAACTCAGCAATTTTGAAGTAAGCACTATGTAAATCGACAATTAGCTTTTTAGTTAAAATATTTATTTCGACGTTTTACGCAAAATCAATCCAGAAGAGGGTTACCCCGTAAGGGATATAGCATGACGATATATTAATATTATAATTTCTAAATAACAAGCTAATCGGAATGAGGATCAAGCTCCCAGAAGATGTAATCTACACTCAAAATATGAAGTAATTTAAAAGCACCTGAACAAATATTGTTATGGAATAGCGAGCGTTTATGTGAACTACCTACCTGATTAGATGTAAATATGTATTTAAAATATATATAAGTAAAGCAAATGATGTTAATAATCTTACTATTATAAATGCGAAAGTTTTGATAGATGTTTGTTACCCAAACACGGCAGAAAGGCTGAACGAATCGCGATGAAGTTGAGATGTAAATTATAATAGAAAATATCACATAGGCTACTATTAAGCCGGACATTTAGACTATCTTTATTTACCAGGAGAAAAATCAGTTCAAAGAGTTTATTCTCATTAAGATACAAAATCACTTACATGAGAACAATTTGTTTAAAAACTATCTGGAACAGTAAGATACTAAGATACTAAGAGCTCACTTGGCAAACACAGAACCGTATTTGTTAGTATTTATCTTTAATATATTGTAGTAATTTAGTTCTGTATATGCCAAGCGAGCCAGCGTTTCTAATGCGTTTCTAAATCCTACTTAGAACTTTCCGACGGAATCAGGGCGACGCTTAAAAAACTCCTGGGTACTCCTTCTGTCGCGTTATTGCCAGCCCTTGGCAGCGGGCTCGCGCTCTGCCACGGAACGGACGTGCAGGGTACATGTTTGGCTACCTCAAAAAGCAGAGATGCCGGGAGAGTAATTCTATCTAACTAGATTCTAAATGATACGAGATGCGTGGGGAACACACTGCCATCATCTTACGTGGGCAGTGGACTCCCACTAGTGCCACTGCCCAGCTTAGTGTAATGGTAGGAAGGCACACAGACAGTCACGTGCGAAAGCCCTGCGCATCAGACCGGTTCTACAGCGTCAGATATCCAGGGTGATCATAGCCTCCCGGTTCACTTTTGGCCGCTTCCCTCTCTCCAATTACACGCTCACCAAAGTCGAGCATAGCTGTCCACGCGTTCTCACTGCCGACCAGAGTTAATAACAGCTGACAGCGAGAGATCGCTACCAATAACACATTTAGAATAACCTCCCGAAGTTTAACTAACCTACTCAAACCTACAGCTCCCCATAGTTAGTGAATTCATAGAAAAGGGATTACCTACATCTAAATGGGTTTATTTTAGAGATGCCACGAATATTCGGCAACTATTCGGTATTCGGCCTATTCGGCCACTTTTTTTGCTATTCGGTATTCGGCCGAATAGTACGTACTATTCGGCCGAATACCGAATATCAAATCATGTAAAAAAGACACGTTATATTACTCAAAATTATCTATTTATTTCCAAATTACAACACTTTAGTAATTAAAATTGATCAGTGGTAAGTTGTGATGGATAAAAACAAGCTTTTCAGCATTTTTTGGTAGCAAACGATTACGCTTTTCATCGTAAATGTTACCAGCCTCAGAAAATAACCTCTCACTAAACACGCTACTTCCAGGAGAAGAAAGATAAACTTTAGCAAATTTCGAAAGGTTTGGGTATTGTTGTTCGTTTGCTAACCACCACTTGTAAGGATCGGCCTTCCGATCTAGGCGAACTGTTTTTAAATAAAAATCTAACTCGTTTGCCACAGTATTCTTCTCCACATCCTACTCATCATTAGCATTTCGCATATTGTCTGTAGCGACTTCCTCAAAGCAGTTCCAGAAACTATCGTGTATTTCAAAAGTCTTGTCATTTTCATTCAAATTTTTTTTCTTACGAAGTGGAGAAGAATCGTCATCGGTACTACTACATTCATCATAACTTATTTTCAAAGCTTCTAGAAGAATATTTTGTCTTGCTCTTTCTGCTTGAACCAATCCGAGAAAATTAGTTTTGAAGCGAGGATCCAGAAAAGTAGCAACCAGATATTTGTTTTTTTCATCGAAGTTGAATCGCTTTTCAAGCTCGGCTTGCAGTGAAGATCTCATTGTTACTAAATTTGGTACTTTCTCAGCTGTCTCTGCTTTTCCCAGATATTTTAATAAAGTTACTGCATGTGGAATCACTTCAGAGATGCAAGAGATACCTGAGCTGGTTATTTTTGTAATCTCTTCGAATGGTTTGAGGAGTTTGATACATTGTTCCAATAGTTCCCATTGAGCATGCGTCAGATTTATTAAAGTTTCATGATCTGTTATGTACAAGGAGACAGCTCGCTTTTGTTCTAATAATCGCTCCATTAAGTAATACGTAGAATTCCAGCGTGTGGTCACATCTTGTACTAGTTGGTGGTTTGGCAAGTTAAGTTCTTGTTGAATGGATTTAAGTTTCTGTAGTAGTTCTGGTTGAGATTTTAGCGACTCCTCTATGGCTCGTTGCAGTGAATGAATAACGCACCTGCCTGAATCATATCCTGCATCTCGCATACCTTTTATCATATTAGAGCCACTATCATGGACAAGTAAATGGATCTTAGATTGAGGAATATTCCATCTTTCTGTAATAGCATTGAGTTCTTTTGCAATATTGATACCAGAATGTGAGCCGGGAAATGATTTCATAGCTAAAACGCCATGTTCCAGAATAAACTCTGGAGATATTCAGTGCGCAGTGAAGCTCAGAAAGCTCTCGTTATTGTGCTGGCATGTCCATATATCAGATGTCACTGATAATGCTGCTGCCTGTGAAATACTGGCTTCTATTTTAGCACAAATTCTGTTGTATATATCAGGAACAATTTTCTCGGTCATGTAAGTGCGACCAGGTACTTTATAATGGGGCAAAGCGTTTGCCATAAGCCTCTGGAATCCAACTCGTTCAACAAGTGACAATGGTTCGTTGTCTAAAGCAATCATTTCGCCAATCAAATAATGATATTTTATTGATTTCGGATCATTAATCTCCCAGGGCAATTTCCTTTCTGATGTTTCCTTCAGGGTTAGCTGCCGTTCTTTTGATCTGGACGTTCCAGGTACTACTGGCACCTTGGAATCGGTATAAGTAGAAGTACCGCCCGTGTTGCTGCCACTTGTCAATGGAACATTAATTAAAGCAGCGTATTGGTCAGCATGTTTGGTTTTAAGATGGTTTTTTAGAGAAGTTGTAGCTGTAAATAAAAAAACTAAAATTAATTATAATTAAATAAGTTATTTTACTTCTCTTGTCTATCTTACAGGAAATCGAATAAATATATATTTTCTCATAAAACTTTATTCCCAAACAACTTGGGCAATAAAAAATCAATCACCATTCTTTTGTAAGTATCTACAAGTAGGTAGAATACAAGAACAAGTAAGTAAGTAGTTTTAGACATATCCAGTTAACCACCTACCTACGTAAACGTATTGAGGAAATAAAACTATTAAATTAACTTAAAGTTCTACTTACTCGCTTTCTTTCCTTCTCCACCTCTTGAGATCTTGATGCTGCATAGCAAACACTGGGCCAGTTTATTATTTTCACTACAAATCTTATAATATTCCCATATGAGTGATTTTTTATTAACTGATGTCATTTTATAAGCCTTTTGAATAACAAACAATTGAATATGAACTAAGGAACAATCTTCTTAGCAAAATAGTTATTTAGTTTTATTTTATGTATTATTTATATACGGACAAAGCGTTCAGTGACGTGATTTACTCGCAATTAAAACAAATACTCGCCCGCGCCAACGCAACGAGGAAAACAGGTTGCAACTTGCCTTAATCCAGCTAACGCGCCCCCGGCAAGCATGTATTCCATGCCGAATATTCGGCGCTTCGGCCGACAGCGTTGCCGAATATTCGGTATTCGGTATTCGGCCAATTCACTATTCGCGGCATCACTAGTTTATTTGGCTTAGATCGTTATGTACGCTGCAAACGGATTTGAGAAAGCCTCTATCAAAGAACATAAATGTGGTTGAATCTACGAGAGTTGCTAATCTTCGTAAATTTAGAGAAATATGGGAGCTAAATCGTGAAGGCGTTTTACGAGAGCTTGTATCTTAACGTAAGTTTAAGATATTGGCAGCTTTATAAACATGGCTTGCTATATTAAATTCGACTTAAAATTAGGAATTTCTATCGATGATAAATGAAAATGAACTTTGAGACAAAGCGTTTAGATCTATAAGAAAGTAACCATGGTATGTGAGAGTTCATATCATGAATTTTAATAGTCTCATAAACATAACTGAACGAGCGATTTAGGAGATGGCGTGGTTAGAATGAAACCGAATTACTAAGCTCGCCGGTGTTTAGTGCTATTTGGATTTAAAAACATGATTTCAAACATCTGGTAATACACAGAAACAAAAGTATCATTATTGTTCTAACAAAATGACTCAAAATTATCACGCTGAATCCCTATTGGGGTAGGCAAAGAGAATGCGACGTAACTTCTCTCTATTCTCTATTTTTATATTTACTTCTTTGAAATTGTTTGAATGGTACAGGGGTAAGAGAGAGTGAAAGGGTGAGGAAGAAAATGAAGAGGGAAGAACAGGATGAGGGGGAAAAGGGATTTTTTTTATTAACCCTGTGGATATCCCTTTGGACCGTCAGGGGAGTGGTGAGGGCCACTCCCCCGGTGTCTCGGACTTACACGAACTAAAATCACCGGAGTGGCAGCACTGCCTACTCTTTGCCGTCGCCTTTGCCGGACCTGGGAATCCAGACACTTCCGAGAGAGGAAAGGGATAGGGATATACGAAGCAGAGTGGGACGGAAAGAACAGCATAAGAGGAAAAGGGAGAGTAGAATTAATTAAAAGCTACCACGACATTAATTGGCACCAAGCATAGTCCATCTTAGCATTGAAATAACAAGCATCGTCTTCTCGATAGCTCGCTACGTGATAACAAAATTTCTAATGAGACCTTAGATTATAAATGAGACCTACAGTAAAAGACCACTGGCAACACACATTGATCTTAAACTTTTATTTGAAAGCACTGGGGTATTTTGACAGGATTTTTTTTTGTAACCCGGGGAATCTTACATCCACAGTCAGGGTGCCGTGAGGGCAGTGCCCCGGTGTTCCGGACTCCTACCGACAAAAACCTCCCGCATGCTCCCCCAATCGTTTAGCCGTGGTCACAATGCGCAAATACTCGCCGCCCGTCGCGCCGTCAGCCCAGTGGGCTCCTCCAACGATCAGGAGAGGCAGGATCCCTACCGTCACCTAGTGTTGTGTGGTTATACGCAAACACCACTGGAGCTTATAAATTATTTTTTTACACTGGCTCGACATAGTGACTACAGAGTACCTGATGGTAAGTACAGTGTAGTCTAAAAACGAAAGCGACTATCAAAGGATGAAAATCCATTGATATTCTACATCGTCATGTCGGCCCAAATACACCACGACTGAAGGTCTCTAGGTATATGAGCTACTGGATATACACAAGCTGATCCCGAAACGCGACAAGCCGAAACTGGTCACTATCACGGGCTTTACACCCATGTACTGTGGTCGCGATCCAGACGGGCACCGACGCCCTACCACCTCGCTGCTGCTCGTTTAGCACCACCCAGGAGTCACGTGTAGGGAAACTAGGGTGAAGCCTACGGACGCGAGCAGCTTCGGGTCCCAAAAATCAGGCAAACACCCCTCAGACTCTTTGCCTTCTCGTTGCTTACTTAGAGGCAAGTGGACAGGAAACGAACGGTTAAATACTATCGTTTTATATTCATTATTCCAGAGTTCACAGTTACGTACCACGTTTCCAATAGATAGCAGTAAATTAATTGCTAGAAATATCGCAGAATGGCTGTCAAATGGCGACCCTACTGTGGCTTCGCGTGGAACAAGGACTGTACCCTTGTAAACACCTGAGACGTGACAGCGAGCTGGGGTATCGGGTCGTTGTGATTCATGATGCGCCGTGTTGTGGGATGCAAGTCAAGGTAATAGTTATTTTCCCCAGAGGTTTCGCTGTACTCCATTTTATGCAACGGATAGATGTTATGCAGGAAAAGAGTTTGGATATATTTTTATATATTGTCACTAGCTGATCCGGCAAACGTTGTTTTGCTATATAAGGTTTTGTAATATCTTCTAACATGTTCATTGAAATTAAGTGATGTCAAAGACAATTTTGTTCACAATTAAATACTCTTAATCAACAACACATTTATTTGGATAAAGATTAATATTATTACGTTGATACAACTCTTAACAGATAATGCATTAATTTCGACCAAATTTGTTTACTATAAAACGGTTCTAGTGACTTAATCTTAGAAGATAGACATATACTGTCTTGGACATTTTTTTAGATCATTTCAAGAGGAATAATTCTTTCTTACATATATTTTTGGTATCTTGAACCGTTTTTGCAGCGCACGCAATGGAAGCCCTCAAGGATGAATAATTTTCCCCGTTTTTTTCACATTTTCCATTATTTCTTCGCTCCTAATAATTGCATCGTGATATTATATAGCCTAAAGCCTTCCTCGATAAATGATCTATTTAACTCAAAAAGAATTTTTCAATTCGAACCAGTAGTTCCTGAGATTAGCGCGTTCAAACAAACAAACAAACTCTTCAGCTTTATAATATTACTAGCTGTCCCGGCAGACCTTGTTCTGCCCTATTTCTCTAAAACAAAGTCACATTGTTTTTTTTTAATGTTAATAGCTATTGGCCTGACGGCTGTTTTTTGAAAATTGTTTGAAGGAACCTGGCCTTAATGCTATATGTATAAAAATTGACAAATATTGACATTAATATTTATACGTCACTAAATAATTGTTTTGCCTTCCCGGAACCCGTCCACTAACATTTAAACTTTATGCTATGGTGTTAAACTTCAAATTGACTTATAACAAATCTTTTGTATGAGAATATAGAAAAGTGTTGTTTTTAGACTTTTTCAGATAATTTTTTAAAATCTTCTCTCTGTTATAACCTTCCCCAGACTTCTACAAACACAACAAAAAAGAAATCAGTCAAATCTGTTCAGCCGTTCTCGATTTTCGCGCTTATCAAGACATAGCTGATCCGGCAAACGTAGTTTTGCTATATAAGTTATTGTAATATCTTCTATGATGTTCATTGAAATTAAGTGATGTCAAAGACAATTTTGTTCATAATTAAATACTCTTAATCAACAAAACATTTATTTGGATAAAGATTAATATTATTACGTTGATACAACTCTTAACAAATAATGCATTAATTTCGACCAAATTTGTTTACCATAAAAACGGTTCTAGTGACTTAATCTTAAAAGATAAACATATACTGTCGCGGACATTTTTTTAGATCATCTCAAGAGGAATAATTCTTTCTTACATATATTTTTGGTATCTTGAACCGTTTTTGCAGCGCACGCAATGGAAGCCCTCAAGGATGAAAAATATTGCCCGTTTTTTTCACATTTTCCATTATTTCTTCGCTTCTAATGATTACATCGTGATGTTATATAGCCTATAGCCTTCCTCGATAAATGGTCTATTAAACTCAAAAAGATTTTTTCAATTCGAACCAGTAGTTCCAGAGATTAGCGCGTTCAAACAAACAAACAAACAAACAAACAAACAAACAAACTCTTCAGCTTTATAATATTAGTATAGATATTAGTATAGATGTAACGACGCGGACTCAATATTACATATACATTTTTTTTTATGCAACTAGAAAGCTTATATAACTTATGTTCAGTGACGTGCATAGTGTATTTGGTCAGTGTAGGCAGAATTCGCATAGTTAATTTGAATATAATATTATGATAGTAAATATTATATTGCTTTCATAGGAGAGATAAATAACATGAATATAGAAAAGATATGAATATAAATGTTTCCTTTTTTTGTTTAACTTTAAGCAATTTATTCCAGAGTTATTTATCATTAGGGCATGCAATGCTTTCATGCATCTATGGAATGAACGCTACTGCTTATGTTATAGCGATAACACCACGTCTGATGGTACGTGGTGACACGACTCTCAACCGTAAAGAAAAAACCAATCCATAGACGCAGTGATCACGCCATCTTGTATAAATATCTTCACACTTCCATTAAAGGACCCAATACCATAGACGGTGGGAACACGCTGGCTGGAGGACCACTCCACAACTTAACGACACGGCTCCATTAAGAGTTAGAGAACTTCTTAGTTCTAGCTGGGGTGTGAATTAACTTATAGCCATGACTCCGAAGCCTCTTTTATCGAAGGGAAAGAAAATAACAACTTACTTAATAAAATCATTAGTTCATCCTTTTTTATTTCAATAAATAAGTACAATAAAAAAGGTCCGTACAAGAAAAAACTTAATAAAACAAAACCTACGCTAATGTCATTTTAAAAGACGCATGTTAGTAAGATTTGTGTCATGAATTCTGAAGCAAGCTCCAACAGCTCTGTGCTGAAAACTGACGATTGTATAAAATGTACGAGCAAGGACAAAAGCTTAGTTGAATCTAGCACAGCTTTCGATGACGGCGCTTGTGGGGAGCCTTTGAGTACCCAACACCTCGTTATAGACTTTACGCCAAGCGAGGAGTTAGACAATGAATATGTCCAGAGGAAGATTTGCGCGTTTTGGGAGTTACTCGGCAGCAGACCAGACCTTCAAGATTTAATGGTTGCGCCTGTGAGTATAACCTACTCAATTTTGAATCATTAGGCAACGAAAATACAAGATTCTTAAATTTACAAAGCTCGATCAATACTTATGCTACTTATGTATCAGTAGCGTTCATTCCATAGATGCATGAAAGCATTGCATGCCCTTACGATAAGTAAGTCTAGAATATATTTATTTTATTCAAACAAAAAAAGGATCCCTTTATATTCATAACTATTACATTTTTACTCCATCTATCTTCCTTATGAAAGTAATATAATATTTAATGTCATTATATAATATACCCATTAATTATGTGAATCTGCCTAACTTGTCTAAATACCCTATGCACGTCCCTGCTATATATATATATTTAACTAGCTGTCCCATCAGATTTTATTCTGCCTAAAGATATTGGCCTGACGCAGTCTCATAGAAATAGCATTGAAAGACTTAAGTGATATCTAAGGTAATGATATTTTACTATAATGCCTTTTGGGACATTTTTGGGTTATTTTTTTGTTCGATTACTTGGCGTATACATTATAATTTTCATCAATGATATGCATCCTCTAATCAACTTGAAAGCATACTTTTGTTTTGATTGACATCATATGTTTGACAGCTGGGGACAGAGTGGTTTGTATGGGAAAACGAAATTGTTGTTTTCACTATATTCCTAGCATTTTTTTCATATTTACTCACCTTTTAAACCTTCCATGGACTTCAACAATTAATTCAAAACTCAAATTAGCCAAATCGGTTCAGCCGTTCTCGAGTTTTAGCGAGACTAACGAACAGCAATTGATTTATATATATATATATATATATTTACAAGCGAAGGCTTCACTTCCATCGCACCTGCTAGAAGGTAAAGATTAGTCCGGCGTTGGACCGCCCAGCCTAACCAATATTCACTGTTCTCGTAAAGGCTAATTAGCATTTCCCACTCTATTACTATATGTATATCAGTGACGTGCCCAGCGTGTTTGGACAAAGTAGCCAGAGTTCACGTAATTATTTTAACCCTTAGTAGCCTGATTTACGAAAGTGTTTTTTTTTAATATTACTGTGTTTGCTTGAGTGTTTAGATGAAGGGAAAAAATAGCTAAAAAATATCACAATATTTATTTTACATATTTATTTGTAAAAAAAAAACCAGGTATCAATTTTGATACTTCAGGCATAAAAACTAATAATAATGTGAACATTAGGTTTAAAAGATTGGTATCAAAATTGAAACTCTAGGTTATTAAGGGTTAATGTAATATTATTATAGAAAATATTAAATTGCGCTCATGGGAAAGATACACTGCGTAAATCAGAATATATATGAATATAAATGTTTTCTTGTTTTGTTTAACTTTAAGCAATTTACTCCAGATTTATTCATTTTAAGGGCATGCAATGCTTCAGTGCGTCTATGGAATGACCGCTACTCCTGTATATTTAGTATATTTATTATTATTATTCTTTATTCTGCCTCATTAGAGTGACTGCATCGTGCCTGTTGGAGAGTGCAGTGCAACCCAAAAACAGAGTACAACTATAAAGACACGACCAACTGCCGACAGTCGCCGCGATCATGTCTACCACGCAAATATCTCTTCACGCTTCAATTAAAGAACTCAATATCATAGCACAGTGGGAACACGCCCGCTGGAAGACCATTCCACAACTCGAGGACTTGGCGCAGTAAGAGTTAAAGCACTTCTTAGTCCTGGCCGGGATGTCAGTTACCGCGTAGCCGTGACTCTGTAAGACCGCGCGCGTGGTACTTTTATGTAAGGGAGAGGGTGGGACAAGGTTCAAAACACTCGACGTGATACAGACGGTAGAAGATGCTTAATGAGGAAATATCTAGTTATGCATCTCCCTCGCCCAGGCATATTGGACTGAGGCAGGGGCTTATTCAAGCAGATTGGAAGAGGGCTGAGTAAGTTCCTGTTGACAAAATGCTTGCTTATAAATGAGAGCACGGCGCTGTACGGGAGATTAGATCATAGAATTGTATTGGGAGCAGTGGTTAGGTTAGGAGCTTCTATATCGGCTCACATTAATAAAAGTTAGTTATACTGCCTAAAAATTGGCCATTGTAATATTTAAGATATAAATTGTATTTTTTAAAAAATATAAATCTCGGTCTCAAGATTTGACTACCTCTGCGCAACTGGAGCGGTTCAAGATGCTTTGTAACGTATGGAGTATTCACGATGCGGACACCCCTTCGCTGGAACCAAATCTATTATTTAGTTATTTACAAATCTACAGTATATAATTTTATTAATACAGGAATGCAAGCAAAAAATTAGATTAACCAAAATGATTTGTATAACAAGGTTATATGAGAGCATTAAATGCGATTCAAATAATTGTTGTAAAATAACAATGTAAAAGTTATATGTGGAATGTGTAGTGTGATTGTGTACTTTGTGTATGTGACTTGTGTGTGTGTATAAATGTGTATGTTAACTGTCCCTGACCGAAAACGGCCCGATAGGCTCGACTACTTTCTTGCAAGCATTTATTGAATCAAAGTTCTGTATTTTATTGTCTAGTTATCTCTACAGTTCGTACCACTAGGTTTTAACGGATGTAGCCACCACATGCTCACCGGTGAAGGAAAAAATGGTGAAGAAACCCACGGAGCGTCTAATAGACATACCATATGTATTAGTGCTGTGAGAACGGCGATCCGCTACGCTACTCGTCACGCTGGATTCGACATATAAGCGCAAAGTGGATACAACCACTAATGTATTTCTGCTCACCCCGAAAAGGATATAGCGTATCAATATATTAATTTTATTAGTTATCTGTAAAATAAACATAGTAGCGACGCAAACAGGGTATCAAGTAGTTCAGTAAATATTGTCCCGCAGGAGAGAGATGAGTATGAACTGCTGGAAACTACGGAAGCAGATCAAGCAGCGTCAGAGGAAGCTGAAGGAATTGATATAGATAAAACGGCGGTATCAATGCTTTCATTGGCTGAAAAAAAAGGTATAAAACGTAATACTCTCACTCTCTGCAAAGACTAAGCAAGTAGCATCAAAATTTTTCACTCCATATTCCTGAAGAGCCCTCCATGGTTTTTTTATAACTGCTTTGAGAAAATAACTACAGCGCATCTGATTGAAAATACGGTATTGTCCATTAAAGACAGCGGCAATCAAGAGACAAGTCCATTAATAATCGGCATCGTCATGCCTGCCCTTACTTACGGCAACTGCAAGTCTCTAGGTATACGAACAACTGGGGGTCACAAGCTGGTTCTAAAACGCGATAGTTTAAAGCGATTTCTATATATATAACTGTTAGTACTTTAGCCAAAACTTATTTATTGTAAGGTATACATTGATTTTGTGCATCTATGGTATGAACACCACTGGTGGGTAGGAATTCGTTTGTTTAGTGTAAAGTAAGATTTTTTCTTTTTTTATTTAAAAACGAATTAAATTTAAATTAACACCAAATTTTTTAGGCAACTTTGTACAATACATTAGTGAAAACCGTATCCTAATGGATTTAACTGTTTTTGAGATTAACAAGCACAAACGCTTACAGATATATGTACATTAATTCTAGATTCTGATACGTTTTTACTGACCTACATCACAAAAGCAATTTTTTTCTGTATTACGGGTACAATATGTATAGAAGCTCTCAGATGATTGTTCATCTAGATAATACTTACCACGACACCGGCGTTGCCGGCGGCGCCGACGACGACAAGTAAGGTTAGATCCGTCAACTGTCTTCTAAACGACGCAGTTACACTCCGACGCAGCCTTGAGTTTCTTTCGGCGTTTCTTCTCAAGGTAGTCGCTTCCGAATCGCTAGTAGATCACCGTTAGGTTTTGTATTTTTGGCTGGCAGTCCAAATCGACGGTCGTACCCACAGGGGTGCCCTTGCATTGCCACCCAACCCATAAATTGCCGGCTGAGCACCCTCAGTGTTCGCCCACACGCCCGGTTGAGTTGTGAAGACCTTTCCCGGTCAATCAACGCGAGACATTTCGAAAAAAAAAAGTCGTCTAGATAATATTGTATAGGTGGCGGAGGAACAAATGTATTATATATGTCGGCGAACTGTCCAATACAATGAAAAGCTCGTATGGAATGTAGATCGATAGATGGCGCTACAACAAGACGAAACAAAGCTTGTTCTTCAAAGTTATTATTATTGGTAAAGTTAGAACGATAGCGAGTAGATGGCGCAACAGCTCCACCTCACCTCGGGCTAGACGTTTTTGACGGAAGAGACGAATGTCATTGAATATGCAGAAATCAACGAGAGTTCTATTGCTAAATTGAGATAAACATGATGGAGAATATAAAAATTGCCACTTCGACATATGTATATAATGATAGCTTAATGCAACCTTAACGTGCCTCCATCTTATATTTATATTAATCTAGCAAACCCGGCGAACTTCGTTTCGCCATCAGATGGCTTCGTTTTGATTTTTAGTTAGCGTTTGAAAGAACGTGCGCATAATAAATGTCACATGATATTAACTGAGCAGAGTACAATGAGTAGCTGTCAAACAATGTATAATGCATCGGCACCATCTACTTAAAATACTGGTGCGATCTGCTCCACCACCATGCAAAACCATATTGGTTTGTAGTACATGCTATGTATCAGAGATGGCGCTGTATGCGAAAAATGATTTTTTCCCCGTTTTTCTGCTTTTCTGTTGGACTTTTTCCTAAATTTTGTTTGCTATGAACCTCACGGAGCTCGAGACCTTTCCAACAAATGCAAAACCGTGGAAATCGGTAGTGCATTCTGGAGTTATAGCGTCAGGAAGGAAAACCGGACTTATTTTTATATAATAGATTTGTTTATTTAGTGTTAGTGTGTTGTCAATATTTATTGTGTAAGTACGGAGGGGCTGGCATGACTGCATGCTGCAGTTAAAAGCCCTTTTATCTTATAGAATTAAATATATATATATATATATATATATATATATGTGACCTTATTTTTATTTTAATATTTTACGTTTTATTTCTATTTATAATAAAAATAAATCTCTAGCTATGGTTAATCAGCTAAAAATTTGCACCCACGTAGGTTACAGGCTCTGGAATATATTTAATAGATTACAGCGTCCCAATATCTGCTTCTTCTTCTTGAAATAATGTCGTATAATTGTTTTGCAGGCCTCATAGACCGAACATTCGAAACGAAATTAGACTGCTCCATGTGTTCTTTGGGCTCCAGGGAATACCACGAGACTGGAGGTACGGTTAATTTTAAAAACTTGCTTGCTGCAAGGACACACGATAGGTGCACTCTTTTAAGTCTACCTCATAAAAATAGCAGACGTTTTTTTATCATGACTCGTCGCATTGAGCACATCGCGCGTGATGGTAAGCATATTACAATCCAAAGGACTCCATATCATAGGAGGTTGGAATACGTTCGCCAGAAGACCATTCTACAGCCTAACGACACAGCTAAAATAAGGGTTAGAGACCTTCTTAGTTCTAGCCTGGATATGAGTCGCCGTACAGCCATGAATCTATAAACCCCGCGTGCTCGATCCTACTATAGATGGGAGAGGGTGGGACAAAGTTAAATAACTCTGCAAAACACTCACCGTGATACAGACAGTAGAAAACGCTTACTGAGGCATTATCTCCGCGCAATTAGAGCGGTCCGAGATACCATCCCGGCTTAACCCGAAAAGAATAATATTAGGAGTACAAATAAGTTTTCTCCGTTTTTAACACAAATTAAATATTTATTATAGAAGAACGGTAATATAAATTTATTTAAAATATTGCCCATCACTTGCAACTACTTTTTCCCATCTCTCAGGCAGCATTCGAATCCCACGTCTGAAGAACTCCTTGTCTTTTGAGGCTATCCACGAATCAACCCAACTTTTGGTATCCTCATAAGATGTGAACCGCTGCGCCGTCAGAGCATGTGCCATGGACCGGGACAGGTGATAATCGGACGGCGCAATGTCTGGTGAATACGGCGGGTGGGGTAACACTTCCCAATCAAGTGTTTCCAAGTACTTTTTCACGGGAGCCGCAACATGTGGACGAGCATTGTCATGCAGAAGAATATTTTTTTCGGGTCTAGAATAGTATTGAGGGCGTTTTTCCTTCAGAGCTCGGCTCAATCTCATCAATTGTGTTCGATAGAGGGCTTCAGTAATTGTTTCGCTCGGATTAAGCCTCCAATTCTGCATCCTCGTAAATTTTTGGCCCTCCACTGCGATCTTTGTCTTCTACGTCGAAATCATCGTTTTTAAACTTTTGAAACCACTCTCGACACGTTCTCTCACTTAAAGCACCCTCACCATATGCTTCTAGGAGCAATCGATGCGCCTCAGCAGCAGATTTCTTTAAATTAAAGAAGTAAACTATGTAATATTTCCCGCAAATGACGCTTACTTGGCTCAAATTTTGACATTTTCAACTTACAAAAATTATATTTTACCAATATAAAATCAATAATATATATGAAGGTTATGTTGTTCTTGAATGTCCAAACTATTTTTTAAGCTTGCTATCATCTGCGAAAGCTAACCGAAACTACGTGCCGTGCCATCTACAATAAAACGGCGGAAACTTATTTGTACTCCTAATATCGTGATGATACATTATTATTCATTCAGTATATCAATTTCCAGGATGCGCATACCCCAGCACTAGTCAGTTACGCAAGAAGAAGACAAGCGACAGTTCTCCCATCTTGCCGACTCCAACGTCAGACGTTAGAATCCTCTCTAAGAAGATGACGGAATGGGACGCCGAACACCCCAAGTATTTTCTCATGGCTCTCACATATTTAACCTAAATTAGCTTAGGTAGTCCGAAATCATAGTAATTAGAGAATCAAAGTTGACGACATAGATATCCGTATTAGCAAGCTGAAAGGGCAGTGGGCTGGCCACGTATGCCGAAGAATCGATGACCGAGACCGCGAATCGGCAGGCGTAGCGTGGGGTTTCTCCGCGACAAGGTGGAGCCTCAACATGCTGAAGGTGGCTGGAAAGGATTGGATCAGAAGACCCGAGAAACGGGCTCAAACGCGTTTCCTAGGAGAAACCTGTGTCCAACAGTAGTCTTGGTTCTCGATTATTTTAATATACGATTTAACATCGGTAAATATGTGAGGTTCGCGCGGCACGCAGTCTAATTTAACGGAAATACTTAAGAGATTTTTATATTTTATGTAACATTTAAAAAAAAAACATGCGTTGAAATAAAACTACAGCGTACAAAATATAAATCAGCTTTATTGATAATAGAATTTTCCAGCTGATCCCATTACAGTATGCTTACATTGTAATTGGTTCCAAGCATAGATGGGCAAAATGTAATCAGATTAATGAAAATGATTAACGATTACATTTTACGTTTTTTACCATTAATATGACTGCATTTTGCTCATTTATATTTTAAGCTCTACAAAATCCCAGATTGTATACACATTTATCATTTCTTAATGTTTTAAATGGAGTGAATCATGATTACAGAGCAAGAAAATTAAAATTACGACTACATTTTGTAATCATTCATCATTAATCAAATTACATTTTGCCCATCTCTGGTTCCAATCTGTCGTTATCAATTTCGTCTTTACTCATTACTGACGTTAAAAAATCAGGCAGAACAATTTGCGAGTGTTACTTTAAATATATGAAAGTTTGAATATAAATTAAGGTCCGTTTACACTGACAAATTAAATGTAACTTAAACATATAAATACCCTAGTTAGCGTTAAACTGTTCTTATTGTCTTGTACTGAGTCGAATTAAATAAATAGTGTTTTATTAAAGCTTAAACTAGATTTAATTTGTAAGTGCAAGCCGCCCTCAGCATCCGAGTACTACTCATGCTCACCTATTCGATTACCTATTTCAACTTGTTTATCAGCTTCATATATAAAATATTAACCACGCCATTGAATTCCAGGAATTTAGAACCACCCGGACATCCCCCAGATTTAAGCCACTGTATCTTGCAGAGGAACATCGTTTAAAAGATGTAAAAATGTTTATTGCGAATTCGCCTGCTGACGAAACAAGCATCTTCTAGAGTGATTACTATAACTTTAGACTGTTTATTTAATAATACCTTTTATTTTTATAAATTAATAATTATAATGCATAGATGATTTCATTACTTTTATTTTCAAATACCTAATTTACTCACTTGTGGTGGCCTAGTAGATAAGGGGCCGGTATGCATACGAATAATAAATAAGAAATAATAATAAAGAGAATTAGATATAAAATTAAGAAGTTTTTTAACCCTTTCTTTTGCCGAATCTTTGTGCTGTTGATAGAACCCTGGTGAGCGTGTTCCCATTGTGCTCATGCGTGCATTTAACTCTTTAAACGTGAAGAGATATTTGAGTAGGCCGGCATGATCGCGGCGACTAGTGACAGTTACTAAGTTTTTGGACTGCATACTGTATACTTTACATCAGATACAGTGTAGCTGGCTATGCCCATCAATGAGCATAATCGGGCTGCGAACAGTGATAATAATTTGTGTTACAATAATAGAGAAGCACAACGGCAAATGTCGCTGATAAGCTAGGCTGGATTTATATCCAGCAAAAATAAAATATAATAAATATAAATAATATATAAAAAAATAAATATAAATAATAGTTATTAAATGCTATATAAAATGTTATATTAATGTGAACACCATTAACAATTAACGTATACTTTACAATAAATATATTTTATGTTGGCAAGCATAAAGAAAGTGACAGGAAGGATATGGCGGGTTTGGACAAGTTTTAATGGCGGCGGCTTGAGTAGTTGAGTGGCGAAAAGGAAGGCGTTTGATATTGTGTCGGAGTTCTGTAAATGAATAACAAATAATTATGTGGTCGGAGTTTGATGCAATGGTCCTCACAGGTGTCCATCGACCCAGTACGAAGCCTAGAACACAAATAAAGAGATGTCGAATGGCGAGTTTACCAACTAGCAGATAAGTTTTAGAGTTTATAATAATATAATATTTTATCCTTTTAAAATTTGCTATGGCGGGATACCAGTGGCCAACTGAAGTAAAATTATTGGCAGCAACTATACGATGTTGTTGAAGAGTGCTAGGGAGGTCTCTGGGTCTTTTTCGCAAATGAAGGCATAATGTTGACTACAAAGAATATCATCAAACAAGGCTGTCCTGTAAATGGCGCCACAGTGTTGATTTTCTCCCTTGTACAACATATTATCCGGCTGTGAACCAGACCACTTCGTGTATCCAGCCTCTTCAAGAGTTTGACCTGAAATCCACCAAAATGAGCATTCTATTAGAAATGTTTGCAAATCCAAGTAAAAGGTCTATTGACTCGTGGCAGCACCGAACACTGCGGTGTAGTGAGAAAGTGGAGAATATATCCACTCTAATAAATTAACTTCTTCATTCATAATGCGAACAGCGAAAGAGTGGAATGCACTCCGCGCGTCTATTTTTTCACGTTTCTATGATTTGGTAGTTATTAAAACAAGAGTGAATACACATTTGTCGGTAGGACGCTGTTCATCATCGCCCTCAACTTCTAAGAGGTTTGAATGAGATCAAATATCTTCCTGCAACCTATAAAAAATGTATACCATATAGTTAACAATCTTGATTGTTCCAACTTACCGTGCACCGTAAACCAAGAGCGCTCATCAGGCCATTCTCGCATTCCTATAATAGCAGCATCTTTGCTGTCTGCGAATATGACGCTGGTAGGATATTTTGCAAATAATTCTTTAAACACAGACGCTTCCTGATCGCTGTTAATAATGCCAAGATATCCACCTTCAGCCACACAAGTCATGTGCGCCCGCGACCATGTTTGCCCGATTCTGTGGAATTTGTAGCAGTGCCCAGTCCTTGCATCCCACTTGTACCCTGTAAAAATAACAGAAATCCTGATTCTCCGATCAAAATGAGTCAAAAATTACCGGGATAAATGTCTCTAGTGAATGTAGTGGCGCATTGGACAAGACACTGGTATCCCTGTGCGGAAATGCAAAACATCGTAAGTTAACATCTTTTTTTTTTTTATTACATACAGGCTTGCGCTTGACCTCAATCACACCTGCTGGAAAATGATGATGAGGCCGACGATGGAGCGCGCTCACCGATTCACTCGACGTTTGAAGATTCCCATGTCATAAGACGCCGGAAACACCGACGTAGGAAGTGAGTTCCACTTCTTCGCGGTACGCAGCAAAAAGGAGGAGGCAAATCGCTTAGTGCGAGCAGCAGGAATGTCAACCACAAAAGGGTGCAAACCAGCACGTCGTCTCGTCAATTTATGGTAGAAGGGGGAGGGTGGAACTAAATCATACAACTCAGCCGCACACTCTCCAGAGTATAGTCTATAGAAAACCGAAAGGCAAGCCACTTTACGCCGGTGTTCCAAACTGAGTAGTTTACGCGACGTAAGAGCTTTATCGGCAATGAGTCGCCGGGCTTGGCGATCAATTGAGTCCAAAGCCGCCAGATGGTGTTTGGCGGAACCATCCCAAAGGTGGCAGCAATACTCCACACACGACTGAACTTGCGCCTGATACAGGTTAAGAAGTTGGGTCGGCGTAAAATGCCGCCTAACCTTGAAAAGAACCTCCAGTTTCCGAGCAGCTGTTTTAGCCTTAGCTTCAATCGAACGCCCAAAGTTAAGGTCCCCAGTTAGCTCCATGCCTAGAAGCTCGAGGCTATCAGCCAATGGTACGCTAACACCCTGGAAAGTAGGAGCTAAGACGAAAGGGCTCCTGCACGTACCTCTGTTTTTTCTAGATTATGCTCGGACTTAGGGACCACGTGCTCACCGGTGAAGAAAAACATCTTGAGGTAACCTGCACGGCATCGAATAATGTCATGTGTAGTCTGTGTACGATGATCAGCTGGACAATCACATTGAGCATGAGATGTAAGTGCAAAGTGGACACGGCCACTAATGTGTGCTCATCCCGAAACTGACGTGACGATATATTACAAAGATCTATAAAAAATGGGTTGCGATTGTTGTTGACCTACTGAGGAACATTTGAGAAGTAATTTTTTGCGTGGAATCCGAATCCGGCGTCGTCAACTACCTGTCTGCTAATCACAATAATATTATAATATTCCTTAATCATAAAATGGTCAAGGCAGTCATAGCATCAATGCCTGTCGATGGCCTGACAGCGCAGTCTATAGCAATCTTCCTTGCACGACATTTGTATGATGAGCAGATTAGTTTGTTGCAAGTCATAGTTCTGCAATATGTACTTAAAATATCTTGCGTCTATTATTGATTGTACTTAAAAGAGACTGCCCAGAGACTACATCAGAATATTACTACGAGACCATTATCAATCGTAAATCTTCTATTATATAAAAATAAATCGGATTTTCCTTCCTGACGCTATAACTCCAGAACGCACGAACCGATTTCCACGGTTTTGCGTTCATTGGAAAGGCTCAGGCTCCGTGAGGTTTATAGCAAACAAAATTCAGGAAAAATTTCAACAGAAAAGCAGGAAAACGGGGAAATAATTTTTCACATACAGCGCCATCTCTGATACATAGCATGTACTACAAACCAATATGGTTTTGCATGGTGGTGGAGCGGATCGCACCAGTATTTTAAGTAGATGGCGCCGATGCGTTATACAATGTTTAACAGCTACTCATTGTACTCTGCTCAGTTAATTTCATGTGACATTTATTACGCGCACGTTCTTTCAAACGCTAACTAAAAACCAAAACGAAGCCACCTGGTGGCGAAACGAAGTTCGCCGGGTTTGCTAGTATCGTATAAAAGTTTCACTTCATTTATAATGTGAACAGCTTCAATGATGTGAATAGAAAGAGATAAATATGACTTACCGTCATCAACAGTGTTACATTTATTCATTGTCAAGGCTTCAAACTTCTTATAACAGATGTAGGGGAACGCTTTAGAACAGTCCACATCTTCCAGGGTCCCATTCATGTGAAAGATTACGCAGTTCTCGGTGTATACGTTATCGGGCTGACCGACCGCCCAGCTGGCTGGTATATTTGCAAGTGACACTCCTGTGTTGGATTTTAAAATGCTCATTTTATCACTAACAATATTTTCCTTTTTTTTACACTGGCAGTCATAGTGACTACAGAGTACCTGATGGTAAGTACAGTGTAGCCCAAAAACGAAAGCGACTATCAAAGGACGAAAATCCATTGATAGTCTACATCGTCATGTCGGCCCACATATACCACGACTGAAGGTCTCTAGGTAATGAGCTACTGGATATACACAAGCTGATCCCGAAACGCGACAAGCCGAAACTGGTCATTATGACGAGCTTTAGACCCATGCACTGTGGTCGCGATCCAGACGGGCACCGGCGCCCTACCACCTCGCTGCTGCTCATTTAGCACCACCCAGGAGTCACGTGTAGAGAAACTAGGGTAAAGCCTACGGACGCGAGCAGCATCGACTCCCAAACACATTTCGCATTAAACTTCAAATAGGCTCGAGGAACTTGTTACCAATTAAATAGAAAACCAGAGGCAAGTTAGAAACCAAGACCGCGCATTGGACTTAAAGAGTTTGCTGCACGGATTAGGCGCGGAGGTGATGCGAATGTGTGGTGTGCACTGCCTAACGTAGAGATGGGTTCTATCTACCCACCTCACAGATATGAAGCCTGAAAAGGGCTATTTGTTTGTTGAGTCGTTGGAGGATTATGAATCCCCAGGCTCAGTTGGCAACGAGTTGAGCGACAGTTTGGCAAATTTTAGTCAGTAGAAGTGTGGTGGTCGCGGAGCTGCTGCTTTCGCGCCTGCAGGGTTCACCCCAGGGATACCATCAAAAGAAGGTTAATGCTCAAATCTACTTAAGACAATGTCTTTGGTACTTATGTAAAAAATATTCAGCAAACAGAGAACCAAGACCCTTTGTATAAAATAAATAAATTAATTAAATTATTCAGAATTAAAACGAATCTGGTTGTACATCTTTTAAAATTATTTCAGATATATCTCCATCTTATAACTCCATTATATAAAAAAACAAACATAAAATAATTTTTAGATATTATTAATTTATAATATAATATATAATCCACTTTCGCAGCCAAAATGCTAAAGATGTCATCATAACTGGCCCTCAACTGCAGCATCGAAGCAGATCGCCGACGTTTGGCTACATGAAAGTCACGCAATCCTGCCTTGACAGACATAACCAACGCACCACAGAACCGGGACAGCCCCACACCACCCAATGCGCCAACAGCACCCTGAACGCATTTATAACGGTTCCTTTACATTTTGCCTTAATCTTATCCAAATATAGCCTAGGTATGGAATCTGTATACATGGTTTTGATGCCAGATTCCTAAATTGTTCTTATGATAATCAGACAAAGGATAATAAAATATTAAAAATACCTTCTATTGTCGTGTAGGTACCATTGGAGAATGTGGAATGTATCCCGGAGTAGACTCCGAGATGCGGATCAGCGCTTTCTGCTATTATGGCAGACACCATAGCTGCTCGAAGATTAGCATTGCTGGGTGACGCTAACGAAGCACCTGTTGATAATTATTCCTCATTAACGTTTACGTATCCACTTGATAACCCGCAGTCCTCTGTCCCTTCGGACTGTCCTCGCCTTTTGGAAACTCTGAAAGCGGGCGCGCTGATCTTCGTACCAATGAAACAGACTGGGCCAAATGAGCAGTAGACGTGCAAGGAGCAGAACACCTGTGAAATGGTTGTATTAGGATAGAGGCGGGTGATGACAAGATCCATGGAGTCCAGATAGCTTATAACTGCACACTGTGATAGCTAATAAACATAGCAAACCAGGAAGAAATATGCCCTTTAGACACGTAATCTCTATATGGATGTATAAATGTTATCTTACAGTTTTATTACAATGTATCTGAAGTACAGTGTAGTCCAAAAACGAAGGCAACTATCAAAGGACGGAAATCAATTGATAGTCTCCGTCGTCATGTCAGCCCACATATACCACGACTGAAGGTCTCTAAGTATATTCTTTTACATCTAAAACCTCTACACACCTTTTTATCATAGCCCTCTATATTCTAAGCTTTATTATTAGATTCCGACTGAGGGAAAAAACAATATGAGTTCAATTACCTTCAGCTCGACAACGAAACCTCGCATCATGCCAGTTGGCAGGAACTCGGTGTAGCTTGATCCAACCGTTCACGTCTTGGCGGAAATTGTAATCTTCTCTAAACACCGGATCTCCAAACGCTGTTGGAGACATCATCAAAACTATTAGAATAATATAATATTATATTAAAGATCGTCCACCACATACGGATGGTATCCGCCACTGTTTAATGGTTGTATGATGAAATGCGGTTGGTGGAATTAAAGAATGTAGCCTCTGATAACACTCTCACTTGGGATTTGTTAAAAGACTGCGAGGCAATTATCTTAGAAGCATTTCCATTATACAACAATTCGCATCTTTTTAACCTGCATCAGACACAGGTGCGGTTGGGCTTGGAGTACTGTTGTCACCTTTGAAACGGGTCCGTTAAATATCAGTTGGCCGCTCTGGACACAATTGATCGTAGCGCTCACAGACACGTGGGTGAGGACTGTTTGATTGAGGTTAAAATGCAGAACAACGATCATCGACGTAAAGTCGCCTGCCTCGCAATCTTTTACCGGTCGCACAATAGAGATTGTTCACGGGAGCTACATCCTCGAATTCATCGCCATAAACCACTAGGCGCTGTGTCGGATACCATTCTTATATGATGGACGTTCTTTATATAGGTATATTAATCATGCTAGCAGCTAAGGAGTGAAATACGCTTTCAGCGATTGTATTTCCACGTTATTTTGGCCGAGAAGCCTAAGCGAAGAAGAAGAAGAAAAAAAAGAAGAATAAGAAGAAGAGTGAAGAGGCATTTTTAGGATGGAAGCGGTCCATCATCGTACTAATTTTCATAGCTTCATCAAGTTTGATTGAGGTCGAACGTCCGCCTGTAAATTATTAAAAAAAAACAGATAATAGAATAATACATGTAATAATTACATACCGGAGGAAAGATACACCATCAAGCACGAAAATAATACATTCAACATCTTTACAGCATCTGAAACTTCCGGGCGTGTATTATTTGAAACGCTATGTATATAAATAAAACAAGCAATTAATTATACAAGTATTTATACTAAAATGTCGCTGTTATCATGAGTAAGGAAAACCACAAAACTTGTTTATAAACCTAAATCCAGGGTCACAATATGAGGATTTGTGCATTTAAATTTGTGCATAAAAGTGCATTTAAGTTTTGTTTTATCATGTTATTGATCAAATGGTTGAACGGGTATTACTCTGAATGAGGTTAAATCCCAGGAAGATCACTTTTATCTTTGGAAACCTCTCATTAACATTCCCTGATACCATTAACCATTCTCGCGGATTTCTAACATTTTCAAACTTACCCTTCATCACAATCTTCCTTATTTAGTTTATTTAGATGTCATCTGGCTTGAGCTTTTACTTCTACTCATACATATTGTAAGCAAATGCCCATTATGACACAATTACTACTGTTGACGGCAGAACATCCCTAGCAGATAGAATAGTAGTTCGGGAACGCGCCCGCTCGCACCCCGTGGCGGGAGTGAGCAGTCTGCCGCCGCCCGCGCACCGTGTTGCCGCGTTTTAGATTTAAGCGACTATTTTAACTTAGTTATTTTGTAATTTTATTATAAATATGTGTTTAGTTTACGTATAGTGACTTTCAATCAATTAACTCCAGTTTACAGTAATTAATGAACCCTGCCCTGGTCTTGAATAACTACTGTAAAACAATATTATTCATGATAGATATAATATAGATATCTCATTGTTTAGAAATATTATACATATTGGTCCTGATTAGTGATGAAAATGCCCGGGAATTTTCCCAAAATGCCCAAAACTTCCGAGAACATTTCGTAAATTCCCGGGAATATTCCCAAAGAAGTTTTGGGCGCTTTGGGAAAATTCCCGGGCATTTTCATCACTAGTCCTGATATAATGTACTAATTATAGAGCCATCTATCTGTCAAATAATATTTGCGTACTTTTAATTGAAAGCCATCACAAATTAAAAATGTAAATGTGATAGTTATTCCCGATAGATGGCGAGGTAATTAAAAAAGGGAGCGAGGCCGATGAGATATAAATAAGAATAAGAGTAGATTGGATATATAGATTCACGCTGTATTGAATAATAAGTAAATATATATATGTGTATAGCATGTAGACGCCGCCCGATACGTGCTTGTGTTAAAACGCTCTAAGGGTCGTTAGGGTGCTTCGGGACGCACGGGGTAAGAGGATGCGTGCGCGCACGGGATGATTGCTAATTCAGTCGACTACCGAGACGCAAGGCTAGAGTACGTGCGTGTGCGTCGCAGTTCAGTGTGCCTTAAAGTGCAAATAAACAGTAAAACGCCAAAATACGTGTCATTCTACAACCACACCCACGACCACCGGTCATATGTGTTTGGGTTTTTGTGGCTACCGACTCTAAGTCTAATTACATGTTATAAAAATAAAGAAAGTGCTAACAAATATGAGTGTTTTCGTTTTAAATGTTGTATATCTTACTTGTCCTTTTTATCTTGAAACTTACAGCCGACAACGATTGGATGAAAAAGGCCAAAGAACGGTCCTCGTCTGCTCTTATTGGAAAGTTTAGTTCAGTAGTGAACTAAAGTAAACTGATGATGAAGTGAAACCACCTTTAAAATCTTAATTTTTTTATTCAAAGTTACGGTTCAAACAGTTGGCATTGATGAAGATTTAGATGTCATTATACATAATACGCATTTTTTGTCCATCCCCCTTGACCCGCTCGTCAAAGGCCCTCATGTAGTCACGGCGCGCTGCCTGCTCCTCGTCCCTAGCTATGTATTCCCTCACGCCGCAAGGGCAGCAGCTTCCGCACTCACAGAAGGCGCAGCAAGCCTTCACAGCATCCCAGGCACCTAGAATGCACACATGAAACTTTTTTATTCTGAGTTAACATGGAGCTACACCGCGTGGCTATCGAGAGGCAGCCGCCTGCTGAATCAGCAGTGCTGATAGTGGCCGCGCTTATAACGGCTAATACAAATATTTCTTCACACTTCGCTCTAAGAACACGATATCATAGGACAAAGGGAGCGGGCTTACCGGGATCCCTTCCACAATTCAATAACCCAGAAATGGAAAGAGTTAGAGAGTTTCTTAATTTTAGCTCCAATATCGTCAAACCATCTTTATAGAACAAAAATACTTAACGATATAAAAAGAAGTAGAAAATCAAAGTCACCGAGATAGCTCTTCGGATGAGCAAGCTAAAGTTGCAGTGGGATGTCCACATTTCAAAGTACCGGTGATTGCTGAAGCAGGTGAGTTCAAGAACTCACTCAAGGTAATGACTACGAATTGGCAAAAGCAAGATTGTACCTTCGCGCCAAGGTGGAACAACGACTGGTGAAACTTGGTTAGCAAAAACTGAATAAGAAGTGCCGGAGATTAGGATGATTGGCGCTTATTAGGAAAGGCCTGTGTCGAGTAATATCCCAAGATAGGCTGATGACTGACTACATGATGAATGACTAGAGAATATAAAGATTCAAAGCGACCTTACCCAAACGTTTGGCTGTCAGAGCGTGTCTCAAGTAAGTAGTGTCCACACTATCGTCTAGAGGCGCTTCGCAGATCCTCACCACGTTGTGAATATGGGGCGCACCTCTCTCGTTAATGGTTACACCACGAGTTCGTCTAAATAATGGACACGGGCCATTCGGATAGACTTCCTGCAAGTTTATTCTTTTGTTAAATGTATTCAATAGTTAAAAGGAAACGAGAGGAAAAGAGAAACAAAGAGATTTAAAGCCATCTTTTTTAGTAACCTATGGTTGCCGAGCAGGTTCTATTAAGAAAGATTAAAGGTCCCATATCGAAAATTTTTGGACACATTACGAACTTGATGTTTGGCGGTGAAGGAACTTTATGCGCTGGCGTAATAATGACGTCATCATAACAAACGAATTTGTTCTGATAGCCAGAATAACTTTAACTTGTAGCTCAGGACAAGAACTAAAAAAAATAAAGAACTAGAATTACTCTACTTCATAATACGTTTTTTAGCAGAGTAGTAGTGCCTGCTAGAAGGTAATTACAATAAACACAATGGACCTTCTAAAGCTATTTTAATCTGATTAACTAATCACATGGGTGCCAAGTTCCACATTTGATGCCCGAAATCAATATGTAAATCCTTAAACCTATAAAAAACCTTTTTCTTCAACCACAAAGCCTAAGCTATAGAATATCGCATGTATTTCCTACAGAAAAGTAATCAGCTAGGTTATACCAACATCAGGAGAAAGCAGGGCCAAGCCCTGAACGCCGCCCCTTCGACAATGGAGACATAGCTGAAAATATTTGGATATATGTGCTGCAGAAGGAGGCCACTGCTTCGGCTCCGCCTAACATCATTCCAGGGCTATCCTACGAAGTGTCTAGCAGTACCCCTAAAAGGGCTATCGCCTAGAATTTACTCCGGTAATGTTGTGCATAATCCTGCGTACCACTTAGCGGTGGAGAAGTGATGGTCATCTCACCACCCCCTTACTTTGGAGCAGCTTATAATGGGGCTAACTAATAGCGCACGAAGTCGTAGAAGAGCTTACTGCCTACACACACACACACACGGCACACTCTACGACTGGAGGATCACCCTGCTGGTTTTTATCAGTAGGAGTCTGTAACTCTGAGGCAGCCGCCTTTATGGCTGGTCTGACGGTCCATGGTGATGTAAACATACCGGGTTACTATAACAGGTGTTACGTACAAGACTAAATTAGGTAATACCTTTGGATATCTTCGAAAACATTCCGCCAAGGGCTTCCTCTCAATTAATAGTTCGGCTGACGTGTTTTGAATACGACCCTTCCATTCCCGCCTGCGACTTTTACAAATTGGACGGCATCTATAAAAGTAAATTTAATTTATTTTGATTAGATTAAAATCAACAACCAAAAGTCGAGTCATCAGATTCTAAGATCATCTTCTGCATGCTTTCTATTTATTCTGAGCCAAATAACATTATCCTTGAACCCCACATGATTCATAATCATCAGAGGATGACACCTTAATAATAAAGTTTGTAGATCAATAGACAAAACGATTTTCGATCACGTTTTGTGCTCTTTAAAACAGGAAAACTAATTCTGGTTCATTTTTTGATGTCATTGGGCTGACTGGTTGGGCTCCTCTTTCACGGAATCTTACCTTCGAGGATCAACCTGGTTAATATTTAAAAGAGATCCTCTCTACTTTAATTTGAAGAAGATTACTTTCTGTCTTCTAACCGTCGACATTAGATCTCTCTTGCGACGGACCTGACAATGACTTTGGATCATATATGTAGTTGGGCAACTCTAAAGGATGAATTTAATTAGGTCCTCTCTGTGATAGCGGGTAACATCGCATATGGCTCAAGATTTATCAATAGCCGTGGTTCTTTTATAAAGAAACACAACGTATAGAAATATTACTACTAAAATATTTACTTGCATAATCCTTCACTTTCTTTAGGCTCTCTTTGGATCTTCGGCAACCGTATCATTCCTGCTGTTAAGCAGAATATATTTATAAAATATATTCTGCTTTTAATCTAACATAATATGTTTAATATTTTAATTAACGTCTATAATTAAAGTATTTCATTTACGAGTTCACCAAAATTTGAAGAAAATCTGTCATTTTTAGAGATTTCATAACTAACGTATGAAGAAAAATTCAATAGAAAAGTTTTAATATTTTTCATATGTCACTAAATATACTTTTTAAATAAAATAATACTCGTATTACGTTCCGGTTCAATATGCCTGCATATTTATGGGTTTTCAATTTTTATATTATTTTATGCAGTATATAACTCATTTTATAAGATTTTTTAGCTTTGTTCCAATTAGAGATTTTAAAACTATCAATACTGGCGGAATCATTCATTAAACTAGCAATACTGAATAATATTTACTTTCAAATAATGAAGCAATCATATATTATCCAATTTATTATTTTGTAGATGTACACAGCCAGTTTATATAGCATCTATAATCTAGTTTACAAGTTTTTCAGCTCAAACGCCGCGTCCAAGTGATTTTCTAGCGCCTGACCTTTTTTCTAGCTCTTCTCTGCTGGTACTGTGCGAACACGATGCCTCTCACTTCCTCCAGCTCCTACTCCGCTAAGAATTCTTTAAACTTACATGTAAAATCCAGTATTTCTATATTCATGTAATGTATTTTTGATTCTTTTAACCCAAAAGAAGGCAAACGTGGCCAACTAGTCAACTAATAGTAATTACCTACTGTACCATACATTCAAGAGTATCAAAGGATTATTGAAATAGAGAAAGTGGACGGACATACAAGGGCTGATCCCGAAACACGGTGGATGAAACGAGTCACATTATATATGTATATGTTAAAATTTAACAAAAGAGTCCCCCCATAAAAAGTGCTGTAATTGTGGAAGATTAACAAGGGACATTCATTCTACCCTTTCACCAGCTGACGTTTGTATACAGTTCTTTATTAAACGCTTGCCGCTGTCATCATCATCAGCTCACGCTAGTCCACTGCTAGACATATCGCATCCTAACAAGCATCATTGATCTCGGTCCTCGGCTCTTCTCATCCGGTCATCTTTTGTATGTCGTCACTCCCCATTGCCAGTGGACGCCCTACACTATGTCTGCCAATTCGGAGTCTTCACTCAAGAACCCGTCTACTCGAACGATCACCGGTTCTTTGCCTTCAATGGCCTGCCCACTGCCACTTCGGCTTGCTAATATGGAGAGCCATGTCGACAATTTTGGATCTCTGTCGAATAACCTCATTTTGGACTCTATCTCTCAGAGAGACACTCAATATAGCCCGCTGCATCGTATTCTGAAACTGGTCGACGGGCTCAACCGTTAGTGTCCATCTCTCAGCTCCGTACGTCATAAAAAATAGGATGTATTGGTTGAAAACTTTGGTTTTCAGGCATTGTGGAATAGAAGACGAAATGACTCGAGACGTAATTTCTCAAATGCTATCCAATCTAACTGAATTCTTATTTAGACTTTCCTTTCGAAGTTGTTTCTACCAAAAACCATATTGCTATAAAAACGTCTTACTAACAAAGATAGTAAATTTTAATATCTTCCGATTATTAAAGGTTCCTGAGATAGACGCAGGAAGAGCTAGTGGAGAACCTCTACAAACGCAGTACCTGACGATCGATTTCACTCCGCAAGCCCAAGACACCGAAGAGACGATGGCCAGGTGTCGACAGTTTTGGCAAGTCATCACCAATAATCCGGAGTTGCAACACATGATGGCAAAGCCGGTAAAAGGGACTTTAATCTGTTTTACTGCTATTTCAATCCTGAAACGCAATAAAAAAATTCTAAATCTAATTTCTGCTATGTCATTAGGCTATAAAATGATCTTCCAATCAATGTCCTGTTTCTCTTATCAGACATCGAGTCCTTAAAAAGCGTGCGTGATAAGACTGGAACAGGCTGACAGGATCATAGCGACTATAAACACAGATCATCCTATGCCTAACACAAATTACATTTTGGTTTCTTTGACGAGCTTTTTTATGATTTACACGCGGACTTTGACCTTAATCACACCGGGTGGAAGGTGAGGATGATTACGATGATGGACCGCGTCTGCCAAATCCACCCAGCAAATGCCTATTCACTCTTTTCTTATTCTTCAAAGTCATAAGAACGGGGAATATGGAACGTTTTTTGTTCACGCAGCACATCTGAAGAAAAGTATAGTTTAGCCCAAGGATGGTATCGACTAAAAGAAACACGAATCTATTAACAGCTGACGTCATAATATACTCACATATAACACGACGAAAGGTTAATAGATATGAACAATACATATACGGGTATATAAAAGCTGAGCTAGTTAAAAAAAACATCCTCAGCCTAGCAGACAAGAATGAAACAATTATTGGATATAATTTTCAGATCATGTCAAGAGAAAATGACATATATTCCAGAACTTCTGACAACATTAACCTTCTCCTGAATGACGATAGCAAATTCACAGAGCGAAATGACTTTCCTGCCATACATGCGATAAAAAAAATAGATGAAAAAGGTACTGTTACTAAGTTAGTAGAATATTGAAGAGTTATTTAACCTTGTTCCACCCTCTCCCTTCCTGTATAGAAGCAAGCGCGCGGGCTTACGAAGACACAGCTCACGTCCCGGCTAGGACTAAGAAGATCTCTAACTCTTACCTTTGCTGTCTCGTTGAGCTGTAGAATGGTCTTCCGGCGAGCGTGTTCTTACCGTCTTATGATATGAGGTCCTTTAAGCCTAGCGTCAAGGGATATTTGTGCAGGTCCACATGATCGCTGCGACTACCCATAGGTTTTTCTTAACAGTTGATAGTGCTTGTCGATTTTAGGATCGCACAATGTATGTAATCAGGTGTTATGTGATTAATGTGCCGTGTCAGGATAAAAAAATGTAACTCTTTTATACCCCGTCTAAATGAGCACAGGCTTAGAGCTGGAGAAAAAGATCAATAAAATTAAATTACGAATGAATGTGTCAATGTATGTATTATTGATTCATAAAAAAAAAATCTTTACTTTTCATTCAATAAACTTGAGTTTTATAACACTAGGCTTACGGACGTTTCTTATGTACCTATCTCTACGAACACGCGTCGCGCTTTAATAGAGATAGGTATATCCTGGTCATCCTGGTATATCATATAGAAAACTTCAATATTGTAACAGCTATGAAGATATATATGCTTCGTTCAATGTATATTAATCAATAAAACAGATAAAATAAAAATGCGAACGGTTTCTGTAATTTTCCTTTTAAAATACGAAATGCTTCAAATTGACGCGTCCTGTAAAACTAGTATTAAAAAAGCCGAGTAATACTCTGGGTCTACTCTAGATGTAATCAATCTGCTACGGGCTTCGTATCCACGCTGATTCTATAATAAATATAAATTGTTAACTCTTTGTAGCCAACGAAACATTTAAAAACAAATTTTGATTTTTTGCAGGAGTTACAAAAGCTGCTTTTCGCACAAAGAATTACAAACGTCCATAGTTGATATTTATATCATTTTTTATTATTGTATTTTGATTTTATTTTGTAAATCATTATTTTCTTGTTTTTAATATACAATGTTAACAATAATAACTTTGTTTCCAATAATGTAACCACATTAAAAAGCATTATCAGCTTTCCTTCACCAATAAGTATTAATAACCAGTATGTCGTAGTCTAGCACCTTAATAACTAGACCCAGGTCACTCGCTCCTTGGAATACAATTCCAATCTCTGGGACGGTTCTGCCCAGTACTTACTCGACGCCCTGGGTAGGTTGCAGCGGAGGGTTGTCCGCATTGTGAATGATCCTGACGTTAATAAGCAGCTTAAACCGCTCCAGTTGCGCAGAGATACTGCCTCATTAAGCGTTTTCTACCGTCTGTATCACGGCGGGTATTCTAAAGAGTTATTGACCCTGTTCCACGATTTCTCTTCTATAAAAGATTCCAAGCGCGAGCTTACTGAGTCAACGCTATACCATATCGTGACTCGGGCTATAAAGTTCTCTCTTTTACCGAATCGTTGATGATTGTGGTCTTCCGGCGAGCGTGTTTTACCGTCCACTGATACTGGGTCTTTTAAACTAAGCGTGCAGGGATATTTGAGCAGGCCGGCGCGATCATTGGAACTTACAATCTGAGATGACTTTGCGATAGGTTTTTCTTTACTGTTGACTGTAGCAGTTGTTTCTCGGGATACACCATGCTTCATGCTTACCAGCAATCGTCAAAAAAAACCATTCAACCCGTTTGTAAACATTTAAATTTCTTGTAAATTCTTCTTTAACTGGGATAAAAAAAAATATGGAAAATTTCCGGAATAATTTAGCCAGTCGCATACGGTATCTGCGGCGCTCTTGAGGGAGCGCGTCGCCTAACTTATCCAGGCGAAAGCGATGTGTGACGTGTTCACACACCGAGCACACCGCTCCAAGACTACTTATGAGGAGAGCGATGGGTGGCCCTTTACTTAGCCCCTCGTAAACACAGAGGTGAGGCCTACCGAATAGGCCAGACGTCGTCGCGGGCCGGAGAAGTGGACGCTGCTGTACCTCCGGTCCCGGCTAGACGGAGAGAAGGAACACCCCGGGGATTTTAGTCGGTGCAAGTCCGACACACCGGGGGGCGACCCTCATCGCCCTCTGAGGTCCGTCAGGGATTTCCCCCGGGTTACAAAAAAAAAAGCCGCATACGATATCTGACCGTATATCTTCAGCTACTTTTTTTTAAAAACCAGTAGAACGACGACTACTACGACACTACTAGAACGACACTTCTAGTATTGCATTTCGTTATAGGTGAAAATGAACACTTTTTATTATCTGGCTTACTAACCTGTTTGCACCTTTAATTATATAAAAGAAAAATATTTATTGAAAAAAGAACTATAGAACCCTTTGAGAATTCAAAGACTACCCATGTTGAACAACTTTGGATAACAATTAATGCATCTAATTAAAAATTCATCATTAAAGTTTTATGGTTTTATGCTTTTTGTTACAACATTGTTAATACATATATTAATTTACAATATTCGTTTAATGACTATGAAAAGTTATAGTATTTTGTTTTTAAACATCTATCGATCTTCATTATTTCTCAATGTTGTAGCAGAAGATGAAGACGATGTCAGCCTACCTTCAAATAAATTAATTCTACTTCCAAGATCTTCTTTTCTATATCTCCTCTTCCACTTTACTTCCCTGTTCAATCTGTCACATATGTTTTCCATACTATCTCTTAATTCTATCGGCAAATCAGTCACTATCACGTCCTTTAATAAATTATTTGTTATATCTTTGTCAATTTTCGATTTCTTACTGTGACACTTCGGTAACCAACTTTTATTGAATTTGCATTTCAAATTGCTGAATATATTACTTAAGTCACCGCGGGAGACTTTCATGAATATCCACAAAGATGTACTAATACAGCAAAAAAGACCTAATACGACAGATGTTAATACAAGAATAGAAAAAACTACAGAAAGAATCGCGGAATCACAGTTTACAGTAAAATCTGGGATACTGCCTTGATATGAAGGATACAGCTTCCCATGCATTAAGTCCTTTAAAAAACTTATATTCTCTGATATGGTATTACAATTTGACTGTAGTTTTAAACCCACACCGTTAACTTTGGGAGACTCAGTCACAAGACCTAATCCAGAAGTAATTGCATACAAGTCAGCGATTGTTAAAGGATTCTCCAAATCTTTACAAGTGTTGCTTCTAGGGTCAAACACAATATCTATTAGATCTTCAACTAGGCTTCCGATGCAGATAGGAGGCGTCACACATTTGTGAAGATTATCATCATAAATTGGTACATTGCCAACGTATTTCATATCACAGTTCACCGGTTCACAGCCATTCATACTATCCAAATCTATATACTCGCATGTTTCGCTTTTGCGGAAACGTTTTAAGATACTTTGACGTTTCTTGGATCTTGTATCAAATGGTATTCTTATTTCTTCTCTAATAACTTTGTTATTGTTACCGCATCGATAATCCAAGACAAAGTTACAAGAACCAATTTGATTTTCTTGAATTATAGCAGGATAGATATATAGAAAAGTTTCGCGATCTTTTGGTCTTACTTTATGGGTATTTGCGCCATATACATGCATTTCTTCGCAGTTGCTATTATCAGAATCTCCGTAATGACATTGATGTGCCCAAGAATGCACTTTGCAGGACCTTGATCTATGTTTATTCTCAACATCCAGGTAAAATTGAATTGCAACAGAATTTCTTTCTAGTGGTAGCATCCCATTATCGATTATGGTAAGAGAGGCAGTAACTTCAAATACCAACGGCTTTGAGAGTATTACATAAAATATAAAAATGCAACTAATGAGGACCATGTCATTAATTCTGGAATGTTATTTGGAAACGTCACAAAGACGTTTAGAACTGATTTTCTCTGAACTACAAATAGTTTGTTAGCAAAAAGTCATATAACGAAGATTTTTATAATAACAAATTAATTTTACTAACAAAATGTTTTATTCGCTCCTATATGAAACAAAGTAAGTTAAGCATATCAGGTATGTGAGGTAAGGTAACCGGAAAATTCCTAATTAGTACCTGTATTATTTACTGTGAACTGTAACTGTATTTGATCGTAATATATAATATTAAAAATCATATATCACAAATTACTTTACAAATACGTTTACCAAGTCATTTTGGATCCGAAGCACATGGCTCAGGTGCGCAAGTCTACTGTGCATCGCAGCAGTTTGTGTTATTGGTGTGCTCAGCAGGGGCAGAAAGCCCAAGAGTTCAGAGTTAAGGACAATTAGGCAGTGTGTGCGACCCACATAGAGCTGCAGGAATCCTCGCCTATCCTGAGGTCCTCGCAGGAAGTACAGAGCAGTACGCTTGAAAAGGCTGCTGCTAAGCCTATACTCCACTGGTGCTTTACGTGCTGTCACGCATCATTTTGCAATAGAGAGGTGGTGTTTACTCTTCCCTTTCACCTCTCCTAGATCTAATGGCGTTGCCTTTAGGATTAATCGTACGTCGGGTCGTGAATTTATGTGCTTCGGGTGTTTCCCTAGCCCGGCGCATTACAATTAGAAGAATACCCCGGTGATTTTAGTCAATAGAAATCTGTCATAACGGGGTCGTTGCCCTCACAGCAGCCCTGAGGGTCCATGAGGATTTCCATCAGGTAACTAAAAAAAGAACTTGTTAATCCTTTGTTAATTATTTATTTCAATAAGTTCTATGGATATTGAATAAGAAAAAAAATGTGCGGTATCTTAAAAAATATATTTCATTCTAAATGTCACAAGGAATTATTACTAACAGACGCTCATTATTATGTAACAACCTTACATTTTATTTTATTTCTACTCGTTGATAAATTACAATTCATCTCTCCCTTTGCCAAGAAAACCATGGTCCTCTTTGATAAAATCAGCAGCTCTTTCAGCAATCATCATTACTGCAGCGTTGGTATTCACGCTGGGTATTGTTGGCATTATGCTAGCATCAACTACTCTCAAGTTATTTACACCATACACCTTCAATCTACTGGTCACTACTGCTTCAGGATCATCTGGCTTTCCCATCTTAGCTGTTCCCACAGGGTGATAAACATGGTAGGTAACTGTTCTGGCCATGCATTCCCAGTACTCATCACTTGCGAATTTTAAGCTATCGCAGCTTTCAAACTGTATCCTTTTTAATTCGGCCTTCATATTTTTGAATGTTGGAGTGTTAACTATTTCAGTAACTCTTTTTACAGCTTTGACGAATATATCCATATCGCGTTTATCGCTGAAATATTTTGAAAATATTTTAGGGTGTTCCATTGGGTTAATGCCTCGTATCTCAATGTTTCCTCTAGAATATGGTCTGCAAAGTGCTACAAAGAAGATGATCAATTCTTTGTCAGAATTGAAATCAGCAAATTGTTTGCAAACGTCTTTATTAAATGACATGATGTCATTGCAAGTAGAGAACACGTAAGACGTATTCGGGACGAAATAATTATGATCTATTTGAACATCAGGTAAGGTTTTACCGTCAGGAACAGATAAAAACGCATTGATGTTCGGTTGATCGTAGTTAGTTGCATGCGGACCGCTTTGATCAAGCAAATACTGTGCGGATGCACGTAGCCAAAACTTTTCGTCCTTCTGCTGAGATCCTGTATCGATTGTTACTGGTATAGGAATCCTTACATGATCCTGTAAATTTCCTCCAACCGGTAAATCTGATTTCACCTTAATTCTTTTATCTTTTAGAAGCTCCTTAGGTCCAATACCGGACATCATCAACAAAACAGGGGTATTCACTGTCCCAGCACTCACTATTACTTCTTTCCTGGCGTAATAGGTCTCAACGTCACCATATTTTAGAGTTACTGTCACACCTTTTGCTGTCTTACTCTTCTCATCAATTTCAACAACTTTAGCGAAAGCATTCTTAAGAACGTACAAATTTTTACGTTCTCGTATAGGACTAAGGAATGCGGATGCAGTGCTGACTCTCTTTCCTTTGTAGTGTCCACCCCTTATCTTACCAACACCCATCTGAGTGTCTCCGTTTAAATCTTCCAAATATCTAAGACCCATTTCTCTGTAAGCCTGGGTTAGTTTTTCTGCTATATCAGGATAAGTGAAATTCAGTTGGTCCACAACAAATTCTCCATTTACACCGTGATCTTTGAGCAACTCAGGGTTGTTAAGAATGAAAGGGTCGATAATTTTTTCGCTTTTCATAAAATATTTTCTTACTGTTGGCCAGTCCCAACCATCATTTTCTTTTAAATGCCAAGGTTTGTAGTCTCCTGGACTACCGCGCATGTGAAGAGCGCCGTTGATGGAGCCAGTGCCACCGAGAACTCTGCCTCTAGGCCAATATGATCTTTTGTCAACGCACGCCCAGTTTGTAGACTCATCTCTCTCTGTGTAATATTGAAAGGCATGTCTGCTTTTATGTGTGGCTCCGGAGAAATTTGGAATCTGTAAATATTTATAATGTAATATTTATGGAGTCAATGTTATATTTATAATAGGAATCGTTTGTTAGGCTTAAAGAAGATTTATTTTCTCAAAAAGAAACATTTCATTTCACTTACATGAGAAAAATTTAACAATAACACAATACAAGCGGTAGTAATATAATAATTCAAACTAAGTAGTAAACATAGATAAGGCTCACAGACACAGCACCAAACTAAGTATATATACAATAACCACAATAAACACAGGCAGAACCATTGCAGTAAAACCATCTTATTAAGACTGGAAGCTTTATGTAAGAAAGTGGGACTTTCTTTAATTTTCTTTTAAAAATATTTAGAGATTAAGAATCCTTAACATGATTAGGCAATTTGTTGTAGATTTGTTGTTAAATACAACAATAATTACTTTGTTACTATAGTACACTCTACTGTAAAACACAATTAAAGAATACCCTAAGAAAGTAGCTCTTATCATAAGGGAGACACTTCGTTATACGGTACAGGTAAAAGTTAGAAAATTTTATAGTTCGCACTACTATGAAACTGGTTTTGAAGCAATAGTTTTGTAAAATAATATAAACTAACAATTTGCTTACAATAAATACTTTAACTGGTCTAAGGCCTGAATTAACTTACTTTTAATTATGACTTGACGTCAGTCCAAATCAGCAAACACCAGCATCTGGTTAAATCAGCCGTAGTGGAACACCTGCTCAATGAGGGACCCAATCACTGGATTGAGCTGCATAAGGCACAAATCATCTCCAAAGATCGTGTCTGTTATCCGAGAATTTTCAGTTTAGAAGAGCACCAGTCTCTTGACCTTGCTCTTGACGTGACATACATATGTAAACAGGTCAAAACGTCGAGCCTAATTAAAAGTAAGTTAATTCGCGCATAAGTCCCCATAAAGTTTTTGTAGTACAAAATGTGAAAGTTTAAAATATATTACTTTACTTATACTCACAATACTCTCTATAGGTGGATCTCCTCCGGCCTCAATGAGAAGTACCTTCCAATTTTCAACTTCAGTCAGTCTGTTTGCTAATAAAGACCCCGCTGTGCCAGCACCGACGATTATAAAGTCAAAATTGTCTCCATCTTTTACATAAAGAAAAATATGATGTTAAATAAACGTATTGCATCATCAATCCTTTACATCAATATCAAAATTGATTAAGGCAGGTAATTTGCATAATAGAATGTACCACTTGTAGCCTATAACCTAATGTTCACATCAAGATACCGACTATGAAGAAGAAATAAAAAAAGGAATTCAACTTTCATGGGTTGATACTGATACACAAACTGAGGGAAGTCGATCTAGCGTTTTGACCAGCCTGATTTAGCTTATTACTTGGTATTTGCCTCCCTCATATAATACCACCATTCTCAACTCCAGGAAAATTTCATCCATTTAAGGCCTGTTATTAACCACTTTGTCCACCAAACTCGCAGCCAGACATTTCATGTTTCTCTTACCCAACTCAGACCACTTCACACTTACTTCATAACTCCATCCGCTATCATCTCTCCTCTTCATCTTAGGATACATTCTATCTAGGTTTTGTATAATAGAAGACATAAGAAATCTCGATAACTTACTGGTAAGGCTGTAAGATCTGTCGACAGGCCAATCTTCACTGATCAAGCATTGAGCAGCCAGTAAATGGGTAATGACGTTGGAAAACGCGACCCCTGCTGGACCTTGCGTATACGCTGGGCAAGAATTTTCTAAACACGTCATATTCTCTGAAAATGATCAATCAATCAAATCATTTGGACAACTACAACACAAGGAACATTGTTATTTCGTTTCTGACCAAAAAGGACATTATTCACTACCCTCTTGAAGAATTCCATCTGATAACTTTAGAGAAAAACTGACAGCCGTAGCGGAACCCGTGGTACAACTCCAAAGTGCGCGTCAGAATGTTCTAGAAAACCATATTATGGCCGCGGTTCTGTAAGACTTTAGACTATACAGCTCAACTTCTCAATCTAAATATGGAATAAATTGAAGGTTGAAATTTATAAATTATGACTGTATTACTTTTCCATATAAAGAAAGAAACAAAAAAGTTTTCAATTAGCAATAATCGCACCTCGGATAAACCCCATTGGTAACGATATTGCCTCTGAAGGAAACATTTAACCGGAAGCAACCACAACCAAGTTCACAATATGATACAATTGACACAAAAAGGAGAAATAAAAACAAAAAATAATATATAAAAAAGGAAGAACTCTAGGCCGCTGCCGACAAGGGCCCTGTCTCAGCTTGTGCTACAGAGCTCTGGACTCAGCAGCGCCGGTATTCTGACAGGGGCTTGCGGTCGACACAACCAGTTCACCGGCACAGCTTTATAATGAACAGAGCATTACACATTGCTATGTAATAAACGTTTAAGACTTAATTACTTAATTAAGGATCATATGAGACATGATTAGCATGATGGGATGGCAATATTTCAAGGGCTTATGTAGAATTCCCTATATTACCCACCACGAATATAAATTATATTGGAGCGACATTAAAGGCTATTTATCTATACAGACACATGAATTTACGGTCACTGTGTCCAATTAAAATAATGATGTCATTAATCCTATTTAAGTTATTGCTAATTATTGGCTTATTAGTGGATTAGTCTTTTGGTAAAACCATTGAATATCGCTGACCTATTTTCCTTATACATAAATACATTTATAACCACCTTATTTATTATATTTATAAAGAAATAAAAACCATTGGAGTAAATGAACTCCAGAGTGGAGACCACGTCTCGATAAGCGTAGAGTAAGTCGCATGGCGACTAGAAGAACTGATGACTTGCGAAAGACAGTTGGAGATTTCTGGTTGTGTACAACCTAGGACAGATACCAGCGTTCCGAATCAGTACCCACATATAAATGGATTATAATAATATTCGAGACTTTTTAGAAAGGTGTCGCGATGATGCAAATTTTAACTCAAAACAATTTGTAAGATATTCATATTTAATCAGATAATATCCAATACTGTGTAGCTTAAAATATTGTCAGATAGCTCCCATCATTTTAAATTGGATTTTAAAACAGAAAAATTGTTATTGTGAATCCTTTTTAACCCTTTGAGGCCGCGCCACGAAATTACCATTTATAGTTGAAACTCGAAAACCACACAGCGCCGGTCGCGATCGCACCAAACAAAGTGTTAAAAATATTTTGTTTTCTACTAAGCCGAGTGAAGTGAAATTCCATAGAGCCACTAGGTTCTATAAAGCATGCGTTGGTAAAGTTACCAATGCCAAAAGTAATCCATAAAGGTATAAAATTTACTAAATTATGGATAACGTGAATTCACGGTTGCGGTCCGCAACGGTACAATTGTAGGGCGTGAATTCACGGCCGCGGACGTCAAAGGGCTAAAAGATAGGCATGATACGCTGTAGAGTTTTATGAACGTCTATTAGAGTCCTATAGTGGAGCCCTGTAATAAGTTTATAATTTAATCAATAATACATTATTAATTAAAATAATTTTAGTCAGGCTGTGGAATAGTCTTGCGGCGAGCGTGTTCCAACCATCCTATGATATTTGGTCCTTTAAACGAAGTGTGAAGAGATATTTGTACAATCTGACGTGATCGCTGCGACTACCGATGGACTTTTTTATTGAAGATAGTCGTTTTCGTTTATGGATTGCAGCATGCTTTAAATCCGGTACAGTCACAGTGCTGTGTTAGGATAAAAAACTGTAGTACGTTCTTTTCATGTCATTCTTATGTAGTGGCAGATCAAACTGGCGTAACGAGTTCAGCCTTGAGAAACCTCGGCCAAAAACACATTAAAATTTTCAAATGAACCAACATTTCAGCTGCAGAATAAGGTTTCCAGCTTCAACAAAGCTTCAAATTAAGGCTAATTGACCTGAACGTGATCGTTGAATTACTTTTAATAAGTATTCTATTATAGATCGACATCTGACCGAAGCTGAGGCCGAACGTTGTAAAATCCTAAATAATTTTGTTCAAGATCGGTTCAAAGTAAATAAAATCATTTTTAAAACTTTTGATCTTAAGGCTTATGTATATATATCTTTTTTATCCTGACTCGGCACAGTGACTACATGACACCTGATGGTCAGTAGCGTGCATTCCATAGATGCATGAAAGCGTTGCATGCCCTTACGATAAATAAGTCTGGAATAAAGTGATTAAAGCTATACAAAAAAATGAGCCATTTATATTCATATCTATTCCATGTTCATGCCGTCTATCTTTCCTATGTAAGTAATATAATATTTGCTTTCATAATATAATATTCAAATTAATTACGCGAATTCTGCCTACCCTATCCAAATATCCTATGCACGTCACTGCTGATGGTAGGCATAGTGCGGTTCAAAAAAAACGACTGTTAACGGCGATACGGACGTATCTTGGGGTCTTTTACATCCCAACAGCAATTAAAGTATTAAAATAAATACTGACTTACTTCAATAAGTTATTATATTTTGATTTCACAATAAAATTTATATACAATTACTGATTTGAGACGTCCGGTCATATCATTACACAAAACTACTCCTGACATCAATTGGGCGATAATTAGCAAGAATGGAAAACACATTGATAAGAATTTTGAAACTATAAAACAATATTGTCTGTTTGTTTATTTGTTTAAAGACTGCTATTTTTTTATATATCTTTTTTTATAACCCGGGCGAAAATCCTTTTGACATTACCCTCCATCAGTGACGTGCATATGATATTTGGACAGGATAGGCAGAATTTGCGTAATTAATTGGAATATTATATTATGATAGTAAATATTATATTATTTTCATAGGAAAGATAGATGGCGTGAATATAGAATAGATACGACTATAAATGGTTCCTTTTTTCTTTAAGTTTAAGCAGTTTATTCCAGACTTATTTATTGTCAAGGCATGCAATGCTTTCATGCATCTATGGAATGAACGCTACTGCCCTCCATTGGAACTATTTTTATTTGATCTGTGTAGGTAAATCTCGGTCGGCCTCGGCTCCTACTGCTATTCACATTCATATTGTATATCTGTATGCTATGTGCTAACTAAGTGCTTTTTCTTTCTATATGTAGGCTGGGCACACATTTATAATGTGTTTTTTCTTAGGAAGTAAGACCTAAGTACCTAGTGCGTCCTAATTAGTGATGCCACGAATAGTGAATTGGCCGAATACCGAATATTCGGCCACGCTGTCGGCCGAAGCGCCGAATATTCCTGGAAGTAGCGTGTTTAGTGAGAGGTTATTTTCTAAGACTGGTAACATTTACGATGAAAAGCGTAATCGTTTGCTACCAAAAAATGCTGAAAAGCTTGTTTTTATCCATCAAAACTTACCACTGATCAATTTTAATTGATAAAGTGTTGTAATTTGGAATTAAATACATAATTTTGAGTAATATACCGTGTCTTTTTTACATGATTTGGTATTCGGTATTCGGCCGAATAATACGTACTATTCAAAAAAGTGTCCGAATAGGCCGAATACCGAATAGTTGCCGAATATTCGTGGCATCTCTAATCGATAAGTGACCGATATCGATACGCGGCGACGTGAATTGTCATAGGTTCCAATCTCGGCTCGTACATCTTGGTTTTTCCAGACTAAATATTGCTGTAGGCACTACATGCTCACCGGTGAATGAAAACGTTGTGAAAAATCCCGCATGGCATCTAATAGAGTCGTCATGTGTACGTGCCCTTAGAACGGTTATCAGCTGCGCTTCTGGTTAGGTTAGGCACAACATATAAGCGCAAAGTGGACACAACCACTATTGTATCTCTGGTCATCCCGAAAGAGATATAGCGTGACGAGATTCATTAGTACGGCATAAGAGCTTAATCGAAATTGTGGATGACATATAACGAGTTTTTGCTTTAATTATTGAACGCCTGACACGATGGCAGCAACGCTCATGGAACTCTACCTATTGCAGTCATTTTACAGAGTCAAGAAAAAGAGTAAATCCAAAGGCAGGCATTAGTATTCAGATATCCTTATCAACTACAAGCTGTGTTTCGTTATCGATTAAACTTCACACGCATTATCGCCATTAAAATTACCTAATAGCAACGTCGTGTATTCTATATTTACATTCTGTTGTTATGCCCAATCGAGGTAATTAACAGAGACGTACTCAAGGCTGTAAATAAATGCAATGAAATATATCTCTGATCACTCCGAAGGGGACATAGCGCGGTGATATACGCGCACGCGCGCGCGGGGTTTATTAACCAGTTTCGTTCCACTGTAAGGCAAAGGCGTCCCTTCTAGTGATGAAAATGCCCGGGAATTTTCCCAAAGTGCCCAAAACTTCCACGAACATTCCGTAAATTCCCGGGAATATTCCCAAGGAAGTTTTGGGCACTTTGGGAAAATTTCCGGGCATTGTCATCACTAGTCCCTTCCCTATTTTCACTATATTTGTGGAATCCACGGGAAGGGACATGTACCCCAGCACACAGTGTTCACTGCGGGCTGGCGGGTGTGCACTATGGGCAGGCAGAAAAGGTGTCTGCAGCAGCTTAGATGCTAGCAAACTGCGTGCAATTCGTCATGCTATGTTAGTCGGCACTTGAGCGCTTTCAACACCTTAGTATTAATTATTTATTTATTTATGTATGGGCTATCGACAGTTCCAATACATTTTACATTCACAATGAGATCACATGCACAAACTAAATGTCTGCAACGGGTACTGATAAAAAACAGCCACAGCATGGCTGAAAAGCATTAACTAAGTACTAACAATATCAAAACAGAAAATTAAAATCAAAACACCAAAAAAAACAAAAAAAAAGCAGACAATAATACCTACAATTTAAATTAAATTAAATTATTATTATTAGTTTATTATTAGTATGATTAAAAGGGAGGCACTATTCTATTCTGCCGGTTAACCCTATGATGATATTATTTGATTTTTATAAATTTACAATGTTTGTAAGTAAAATCTTGGCAAAGTTAGAGTGGTATCTATAAATCTCAACTTTAGAGTCCAACCCTGCGCGTATTAACAACATACGAATAGTGCTAAAGATTAGCCTACCTTAATTAATCTAACGTATTTCCCCTTAATTTTTACTAAATATTTATAAATCGGTACTGATAAATGGAATACTATTTGCAACTCTGGGACAGTTCTGCTCAGTACTTACTCGACGCCGTGTATAGGTTGCAGCGGAGAGCTGTCCGCATTGTCTATGATCCTGACGTGACTAAGCATTTTGAACCGCTCCAGTTGCGCAGAGATATTGCCTCACTGAGCGTTTTCTGCCATCTGTATCATGGCAAGTGTTCTGAAGAGTTATTTAACCTTGTTCAACTCCCTCTCTCTCTCTTCCACGCAAACATCCTCCAAGCCCCTTCAACCAGGTTTCTCCCACAAGTCGACGTTGTGGAATCAACTCATAAAACCAACGGAGTCATGGAAATAACAAGTTTAACTAATTTCCGTCACCTCTAAATTGAGATCGGCTGACAGAAATGGACGCCGCGCCGAGTTCCCACACAAAGTATTTTATAATCCATATGTACTGTATTTAATTAATGTTTTACGTGAGTCAGTGGGGATTTGTCTTCAGGCGGTTGCGCTCGTAAAGACTCGCATGTCATGTTGTATTCGGCGATATTGTGGCTCTTAAACCACCTGAAAGCTTTTTATCGTGCTTTTACTGGTTGCCGACCGTTTTATTGACGTTTTTATAGTCTAGCTTGCCCTCCGTTAGCTCGCAAAAGTCTGGTTTATTTTTGTTCCTAATTATTCCAGAAATATCATTATTTATAGTGCTAGTAAGGAGTTTATAACAAAAATATGTGCTAATTCTAAAAAACATTTTAGAAAAACATTTTTTGTTTTCTGATTTATTTGCGAATCGCGAATCCCCAATTCACTCTTAACGGCTTCCAAGTCATAAGAACATGGAAATATTATCGCTGGATACATATTGCACTCCTTCGCTGTTCGCATGATGAATGTATGAGCGAATCTTTTGTTCATACGGATGGTATCCAACACGGAGGTAGGTGGTTTTATGATGAAATGGGGCTGGGGGAATTGGAGAATGTAGCTCTTTTGAATGCTCTCCATTGCGTAGCCGGTAAAAGACTGCGAGGTACACGATTTTACGTCAATGCTCGATATATCCACTCCGAAACAATTCATTTTACATTTTACAATTCATTTAACCTGTTAATCTGTTTATTATTAATTGTTGTTTATTTATCACATAACTCTAATAAAAACCTAACGCAAACTAGTGTAAACTCTCAGTGGTCAGTCGTGTCATCTAGTAACATACTTATGAAACTGTGTTGAAAAAGATCTAAAAGGAGCCTAATTTATGATGACAGTCAACCGCCATCTATTATAGTAAAGTTACATTATATTTATGCAGATATTCCTGGGTGTAACGGATAGTAAGTTATATTCCTAAGATGACGTTATAATCATTGTAATTATTGAGTAAGTTTGTAATCTTTAAAAAAAAAGGGACATATATTTAAATTTTTATGGCTATATTAATTAATAAAAATCTTAATTATACATTTGGCTAAATAGCTATATCTTTAAGCCTCATTTTACTCTAAAAAAATATAAAGCCAGTGATGCTGACACAGAGCTTTAGAAGGCCTTTAAAAGATGTTTAAAAAGGCAAAAAAAAATTTTTTTTTTTTACTTTTTAGTATCAATTGTATAAATAAGCTAAAAGTGCTAAAATTAATAGAAAAACGATTGCAAGTCTGTCAGATTGAAATAGACCTGTAAATTGTGAGAAAATCGTTTACAAAAGTCGCATTACTCTTTATATTGAGATTACATTATGTTATCTGCAACTGAATAAATCTTTGACGACTCCTTTATGTTTTCTTGATAAAAGTTAATAAGCTTTGACAAACTTGGCTAAAAGATTTTTCGGGAGCTTAGGAGTATTTTAAAGTTTTTAAGGTAAAATGGTAAGAGCTGCAACACTGAAGACTCAAAAAAAATCTAAAAATCGTTAGAAAACTGCGAAGTGTGAATTGTGAAGAATTATTAATTGAAGAGTCTTTTTTAATATATTATTATGTTACTAAAGAAAGTATACACCTTAGTTTTCCTACGAGGAGATAGGGATATTTTACTTGGCTTTAAAAAGCGCGGTTTTGGAATAAACAGATGGAATGGATTTGGCGGTAAAGTTGAACCAGGAGAGACGATAATAAAGGCTGCAGTCCGAGAATTACTAGAAGAATGCTGCGTCACAGTAAAAACAGAAGATTTACGTAATATTGGACACTTAGAATTTACGTTCGAAGGGGATCCAATAATGATGGACGTACGTGTATTTTCTGCTAACATCTACGAAGGATCTCCGCGAGAAACAGAAGAGATGGCCCCAAAATGGTTTCCTCTCGACAAAATCCCATACAAAGATATGTGGCCGGACGACAAGATTTGGTTTCCATTAATGCTAAATGACAAACCTTTTTACGGGAAATTTCATTTCCAAGGTTTCGATAAAATATTAGAATACAAAGTTGAAGAATTGCAATCAATGGAGGCTTTTTATGCTAGTAGAAAATAATTTTTAGTGCGGCTACGCGCAATCAGAATTCTGTTTCGAAATTTTAACACTAGATCTAGCCTGAAAAAAGTTGTACATAATTTTTAAGTAGGAATAACAAGATACTCCTGGCCGATTTCAGCCTTAGCGACGTTTCCAAATCACATCAAGTAGGTGGAGGCTGCACCCCCATTTTTGAGAAAGTGATCAGTGAAAATATATTTGGAAAGAGGCAATTGTGCTAGCACTTGCACAAACATAGCCTCTTATCCAAACACCTTATAATCTAATGGGGCATGGAATTAATACAACAAAAGAGAGGCAGGATTCATTACTGAGTACTGACAACTGACCTCTATCAGCACTCCTAGGCCTTTCACAATGCCTTCCTGCCTCGCTAAAATTTTCAAGTAGACTAGGTTGCTATTAGCATTGCAGATGATAAATAGTTAGTAGTAATGGAAAACTACCCCATATCTTTATATGTCTGTGGTTTCTTTTATAAAATTACTTCCTTCTAAATGCTGAATAAATATTTGGGAACAGAATTCTGAATGTATGAAGCTGGCATTAATCTGTAGATACTTTTAATTGTTCTGTAGTGATTGGAAAGTAAGATCTAACTGTTTGGAAATACATTAAAAGTTATTACTAGCTTTAAGATGCTAAAGGCATGTCAAAGGAAGCAGAGTATTGCCAATAGTGCTCAGCAGAGAGCAAAACTGCTGGATCATATAGATTTCATATTCTGATGAAACAGCAATCTGTAATATATTCTTTTAGGTGTTGTCAGGCAGCTTTGCAACTTACTTGGGATATACTCTTAAAACCAGCAATTTTGCCTATTGCCTAGCAGCGTCAGTGCTACTGTTTCAACACACTATCTTAATATAAAGTTAGAATTAAGGACAATTATATTATTAGCCAGTTTCAACCCACTGCAGGGCAAAGGCCTCCCTTCCCTTTTCCACTATATTTGTAGAATTAATGGGTAGGCGTTTGGACATTTAGCCCAGTACACCTGTCCAATGCGGCAGAGGCTGGGCACTATGTGCAGAGAAGGTCCATGCAGCAGCAATTTGCATGTAATTAAGCATGCTGTACACTTCGGTCTGCTCTTACAACACCACAGTATGATGAGGTAGCCACTACTCTATTCTGCCTGTAAACTCAACGGCTACAAACATACAAGTACACATAGAACAATTAGGATCATTTAATTTATATCAGACATTACATAGTAATGTTGTATGTTAGATATTTTATAAAGACGGTATTTTTATTTAATTTTCTCTATAAATATTGTTCCTCACAAGTGTGATGAAAACTAGTATAACATTTGTATGCTATTGACCATTAAAAACTTCTATCATGATATACTTTTGGCTGTGCTAATTGAATATGAGGTATTTTCAAATACTTATACATTATTTTTAATGAATATGGAAAACTTTATATTTAGAGTATGCATCATTTAGATCTATAGATCTAATTCCTTAACACTTGAGTGCTGTTGGGTACAATCGTACCTATGAAATGAGAACATTCCCATGGGGCAGTGGTTTTCTGAGCATATCAGTAAATTATTCATTTAGTTTTATAACTGTTGACTCCATTTAATGTTCAATTAAATGTTCAGTCATCATTTACTTACAAGGAAAATAGAAGCTGTAGTTTTCTGGACTTCCAAAACCAATGGGATGGATCACACCCATCATGATCATCATGATCGTGATGCCCTATTGGGGGTCGGCAAATAGAATTGATTGCAACCCCTTTTTTTTGTAAAAAGATACATAATTATTAATGTGTACATAGTGCTTATAATTAAGATTCAATAGATTTTGTTTGAAAGTATGTATAAATAGTAGTGACTGATCGAAGGCTTGGTTTCTGCCAATTTTGGTCGGAACTGAATGTTTCTCGAAATTTGGCCTTTTTTATTTAAAATATTTTTTACAGTATATAAGTCATATTTTGTTATTATATTTATATTTTTTGGGCAATTATAATCACCTCCAGAAATTGTTTTTATGCACTCAACATAAACTTCTAACTTAGCCAAACTTGAACTAAATTTCGTAGTTTTTAAATCTCCAACTTGAATAGCAGGCCGTGATGGTCGGCCATGTCGATTTATCGGTTTTAGTAAGAAATCGTTCTTCGGTCAGCCTCTAATGCTTACCCTAATAATATACAGGTATAAATTATTTAGTTTTGTACACATATAGCGTGGTATATTTCAACTAATTTAGAGCGTCTTGCACCAACAAATTAAATGTAGTTTAAAATTATATAAAACTCACTTTAGCGTTACTGTAATTAGTATTGCACGAAAACATTATCCAGGTTTAACAACTGTTAAATTTAATCAACATTGACGTCGAATTAAAGCGCTTCAATTAAATATTGTTTTATAAAAGGTTATTTGTTCGTACAAAACGCCCGAAAAATTCTAGTTTTCTGTTGTAAAAAATATCTAAAAATGAGAGTTTAATATTTAATATCGTGTATTAAGTAATATAATAGGTATTAAAAAAATGAACAGAGAAGTTAATAAAGAAAATAAAAGATTATTATAAAAATATTTTATTTTACATACAAAATTATTACCTTACATTAAACCATGTACATATTTCAACACCTTATAGACTTTTGCGTTTTGTAACCATTTTAAATATTTCAATGAGTCTTGTGCACGAATTAACTTTTAATTACGGCTTTACGTTTCGACCTCCTTACCCATGTCATTGCCACGAACAGACAAACGCGACACAGAGAATTCGTCGCGAGCGGGGATTTACTTCCTCTACCCTCTCTTGTTCTAAACAATTTGAATAGTCACGACACAACACTCACAGTAACAGCATTTTACAAAGAGATATAAAACGAATACCTCGTTTTCTAACCGCTAGGTTTTACGCCATCTAAATTAAGTTAATTCGCGCATAGGACCTGTTAAAGTATTTATAATCACCAAATTATACGCGGACAATGTTTATTTACTTCAATCAAAAAGTATTTTCTAAAAACTCTGAGTATGCTTGAATTTCAAATACCTTATTCAACCTAGAACATTATTCAGTAATAATAATTTGGTAGAAAATAATAAAATTATATCCACTGTGTCCACTTTGCGGTTAAATGTCGTGCCAAACGTGACCAGTTGCGCAGCTGATCTCCATTCTCTACACATGACATTTCTATTAGACGCTCCGTGGGTTTCTTCACGATGTTTCCTTCACCGGTGAGCGTGTGCTGCCTACATCCGTAAATAATCTGGCAATTAGAGTGGATACGGCCACTAATGTACCTCTACTCACCCCGAAAGGGATATAGCGTGACGATATATTATTATTATCAATATAAATATATAACGAATATGTGTATAAATGCACACAATACTGAAGTTCATTAATTATTATTAGTTTAATTTAAAATCTTTTTGTATTCTTATTTATTTATTATTAGCAATAAAAAAGCATTCTTACAAAAAAAAATGTTTGTTACCCCAAAATTCTTATTTTTATATTAAAACCTTAGATACATTAAAACATCGGTTACACTAAATCACTTTTTAATTAATAATTGTGAATTCAGGAATGACAAACATTTTACATTACACTTTTAGTTAATGATACTTATATTATTGTACAAAAACATTTTGAAAAAATTGTTAATTCCTTATATACTAATGTTATATGGAATTATTACATTTCAGTTAATTCTTTGTTAATTTTTTAAGGTTGATAATGTTTTTCATAGTTTTATATCTTGATAACCTACATAAAAACATCGTCATAACTTGTGAAATATATATTTAATGATATTTTAGGTATTCAGTAGATCTTTAGCCCAAAATACCAAAGATCCACGCGCGAGTTGAATGAAGTCGGGAGCTGAGGCAAAGCACGGACACACTCCTCTCGCCATGCAAACCCCTCGCCGCCCACGCCCCTAGTGTAGCGTTGTGCCTGATAACTATCGCAAGGCTATCGATCCAGTCAACGCTCAATTTAAATTCCCAGTTATTAATTTGTTTTTGTACCGGCGGCGGTGTATAATAGGGCAAGATTCCTTCGTTGGACTGTCCAAGACCAGAAAGTGTGACCGTACGAGCCAATGCAAGGAGGTTGTAGCAGTCCAGGAAGGTTCCAGAGAGTGGATGCCAACCTTACTGGGCCGGGGGTGGAGTGCTTAGCTGTCCGAGGCAGTTGTGAGACCAGGAAGCTAACTCCCCGAATGAGCCGATGCAACCTCTTATATAGTCGCGCCGCGGTGTGTGGTGCGGGACCCCAGCTGTCGAGCGCAATCGTTGTACATACGGGCTACTCATGATAAGATGTAGCGTATGGGTGTTAGATTTTTAAAATATGACTAAATCGAAACCATCTGATTTAGTTACAATAAATACTTTTTAAATGTAAGATTTTCCTTCTCACTCTAATAAATCGTAATATAAAAATGGTAAAAATGAAATATGCCAAAACTTTGCCCTTTGCCTATTAAAAAAATAAAACGGAAAAATCGAGCAAAAACTTTCTGCTTGAAATCAAGATGACGGCTAATGAACCGATTGAATTTAGTCACTTATTCATATGATTATTGACTAAATATTAAAAAAAATTATAATAAAATCTGGTTCATATTTTATCATTTACTTCATTGCCATTCTATTGACAGTCCACAATCTCTTGGCAACCAGCACTATTCAAATGTTAAGCTCTGTCCTCAACTCGCGCGATGACTTTACTCTTGAAGATCCTTATTATTATAACTTGGTCTCGGCCATCCTGGGCAGATTCATTAATAAGGCGATTTTCAGTAGCAACTTGACTTTTCTCTCTCCAAACTCTTTAACTTGGGTCCAGAGCATACTATCCTGATTAATTTCACAAACAATGTTCACTAAAGAATTCTCTTATAGTTTAACACTTAATAACAATCAGTCTTTGTAACCCAGATTCTCCCTAGACTATGCCTTAGGATCCTCAGGTTTCCCTTTATCTTGAAGGTTGCTGCTGCCGCATTCAGTCAGGGCTGTCCGGGCCAGGTTTCTTGATAAGGCCAGTCTTAGGAGGTCCACTTTCTCTCCTTCCAGGCCACTTGGCTTGAGCTCCAGGCACAGCATGATCTCGTAGGTATCTGCCGATGTGAACATTGGTTCGTCTGACTCCAACAAAGGCAGGGTGTCGAGGAGTAATGTTTCCCAGAAGCTGAAACAATATGTTTTAATCACCAAACGCCGTGTCAGAGACGACCCTTATGTACTGGACGTTCCTTATATTTACACCAAGAGATTCACTTTTAAATTCATCATGCAAATAGCTAAGGAGTGATATATGCTTCCGGCAAACATATTTCCACGTTTTTATGACTTGAGAACTTTTAAGGGAAGAAACATTTAACACTTTAAACTTTCGCGTTTTTTATTCATTATAAGCACTTAATACTTTAACAGGTCTTATGCGCGAATTAGCTTATAGTTATGGCTGGACAGTTCGATCACCCCCGACAGAAACTACACGGCGCGTCAGTCCGCTCGTGGCCATTACCCATGTAACCAGGCTGAAAGGTTGAGTCATAAGTAAAAGTAAGTTAATTCGTTAGCAAGACCCGTTAAAGTATTTATAATGAATGAATGAAAATTGTAAACATAATGAGTACTTACTAATCGGGAGCTAATTTGGACGTAATCAAAGAGACTAGAAGTTGCGCCGCTTTTTTGAACTCTCTATTCTTGTACATCCTGTGAAATTCGCAGTATTTACCTGAAAAAAAAATGCAGTTTTTATATGACGTATTTGAAGTAAACAAGCGATATATAAACAATGTAACACAAATATATTTGATACTGTTATTTTCGATTTATCGAAAAAAATTGTCCTACACCTCAAATGTATTTAGAGTAGTTTAACAAAGAAACATGCAACATAGTATAATATATATTAATAAAAGGTATTGTATAATGTAAATATTTTTAGTATTTTAATGTTGTATATCCTACATTTACATTAGGGCGTTTCAAAAAAAAAAATTTTTCCTCGTTCATTAGTTATAAAAGTCAAAAGAAAAAAAAACTTTTGTTCTGTGTTATTTGTATGGGAAATCTAAAAGTGCGATGCGGACAACCTAAATATTAATATTAAGGGCGCACATTTTCAGAGGCCTATTTTGGCATTAAAACGAAACTTTTGAGCGTGGTTCCGAGGAAAAATATTTTTTTTTTTTCAACGCTTTAATTTACATGTAAGTGCTTATTCCATTAAATTCCTTCTAAAAATGTTATTAACTTCAACAAGAACAGCATCACATATATTTGGGTGACGGGCTCCCCAGAGAATCATAGCAGTCACCTATATGTAGTTGACGTCACGACGAGCGTGTTAACATGATAAGACAAACTAAGGTTCCATTTGTAGTAGACGAGGAAGGCTACCTAGGAAGAGCAGGGTATCGTCCAAGAGCAGCGCAGCACCGGCAGTGAGCAGGAAGTCGGCTGCGGGCAGGGCTCCGCCATCGGCGTAGGCTCGCAGCGCTGCGTGCGCGGCGCCCGAGGCCGCTCGGGAACTCCGCGCGCGAACGCTCCAGGCCAGGGCTCCGCCCCAGCGCCCGCCCGCGGCGAGACGCTGCCGCGCGCACTGGCACGCGCTCACCGACTGCGCTGCTCGCGAAACATAAAATTTCAAAATAAACTCAGGTTCTCCAATCATATACAGAGGTCTTGGGCGAAGATCGTAAAGGTAGTCGTTGTCAAACATGTGGAAGACTTCAACAAGAGGTTTTTTTAAAAGTGAAAAATAGCTACGAAGGTTTTCGAGAGCGGAGAGAGGATGGTTAAGGAAGGTGTGAGTGTTGGGTTATCGATTAGGTAAACCAAAGCATGTGTAACAGCCGGGCAGTAGACTAAGGAATCTCCTGCCTGGATGAGAGGGAGTTGGCATTCCGAGCGTGAGCAAGGTTTGGAGTGTTGGACTTTTAACAACCACCCCTGTCAGAGGCAAAGCCAAAACAGGCTTTTTGTTGTCTATACTGGAAGAATTCGATTTCCTAGACCCAAGTGGAATGATTGGAAAGGGCACCGGGGGGTTTTTAGCCAGTATGAGTCTGAATAACTAGGGTCACTGCCCTCACAGCGGCCCTGATAGGCCTATGCAGGATATTCCTCCAGAATCACCAAAAAAATATTTTAAATCTTAGGCCGAAAGGTTGCTTTAAAATTTTTAAAAAGTTGTATAGGCTCAATAAACAGTAGTTTATGGACCACCATGAAAAATTTCAAGTTCAAGGTCTTACAATGGTGAGGCGATTGCCCAAACTGGGTCGCACGACATTACAAAAGTGCAATGTCCGTCATGACACACATCGGTCTCCCATTGCGGGATCACTTTGTGTATATCCACTTGTTAATGTACCTAGAGATCTTCAGTAATGGTATATGAGGGCCGCCATGACGATGACAACCGTCAATGTATTTACGTCCCTAGGTAGCCATTTCCATCCTTGGAATGCTATGTACTGATGAGGCAGTATAAAAACGAAAACAGAATTAGTTAAGAAACTCACCGACACCCAAAAGTCCATATTTTTTCGCCTCAGCGATGACCCTCATGGCTTTTGCCTCTGATTCAATCGGCATCCGTTCCAGAATTAGCTCCGCCCTTCGCAGACCTTCAGGCGGGCAGGACGCCAAGTAAGACAGACCCGCTGACCATAAAGACTTGTGTTCCATTAATAAGCAGCCATAATCTAAGACCAAGCTATCACGGAGACGGCTCGTTACGCTGTTTAAATAAATAAAAAAAAACAGTTTTATCATTTTTGATAAGGTTATAAAGCCAAGCTCCTTAAAAAATGTCCTTTCGATTCGAAACGAATCGTATTTTAATTTCGTCATTGTTCTAATAATAAAGAAGTTCGATTGGTAGACAAAATAACATAATAATAGAATGTTCAGCCAATAAAGAAATGTTAAATATCTCTTTCGGGGTAAGCAGAGATACATTTGTCGCTGTACCTACTTTGCGCCGCGATCGCCGTTCTCACAGCGCTAATACATATGACGTTTTTATTAGGTGCCATGTAGGTTTCCTCACGATGTTTTCCTTGGCTGGCGGGGATGAGGTGCCCAAATCCAAACGTAATCTGGAAAATCCAGAGTCACGTGCCGTGATTCGAACCTACGAGCATTCTCGATTCCTCGCATGGAAACCGTGATAAGCGTGAAGAGATATTTGTACAAGCCAGCATGTTCAAAGTTGTTGTTGTCTTTGGACTGCACAATACTTACCATCAGGCGTGATGTGGTCACTGCGCCGAATCAAAATAAAAAAGAAACTGGGTGTGGACTGTGATAATAATAAAAGTGTTTATCCTTTCATTTGATATCTTATTCGTGCCTCTTCACTACTCAAGACTTCTACCTTTTCCGCTACAAAAAGACTCAATGCTAAGATGGAGTGGCTAAAAGAACACTAAAGATATATCGTCTTAGCAAAGTCCAGGCTTAGCCATATCCAAGATACTGTTCACATTTCTCATATACTTTCATACATATGTTACATGGCATTATGTGACTTACTCAATCTGGTGTTTGTCCAGTATCTTCAGTTTCCCGCAGTGGCTCAGAATATCAGTCAGATGTGTCACAAACCAGCTGTTGTCAGGTATTTGCTGTATTTCATGAATTAGCTGAAAAATAAGTTGTTCAGGTAACAGTATTGTACATGTGATTGATGTTGCACCCTGGGGGTTTTAGTCGGTGAGAGTCTGACACACCGGGGGGTCGCCCTCTCTACCTCCCTGACGGCCCATAACGGGGTTTCCCCAGGTTAACAAAAAAAAAGGTATTGAATACTTTTTTGTTTCTACATGTTTAAATACATGGCTTCAAGTAGGCACTGGCTGCAGCTCCATTAGGCAAAGGTGAGATTATATTTAGAAACAGTCAATTGCACAGGATATATTTAGTGCATGAATGCTAGCGCTTGCACAAAGGCACCCTCTTGTCCAAACCTCTCTTAATCAATGGGACAGGGAACCGGCACAACTAGAGAGGCAGGATGCAGTGTCTGGGTACTGATAAATGACCCCTAAACTGAACTGAGCGCCCTAAACCTTTTACGATTCCTTGCCGTCTCGCCAGAGTCAGGTAGACTAGGCTACCATTGGGATGACAGATGATGAATAAGTAGGCAGACTTCTGCACTAAGCAGGAAATGTTTCTAGATAGATTTAAATCAGTAAAGGCAAATCAAAGTAAAACTCAAACTAAAGTCAAATCAAAGTAAAATCAAACTAAAAACATATTTTTAGTATAAAGCATAGATGGGCAAAATGTAATCAGATTAATGAAAATTAGTAAGGATTACATTTTACGTTTTTTACCCATTAATATGACTGCATTTTGCTCATTTAATTTTTAAACACTACAAAATCCCAGATTGTATAGACATTTATCATTTCTTAATATTTTAAATGGATTTAATCAATATCATGATTACAGAGCAAGAAAATTAAAATTACGACTACATTTTGTAATCCTTCATCATTAATCAGATTACATTATGCCCATCTCTGGTGTAAAGCTAGTAAAATTGTAAAAGAATAAGTACCAACCAAATGCATATCCCCATCAAGTAGCGCTCTCACAGCGCGGTCCAGCCGCGACGTAGGAATCCCCAGACTGGTAGGCAGACCGGCACATGCCGCAGCTGCTGGGGACAATTCGTGCTTTCTCGCCCATGGGCAACTGTACATCACCCAGCCGCCTAGCAGATCGAACCAAGAGGAATACGAGTTCCGGATCAATTCAAATGCTGAGTAATCGCCAGTTATTAGCTAAAAGTTTAAAATTTTTAAATTACCTTTTATCTCCAATTTTCAAATCACACAGACTAGTTTAGAGCTACTTTATTTTTTTTATATGGAAACCTTGCCTTATCCTTTCGATATTTATTTCAGATCTTCATGAGGAATTCTTATGTATAAAAACTGGGTATAAAGAAATAAAAACTTGTAAGATATTGACATGTGCTGATCATATGATACAGACTACTTCTTTCAATCGCTTTTTTTTTTACTTCGATATTTTTTTTTATTCAATATTTTAAAGGCCTTTTGACTGCACATGCAGTCATGCCAGCCCTATCGTGCTGCACCATATACATAGATACAAAAATAGGAAAAACATTACACTAAGTGTTATGGACACACTAGAAGATAGAGAAACCTTAAGGTTCCACTAAACTATTATAAATAAATTTATAAATTTTGCGATCTTCTTGACTGCTGGGATTACTTAAATAGCTTTGATAAATGCCTAAGTCCAAAAAGTTGATGTTTAGGGTGCTCCTTAAGCTTTCTCTTTCTTTTTTGTTCTGGACACATTGCATCATTCGATATTTTTGGACCACAATTTAATAAATCTAGCCTGGTGAATAGTAGTTTCTACTGTGTCACAGTATAAAAAATTGAATTGATAGTTTTTTTTTTTTCATAGCAAGCATTTTTCTAATTTTGTACTCAAAAAACTCTCTTGTAATATGTAAATGGATAAGGAACCTTTATACATGTGCAACAATGTGAATGGTCATAGCTTCGAATCCCTGCACATACCTCTGGAATTTCCCAGATTAGGTATGTATATAGCCATCACATGCTCACCAATAAAATATCATGAGTCAGCCCGTATGGCATACAATAGAAATGTCATGTGTAAGTGCTCTGAGAATGGTGATCAACAGTGCTACTGGTCATGTTGAGCACAGCAAGCACAAAAGTGGATACAGCCATTTATGTATCTCTGCTCACCTTGAAAGAGAGGTCAAGATTTTAAAAGTATTTTCTCTTTAACAACCACAGTTTGAAGTTGCTTTTATATAATTTTCTTATATCACTTCTAAATAATAAATAATGATTTCAAATTCATACCCTCATAATCAGCTCCAATTTGGTCTGTGACGAAAAGACTTTGCTGTTCAACTTGGACCTGCACTCTGCCTGCCAGTGCTTCCAAGATATTGTGAATTCTCCCGTTGAAATACCACAATAAACCTGTAATTTAATTTTATATTTTCCACAAATTGGACTTACATTTCATTTTGAACTTTACTTCAACAGATACCTTTAAATATTTATTAATAAGGTTTATTCAGACTTAACATTTTTTTATATTCCTTATTATATAGTTTTTTCTTTAGTTAAATCACTAAGTATGTGTGCCTAACAGCATAGGCCTCCTCCAACTGCTTCCACTGGGTTCTAGCAGCTGCAACTCTTGTCCAGCAAGGCTTCAAGGGTTTGTTTTAAATTGTCTTCCATCTTGTTATCTAATATCTTTTATGCTTTGGTGTACACTCTAGTGAATGTACACCTACCTTAGATGCCTTGCACCACTTTTCCCTGCTACAGCAAAGCATGTGGCCAATTTATTTACATTAGTCAATTCTTTGTAGGATGTAGATATGTATAAAATGTCCACAAACAATCAAAATATTACGAAAGAATAAAATTATTATGGATTGGATTATGATTTATTATAATGGCCCTTACTATTTCATCACACTAAAGAAAACTAATATCTGAGTATAAGATCTGTAGAAAAAAGCTATCAAATCAGTAAATATGCTATAAGTAAAGAAATAAATCTTAGATCAGTGAATATGCTTCCAGCAAGCATAATTCCATGACCTTATGACTTGAAAACCTTTGAGAGAAGAGAGTGAAAAGGCATTTGTTGGATAGATGCTTTCCATCATCCAATTCATCTTCACTTCCACCAGGTGTGATCGGGGTCAACCTTTTGCCTGTAAATGACTAAAAAAAACTTTCAGCAAATCAGTAATGTGTTATCTATTAAGGGCATGTAATAAAAACTAAATGGAGACTTTCCAGTGATAAACATTAATATATGATATATGCACAAAAATAATCAATTTTGATTTTTTTAGAGTACATTAAAGTGGATAATAATAAAAACACAACATTTACAGCTTTTAGAATTGCTATAACTCAGAAAAGGTGATTCATAGAAAAAGTTTAAGAGTAATTTTTAAAGAATATTAAATGAACAAATTTGTCAACATATTTTTATGATATAACTTATAATTTGGCTGAAAAATGCAAAAAACCTACATTTGCAATCTTTGCCTTAATTATTTTGCTGATGTGGGATCAATGGGGTCTTTTCACATTTCTTTAACAATGCTATTTCCAATATTTTCAGTTCTCTACGAATTATGTAACCTTGACCCTTGCTTGACTCTGACATTATATTATGATTAGTGACAAAATACTCTTAATCCTTGAAACTTACACTGTACACTGGCATACTTCGTAATGAGTTGTCCACCAGTTTAAACTCATTTGTGTCTGCTTCGGAGTGTAATTTGAGCAATGCTCTGGCCACATCGACCCTGCCTTGAATCACCATTCCGACAACAGTATCCCAATACTCCGCATGGTCTTCCGATCCTCGTTCACAGGCTTCTAGCAAGTTCCCTGCTGTTTGTTCATGGCACGGAAAGTGGAAACGGACCCATTCCAGTAAATAAGGCAGAACTATATCTCCAGGTATGTTATCTATGTACAAAATCTCACACAGATGCCATATACATTCTATAGAGTAAAATATTGTTATGTACGAAAGCAGGTTGTTCTTTTCAACACCATCGGCCTCTTTGGAAACGGCTTCCTGAAGGTTTTCTATACAAACGCGAACGATTGAGCGGTATTGGCGGGAAAGCTTCAGAAATTCTACTTGATTATCAGTTGATTTGGCTGCCGCAGCCGACTTTTGTAAAGACAAAAAAGTTCCGTTACTTTCATTTACTAATTTTCTTATTATCGAGTGGAATAATAGTATATCTTGGCGAATACACAAAATTTTATTTTCAGCGTCGTCTTTAGGGTTTGTATCCACAGTTTGGCATCGGGAGTATATAGAGAATTTGTTGCCGTTCCTCCAAACACAGCCGACACCCTTCTCAAATGATTTGCCAGGTAAAACCTGAAAAGTAAATAATTACTTAACACGGAATACTAGTCAAACATAACCTATAATAATTGTAAAAGCACAACATACGAATGTTTTGACACGGCTTGCGGAAGTTTTATCATTATTGAGTAAGAGATTAGAGTTAAAACTTGAAATATTCATGTTAAAATTCTATATAATGTATTACAATTACAAACAATTTTTAAATATATATTTTGTCGCGAAAAGGCCGTTTCAATTTACTGACAAAAATGACAATTTTAATTTTTAAATAGAACTATCAGTGTTACCAAGGGACAGAAAAACAATAAAACAAAACTATAATTTATAAAGTTAAGCGCACACTAGCCCGCAAGGAACCAAAGCCAACTTGTAAATTCAAAAAAGCAGAATTCAAAACTAATACGTAAATAAGATTGTCGCATGTATTATAGAAAGAATATTTTGCCAAAGCGAGTTCATGAATGATTCCAATGGGACAGCAATTCTGCCAACAATATAGTTGCTGCCGGCCGCATTCATTCTTCGATGGAATACATCCCATACGAGTCCACAAAACCAGTCAGTTTCCTTTTTATCTGTTGCGGCAGTGTGTCGCTACTGCTGCAGATACTTCGTCAGCATTTTTGCCATCAGTACTATAATTCAAATCAACTAAATATATACAGCACTAGCTTACCCGACAGACTTCGCACTATCTAATGTATGTTTGACTAAGGTTTATCTGATCCCTCATCATTTCCCAGCTTACTATACCCATCCCCTCGCTCTCTGTTCCTACTATTCTACCCTTTTGAAGCCCTAACTTAAAAGAAAAACACTTTTTAAGTTTTATTTTCGCAACGGTATCCATTTTTCGTTTAAGGACTAACACAACATATGTCCTAAAATTCATCAAAATCTGTCCAGCTGTTTTGACCTGAAAACGGAACACACAACATTCATATTTTCGAATTTATGATATTAGTTAGCACTAGGAATATTGTTCATTTTGGTTTATCTAGAAACTGAGCTCCTTTGTATTTTAGAATACAATATTTATTTGTTAATAATTACAATCTATATTACAAACATTATATAGCATAAATATTAGTAATATTTCTTTTTTTTGTAGATTTTAGAGTTTACATATGTGCAGCTAACAGGATTTTCAATTTAACTCTAGTCACACTGATATTCAAAGAGCCGGATGACTTGTCGTCCTGGTAGACATGTTGATTTTGTGACAAATAAAAACTAATCATTTCCATTCGTCAAAAACTGTTTTATAAAAGTTATTTTCTCAAAATTTTTATGTACGTCGAGTGATAAAGTGTTGTGTGATGTTATAAAAAGATAATGTGTAATATATTCCTACTTAAATAAGTTTACCTGAAATAAGAAATTTTAAAGAAAAAGTAGTGTCATTCTTCTTTGGTAAGTTTTGTTTGTTGTATCAAAATTTGCGTGTCACTGATTTACTTATTAAGCTCAGTATTAAAGTCTTACCACATTAAGTTCTCGTATAGAAAAACCTTCAATTCAAGTTTGGTTATTTATACCAGTGATTTGAGACTTCGGTTACAGTAGCGCGACAGAAAAAACATTACTTGAATCGCGTATATTTGCTTTTGCGGTCGTCTTTACGGCGTATCAGTTTATTAGGTGGTTGTTTTGTGACGTCACAAGTTTCTAGTTTAGTATTCTTTGTACTTAAGTGATATGATAAGCATTTATCGCAATGATAGTGCTATCAGATGTTCCCGCAGTCGGCAAACCGTTACTTGTGTTCATTGAAGATAGTTCGGAACGAAGTCGTCTCTATTTTTTTATAGTAAAGTGTTAAAAAGACATAATTTCTGCTGTATTGTGTGAGTACATTTCACATCATCATGAAATACCTAATACAGGTATGAGCTGTATATTTTACGTCATATTTGTACCACTTACTCATCAAGGTATATTTTTCTGTGAAATTTCTAAATGTTTCTAAGACAGGTAAAAAGCACCTTATGATTTGTATTTTAAAGTTTATTTTTGTTCATAGAGCACATTTAATGTCTTAATTAAATTAAAAAATAATGACATGCCAAATTTATTCTCTATTTTCATGAGTTATTTCAAAAAATTGGAGAAATTATCATGCTTTATTCCTTTAGGTGTGAATAGAGATACTTTAATGTGACCACATTTCTAGTGTCCATATAATCACAAAATATAAGAATATTCTTTGGTTTTATTATTTATTTCACTTATTTAATGATTATATTTGAAATCAGAATAACTTATAACCTTAATAATCCCTAAAAAGGCGTAATTAGATTGCATGAAGGTCTTTTGCAACATTACCTTGACCTCCAGATGCTTTTTTTTGTTTGTGAAACAGATAAAATAAAATGATTTTAACTATACTAATTCTGACAGTTTCATGTTTCACAATGTGATGTTGGATACTAAATGGCTGTTTTATCAGTAATCTAGAAGAGCTATTGTTATTCTGAATAGCTAATATGTTTCTGTGAAAATATATTATTATGTGTACATTTACAAAGGATACACCAGTAAACTCAAATTAATTTATTGAATTAATTAATGATGTTATCATTCATTTATTAATATTTTTGATGTTGTGATTACTTAAACTGGGTTGTGACAACAGTACACAAGTTTAAAGACCGTCATAGTGACTCACTTCTGCCTGTTATATTTCAGGATCAGTTTGTCTATAGCTGGTTGTCCATATGCCTAGAGACCATCAGTTGTTATTATTACTGTCCGGTGCATTGTAAACACTTTGTTGATTGGTGTAAAAAAAAATTGATGTTATTAGAAGAAGTGGCATGGATAAGGTATTTGGATAGGGTAGGCAGAAGTCGTGTAATTAATTTGAATATTATATTATGATAGTTAATATTATATTTCTTTCATACATTCATATTCAAAGATAGACGTTGTGAATATGGATAGATATGAATATAAATGGTTCCCATTTTTGTTTTCATGTTAAGCAATTTATTCCACACTTATTTATCATAAAGGCATGCAATGCTTGAATGCATCTATGGAATGAACGCTACTGATTAGAAGCATATTTAAGCAGTCAATCAATCTTGAGTGCCACCAGGAAAGCTCTGTAGTTGCTCTTTCCAAAATATTGTTCCATAGACACAAATTGTGTTCAATAGCCAAGGAATTATCATAATACAGCGGGACATATTTTTCAATTAAATTTTTATACAGAAAATAGTAAGTTTTCTTTATTAATGGTCTGCATCCTGTAAAAACATAAAAATAATAATCTGGTTATACTTTAACATTTAATAAATATGTTGAATTAAAAACTGTTAATTACCAGAATAGGTGAGCTCAGATCCTAAATTAGATCTTATTTAAAATCAATATATGTACTAAATGTCCAAGTATAAAAAATGTTTTTATACTTCTAGGTAATGGACACCACTTTTCTGTTTGAAGAAGATTCATATTAAATTTCCAAAGAGAAAGCCACATAACTCTTACATAATCTCTTATATGGTAGATGAATACAGAACCCCACTTAATTAACAGTTTTTTTTTTTATTTAAGAGTTCCAACTGCTACTTAAATCAGTATGTTACTAAAATAAACTCATGTATTTATACTCAGATCCTTGCTAATAAAATTATTCAATAATTGTATTTATTTATTATCAGGCAAGCAGTTGAAACAACTGTTAAGTGCATATATCCTGCTATTCCAAATTTTTCTTCATTATTTATTTTTCCAGATGATTTTTAAATTGGTTCACTTAGTGAGCTGATATTACGTCTTCTGAAAGATCATTCCACACTCTGACTATTCTGTTGCATAGACATTACTTGTGTGTGTTTGTTTTTATTGACTGGTACATAGTTTAAGCTGGAATGCCTATTACATGTATTTAGAAATAAATGTATTTATTGTCTATCAGTCAATAAAATCAGTCAGATTTATATACATTAACAGACTTTAATATACTTTTTTGATTAAAGTAAGACTTAAAAAACAGTTTTGGGAAGTGAAGTGAAAGTAAATTACAAAATTTCAACTTTTAGCTGTGAGCTTTTCATCTCCCAGCATATACCTTAGGGATTTTCCTGCTTATGTATGGAATTAGGCATTACATGGTCACCCGTGAAGAAAAACACAGTGAGGATACCCGCAGGGCATCTAATAGAAATAACATGTGTGCTAGTGCTGTGGGAACTGTGATCAGCTGTGCCACTGGTCTCATTGGTCAAGACATATAAGCTCAAACTGGATACAGCCAGTAATATATCCCTACACCAGAGTATGCTGAGCGAATTTAAATTTGCTTTAATTTAGCTTAACTGATAATAAATAAATAAACAAAAGGGAAAAATATAAGAAACTGTGCAGGCAACAGCAGGAAAAGTTTTGATTTCCTCATTACATTTTCACCTTGAAGTTGTTAAAGGATCCCTATCATTGTTAGCAATAATGTTAAACATTAATTTCCTTGTTGATATGTACAGGTATTTAAGATTTATCCAAGAAACATTCTATTTAAATACACCTATCCCCCGATTTACACGGTAGATACGTTCCTGAGAAAAACGTGTAAATCGAAAATTAAAAATTTTCAAGTCAAAACCGTGTAAATCAAAAAACTTGCAGAAAATGCATAATTTTGCTATTTAACAGTTGTGATTTTTTTCAATATTTTTAGGTGTACACAGAAATAAAAATAAAATGCATTGACAGGTTAAAATATGTAATATATTACGGAAACACTGTTTTTTTATTTAATTACAATACATTAAACAGAAGAACAAAAAATAAAACCAAAGGTGTTTTATTATCCTTCATCATGTGCAGCAAGTCAGCACATAAGCTCGGGATTCCCCGTGAGATGTGTACACAGCGCACGTGTTCAAATACAGTAGCATTTAGTAGAGAGCGATAAAACAAAAAAAAACTTATTTGGAAAACCGTGTAAAAGCGAAAACGTGTAAAACAAGTACTGTGTAAATCGGGGGATAGGTGTACTTATATATATAATTTTTAAGAAAAAAATTACTAATTCTGTTTCTCGCCCATAGGAGGTTGCGCTTAACCCTTTCCCTACTATCGGTGACTATAGTGACCAGCTAAATACGCCGCCTGCATACGATGAGTGACTATGGTCACCAGTTCAAAAACACCGCCTATACAAGATGGGTGACCATATTTTATTCACCCGTATTATTTATCTCTTGAAAACTAATGAAAATCTTTTTGAGCCAAAGTTTTGGCCCGTTCATGCTGCGCGATTGAGCACGTTTGATGTGCACGCTTTCAGCACGGAGCTCCGTTTCTGCGAGGCCTACCGCGCGCCGTAGCGAAAGGGTTCAAGCTTTTCGCGCTGTCTTTATTAAAAATAAATATTTTCAATGAATATACTAAATATACGATCAAATTTTTGAGTGGTACGCACCGCCTAGTGACACAATCAGATGCAGGTGGTACGCGTCGCCAGGTGAGGCAGACTTCGGCGGAGCGGGTTCGGGAGGCTTTTGCCACCCCTGATAACCCAATCCGCTGTCCAGCTCGGACAGGACGCTGGAGGGCCTTTGCCAGACGCCTTCCTCCATAACAGGACATACGCCGATCCAAGTGTGAGCGGTGTGCGATGTGTTCCCAAACACTGCTCCAATGACAAATCAAGGAGGTTTGGGGAGGGTGGCACTTTACACCACACTCCCCGCCAAATGTGTTAGGTGTACGCGGAGGGTGGCGACTATTTAACCACCCCCTGCCAAGTAGGTGGGGCCTGCAGAAGGCCAGACGTTGCCAGGTGCCGAGGAAGATGGCTCAACCTTGCCCTTGGCACTCGGCAGGCGGGAGAAGGAACACCCCAAGTCAAGTCCGACGCACCGGGAAGCGGCCCTCACTGCCCCCTGAAGGTTCATTAGGGCTATCCCCCGGGTTACCAAAAAAAAGGGTGAGGCAGACATGTGCGAGACACCGGCGTTACGCTCCGGCGTGAACGTGATAATTAAATTTACATATTTGTAAAATAGTTCTTCTGAATCATAAGTAATTTACTTATAAATCTTTTAAATAAGAATTTTATAATAATAATTTATCGTCACGCTAGATCCTTTATGGGGGGAGCAGAGATACATGAGTGGTTAAATCTACTTTTGCGCATATATGTCGTGCCCAACGTGACCAGTGGCGCGGCTGATCGCCGTTCTCACAGCACTAGTACACCTGACATTTCTATTAGATGCCATAGGGGCTCGTACACGGTGTTTTCCCTCACCCGGTGAGCATGCGGGGTCTAAACTCCCACCATAACCTGGAGATGCCTAGGTCGCTTATACACTAGCTCACCACATCCAAAATGATGACAGCCAGTGTAAATGATTGTTTTGGTAAAAAAAAGATGTACGTCTGTAGGAAATAGCTATCAAATCAGTAAATCCTTCCTAAATATGTCCTTAAAACAATTATGCTGATACAAAAGAATTAGATTGAGACAACTGTAACATAATTCGATGAAAGAAAATGACGGAAATCTTGTTTTCATAATACAACTCTTACTTAGGATAGTAAGGTATTTTTTTTTCCATTTTTTAATATTTAAATTAACTGTGTCGCCTAAAAAAAATACCAAAAATATGCTTGTTTTATACGGAATTAACCTTACTACCCCCTTAATAAAGTGACTATAAATATAATAGTGATACTTTAATATGAAATCTATACTAATATTATAAAGCTGAAGAGTTTGTTTGTTTGGTTGGTTGTTTGAAAATATATGTATGAAAGAATTATTCCTCTTGAAATGATCTAAAAAAATGTCCGCGACAGTATATGTCTATCTTTTAAGATTAACTCACTAGAACCGTTTTTATGATAATCAAATTGTTCGAAATTAATGCATTATTTGTTAAGAGTTGTATCAACGTAATAATATTAATCTTTATCCAAATAAATGTGTTGTTGATTAAGAGTATTTAATTGTGAACAAAATTGTCTTTGACATCACTTAATTTCAATGAACATCTTAGAAGATATTACAATAACTTATATAGCAAAACACCGTTTGCCGGATCAGCTAGTATGAAATATATGGAACAAGAGCAAAAGTATGCGAGGAAAGAAATAAATTAACTACTTGTAACTGATAAATTATTAAATAAATATTTTTTGACAGCGAAAATTCATTGAACCTGTAATGATAGGGCGCCATTGTCGAGACGTAATTTGCGAACTCACTCTAATCAACGTAAAAAACTTATCACGCCAGAATGTGTTATTCACCCTCTTATCGCGAGCAGCCTGCTGTTTGTGTGTTGATCCTTTGTCTGATAAGAAACTGTGTTTTTGGCAATATTTTTCTTCGCAATAGTAAACGTTGTTACGTCACGTGGGTTTAAACAGCTCTCTCGTTGGATCCTTAAAGGTATATCCTAATCAATTTATAGCGTAAATAGAAAACATATCTGCCTATGCTAAAAGACGAAAGCGTGATGGTTTATTTATATGGAAATCGGAACGTATAGGCGCCAGTGATCGATCGTTCCAAGTCGGTACAACCTTCAATCAAGGTCTTCCGCAGCTGACCTTCCAGTACGTCTTGCAGTCGTATTGTCGCATAGACGCACAGTACAATAGACTGACCGTGTGTAATACGATGAAATAGGTGATGGGTTTGGTTGTTCTGGATGAAAACAATACGATGATCTATGCAAATAACCTAGTTAACAATAAATAGCCGCTCGCTGAAGTTGGATGTGGAAGATGTGTCGTTCCGTTAGAATAGGGTTAAAAAAATGATTTGTCACTAGAATTAAACTAGGTTAACAACTAAGTCACTGTGATGGCTGCCTTTACGAGAGGGCACAGCACGCGCACCAATAAACGTAACATTTCTATTAGATTCCTTGCGGGCTTCCTTCACCGGTGACCATTCGTTGCCAGAGCTACGTATGCCGGGATTCGAACCTCTGACTATTCGCGTTGTCGCGCATGGAAATCGGACCATTATCCGCTAGGCTACCACAGCTACAATAAATGCATAATATCGATAACAGATCCGAGGTTCGTACATCTTAATATATATAACTCAAAGGTGACTGACTGGCTGACTGACATAGTGATCTATCAACGCACAGCCCAAACCACTGGATGGATCGGGCTGAAATTTGGCATGCAGGTAGATGTTATGACGAAGGCATCCGCTAAGAAAGGATTTTGATGAATTCCACCCCCAAGGGGATAAAATAGGGGATGAAAATTGTATAAATCTTCTCAGATTGTCGACTATAATATAATATAATAATAGCTTAATAGATTTAGCGCCTAATGACAGATAAAACCCTAATTTTTTATACATACTAAACAAAATAAAGCCTAAAACTATATCTAATTAAAAGTAATAATTCTTAACGCGAGCGAAGCCGCGGGCAAACACTAGTTACTTAATAAAATTGGGAACAGGTATTGTAAAATATTAGATTATGTGGATTAGGTACGGGTTTCACCTAACCCGACCCGTCTCTAGGCCGTTTACCTCGCGGCAGGAGCGCGCGCGGTCGTGTCGCTCTTGCAATCGACACAGTGTTTATTATTTCCGCTTTGCTGCCAGTGTCGCCGGAAGCGGCGCTCGCGAATTTGCAGGTAGCTGTCGCACTACTAAACACTAGCTATGGTGATAGAGTGGTCACGCACTACATCCGATTGCGATCCGTGCTTTTTAACGATTTACAGGCGGACGGTTGACCTCCATCTAAAACTATTTCTTATTATAAAAAAAAAATGTTTGCCCAACAAATGTGTATTCATTATTCTTTTTTAAAGCTTTCAAATTGCAAGAACGTTGAAACACACTTCATGGAAACATCGCACTTCTTAGCTGTTCGCATGATGAATGTAGAAGCGAATTTTTTCGTGCAGATATAAGGAACATACACAACATACGGATGGTATCAGACACAGCGTCTAGTTGTTTATGGTGGAATGGGACGGGTGGAATTAGAGAATGTCACCACTGATAAATGCAAAGTGAATACAGTCAATAATGTATGTCTGCTCACTCCGAAGAAGATATAACGTGATGATATGTTATTATTAAATCCCGTACACTAATAAGGCAGATGTTTAATAGTCTGGAATTCTATGTATTTTTATTACATAATTATGACTGACCCCGTGGACAATCAGCGAAATGATTGAAGACATTGTAAGACATCGATTTGGTTGTTTATCACCGATTAATAATTTGGCAAACGAGTCGTACCTCTAGCGGTACATTGCCAAACATTGCTCGCCCGGAATCTCTCCTTTACGAAAGGCGAATCACCTTTATTTACATGGGCATAAGATTTGATATTGCATTTAGTGATTAAACAAAACCGAATAATGTTATATTGTCGAATGAAATGAAATGATAGGCGTGCATAAACGCGTTTTGTTATGCGAAGAGTCCGTTGAACCTGATAGAGTTGATATGTTTTGGTCAGAAATATTTGTACAAATATATATATATATATATATATACTAGCTGTCCCGGCAGACCTTGTTCTGCCCTATTTCTCTAAAACAAAGTCACTTATTTAATAGCAGTTAATAGCTATTGGCCTGTCGGCTGCTTTTTGAAAATTGTTTGAAGGAACCTGGCCTTAATGCTATATGTATAAAAATTGACAAATACTGACATTAATATTTATACGTCACTCAATTGTTTTGCCTTCCCGGAACCCGTCCACTAACACTTGAACTTTATCGTGTGGTATTAAAGTTCAAAATGACTTATAACGAATGTTTTGTATGAGAATACAGAAAAGTGTTATTTATAGACAGTTGCAGGGAATTTTTAAATTTTGCTCTCCGTAATAATTTCCTTAGACTTCATTAAATACAACAAAAAAAAAATCAGCCAAATCGGTTCAGCCGTTCTCGAGTTCCGCGCTTATCAAGACATTTTGCGATTCATTTTTATATTATAGAAGATATATCGTCACGTTATATCCGTTTTGGGGTGAGCGGAGATACATTAGTGCCTGTATCCACTTTGCAGTTGCAGTGTCGTCCCGAACGTGACCAGTAGCGCGATAACTTGCTCAGGGCACTTAGAAATGAAATGAAATGAAAATGTATTTATTTCACAAAAAACCAGAAATTTAAATGCAATACAAAAACAACACACAAAAACAAAAGAAAATACAAAACATATAAACATGGCGAAAATAGGACCCTCATCAGCCTAAAGCCACAGAGGAAGCCTGCAGCGCTGGTTTTCGTGAAGGGCCCCGGTCGTGTCTGACTTTGACATGAATCATGTATTAAATGTCATGCGGGGTCCCTCACGAAATTTTCCTTCACCGGTGAGCATGTAGCGATTAAAACTGCACTTAACCTGGAATAGCCCAGGAATAGAATAACCTGCGACCGTTCGCGTTGCCGCGTATAGTTGCAGGTCGTTAATCCACTAGGCTACCACGGCCAACGGACTAAGTACGGATTTAAGACCCACAAGCTCACCGGTGGAGGAAAACATAGTGGGGAAACCCGCATAGCGTTTAATAAGAATGTCATGCGTAAGCTGCCATGCCACTTCTCATATACTCAGGAACAGAGATGGTCAAAATGTAATCTGATTAATGATGAACGATTACAAGATGTAGTCGTAATTTTAATATTCTTGCTCTGTAATCATGATTAAATCCATTTAAAACATTAAGAAATCATAAATGTGTATACAATCTGGGATTTTGTAGTGTTTAAAACATAAATGAGCAAAATGCAGTCATATTAATGGTAAAAAACGTAAAGAGTAATCGTTAATCGTTTTCATTAATCTGATTACATTTTGCCCATCTATGCTCAGGAGTACGGCGATTAGCTTAACTACGGGCAGATATGGGAACGACATATAAACGCAAAGGGAATGCAGCCACTACTGTATATCTGCCCACCCCGATATGGATATAGCCTGACGATATATTTATTATTATTACTTTAAAATGTTTAAATGATATTTGAGCATCCATTCTCTTTGCACTAACTGCCCGCGAACCTTTTACTCCGACATGACCCAGTGGTCACGCAATCCGCTCTGAATCCGGAGATGTTACATAAAACCGTAGAAATAAGAAATTTATTGAAACGATATTCTAGCTTAAAAGTGAAGCCAACATATTCTCTACTAACTGTGCCCGTGACTTAGTTCGCGTGGAACTGGTTCTTTGGTTATAATATTGTTAGAATTATTAATTGCAACACTAAAACAACGCCACCTGTCGATATATATGTAAAACCATTTGTCATCTGTCATTACATTTTTTCTATCATATTGTGCTGTATGTGTCCTATGTGTCTTATAACTATTAAATTAATATTCCGTTCTAAATGTATATTTTCACTTAAATACTTTCACACAACAACAGGTTATGGGCAAATATTATCTGAAAGTAAATTACAAATATAATTCGTTACGAAAGTGCTGCAACTAAATTGGATTAAATTTGATAACCTCAACCGGCCATTACCGGCGTGTGCGTTTCCTACCTTCAACATAATTTTTTGACGAGAAATATACATAAAAATGGTGTCACAAATATCAATAGGCACTATTGAGAGACTTATTGGAAGAGAAAACTACCAAAGTTGGAAATTTGCCGTCAAAAACTATCTGGAACATGAAGAATTGTGGCAGGAAATTGAACCAGAATTGGGTTATCAATCTGATAGTAAGAAAAATACGAAAGCAAGGTCGAAAATAATACTTTTGATAGATCCAGTTAATTATGTCCACGTTCAGGAGTCTACAACAGCGAAACAGGTATGGACAAAACTCGAAAAAGTATTTGATGACTCCGGGCTCAGTCGAAAAGTAGGTCTACTACGAGACTTGATCACCACCAACTTGGAAAATTACTCGAGTGTCGAAGAATATGTCAATAAGGTAATGTCAACAGCTCATAAGTTAAGAAATATCAATTTTGTGGTGGGAGACGAGTGGCTTGGTACATTGCTGCTTGCTGGCCTCCCTGATTACTACAAACCGATGATAATGGCTTTAGAGAGCTCTGGTGTGGCTATTACTGCTGATTATGTCAAAACCAAGTTGCTACAAGAGGTTAAGATATCAGATTCTATTGCATACTATTCAGAGGCTAAGACTTACAATAAACAAAATATGTCAAAGTTTTCAGCAAAAAATTCACATAACCAAATACAAGAAAAAAAGAAATCCAAGGGCCCACGGTGCTTTGTATGTAATAGGCATGGGCATATAAGTAAAAATTGCTATTTTAAAGATAAAAAAAAGGGTTTCTCAAACACAGATAATTCAAAAAATAATGTTTATTATGCTGCTTTTCCAGTTGCTGCTGAATTGGATGGAAACTGCTGGTATGTTGATTCTGGAGCATCACTGCATATGTGCAATAAGGAGAATTGGATGTATGATGTTACTACATCTACAATCAATAATATTAACGTTGCAGATAATAAAATATTGCCAGTAAAAGGCAGTGGCAATGTGGATTTACAGATAAGAGACACAGATGGCACATTACAGACAATACAGGTTAGAAATGTTTTATTCGTACCCACACTATCAGTAAATTTACTTTCTGTAAGTCAAATGGTAAACAATGGCTGTGAAGTGAAATTCGAAAATGATGGTTGTAAAATTTATAAGAATAATAAATTAATATTGACAGCTTTGCATCGCAACAACATGTATATAGTTAATAATGTTTCCGAAGCACCGGCATTGCTATCAACAGTAGATGAGCGAGATATAAATTTATGGCATCAAAGGATGGGCCATCTAAATTTCACTGACTTACAGAAAATAACGGAAAGTGCAGAAGGGGTCGAATTATTGAAAAAAGGTAATCAGGTTTGTACAACTTGTTTAGAAGGTAAAATGAGTAGACAACCGATTAAAAATACTGGCACTAGAGCTTCCGAACTGCTCCAATTAATACACTCCGATGTTTGTGGTCCGATGGAGACAAGCTCTATTGGAGGTGCCAAATATTATGTTACTTTCATAGATGATTATAGCAGGAAGGTATTTGTCTATTTCATGAAAAATAAGTCTGAGACTTTAGAGAAATTTAAAGAATTTAAGAATTTAGTGGAAAACGAATTAAATAAAAAAATAAAGATATTGCGCTCAGATAATGGAAAAGAATATATAAATAATGAATTTAAATTGTTTCTGTGTAAAACTGGTATCCAGCATCAAACAACTAACCCATATACGCCTGAGCAAAACGGCATGGCAGAGAGAATGAACCGTACATTAGTAGAAAGAGCTAAATGTTTAATTTTGAATTCCAGAATACAAAAATTTATTTGGGCTGAAGCGGTTTCAACAGCGGCTTATATTGTAAATCGTTCACCAACAAAAGCTTTGGATTACAAGACACCATATGAAATGTGGACAGGTAAAAAACCAAATTTAAATAACATGAAAATTTTTGGTTGTCAGGCAATGGTTCATGTGCCAAAGGAAAAGAGACAAAAATGGGATTCAAAAGCTGTCAAAATGATATTTGTGGGTTATTGTGAATATACAAAAGGCTACAGATTGTATGATGTGATTGAAAAACAAATATACAAGAGCAGGGATGTTGTTTTTTTGGAGCACACAGTCAAAAATAATTGTGTTATAATGCCGCTTACTAAGTTGCAACAACAGGAAGCTACTGAACTAGAATCTGATACTGATACTTTTGTAAATGAAAATTCTAACGAGGAAAAATCATTTGATGCCACCAGTGAATTGTCAAACTCAGAGTCGGATAATAATGATCCAGATTACACACCAGAGAGTCTCGAAGAGGAAGAAACAAATCAATTTAGCAATATAACTCTGAGGCCAAGGAATAAACCTACTACATATTTTTGTAATAATGAGAAGCCAACTGATTCAGCAATATTATTAAAGGAGCCAGAAACTGTGGAAGAAGCTCTTTCAGGTCAAAAAGCAAAAGAGTGGAAAGATGCCATGGATAGTGAATATGAATCACTCCTTCAGAATAATACTTGGACATTAGTAACACTTCCTGAAAACAAAAGAATAATTCCTTGCAAATGGGTTTATAAAATGAAAACTGATGCAAATGGTAAAGTTGTACGATATAAAGCTAGATTAGTCATAAAAGGTTTCATACAAAAGAAAGGAACTGAATATAATGAGATTTTTGCTCCGGTAGTACGACATACTTCAATAAGATATTTGTTTGCATTGGCTGTTAAAGAAAACTTATATATAGATCAAATGGATGCAGTCACAGCATTTTTACAGGGAGACATAGATGCTGAAATATATATGAATCAACCACCGAGCTATGAATATGGGCACGAAGTTTGTAGATTAAATAAGTCCATTTATGGCTTAAAACAGGCCAGTCGCCAATGGAATTTAAAACTAACAGCCTTGTTAAAAAAAATGGGATTGAAAAGTACTTCTGTGGATCCATGTGTGTACTATAAAAATGATAGTGGAAACATTCTTGCTATACTGATATATGTTGATGATTTATTAATATTTTATAATAACATACAGCAAGGTGAAGAAATAAAGCAACAACTTAAAAGTAAATTACATATGAAAACACTAGGACCTGTAAATCATTTTATTGGTTGGAGAATTAGTCAGAATGAGGCCAGAAACCAAATACATATTGATCAGACTGCCTATATAGAAAAAATTCTACATAGATTCCATATGACAGATTGTAATGCAGTTCATTCACCTTGTGATCTTAGCTCAAAATTGATTAGTACAGGAGAGCAAGATAATATCGCTAGAAATGCCCCTTATCAAGAAGTAATAGGGAGTTTACTTTACCTATCACAGGGTACAAGACCAGATATATGTTTTATAGTCAACAAATTGAGCAACTTCAATAACAAACCAGAAATGCAACACTGGCTAGCAGTAAAAAGAGTACTGCGGTATATAAAGGGTACAAAGGAGTGTAAATTGATATTTAGTCAAAACAAAGAAGAAGAAAGAGTGTTTGGCTATAGTGATTCAGATTGGGCTTCAGATACTAACAGCCGGCGATCATGCACTGGCTACACTTTTCTGTTTCAGGGTGCTTCAGTTTCATGGTGTTCTAAACGTCAGAACACAGTTGCATTATCAACCATGGAAGCAGAGTACATGGCACTAGCTACTGCCACACAAGAGGCTTTGTGGCTGCGGCATTTGGAGTCAGAATTGCAGTATAATATTTCAGTTGCACCTACCATAATTTACTGTGATAATCAAAGTGCAATTAAATTTGCAGGCAATGATTCCTACTATGCAAGAAGCAAACATATAGATATACGATATCATTTTCTTCGCGAAAGAGTCGCTGAACAGCATATTGAACTGATATATGTCGGTACTCAAGAAATGATAGCCGACATTCTTACAAAACCAATTTCTCAGAAGAAGACTGAAGATTGTTCTGTGGCTATGGGTTTGCAATTAAGAAGAGGATGTTAGAATTATTAATTGCAACACTAAAACAACGCCACCTGTCGATATATATGTAAAACCATTTGTCATCTGTCATTACATTTTTTCTATCATATTGTGCTGTATGTGTCCTATGTGTCTTATAACTATTAAATTAATATTCCGTTCTAAATGTATATTTTCACTTAAATACTTTCACACAACAACAAATATAATATTAATAGTTATTTCATGTTTTTTCTGATATATTTTGAGACAACGATAAATGAGATTTTTTTAAAAAGTATAATATTGTGTGTATCATCCAAATCACCTAAAAAATTATTTTGTGTTACTTTTTTCCAATGAATAATCTACGTGTTTTGTCTTAAACTAACATAACAATTTTGTTTATGAAGCGATTGAAATAAAATAACACTAAGTTCTAAATAAACCTTTCCACAATATATTAATGAAAACCGCATCCAAATTGAGTTACCTGTTTGAGATTAGTGGGCACAAACGGATACAGATATCTAGTTTTGGGGATCTTCAGATCAAATAAATACCAAAATAAACCTTGAAAACTGCTTTATTTCACTCTTTATAATAATTTTACTTTTTTAACACGTTTACGTCTAAATTTTACTGAGCGCTCGCGTTGAAAAAAAACCGTTTATCCTCCCTCTCTTTCTATCCTTCCTTCCTTTCACTCTCATATGTTCCATTCTACGCATTTACTAATTCATACATAATAATATTTAACAAAATAACATCCATCCTACAGATATGTGCATATTGACTAACGATTTCGAAACATTTTTACTAATCTACATCGCGCAAGCGAAATTTTTCTGCAAGGCGGTTTATATGAAGCTCTCAAATAATTTTTATTTAATATTATATAGGGTAGCTGAATAACGGATTTATTGTATAGGTATAATCATTGTTTTCGTGAACTCATTCTCACCTGGTTCTATCGTATTTTTCCTTTAACTCTGTAGCATTTCCTGATAAAGTATGACAAAAAAAAAACGGTGTTATTTAATTAAAATTAGGGGATAATAATATATCGTTACGCTATATCCCTATGGGGGTGCGGAGAGATACATTAATTGTTGTATTTACTTTGCGGTTATATATCGTGCTCAATGTGACCAGTGGCGCAGCTGATCACCGTTCTCACAGCACTAGTACACATGACATTTCTATTAAATGCCATGCGGGCTACCTCACAATGTTTTCCTTCACCCGGTGACCATGTGTTACTTGATCTGGAGATACATGCGTGGATTCGAACCTATGTCCATTCGCGTGGCCAAGCATGGATACGGATCTCTTATTCTCTAGGGTACTGCAGCCACATTACTTGGATATATTATTATTTTACGTAGTTAGTATTATGTACGGAATCAGGCCCCACATGGTCACCGCTGAAGGAAAACATCGTGAGGTAACCCGCATGGCATCTAATAGAAATGTCATGTGTACTAGTGCTGTGAGAACGGCGATCAGCTGCGCCACTGGTCACGTTGGGCACGGTATATAAGCGCAAAGTGGATATAGTCACTAATGTAATTCTGCTTACCCCGTAATTGATATAACGTGATGATATATTATTTTTGGCTAGTTGCAAGGTAATTGTTATTAGTAATCTCGAGAAGTTGTTTTTTTTTTAAATATTATTTTCTGTCAGCCAATCTTCTACTTTTTTTATGTTTGGCTTCAGTGTCATTCGAAGATTATGGCTATATATGATTTATCGACGTTGGCTAGAGATCGACCTTCAGTCGGACAGTACTCTAGATAATGTAGATGAACATCTGTTGTATATATCTATGATAGTAATTAGTACACAACGTTAGGGCAGTAATCCGTAAAAATAATTTCCCAAGTAGCCATAGAACTGTTTGTATGGCTTACGCACTATATCCGTTATCCGTCAACATACCATACGGATCAGAATATTGACAGACTGAAGTAGCCATTGTATGCGTCCGAACAGAGTCTTAACTGTGTATAATTTCGTGTTGTGTGGACGTAACGTAAAAAATTGTATACATCAAGACAACCCGTTTTTATCATTTAACTGATCTTTGGTGGAATAATATTCCCTTTAATAATTTAATATCAATGATGTTAACTCTGATATTTCTTTAGGTATTATATTGTATAGGCGAATATTCAGGCCGGCAGTGATGATGCCGGGCTGCACAGATAATTGATAATTTTGTTCTATGTCGATGTGACAATATAAAAAATCTTAGTACACGATTATGTGTTTTACTTCATATCCCTCAAGGTTAAGAAACTCCTCTCCTCTCTCAGAAATCGTTCCGCGTTTTGTAGGCTCGTATTTTTACGGATTTATATCGGATCGCAGTGCGTAACCACTTTTACTTGTGTGGAAAACTGACTCATTCCAGTACTCGCTCGCGTATAGGAGGCGCCGGGTCGTGTTTCGCTGTAATTAAATCATATTGTACGGCTTCGAACATGTGACGGGGCGAAGTCCACCTTTGCAAATGCAAAAAAAGTCGTATTTTACAAACATTTGAACGTTTTAAGGGACCATGTGATTTTCGTTAGTGTAATCTACGGTTGTGTTTGGTTTGGTTTCGCTGGCAATGTGGTATTGAGCGGTTGGTGGGTTTTTCTGTTTTTAATGGTAATTATTCTTTAGAACTTGTGTATCTATACTCTGTTATTCTCTTCCTCGCTGTTTTCCGCGCGTTGACGCATTTAATGGGTGTCGGCTAGAAATCAGCGCTGGATTGCTGAGCTGATCACCTAGCATTTGCTGAGCTGACTTCCCTTTGGCGCATCATCACAAGATAGGGTATTTCCTTTTGTTGCTTTCGATCTTCATTAAACCTATCTTTCCGTGTTGTATGTTATGTTGTGTGTCAAATAAATGCTTTTCTTTTTCTTTTATACCAATCGATCATTTACTGTTATGAATAGATTCGTATGTAGATAGACGAGATTAATTTTATTTTATCAAGACAGGAGGATTCGTACCAATAACGTCATTGTTCATTTTTGTTTTTCCGAGGAATTAGGCAAATTTGTTAACGTGGCAGGACGATTACTCGAGCTTCATACGGGCCTGCACAAATATCTCTTCACGCTCCATATAAAGGACCTAATGCCATTGGTTAGTGGAAGTACGCTTGTCAGAAGACCATTCCACATATCAACGGCTCGGCAAAAGCAAGAGTTAAGAATTTCTTAGTCCTAGCCGGGATATGAGTTCCCATATAGCCGTGTCTTTATAAACCCGCGCATGTGGTTCTTTTGTGGATGGGAGGGGGTGGAGCAAGGTTAAATAACTCTTTAGTACACTGATACAGACGGTAGAAAACGCTTACTGAGGCAATATATCTGCGGTACTGTACTATTTGTATTATTGGCGAATAACGACAAAAAATTAATACATAAAAAAAAATTAAAGAAAAAAATTTGAGACAAAAGAAATAACACACAACAAACAAGTTTATATAAAACAACGAAAGAATAGTACATAATATCACATCATTTATCCTGTGTGCTGTTACCAATCTCATAGAGCACTCGGCTCAGCGTGTGCTGAGCAAGCCAGCGCTGATTTTCAGCCGATGCTCAATGGAAGTGATTGCGCGGACGTCGCGGTGCTGATACAATATTATATCTTACTGTACTCTATTTACATCTGTTTATCGTTAGTACTTGTGTGTGATGGTTGTATTTCTCCTGTGTGTGTGTTTGCCTCTGTGTGTTGTAACGTCCCTGTTTTGTCCGCAGAGCGGGCAGCGTCGCGCCGCAACTCTATCGCAGTGTTGCCTTCGAAACATAATACGCGATAACACGAAAAAAACGTAAGTCTCTAATGAATTTTTAAAACTATACTCTAATATTATGAAATCTCGATTTATATCGCATTCGCTAAGCGCATTCGGCAGAAACTTCTACTGAACCTATATTGATGGAACTTACGCAAGTTTGATACACACAGAGGAGGTCCTTAAAGGGAAAGAGGAGGCGGAGCGTGAGCGGGAGAGGCAGGCTTCTTCTTCCCTGTCCTTTCCGCCCCTCCGTCGCCCTCGCCGTACTGGACGCAGGAGGGAAGCCTACTCAAGGCACTTCCCTCCCTAACGGATTGACGCCTGGGCGGCGCACTTGAGGAAGTGCGTCGCCCAACATTTCCAAGGCGAGTGCGGTGCGCGATGTGCTCTCGCGCACCGCTCAAAGAAGATGAAGGAGAGCGGAATGGTGTCCAGGGGCCTTCCATCAATAGACCAGACGTCGCCGGGTGCTGAGGAAGCTGGCACAGCCTTGCCCTTGGCCCCGGCAAACGGGAGAAGGAACACCCCGGGGGTTTTAGTCGGTGCGACTCCGACACACCGGGGGGTGACCCTCATCGTCCCCTGACGGCCCATAACGGGTTTCCCCCGGGTTAAGAAAAAAAAAGTTTGATACACAGTTATCAAATAATACGTGGAAATGCCTGCGAACGTAAAGTCGCCTGCCTCGCAGTCATTTACCGGTTGCACAGTGGAGAGTGTCCTCAAGAGCTACATTCTCTTATTCCTACAGCTTTTTTTCATCATAAAAACCACTAGACGCCGTATTGGATAGCATCAGCATATTGTGGACGTTCCTTATACCCGCACGAAGAGATTCGCTTCTACATTCATCATGCGAACAGCTAAGGAGTGGAATATGCTTCCAGAGACCATATTTCCATTGTTTTTAAGACTTCGGCATATGTTGGGTTGATGCGGCCCATCGACTCATCTTCACCTTTCACCAGGTGTGATTGAGGTAAAGCGTCCGCCTGTTAATAATGAAAAAAAAAACATCGATCACCTGTTGATCTCCCATTCGGATCTGAATATTGTCAGACCAAAATAGCTATGTTATTATAAACACTCGTGTACAACGTCTGAGACGAGTATGAACTATGCAAAAGGTCCTGTTGTCTCTGACCGTGTCCGAACCCGCTACTAGTTTTTAGGCTAGCAAAATGTCGTGTTTGTACTGATCTGTATGGGCAAATTGACGAGCCTGAAAGGTCCTTCGGCAAAATTTGGCACAGAACGTAACATACAACAAATCCGTCGTGATGATGCGCTAAAGGGAAGTCAGCTCAGCATACGCTAGGAGATCAGCTGAGGCGGGCAGTGCCGATTTTCATCACATGCGTCCGTCTGTATAACGGCCACAGTCGGCAGCGAACGGCGTAGAATGATCTATTTGCTTTATATTATTTGTGGCTGCCTCTTGCTAATTGACTTTCAAGTATCCGGGCCAATGTTAATTGGATTTCACGAGGGAAGCCACGTGATACGACCAAACAGACGTGTTCTTATTGGTTAATGACATTCAGCAAATTGATATGTTATTATGCTACCTTCTTTTTATAATCCGGTGGAAAATCCTCACGGACCGTCACGGACGCCGTAAGGTCGGTACCCGTGGTGTGCCAGACTCTTACTGGCTAAAAACCACCATGATGGAACGACTACTCACTGCAAGCCAGGCAGATGTAATGTAATGTAAGAGGCGAGACGTAACCGCCGACCCCGAAAACAACATCCGCTGCCCACGTAGAATTGGACGAAGGAGGGGGGTCTTTGTCAGAGGCTTCCCTCCATATATGAAGCCTTGGGCGGCGCATTTAACGGAGTGCGTCATCCAACACATCCAGGCTAGAGCAGTCTGATATGTTCCCGTACACCGTTCCAATGTCATTAAATTAGAGGCGAGTGAGGGATGACCTTTTACGCCACCCCCTGCATAATAGCAAGCGAGACCTGCAGAACCCCAGACTTTGCCAGGAACCGAGGAATTTAACATGGTCGTACCCTTGGCCCCAGCAGATGGGTAAGAGAAACATCTCAATGATTTTAGACGGTATGAGTTCCGACACACAAGTGCCTCAGCTTTATGACTCTGGTATATTCGACTACTACCAATTGAAAATCTCCTGGGTACTCCTTAATCCACGTAAACTTTGGCTGTGGCCACCAACCGGCCTGCACTGTGTCTTCTCAGAACGTGGGAGACTAGGGGGGTAATACCATCTTTCCGTTCCTTAAAAGATAGGCGATATGCGAGGGCACGCACACGCCGCCGCCACGCATGCACTGGGAACTCCTTCAAGTACCACACGGACTAGCTTATTGTTAGGGGGGAGGGGGGGCGCGCAACAGTCGCAGGATAGGAGAAATTCAATCACTGGCCGTAAGGGGATCTTTTTTTGTTACCCGGTGGAAATCCTCATGGACGGTCTGGGCTGCTGTGAGGGTAAAGACCTCCGTGTACCGAATAAAACCACCGCGGTGTTCCTCCTATCCGTCTGCCGCGGCCAAAGATATGGCTTTGCAAACTTCCTCAGCACCGGACGGGCCGTAACGGGCCTTAATTGAACTTCCATCAGTAACAATAAAAAAATTTTGGTCCTATATATTTTATCACAAGATAATATTTTTACATTTATAGGAATTTTCGTGGAAAGGCCACTTTGCCAGTTACATTTATTATTTTGTTTTTTTCCTCATAGGATACGTTCCACAAACTGATTATAATTATCAGAATGAAGCCATTTATTTTTATCTCATACTCGCGGACCCGGCCTGCTTAGCCCAGGTGCCATCTACATTAAAAATTTCGAGGCGAGATGAGACGAAAAAGCGAGTGTTGTGAATTTTTTTTAACCTTGTTCCACCCTCCCGCTTCCGCAACACAACCACGCGCGCGGGATTACGGAGTCACGGCTATACTGTAACTCACATCTCGGCTAGGATTAAAAAGTTCTCTAATTTTCACTTTTATCGTGTCATTGGGCTGTGGAACGGTCTTCCGCCGGGAGTGTTCCGAGGCAGCCGCTATTAGATGGCCGCAGCCGAGTCGCAGTTGGCATTCCAAAGACCACTTTGAAGTCTTTTTGTAATATTAATATATCGTCACGTTACATCCCTTTTGGGGTCATCAGAGTTGCATTAGTGGCTGTATCCGCTTTGCTCTTGCTCAAAATGTCCAGTGGCGCAGCTGTTCGCCGTTCTCATAGCACCAGCACACATGACTATTTTATTACATGTCATGTTTTCCTTTTAGCCGTGGTGGCTGCCGGCAGAATAGAATAGCACGCCCCTCTTCTTGCTGAGGTGTCGTAAAAGGCGACTAAGGTATCTCTTTAACACCGCAATTCAACCAGGTGTTCAGAGAAGGAAAACTCGACCAAACCTGCATCCTGCTCCCTCCCGATCGTACTGGTTCTCCATTCCATCGGGCCTGAGGGAGCTCGGACGAGAGAGTGCTTTTCTGGCTGCGCGTCCAGTTATGCACTTAAATATCTCCTGCGCAATTGACTGTTTCCGAAAATTGGACCTCGATTTTCTTAACCGGTGTTGAAACAGTCGCCGTGGCCGAAACCGGCTAGGACATCATCATGTTTTTCTTCACCGGTGAGCATGTGATGCTTAAATACCTACTTAATTTACAAAAACCTAGCGGTACGTGCCGGGATTCGGATCTAGGAGCGTTCGCCTTGTCGCACATGTGACCCGGTACTTTAACCACCAGACCACCTCTAGCCACAAGTACTTTTACACAAATAGATAGATGCCAGAAAGACCCCGTTTATTTATATCTCATATCAGTGACTAATGAGGCAACCGTGAATTCAACAAATACTCGATTTCGGAGCATTGACCTCCGCCGAGAAAAGCTGGCAGTGATCACGTGAAAATTTCTATTTGTTATTGTCGCTTTCTGGGTTCGTTACCCTGAGGACTTAGACAAAGGGACATTATTTCAGCAATAACGCTACTAAAGTTCAAAATGTTTAAGAATCGATATAATGATGATATTGTAATTTTTTATACTGGTTCAAAAAAGACAATAACTTTAATCTGTAATACAATGACGATTGAAAATGTCAAGAACACTTCACTGCCTTTCGTACGGCATTCTTTCATCCATCCGCTGAGAAGGGCAGAGTGGTGCCGATTATTTGGAAAAAATATTTAGTATATTATCCTAAACCTATACTATATTACAAAACTAAACCTATCTAAACGTATTTATTTATTTACAATTCAAACTTGGTCTAAATAACAATGAAAAGGGACTGAGGTAGAGATTTATAGGCGCTATTTCGACTTTTCTTAGCCTTCACTCAAACATTACAAATTATATTGTTTATTTAATGTCAAAGTATGTGATAAGTCAACGATTTTGTCAACTTTCACTTGGCTCTGCCAATGCTTAGGCTATACACAAGCTGCTCGCCGGATCGGTAGGGAGTATACGGATACCCAGGCCCGGCGAAGGCAAACAGAGGACATAGTTGGCACCCCGGTGGTTTCAGTCGGTGCAAGTCCGACACACTGGGGCAGTGGCCCTCAGCACTCCCCTGACGGTCCGAAGGGATTTCCACCAGGTTAACAAAAAAAAAAAGGCTGTACACAAGCTCTTATTATATAGCCTTTTTTTTTGTTACACACGTACACGTGTTCTTTGATTCCACCAGCCCCATTCCACCACAAAACCACAAGACATCGTGTCGGATACCATCCGTATGTGGTGGATGTTCCTTATATCCGCACGAGAAGATTCGCTTCAACATTCATCATGCGAACAGCTAAGGAGTGGAATATGCTACCAGCGGCCATATTTCCGCGATCTTATGACCTGGGAGTCTTTAAAAGAAGAGTGAATAGGCATTTGTTGGGCGGACGCGGTTCATCATCGGACTCATCTTCGCCTTCCACCAGGTGTGATTGAGGTCAAGCGTTCGCCTATAAGTTATAAAAAAAAAAAAAAACCTATTATCTAAGCAAAATCAAAGTTACGTGTATAAATCTGAGCCTGAGAGCGGGAAGCAGTTTCGAGGCGGACATCCTGACAGTAGTGGCGTTCATCTCCATCCGTGACTGTGGACGGATCGCTGTATGGAGGTGCGCATGAAGGTCCTTGATTAGTCTGGAATCATGCGTCTGGGTGTCTCTTTTTGAAGTGTACCCACACTCGCATACCGATGCGAGAGTGTGTGAATCTGTTTCGCTCTGCTCTGAGCTCCTTTTGACACTTTTGGAGATTTGCATTCTTCCAATATTAGTTGAGCTCACATCTGTATTGTGAATCATATAAAATAGGGTTCAATTTAGATTGGGAGTCAAAGCTGCTCGCGTCCGGTAGGCTTTACCCTAGTTTCCCTACACGTGACTCCTGGGTGGTGCTAAACGAGCAGCAGCGAGGTGGTAGGGCGCCGGTGCCCGTCTGGATCGCGACCACAGATCGCGATTCGGGATCAGCTTGTGTATATCCAGTAGCTCATATACCTAGAGACCTTCAGTCGTGGTATACGAGGGCCGACATGACGATGGAGACTATCAATGGATTTTCATCCTTTGATAGTCGCTTTTGTTTTTTGACTACACTGTACTTATAATCAGGTACGCTGTAGTCACTATGTCGAGCGTAAAAAAAATAAAAAAATAAAAATAAAAGATTGTAGGTGTGTACACAGGTCGCTGCTACGTTTGTATAAAGCGTGACGCGAGCCGCGGGTATACTACTTACACGCGAATGACGTCGCGGGCACAGCTAGTGCTAAATAATTCTTCAATATTGTCTAAAAGTAAATAATAACGACAACTTAATTTAACAACATTGTATCTTATTTTACAATGATATTGACCTATACAGGGATACAGATAACTATCGCAAAACCTCTTAAGGGTGACTTTGGTATATCAAGACTAACAACTTTTGTTTTACGACTTTTTATAATTCAATCTTTTTTCCCCATACAAAAAAATAAATAAATCAAATGTGCAGTTCTGATCTTCTTAACACTCTGAAAGGCGGCGCGATGCGACTGAGGCAGACGATTTCGTAGCATCAGCTGACTGAACTTTAAACATAGAGCTAACGGTTGATAGAAATCTCTACTAAAACTAAAAAAAATATAAATCTTAGGATGTGTTAAGTTTCGACAAAAGTCATAGAACAAAAGTTGTTAGTCTTGATATACCTGAGTTACCTTTAAGAGGTTTTGCGTTAGTTACCAGTAACATTGTATAATAGTTTTATTTGCAAAGAGAGCTATTGTTTGATCCAGGAATCATATTTCAACGTCCAATAGAATCTAATTTTTACGTGAGAAAAAAGGCATCGTAAGTAAAAAAATCGAGGTTTGATATCTAAAAACATTCTGAATCCTGACTTATAATTTTAACTGTGCTATATAAAAAAATGCTTTTTCGGCTTGTAATCTTTTCGCTACAATCGGTCACTATAGTCATAAGCTAAAAAAACGCCGCCTGTACACGATGGGTGCCTAGTTACCGGCTCAAAAACAGCGCCTATACAGGATAGGTGGGTGCTGTTTTCATTTTCTTATTTTATACACCCGTATTATTTTTCTTCTGAAAACTAATGAAAATCGTTTTGGTGCAAAACTGCGGCCCTGATTGCTGCGCGAATGTGCGCGTTGGGTGTGCGTACTTTCAGCACAGAGTTCCGTTTCTGGGAAACGCTTTGCAGCGAGGCCTGCCCCGCGAAAGGGTTAAAACACACAACTTGCCAAAAAGCGTGTAAAGCCGATTCTTCGATTGGATAGAGCTTAGGTTAGAGGACACTTTCAGAACAAGTTGGCAGAAGACTGAAAGAGAAGAAAGGAGATTTAATTGAAATTTTAACTTGTTTGTTTGTTGTGTTGGTTTGTTTGTTGCTGTGATAGCCTATTGGATAAGGGACCGGTTATCAAGCGCGGCAACGTCAACGGTCGTAGGTTGGAATCCCAGAACGTACCTCTGTATTTTTCCAGATCATACACGCTCTCCGGTAAAGCAAAACATCGTGAGGAAACCCGCATCGCATCTGATAGCAATGTCATTTGTAGTAGTGCTGTGAGAACGGCGATCAGCTGCGCAACGTGGCTACAACTACTACCGTATCTCTGCTCACCTTCTAAGGGATATATCGTGACTATATTATTATAATTTGTTTGATGACAGATGCCCCGTGGTCGGGACGAAATGCAAGTAAACGTGGCGGGCCTCAGGAGAAATATTAAGAACCTCGCGCACAACTATTCCGATGCCCAGGTATGTCTACTTATGGCATGATGTTTTTTTAGACGCAACAGTATGTTGTTACCTTGAGAGGGCCTTTACAACTTCACTAGGCGAGAGGGACGAGCAATTAAGGTGCCAGCGAGTTTTATGGGCTGGTGACAATGCAAGGGCCTCCTTGTGGGCTGCCAACCAGGGAAAGGAGTACCTTTTGTAATTTACTAGCCTTTTGGAAGCGATTACCTTGAGATGAAGCGCCGAATGAAACTCAAGGCGGCGTCGGAGTGGAATTGCTTCTCCACTGTGTATCCGCATCGGTTAGCGCCAGTCGTTCATCAGTCGCTTTGATAGTTGACGAAATAATACACGATATGAGTTCTCCAGAACCAGAGTGATCCAAATGGAATGGCCTATTTTTTTATTACAAACAATCTGGCGCTTGACATCAATCTCATCTGATGGAAAGTGATTATAAAGCCTAAGACTGCCTCACTCAACAAATACCGATTTACTCTTCGTTTGAAATTTTCCATGTCATAAGATATTGGAAAAACAGACGCCGAAAGCGAATTTCACTCCTTGGCGGGGTTCGCAGTAAAAAAAGAGGAGGAGCATAGCCTCGCCTGAGTAGCTGGAAAGTTAATTTCTGGTAGATAGGGGAGGAAAGAACTATAGTATATAACTCAGTCGCATACTCCAGAGAGTCTATAGAAAACCGAAAGGCAGGCCACTCTACTCTCTCTCTCTCTCTCTACTATGCTCTGCTCTTTTTCTGTAAACGGTAATTCTATAACAATGTAGAAAAAATCGTGTTGTAGGTAAAAGTGCGCGAGGCTACGTCGAACGACCCATGGGGCCCCTCGAGCACGCTGATGGCGGAGATCGCCGACCTCACCTACAACGTGATGGCGTTCACCGAGATCATGCAGATGATATGGAAGCGGCTCAACGATCACGGCAAGAACTGGCGACATGTGTATAAGGTATCACATCCTCTCACGGCTTGCTTCGGATTCTGCCAGTCGCAATCCACCGCTACCTTAAGCGTTGGTCGGTGCCGGGTCAGCGATAGCTTACATGATCTCCATTAATCGATGCTGATTTTTCATGATGACGTTCAGGTCGTGCCATAACTTGGTGAGGCGGTGTTTGGCACTAATACCCTGAGAATATGACTCTCTTTTTCCAGCTGGACTAAATGTTGTTTGCCGAGCCAGGCCTTTACAACGTCACCGGGCTAGAGGGGCGAGCACTTAAGGTGCTCGAGGGGTGAGTTTTATGCGTTGGGTGGCAACGCAAGGCCGCCCCTTTCGGTACGAACTTCGAACCTAACGGTGATCTACTAGCGTTTCGGAAGCGACTACCTTGAGAAAACGCTGAAAGAAACTCAAGCCTACGTTGGAGTGACACGGAACTTGCTATTCTCGAAGATCTTAACTTACCGTATACGTTTGTCTTCCAGGCTCTGGTGCTGATGGAGTACCTCATAAAAAACGGCAGCGAGAAGGTGGCGATGCAGTGCAAGGAAAACATATTCGCCATACATACTCTCAAGGACTTTCAGTATATGGAGGAAGGGAAAGATCAAGGTATACCTGATATAAATGTCCAGAACACTGCAAGACTTCGGGTGCACAATAAAACTCAACCGTATTTGATCACATGCAATCGCATAGAGAGAGAGTACTTACATAACTATGCGGATACAATTACTTAAGACTACCTTACATATATTATAATACCATTGCAGTATATATATACAAAATTAATTTAAAATATTGGTTATTGACTATAGTATTTGATGTGATTCATAGTATTCTCTATACAAATGGTATCCCCCATTTGGTGATGGAATATTTCTAATCTGAACCCGTGTGAGCGCTGTTTGTGAGGGTTTTTAGACTGAATAAACTGGGCGTCAGGATGCGATTTAGCATCCGATGAGGTGTCTGGTCTGTTCAGATTTATTACACCTTATATCATAGGCTGGGTGTTGGATATTCCAATTTAAAGGTGTGATGGGTCACATGGGCTGTGGCACTTGAGGGTGCCCACTGCCCATGCTTGAGAGAGGCAGGGTGTAAATGTTCGCACACGCTGCCGATTACGTTAGATGTCTGGAGGTGACCAAATCCACTCACCCTCGATAATTTGAGAAGACCGTCCGCGTGCCGGTACATTTTTTTTTATACGTTGATAGCCGGGATAGACCTTCACAATCGGTACCTTGGTACATTAGATAGTTTACTTCCACGGCTGATTTTCCGTAGCACGATAGGAACATCAAGGGGTTTATTAGGCAATAGGAGTCTGACACAACCTCGGCCGTAGTCGTCCTGGCGAACGGGAACTCTTATGATAGCTTGGGAAAAAAGAAATCGGTAGTGTGGTGATGAGTGTATCAAAAGACAGTTTTATCATGACTCCTTATTTATTCACTTGGTGTGCATATAAATATAATTCGCGTGACTTAGATATTCACAGCGCATTGCACTCCAAATGTTTCAAGGTTTATATGACCTAATAAGTGCATTGGCTCCACATTATGATAGATCTGAAATACATATTCCTTAAAAAATAGAGTTAAAAAATGGTGTCCTCTACAGGTCTGAACGTACGCGAGAAAGCGAAGCAACTAGTGATTTTATTAAAGGATGACGAGCGATTGAAGAACGAGCGCGCGCGGGCGCTTAAAACTAAGCAGCGATTCGCTCAAACCGCCTCAGCGTTTGGCAGCGACACGGCGCTCGACACGCCGTCAAGTCCCACCTACCCGGCGGTAAATACAACTCCCTATTATCACACGCCGATTCCCTATTATGGTGGCACCCTAGCACGTCACACAGCGTACCCACTGAATAAAATATCTGAGAAATGGGCAAACTTCTCCATGCATAAAAATAGATGGAAAATGTATACAAGCTTGTATTAACGTTTTAAAAGCTAACTCAAAAGTCTAAGAAGATGTCTTTAAGCATGGTCAAAGGTCTTTTTTTTTAAATATTTCTCTTCCTGTGTAGTAAACAATATTTACATTATTACAAAGTTGTAGAGCACAAAATCTCTAAAAATTACACAATAAACCCTTTTTTTTAATGGATTAATCTATATATTTGAGACATAAAGGTAAAAGGACCGGTAGAGGATAGGCAGACAAATTTTTAACGCGTTACATAATCATTCTAAATTCAAAGCTGCAACAAACATCTTTTAGTTGCGACTAAGCAGAAACGTTCGTTTAATAGTTTCTAACGTAATATGTATCTAATAAAGCACATGTTATTTTAGTTAAAGCTTGAGAGATGTAGCTTGGGTAAGAGACCGGAATTCATGCGCGACAGTGCGAATGATCGCAGGATTGTATCCCGACAAGTACCTCTGGGTTTCGCCAGTTTAAATACGGATTTAGGCAATAAGTGCTCACCGGTAAAAGAAAACATTGCGAGGAAAACTGCATGGCATTGACTAGAAATATTATGTGTACTAGTGCTGTGAGAACGGCGATCAGCTGCGCCACTGGTCACGTTGGGCACAGCTACTAATGTATCTGTGCTCATCACGAAAGTGATATACCGTGACGATATTATTTTTAATTGAAAACCTGCATACCCTATGTATAAACGCTATGCACGCCACCGCGAATTGTATTAACAACTTAATTTTTGCTGCTCGTCTTCAGCTGTCTGGCGACACCTCCGGCTTGGGCAGTGGGGGCGGCGGCGCCGAGTGGTGCGGGTCGCGCGAGGCGGAGCTGGCGCGGCCGCTGACCGCCGGCGAGGAGGAGCTGCAGCTGCAGCTGGCGCTGGCAATGTCGCGCGAGGAGGCGGAGCGGGACGAGAAACGGCGCCGCTCCGACGACGTGCGGTTGCAGCTCGCGATCAGCCAGTCGCAGCAGGACTTCCAGTGAGTACCAACCTCATACCAGCATTACCCAACCTTTTCCGACTTGAACCCCCTAGTACCAAGTTACTATGATCCCCAGATGACCCGATGAACTTCGTACAACCTGGCAATCAATTAATGTCGTGTTAACTTTTGCTTATAACTACTTTTTTTGTTTGTAACCCGCGGGCTAATCATGCATAGGACCATCAGGGTCGCTGTGAGGGCAGCGACTCCGGTGTGTCAAACTCCTACTGACTAAAAACCCTTGAGGTATCCTTTCAATCACTCCACCCTGGCCTGGGAATCCAAATCTTTCCAAGCACCTGATTCCTCACATACCATATCCTCATTCCCCTTCCAGCTACCAATACAAAGAGTTTCACCACTTGCCGACCCTCGAAGAGTGCGCGTGGCCACAGGGGGCAGGTCACCCGGCCCCTGAGGCTAGTTCCCGATGCCGCGTCGCCGGTTGCTGGCGCTGCTCGCGACAGAATGTAATACAGTCAGTGCTCTAAACTGAAAATCGTTTAAGTAGATTGGTATTATTGATTCTCTGTACTTGCTCTGACACCTGACCTTGCATCTTGCCAAAGCATAAGAGTTTATAAGAGAAGTTTTTGGTAAATAATAATAATATATCGCCATGATATATATCCGTTACGGGGCGAGCAGAGATACATAAGTGGCTTTATCCACTTTACGCTTATATTTCATGCCCAATGTGACCAGTAGCGCCTGATCACCCTTCTCAGGGCTTTTACACATGACATATTAGATGCCATGCGGATTTCCTTACGGCATTTTTTTTCACCGGTGAGCATGTGGTGTAGTTTTAGGTCCTGAGGAAAGTTCTTACATTATTATATACAAGTAAGGGTAATAAGACGCGGGTGTTGACAAACAATCGATTTATTAATCGAAGAGAGTGTACAATATTAGCGCGCAGCCACAGAAATGGCTCAAAGCGCTGCCATCGAACCATCCTGATGCTCAATCGCTGAAAGTTCCAGAAATCTAGTCGTTAAAAGCTACCGAAATTTGATCGTCAAAAGTCCAACCGCAGTACTCGTATGTTCGCGAAAATTGTAATCGATTACTAGAAGGCATCGCTTATATAGCTTCCAAACAAACTATCCTGCGATTGAGTTCGGCCTGTATTTATATCGATGCGGCAGACTTCGGCATTTTCGAGAAAGATCTATTCACCTTATGTATTTGCCCGAATGTTCCAGAATCGCTTATCGATCTTCGCGGGTCAAATAATATTCAGATCACGCATGACTCGCTTTTCGGAATGAACGGTGTAGGTAGGGCGGCATCTTTGATGTTCACTCCACCTTTGACGGTTTGTTTGACAGTTAGCCCATTCGAAAAAGCACCTCGTAACAATCTATACGATTTTAAATCATAGTTGTGTGATACCTAGAAATCTAGAGTTCAAGTTTCACCCTAGTTTCGTCGTAATAATAATTATATGAGTTCGTTTTAAGTGGGACAGTATTGGAAACTACTAAACTACAAGAGACAACAATACGGTCTTAGAAAGGTTTAGGTAGTTCTATTTTTCCGTGCCCGTGATATGTATACCAAACGATTTCGTCAAGTCGACATTGTTTTGTACATTTGACTCCTTTAGAAGAATGCTGAAGAATTAGTTCGTTTTATCTTGTACTAGCAGATCCGGCAAACGTTGTTTTGCTATATAAGGTTTTGTAATATCTTCTAAGATGTTCATTGAAATTAAGTGATGTCAAAGACAATTTTGTTCACAATTAAATACTCTTAATCAACAACACATTTATTTGGATAATTATTAATATTATTACGTTGATACAATTCTTAACAAATAATGCATTAATTTCGACCAAATTTTATTACTATAAAAACGGTTCTAGTGACTTAATCTTAAAAGATAGACATATACTGTCACATTTTTTAGATCATTTCAAGAGCAATAATTCTTCTTACATATATTTTTCGTATCTTGAACCGTTTTCGCAGCGCACGCGATGGAAGCCCTCAAGGATGAATAATATTCCCCGTTTTTTTCACATTTTCCATTATTTCTTCGCTCCTAATAGGTGCATCGTGATGTTATATAGCCTAAAGCCTTCCTCGATAAATGGTCTATTCAACACAAAAAGAATTTTTCTATTCGAACCAATAGTTCCTTAGATTAGCGCGTTCAAACAAACAAACAAACAAACAAACTCTTCAGCTTTATAATATTAGTATAGATTGTGTCTCGTAGCTTGTTTTTTTTTTTTGTGGAATCTTTTTTGACTATTGTATCTTTTGTGTAAGCGTTTTTAATGTTTATATGTTGCTGCATATAATATTTAGCGTACCACTTGTGGGAGCCTCGTGAATCAGATGGCAGTCTTAGGGTGAATTCTCTTTATTTAAGTGGTGCGCGTTTTATATAATTCGCGTGACTTTGATACCACAATGCATCAAACTTCAAATAACTTTACAAGTGCATTAACTCTGTAAACTGTACAATATAATATAATGGAGTTCATTTATCAAACGTTTCCTCTATGACTCCAGGATATCACCGGATAAGCCTGAACCCTCAACTCAGCAGTCTCACCTACTGGATCTGTTGGACGTGAATCTGTCAGCGTCGGCGCCGCCCGCGTACCACCCCGCGCCCCTCGACCTGGCAACCTGGCCTGCGGTCTCACCGACACACCATCAGGTACCCTCCTTTTTTGCTAACACGGAGTAAACCCTGCATAGGACAGCCGTGAGGGCGGCTCCGGTGTGCCAGACCCTGGATTAGTAAACCCCTAGGGAGTCAGTCTATTTATTCCATCTCTAGGATGGCTGGCGATAGGTCTCGCTAATGTTATACCAGCAACCTTGATCCTTTTTTTTGACCCGGGGCAAAATCCTGCATAGGACCATCAAGGCCTCTGGGAGGGCAGCGACCCCGGTGTGTTAGGCTCCTTTCCTGACTCTCCAATGTGGACACATCAGGCCTGATAGTAAGTATGGTGCAGTCCAAAAAACGACGACTGTCAACAGTTAAGAAAAACCTATCGATAGTTGAAGTGCTCGTGCCGGCCTCCACAAATAACTCTTCACGCTTCATTTAAAAAACCCAATATAATACGGAAGGGCCAATTTTTTCTAATCTAGGCCACCGCGCACTATTGTCAAAGCCAAAAAAAGAGAGTTTCTAGACCGATAAAAAAAAAGAAAGGAAGAAAGAAAAAGTTTATTGAGGCAAAGGAAACAACACACAACAAACATATTTATATAAAAACAACAATGAAAGAATAATACATAACATCCCATCATGTATCCTGTGTGCTGCTACCCATCTCAAAGAGCACTCAGCTCAGCATATGCTGGGCGACGCTGCACGCGCCATCCAGCGCTGTTTTTCAGCCGACGCTCAGGGGAACCGATTGCGCGGACGTCACGGTGCTATTTCAATATTAGAACCTAACCAAATATACAAAAATATACCTTATAACGTACAATAAACAAGTATGACAATAAATACATAGAACACTTTTGAGTAGCATACAAAAATGTAGAATACTAAATAAAATATAATAGAGATAGGGTAGATTGATAATAAAATACATTTACATACATACAGGCTGTTCCATAAAATATCAAGTAATAAAATATCAAGTCAAAAATACAGAAATATCTAAAGTTACTTTTTCGTATTTAATTTGAGATTCAAGCAAATATTTTTTAAATTTATTTTTAAAAGCATAAATACTGAACGAAGATCTTATAGGTACACCCTTGCTTCACTTTTCTTTACTGCATCAGAATGAATTAAAGTTCGGGGAGTTTTTGATGGTGTCCTAAAAAAAAGGAATTTTGTATCGATGAATGGAATGTACGGCATCGTTTCAGGATACGTCTACGGGGGCGTGGTCCACTGTTGGGAGCCCTGCGAGGGACCCGTGGGCGCCGACGGCCGCCCTGCCGGCCGATCCCTGGGCGCCGCTCGCGATGGTAAGTCTACACTAAAACTCCAGGGGGCGATTCGCTAACGGATGAGTGGACGACAATTGAGAGTATAATTTTAATAACGCGTCACGTTTGGGCACATTTCGGTACATGAGAGAGATGGAGAGGTCAAGATATGACGTAGAGAGAAAGAGATGGAAAGCTATTGATGGATAACGCGTTTTATGGATTTAGGTTATTGAGAGTTTTTTGAGGCAGGGCGATTGCCTGAACTGGATTGAGACCACAGTGCACAAATGTAGGATGTCATAGCGTCTCGCTTCAGCCTGCTGCGTTTCCGGGTCACCTTGTATATATCCAGTGGTTCAGAAACTAAGAGTATGTGTATATGTAACGTGGTATATGTAGGCCGATATAGGGATGGCGATCGTCGCCGGATTTTCGTCCGTCGGCGGCCATTTCCGTTCTTTGAGTACACTGTACTTTTCACCAGGTTTTCTGTAGTCACTATGTTAAGTCAATATATACAAAATAAGTCTTGCTATACGTATACAATATTATATTTCGTCACATCATAGTCTTTTCGGAAAAACAGAGTCACATTAGTGGCTGTATCCACTTTGCGCTTATATGTCGTGCCCAACGTGACCAGTGGCGCAGCTGATCGCCGTTCCCACAGCACCAGTACACATGACATTCCTGTTAGATGCCATGCGAATTACCTCATGATGTTTTTTTTCATCGGCGCCTAAAATCTGTACGTAATTTGTACAAATCTAGATAAATATTGCTTGACTTGGTTTTTTTTACAAAATTGTTAACAATCTTCTCGAAGCTCCTAGCATCTTACCATCTATAGAATATTCTGCTCCTACTAGATTACCCAGAGCATCTAATTTTAACTTGTTCCGTGTTCAAAATTATTCTACAAACTTAGGTCAAAATGCACCCCTCTGCAGAATGACAAAGTTATACAATTATATGTCGAGATCTATTGATTATATTTAACGAAACTATATACAAATTAAAAAAAAAAAGATGTTATTTGAGAAGATTGTTCCATAGATTATTGATTTTTTTTTTATTTCTGTTATAAAAATTTTCTGATTACAGTAGTTTATATCTTTCTGTGTTACTCGTATTTTTATTTTTCTTTTCTTCTGTGCATGTAGTCTACACTTATAAATATAGTCGCAATCATAATGTATCCTCTTCATGTTCTTATATAGTTTTTATGTGTTAATGTAGTCTATGTAAGTGTACTTATAAATAAATAAATAAATAAATATGCCTTCTATTCATTAGGCCGCCACAACTACATACATTTTTATTTTACAGGGTCTCCCAAAAATAGTAGTTGAAAGTCAAAGGCTTAATCGAGGGACTGTAGCTCTATAACTTACAGCAAATAGGCTTTATTGATTTCAGCGCGACTTTTGTAACACCTATAGATAGATGGAAAGTATTAGGAGATGAAAGAGTGTGTTGAGGCTGGAGCACGTAGCGAAATAAATAGCGTGTTACATTCCGAAAACATGTATTTGTTAAAAACCTTACAAACTATATGTACAACTTAAGCCTAACAAATAATACGCGCGCAGTTCTTTTTTACATCCTAAGTTGAGCGGCCAATCAGAAAGCGGCGGTGCTACAGCCGAGAGTGCATATAAGCCTGCGCGAAATCATATTCGGGTTTTTCTGTTCCGATCGTGGCGGCGTGCAGACGTGCAGCTACAAGTGTACTTTAACGTGTAATTCGTTGATAACGTTACAGAGTAGGTCCCCCGCTTCGGTGCTGTCCTCTCCCTCGTCATCGGACTTGGAGCAGTTCGACGCGCTGTCGCAGCGGCGCTCGGCGACGGTCGCCGCCGGCAACCACCACCACCAGAACAACGGCGCCGCCGAGCCGGACCCCTTCGACCTCACCGGATTAGGTGAATATGCTTCCACTTGCTGGATTCCTATCTTCTAATTTATTCAGCACTAAAAGCACAATCTACGTCATTTTGACGTACACTGATGATGGGAGATAAAGTAATGTAACAAAAATAAGAATCTCGTAGTCTAAGACCGAGACAGCACTATGATAACAAAACGCGTGCGAAAAAGAAAGCTAATATTAGAAACACCTCATGTTATAACTTATCTCATCATTAACCTATACTAAGGTTTATTTTGTACTTTTTTAAACTATAGAACCCATTTTATTTGTTTTTGTAACCCGGGGGAAATCCCTAACGGACCTCGGAGAGAGGTGAGGGCCACCCCCCGGTGTGTCGGGCTTGCTCCGACTAAAACCCCCGGGGTGTTCCACCTTCCACCTACCGGCATCGAAGGCACGACTGGGGTCTCATCCTCAATGACCGGCTGGGCGTGCGGCCGTGAGTAGGTCTCTACTCGTTTAGGGAGGGGTGGTGTATAGAGCCACCCCTCTCGTGCCTCTGTGTTGTAGAGCGGCACACGGGAACACATCGCGCGCCGCTTACACCCTTGTTGGACGACACAAAACTATAGAACCCAAATTTAAGTCATTTTGACCATTGCCTAATATAGCATAGATTCTTTTTTTTTAACTTTAAAATTCGAACTACGTCTTTTTGACCTACGCTCGTGATTTCACAATAATAAATGATAAAACACTTGCTTTGGGACTGATGAATGTACTAGAATGCACACAACCTGTTATCATTTTCTCATGATTTACCTCCAGGTTGAGGTTGAGTGTACTCAAGGCTTATAAAACTTATATTTTGTGCTTTTGTTACTTTGACCCTTGAGTCTACTCATATAGCATTAATATCTTAATTTTTTATTGTTAAGTTTAATCTACTGCATTCAGCCTCCTCCACGAGAGTAAAAAAAAATGATGCGAAAAATGCGGGAAAAAACTAGCCATTTTACAGAGATAAATAAAATTCAAATGGTCTGAAACCGTTAACTATAGAAACCTATATCTACGTCACTTTGACCTGAAGTTTACTTATATAAAGGGTGTCTCAGAATGTTTTTCATTTTTTGATGTTAAATAAAAAACAACATTATCCATTAAAACTTGTTTTATTTATTGTTAAATTAAAGAGCAGATCTTGAAGTTTATTTATGAAAAACAACCGTTTGCAAATGTTCACCATTTACTTGTTCACACTCATTTAGCCTGGAGCTAAAATTTTCAATCAGTCGCTGGAGCATTGCTCTTGGAATAGCGTTGATTTCTTCAGTGATTCTTTGCTTCAAAACGTTCAGGTTTGGTGGCAATGGATTGTAAACTTTACTTTTTAGGTAGCCCCATAAGAAAAAATCAGCAGGCGTTAAATCAGGACTCCTCGGTGGCCAGTTTATGTCTCCTCGGCGGCTTATCACTCTTCCGGGGAATAAATCGTGAAGAGCAGCTAATGAGTCATTTGTTACATGAGAAGTGGCCCCATCTTGCTGGAAAAAGGTGTTGCGGTTGTAGCCAGACTGGTTTTGCATTTCTGTAGCCAAAAAAGTCCGGATCATATGGCAATATCGATCAGAATTAACGGTCTGAGTTCGACCTCGGTTATCCTCAAAAAAATAAGGACCGATAATTCCTTGACTTGATATGGCAGCCCAAACAACCACTTTTGGTGAGTACAAGGGCTTCTGATGCAGTTCTAGCGGATTCTCGGTAGCCCAGTATCTGCAATTTTGTTTATTCACGTGACCGTTGATGTGAAAATTCGATTCGTCGGAGAACCAGATGTTATTGAATCTCCTAAAACGGTTTTTCATTGTCCTGCAGAATTCGACTCGTTTATCAGGATCATCAGGCTTCGTTTCTTGAACAATAACAATTTTATATGGGTGAAAATGCAAATCTTTCGAAATAATGCGATAAACCGTAGATTTGTTCAAATTCAGAGAAGCTGCGCGCAATCTCAACGACTGTCGTGGGTCGTCCATAACAGACTGGCGAACGCGGTCGACGTTCGTGCTCGCCCTTGATGTCCTTTTGCGCCCAGATGATTTGTCCGGCATTGTATTCCCAGTCTCTTCAAACTTGCACACCCAATGTTTAATTAAATTGGCACTTGGCACATGTTTTAAGCTTGTTAAATTAAAATGTGTCCTGTAGAGACGACGAACAATAGTGTAGGAATCGTTGTTTTTATAAAACGCTCGCACGCAAAACGCGCGCTGCGGTCCCGTGAAACGATTCATGGCTACTAAACTTAACAAGCCGGCCAAGCGTTTGAGACCACTCCCCTCCCCCTGCTACCAGCGATCGGCGCGTATTGGTCAATTCAAAAACGAAAAACATTCTGAGACACCCCTTAGTAGTAATATATTTCACTTTTTTGTAATCCTAAAACTCAATCTACGTCATTTTGAACTCCATTCAAAGCCAACAGTACCTATATTTTTTTCTTTTTTAAACTCTTAAAACCGGAATCTACGATCCTTTAACCAACGCTTACAGCACTAAATTTTGTACATATTTAAATCGGTTGTGCCCCTGTCCCCTACAGGTGACAGCCTTAGTCCGCAGCCGACGTCATCACCGAATAAGGGAGCAGTGAAGAAGTCCCCGTCTGCGTTCCTCGGCGAGAACTCCTCGCTGGTGAACCTCGAGCGGCTGCTACAGCCGACGGGGGCGGATCCCCCGGCGCCGAACCCGTTCGCGCCGCCGCCCAGCGCCGCCAACCCACCACCGGTATGATTACCTCCTATCTACTCCCGCGCGTGTAGGTCGAGGACAAAAAGCCATCATCTGCGGCTAGGTATAAACCAGTCCCAGGTGCAAAATGTTCTAAAATAAACCTATTACAAATTATCTCTTGCGCATTTGTGCACATTCTTTAAAAGGTTACTGTTAAAAATGACTTGGTACATCAAGACTGACAACTTTTATTCTATGAAATTTGCCAAAACTCTTCACGCTATGTTTAAGGGGATCCCATATCATAGGAATATGTGTTAAATGTCTAAGTATAACTAGGTAATGCTTTTTATGCTTCTATGGGATGCACGCTACTGATCTTAATAGACAGATTTAATAATCCTGTCTGACCCGAAGGCGGCATATCGGCGACACGATATAACATTCATTACCAAAATACTACAGAAAGTTTTATTATTAATTAACATTAAAAAGTTATGTCGTATGAAATTCAAGGATTTGAATTATTAGACACACGATGTAAGCCCGGATTATTTACAAAAATCAGTTTAAAGACTAACTAAACGATGTATTTACTAAATGTTGCTTGGGATTAGGGTGAGGTGTTAATTAGCATGATCGCTTGCTTTCCTTTTGACAATGAGCTACGCACGCTCTCAGTGCTGCCGTGTAAGTTATCTAAATTTAATTAGTTTTATTCGGATTTTTTTGCTCTTAGGATATCCTAAATAGAACCTAATAACGAATAACAACTTCACGGGTTGGACAGGGTTTTTATAACATACTGTATATATGGGTATAAAATTATACTTTTTCAGCTTTTTTTTTTAATTTGGAAACCTATTAAAATTCTAACTAATGTATTTTATAGCGATTTTGTTTTTACATTATCGACAAGCTTGCGCTTGACCTCAATCTCACCAGATGGTAAGTGATGATGAGCTCACTTACCTAATTAATAACGATTCTCTCGTTTGAATGGGAATCTTGAAAAAAAAAAACCGACGCAAGGAAGCGAGTTCCACGAATCGGTTCGCAGCTTTAAAAAAAAAAGAGAGATTCGTCTCGTTCTCACTGCTGGAACGTCAATTTGTCTTTTCAGGTGCGGTTAACGATAAACGAGTTGAAGCAGCAACAGCAGCTGGGCCTCTCGGGGCTCGCCTTCCCCAGCGCCGCGGGGCCCATGTACGCCCCCGCCGCGCCCGTCGCCCTGCCCCCGGCGTCGGACCCTTGGGCCCCGGTGGCGGCCCCCCGCACCACGTCCCCTTGGGCCCCACAGCCGCAGCAGCAGCACCAGCGGCACACGCCGAACCCGTTCCTGTCCTAGCCGGCCGCCCTGCAGCCCTGTTAGTACTCGCAACAACACGAACAATTCCATTTTATTAACATAGCCGCGAACTAAGCTAACACTTTCACCATCCGTACTAGATAAAACAGAGTGTGAAAATATAGTCGTTTTGGAGATGAACGGTTTCGCTTTTATATCAATAAACACCCAGGGCCCATGACCCGGGCACCGAGTTCCAGGGTCGCCAGGCGAGCTTATAGCCCAGCGTACCCATTGAATAATATATCTTAAAAGCGTCAATCAAACCTGCCCGTAAGAAGTAGGCAGCAATTTGTACAACCCTTTGGTTTTGTCATGTTAAAGGCTAACTCAAAATTCTCATAAGATATTCTTACCGGGCCTTAAGTTATGCAAACGATAGACGCGATGATAAACAGTATTTACATTTTCACAAAGTTGGGAACGGGGGGCGGGGGGAGGGACGACCGATATAGAACCGAAGCTCTCTAGCTTCAAACATATTATAACTCCACACTGTACCTATAGTGTAGATGGGTTTTTCATTGCTATTGATAGTTTTGATATATACTATAGTTTTTTAGACGAAACCATGCTTACTATCGGGCGCGGTGTAGTCACTGTACCGGGTCGAGTTAATGAAAAAAACTAGGTTTACAGGAATTCGTTTTCGTTCCAGGATGACAGGTGACATCGTGAAATGTGACCAGAATGTCCGCCGCTCCGCCTCCGACGCGCCGCGGGGTGCGTCTCTGTCACCTGACTAAATCAGGCGACGCCCGGCGTAACGGTCGTCACTGTCGGTGCGTCCCCACCTGTCGACAGTCATCGCCGTTATGGATCCCTCGATCACGCGGCTAAATGACGTTAATCCGGTGTAACGATGGTGACTGTCATTATGTCCCCATGTGTTGACAGTCATCACTGTTACTACATTTTTAAATCACAGGACGAAATGACGTAAGTCTAGCATGAGGACGGTCACTGTCGATACGTTACCACCTGCTGACGTTCATCGCCGTTAATACACCGCAATGCGACGTCGCGTTTCATTAGTACCCTTTCAGACCTCCCGTCCACTATATGTGGACATTTTGCTAAGTATGAATATATAATTATGTTTTTGAATAAAAACTCATACATTTTTATATATGCTTAGAAATGAATTATTATTCAGATTGTATTTGTTTATTTGATTTTAATCATTTCAGGGTATAGTTTGACCCCGGCTAGAAAACTCTTCGGGTATTATAAATTAATTTAACGGGTCATATGCGCGAATTAACTTACTTTTAATTATGGCTCGACGTTTCGACCTGGTCACGGTTACTAGCAGACTGACGCGCCGCGGAGTTCTCGTCGTGGGCGGGAATTTACTTCCTCTACCCTCTTTTGTTTTTGATAATTTAAATTGTGGTTGTGTGCTTCTTATATAGACCAAATACAGAGATTGATTTCAGAACGGGTCAAGAACCAGCATTAGCATAGATCGGCCATTGGATTGAGCTGCATAAGCCAAGTATCCACTCCAGAGATCGTTTCTATTATCAAAGACTGGTTCGAGAAGTATAAAACTTTGAATCGGGATGATCGGTTTAGGTTATAATCGACGTGGACTCCAGTGATTAGTCACCTAGGAACTCGTTTTTCATCATTCGTCATTAAATTATCAAGAGCAATAAAGGTCAGAGAAAGCAACTCCCCGCCCCCGACTAAAACTCCGCGGCGTGTCATCCTGCCCTCGGGCGTAACTGTGGAACCAGTTGGAAAAGTTCAGCATTAATTAAAAGTAAAATAATTCGCGCATATAGACCGGTTAAATTATAATGGGTGCAAAACGCGAAAGTTTCAAATTTCCTCAGATATTATAAAAGTTTTGTAGAACAAAATGTTCTTTAGGCGATAAAGAAAAAAAAACCTTACGTGAAAGCATTTAGGTCTACAATACAGTGACTGATGCATTCGCGATCTGATTTTAATTGGTGAAGAGATCATATTTTCTTTTCTATTTATTATTTCTAGAATTTTCTATTTATTATATTATTAATGAAGGATAAATCATGTTTGAGAAAATAAATCCGGTCTGAAAGGGTCGACAAGCGTGCGATGAGGATTGAAAAGGGCAACCGGTGCGGCCGGTCGTAAACTCAATATTTTAAAGCTTACAATTCAGAGGTTACCTGACCGCACCTGCTTCCTTTTTAAATGTTCGCTGCACGCTTACATTTATGTTAATCGTTATCTTATTGTTATACCGATGGACTTGATAATAAATTATTTTTATATTAAATTTAAATGTATCAAATATACTTACTGACTTTAAATTTCATAGAATAGTGTGTTTTTCTTTCTTTTTTGACGTAACTCACAAAATAAATGGATTATGAATAACTGGAAGTTAGAGTTGTAGGTGATTTTTTTTATTATTAATTCGATGAAAAAAAATATAAAAATTATGAAATCACAAATTTAAAAATAAATGGGGTAAATGGAATTAAAACGATTGGTAAGTAATTAAGTCCGGGCTCTTAACGAATTATACTAATTAAATATTAATTTATTTTAAATAATGGTGATTGTTTTCAAGTCATTGGAATCTAGGAGTGCGTATACGTGGAGTGTGTAGGGGTTTAACATTCTGATGTACCGCAAATTTTTTTTAAATAAAATACCGGGAACCTGTTATTAAGGATATTGTGTCTAATATATGTATCATCATGTTAGGCGAAGTGCAAAAAGCTGCATCAATACGTACCGTACACAGCGTGCAAAGAGGAACCAAAACGATGCACAGTGTATGAAAAAGAGCCACCAATGCTTTACGCTACGAATAAAATATAGTATTAATACATTGCCGATCGAGCGGGAGGGATGTATGCATGCGATGCCCAACGTGCGGAAAATAGCTACTAATACGTTAACCAGTGTGCGAAAGGGATGTAGCAATACGTTGCCCAACGCGCGAGAGTGAGGTACCAAATACGTTGCACAATGTGCGGGAGGGAGGTACTGAAAAGTTGTACAGAGAATAAAAAGAGATAGGTCATAAGTATGAGTTGGCAAAATGCATTTAAGTTTCGATTCCCGACACATGAAAGGAATGTTAAAATACCAACGTATAGATAGGCAGAAGTAATTATTTAATATTTATTCTGTTAGCTAATTTTAGCTGTTAGCATCCAAGTGAAAAATTACAGAAATATATAATGGGTGCGCGCGTCCCTAGCAAATGTTTCGTGTTTCGCAAAACATGCTTGTTCTTTTTAGTGTATTTGTAATGATTCTATTGGCAGGCACGCACTTGCCAACGGTCGCTTCGATCATGAACCTTTGTGGATTTTCACGCTTTTGTTAGAACCGAATATAAAACAAATCTGCAACTGTTGAAATATACTCTCATCTGAGCGTAACAGCGACCAAAGTTGAAAATATATGCGCCTCGGATACGCGAAATGGCGGCTGTGAAAATGTATCGTGCCTTATTTATTATTACATATATTATCACAGTATAACGACTCTCGCATCATTTATTGTCACAAGAAAAGATATTACTTTCAAAAAATCATTTTGATATAAAGTATCTTTGAATCACTACAATTTTATTTCGATATCGTTTTTTGCAATTTTGTACTGTTTATAAAAAGTTTTAAAATAAATTTAGAAAATCAAGGTGTATTAAAGATTCTGTAAATCTCTTCTGTAGTGTTTGTTAGTCTGCAGTGTGAGGTTAGTTTGTTTATTCTATAAGCAAGACAGCGAGATTATTTTTTGTCTTTTTCGCGTATTTTGAATATATTCCAGTTTTTTTTTTTTATTAAAATATTCGTGTATACAACATGGAAGATAATATTCTCTTATTAACTTAGTATTATTATACTTTTGGTATATTGTGTACGTTTAATTATCGACATTGTGTTGCCAAAACGAAAAATACGCATTTTTTTAATTCCTCCCATGTTTATTAGTTTTTTTGTTCTGGTAACACAGTAATTGTTTTTTGCTCTTGTATATTTTTTGGTCATTCTATTATTGATATTGCGTATTTCATAATATGTAGATAATTTATTTATGTAATTAATTTCTGACCAATATAATAAATCCGTGGTAACGTGTAATTAGATAAGGAGAACTGTAAAGAGGTAATGTAACTATTAAATTAAAATATATAAGTTTTTAAATAATGTTTTTTATTTTGTTCATATCTATATAACGACGTATTATGTGACTCTCGTAACTCTTATAACAAAAAAAAAGCTATAAAATATATGAAGTTCTCTAACTCTTCCTTTTGCCGATATATGTGTACAGGCCGCCTTGATCGCTGCAACTATCGATAGATTTTTTTACTGTCCAAAATCGTCGGTTTTTGGACGGCACTGAGCTCTGCGATGCTTACCATCAGGAAGGAGTAACGATCACTGCTCAGTCGGGATAAAAATAAATCTTTTCTACTAAAACTATATATATTTCGAATCATTTCATTTCTATTTAATTATTTAAAATATATAACAATATTTTTTTCGAAATTCGGAAAATCAAGTAATATAATATGAATGCGCTAATTGAATATTTGTGCAGGGTGATTGATTACCTCTTGACAGTTCTATTGTCATTCCGTATAAATGATTTTATTCTGCCCAAACCTTGACAAAGTGAATTTCCTTTATCGAAAACGCTAGACGAAAAGTGTAAATCTATGGACTTTGTACATTTTGTAGTTATCTATAACCGATATCGATAAAGGAATTTTGTCTAAAGGCCCAGAGTACTGGTTTCGTGTTGAATAGTGACGTCAGTATAATAAAACTCAGAGTACAATATGATTATAATTTATTAATTAATAGTTCACGATGCGGCCGCCAGGGGATCGCAGATCGCGACCGCGATAATTCATAGAAAAATGCATTCACATTGGATAAGTACAATATAAAGTTCAAATACACGATTACAAATGTTATATATACAAGACACAATACGCACCAGTTACAAAAAAACAGTGTAAAAAACGTTAAAAATATCAAAAGGGATGGGCAGTGTCATATCGATACTTGATCTGTACAAAAAATCGATGTTAACACTTCGTCTGTAAACGGGGGTCATCTGTGTCCGAGAGAAATCAATTTCTTTTCACCTGCAGAATAGGCGACCGGCAGACGCCCCCTTTCTGTTCCTCAAGAAGAGATTTTTAAATCGGTATTTCAAAATGAATTTTTTAAAGGGGGTGAAGAAACGGTAGGACGCGGCAGACCCTTTTATAGATGGAAGGTGCGGAAAAAAGTTTACAAACGAAGCGTTAAATATTTTTGTTCTGTCATACGACATTTTTTTATTTTTCATTTATTTTTATAATTCCGTCCATCCCCTTTATTAAGTATAAAAGCATGGAATGGACGATTAAATAGTCGGATGTGGCGTTCAAGCTTAACCTAGATGACTTACAATAACTTAACTAGAGCTTCATTTATAAGCAATACGCCAGCAACAATGTGAGCTGTACACACACTATCGTGTCCACATGACATCTAGGGATGTGCCACATCAGCGAAATATTGATAAAAATATTTGAATATGCATTAAAACGTATAAAATATTGATGATTACTAAGGCTTCTTTCTATTAAGTCAAATATTTATACACGAGTAAAATCGATTAACACCTTGAGGCCGACACTTTCCATAAAGCCGGCATCGAGCGAGCAATCGTTAATATTAAAATATGATAACTTTCATAAGCACATCCCTAGTGATATTGCGCAACAATCCCTGTTCTAACTTACGGTGTATCAAATGCAGTAGGCCAGTCTCTAGATGTTTTGCCTACATCCTTACTAGTGGGCCATTGGATAATCGAAATCCAATAAATATTATCCGAAACTCATTAACGCCTAAAATAAATTAATTGAAATGACGAGTAACTGTCATTGCACATAAAATAATATCTTAAAAGAGAAACACAAGAAAGGTTCAGCAGATCTGATAAAAAATAGAATTGAAACTATCGACTCTATTAAATTAATTGTATATTGTTAAAAAATATGAGAACAAATATAAAATAACACTTTCTACGCGTTGACTTTAGTATAAATTACGAAACAACCAAAATGCATATTTAACGCGGTTATATAGCCGTGAGGGAAAACTTCTTAAAATTAATTTCAAGTTTGAAGTTGAACTAAATTTAAACTCGTGTATGTGACGAGTTTCTTTGAATCACGAAAAGTGATTATAGAAGTTCCCCTTTCGTTAGCATGGTCTGAGCATAACTAGCTTACTTTTTTTTTTCGATGAAATGTCTATCTTCAATGCTGACACATTGACTAACATTCACATTTTATATTATTAAAATCCACTGGCAGGTAATTCTGGATAGAATCAACTGGTTGGTTCGTTCGGTTTGCGTTTGCGACGGCTGTTAGCAAATAATCAAATTATTCGAAAAGTCAATTTTCATTCGAACTGTGAATTGTCGATTAATTAGATTTTTTTCGTAACTGCTCCTCGCTTTAGAGCCATTAATCGCGTTAAACATGACATTTCGTTATTGTATATTAATTAGATAGAGAAACACATTTAATAGTTTCATTCTGTCATTTACTCTCGCGAATGAATAGGCATTTCTTTCAGTCGTTTAGTATATGTTCCTCTATCCACGTTTATTGTCGTCAATCTGATATGAAAATGGATCCCGCGCCAAACTATCAGTCGTGTGCCTACTGTTGATACATAAATAAAAATGTTGAAAGAGTATTTGAAATTCGTTTGAGTTTATTTTACAGAAATTCATTTCATTATAATCAGTTCATGTAAATTAAAACTAGATTCATATAACTAATTGAATATTTGACTTTACCTCAAACGAATCGCTAAATGATCGATGGCTGTTGTCTACGAGCGTATGTTGAAAATGAATGAGCGATGAGTGAGTGAGTGCAATGGCGGCTTTATAGTTGAAAATATTCACTTATTTGATTTTCAACATGAGAAAAGTGAGTCTAAATATCATTTTAGTGTATGCAAGATGGGAGCCCACACTAAACTACTGTTAACGCCGCCACTGAGCAGAGGTGGCCAAACTCCAGCCCGCAAGTCCCTCTAGATCTAGTAATGACCAAGCTGGAGCCCGCACAGAATTTTAAATGAGTGTAACTATTAACTTTTTTGTAAACGACGTGTTAATGCGGGTTCGCGAAATAGTCGGCCCCGTTGGTCACCTATATGGAGTAATGAATTAATGAATAAGTGACTGAAAAATGAGTGAGTGTTAATGAGTGAGTGAGTGAGTGAATTAGTACTCCCAGTGCGTGGCGTTGGCGAGGTCGGGCCCGGCGAGCCTGAAGTTCCCGTTCTTGGCGGCGGCGAGGTACTGGCGCTCGGCGGCGGCGCGGATGGCCAGGCGCGTGGGCTCGCGCAGCTCCAGGTGGAAGCCCTGCGCCGAGTCCGAGTCGCAGGTGACGCTCTCGCCGTCCGCGTGCCAGTACTTGCCGTTCTGACCTGTTAGGGTACGATTGCTTATTGTTTTTAAGGTCGTTTTATTGCCTGTCTGTTAACAGTGACTTTCTTAGGAACATCAACTATATACACAAGCATAGATGGGCAAAATGTAATCAGATTAATGAAAATGATTAACGATTACATTTTACGTTTTTTACCGTTAATATGGCTGTATTTTGCTCATTTATGTTTTAAACACTACAAAATCCCAGATTGTACACACATTTATGATTTCTTAATGTTTTAAATAGATTTAATCATGATTACAGAGCAAGAAAATGAAAATGACGACTACATTTTGTAATCGTTAATCATTAATCAGATTACATTTTGCCCATCTCTGTACATAATATAGTTGAAATTAATATCCCGCAATAAAATCTTACTTCTAAGCCACAAAGTATTCAAAAGTTCTTGTAGTATTTTTTAATGTTTTTTCCGACCTAGTGGATAATGAACCGGTTTCCATGCGCGGCAACGCAAACCGTCGTAGAATCATATCCCGGCTCGTACCTCTGGGTGTATCCAGAGGCACGTGCCGGGATTTGAGCAGCACAAGCTCACCGGTGAAGGAAAACACATCGTGAGGAAGCCCGCGCGGCATCCGATACAAATGTCACGTGTGCTAGTGCTGTGGGAACGGCGATCAGTTACCCCCTACTGCTCATGTTGGATAACACATGTTAACGTTAAGTAGATACACACCCACTAATGTATCTGCTCACCCCGTAACGGATATAACGTGATGATACTAATACCAATTACCAGAATATGAGTCTCAGAATTCAGATTGAACTAAATTTTTAATCAATATTTGTCAAATGTCGAAAGTATAACACAATAATGCTTTTTTCACTTCTATATGATGATATATAGATACACAAAAATAATAAGTCATATATATAGAGATATAAAAAAAGAAAATACATACCTTTGAAGTAAACGGCGCCCTTGGGGCCGCGGATCACCTGGATGGTCTCGTAGTTGGCCTTGTTGCACTCCAGCCGCACGCCCTTGGGGCCCACGAAGCCCTGCTCGCACTTCAGCACCAGGATTGGCCTGCAGGAGCCAGTGCCGTCGTTATGTCACATTTTTATTTATTACTTTGTACTTAATTAATATATAATCCATTCCTCAGCCACATATTTAATATGATCTAGGTGAAAAATTATTAGAGAGCAAAAATGTAATGTTTAACACGTTAAACGCCGGCCCTTTTTGTCAATACTTCCCGTTCAGGCCGTTTTAATCTCTTTATTCTACAATAAATTCTATTTCGAAATATGTTTTTCTTATCATTTCTAGTATTATAAATCTGCGTTTTATCGCATTTTTTAGCTGGGAGTCACCGGTGCACCCCCCCCCCCCCAACGGAAAGTTCACTGGGGGTCACCGGTGACCCCCACGGCGTTCAACGTGTTAAGCAATCGACAGCGGTTACCTGTTGATGAGATAGAAGTAGTATTTGCAGTTGTCATCGATGGTGTCGGAGTTGGCGTAGAGGTGCCCGGAGCGCTTCGTCATCAGGTACTTGCCGTTGTTGGCGCGGAAGGCCACGGCGCCGTCGCCCTGCCACTCCAGCTCGAACAGCGCGTTGGAGGACCTGAGCACATCGACACGACATTGCCACGGTGCCTGGAGGGCTATCCGAGAGTTGGCGGCAGAAGAATGGGGTGCAATCAGATAGGATTATGTCGTAAATTATCAAGAAATACAAAACAATGAATAATATTGTTGAAGAAAATATCGATTTTACGAAGGAGACTAAATAAATACAAGAAAAAATAGAGTAAAATATATAATGTTAATTGTGAACTCAAATAAATAGTACGGTCTGTATTGTGAGCTAAAATAAAATGTACTGTCAGCATAATTAGCATAAATGAATATGTATGCAGCACTGACTTGTTGTCACCGCTGGCCTGGATGCCGCCGCCGGTCTCCAGGGTCCAGTAGCGGTCCTGCATGGTGCGGATGTACCAGCGCTTCGTGGCCCAGTCGAACTCCAGCTGGAAGGTCTCGTGCGACGAGATCTCGTCTTGGTTAGCCGTCACGTCCACGCCTGGAACGCGATATATTCATGATTAACTGTTCCGGTGAACTTGGTACCGCTTAACCGTCAGTAACCGTCATGTTTAATTAAATTCATAAGGGAAACTAGCTTCGCTGTAAATCTACTTGAATGTGAATCATATGATGATTTCCAAGCCGGATTCGACCAGGGCGACTGTTTCAATGCCGATTAAGAAAAAATCAAGGCCCAGTTTTCGGAAACAGTCAATTGCGCAGGAGATATTTAAGTGCATAACTGGACGCGCTGCCAGAAAAGCACTCTCTCGTCCGAGCTCCCTCAGGCCCGATGGAATGGAGAACCAGTACGATCGAGAGGGAGCGGGATACAGGTTTGGTCGAGTTTTCCTTCTCTGAACACCTGGTTGAATTGCGGTGTTAAAGAGATACCTTAGTCGCCTTTTACGACACCTCAGCAAGAAGAGGGGGGTGCTATTCTATTCTGCCGACAGCCACCGAGGCTAAAATCATATACCCATCATACAACATACATGAATCGATCGACTTCGGCCGATATTTCCCTAGATCAGTCCAAAAAGCTCTCGCGATCGACTGTTTGAGCAGCCCTGATGTAGAGGACTTGCTAAGGAATACATACAACTCGTATCGGCTATCGCGTGTGCGATCTAGGCTCATAAATTGACCGGGCGTCGAGCGGACTCTGGCACGCCGTCACGCGCCTCTCTGCAGTTCGCGCCGCGTCACGCTCTTGTTTCCGTACATACGCTCGTCACGGTCCGTCACGATGCTGCAGGCATTAACAATTACAAATCGAGTATTTTTAAGCCCACTTAGATCGTTAACCTCTACATAAGAAGAATGAAAAAACATTTAGTTGGCGCATAACACACAACACAAAAAGTTAGTTTAAGTCAGCACAACAAATGCTAATTGACCAGCTGAACCACCCGGCGCTGATTTTCAACTTACACACATTTGTTGTCCAATCTAATATGCATAAAACAGTGAATAATAGAGTATGAACACACAGATCTAGAGACTATTTCAAAGTGTCATAGATAATATGTACACACACAACATTGTGTGTGTGTGCGTGCATACACTATATCGAATATAAAAAAACGAATAAACAGATTATATTATTAATATGAGAAACGAATATGGCGATTCAGTCATTTTTAAACCCATATTACAAACAGCGACTTGCGTTAACGCACGGTGTACCAATTATACAGAAATATTAATCAAACACACCTAAAATTATAAACAGCCACGAAACGACAGCACAACTGGGTAAACAAGAGGTTCCACTGGAACTTCGCTTGATTCATTACGGGATTCTAAAAATAATCTTAATATATATAAATCTCCTGTCACGATGTTTGTCCCCGATGGACTCCTAAACTACTAAACCGATTTTAATGAAATTTACACACCCGTGAAGTTTGATCTAATTTAAAAGATAGGATAGTTTTCATCTCAATTCATAGTCGCAATATTATTTTATTGCAAATTATTTGTTTATTATTTAGCAGTCATAATTTACAGTTAGCTCCAACCGATTCTAAAAGATGGCGCTATCCGTTGACTGGATTGTGTAATTATTCAAAAACCAGTCACAGCAAAGCGTGGCTGGTCTGCTATAATTTATATGGCAGAACAACGTTTGCCGAGTCAGCTAGTGTCATATATTTCTACTTTGCTAGCATATAAGCTGCTGCGCGCTTCTATTCTAAACATAGTACAAGGAAGGAGGGGGGGGGAGGTTACATTGGGACAACACAGCCGCACACTCCCCAGAGTATAGTCTATACAAAACCGAAGGACAGGTCCTCTAAGTTGATGTTCCAAGCTGAGTAGCTTACGCGGCGTAAGAGCCTCATCGGAGTTCGGCGTTCAACATTGATATATGGGGTTTGGCGAAGTCTTGTCAGAGGTGACTGGCTCATAATAGTCAGGACAGGCTGAAGCAAGTCCCTGACAGGATTGTGGAATGGCTTCCCCGGGATTATGACATCGGGCTCTTCGAGAAACTAGTATGCTCGTGAGTCAGGAAAGCAATGATGACGCTCCTTGTTTTACGGTTGCTCAAGGGCGACAGTGCCTGCTAACCATTGGATGGACTGTTCTTCTGCTTGTCATAAAAAAAAAGTTTAAATTTCTGTCGCCTCATAGCGCTATAATTGAGGGGTTTGAGCAATGTGTGGAGGTGAGGGGCGGCTGCGTGCAGAGGAAGCGCTAGAAAGCAGTCGTGCGTCTTTCACACGAATAACTGCTCGCCAAGGTGTTGTAATGCGTCGTTAATAACACTTGTTTTATGATACAATTACTGTGGGACGGACGGCGCATGGCAGCGGTTCTCAAACTATTTAGCGATAATCATTGATATAAACAAATATAAGATTGCAAGTAGGGACATACGAAAGGGTTGTTAAGAGATGGTTTGTTTTGTGTTGGTTAATGTTTGAATATTAATATAACTTACTAACCAGTAGTTTCAGAAACGCTTATTAAATTTTAAAACGCCTTTAAACAATAATGATACATCAATTACATATAAATGTATAACTCATTACTGTTAACGAGTGTTTTCTAATATAACTGTCATTATTATATCAATATTACCTATGTTTGTTTGTGTATGAGAGGTAAACTGCAAAATTATACATTCGATTTCAAAAACATTTTCACCAATATTTAAAATGGACCATTGATGTATATGTTACTGAGCGCCGTGTAGATAGCTCTTGGAGCATGCGCGGGGCAGCATCGGCAACTACGCGCATGCGTCTGAGATTTGAAGGCTGTCATTATAAAACTTACAATGGAACTAACATCTTTTATTTGTGTTCACGATTTTTAATATATAATTATAGTAATAGACTATAATTATATCATTGGCGACGAAGACGGGATTTGCTTACGTGGATATTTGAAATGGCGACTTATTTGGGAAGTATTTCGACGTTTGATCATAAATCACAGGACTGGAATATCTTTTTTGACAGGATAAAACAGTTTATGCTATTGAACAATATCGAATCTGATGAACGCAAATGTGCGGTGATATTAACACATCTGTCGGAAGATTCATATCGATTAGCAAGTGATTTATTATTCCCAAAGACCATTTCATCAGTAAAATATAGCGAGTTAGTTGAAGTTTTGAATGACCATTTTAAGGCAATAAGATCGTCGTTCGCGGATAAATTACATTTTTATGAAGCTGCAAAAAGCCCGACCGAGAGTATAGAAGAATGGGCGGCCCGTTTAAGAGGGCTCGCGGTCAAATGTGATTTCGAAGGTTCCACGTTGGAGACCGTAGTACGAGACAAATTTGTGGTAGGATTCAACAGGAGCGTGGAAAGAGATCGTCTGTTTGAGCATAAATCAGCTGATTTGAGCTTTTCTAAGGCGGTAGAAATAGCGAAGCAGATCGCTTGCGCGAGAAACGTGCGTTCCGAATTTTCAGCGACCGCTTCCAGTCAAATGAAAGAGGAGCCGGTATATAAGCTGAGTGGCAGGGGCAGTGGTATTTGCGGGCGTCGTAGCGGAGGCGCTAGCGCTCACAGAGACTTCGATGGATCCTGTGCCGTGTGCGGAATGCGGAACCACGGAGCGGAAAAATGCCGCTACAGAAGTTACAAGTGCTCAAAATGCGGAAATAAGGGCCATTTAAAGAAAATGTGCAAGCGGGTGAATAATATCGATATATGTTCGGAATCAAGGGACGAGCTCGAGAACGACAAATATAGAGATTGTCAAGTATATAACCTTAGGTATGTTAATAGTAAACCGTTATTATTAACGATTGAAATAAATAAAAGGTTATATAAGGTAGAATTAGATTCGGGTTCTAGTGTATGTGTCATGTCTAGCTCGATGTATTACAAAAACTTTAGTGAAATAGCATTATCCAAATGCGAAATGAAAATGTGTTTCTATAATGGTCATAAAATCACACCATTGGGAGCCTTGGAGCTTCAAGTTAAATACAATAACATTACGAAATCGATTAAATTTTTTGTTATTAAAAATGGTGGTTCACCCCTTGTGGGGCGTGATTTTATGAGTATTTTTAACATAACATTTACATGTAATAATAATAAAATAGATTGTGTCACTAAGGACGTTGAGATACAAAACATAATGAACGAATTTTCGGAACTCTGGCGCAATGAGTTGGGTTGTTTTAATAAATTTCTCGTTAATCTACAGTTAAAAGAAGGCGCTAGTCCAAAATTTTTTAAATCGCGGTCGATACCTTTTTCTATTAAGGACAAGGTCGAAGCAGAAATTAACCGACTGGTTAATTTAGGTATATTAGTATCTGTGAACCATTCGGATTATGCAACACCCATAGTTCCCGTATTAAAAGAAAATGGGAAAGTCAGAATAGCGGGCGACTTCTCAGTAACACTCAATCGTGACTTGATAATTGATAAATATCCATTGCCACGGATTGAGGAGGTATTTGCCAAATTGGGTGGTGGTGAGCATTATTCAAAATTAGACCTTTCTAATGCATACAACCAATTTAAATTGTCAGAAGAATCTCAAAAACTTACCACCATAAATACACCTAAGGGACTTTTTAAGTATACCAGGCTGGTGTATGGTTTGGCTAATGCTCCAGCCATATTCCAAAAAGCTATGGAAACGTTGCTAGTTGGTATTGATGGGGTAAGCGTATGGCTTGACGACATTTGTTGTACAGGTCCAGATAGAAAAACGCATTTGTTTAGATTACGTCAAGTATTGAGTAGATTAAAAGATGCTGGATTGCGCCTCCAAAGAGAGAAATGTAGTTTGTTTCAAAACAGCGTTACTTACTTAGGATATGTTATAAATAAGGACGGTCTTCACACTAGCCCGGATAAAGTGGAGGCAATATTAAATGCACCAGAACCCGTTAATGTCAAGGGTGTTAAGGGATTTTTAGGAGTTGTTAACTACTATCGTAATTTTATTCCCAATGCGTCGACGTTATTAAGCCCGCTGCATGAACTACTACGTAGTGGCGTTAAGTGGGAGTGGGGCGAACGACAACGTCGTGCTGTAGCTGCTGTACGTCGCGAGCTGGCTTCAGATAGGGTGCTCGCGCATTTCGACCCGACGGCGCAATTGGTGCTGTCGGTAGACGCCGGCCCGGAAGGTCTGGGCGCTGTGCTCGCGCAGATTGACTCCGCGGGTACGGAACGACCTCTCGCGTTCGCTTCCAGGTCTTTAGCGACGAGCGAACGCAACTATAGTCAGATACAGAAGGAAGCTACAGCAATTATGTTCGGTGTTAAAAAGTTTCATCAATACCTGTATGGCCGTAGTGAACCCTTTATTTTGAGAACAGATCACAAACCGCTATTATCCATATTCAAAAATAAAGGCGGAATTTCTGTAACAACGGCGGCCCGATTACAAAGATACGCGTTAATTTTGTCGGCATATAATTATGTTGTACATTATGTTAAGGGTGATAGCAATACTGTCGCTGATTATTTTTCTAGAGCTCCGTTACATTATTCAAATGATACAGCTTTTAAAAACTCAGACACTATGTATTGTAACTTTTTAACAAACAATGTATTGCCGATATCTTTTAGTGATATTCAAGAGGCAACGTTAAAAGATGAGTTATTGCAAGCTGTAATTAAATACATGAAAAAAGGCTGGCCACGTAAAATAAGTTGTAAAAATCTGGTTACCTATTTTAATTGTAAAACAGATTTACAATTTTCTAATGGGTGCTTACTAAGGGGCCATAGGGTTGTTATTCCTCAGAGATATAGAGAACAAATGTTACATGAACTACATACGGGTCATCTGGGTATAACTAAGACTAAAACTCTAGCTCGAAGCAAAATGTGGTGGCCGGGTATAGACTCCGACATCGAACGATTTGTAGGTAACTGTAAGGTATGTATAAGTGTAAGGGAAGCGCCGGCGCGGGCAGCCCCGGCGCCGTGGCCCATACCGCCAGGACCCTGGCACCGGGTTCATATTGATTATTTAACAATAGGTCAAGCGACATATCTCGTAGTAGTGGATGCCTTCAGTAAATGGTTAGAATGTATTTACATGAATAATGGCACTTGTACTCATGCACTGATTTTAAAATTAAAACAGTTGTTTTGTACATTTGGTATTCCCAAAACAGTGGTGTCGGACAATGACGTAAAAATAAATTCAGCCCAGTTTAAAGAGTTCTGTGACAACTATGGAATTTCATATTTAACATCTCCAGTTTACCATCCTTGTAGTAATGGACAGGCGGAAAATTCGGTTCGGACGTGTAAGAAAATGCTGAAACGTATAATAGGTGAAAACACGAGTAGACAAGATATTAATGACAAATTGTTGGAGCATCTATTTGCTTATAGGAATTCAACTCATTGCGGTACAGGGGTGTCTCCGGCGAAATTAATGTTTGGGAGAGAGTTAAACACTAAATTAGATTTAATTTTACCATCATGTACTCGGGGAAGCAAGCAAAATGAAATAAACAATTATGTCAGAAAAATTAATGTAGGCGATACTGTTTGGGTTAAATTATTTGATCAAAGAAAGGGATACTGGTCTATAGGTACAGTTAAAAAAAAACTGGGTAATAGACTATTTGAAGTTTTCGTACACGAAAATAAATGTATTTGTAAAAGACATATAGATCAGTTGATTAAGTACAAAGGTCAATTAGTACACTGTTTATCGGAAATCAACGCGGCTTTCTCTTCTCAGGTCTTAGAGACTAACTCTGACCGCGGACAGGAGGAATGTTCTGAAAGTACAGCAGATATTAGTAATAGTAATCGCAACCCAAATGAACAGAGTAATAAAGAGATACTAGAACCAGAGGCATTGAGTGCAACTGGTTCACAAGGGGAATATGTACTTGGTCATGATGCGACACCCTCTGAGCCACACAATGTTACTTTTTCGGGCTCAGAGGATAGGCGAAGCACTCTTAGGCCAAGAAGACATGTAAATTATAAGGAGTAAGCAAATAGTGAAAATGTTTTATATGTAATTGTATTTGTTAACAGGCGTAAATGTAATTAATGTTGGAGGAATGATGTATATGTTACTGAGCGCCGTGTAGATAGCTCTTGGAGCATGCGCGGGGCAGCATCGGCAACTACGCGCATGCGTCTGAGATTTGAAGGCTGTCATTATAAAACTTACAATGGAACTAACATCTTTTATTTGTGTTCACGATTTTTAATATATAATTATAGTAATAGACTATAATTATATCAACCATCAAGGAGAATTACGGGCTATATAATTATCTCTTTCTCAAGCTAAACTCGTCAAGGGCTCACTACAGACTACCTAACTTTAGAGCATTTATTGCCAGCAGGCTACGCGGCTATTTTTTCACACAACAATAGGATATATTTCTAAGACGTAATAATCAAGGAACACATTATGTACCTACAAATGTTAAAGAACCCACAAACTTTGAAAGGATAAATAAGTAGCGGTTAATACTTTCTGCTTGTCGCCAGAAAGTCTAAATGTTGCAAAAAAAAAATCATTTCTCAATATTACTATAATGGCATGGAAATAACAGAAGGCATAAAACAAAGTCTTATAATTATATAAGAAAGTTTCAATTTTTTTTTAATTAATCCACGACTTATTACAAGGTATGCAGTGCTTTTACGCCTAGATGAGGTGCACGTTTTCCTATAATAAGTCGGCGCCGCGGAGTGTCGCAGAATCGTGCGTTGCATCAATATATGACGCGAAAATAAGAAAACGTGACTATTATTTCGCAGCTCTAGCCTCAGTACATCGACGCGGCGTGAGTTCGGCTATCGGTACATTGCATAAGAGGAAGCGTTTTAAAAAAATCTAACTTGAAATATTAACTTAATCCGAATTAGACTAAAAAAATCAAACTGTATCTGTCCATCGCTACATATGGGTTTTTTGGTAGGACTATATGCTGTTGGGCGGGGAAGGTCTTTACAACCACTTTGGACGTAGAGGGCGAGCACTTGAGGTGTTCAGCCAGCAAGGTATGGGTTGGGTGGGAATCCAAGGGCATCCCTGTGGGTACGGACCTCGACTTGGGCGGCTAACCCGAAAATCGAACCTAGCATTTGCTCCAGCATTGCTCCAGTAGTAGTTAGAAAAGATTTCATTGGCCTTACTCAAAGTTCACCACAGATCTCAAACTAATCTCAGAGACAATAATGCTAATAATAAAGTACGATTTTTATTTTTCGTCCGGTATTCACAGATAATTTCACTGTCAAGTAAATTTATATGGTTCTATCTCTTTGATAACAGAACCACGCGCGCTGGACTGCGATGCCACAGTTTTACGGTGACTTTTATTTCGACTAGAAATAAGTTCTCTATCTCTCACCTTTGTCGGATCATTAGATTGAGGAATGTTTTTCCAGCGAGCGAGTTCCCTTCGTCCTACGACATTAGGTTTAATCGAAAGGTGGTATTGTCTCGATAGTCGTACTAGGTTTTTGAAATGCATTATAGTTTCCAGAAGGTACGGCACTAACACAGTGTAAAGTCAATAAAAAAAAAGTTATAAAAGTTTATCTAGTTTGCCTACGAAGCTTACAAAGGTTGTTTCATTTTATAAAAACAGATTCACCCGCTCTGCTCGTGAATAAATCTCACCCTGGTACTCTAAAGTGGATTCTCTAGAGCGTGACTTCGCATCAAACGCGGATTCGTATATTTTATGAATCATCACGCTTTCTCTCGGGAATGAGTGTAGTCAATCAAACTTAAATGGTACGGAAGATGCAAGTTCGCCTTTTACATAGATTTCTGCATCCTGAAGTCTATTTTGTACGACAGCTAATTTAATGGCTCACCTGCATTTATACCAAGGTGGACAAAGGAAACTTATAAACACCTTATAACTTAAATAGGACAATTCATGAGCACATTTCATTATGAAAAAAAGTTTTACGGTAACTTTCACGCATAATTTGGCCAGACCTAACAAGTTCTCTGACTTTTACTTTTGTCAAATCATTAAATTGTGATCTGGTCTGCCGGCGATCATGTATCCTTTATTACACTGAGTTTTTTAAACGAAGTAGGAGGGATATTTGTATAGGCCGGCATGATCGCGGCGACTATTGGCAGGACATCTCTCAATAATCGTACTCGGTTTATGGATTGCTATGCTTTGCATGAGGTGGGGTACACTCACTATGCGAAATCAGAATTAAAAAAAAAAAAGAATTCCGTAAATCGAGTTTGGAAAGGAAATCTACTAAGAAGTAATTACATCACGTATAATGTAATTATTTATCATTAATCTGATTGTTTTTACATAAAGTGACTACCATAGGGCGAAAATCTATTCAGTCCTCGTCGTTATGTTAGTTCACATATACTGCGACCGAAGGTTCGTGCCATATGAGTTATTGGACATATTTAAGCTGATCCCGGAACACGACAAACCAATGCAACTCACTATGCCGGCCTTTACACTCTTGTACTGTGGTCACGACACAGTTTAAGCAATTGCCCTATTATGATAAAAAAATATTACATTTTGCCAATCTATGATACCCGAAGTATTGAACCATTTCATTCTTGGAGATCAGCTGGACTACTGGTCACGTTGGGCATTACATATAAGCGCATAGTGGATACAACAACAAATATACCTCTGCTCACCCCTAAAATACCCTAAGCGTGACGATACATTATTATTATAATTACATTTTGCCCATCTATGATGGGTGTAGTCTCATTTCAACGTAACGTAAGAAGCGTTCACCTAAAAAACTATGAAAAATCAAGGTAATATTCCCCTGCTGTCATCCAAGGCGAGGTAGCTTTGCGTGACCATAAAAACCCAATAACATTCAAAGGTCAAGAGCCTTAAGCTATCGCGCTTTTATCCCTGAGGAATTGTAAAGACCCATTAAAGCTTGACAGCATTTGTCGCGTCGTAAACAAAACATGAGATTCGAGTATAAAGAATACTAATTTCAACATAACTCGGAATGCTCTCTGACAATAATTTTTTTTTTGTCAGAGCACAATTAATTTGTGAACGAGTTTAGAGACAATACAGTGGCATGCGCCGTGCATTCGGCAGCCCTGGCACAACGAATGCCGATTCTCGGAAGAGGGACAATGCGACAACCGCGTCAACAAATACCAACAAAATCTTCACGCTTTTCCACTCGCTTATGGTATAGCATAGAGTTTGCTTTTATGAGGGTCCAATATTTCTGATAAAAAAGATTGAATTAATTATAATAATTTTACTTAAAAGTTAATCTTTTTTTTAATTTTTGATATATTCAACCAATAACGTGTAAATGTTTTTGGGTCGATTAAAAAAATGTGCTATAATATCCTATATCACACACAATTACAAAAGGTATTTTCAATTTGTCGCCATTTGTAATTTTTAATTTCTAAAATAAATTTTAATATCTAGTCAATATAGCTAGAATAAATAGTAAAAACTACGAATAGCTGAAATGTACTGGCAAGGCTTGCGAAGAGCTTCCAGGGATTGAATCCCCTGAAACAGGAGACCGAGATATAATATAAATATAGGTAATAAATATTCTTTCTTCCTTCTTTTTTCTTTCACGACCTTAGCAGATTTACAATTATCATTAGAAAATACCCAAATAGTCATTTAAACCAGGGGTCCGCAACCTTTTTTTTCTCGTAAACACCTTTCAAAATTTTACTGATTTCGGTGGATCCCCTCTGCTACCTACTTATTATAATACCAAAACTATTTAAAAAATATATTATATGAAGCTCCTAAAAATTTTAGCCATAAAATTTGATGTGACCATTTTTGTCGAAGTATAGATTTTCAAAAATTACCGAAAAATTTTCATTTTTGTTTGTTCCCTCTTTTTTTAGTACTGTATTATCTACATACATTCATAGGTAAAGCCAAGCAAATATTTTTGTTATTTACTATCGAAACTACATACATTTTCGTGGACATGGAACTAGTGAACCCCCATTTTTTACGCGAACGTAGACTCCCCCCCCCCCCCCCCGAGTCTGTCATAGATACCGGACCACTTTGGGAATCACTGATTGAAACTAACCTTGTTTCACAGAGACGTATTTCTCGTTCAATCCAGCGACGAAGGCGGCCTGCGGCAGACTATCCTCCAGCGAGAAGAGCTCGTCCCTCGTCACTGCAGTGGAACGGGTCTTCAGCACGGCCTTGGAGCCGATGGGGGCGAGGTAAGCGCCGGTGCTGTCGCGCAGCGCCAGAGCTCCTGCGTGGTACTCAGCGCTGAATAGACACGTCGAGGTACAAGTGTCTTGGAGCTGGGGACAGAGGTATACGCATTAACATATTTAATTATTACGTTCCAAAGTAGCCGTGGAAGTATTTGTGTGGTACCTTTGGGCTCGTACACACAAACAAGATAGACTTCGCGTTTTCATATTTCACGGTTTTGGATCAAAGGCAATGCGGAATGTTTGAGTTGGCAGGGTGATTGCCCGAGCTGGGTCGTGAATTCGTGATCACAGTACGTCGACGCAAAGACCGTCATAGCGCCTCGCTTCGGCCTGTCCCGTTTCGAGATCAATTTGTGTATATCTAGTTGTTCATATAGCTAGAGACCTTTCGTTGTGGTATGCGAGGGGCCGGGATGGCGATGACGACTGTCAACGAATGTTAATCCCTTGGTGGTCGTTGCCGCTCTTAGACTGTATCTGAATGTATTCCGAGTTTTGTAAGTACTTATTTCCCCGGATTCGGATCGTAGTGCGTGACCGCTCTAAAATGAAAGAATTAGAAAATCTACTGAAATGCGTCGATGCAAAATTATTTATGTAAATAAAGACAAACAAGCCATACAGTTCTCACAGATAATTGTATGGTACGAACAAGCGAATGCGGACAGCCACCATTGTTTGTAAAAACTTCGCACCACGGCATCATGTTGCAGCTATGTGAGAAATTAGTTAATGAGGTATTGTTGCAAATTGTATTATTTGAGCATAAACAACATTAATTTCATTTTCTGCGTGCAAAGTGAGCATGTGCTGTCTAAAACAATACTTAATCTGGAAAAACCTAGAGTAAGCGCCGCGTTTATTAATTTTAAAATCAATAAATAAAAGATGATGATAATATTTTTTTTCTAAATTTTTATTCTGGATAAGATAGAACTTTATTAAAATTATTAGTGATAAATTCACGTTTTAAAAATAATAAAATAGAATTTTCGTTTGATTATTTATTTTTAGGATTTTAGTAAAAATGTCCTAACTGAAATCATAACTGCAACATAAATGAAGACTTAATAATGCGTTGTCGTTGACGTGTTGTGAATTATTACGTTTAATTTACGACTTTCCTGTTTAGTTCTATTATTAGAAATAAATATACATGCTAATTAGATATTTAGAGTTGTATTTCTTCAAAGGGACTGACTGTACTAGCAACTTATTTTTAATTTAATAACAGTACGTTTTAACGTTCAAAGGTAGTAAAAACACCATACGACCGTCACAAGATACAATTACGGTATCAAAAGGTAAGAATAGACAACAAAATTACATGAAATGGCAATAATATAGCGAACTCATTTTAATATGAAGCGGTCGTTATGTGAGTGTGACGTCGCACGATTCTATCAGCTACCGTCCACCGCGGCCGGTGCGCAAGGAATCCGTACAACCATTATGGTGTCCGCGAGAGTGGCTCGGTAGAGTGCACGCTAAAACATTATATATATTTTATTATTTTTGAGTTCATCGACCAAATAACCACAATACAATGCACCTGATGGATAGTAAAGTGTAGTCTTCATGACTGCTGAAGGTCGAGATTCCATTGACAATCGCCACCGCCGTGCCGGCCTATCAAACCACGACTGAAGTTTTCTAGGTACACAAACTATTCCGAAATGTGACAGGCCAAAGCGAGTCATTATCACGGGCTATGCACTGTGGGCATGACCCAGTTTGTGCAGTATCAGCATGTACACAAGGCGACATAAAACGAGTTCCTAGTTGTCTAATCACTGGGTCCCAAGCCGATGACAATTTAAACTCATCATCCCGATTCAAATTCTATTCCCCCTAATGTGAATCACTTCTCGAATTAGTCTTGGAAACTACTTTTGGAGATGATTTTTGAATTATACAGCTCAATCTAGTGGCGGGGTCCAACGTTAAAATGTGTTTGTACTAACCTTTCCACTGGCGCTAAGGTATTTGTTGTTGCAGGTGTGCAGGGCGTACTTGCCGCCCTCGTCTGCCCTGAACTCCAGCGTGAAGAGCGTGTCCTCGCCCCAGGGCACGTTGGCGTCCACGTGGATCTCGTCCAGGGTCTCGGACAGGTGCGCGAACCGCTTGCGACCGATTGAACGTAAGTTCATCTGGAATCAACCAGACTATAGCACCTCTTTCTCATGGTAACTTTCTGAAAACTAAAGTTTTCAACCAATGCGTCCTACCAGTTATGACGAGCGAAGCCGAGATGTAGACACTAACGGTTGGGCTAGTCGACTAGTTTAAGGTCGCTCAGCGTTTTATGGAGCGGGCTAGGTTGGGCTGCTCTTTGATGGCTAGAGTCCGAAATGAAGTTATTCAACGGAGAACCAAAGTTGACGACAGCTTTCCGTATTAGCAAGCTGAAGTGGCAGGAGGCAGGCCATATATGCCGAAAAACTGATAGCCGTTGGAGCAAGGCGTGGGGCGACGGCCTGCGGAAGGTGGCCGGAAAGGATTGGATTAGAAGAGCTGAAGACCAGGCTCAATAGCGCTTGTTAGAGCACAATGTCCAACAGTATCATGGCCATAGCCGAAACTTTGGTCGCTCACCAATTATTATAATTTTTCCCAACAATTTTGTTCACGTGTCAGGTACTCCACTTCGCCGTCTGAACGATAGTAGCAATGAAATCAAGCTGTAGGCTGGTCATGGTCGTACAGCAGGATCTCGTAACGTTACCTGGGGTCTGGCGGCGAGATGCACGTGCCACAGCTCAGCGTCTCCGGGCACCTTAGCCGTGCAGGTCAGCTTGTCGGAGCTGGAGCCCAGGAAGTATCCGCGCTCCACGTTGCGCAACGCCCAGCGCCCGCTGTGGTCTTCCGACACGCTGCCACAGACAGCACGTTATATTACAGTTACACCTAATGAGTGCAGGCCGAATATAGGGGGAGGGACTTGGGTAACAGGGGGCATGTGATTAAGGCGTAAAATTCTAGGGGTGGCAAATGAATAAAAACTTTTTTTTTATTGGTAACCCGGGTGAAATTCTTGCACAGGACATCAGGGACGCTGCAAGGGTAGCGACCCCGGTGTGTCAAGCTCCTACTGACAAACCCTTGGGTGTCCCTCTAATCAATCCGCCCAGGTCTGGAAAACCAAATTCGTCCAGTCAAACGAATTAAACCTAACCTTAACTCACCCGGCGTACTTGTCGAATAATACATCTCAAAATGTGGGGATTTCTGTTCACAGCAAAAATGAGATTTATATCAGAGTTGAATATTGTATATATTATAACTTGACTTGTGGCTGTGTTGACCTACTGGATTAGGGACCGGTACGAATGCGCGGAAACGATAATATTCGTAGGTTCGAATCCCGCACGTACCTCTGGATTTTCCAGATTCAGTATCTATTGATTTAGCCACCACATGCTCTTCAATTAAATAAAACATCGTGAGGAAATTCGCAAGGCGTCTAATAGAAATGGCGTGTGCAAGTGTTCTGAGAATCGCATTCAGCTGCGCTACTGGTCATGTTGGGCACGACATATACCGCACAGTGATACAACCACTAATGTATCTCTGTTTACCCCGAGAGGGATATAGCGTGACGATATAATATTATCAAGTGGGGTCGGAATGACATTACAAATGTTAAACACTAGATACATGCGTGTGGTATATACAGGGTGATTTTATAGCCGAGGGAGATACTAAGGGAGGATATTCTGCATTCGAATTTAATTTCAAACATGTAAAAATACAAAGTTAATTATAGTCAACATATTTAGGGGCAATTACACACATGGATTGATGAATAACAATTAATTATTAAGCAGGTATTTTGTCTGTCTTAAGCAAGAATAAAGTGCGAAAGGAAAACCGAGTCAATTTTTTTTTTTTTTTTTTGGTAACCTGGGGGTAATCCCTAACGGACCTCGGTGTATTGGACTTGCACCGACTAAAACCCCCGGGATGTTCCACCTTCAACGTACCGGCATCGAGGGCACGACTGGGGTCTCATCCTGGAACCTACCGGCATCAAAACGAGACCTAAAATTACGTATTACACGCGCTACGGTGTCCTCACTTTTTTCGAATCAATTCTCATTCGGTCATCAATATTTTTATGATTTATTAAGGCATATAGTTATTTACATTTGTATTGCTACAAGAAGGTACAAATGATTGTATTCTGAAATATCTCCCTCGTCTATAAAACCAGCCTGTATAAACGCTAACTACGACCCTTCCTATAAAAGAGCCGGTGCAGGGCGCGCGTCGTTATAGCTCTCCACATTGATTGGTATTCCAAACCCTCTTTCGGGGGAGCCGTTTAGCATCCGCTCCTACACTTCTCAATTCAGCATTTTTTATATATACATCAAGTTACCAGCGATATTTTTATCTAAGTACATTTGAAAAGTTCATTATGGAAGGGTTAAAAACATTTAATTTTTACTCGTGTTCATTCGTGTTGTATCATACTGTAACTACCGAAATTAATATCAGGGTTGTTGCTGATGTAATGATCATCACGCTATATCCCTTTCAGGGCGAGGAGAGATACAATAGTGCCAAGTAGCCATTTGCGCTTATATGTCGTGCCCAGCGTGACCAGTGGCGCAGCTGATCGCCGTTCTCACAGCACTAGTACACATGAGATTTCTATTAGATGCCGCGCGGGTTTCACATATGCTCGACATACATATAAGCGCAAAGCGGATATGACCACTAATGCTCACCCCGAAAGGGACACAGTGTGACGGTATATTATTATTATGTACGGAGGACCGTTAGCAAAACTCCAGTGTTTTTGTGATAAATCTTAAAAACGGAAATAACAAATCATCAGTCGCGCCGAAGTCTCGCTGTCGCTTAATAATGTTGCGCAGTACGCATGCCGGCATGACTCATAGGAAATACGCAGCGTATTGAACTCGAGCCTAGCATTAACATTTCACTCCGCCTTTCGGTTGTCACTTAATCGGAGTGTGTTATTGCTTATTGTTTGGGTCAGTGGTTTCCAACCTGAGTTCCTGTAACACCAGTGGTGCGTATCCTATAGATGCATAAAAAACATTATCTTGTTATACGTGTTATAAATAATTATATTAATAATACTTCGTCACGCGATAACCTTTACTGGGTGAGCAGATTTACATTACTGTCTGTAACCACTTTGCGCTTCCGTCATGCCCAAGGAGACCAGTAGCGCAGCAGATATCCATTTCATAGCACTAGTACACATGAAATCTCTATTAGGTGCCATGCGGATTCCCTCACAATATTTTACTTTACCTGGAAAACTAATAGATACGTGCCGGGATACGAATGTAGGACCAATGGCGTTGCTGCGCATAGATACCGTGCAACAAGTAAGTAGCACTGATATTCGTGAGACCCCAGGGGACTAATATGAAAAGTTAGCAACCACTGGTCAAACTTAGTCTGCTGTGTGAATTCTAAAATCCATATACATGTATGTATTGGTTCTTAGAGCCTAAAGTATGTTTTTTTTTGTTCCGGACAGATTTATTATAGATCATTCCCTGAATTGAAAATTAAATCGCCTGAATTAATTTGCGAAGTGTAATGAATTTATTCATTAACGCCAAAGCGGTTGGCGTTGCTCTTTACATAGCAATAGACCCATCTATTATACAGACTGACAGAAGATTCGAATACCTTTACGCGTCTTTAAAAAAATACAGTGAATATAAAAAAATGTTTAACAATTGCGATGGTGATGCTTGAAAAATGTTCTTTGATTGTTGTTAGTCAGTGGTATTGCGTTAATAAGTTACATTTTTTGCCGGTTCAGCTAATGCTCAAGTGAATCCATCGCACTTATGAGAATAAATAACAAATATATGTTTAGTTTATACTTTTTCTACATCCCGGCACGTACCTCTGGGTTTTTCCAGATTAAGTAAGGATTTAGATATCACATGGTCACCGGTGAAGGAAAACAACATACGGAGACCCGCATGGCATACCCAGGGTTGCGTATGTGTGTTAGAAACCGCCTGATACTGATCCACAGGGGTGTAGCCCTTTACACTCACCCATCACACGAGTTGATGTCCAAAGCCTTTTAGTTTGCCGGGTCGCAGGCGGATATGGACTAGAGATGCCACGAATATTCGGCAACTATTCGGTATTCGGCCTATTCGGCCACTTTTTTTGCTATTCGGTATTCGGCCGAATAATACGTACTATTCGGCCGAATACCGAATACCAAATCATGTAAAAAAGACACGTTATATTACTCAAAGTTATGTATTTATTTCCAAATTACAACACTTTAGTAATTAAAATTGATCAGTGGTAAGTTGTGATGGATAAAAACAAGCTTTTCAGCAGTTTTTGATAGCAAACGATTACGCTTTTCATCGTAAATGTTACCAGCCTCAGAAAATAACCTCTCACACACACACTCTCTCTCTCTCTCGCTCACACACATACTAATAAACTTATACCGTGAATATCCATATAAAAACACAAAACACCCTTGAATAACCCGAACGGAAGTGCGAGTCTCACCAGAGACAAGATTTACTTAATTGGTGAGACTTATCACCCTGTCTATATGCATAAGTTTTGTGTTGAAATAAAGATTATTATTATTACTAAACACGCTACTTCCAGGAATATTCGGGGCTTCGGCCGACAGCGTTGCCGAATATTCGGTATTCGGCCAATTCACTATTCGTGGCATCACTAATATGGACCCCAGGCTCGACTAGCACAGAGTAGAGGGACACTCCGGAGATATTTTGTCAGTAGAAGTCTGAACTGCACCGAGTTCTGATTCTGCCACCGTCAGTATGACCCTGACAGTCCCGTGCAGTATTTTACCCCGGGGTACCAGAAGATAATGTAATGATCCTCTGGGCTTCTACATCGTATTGCTTAGAGTGCTGCGAGAAACAAGTGTATAGTTGTATTATGGATTACCTGATGTGGAACTTGCTGCCCGGCTCTTTCTCCTCAGACTCGCAGGTTACGTTCCCGAACGAGTCAACGGCGAGGTACTTGTCCAGGTGAGAGCGCAGATATATCATACCTGGGTAGAACAAGAATATTTACATTGTGTGTTAATTCTTTTTGTCAATTGATCAAGAAAAGAAGGACATCGAAGATTTAAATTGTAATTATAATCAATTCTAGATAGAAGTATTTCAATTGTGCGTTTACGTTCTGTTTGCTGTACATTGCGTGTGTCCTTAGAGCATACAATACTATATACTCTAAGCGTGCGGTAATAACATGCATTCTGTGCTATGGACTCTATCTTAGTATTTTTTAAGTATGTTTATGTATTGTAATGTGTGAATTTAATTAAATTATATACAATAAATTAAAATATTTTTTTAAATTAAAAAAAATATATATATCTATAATATAAAAATGAATCGCAAAATGTCTTGATAAGCGCGAAACTCGAGAACGGCTGAACCGATTTGGCTGATTTCTTTTGTGTTGTGTTTATTGAAGTCTGTGGAAGGTTATTACGGAGAGAAAAATTTTAAAAATTGTCTGAAAAAGTCTAAAAACAACACTTTTCTATATTCTCATACAAAAAATTCGTAATAATATTTAAAAGTCAATTTGAACTTTAACACCATTCCATAAAGTTTAAATGTCAGTGGACGGGTTCCGGGAAGGCAAAACAATTGAGTGACGTATGAATATTAATGTCAATATTTGTCAATGTTTATACATATAGCATTAAGGCCAGGTTCCTTCAAACAATTTTCAGAAAACAGCCGACAGCCCAATAGGTTTTGGCAGAATAAAATCTGACGGGGAAGCTATTAACATTAAAAAAAACAATGTGACTTTGTTTTAGAGAAATAGGGCAGAACAAGGTCTGTCGGGACAGCTAGTATTATAATATAAAAGTGTATTTTTAAAATTAGCAACAACTTAAGTAATAGTGTTTAGTGAACAAATAATTTGCATTCAATTTGTTACTAAATTATGATTCTCCATTTGCTCACAAGTATCAAAATTTTGTGATCGTAATAATATTGTATAATGTATTTACAAATATGAGTGTTTCGTATAAGCGGGCTCCTAACTGAAAATGTGCATGCCCGGTGTAAAATTGACATGCACGCCACTACGCGTGGCCTTATGTCAGGTACAACTCAGTCATGAGCAACAATTCAACTAGAAAATCTGTTTGAAGTCACGCGTGAGTCATAGCCATAAAGTATACAAACGCACTGCAAACACCCACGTTTTAGTAATAACAATAAACACGAGTGCAGTAATATTCTCTGGCACTCCGAAATCACCCGTTAGACATTTAAAAGGCAGAGTTCAGGAAACGTTAGCACCTGACATTTGGGCCGCGTCTCCATTGCGACACGAACGCCGAGCACTCGGGTTTTATTAGCCAAACTAAATATAAATTATTTTTTAAATGTGTTAATTAATATTATGACTATCTTTATTGCTCAAAGCGGTGATTTTTATCTAAAACTAGTTGAGTTTATTTATTAACAATTTATTCAAGAACTGTCAAATAATGCACATTATTAATTGCATTCTGTATTTTCTTTTTTTTTATATTATTTCTAATCAGTCTGCTCCGATTTTGTATATTAGCATTTTGTGAAAGCTTAATTAAATTATATGTATCTTTAGTGTATTGCCTAGAATTCCGGCGACAAGCTGCAGGGTTAGGCACCATAATAATATTAAAGAAACTCGTCAATTTAAAAACTGTAATAATTGTTATTAATATATCTAATGACTAGATTTAAACATTTTTGAAACCAAAAATATTAATACATAAATTATGTTTTTATCTTTATAACAAAACATTAATCTAGCATTTAATAGAAATGTCATGTGTACTAGTGCTGTGGGAGCGGCGGTCAGCTGCGCCACTGGTCACGTTGGGCACGACATATAAGCGCAAAGTGGATAGAACCAGTTATATATATATCTGCCCACCCCGAAAGGCGTACAGCGTGGCGATATATTATTATTACAATTGGCTCCCGAACTGTGTGTGTCGTCATATTTTCTCTATTCTATTCATTGTTATTCTACACTCTACAATATTACTACTACAATAAACAATGGAAACGAAGCAAACGGTTAGTATAATTTCAACTCATCACTTACTATAATCATTTTAAATAAATAATTTATAATTCCGCAATTTCCTAATGATGATAAAAATAATAGTGATTTGACGAAGAGATTGATTGCACCTGATGGAAAGCCCAGCATAATCCAAGAACGACTATCCCTGGACGATCCCTCGCCATATCGCGGCCGGCCCACACGTACACACGGACCACCAAGGAAGGTCTCTACGCATATGCACATCTGGATATACACAAATTGATCCCGAAACGTCTTTCATTTGTGTACTGTGGTCATGAGTCGCAAGCCAGTTCAGGCAATCTTCCTATGACTTCTCAAAGCTTTAAATTTCATAAAATATTAATCATCTCGATTTGAAGAACATACACTGCAGTTAAATACAAAATATACTCTGGAGCAGTAGCGTTCATTCCATAGATGCATTAAAGCATTGCATACCCTTACGATAAATAAGTCTGGAATAAATTGCTGAAGGTTAAAAAAAGAGAACCATTTATATTTATATGTATTCCATATTCACGCCATCTATATTTCCTTTGAAAGCAATACAATATGTACTATCATAATATAATATTCAAATTAATCACGCGAATTATGCCTACCCTATCAAATACGCTATGCACGTCACTGCTCTGGAGAGTGTGGGCTGAGTTGTGTTATTTATATCCCCCTCCCCTTTCTATCATAAATAGACAAGAAGCAGCGCGGGTTTGCACCCTTATATGATTGACATTCCAGCTGCTCGCGATTCACCAAGGATTGGAAGCCGCTGCCTGCATGTTTTTAAACATCTAATGACATGGGAATCACCAAATGACGAGTGGATCGGTATGTGTTGGGTGAGTGCGCTCCATCATCGGCCTCTTCATCGCTTTCCATCAAGTGAGATTGAGTTTAAGCGCAAGCCTGTCTGTAATAATATTTTTTTAGAAACGAGTGCTTGATAAGTATTTTCCAATCACGAGCATGACAATCTATACCAGATTACTATATAGCCCTCAAGTGCTAATCTGCTTTTAATAGAGATAACTCGACGGATATTATGTCGAGTTTAGCACAGAATAGTGGATTATTCTGTATCTATTACAACATTTTCAACCCATGCCAAATACGATAACAAATCTGCAAGTCAGCGAGTCCATACGGTCGCTGCTTCACCACCCATAAGGAAGAATTAACAATAGACCTGCCAAGAGGATATCGGTTTCGCGCACCAAGCGTTTGGTACTTCATAGACATTTAAATTGCTCGTCAAACACTGGAATTGAGTCTCGAAGATTAAAGGACACATCTAACCTATAATAAAGATGCTGAAATCCCGGCCGATTTCAGCCTTGGCGAAAGTTGGCGAAGCTCGCTGATGAATATATTCGGTAACAGTCAATTGCGCAGGACATGTTTGGCACGTGAATGTTAGCGCTTGTTCAAACGCACCCTCTCGTCCAAACCCATTTTAATCTAATGAGCGAGGAACCGACACAACTAGAGAGAGGCAGGATGAGGTACTGATAACTGACCTCTTTCAGCACCCTAGACTTTTTATAATGTCTTGCTGCTTGGCCAGAATTGTAATAATAATAAATCTCGCACATGAAATTACCAGCACGTGGGATGTGGATTCAACGATTAATTATCGTCCCAAAAGTCGTATCGACTAATGGACTGATCGCATAGAGCCTCGAGTACCACCTTAAGAGGCTCTCGCTTGGATTCTGGATCAAGGGCCGGATACAGAAGGCAGCACGGCTCGATACGGCACACACTGTTAGGAGGTTTCTCACTCTGAGCTCTTAATTACCGGTGGCTTGTGCCTCAGGCCTCGCTCCCGTAGATCTACATATTTTTATTATTGATAGTTGCTTGTAGTCGTTTTTTGGACCGCACCACGTTTACCATCAGGCGTGGTGTGGGGTCACTGTGTTGAGTCAGGGTTAAAAAAATCCTAGAGACATTCAGTCGTGGTATTTGTGGGCCGACATGAACCGGAATTGATAATGGATGTTCGTCCTTTGATAGTCACGTTCGTTTTTGAACTACACTGTACTTACTATCGGGTGTACTGCAGTCACTTTATCTAATGTAAATAAAATCAATACAGCGTAATCAATGACTTAGTACTGATTGACGGTTCCTGAGTATGGCTGTTAATTATAGGAACGAATGCGGTAAAATGTATTCCCATTGAAACATACGCGTCGAATTTAGTTCCGCTCGAGCACCTGTTTTTTGAGTTTCGTCAGGGGGAAGATGGTCTGGTATTGATCGCAACGAGAGGGGGGACAGCCGAGCGCCGCGAGACCTTGCCACTGAGGGGCCAACCCTCACGCTTTTCGGGGAACGTCGCGCTAGGCCACTAAACCCGCTTGTTTCTCAAATTAATAACATTGAATTTTAAAATGTCGTTATTATTTTTTATTAATTTAAATTTTATTGTGTCATGACCACAAGTTGTGTCAGTATACAAGAGTACAGACCATAGATGGGCAAAATGTAATCAGATTAATGACAATGATTAACGATAACATTTTACGTTTTTACCATTAATATGACTGTATTTTGCTCATTTATGTATGAAACATTACAAAATCTCAGATTGTAAACATATTTATGATTTCTTAATGTTTTAAAGGGATTTAATCATGATAACAGAGCAAGAAAATTAAAATTACGACTACATTTTGTAATCGTTCATCATTAATTAGATTACATTTTGCCCATCTCTGGTACAGACCATAATAGTAACTTGCTTGAGCCTGTCGCGCTTCAGGATCAGCTTGTGTACATCCAGTTCTTCATATAACACCTTCCGTCGAGGTATATGTAGGCTGACATGACAGCGGCGACTGTCAACGGATTTTCGTTCCTGGGCGATTGTGGCCGCTCCTGGATTACACTGTATTTTCCATCAACCGAAAAAAAACTCGCTCGTTTCATAGCCCGCGCTATACATTAATTAAACAGTTTTGCCAATCTACAAGGGGACTTTTTGCATTCATTAGCGATGCAGGAATGCGTTTTAATAATTGGAGATACCAATATTTTGAATACCAAACAATTTTGCATGTTCAATGTGCACACGAAATATAATTAAACTGGCTATATATTAATACTAGCTGTGCCCGCGGCTTCGTTCGCATGAGTGTACCCGCGGCTCGCTTCAAGCTTTATCTGTATAAAGCGTGTTCGTAGCTACGTCTGAACGTAGCCTTTTTTTATATGATTCACAATATAGACGTGAACTCAACTAATATTGGAAGAATGTAAATCTCTGAAACTGTCCATTTTTATAATTTTATGTTGTTCATGCAAACTTTCAATCGTCATTGCATTACAGACTAAAGTTGACATTAACTGAGGTTTTAGTCAAACAGTTATTTTATACCATCTTGTCGAATAATTGATCGATGTTTTTCTAAAACTGACATATTTTTTTATTTATGAAACGATTGAAATAAACTTAACACTGGTTCGCTCACTATTTTTTGTCTAGAATTAATTAGGAATTTATAGTTATTTTAATAAGTTTGTTAGTTTTGAAGGATACGCCATAAGAAAAGGAATAGTTATACGCCCATTTCGTTGTCGATTTGCCCGTTTGTCAAGAATCTTATTCTCAGGAACGCATAAATGTATGAAATCGCACGATCTTATGTCTACAATCTATCATAAAATAAAGATTCAATTAATATCAAACAATAAGGTCTGCGGTCTCTAGTTGCTTTAAAAATAATCAAGTTTCTAAGTCAATGCACACTCTAACGCAGCCATGATTTTCTTTCTGCGTTTCGTGTCAAGGTGGTCTCTTCCGAAACGCTAGTAGATAGAGTAGAGTACAGCTAGAGCAGTATACGCAATACAATACATAAGCACACACCTATAAACGCATACACACGCAGGGGTGTCCTTCCGTTGCCACCCAATTTATAACTCGCTGGCGGAGCACCTTACGCACTTAAGCACCTGCCCCTCTCGCCGGTTGAAGATGTAAAGGCCAACAGCATTTTGTCTCGTCGAAAACAAAAGTCAACCAAAAGGTACGGTTGTTTATAACAAAACATTGGCACAATAAAAACAAATAGGGTGAGACATACTGTCGTTGGCGTTCCCGGAGGCGGGCTCCAGGGTCCAGATCTGTTTTTTCTTGAGGCTGGTGCCGTTGGCGTTGATCTTGAAGCCGAAGGTCTCCGCGGTGAGGTACCGGTAGCGCGAGTTGATCAGCCCGATGGTCCACCAGCCGCGCTGTTGGTTCTGGGTGATGATGTCGCCGGCGCCGCTCATGTCCCCGTTGCTGTGCCCGTTCATTGTCTGCGGACAGATACCCTGGGTTAGACACAGCCTGACTCCGAGGAGGAACATTGTACTATGTGCATTTTTAAAAGAACTTCTGAATCGAGTATCTTTCCGTGACTTATTCATTGGACCAATGAATCTGCTGTAAATTCGTGTAGAGAATAGCCTTTTCTTTCTTTTTTTTTTACACTGGCTCGACATAGTAACTACAGAGTACCTGATGGATAGTACAGCGTAGTCCAAAAACGAAAGCGACTATCAAAGGATGAAAATCCATTGATAGTCTCCATCGTCATGTCGGCCCTCATATACCACGACTGAAGGTCTCTAGGTATATAAACTACTGTATATACACAAGCTGATCCCAAAACGCGACAAGCCGAAACTGGTCACTATGACGGGCTTTACACCTATGTACTGTGGTCGCGATCCAGACGGGCACCGACGCCCTGCCACCTCGCAAAAGTTTCTACTAGTTCCTGATAATTCTGCAACGTCAGCTCTACATTACAATGTTAACGTAATATCCTTGAAGATACAGGATACTATATTAATGTCGAAACATAAAAATTGTTTACATCCTTTCAACAACTATAAAAGAGCTTGTGATATGTACACATTTGATTAAATTCCCTTTGATCATGGTTAAGAACACTATCGACCCTCCCAGAGGTTGACCATGACCTGCCAGCGTTCCACGTGAGGGACAAAAACACGATAGTGGCTTTCATTTAAGTGAGTCATGACTTTTTTTTGGCTTTCCATGAATGGAGTAATCCACTTACATAGATGATTATTGTTCAGTTTCTACTTGAAAACGTAACAAATGGACCGATTTTCACAATTGTTTAGTATATAATATTACGAGCGAATTCCTCATATCTCATAAAATTGTGTAAGTTAGCCAGATATTCGTTGTCACTAACCGAGATTTGAGATCAAACCTAACTAAATTGATGGCAAATATTTAAAACGTATTATCAAAGCTTCAGGTTCTTCCCTGCCACTTAAATAATAGATGCATAATTATAATTTAATTAATAAATGTATAAAACGTATCGTTGTTTTTTTTTTTTCACTTTACACTTGAGTACAGTCAGAAAGCAGTCAAAATCACATTTGAAGGTGATGAGTTTGCAAAATACAATATTGCTTAGCAGGGGGTCTGCCCAAAAATAAAAACACGGCAAGGAACACAGACATTAGAAACTACATACCTATATATTACTATAGTTTTTTTTAAATAATGGAACACACTAAATACCTTACTTTTTTTTTAAGATATTGCCTTTTGTACTTTAAAGGATTTTTAGAATGAGTGATAATGTTATAGCTCACAATTTTTGCTTATTACTTTACTAATAAAGTGATTTCAATGATGAAACTGATTTTCTAATACTCATAATTTATCTCAAAATATAGTAATAGACAATACACATCTTAAAGCTTTATACATTTTAAGAAAAGTTGTAAATTGAAAGTAGTTCCGCATTTCTTAAAATAAAAAATGTTTTTTCCAATTAACTCCTAAACACGCTGGATTCGGGTAATTTTATTTACAGTAAGCTGCAGAGCTATCGTTCTTCCACCAGCCCTTTGGCTTTGGACGTTGGCTTGCTGGACACGCTGCAAAACTGTAGCATCACAGCTTTGCAGCTTTGGCGGTTGTGGTTAAAGCGAAAAGTGTAATCGATAGAGTGACGTAGAGGCGGCACGGCGCTCTTCGGAAGTGGGTTAGGCACCGCAGTCGTGTTACAACTGCGAACAGTTAGCTCGACGCCGCAGCCTCTCTCTGCAGACGGAATCTGGAGCGACTAACTGCATCTATCTTCACGCCATTATTCATCCAATTGTACCTTATTATATGTATTGTCTCAATGCCTCACTTGGCGTTTTTATAGTTTGTATCATGGTGAGTGTTTAGAAGAGTTTTATAACCTCATTCCACCCTCTCCATTTTATAACAGAACTACACGCGTTGGATTGCGGTGCTTCAATTTTACGGCGACTTCTATTTTAGCTAAAACTGAGAAGTTCTTTAACTCCTTCCTTTGTGGGTCAATGATTGGGGCAAGCATGTTCTCTTCATCCTACAATATTGAGATCTTCAAGCGACGTGTGAAGGGATATTTGTGTAGGCCGGGATGAGCGCGGCTCCTTTCGATTGTCGTACTCGGCTTTGGATTGCATTGCACTTGCCATCAGGTATGATGCAGTCACTGTGCCGAGTCATAATAAAAAAAAATAGAATAGTTTAACCAGAGAAACACCAAATAAGTGGGTAGAATTAGCAAGAGTGGGATTCCACGGCATCTGGTAACACTAGAGGCGTAAACTCACAAGTGATGGTAATTTCATGTGATAACGGTGACCAGCTGCGCTACTGACCACGTTGATTACGGTATATAAGCACAAAGTCAATACAGCCAACTATCGTATCTCTGTTCACTCCGTAATGGATATAGCGTGATGCTATATTATATAATTGAGTAAGGATGTTTTACACGTTCAAATGGTTTCCCTCTACAAATCTTTAAACAAAGGTTTCCTGTGACGCTCGTAAGAGATGCGAAGTCAATTTAGATCGATAAATTAAATGTAAATAAGAATCGGATGGTATCGCGAAATTCGGTACAGTTTAAGGTCGTTGTGGTTGTCGAGTGAGACCGGCAGGACCGGTTGGGCGGGTTGGGCGGGTAGCCGGCGATGGCGATACCGGACGGCAACGGGACCCGCAGCGCAAATCTACATTTTTGCATCAGGTCATTATTTATTGCCCGTGGTTAGTGGCTGGGAGATTGGACTAAACAAATATTGCATAAGCCTCTAAACGTTGCTAAGAAATTAAATGAAATGAAAAAGTATTTATTTCGCCACAAATCAACAAAAAACCAGAAATTTAAATGCAGCAACACAAACAACACACAAAAACAAAAGAAAATACAAAACAAATAAACATGGCAAAAATGGGACCTTCATCAGCCTAAAGCCACAGAGAAAGCCTGCAGCGCTGATTTAACTAAGCATCTAATCTTTTTTTCTTTTGCTAAGCATCATGAACCGCTCCAGTTGCATAGAGGTATTGCCTCATTAATAGTTTTCTACCGTCTGTATCGTGGCGAGTGTTCTGAAGAGCTATTTAACCTTGTTCCACCTTCTCCTTTCCATAAAAGAAACACGCGCGCGGGTTTGCGGAGTCACAGCTATACGGTAACTCATATAGCTAGGACTGGCAGGTTCTCGAACTCTTACTGCAGCCGAACCGTTGAGCTGTAAAGTAGTCTTCCAGCGAGCGTGTTCCCACCGTCTTATGATATTGGGTCCCTTAAAAGTAGCGTGAACAGATATTTGTGCAGGCCGGCGATTATCGATTGCTTTTCTTTGCTCTCGATAGCGGCAGTCGTTTTTTGCACTGCACGGACGTGTTCTTCTGGGAATCTATCTCAAAATTGTTAGATTGAGTCTTTGAACGCCATTCTAATTCTGCTCAGAATGTAGAGAACTGGGGTGAAACTTGAACTCTAGATTTTTAACTTTATGGCAATATCTCCAAGTGATCAAACACGACTGTAGCGACTGGACTGCGAGAACTCCCTGCGATAGTATTTTTACGGACAACCTTCAGGAACGTTCACAGACTGGTTTCTGGAATCTTCAGCAATTGGGCGTCGGAATCATTAAGCGACTACACTTCGGGACGTTTTAGTGGCTGTGTGCTAATATTAGGTACTTTTACACTCTTCTCGAATAATAAATTGATTATTCACCAACACCGGCGTCTTATTACTCCACAGGAGTAACTATTAACGCAATTAACTTAATATTTTTGAAAAAAAATCGATATATTAAATGCCCAATTCATCCGTTATCCTGCGACTTCGAGGGATATTAGTTGAGCTCTGTGTGAAAGAATAGGAATCAGTTTCGCGCAAAATAGACGTTTACAAGGCCAAGGACAGGCTTTTAAGTGCAATACACACAACGAGCGGGCGCGGGTCGGGTCGGAAGTTATACGGGTCTTATTACTTGTATTTATGTGGAAGACTACTCTTTGAGAGCATGCGCGGGTCGTGTGAATAAACATTCGTTGGCCGGACGCAGGCCATCATTAGACTCATCTTCACCTTCCACCAGGTGTGATTGAGGCCAAGCATTCGCATGTAAGTTTTTTTTTTATATGTATGTTTACGTTTATAGATTTGATATTTGACTATTGCTAAAACAATAGAAGTCCTATCTCTTCATATTTATGATTATTATCATAAACATTTTATTTTATACGTAAATTGATACAGCTGTAAATAAATATAAAAAGATGGCCAATTTGCTTTTACAAAACATAAATATAACTGCTAATGATGTTTTCTATATTGAAATGTTCGTCGAAATTATTTAAATATAATATCGACTGCGCTCTCGTTTCTTATATATATATATATATATATATATAGTATGCGTCCGTCGCTTTGCGGAGGCTTCAGTTTTATACAAATTTTTACAAGTTTTTAGGTCTATTTTTGATACAGTTTTTACCAATAGACAGAGTGAGCAGTGGCGTTCATTTCATACAAGGATAAAAGCAGTGTTTGCCCTACGCTCTACAAGCATCTAATTCTAATATTATGAATTAATCAATCAATAATAAATAATTCCACTTTTTCCAAATCATTTGATAAGGAAAAGGCTTATACGTGTACGTTTTAGAAAAGCAGAACTAAAATTTGCTTTTTATGTCAAGGAAAATATATAGGTAGTTATCTGCACAATATTAAATGCCTAGCGACTTTGATATAGGGACAGGGCAAGCATGTTTTGTGCTTGTGAGAAATTTCTGATGGAATTGTGTGCTTATCAAAATAAATAAAAAATAACACACTTTCACAGTTCTCTAGTACAACAAGAGCAATAGAATAGCCAAAATAAGTTTTTTTTTAATCGATTGCTTGCCCTGTGTAAAAACAATATGCACGCCACTGCGAGTGAGTCGTGAGGGAGGATTAGGTGTAACTGATTAAGAATTTATGTAAATTGGTTGAAGTATTACGAGAATTGTTGACAATGACGGAAAAAGTCAAGCCGCTTGGGAGCTTTTATCGAAAAACCGCCTAATCCCTTTGTGGGAGGAAGCGAGGGAGATGGATTGGGAAGGGAAGGAGAGGAATTACGCGAGTGGAAGATCACCTCGGTGGTTTTAGTCGGTAAGAATCCGACACACCAGGGTAGCGGCCCTCACCGCTGGTCCGACGGTTCATGAGGTTTTCCATCGGGTTAACAAAAACAAGGCAGGAGAAGAAGGGAGATTAGGATTAGCTAATGTTAACACGACATTAATCGACTGTCAGGCGGCGCGAAGTTCGCCGGATCAGCTGGTTACAAATAATTATAATCATATTTCCGCGATCTTATGACCTAGAAGTCTTTAAGAAAAGAGTGAATAGGCATTTGTTGGGCGGACGCGGTTCATCATCGGACTCATCTTCACCTTCCGCCAGGTGTGATTGAAGTCAAGCGTCCGCCTATGAATAATTAATTTTAAAAAAATGCTATATTTTGTAAAAATTAAAAACCTTATATAATAAACGTTGACGCCACAGGGGTCATTAAAGTTAATAAAAAGACAGTGACATTTCACATAAGCAAAAAACCAGTTGCTCGAGTTCGTTGCCCTCAAATAATAATGTTATTAAAAATATATACGATACATCTAAATGTATTGGTTTAAAGCCGGCATTGCTAATAATGCCGCCTTTAAACCCGCCAATTTTCCGAATGTGACTTATATGAGTCGCTGAAGACCATGCTAATACTTTTTTTCTATATCTTGTTTATTTTACCAAGTCCTCCATGACACAAAGAATACGCCAACCTATTCTTCACAAACAAAACCAATTTGATTGTGAAACAATTGTGGTATTTAATTATTTATTTTGATTCTAGTTTGTTTTAATAATACTTTAGTAGGTACTATATCTTTAGTAGGTAGTATATCTAGTAGGTATATATATATATATACATATATTCACTATATATACTAAATAAAGAAATATATGTTCAAAGAATTGTTATAAAGGAATTCGTAAAATGAACAAGGTATAGGGGGAACAATGGACGAAGTTCCGTTAACAGTCGTCATCAGTACATAATTTAGCCTAATTTCAAATCAACCTTATCGTTTTATAAGCATCGGACAGACGGCCGGACATACAGACGGAATAAATGTTAAACCCCAACTCGATTCAGAAACGTCTATTTTTTATATTGGCTCGACAAAATGACTATATTGCACATGTATTTTTCTTTTTGAAGTGAAACTTCTATAGAATAGTTGTCATTTCAAACCGGATGCAACGGAAAAACGACAGGTAAGAAACACAAATACAAAAATTAGTGAGCCAGATCGAGAGAGCAAATGTCGGTGTGTATGTGCGTATTACAACTTTCTAGTAAGAAGTCAGCGTAGTGTATTTAACAGTGTTTGTGAGTATTTTCATATCTTGTTGCGCTAAATAATACATATTATAAGATGCCGAAAACTAATGCCAAAATGTGTCGTCAACATCGACACGAAAAAAAAATTAAGTTAAAATTACAAAAAATCCAGGAAAAAGTTCAACAGAACGTAGTCGCAGGATTCATGCGCGTAAAAAACAATTGTTGAACAATCAAGATTAAATTAAGTAACATATGTTAAATAAAAAAATCTTTTAAAATTAATCAAAATACTTTAATTTTTAAACAAATAAACTTTGTAATTATCCTACCCTTGTTATATACATTCATCTCATCATTTTGTCGATTTACTGAAGTTTCACTTCTACCGTGTGTGATTCGCTCACACACTTTTTTTTATCCTGATTCGGTAGAATGACTACACCATGCCTGACGGTAAGCATGGTGCTGTCCAAAAAACGACTGCGACAATCAACAATAAAGAAAAACCAAAGACCCATCGGTAGTCTCAGAGATCGTTCCAGCCTGCGCAAATATCTTCACGCTACGCTTAAAAGACCCCATATCACAGGTCGGTGGGAACACGCTCGCCGTAAGTCTATTCCACAGCCTACGACACAAAACTAGAAGTTAGAGAACTAGAGAACTAATCCTAGCCGGGATGTGAGTTACTATATAACGAAGGGTCTCTAGGTATGTGAACATATCACACTTATTTACACCTCATGTTACTTTTGTAGAAAGTAACACGTGTAAAGCCGGCTTCTGCTTCGTGAAAGCGAATTCGAGCTAGAAATATCACTGCAACCGTATTAAAATTATATTTGATCCACCAGTTTCCTTTTAATAATTAATAGAAATTAAATCTTACATTAATTATATAAACATTTGGTAACATTTTCACTTTTTAATATTAAAATAAAAAGCATACGTTAAGTGGCTAGATTATATCCACTTGCTCTATTACGTGAAGTAGGTATAATCCACGTTTTCTCCATGTATATAGTATGTTTTGAAAAGCCTGTCCGACCCGAAAGGGGCGTATTGAAGACACGATAACAATACCAAAATACCTCATTCGTGAACATTAAAACGTTATTGTCATAAAAAATTGATGAAATTGAGTCATTTTAAACGCGATCTATGCTTGGATTACTTACAAAATTAGTTGCAAGACTAATGAAACGATTTAATTAATAAACGATGCTTGGGATCAGTAGTGTCCGAACAGTAATTTTACTGCTTCCGAAAACAACTAGTTACGTTCAGACTACGTTCGACAGTAAAGACTACCCTTTAATACGTTCATAGCACGTGACTGATAATGAATATGTAATGTTTCAAGTACAAATGGCCGACCTCGCTCTGAGCTCGTCAATACATGATTCATGAGGTCCTATAAATATATTTATCGGGTCTCGAACGCGTCCTAGGGTCGTAGACCCGAAGCTCGTGTTGCGTCTGGGTTTGTAAGCACAGACTGGTCTTTGCAGGCGGGTTTGGCCGCTTTTAACGACACAAACTGAAAGAAATTGGACATTTTAAAATTATATATCCGCTAAAGACGAAAATACAATTCTTTTTTGTAATATTCTGAGCTCGAAAATTTTTTCAAAATTTCGCAGAAAAACATTTTTTTTTTTTTTTTAATCAAATATATTAATGAGGCTTTAGTGCATCCTTGATGACTATGCCAGCCTCGTAAGGTATGTCATATTATTTAAACTTACTTCTGGCGAAGTGACAACTGTATAAGTCTGTAAATTCTTTTAGCATTAACCGATGTCGGCTCTCCCAATATGATATTAATGTCTCCGACACTTCGCCAGTCCTGAAAGAGAAGTCTTCTCCTAAATTTTTCGTTGCCACTACATTCCCAAAGGAGATGATAAATGTCATCAACCACCTTACAGCGGTCACAAAGTGGGGAAGATTTCTTTTTTATAAGAAAATAATAATTGTTTAAAGGGATATGCCCTGATCGAATCCTAAATGCTGCTACTAAAAGACCTCTAGAGAGGCTGGCATAGTCAAACCAAGGAACTCGCCATAGACTACATTGAAATTTTTTATACCACATACCCTTCACCACAGAATTCTCTTCGTAATAAGTATTCCACATGTTAAAACTAATATTTCTAGCTACTGAAATGAGTTCTGTGGTCAAGGGCTTACATAGAAGATCTTCGCCACCGGATATTGCTACATTTGCTAAATTGTCAACAATGTCGTTGTTTAATATATCAATGTGTGATGGTATCCATTGCAGTCTAACAACAATGTTTCGGCATTGCAAGTTATATAGTTGGTACAGAGAGTCGTAAGCTACCGGCATACCGCGACAAGATCGAACACTTTTAATTAGGTGTTGTAATGCACTTCTTGAATCAGACAGAATAACAATTTTATTATATGAAGTATTATTCACATAAATTAAAGCTTCTTTAATCGCAGTCAGTTCTGCTCTCATGATACATGCTTCTTTGCACAATTTAAATTGCTTACTAAAACCAACCTGTGGATCCAAGAAGGCAGCACCGACACCACTCAATGATTTTGAGCCATCAGTATAAATTTTTGAATAATTCGCATATGAACTGGAAATCATTTTACACACTATTAGTCTTAAGTCTATAATATTATAATCACGTTTAGGTGCTTCTATATCATCAATATAATCAACAATGCAGCTTACATCTATAGCGGAAGTCCAAATACTACCAGTATACATATCTAAAATTGGAGAACAGTTAACTGAACGACATTTAAAATTATTATGAACATCAACTAATATTGGAATGCTCTTATGTTGCCAGTATGACCCAGAACACTCATTGGACAGATCTTCAATTAAATTAATTGCAACGTTATTTGAAATACTAGCCAGCCTTAACCAAAACCTGCAAGCTAACCAGTATCTTCTTACAAACAATGGAGGTATAAAGAGTTCGTTCTCCATTATATAAATTGGTGTACTGCGTATAAATGATCCACAGATTCTTAGTGCTTTATTTTGAAGAACATCGAGTTTCTTTAAGTGTGTTTTTGCACAACTCCCATACAGAAAACTACCATAGTCTATTCGACTTCTTATTAAAGAAATGTAGAGACGTCTTAAATGGGATGGATGAACACCCCAACTATTTCCCGCCAACACTTTTAGAATGTTTAAGAATTTGTAAACTTTTTTAGACATTTCATGAATGTGATTCCCCCATCGAAGAGATGAATCTAACCAAACACCCAAATATTTAACAGAATTTGCTTGATGTAATTTTTTTCCCTGGATTTTTACATCAACATTGACTTGCCCTCTGGAACGACTGAACAAGCAAATACTATTCTTATTCTCTGATAAATATAAACCCATATTTTCTAACAATTTAATTAACATATCTACAGCCTTTTCTAGTTCCATAGCAGCATTGTTAAAGCATTCATTATTTACATTAACATAAAGGACGAAATCATCTGCATATTGCAATGCAAAAACATTAATGATCGATTTACATATGTCCATAGTTACAATATTAAATAGTATGGGAGAGAGAGGATCACCTTGTGCTAGTCCTCTACTTGTTTTCCTCACAAGTTGATCATTATTAATAATATGGAGTTGCCTGTCCGACAAGAAATTCCATATATATTTACAAATCAAATTTCCTATATTTAATTCCATTAGTTTGGCTATGATCGACTTCAAAGTTATATTGTTATATGCATTGTCTATGTCCAAAAAGCAAGCCAATGTTGACACCTTTTTTGAAAAACCTAACTGAATATTTGTTACTAGTCTTATTAAATTATCCAAACTAGATTGAGATCGTCGAAATCCCACTGTTGACGATGACAAAAGATTTTTACTCTCAATGTACCATTCTATTCTTTTTAATATAATATTATGAAATAATTTGCAAGGACATGACATCAAAGATATCGGTCTAAAAGATGACACCAAACTAGAGTCTCTACCCGGTTTTAAAATAGGAATGATTCTTACTAAACGCCACTGCTTAGGAATAGCACCACTTAGTAATATAGAATTGAATATTTGAAGCAAAAAAACTTTACCGGATGGTGATAAGTTGAACATCATAGAATAAGAAATATTATCTGATCCTGGTGCGGTATCTTTTCTCTTTAAGCAATTATTAAACTCAGCTAAGGTTATTTCTTTTTCTAAATCACTTTTATATGTTGTACTCGCAAATATTGGCGGACATTCGTCAACTGAATCCGGTGCTAGTGATTGTAGTAAATTTTGAGATTTTATCGTATCTATAGCTGTATTAGATGATTTACTATTTTTCATCCACCTCATTTTCCTCCACATAGAAGATGCAGACGTTTCTTGATTTATACTAGAACAAAAATCCCTCCATCCTGCTGATTTAGCTCTTTTGATAACTTGACTGGCATGCTTAATTTTATCTTGAAGAATTGAGTAATTATCTGGAGTAGGATTTCTCCTAAGTTTTGATAGAGCTAACCTTCTTTCTGCTACTGCTTTCGACAGAGAAGGATTCCAATATGACTTTGGTACAAATTTTTTGGTTGGGTCTTGACAAATTTTAATCCAGGGAATAGTTCTTTCAGCTACTAAATTAATCTTATCCATAAATAAATCATAGTTCTCCTGAATGGTCGGCGATGGTTGTAGGTTCTTAAAGTTTTCTTCAATATTTTCTGTGTATTCTTTCCAATTGGCTTCTTTTAAATTCCTCTTCTTAATATATATTCTTGAATTATTATATCCATAATATGACATTTTAATCGCAATATGATCGCTGCCTAAGCATTCACTGGTAGTACTCCAGCGACACTTAGTAGCGATATCTGTTGAGACAAACGTGACATCGGGAGCTGTTTCTATCAGGGTACCGTTCAACACTCGGACTCTAGTTGGATTTCCATCATTTAGACAAATAAAGTTATTTTCAAACATTCCTGTGTATACCATGTCGCCTCTTTTATCTGTTTTATATGACCATAAACTATGATGTGCGTTAAAGTCGCCTGCTATTATCGTTTCATTGTTAAAAAGGCTGAAGATATTATTCCAGTCAGTCATATTAGTGTTTGCAGATGGAGGACAATATATAGAGATAATATTCTTAATACCAGAAATATTCAAAACATTTATGATCATAATTTCTATATTGGAGTTATCAATATCATAATTAACTAGGGAGAAACATATTGATTTATGTAAAAGAATACATAATCCGCCATAACCATCACCTCTGTCACTTCTAAGTATTTTATAATTGCTTATTTTGATCTCCTTATCGTCAGATAGCCATGTCTCGCTAATTAGTCCTATGTGAATTTTTTCTTGTAATAACAGTCCTTCTAACGCGTGTATTTTTGGGTGTATACTATTAGCATTCCATTGTATGATATTGACAATTTGATTATAGTTTTTATTATCCATTTCTGATTAAAACAAAAAACTCCTCCAATAATTCCATATTAAGGTATTTTGCGAAACAGATCACTGTTTTTTCTAATAGTAATTTAAGTAACATAATTATTTTAAATTTAAATTCATTGTTTGAAACCATTATATTAGTTATGTCTTTCAAAAAATCCATTAGATTGAAGTTTTTATCATCTCCGTTACTTCCCTTAGCCTTATCTCGGTTAAAAGTTTTATTTTTTCTTTTGGTTATCTCATCTTCACATGAATCCTGTCTCTCGATATCATTTGTTTCATTTCTGTTTCCTATTTGTCCCTCAGAAATATTTTCATATTGTTTTTTTGATGCATCTCTTTTGTCATTACTTTGTTTTGTTTTATTACTAATTTTATTTTGTTTAGGCTTTAAAGATGTATTTTGTAAATTTATATTTTCTCTCTCACAAATATTTGTATTAGTTGTTTTTACTATATTACTGTACAATGCAGTATTATTATTGCCCTCAGTGTTGATAATCGGACAGGAATTGGTATTATTTATGCATTCTTGTTCACTGTTTTGTTTTTCTTCTTTAATTTTGATTAATGCCATTTTATAAGTGCAGTTGTATTTAGTCATAACCTCTCTTATTCTTTTTTCTCTTAAAAATGCTGGACATTTACTTTTAATTAAAGACATATGATCTCCTGAGCAATTAACACATTTAAACTCTGATGCTTCACAATTTTCGTGTTGACCCCCACATTTTACACAAATCTGTTTCTTTGACGGGCAGTAATTCTTGATATGACCATATTTCCAGCACATGGAGCACTGAGTCACTGGAAACACATAAGATTCTAATTTCATTTTAATTCCATATACTCGTATAAATTTTGGCAAGATGGAGCCTTTGAAACATACTCGTACTGTCTCGCTCTTAACCCACTTTCCTTCTGGATTTCTTTTGCTTAGCCTCTTTACTTCCATTATATCTAATTCACTCTCCAATACTTGTAACAAACTATCTTCCTCTATATCTAATTCAATCTCTCTGATCACTCCATAGGAAAAACTTACTTCATTAGTTAATTTACAAATCCATCCTTTCTCCTTGAAAAATTGGCATTTCATAAATTCACTTGCTGCATTCAAATTCGAAAATCTAACGAGAATCTTGAAGGGACTTTTATATTTTATTTCAATAATTTCCTGTAAATTTTCTTTCTTTAATAATTTAGCTAAACCAATTTGTTTCGGTAATTGTTCTTTAGAAAAAACAGACACTTCATAATACTCTTGCTTTTCCGGATTATTGCTCACCAAGTCATCAATCCATTTTTCAGTGCGAGTCAGCGTCTTCTCTGTATCTACTGGCGATTCCCGGACGTGAGTTCTCTTCCCTCGCTTATTTTTCGAAACCGTAGTAAATGCATCACCATCACCATCGACACTTGGGTCAGAAATAGGTCTTTTTAATGTTCCTGGTGCAATGTCATTATCATCCCATTCTAAATCTGAAAACACATCCTTATGCACCGTAGCCTTACATAAAATAGCAGATTGATTTGGTGTAACATCACTATTCACTTCACTTGCGGTAGAAGTCATTTTTTTTTTTTTTGTGGGGTAGATACCGTATACTTTGATATTATATGAACCAAAACACTATTATTAATGAAAATTTTACACACATATTGTTGGTAGACATATCAGAACACTAAAATGTATTATAATTATTATATTTTTTTATATTACAACTCACTAAACGTACTAAAAATAAAATAAATATCGGAACAAAATTATAGCGACCGTCACCGCACGCAAGCTTCGCAGTATGAGAAAAACATTAAAAAAGAAAATATGGAGAACGACGTCATGCGTACAGAATATACAAGTCTCAACAAAATAAAAGGTAAAAGCACTAAAGGATGATACTTTCACAAGAAAAAATCTACAAAAAAAACTGGTGAAATTAATTTACTGTTTATTAGAAATACACCTTCAGATATTTATTACATGTGGTTTTGTGTCTCGGATCTGGATACCGCCCTACACACTCTCGCTAACTGTCCGGCTTTGGGCAGCAAGCGGCGGGACCTGGGCCAGGTCCTAGGGTCAGGACATTACCTCTTCCTGCCACCAGTGCTGTCTGCTATGCTGCCAGCGCAATAAGAACTGGAGGGCCGTGATCTCCTTCTGTGAGGACGTTGTGCCCCAGAAGGAGGCCACCCAGTTGGCTCGGCAGAGATCCCACTCGGAGACGTGTTCCGGGTGCCAGCAACCGACCCGACACAGCAGTCCCAGCTGATCGATCTATCCAAGACCGGTTGGCTGATTGATGCCTTTGGAGTCGTGGCGTCCAGGAGGGACGGGGGGGCTTAATTGACCGGCTACCGACCCTCGACAAGTCGACGAAACGAGGTGACGCACTCCACTGTGATGGTGTCAGAGAAGAATTTTGTCCTCCATCGAGACAGCGTCAAAGCGGCGCATGATCAGCTTGTGGAGAATTGATTGCAGGACCCACAGTTTCCGCCTCTATGCATAGCTCGGCCGCACCATCTCGCGTGCTGCCGGGACGATCCAATGAGATGTTTTCAAAGAGGTATTAAAAAAGCGAAAGAAGTTTGCGAGAATAAAAATGATAGCGTTCCATTCTCTCTGTTTACCTCAATAGAGAATCGGCGTGATGATAGATAATTTTGGAATATAATCAATGAAAGTGCACCCTGCAGAGAATAACAATAGCCCTGTGTGGTATCGCACGTGTCCGCCATTCGTCCCCCACGCAACTTGCAAATATGATAAATGAATATAGGTCGACTGGTGGCGCGAAGCAGATCTTTTTTTTTTACACTGGCTCGACATAGTGACTACAGAGTACCTGATGGTAAGTACAGTGTAGCCCAAAAACGAAAGCGACTATCAAAGGATTAAAATCCATTTATAGTCTACATCGTCATGTCGGCCCACATATACCACGACTGAAGATCTCTAGGTATATGAGCTACTGGATATACACTAGCTGATCCCGAAACGCGACAAGCCGAAACTGGTCACTATGACGGGGTTTACACCCATGTACTGTGGTCGCGATCCAGACGGGCACCGACGCCCTATACCACCTCGCTGCTGCTCGTTTAGCACCACCCAGGAGTCACGTGTAGGGAACTAGAGTAAAGCCTACGGACGCGAGCAGCTTCGACTCCCATCAAGCAGATCTTTTAAGGTGGTAGGGCCATGTTTCTGTGTGGTGTGGAGAGTCCCAAAAATATCAACAATTTCCCACCGATTGCGTCGGAGTGGGGCTCCGAGATTGTAATTTCTAAAGGACTAAAGCTAGTTATATGCGATGTCGAGTGACATAGAAGTTGAAATTTTGTTTTAAAATCCGTTAATTTTCAAGTACGTACTATAAAAACTGTTATATAGCCCCGGAGTTAAAAAAAACGTTTTTTTGACGTGTTTTGGGAAATTGCACCGCTGAAGGGTAAAACAATTAGCATCAACGTACACCTTGTATGTGAAAGTTTTTTTTTTTTTTCATAAAAATCATAATTGTAACTATTCTCTATTATTTATAACTTTTAGCCAATCTTATAATAATAATATATCGTGACGCTATATCACTTTCGAGGTAAACAGAGATACATTATTAACCCTTAACTTGGCAGAATGTTCTTTCTTTTAATATCAAAATAATATTCATACCGTTTAACCCTTATGTTCCAAGGATGTCTAATAGAAACTAACCGTGCGTTCAAAAACTGAGAAATTACCTAAATATTTATATAAAATTATTAAGTTAGCGCTATAAACTTACGGCAATAGGTTTTGTAAATTCTGATGTATCTCCACAGATACACTGTCAAGAAAACTTTGCGCTTATACCACGCGCCAAGCGTGACCTGTAGCCCAGCCGATCTCCATTCTCACAGTACCAGCACACATGACATTTTTATTACACGCCAAGCGGGTTAACTCACAGTGTCTTCTTTCACAGGTGAGCATGAGGTGTCTAAATCCGTACTTATCTAGAAAAACTTACAGGTACAAGCTGGGACACGAATCTATGAGCAATTGCTTTGCCGCGCATGTATACCGTTCTATTATCCATTAGCCAGAGCCACTAGTTAATTAAAAACAATTCGATGTAACGAATACAGATGTACTAGAACCGGTTTTGGTTGAGGGAGTGTCTATGACATGTGAACAGGCAATACACAAGCTCATTACCATAATTATAATGCAGGCGAGGCGCGGGACCTTCCAGCGGAAGTACCGACGCCATTATTGCTGTTTTATGATGCCGAGTGTACCTCCGCGGGCATCGTCACTACACCACATAAGTCTCTGACCGCAGGCTTCGAGTTTGCGCACTTTCGGCAAGAATACGCATTCAATAACACGTTCAAAAATTTATAAAATATTTTCACGTAAAGATATTGTAACAATGGTACATGGTAAACAAATCGTAAGATGTAAAATGCCATGTATAAGAATGCCTCCAGTTTGAAGGCGGTTGGTGGCGGTTTTACGCACACATAGGATGCACGCTACTGTTCGCAAGGGCATTGTGCAGCGCGGCAGGACACGGCCGTTCCGCTGGCTGCCCACTGCCCAAGGTTCCAGCCCTGGGTCAAAGACATCGAGGCAACGTGTCGAGTTGCGAATGTCCTTCGTCTTTTGTTTCAAAATAGCAAAGCTTAAACCATATTTAAGCTAAATTACTCGACTTGGGGCGGCTTGCACTAACCAATTAAATCTAGTTTAGAGTTATATAAAATGCTATTTAGCGCTGATCTGTACTTATTGTCTTGCACTAAATCAAAATCTAGTTGTAACAACACTTAAACTGAAATCATCATTAAGATGGAATCAAACCAATTCAATTGAAAATAGATGACGATGACGATGGTGAAGCGTGCTCACCTAATAAATACTGATCCAGTCGTCGTTTGAAGATGCCCATGTCATGAGATGTTGGAAAAACAGACGCAGCAAGCGAATTCACCTCCTGGGCGGTTCGCAGCAAAGAAGGAGATGGTGAAAACTGCCTTGTGTGAGCGATCGGAACGTCAACCACATAAGAGAGGAAACCCGCGCGAACGCTGTCAATTTATGGTAGAATGGGGAGGGAGGAATTCAATTGTACAACTCAGCCGCACACTCTTCAGAATAAAAGAATATGGAAAACCGAAAGGCAGGCCACTACGCCGGTGGTGCAAACTGAATAGCATACGCGGCAGATATGGCAAAATCATAGAACCAAAGTTGTTAGTGTCGATGTACCTAAGCCATAACATTAACACCATTAAGCCATTAACACGTTGAACGCCGTGGGGGTCACCAGTGAGCCCCAGTGAACTTTCCGTTTGGGCCGGGGTTGCACCGGTGAACACCAGCTAAAAAATGTGATAAAACGCAGATTTATAACACTAGAAATGATAAGAAAAACATATTTCGAAATAGAATTTATTGTAGAATAAAGAGATTAAAACGGCCTGAACGGGAAGTATTGACAAAAAGGGCCGGCGTTCAACGTGTTAAGAGGTTATGCGTTAGTTACCAGTAGCCTTGTACAAATTACCTGTCCTCAAGCAAAACTCGTTGTTTCTCACCGGACCGCGAAAGGAGATGCCCAACAAAGCCCGCTACAAAAAATTAAACTAATAAATTAAAATATTTTAAATTTAAACAGGCCCTTAACAACCATTACACTGCGGTTGAAAAAGCGTTACGGGCTTTAAAAAACTCGTCCAAAGCGTTCTGTTTAGTCGTGAGTCGTCTGCACAAATATATTGGTCAGTTATTTATAACTCGAAGATGTCATAGGAATTTATAGAACAAGCTTGCCTGTGTTGTGGTAGGTCGGCGATAATGGATGTTATCTTCGCGTTATGCGCGATAAGGGACGGGTTGAAAGGGTAAATATTTGAAATTTTAATTTCTTTATCACAAGCCATTAGTTATATGTTCATGAATTTATTTTGGGCTAATAATTATACTATAGTTAATTTTTTCCTTATACAGAGTGATTTTGTAAGCGAGGGAGATATTCAGGGAGGTTATAACTAGGGAGGTGATATCTTAATATTTCCATTAAAATAAAGTAGATTATAGTCAACATGTTCAGGAACAATTACAAATATGAATGAATTAATAACATTTAATTATTAATTGGGTATTTACACTGCCCTAAGCCAGGATACAGAGCGAAGGGTAAGCGAGTCCAGCGGGCAGACTGCGTAGTTCGCTCCCGCGGCCGGTTTCCCGGTAAGTAGGAGTCTGACAGGACCCCGTCCGTCACCCTCAAGGAAGACCGGGAAGTCCTCAGTTCAAAGATTTTATTCTCTTAAATCACTAGCATGAGAATATTTTGTTTTAAAGGCTATCTGGATCAGTGTAGTCGTAAGAGCTCACTTGACATAAACAAAACGATGATTATTAGTATTTCTCTTTAATATATTGCAGTATCTTAGTTCTGTATGTGCCAAGCGAGCCCTGCTTTTTATGCTGGAGGATCACGCGTTATAGTTGTTCTCTCTCAAAAGTCCTATGATGTATTTCCCCCTTTCTTTTTTTGTGACCCGGGGGAAATTCCTAACGGACCTCGGGGCGCAGTGAGGACCAGCCCCCCCCCCCTCCCGTGTGTAGGATTTTGCACTGACTAAAGCCCCCGGGGTGTTCCACCTTCCACCCGGCTTCCATGCCGGTAGGCATCGAGGGCACGACTAGAGTCTCATCCTCGATGACCGGCTGATGGATTTTCCCCTGGTAAAAAGGAGAAAACAAATCTGTTTACCAAAAATTACGTGATTAAATTTTATTATTGTCATGGAGGCCGAATTATACTGATTCATATAATAATATATCGTCATACCGTTCTCACTGCACTAGTACACATGACATTTAAATGCCATGCGGGTTTCCTCACGATATTTTCCTGCATCGGTGAGCATGTGCTGCCTAAATCCGTACGAATCTGGATACACCCAGAGGTACGAGCCAGGATTCGAACCAACGAGCATTACCGTTGCCTAGAAACCAGTCCGTTACCCGCTACTCCAGCAGTACCACAGTTTTGCACAAGCTTCAACTAGATACAATTTGTAGTTGCAAGCCGCCCTTAGAGACATGAAAACTATACCATAAATATGTCTGCGATAGCAAAGTCCTCTTCGTAATAAAAAAAAATGCCTTTGTAAAGTATGACCTGCAAGTATGTTTATGCAGTACAAAAGCCCGTTCGACAGTTCCCACAGCCGTGACCTCCGCGTCCGCGTACTGGCGGTCTGTGACCTGCGCAGTGTGTACTGCTGATTATCATTACGGCTGTTTTAAAAAAAATAAGTCCATTAACACTTGAGCGACATTTTGCACGACATTCTACAAATTAACTACGACAATTTAATTATGTATTTATAGGGCAGTCAGTGGCCGATACATTATATAAAATATAACAATAATAACTTATGACAACAGACGTCTAAATGCAACAACTGATGAATGCTACCGCAGCATACACAAAAATAAACAAAACATAATAATGACAGAAGAAAAAAAATTAACATAAAAAAAAATAAGAAAAATAATGACAGAAAGGAGGAAGGATTTTAATATGCACATAATTACTGTAAACGTGTTTTTTTTAATAAAGTATCTAAAAAGGATTAAGGACAGTTTCAAAAGTCAGCGAATAAATATACTGAAAATAAGTTAATCATGGAAAACAAAATGAATATGTATTAGGAGCTAAGGTATAGAATAAGTATTCGCGGAACTAAGTACAAGCTGAAGAAATTGGCTTCACATAATCATTGATGTGAATTCAATATTATTTGTAATTTTTAAATTTGGACTAAGAGAAATCAAAGCAGCGTCTATAAATCTAAGTGTGGGGTAGATGGTGTATTTCTGCATGTATAAGCTGCACGTTACTGCTTCACAGGTAACCACACATACTGTTACAACGGGACCTTAATTGAGTTAAACCGCAAATGGTTTTAGTAAAACAAGATATATCTTAAAAGCAATCTTCGAATGTACGGCTTTGTGGGTATTTCATACATTTCCGCTAAAACGGAATCAGAAGTGCGGCTAATGTCACGGAACACGACATCTCGTATCGGACGGATGTGAAATACATTAATAGCCAGTTTACACGTGTTACATGTTTGATGTGATTGTGGTGACCTAGTAGGTTCGAATCCCGGCACGTCCGTCTCGGTTTTTCCAGTTTTAAGTACGAATTTAGGCCCCACATGCTTCCCGGTGGTAGAAAACATCGAGAAGCAACCCGCACGGCAGTGACGTGCATAGGATATTTGAACAAGGTAGGCAGAATCCGCGCAATCAATTTGAATATTATATTATGATGGTAAATATTATATTGCTTTCATAGGAAAGATAGATGATAGATGGCGTGAATATAGAATAGATATGACTATAAATGGTTCCCTTTTTGTTTAATTTATACCAGACTTATTTGCCATGATAGCCGGCAGGCTAGACTGCCCTTATATAAATACTTGTATTTACCGCCACACAATATTGTAATTAGGCATATTAATACATAGTTATAGGAGATTACTAACGAATGGGGTCATTGTTACTTAAAAAAGATTTTTATTATTTATCGTCAGGGCATGCAATGCTTTCATGCATCTATGAAATGATCGCTACTGGTGCACGGCATCTAATATAAATGTGTTCTTATGCTGTGAGAACTGCGATTAGCCTCGCTACTGGTCATATTGGGCACGACATATAAACGCAAAGTGGATACTGCCACTATTTTTTATCCTGACTTGGCACAGTGACCACAACTCGCTTGATGGTAAGCATGGTGCTGTCCAAAAAATAACGAATATCAACAGTTGAGGAATATCCATCGGTAGCCGCAGCGATCATACGGCCTGCAAAATGTGTTTCTGCTATAATTACTTTTCTTAATCTATGAATACTCAGTTTGGATGCGAGTTTGTATGTATGTAACTCATACACTTATGTTACGTGTTATGAATCCTCATTTAATATTTGATTTATTTTTAGTTACAATTGTATTTGATTTTGATATACTATATGTTGTCATTCACAATTTTATTAGAAATATACTAGTTTTAAAACCAGCGTATTGTATTATTATTTATTAATTTTCAATATTAAGTGTATGTAAAATTTCATGGAAATCAGCGGATCATTTGAGCGTGAAAACGGAATATTGTAAACATTTTCTAATTCAAAAGAAGCAGGTATGATAATAAGATTAGTTATAGTCGAGTTTGTCAACTCAAACTATTGTTTTAGCATTTTTGAACAAGTTGTACCGACACTTATTTGTCAAATTGTAGCTCAGTACATTTAGAGAATTTTTTGATGACAGTTCAATGCTTATGGAAATTTTTCTTTGTCAAAACCGACTAGTCATTTTGTCCTTGTCGACATAGGTCTAAAAAATAACAATTCAGGATGAGACTAGGCTGTATAACTCCGTTTCATTGCCCGCCTATCAGGAAACAGGAAAATAATGTCTCTTATATTTAATTTCCTTAAAAATACACGATAATAACACGTTATTATAATAATATGACGCATGCCCGTTAAACAAAAAATACTTTGTTCTCAAAGTATAATTATTAAAATCTAAAAATATCTTTTAAAACTAATGGGCATGTGTTTTTCACTGATAAATAAACCAAATGAAGCAACATAAATGCAGCTATTTATAGTTTTTAAGCGAGGAACAGCTGTCCCGACCCGTCCCATCCTGTCCCGTGTAAGGCGCACTCCGCCTAACAATGACTTGTTCAAGTGACGCATAAAGCCTTGTTCACACTACACAAGTGCTTTAGTCGAGTATCCAGTAATTAAGCAGTAACAATTTGTGGACTTTATAAATTGATATTTACAGCGCAATTTGCTAATTAATTACGTAGGGAACTTCTGTGGACACAATTAGAGTAAAACTGCATGGTTAAATGGTGGAACAGATTAGGTAGGTGCTACATGAAATTATAAAAAGAAGACGAAAATGTTTGACTAAGATTTTTAGACGCCTTTTTAAATTGGTTCTGTAAATATTTCAGACATAATCAGTTTTTTAAAAAGACTAAATTTTTCAGTGATTCTAGTAGCCTATGGACAAAGGATCAGTATCCATGGTCATGCCATCGTACCCCGGCACGCACTTTTGGGTTTTTACAGATTACGTACGAATTTAGGCACTACATGCCCGCCAGTGCATCTAATAGAAATGTCATGAGTAAGTGCTCTGAGGGCGGCGATCACTGGTCACGTTGGGCACGACATATAAGCGCAGAGTGGATACAGCTGCAAAAGTATCCCTGCTCACTCCGAAAGGGATACAGCGTGACGATATATTATTATTTACTTTTTCGGCAAAGTAGAGTCTGTACAGTCAATGGAACTGTCTAATTGTCACGTAAAATAAATCGTCGATGCATCGATGTCAGGTTTTTGTGAACCGTTGCCTCCGATATATTCTTCGGCATCCTCCAGCCCGCGTATATCCCATTACGATTTGTGGAATCGCTACGGAGAAGTTCTGATCGAGTAGCTGATCTGACGCTGATAATGAACCTAGATTGGAGACACACTCCGTTGGAACGACTCTCACATACCGAAATAGGATCTAGATTCGATTGCTCAAGGAACGAGAAAACATGGCTGTGCGAGACAAATCTGGAGACGTACGGTCCTGGTGGAGTCGAGGTATTTGGGTGGGACGTGGGCGAGCTGAAGCGCGATGCGCAGGACAGGACGAAAGGGAGATGCATTGTGGACGCACTGTGCCCCAGACGGGGACAATAGTCCTATGTGTGGGTAATTTATTACTGTCCATTAATAAATTGTCACATAAAATACGCGCACCTATAAGTAGGATTGCGGAAACAAACATATTTGAAAGAAAGAAAAATATGTATTTCTTACATTTATTTATTTATTTACTCATGTATGGGCTATCAACAGTTCCATTGCATTTTACATTCACAATAAGATCACATGTACAAGCTAAATGTCTGCAACGGATACTAATAAAAGACACACACACACACAGAGTACATAGTGACCAGTTTCGGCTTGTCGCGTTTCGGGATCAGCTTGTGCATATCCAGTAGCTCGTATACCTAGAGACCTTTAGTCGTGGTATATGTGGGCCGACATGACGATGTAGACTATCAATGGATTTTTCATCCTTTGATGATCGCTTTCGTTTTTGGACTACACTGTAATTACCATCAGGTACTCTGTAGTCACTATGTCGAGCCAGTGTAAAAAAAAAGACAGCCACAGCATGGCTCAAAAGCATTAAAAAAAACATACAACACAAAAGTATAGTTTAATCAAGATAGAAAACAACACAAGTAAATACCCTCTGCTGTTATGCGTCAAAGGGAAATCAGCTCAACAAATGGTAAGTGACCAGCTGAGCCACCCGGCGCTAATTTTCAGTTGACACCCAATTGTTGTGTAGACGCAGAAAAAAGCGAGGATAGTAATAATAGAGTATGGCAGTATGAATACATAGCTCTAAAGACTGTTTTATAGTGTCACAGAAACAGGTACGTTAATTTTATTTCCATAAAATACCTGATAATGTCTATATACGTTTGTCAACTTGAGTTCTTTACGAAAACATATCATTAACTTTACACACATGTACAAACTTAAGAGTTAATTAATATACCTGTGGGTCATACAAATATGTGTCCAAAGTCAGGAATTACACAGGCATCTCTTCAATCGACTTGCAAGCACACAAATTCAAAAGTATTTATGATTTCTCGGAACAATTATTGCAAGAATGATTTCATACGATTCTAATAAACGAGCACATATTGCACGACATAAATATAGGCATTCTAAAACAAAAAATGCACATTTAAAGCAATCGAGGCTAAAATTAAACCCCGGAGCACGGCCATCTTTGTCGACCGCAATGAGTTTTTGTACATTTTATTCCGTCTCGGCTAAATACTACAGTGGCACAGAGCAAAAAACAAACTGCGATATTTATTCCCTAAATAAACCAATAGACCCCGTTTAATCCCACCACGGTCTGCGATGATAGTTGTGGTTAGATGTAATACTGGGCATTAACTGGTTAACACCATCACCCACATCAAGTTTACGCCCACTGTTGAGCATAGCCCTCCGTCGTACTGTGCCAGTCCCATCCAGACACGCCTGGCCACTTTTACAATAACTTCAGCCCATCTCGCCGCCGCACGTCCCACGCTCTGCTTACCCAGTCTTGTCCACCATTCACTTATTGTATAACTCGATCTACCATCACCTCGTCTGTTGCAGTATTCTGCTCAATTCCACTTGAGAGTTTGGTAAGAAATTATAATTACCCTAAAAATCACTCAAGGTGGTGTTTAACAGCAAAAATTAACAACCTTTTTTTTTGGTAACTTGAGGAAAAATCCTGCATAAGCCCATCTCGGGCGCCGTTAAACCGATAGCACCGATGTGTAACAGTTCTACTGGCTAAACCCTCGGGTTGTCCCTCAATTTGCTGCTTGCCGGGCCCGGAGTCTATTTTCCTCCAAAGACCTGGCGGACGAGTACCCTTTCTCAGGCTCTAGAAGGACTCTAGAAGGGATTGGTGTAAAAAGAATGAAGACTCCTCTATCAGGCGTTGCGTAAGACGCTTACTCATTCGGGCAGTAAGCTCCCGTAAGCCTAAAGCTTGAGGAATTAATCTATCTCGTGTATGTTGCTATAGCAACCGTGGAACGACCCTTTTCAACCATGACTGAGAGGGAAAGATTTAGCTATCTGTCTACAAATTAAAGTTAGGTAGGTCTTTAATTTCGGTCGTAAATAAGCAACAAATAAAGTAGGCCGACAGTAAACAGACTGGAACGTGATTACAATACATGGGTGTCAAGACTGTCATAGTGATTCGCTTCGGTATGCCGAATTTCGGCATCAGCCATTATATATCCAGTTCCATTCTTACTTCTTTGAGTATAAACTGCAGTACGATGGTGACACCTTTGCTTTTTTATTTAAAAAATATCTTCCACCCCTGTCATTCCAGTGATCGACCAATCTGGACCTATCAACGTACAGTTATTTCCTATCAACATAACAAAGTTAAAACAGAGTTTTCGAAATTTAAAACTAAAAATACATTTGAAATTCAAAAATAGAACACGACGATGCACGTTTTCAACTGATTGAGAGACGTTTTGGACAGGACATCCATAGAGTAGAATAATGGCGACAAAAATTATATATTTTATTGTATAGACAATGTATAGTTTTATAGAATATGAAAGCGTAGTGTTACATCCGTCCGTGTGAACAGAACAGTCGAACCACACAGCGACTGATCTGATAGGGGGTCTATTGTGATTGTATAAAGTTCGGACAGGCGGCGCCGCGCTGCCGCAGACACTGTTATCAGTGCTTCCCGACTTACTCTTATGTCGCAATGCGGACCACATAAATTTTCAAGAACATTTAAGACGTAACATTTAGTCGAATTAAAAAATCCAGAGTACAGTTTCAATTGAACAAATATTAAATAGTATTAGGTGTATTTATTTGATTTATGTGTATATATTGACCATGAGCAAGTGTTCTGAAAATGTCTTTTTTGTCATTTTTTAAGTTATTTTTTTGCAGGAGAATATCTGTAAGAATTCATATCCATGAAACATTTAAAGTAACAATTACTATCGGTTATAATTGGAAAATGTTCACTAATTCAAGTACTGAAAAAGGTAATGTAGAGCAAATTCTGAGAAAACAAAACTACAACTGCAATAAAGTAATTAATAATATTATTATTTGCAGTTTCCTTCGTAGTAGGATAATAATCTAGTCTCTGCTTTTCTATAAATGCGTGTTTAGTTTATCATGCAGCCCTGTATGTTGTACATTCGCAATGAGTAATGTGGAACAATAGACGGATGTGTCTGCAATCAGTCCCGACGAGACTCGACTCTACGTTGCTTCTTAGATTTTAACGAAATATTATCCTATTTACAGATTTTATTATTGTTTTCTTGTCTCTTACAGCCGAGACACAGGATGCCTCACGGCAAAGGAGCGGCGCCACATACGTACTGGACTAGCGCTTCGCGAGACAAGGCGTCGTGTGTAGTGATGAAAATTCCCTGGCATTTTCATCACTAGTCGTGTGCTCCGGTTCTTGCTAATGGTGGCTTTTAAAATAATTTGAGAGTAACACACGAATTTTTTTGGGAGTCGAAGATGCTCGCGTCCGTAAGCTTTACCCTAGTTTCCCTACACGTGACTCCTGGGTGGTGCTAAACGAGCAGCAGCGAGGTGGCAAGGCGTCGGTGCCCGTCTGGATCGCGACCACAGTACATGGGTGTAAAGCCCGTCATAGTGACCAGTTTCGGCTTGTCGCGTTTCGGGATCAGCTTGTGTATATCCAGTGGCTCATATACCTAGAGACCTTCAGTCGTGGTATATGTGGGCCGACATGACGATGTAGACTATCAATGGATTTTCATAATTTGATAGTCGCTTTCGTTTTTGTTTCTGTACTTACCATCAGGTACTCTGTAGTCACTATGTCGAGCCAGAGTAAAAAAGAAAAAAAAATAATAGTTCTGTTGACGGTCTTCTAGCGCGGTTGCTAGTGTCCCTATATGCGTCGCTACGACCCTGGGTGAGAGTCGCGATGCAGGTAAACCGCTCTGTGATGAGTAGATTAATTTGTGGATAATCATAGATGTGTATAAATATGTATTTAAGTATCTTTGTACCCATAGTGCAAGCGCAAGCTAATTAGGGGCCAAGTCCATGAGTGGAATTGTCAGTAAATGTCACTACATATAATAAAACAATTTTCTCAGCCGTATCTGTCTATATTTCTATCCACCTGTTCGCGATAAACTCAAAAACTACTGAACGAAGTAGGCTTAACTAAATTTACCGCGATATTCATTAACTATTGGGCGGCATGAAGTTCGCTGGGTAAACTATACCTTGTTCATTTTACGAAGTACCTTATAACCTTTTTTTGAACGTACATTTCGATATTTATTATAAGTAGCGAAAATAAATATTTATCGACCGAGGTACTAAAACACTAAACAAACTATAATCAAAATAAAACATTAAATAGCTATTATACAAACAAAACTATCCTATTTTTTTGTTTGTCATGGTTTATATTATTATTACTAAGGGCGGCTTGCACTAACGGATTAATCTAGTTTAAGCTTGTATAAAACGCTAATTAATTGAATTGCTTTGATTCCATCTTAATGATGATTTTAGTTTAAGAGTTGTTACAACTAAATTTTGATTTAGTGCAAGACAATAAGTACAGATCAGCGTTAAATAGCATTTTATATAACTCTAAACTAGATTTAATTTGTTAGTGCAAGCCGCCCTTAGTATTTTTGTGTTGTTGAGTAGATTGGGTAGGTAAAGTTGGAGTTTGGAGATGCATACGGCTCTATGCACGCGATATTTGTGTAAATAAATATTAATTTTCTAGTTAGGTTCAGGCTTAATATCCATAGTTCCAAAGCTATCAATGCCAGAGTACGGTTTTTTTCTTAGACTAAAATTAATAGACGCTACTTTGTATTTACTTAGACATTGCTCAGAAAATAAATTATTTATTAGAAAAAAATATTCGATACACTACTATATATAATAAAAACTTGAGGGTAGCCTAACCATTCGCAGTGCAAAGTCAAAATTGGCGACGTTATAATGCAATTTGTAATGTTTCAGTAAACCGCTAAGTCATAATGATCTGTAAATCTCAGCCTTAGTTTAAATTTAATTATACCATCGTTCTTGATGGGAAATTATCATTACCAGTCCTAGGTTATAATGATATCACAAAACAAATTGCCAAACAAAAGTTCCGTCATAAAGCCCTGAAAACCGTATACCATCAATGTCAAAACAATATAATAATGTTAATAATTTCCAAATACAGCCGGCATGAAAGCCTCTCGAAAATGCTAATAAGCCGCGTAATAGATGCGCTCGACCGATAAATTCTGTCGCGATAACTTATCAAATACGTTCAATAAATAAGATACGTCAGTCAAAATTTGACCGACTCTAGACTCCGTCAGTGAAAAATGCTGCCAAAATTATATACTGACATAAATCTAACCCTATTCTATTGCGCTGTTCTGTTATTGGCAACTCCTGCTAGCAATAGAACAACAAATTTACCCTAAATATACTTTAATATCTCCTGAAAATATTTTATAGGTAACTAAGACATCATTTGTGTTGTTAAAATCGTAAATAATAAAACGAGAAGCTTTATAATTGTCGGTTTATTATTGGCAGGGCGATTGCCCGAAATGGGATACAACCCAAGTACACAAGTAGTACAAAGACTGTAATTTAAGTGATTCGCTTCAGCCAGTCGCGTTTCGGGATCCTAGAGACGTTCAGACGTCGTGTATTAGAGCCGGCATGACGACACACTTCAATTATTTCCGTTCAATGGTAATCATTGTCATTCTTGGACTACATTGTACTTTCCATCAGGTGCATTCTAGTAACTTTGTAGAACGGTATTTAAAAAAATATATTATTTTGTCGAAAAATTCATGTGATCGCCAATATTTATTGGACTACAGAAAAATTGTATAATAGCAACATAATTTGTCATTCTATCAATGTTCATTACATTATAATTACAATTTGAAAATTATGTGAAATCGGGCATTTATTTATTTAAAAACCCTTTAAAAAATCTTGCCCATATAAGAGTCTTCATATTTTACCCCGAATTAGTGAGAAAATTTTTACAAAGCTAGTATCATTGATCCCAAAAAAAATGCTCTGTAATTAATTATCAGGGAATGATACACCGTTACCAAAGTAATAAAAATGCATTAAGAAAAAGTTAAAAAACAAAATTTCAAATTAAGAACACCGAGCGGCATAGCGGCCGCGGCGGAGCGTTCTAAAACGCGATACGGTTGGCGCGTTACAGAATAATTAAAATCTAAAGACGCACTTAATTACTGAAAAATACGCTAACATCTCTCTCTCTAAGTTGAATGCGCTCATTTTTACGATAATAACCATCCATCGCACTCTTTGGAAAGTCGTTACGGTGATGGCGTGTCTATACAATATTCGGGAAAGTATAGCAATGTTTTCGAGCGCATTCTTTTAATGTACATTTTTAAACTTTCCTTTCACCTTGTCATGTTCAAAACATAGACATTACATTATAAAATAGACTGCCCGTACACAGTGGCGTGCATCCCATAGAAGCATAAAAAGAATTACCTTGTTATAATTTGACATTTAATAAATATATTGACTTGAAATCTGGTAATTACTAAAACATTGGTATCAAAATCAAAGTTGACCATATTTTATGCCCATATATGTATTAACCTCTTCAGGACGAATTTGTTAAAGTTATCGTTGTAATATTTTCACAACACCATCAATAAAATAGAATATTTCGTTATCAGTGTGGCTGTATTCAATGAATTTGTTTTTTTTTTCCTTGAGAGGTTTGTGTTATTCCATTGACGCGTTACCAGTAAGATGTGGCGTATGTGTGACGTCTTTTTCTTAACGGTCTGCGGCTGAAAATGATGACTGGCTCGCTTACGAAGCAATACTTAATGAGCACAAGTCTATCTAGGACGGAGAGTTACAAAGCACTCTCCACATAAACAGTTAGACGTGTGTACGTACATTCAATACAGCTTGATGCTGTATTGATGACAGATTTAACGTCCGGTGTAGGGTTCACACCTTTATAAAATGAAATAAAGTATATTTTCTGTTCTTTTTTATAAGTTTTTCTTTTGTAAGGTACCAGTTGCAGTGACCCGGCGTTTCCCGGTATTATTTATTACACTGGCTCGACGGAGTGTCTACATTGTACCTGATGAAGAGTACAGTGTAGTCCAAGAAGGGCAACGACCTCCAAGAGACGGTAATCACTTAAGCCTATCGTTATGGCGGCTCTAATACACGACGACTGAAGGTCGAACGGCGACTGCGTAGTCGCCGTTGGGTTCTGGCCGCCCAAGCCGAGATTCGTACCCACAGGGGTGCCCTTACGTCGCCCTCTAATCCATAACTTGCTAGCGAAGCACCGTAAGTTCTCGCTCCTCTCGCTCGATGAAGTTGTGAGGGCCGTTCTCGGCTTAAAATATTTTAATCCGCCAAAAAAGAAACGATACTTTATTAAACGAACAGGTGGTAACCCTAGAGTTGATTACCTCGTTTGTCCGTTACATTGGGCAGTTAAATTGCGTTTGGAGACATTAAAGATGTTGAATGTTTGTATTTGAACATGCAAAGCTTTCTATAAATCAATTTTGGAAATCCGTCTTTAATTTCACATCATCTTCCGGATCACATTACTAAATTAAATTATACTGAACTACAACTATAACCTTTTTTAATGTCTCCGCGTCGTTTCAATATTCGAAAATGTTGAAAAAACTTTCAATAAGTTTTTCCCATCAAAAACATGTTCATTTATTCAATTTTCGGTCTTTTTTGCGGATAAACATGCGACTTCTACAAAAAAGCAAAGTCAAAGGCTGAAATGTATAAACGGTAATTTAACTTTCCTTACACTTTTAAAATTAGAAAAAAAATAAAATTTAATGAATTGAGAAAACGTGCATGGCAACACTTGGAGCGTGCTTAGCTCGTAAACAAAAGAGAAAAGGATAGCAAAGGACCTACTAGTTCTTGTCGTCAAAAGGGTCATGACCCTCATAAGTCCCAAGCATTGTTTATCAATTAAATCGTTTCTTAAACTGGTTTTTATAAGTAATTCAAGCAAATGTATTATCTCCAATATTTTTATCTTATTTTTATCTCTATTTTCTCTATAAAGATAACTATAATCTAAATTATCCGGATATAGGAATAAAATGTCAATATACGTAACGGAATCTGGAATGCTGTGTGCAATGTGCGCCCGGAGGTTGGGAAGCGCTGCTCTAGACTTGTCGGCAGTTAGCGTGCGTGTTAAGTTATTGATTCAAACAGCACTCGCGGCCGTGAATCATGAATCGTATTGCCAGGTGCAGGTGTTCGCGGGAAGCCAAAATATGTTTATATTTTCGGGAATTAGTCAACAAAATCGTTCATTATTTTCAAGTTATCAATATCATTATTAGTTAATAAACAGTTATATATTATTAACAGTTACTGCTCACCGGTGATGGGAATCATCGTGAGGAAGCCCGCATGGCATCTAATAGAAATGTCATGTGTATCTACTAGTGCTGTGAGACCACGCTGTAAAGTCACGTTGTGCACAACCTTAGCGAACAAGATATAAACGCAAAGTGGATACCGCCACTAATTTATCTCTATTCACACCGAAAAGGATATTGCGTAATGATAATTATTATTTTTTATGGTTAATTAGTTTTTTTGTTAACCCGGTGGAAATCCCTACGGACCGTCAGGGGAAGTGGTGAGGGCCACTTCCCCCGGTGTGTTGGACCCGCCCCGACTAAAACCACCGGGGTGCCAGCACTGCCTCTCCTCGCCTTCGCCGATTCTGGGAATCCGGATACTTCCGACGGCTCGGCGAGCGTTGGCCTTGGGCAGGCCTCCTCTCTTGGAGGGGGAATTTAAACCCCCTCACTGCCACTCTGTGGGAACGGCGTGTGGGCACACACACGCCGGCTCTTCCTCTCTGCACCGGACGGGGACGCCCTCAACGTCACCCGCCCAGCCTGTGTCAGGAGGGGAGCTCGCGCTGGGAGTCCTATGGTTAATTATTTATTTTAACTTATTACATTCCGCCAAACTTGATTTTATCGTGTATTTTTTTGTGAAAGCTTTGCTGGTTATGTATCTTTTATTTGTGTATTTTTATATACAGCTGTATGTTTCAGCAGCAGCTGATTGACGTTCCCACAGCACTAGTACACATGACATTTCTATTAGATGCCGCGCGGGGTTCCTCACCATGTTTGCCTTCACCGCTAAGCACGTGGGGCCTAGTTACGTGCTTAATCTGGAAAACAGTTGTACGTGGATTCGAACGTACAACCATTCGCGTTACCGCGCTTCAATGCCGGTCCCTATCCACTAGACCACCACAACACGGTATAAAAAATCAATAACGTCAGTTTTAAGCTAGTCTCGATATTTGCCCACCAGACATGGCAACACTAAGCAGTAACCGGGGCGTTGACCGGGACGTAGCCACTCCGGGATCACCTTGAACATGAAATGTGTCAGCTGTTGAGCCTCGGCGCAGCTCGCTCGCATTCACGGCATTTAAAGGGCGCACGCATAAGCTCCATGAATTCGTGTTTAGGAGTATAGTTTCAGTGATCTCTTTAATTTTTTTCCAGCTGTTTATTTTATCGACCATGTTGTCTTTATCTTATTTTTCATTCTAGAATAATGTTGTGCAGTGTACCTGGTATCAGGAGCGTGCAATTAGTAATCACAAAATTACTACCCCACTTCAAGAAGCAAAGAAAAACCTAATCGGAGTGTTTATGCCGGCTTGCAAATATCTCTTCACGGTTTAAATGACCCAATGTCAAAGGGCGGTGGGATCATGCTTGCCGCAAGACCGCTCCACAGCCCAAGGACACGGCAAAAGTAATAGTTAGAGAACATCTTAAATATGAAACTTTTTTGGTGGTAGGGCGATTGCCCGAACTAGGTCATGACCACAGTGTACAAGTGTAAAGACCGTCATAGTGACTCGCTTTCGCCTGTCGCGTTTCGGGATCAGCTTGTGTATATCCAGTAACTCGTATACCTAGAGACCTTCAGTCGCGGTATATGTGAGCCGACATGACGATGTAGACTATCAATGGATTTTCATCCTTTGATGGTCGCTTTCGTTTTTGGACTACACTGTACTTACCATCAGGTACTCTGTAGTCACTATGTCGAGCCAGTGTAAAAAAAAAGATTCGCGCAACCAAGCGCAGACAGTGACAGATCACAGTCCAGCACCCTGGTTCTGCCCACTCCCCCCCCCCCCAAGTCCTTTGACATTTGTTTCTCATGTATGTGGATAATTCATTGAAAAAATATTTACAGCACAACTTTTAGAAATTGTGTGCTCAACAACTTTCTAAAAATGTAAATATTTATTTATCACAAATGATACACGATAATTATAATATACACGAAAAACAACCTTTAGCCTAGCATAACTTGGTGGATGTGATAAAATCTTTTGAGACTTTTGAAACGTTTAATTTTAAAACGTCAGAAGAAAGGCTTGTATAAATTTTTAGCCATTTTTTTTAATGGAAGGGGTGTTGCCCACTTTTTTGTATTATTCCGTGTGTACGCTAGGAGATATTCTCGTCTGCCGCTCCTAAAAATTGGCGCCCGGGATGCAGGCTCCGACTGGTACCCTCTCGAGGCTAATAAATTACAATATTTTCTATAAAAATAACCAAGCCCGAAATGCTTGTAACTTTCGGAATATACGAAAAAAATATCTGTAACCGAAACTATTTTATTACGAATATCTATTTTGTATATCTTATCCAGAATCCTACACGTTTAACCAATGGCGTGCAGCCCATAATGATAATAATAGTAAGTATTCGGAAACAGCGAGAGTACACGAATGGATTAATGAACGTTAAAAGGAGCGAAAGAGGATTGCAAAATAGTTAATTGAAGTGGCGTTTCATTCTCGCTGCATACCCCAATAGGAATTCGGCATGAAGATTGAATATATTATACGTCACCAGAAAATACCCAGATCAATCGCATAATCCTTTTCAGGTAAACGGTTCGCGGAATCATACCGATCGAAAGCGAGATAATTTTAAATGACTCGCATTTGCACAAAGACGTTTGAATGAAGTTGATTTTAATCCGAGATTAGCACAAAATATCCGCATTTTAACGGTTCATGTTTGGGGCACAAAGATGTAAAAAATATAAGAATTTACTTTAGAATAAAAAAAACACGTGGAAGGCCAATCTTTTACAAAACACGCGGCTGAAAGCGAAGCAACATGTTTTTTGTTTTAGTAAACTTATTTATGCTTATTGTGTTTTTTTTTAACTGTGTCCTGCTTCAATTAGCAACATATAAGGTTATCAATTAGAAACCCATATTTACTTAAATATCGTATTTTCCTAGTAGTAAACATAATTTATATTTACGTTTTATTTCATTTGTAGCGCTAAGGATTTTCCTTGTCTGTTATTATAACAAATCCTTAAAGTAATTACATTTTAGATTATTCTTGTATATTGTACCGTAGTGAGAATGTTATCAATGTTTGGCCATAGTCGATAGATATATTATTTAGAAATTATCGAACATATAAAATAAATAAAAAAATTAAAGAAAGTTGTGCATTTCTGTTCTTTATTTATCGTAACTTATGGCAATCTGCAGTCTATTGATGATTTTTGTAAATATTTTCTATACTCTTTTCACTTTGTCTTATCAAAAAGCCCACATAAATAGAATTTTATAAAGAGAAAGGCAAATCTAGGTAATTTCATTCTACGGCTGCGTATTTTCAGTGTCTGTGGCAACTTTTGCGCATGATCCTAGTTTTAATCAGCCACGGAGAATAATCTCCAAGCTAAAACGAAGCTGTATAAAACTACAAAATAAACCTACATTATCTATACAGGATATAAACTTCGGCGACATATTTTGTATTCAATAACAAACTGGACTCTACAATATAAGAAATTAATCGTGCGACTGAAATCACATGACTGAAAATAATAAAGTATTGCTATTAAAAATTACAAAGTCCTCTTAATCTCTTAAATATTTCGATTATATAAAAAAATCGGTGAAGCAAAGGTGAAAATGCATAATGCCTAATTTTCTTAAGACGAATAATATTTCACCGAGGGTAGACCTACTAGTATTGGTTTAATTTATTTTCGTACTACCAAGTCCAAAGTTTATTAAACCCCTTTCTAAGATACATCACGTTCTTCGAGACAAGCTGAAAAAACATTCAACAGTACTGAACAAAGATGTTTATAAATAATTCATATTCATAACAAAACCGGCGCGGCAGAACATAGCTAGTTCAAGATCAAGTGAAACGACGAATACGCATTTCGGCAGGGATGAAAGAGCGAGGGTGTGCCACCCTATAGCCGAGACTGTCTGCGATGCATAGATAGGTTCGTACAGCTATTCCGTGTCCCGAGACAATCGATTCCATGGAGTCAGGCTCCCCTACACGCCACAGGGCCCAGGCACGCCCGGCCGTCAACCTAAACGCACATTCTAGCAAAAAACATTAAAAAACCTCACCTCTTTACACTCGAGCAAACACGACCACCAAAGAAATGCAGTTGCGGAGATCGCGTTTAAACAATTAAAACACAAAGCTAAATCACTCTAAAAAAGTTAACGTTCTCACAAATTTTCGTCTCAATTTCCACTGTTCTTCTATGAGATTATTAATTTTTATTTAAATGAATATACCGGCTAATAGGAAAATGATCCGGTATTTTTAAAAGCTAAATCTAACAAACAACACTAACCCCACAGCGGTTCGCGGCGGACTGGTCGAAGTGAAGATTTCGCGTTTCGTCCGTACTAGTTGACACGAATGAATGTAGCTACAGAAACCCGTTAGTTTTTCAACCAATGAGAATGCATTGGGATCACTACTAGCCAATCAGAGAGAAGTATTATTTCTAGTTTCGCGCGTGAAAGTACAAATTTTTATATGTTTATTTGATTTCTGCTCTGCTTAAAACTTAATATTATAATCTCTGTGCACGCTAATTAAGTAATCAACGGCTTAGAACACAATAAAATTTCTCTATATCCGAATAGCGGAAAGCTACATGTAAGTATGTACCATTTTACATCAAAGCAAGATATTTTTATTTTAAGCTTTAAGTAGACGAATTCGAAACCAAAAACAAGTTGAAATATTTAATCCTCCATAATTTAACGTATATTTATTTTGTTCATTATTCATGTGTATACTTTCACGGAATAAAGATAACTTTGGAAAGCAGATGTAAAACGGTATCATAATTTACAATTTGCATACATTTAACGCTGAGAAAACAACTTAGCGGTTAAATTGTAATAGGTAACAGTTTCTTGGTAAGTGGAGTTAATGAATGTTATGAACTAGGTATAATTTTCATTATTCAAGTAATTTTTTATTCGCAGAGAAAGAAGGTATGATGTACGTGGACTCAGTATGCCTCAATCGAATGTAAGCAATTGCTTCGTTGAATAAAGACTGAGGTTGGTCACTCTGACAAAACCCCTTTAAATTAATAAAGACATAAAAAAATAGACTGAGGCGTGAGGTGGTACTGCCATCGGCCGGACTGGTTGTGACCACAGTCAGATATGGGCAAAATATAATCTAATTAATGGTTAACGATTACAAAATGTAGCCCTAATTTTAATGTTCTTGCTCTCTTATCATGATTAAATCCATTTAAAACATTAAGAAATCATAAATCAATCTGGGATTCCATAGTGTTTAAAACATAGATGAGCAAAATGCAGTCATATTAATGGTAAAAAACGCAAAATGTAATCGTAATCGTTTTTATTGCTCTGATTACATTTTGCTCATCTATGACCACAGTACACAAGAGTAAAGACCGTACTAGTGACTCACTTCGACCTGACGCGTTTTAGGATCAGTTCGTTCATATGCGTAGATAATTGACATATACGGGCCGGCACAGTGATGGCGACTCTCAGCGGGTTTTCGACTCTCGGCGTTCGTTATCGTTCTTGGACTACGTTGTACTTTCTATCAGGTGCAATGTAGTCACATGGTCAAACCAGTGTAATAAATACGTTACATTAGATTATAAATATTAATAATCTTAGGACGTAACACTAACTGTTTATGATTGGCAAAAAGGGGTTTGCGAACAAATGCGAAATGTTATTTGAAAACTTTCTAAAAATAGTTAATAATTATTTTTTTGTAACACGAGGAAATGCTTACAAAATACAGTCTCGGATGCCATAATAAAAAAAAAAACATTTAACTGGCAGCAGCCACAACCAAGTTTAACAATATATTACAATGACATACACACAAGTAAAAGAGAAATGAAAACAAGAAATAATATATACAAACAAAACAACTCTAGGCCGCTGCCGACAAGGATCCTGTCTCAGCTCGTGCTACAGAGCCCTGGACTCAGCAGCGCCGGTATTCGCACGCAGTATGCCAGACTCCTGCTAGGTTTTTTTTTTACACTGGCACGACATAGTGATTACAGAGTACCTGATGGTAAGTACAGTATAGTCCAAAAACGAAAGCGACTATCAAAGGATGAAAATCCATTGATAGTCTACATCGTCATGTCGGCCCTCGTATACCACGACTGAAGGTCTCTAGGTATATGAGCTACTGGATATGCACAAGCTGATCCCGAAACGAGACAAGCCGAAACTGGTCACTATGACGGCGTTTACACCCATGCACTGTGGTCGCGATCCAGACGGGCACCGACGCCCTACCAGCTCGCTGCTGCTCGCTTAACACCACCCAGGAGTCACGTGTAGGGAAACTAGGGTAAAGCCTACGGACGCGAGCAGCTTCGACTCCCAAAAATTGGGTATTAACCACTGAAGTGCTTTCCGTCTCGCCACAAGCCGGCCCTGAGAGTCCGGAGTTCTCCAACAAGCCGGCGAACGCACAGCTCCTTCTAGGCTCCACCTCTGGAGGGTTGAGTGCAAATTGCCCAGCTCTGTGTCGGATGGTGCGTACCAATAGCTGCCTACACCACCACATATAGTTCATACCGTTACTCATATCACTTCCAATAGAAATATCATGGTCACTGGATGGTCGCTGGTCACTTTGGGCACGACTTGTAAGCGCAAACTAGAAACAGTTACTAATGCATCTCTGCTCACCGGAAAGGGATATAGCGTGATTATTTTATAACTTGGGCCATATTTTACAATTTCCTTTTTGGACATTGAACACATACAAATTAGTCATTTGGACAAAAAAATCATTAGCCGGCAATATTTGGTGTATTTGAGAATTCTTATTTGCACAATAAATGGCTATAAAAACTCATGCGTGATATTCCGTTAGATTTTATTGACGTGCTAAAAAAATTCCGCTCCGCGTATAACTCAATTTGAGACAGTTGCAGTTACGAGCAGATGAATACCGAGAGGCTCTCGAAGCGCATTCCATCACATCTGAATCCGCAGCAACGGTTAATCAATCGAGCTATGTCAGCGGTTCGTCACAGTACAAAGATTAGCAGTAGGACGATATTTTTTACTTGTGACAAATTCTCATAGGCTCGTCTCAGCCCACGCACCACTACGCGGAGGAGAGGCGCTTTTACCGCCGTCTCCGTTCGATATTTGCCGTGCCAAGGTTTCTACACACAGATGAAGACTGTGACTCCTGTAATCAATTCACCACAGTACCGATTCTGAAAGTTGTGTCTTAAGCTTAAAGAAAATGCGCCGTTTGTATGCAGTTTGAGCTCAACCTTCCCTCGTTTTACAAGCATGATTGCTCTGTCGAGACGCCTTCGTCGAACCACTGTATGGTTTTTAGACTGTGGGTTGGCAGTTGGTGGTCACACCTCGGCAAGCACGTTCGGAGCGATTTGCGGCAACTTCACGGCTCATCGAGAGTCCATAGCCAGCTATGATGACACGCCTGCCCTGATACAGTCGACATTTTAATAATACAGCTGGTTTGAGATATTTACAAACAATTATTCATAACAGAGGTCAGTTTAAATTAGGCCACATTTACAATTTCTCATCATCATGAACACGTATCTGTCCGAACATGCGTTTAAGAAAATATATAGGCGTATACTCGTACATAATGTCCACCTTTTTGAATTCGGTTAAAAACGCATTACAAGTACGCTTCTAATTCAACTTATACAGACGTAATTCGTTATTAACGTTATAGGTGAAGCCGCAGGCAAAACTACTAGCTAATTATGAGGCTAATTAGAGTCTAAATTACTATCTTAACACAAAACTGTAAGTAAGGATTGCTCATTATCTTCTTTCTTAAGAAAACTATCTCACGACTCATGCTATTTCAAGAAAGTGATTATTTACTTTCGCGATATTATCGTATTAATAAAATTTAATTTATCAAAAATAGTTACTTTATTGTGTTAAGCCAAGATTTCTACTAGAACGGTACAGTTGATGCGTTTTAGCCGGTCTGAGCACAAGATAAGATCAGTTACTCTAAGCGGAAAGAGATCAGATAGCGAATCGCGTGGGTCGGCAGACACCACGATACGTGAGATAGATTTCTAGAGCAAGCTGCGTTTGCAAAGCTATCAGATTTATTACAAATTGACATTCATTTTACCCTAGAGAAGGTTTACTTCATTTAACTAATCTAATAAAATGAACAGAAGTTAACGAGTATATTAACTAGTTAAAAACTAGTTACAGCAACGCGATTTAAGTGCCTCATTTGTGTTTACAGATTGTGGTATTTAAACATTTAAATTGTATTCCCAAAACTGGGTGTTAATCTGTAAACATTAAGACATTAACCTACGTATAGTATAGACACTAATATTCTAAAGTAATGCTTAATAGACAAAACAAACAAGAAAAAAAGACAAGTAAATTCCAGGAGCAAAGAATGCAACGTTGGAGATTCAAGATAGCTTTTGAAGAAATATTATATATATATATATATATATGATCCTGTAGTAATAAAGAAGAGACAAATTAAATGTAAAAATGAAGCGTAGATGATTTAAAATATTGCTTTTAGAGAAAAACCTGATGCTCAAATGTCAAAAGAAATATTGAACAGTTACTTTAAATAAGTCAATAGAAGCAAGACTAAGGCTGAGATTTATAGACGCTATTTCGTCTTTGCTTAGCAATGTTCACAAAAAATTAATTCATTTTACAAAAAAAAGAATATATAATAGGAACTTGAGTATAGCGATAGTATTCGCTAGGCAAGTCCACAAAATCGGTAACTTAGCAAAATCTTTGACGTTCATTGAGTAATATACATTGTAATGTTTTAGTAAAATCTTAGCAAACTTAAAGTTGGGTCTTCACATCTCAACCTAACGTATTTGTTCGTCAATTATTTTTCTAGTAAAGTTTGAATTTTTATTTAGTTTTATAGATTTTAGCAAAGAATAAAACTCAACTGGATAATTATCTTTCGCTGTTCATTATTCTTGGCGGTATTATAGACCATAAATTATTTTTAATGTATTATTTGCGGTACACGGAAAACAACTTCATACAGTACTCAAAAGTAATTAGCAAGCAAGTCTCCCGCTAAACATGTAAAATTTCCTTTACCCAATTCCAGCTGACCTTCCCCACTCTTTTGTGAGCCCAAAACTCTAGTCTCCAAGGGGTTGGTGAGGCCATAACTACAGGTCTAATTAAAACGGTCGTTGTATTGTAGCCCCGCTAACAAGAGCGTAAAGTCTCAAGCGAACAATTTTCGTACGTGCTCGACTTAATTAGGAATGTTTTACTTAAAGATAATTATGATGCGCTTTCGCTAAGTCCGATGCCTTCATAGATATGTAAATAATTACATTTACTATTTCATAAAACTGTAAAATCATTATCAAATTAAGAAAACAATGTGATTACATATTGTTAAGCACAGTTCTAGGGTATAGCAAGCCGAAGTCTGCGCCAAGGTCTGGAGACGAGCATATCACCCAGAATGTCCATTGAATAACATATAAAAATGAACCATTTTTTCCATAAAAAACAAACTGAAAATTTGTAGAGGCATATGTTTGAAATTTTTAAAATTTACTCAAAAGTGTCATGATATCGTAACCCTGTCTTAAGTTATGTAAGGAAATCTTGAGAAAGTTTGCCGCCCGAATGAGAGAGAGGTGTTTTCCCCTCCCTGAGAGGTCTCAACATAGCTTTTTGCACCCCGGGCGGTCGGATGAATTTGGTTTCCCAGGCCAAGTTGGAGCAATTAGAGGGACACCCGGGGGGTTTTTAGTCAGTAGAAATTTGACGCTACGGTCGCTACCCTTACAATAGTTCTGATGGTTCTATGCAGGATTTTCCCCTGGGCTACCAAAAAATAATAAAAAAACAAGGTAAAGGTAGTTTTTCGTGAATATTGCGCTTCTTACTCATATATGATATTTACATTCTTGGAATCCTACAAAAACCAGTTCATGATTGGCTAAAAGAGAATAATATACAGGGTTATAGGTAACTAACGCACGGCCTTTTAAGGGTGGCTTTGATTTATCAAGACTGACAACTTTTGTTGTACGACTTTTTCTAATTCAATTACTTTTTTTCCCATACAAAAAAAATAAAGATCAGATTTGCAGTTCTGAACTTTTTAACTCTTCGTAAGGCGACGATCGCGCCACGCCGACAAAGGCGACCAAAGACAGACTTACGTAGTGCGCGGCGTCTTGTGTCGCTACTAACGAAGAAAGGGGTCTGCGGCGCGGTGAGCGGGCGTGGCGACATGTGCTTGACTACTGTGTAACACGGGTCATGTCAGTCGCAAATTTGCTTGCGTGTGCGCCCAGCATGTGTTAGTTGTCCCAGTGACGCGTTCGTTTCATAAATCACAATGTCAAATCGATACACTAACATTGAATATACCGAAATGGTGCGTGTTTATGCTCGGTGCGGTGACAATCTGTCTGAAGCTTGCCGTGAGTCCGCGAGACTATTTCCGAATGTGTTGACACCGAGTAAATAGATTTGTGAGTATTTTTGTAAATAGTTTAATTATTGTAAATAGAGTGATTCCACTTTTTAAATACGCCTACATTAAAAAATAGTTTGCAATTATCTATCTTCAAACAGACCGCGCGCCTCTTTTGGTGCGATGAATTGCTTGATTACGTATCAATGTTCGTGTTTTTCTATTTACTTTTTTATTTTTTAGTGTAGCCAGTCCTAAGCCTGGATAAGTATGAAGGGATTGTGGATTCAGTGTATAAATATGTACAGATTGTACAACGTTTGAAACATTAACTTACGTAGAGGCCTTTACCTTGTTCATTTTACGATGTTCCCTATGGCAGACAAATAATAGGTTGGTTTTGTTTGTGAAACAATTATTTAATGTTTTATTTTGATTCTAGTTTGTTTTAATAGTGTATTAGTATGTCAATCAATAAACATTTATTTTCACTATTTAACTAAATATGGAAATTTACGTTCAAATAATTGTTATAAGCGACTTTGTAAAATAAACAAGGTATAGGGTTAATAAACTTTCTGCTACACGATCCTTAACGCTGCGTAGCAACGTAACTTTGCGCACGACTGCATAGCACCAGCTGATTGGATACCTACGCCAGATCGAATGAAAGTTGGAATATAGAGCTAACGATGACTAGATATTCACACTAAAACTAAAAAAAAAAAATCTAACGATGTATTAGGTTTTGGCAAAAGTCGTACAACAAAAGTTGTCAGTCTTGATAAATCAAAGCCACCCTTAAGAGGCCGTGCGTTAGTTACCTATAACCCTGTATATTAATTTTTTAAACCATTTAAAATATATGTTGATATACCTATATATAGACAGTGTCTAAACGTGAGTGTCCCTACTGCCCACACACTTCGTATTACCACGGTTACCACGGTGGAGGTGGCCAACCCCGCCCACCCTCCATAATTTGAAGAGGCCTAAGAAGGCTTGTCCACGTTCCGTAGGTTGCGTACTTTGCTCCTACGGCCGGTTTACCGCTGCGCCGTAGGAGCACTTAAGGGGTTCTTAATCAGTTCTTTTTTTGGTAAACCAGTGGAAATCCTCAAGGATCGTCAGAGAGGCGGTGAGGGCCGCCTCGCAGATGTATCGGTCTTTTACCGACTAAAACTATTGGGCTGTTCCTCCTACCGTCTGCTGTGGCACAGCGTTACCAACTTCCTCGGCAGCTGATAACGGCAGGCCTTGAAATAGCAGGCCACATCTCTTCTGTATTGCGAGGAGTGGTGTAAAAGGGCACCCCTTGCTCGCCTTATTGTCTTGGAGCGGCGCTCAAGAAGAAATTGCGGGCCGCTCATGTCGGAATATGTGGATCGACGCACTCCCTCAACGGCGCCACCCATAGTCAATAGGAGCCTGTCTAAGCCCTAGCCTTCTCTCTCATGCTGACCAGGAAATCCTATGATGGATTTTCCTCTAGTAAAAAAAAGCTAACGAAGCATGCAAAATTTTCACAGTTTCCGTTGCAGGTATAGTAACCGATATAATCCAATTATAAAACATATATAGAGGATTTACGACGCTAAGCATCACTGAATTTAAGCGCTCGGAATTCTGAGCGCGACGCAATCCTCGCGTGCGCTGGCGCATCTCCGACCAATATTAGCATAATTGATGAAAGCAGTCGTGGATACGTTGTGATCTATGATTCGTATAATATCTTTATGATATACAAAGTTAGATAAGACGAGCACAACAATGGCTTGCGCCGTCCACCTTGTCCGGGCGAGAGCGGAGCGTTATGTGTTCCCGTACACCGCTCCAATAATATTACTTAAGAGGCGAATGTGCGGTGGCCTTTTACACCAATCCCTGTACAGGTGAGGCCTGCAAGAGGCCAGACGTTGTCGGAAGTCGTGGACGTTGGAGTGGCCGTATACTTAGCCCTGGTAGACGATTAAGAGGAACACTCTGGTACTTTTGGTTGTTAAGAGTCCGACACACCGGGGCCGCTGCCCCTTATTTCCACCGATTCAAAAAAAGGACGAGCAAAACAAAGGCAATCTTCAAGTGTAATCCCAGAGGGTCTCCAGTTAGAAGTAAATATTACAGAGAATTAGAATTTCCCCTGTGATTATTAATAAAAATCACGATTTCAAGTAAATAAAAGAGACCACATTGTAAATGCTGAAGATGATGAAATCCTAGCTGATATATACTTTGGCTACGTTTCCAAATCACATCAAGTATACACGGGCTGGAACCCCATTCAGCGAATGTGCTGAATGTGTGTGTGTGTGTGACTTCGCTGGTGAAAACACACAGAAACAGTCAACTGCGCCGGATATACTTGGTGCGTGAATGCTAGCACTTGCACAAATGCACCTCTAGTCCATACCTTTTTTAATTTAATAGAACGGGGAAGTGAATTGGCAAAACATGAGAGAGGTACAATGGAATGTCTGGGTACTGATAACTGACCCTTATCAGCGCCCTAGGCCTTTCACAATACTTTGCTGGCTCGTCCGAATCATGGTAGACTAGGCTGCCATTAGCCCGACAGATGATGAATGAGTAGGGAGACTTTTGCTCAGAATACTAATACTAATTGAAGCACGAATCACGAGATTGTTGCACCCCAGTTGTGTTAATTGTACTTTCATAATTTTCTTTAATAATTGTATATAATATAATAACATAAAGTCACCTGTTGGCTTCTGGCAACCACTGTGGAGTCGCAGCTGCCGAATGATTTAATTGCCTTTTGTCTCGCATATATGATTTCTTTTTTTTTATCTATACTAATATTATAAAGCTGAAGAGTTTGTTTGTTTGTTTGTTTGTTTGAACGCGCTAATCTCAGGAACTGCTGGTTCGAATTGAAAAATTCTTTTTGAGTGGAATAGACCATTTATCGAGGAAGGCTTTAGGCTATATAACATCACGATGCAATTATTAGGAGCGAAGAAATAATGGAAAATGTGAAAAAAACGGGCAAAATTATTCATCCTTGAGGGGTTCCATTGCGTGCGCTGCAAAAATGGTTCAAGATACCAAAAATATATGTATGAAAGAATTATTCCTCTTGAAATGATCTAAAAAAATGTCCGTGACAGTATATGTCTATCTTTTAAGATTAAGTCACCAGAACCGTTTTTATGGTAAACAAATTTGGTCGAAATTAATGCATTATTTGTTAAGAGTTGTATCAACGTAATAATATTAATCTTTATCCGAATAAATGTGTTGTTGATTAAGAGTATTTAATTGTGAACAAAATTGTCTTTGACATCACTTAATTTCAATGAACATCTTAGAAGATATTACAAAACCTTATATAGCAAAACAACGTTTGCCGGATCAGCTATAGTGTCTTGATAACCGCGAAACTCGAGAGCGGCTGAACCGATTTGACTGATTTCTTTTTTGTTGTGTTTGTTGAAGTCTGGGGAAGGTTATAACAGAGAGAAGATTTAAAAAAATTATCTGAAAAAGTCTAAAAACAACACTTTTCTATATTCTCATACAAAAGATTTGTTATAAGTCAATTTGAACTTTAACACCATAGCATAAAGTTTAAATGTTAGTGGACGGGTTCCGGGAAGGCAAAACAATTATTGAGTGACGTATAAATATTAATGTCAATATTTGTCAATTTTTATACATATTGCATTAAGGCCAGGTTCCTTCAAACAATTTTCAAAAAACAGCCGACAGGCCAATAGCTATTAACATTAAAAAAAACAATGTGACTTTGTTTTAGAGAAATAGGGCTGAACAAGGTCTGCCGGGACAGCTAGTCAAATATATTAATGAGGCTTTAGAGCATCCCTAAAGACTGGCATAATATTCATATATATTATTCCACGTTGTTTAAAACCAATGTGGCGAAGTGACAATTGTATAAATCTAAATATTCTTTTTGCGTTACCGTCGTCGGTTCGTCCAGTACAATGTTAATACCTATAGCTCTTCACCACTCCTGAGAAAGAAGTCTATCCACAATCGATGATTGGTTCCACATGCCCAAAGTAGGTGATAGATGTCATCAACCACCTTGCAGCGGTCACAAAGTGAGATGTGTTCTTTTCCTAAAGTACCTCTAGCGATGCTGACTGTCAGCAGACCAAGAAAATCATCGCAGACTACATTATGATATTTTATACCAGAAACCCTTGACCAAATAATTATTTCCGGAATAATTAACCCATATATTAAAACGAATATCTCTAGCTATTGGAATAAGTTATGTCGCACATATTATGATGAAAAATATCATATAACACGCGTGTGTATTTCTGTAAAAATTACTCGGCTATCTTATGGCGTTCACCTGCATTCCTGGCATAATTTCGCCTCGTCTGTAATGAGCAAATTAATACACTCGTATCATAATATATTTTTTATTTGATGTCTAGTTTCCATTTACATATCTTTTTCTCATGAATTATTTAATTAGAATATGGGTACATTATAAATACCCACACATGAGAATGAACAATATTTATGAGTGAAAGGATTAAAATAGTTTTCTTTCTAGTCGCACCTATACGTCTCATTTATACGAATACTTTCATTTTGCACAAATCTAAAGTTTTATTTGAGTATATATCGTATTGTTTACAGAACATATCTGCTGAAATACCTATCTTTGTAAATCCACGTATATATTACGTTCTCTAGCGAACAATATTGTATAAAACATGTACAGCAGCTTTATTCTGAGACGTTTCTATTCTGCATTTTAAGGGGCTTTTAGGTGAGCACCCATGTCTATCCAATAAAAACACACGCACTATACAATACAAAATTCTTGCATATGACATAAGGTGCCATTATTCTGTCCAGACCAGACGCCTCAACAGATGCTAGATATAATAATAACAATAATTATTATTTGTGTAATAATATGGTTCGAGCGGCCCAGCAAATAACGCAACGGTTTCCACGCGCGGCAACGCGAATGGTTGCAGGCAACAAGCTCGCCGATGATGAGTAACATCGCGAGGAAGCCCACATGACGTCTACAATAGAAATGTCATGTGCAAGTAGCCGGACAAAGACGTGAGCAGCGCTTCTGGTCACGTTGGACACGACATATCAGCGCAAAGCGGATACAGCCGCGAATGTATCTCTGCTCACCTTGAAAGGGTTAATAGCGTGATGATACATTATTATTTTAATTGAAAACTTATATTTCTTTATATTGGCTCGACAAAGTCAGTACAGTGCGCGTGATGGATAGTACAATGTAGTCCAAGAAAGACAGTGACTATAAAAGAACGAATTTGACAATCTCCATCGTTATGTCGGCCCGCATTCGAGTAGGTATACCGCCACTGAGGTGTGAATGACTTACTGGACGTACACTAACCGACCCCTGTACGCGCGAGCCCGCAGCGAGTCACTGTGACGGTCTTCACAAGCGTGCACTTGTGACATTCTTGTGAACCCTTCAATTATGAATTTAATGGTGCGTTAACGAGCTTTTTAGTGTTAAGTGTTAAAATATGAGAAAACAGCGACTTTGTAACGAGAAATGTTTTTTTCAATGCCTTCGTGAAGCGTCGCCGTGTGTAATTACGGTCAATTGCTGCTCAGAAATGCGTTTAATAGAAGAACAAATGGATATTGAGTTAAATAGATCGTTTATATATATATATATATATTTAATATTGGCTCTACAACCTGACAGCCCACCTGATGGAAAGTGGAGTGTAGTTCGGACAATCACTTTGCCACCTCAAGTTTCGAATTTTTATTCAGTTTTATCACACTGTTTAAATTTTCACTTTCTATACAAGATACTGATCTTCGCTTTAAAATTGAGGTCGTGCCATCATAAGAGTAGGTGATTTTGAAATATTTACAACATCTAGGCCTCCTTTTTTATGACTTTTATGGGCTAAACACTTGAAAAGTATCTCTCTACTCGCTTCCAGCCTGGCCTGGGTATCTATATTTTTCCTAAGATCCGACAAGGGAGCTGCCTTATTCAGTCACCAACTCTGGGCGGGACGGACGCCTGAACCTCAGGACCTCAGCATCAAGGGCTGCATGGGACAGTTACGCACCGCCTCCGCCTCGTCCGAGCAGCAGACACCCATAGGTCTACTGCCTAGTTCGCATAAATTCCGTTTTTAGTAGCTGGGTATCCTGCGTTTGACTGTCAGCCGTGTGTCAGACCCCTACTGACTAAAAACTTCTGAGTTGTCCCTCAGCACGCTGCCAGCAAGGCCTGGGGAGCCAATAATCATCTTTTGTACCGCGAATTCTGTTGTGATTTTCACGAAATTGTAGTTAGAAACGAGCTTCTTAAACTGTTAGATTTTTATAAACTTGTAATCTAAATAATTACATACAAATTGGGATTAACGGTAAATGCTATGATACCATTTTCGTTTCGACTAAGCCACTGATTCTCAAACTGGTTCAGATTTGACCCCAGAGGTTCGCGGGAGACGTGTCAGGGATTTAAGTTGGTGTGAAAAAATGAGTGTCCACAAATTGTAAGTGGGGGTTCACAAAAGCGTAACAGGTTTTGATAGCAAAGAATAACAATTTTGGCTTGGCTTTACATATCAATGTGGGCAGATAGGATAGCATAATGAGTGGAAAATGCTTCCAGCGAGCATATTGCCACGATCTGATGATTTAGGAGCATTTAAGAGAAGAGTGAATAGTATAGTATAGTAGTAGCGGTAGTAGTAGTTGTTGTGGTATAGTATAGTTGGGTGGACGCGACCCATCATTAGACTCATCTTCTAGACCAACATCACCTTTCAGCAGGTGTGATTGAGGTCAAGTGTTCGTATGTAAATCATAAAAAAGATAATACACTACTCGAAAAAATTGAAAATGAAAAAGTTCAGAATTTATTGGTGCTGTTTGATTGGTTGCATTTCGGTAAAAAATAGACGCAGTGAGACTTTAAAAATTTTTTATAAGAGTATTGAGAATTTTGGAAGAAACATAGCAGCAGGGGCCCACCGAAATGAAAACAATATTAAAAGTATTCTACGAGTACAAAAGTTTGGGAACTTCTCGTCTAAAACTATTCTCTTAGAAACTCGAGTCGGGCGTCGCTCAGCGGAACGGGATCCTAATTAAGCCTTTCAGAGCGGAACACGCGAGCGAGTCTACCTTATAGCGCATGTTTTTCTGGAGGCGAGTTAAACCAGTCATTTAATTCGTTCTACACATAAAATCACGATTAATAACACTGCAGCCATTTTACTTTGCAGTTACATAGTTTAAATTAAACATTATAAAAGGCCTTTAAATGACACTCATTTGCCCAAACAGGCTCTAAATTGGAGTGTACAGAATACGCGGGAACGTGTCCGTACTAAACAAACCAGGAGACGTACAGCGTCAGGCGAAGGACATTGGGGCGAGCTAAAGCGTAACATGCAGGAAATGTTGTAGTGGGGATGTTTTCTTTAATGATTTACAGGCAAACGCTTCACATCAATCACACCTGGTGCAAGGAGAAGATGAGCTGATGATGGGTCGCGTCCGACCAACACATGCTATTCAGTCTTCTCTTAAAGGGTCCCAAGTCATAAGAACCTAGAAATATGCTCGCTGGAAGAATATTCTACTCCTCAGCTGTTCGCATGATGAATGTAGAAGCGAATCTTATCGTACGAATATAAGGACCGTCCACCACATACGGATGGTATCCGGCACGATGTCTAGTGGTTTTGTGATTAAGTTGGCGGAATTATAGAATGTAGCTTTTAAGTACAGTCTCCATTGTGCAATCAGTAAAAGACTGCGAGGCATCGCCTGGCCTCGGATCCAAGAGGGCAAACTTCTACCCGTGCTCAGGCCGCCTAATTCTGGAGCCGGCATATGAGTATATAACTCAGATTACCCACTGAGTGATATATCTAAAAAAGTGGACCAACTTTTCCATAAAATAGGTCAAAAATTAGTCTTAATTTTTTAAAAGTTAAGTTAAAAGTCTCATAAATACCACGTCATATTTCGCTACCTACGCGATAAATGATATTTATATTTTCACAAAGTTGAAGGGGTCAAAACTTTAAAAATTTTGCTTTAATTTTTCTTTTATTAGGTTAATTTGTACAATTGAGAAATAAAGGTAAAAGGGCTAGCTGCATCGGCAGATGTTTTGAAACATTTTAAGATCGGGGGCTGAAGAATTGCACCCGTCTGACGGGACTCTAGACGGGGCAACTGCCAGGATACTATCCATTGATTTATAATTTGAATTTAAAGCATCATTAAATAATATGTCACCACGCTATACCCCTTTCGGATTGAGCAGAGATACATTAGTCTCGCCGAGCCTTCGGAATTATCCGGATTTCCAGGCTCGGCGAAAGCGAAGAGAGGGCAGTGCTGGCACCCCGGTGGTTTTAGTCGGGGCAGGTCCGACACACCGGGGGAGTGGCCCTCACCACTTCCCCTGACGGTCCGTAGGGATTTCCACCGGGTTAACAAAAAAAAAGAGATACATTAGTGCCTGCAACGTGACCGTTGGCGCAGCTGCTCGCCGTTCTCACAGCACTGGTACAAATGACATTTCTATTACATACATGCCGTCACGATATCATCATCCCACACCTGTGAGCACGTGATTCCTAAAGGCGTACTTAATATGGGAAAATCCAGAGGTACGTGCGGGATACGAACTATGGTTGCACGGTGGAGAGTGTTCTCAGGAACTACATTCTTTGATTCCACCAGCCCCATTCCACCACAAAACCACTAGCCATCGTGTCGAATACCATCCGTATGCGGTGGATGTTCCTTATATTCGCACGAAAAGATTCGCTCCTACATTTCTCATGCGAACAGCTAAGGAGTGGAATATGCTTCCAGCGGCCATATTTCCGCGATCATACGAACTGGAAGTCTTTAAGAGAATAGGCATTTGCAAGGCGATCGCGTTTCATCATCGAACTCATCTTCACCTTTCACCAGGTGTGATTGAAGTCAAGCGTTCGTCTATAAATTATTAAAAAAAAAATGAGCACTCGCGTCGCCGCATATGGATACCGGTGCCTTATCCACTCGGCCGCCACGCTACCTCGCCAACACGCCACGGGCGCCACCGTATAACTTTGCACACTAAATTTGCGTACGTGGAAGGAGAATGAAATTATGACGAATTTTGAGCAATTATAAAGTAATATAAAAAAAGAGACTTACCTAAACAAAGAGAATTCTGACGGAGGGTCATGTCACAAGTACGCGGAGTCGGCGAGAATGTATGAAGGGACTGATGAATGTTAAAGAAGTGAAAGACGTTTGCATGAATAGAGAGAAGTGCCGTTCCATTCTCTCTGCCTAGCCTAATAGGGATTCAGCGTGTTAATAGATAGATAGATTTAAAAAAACACTTCAACATTATATCACAAGAATACAACAAAACAATTAGTTGAAAAATCATTCAAAAATTGATATTTAAGAGTTTATTTGGTATTTCTTTCTCGTACTTATTTATATTTTTGTAGTATGAAATGGAAATTAAGATTTAAAAACAAGAGCCAATATTCTAAACCGGGTTTAATCTCTTAAATTCTTACAATAATGGCATTGGAAACAATTCTCACATATATTCGTACAGGATAACAAAATCACTGTAGACCTAAGGAATACTTCTGAAATGGAATGAAAATAAAATACATTTATTTTGCCTCAAACAAAAAAATATAAAATACAAAAACATAAACAATACACAGAAAAGAAGAGAATAGAAAAGACAAAAACATGTACATAGACACGGCGAAATAGGTTCCGACAGTTTAATGCCTCAGAGGATGTCTGTGCGAGAAGGGCCCCGATCATATTACATCTTATCAATATAATTAACAAAAAAAAAAACAACGAAAGCAAAGTATATAGTTTAAAACAACATACCTACTTAAAATGAAATATTGTGCTACGTTGAAGGTAGTACAATAATAAATTGCGAGACATTATCAAGACGGTAACCAAAGCATATCGTGTCGTAATAGATTGTAATTTATAATATCTAAAAGCTTCAGTTCCTACGAGTTTTGTGAACCTAGGTCTCAGCAAACGTATTCCAGTTCAGTATTTGTGTTTTGGAATCAACATGAGGGTCGTAAGTGTTACTAAATTACTATTTCAATCTGAAGTAGCATTCATTCATACATTTTATCAGAGCCGCGGTTACCACGGCACGGCAGGGCAGGGCGATGGCCAAAACTGGATCGTGAGCACAGTACGCAAGTGTAAAGACCGTCACAGTGACTCGCTTTGGCTTGTCCCGTTTCGGGATGAGTTTGTCGCGGTACATGTGGGCCGGCACGGCGATGGCGGCTGCCAGCGGATTGTTATCCTTTAGCGGTCGTCTCCGCTCTTGGAGCGCACTGTACCATCCGTCAAGTGCAGCGCGGTCACGATAACTCGAACGTTTCACAATGATTTCATTAGAAAAGCGTCGTGATATAACATATATTAAGTATCTATATAAATTATTTCATAATAAACTGGACTTCCCTAAACTTGTTATGAAATAAAAAAGAGACTTTTCGCTATTTAAAGTGTCACTTGTGCAGTCAAATTATGTTAATAATACTTTTATTGTTCGTGCTGCGATATGTACACGTATGGCAAACGTTTATGTGATGTCGACATGCTGCCTTGTATTTGGCTCCTTTGGGAGAATGCTGAGGAAAACATTTCAGTTTACTTTCTTGTTGGTATTTATTTTTCTTAGTGTGATTAGTTAGTTTTCTTTTATTGTTTTGTGTCCCTTAGCTTGATTTTTGTTTTGATTATTTTTTGTTTATATATTGTTGTGTGTTTAAAATGTTAAAAAATATTTGGGTTGCAATCCCGGCACGTACCGGCTTACCGTACCGTACGGGCTTATGCTCCACACGCTCACCGGTGATAGGAAAACATTGTGAGCAAGCCCACACGGCATCTAATAGTAATGTCCTGAGGACGGCGATCAGCAGTGCTGCTGGTCATGTTGAGCTCGACACTGGACTGAGCTCTACGAGCTGGACACAGCCACTAATCTATCTTTGCTCACGCCGTAAAGGATAATTAACTAGATTTTTTTTAAAGTATTATTTATTTTTGTAAAAAAATCGTTTTAACTAAATTTTTAGTTGACGACGCTAAAAAATGTGAAGATTTTTGCAACGACAAAAATACTCTTCCATGGTTTTGTACTGGTGTTTTTATTACTCGCAGAAACAAAAACGATAGCTACGGACACTAAGAGTTAATTAAATAAAATAATAATGAAATGAAATTAAAACTGTAAACGTGTAAAATGAGTATTTTTATTATTTTTCAGCGACTAAGGGACGATTCACCGGAGACGAGGAGCGAGCATGAAATAGACCGGGACAACAACAATGTCTTAAGCTATTATTCACGCATTGCGTTTGTAGCCACTGCGGTACACGTAATACTTAACACCGCTTTTCTTCTAAGTCCTAGGAATATAGATTATGATGTTGAGCTCTTGGTACCCTCAATTCTCATCATGAATTTTATAATTATTTTCATATACTTTTTGTCTTATGAATTTTTAAGATGGACATGTTTACCAGAATTCACATTCAGTGGAGCTTTTGTTGCTGGATATGATTTAACCACGGAGGAGGGCCTGACGAGGTTTCCGAAGGATATAATTGTGTATATCGCGATCGCACATGTATTGTTACCGTTTCACGACTATTTTTGTATCATCACGCTGGCAATACCGATTAGGGCTTTCTGGCTGTTCGCGTTTGATTATGTTCTGCTGTGGGTTTATCAAGCGACGCCTGATGAATGTGAGGAAGAAAGGAAAACTACAAAGACTATAAAAAAATCTGACTTAATTCAAAAAGCAATACACAAAGTTTATAGCGATTTTTCAAAAAATAGAAGAGTAATAATATAATATAATTTTATAATCGATTTGACAGTGATGGGAAATCAGCAAATTTTCATGTTTTTTAATGTGTGTTTATGTATAATTTATTGTTTAATTATCAATGAGTAATCAAAATTTGACTGTGATTAAAAAATAATTAAATCACTGTAGTGAATTCGTATAATTAAAAATTATTTATGTGATTAGTTCTTCTTGCATTGCACAGTAAGTTATGTCGCAAATTAAAAAAAAATAACTTTTAATGTATCAGCTATATATATATATATATATATATATATATTGTTGGTTAGTCCTACTTATAAGAGCTAAGGAAAAATCATACATAGATACAGTACAACTATTCTACGAAGTCCGCTCAGGACTGTATATATTGTGAACTTTATATATAAAATCAAAAACAGACACAAAAAACTCACATCGGAGTGCAGATAGAACTAAGCCGTCGCGAATATACGCCCACGAAATATAAAGTGACAATAAATAAAAATAAATAGACTTCGTAAAATAGTTATACTGTACCTAGTTATAACAATATTTACAATAATTTTCTATTAGGAACTATTATTATCTTTAATTTCCAAAAGTTGGTATTGACATTTCATATAGATAAAAGTATAACTCGCACCCTTTTTGGAAAAAGCACTGATATTGCGATTAATCTCATCCATCCCCCATCCTCTTAATGAGACCCTATATTTTTTTATAACATTTATAAATTACGTAACACATTAAACTCATAGTTTTAATCAAAATTGAGTTCACGCACTTGTAGTTTTTTTTTTGCTAGTAACACTTTAATAAGTTTATATTATTAGAAACTTTAGTATTTTGTTTATAAATCTGTTTCTTGTCGCTCTTGTAGAGGTGGTATTCTCAAATTATACCTTTTTCCTCGAAGGATGCGAACTTGTCACAAACTATCTCACTGTAATACTAAGTTTGTTTATAACACGGGTTTAAAGTACTTGTATTATTATCTGTGGAGCATTATTAGAAATGATTGCTTATAACCCAACGTATACGCATATTATTATAACAAAATTTACTTTATTTTTAGTAGAAAGTTAAAATATATTTTTTGTAATATCGAATAGAAATACGGTATACTATAAATAAACCTGTTTTATATGAAATTGTATACAATATTGATACCTATATCGATTTTAAACTTTACTGAAATAGTCCTGAAGAACTGTAGCTCTTATAAGCAGAGCCCATTTATAAATTAACCAATTTTATATAGAAGACCATTTTAAACTTTAAATGCAAGGCAGTATTAATTACTATTTTCTGGCAGTGAGAAAAATAATGTTTTTCTTTTACTGACGTTTTATGAACTTGTTTCATGAAATAAATATTATTTTAAAAGCGTTAAATACAATTGATTAATAAATAGTTTGAGTGTTACTTATTGTGTTTTAATTCCCGGTCTACAAGATAGGGTATATCGCATAGATATACCTGTGCAGGCACAGTGTACAGATGTTGTTCGCATAAATGCTTTTTTATTTCTTTACACTAAGGTCCAAATGTCCGCCGTACGTGACCCATTTTACTTGCGCAGGTAAATCCAACCAGCAAATCCTAACGTTTCTGCTTGTTTCTCATACATATTATTTTGTACATGTAACTTCGCATAAATAATTTAGATGTGGAAATTTGTCAAAATGAGGAATATAATAATAATAATAATTTTATTGGATCAAAAATTTTACATTGTGTAATTAAATTTACGTTGACGCCTGCACTAGTCGTGAGACTGTATCGCAGACGTCAGCGCCCGCCATTACAGAGAATACAAATGATTACAAAAATATATAAAAATATACAGACGTGTTGTGTATAGGTGTGTTATGTGTAGAAAAGGGTGAGTAAAGAGTGTTGTGTGTGAGTGCAGATTATATATAAACATTCAAAAGATTTTCTGTTTTTAAATAATCGAGCTGCAATAAGTAATCCTTGACTTTGATTTTAAGTTCATAAAGGGAAAGGGGATACATATTGAGAATTACATTTAGTTTGTTGTAAAATCGAGCGCTTAAAATTTTGAAGTGTCTAGAGGCGACCGAGGTGAGGATATTAACATTAGGCTTTATGCTAGAGTATTATTATCTTCCCGCCTATCGCAATAGAGAATTGGCTTGATGATAGGTAGTTATTGTTCTGGTGATTTGGTAGAACCTGCAATACTGGTTGCGTAATTTTCGTTTAAAAGTTATACAAACATTCAGACCTGTATAAATTAATAGAAAGTAAATTATTTTATTTAAGTAATGTATCTATTTTGAACACAGTGTTCTTAAAAAGTATAAAATATTGAAATTGTAAAAATAAAATATTGTCATCCTTTATCGTTTGTTAGCATAAAAATCTTATCTTGACTGTTAGGATACAGGTGTTCTGTGACTGTCACTTTCGCTAATAGGGATGCGCGATATTATAACAATGACGTTGATATAGACGTTGATAAATTAATCATTCTTTTACAATTTCGATAGCGTAATGTTAAGTAATGAAGTTCGTTGCTGCCAACTGTTCTTCAACTCCATATACTAATTTACTACTACCACTATTAGCAGTCTTAAAGCAACAAGTAAACCAACATTTTTGGGGGTGAGCGTTTCATCTTTAGCCTCGTCAATCGTCTTCTCTTTCCATCAGATGAGATTGGAGTCAAGTGTAAGCCTGTATGTAATTAAAAAACAAATATAAATACTTGATGATTCTCATATTGAAAACATTCACATTTTTGTGCTACAATTAAACATTATTTAATTTATCTCTGTACACAATTTTTCTCAAATAAAATGAGGGTTGAACCTAGGCCTGTTTATAAAAAAAATATATATATACAAATGTATTTGTTTTCTTTCACAACCATGAAAAATATTTTTTGGTGATTGTATAATACCAACATTACCAACATAGCTGAGCAAAATGTAATCAGATTAATTAAAACTCTTAACGATTACATCCATTGGGCCGCTGAGTTTTCCAGTTAATCTGCACAGTCTTCCTCGCCGTTTATACACACAGTGTGTAGAAATGATGTAACAAACAAACAAAAATAAGATGGATTAGATTGAATTGAAACTTGGACAGAGATATTGGAGCGTGACGGGAAGACTTTTTTGAAATATAATAAGATTTGAAAAGAAGTGACTTCGGACATGGCTGTATGGCGTAGATGCTTTTACCTTCTCTATGAAGAGGAAAATATAACAAAAAAAAAAAGATATTAGGTTATGGCTGTATGGTATGCAAGCCTTTGCTTTCCCCAAAAAGTGTATTAGGTTATTTTTTTTTTCCAATTTTACTCTCTTAAAAGATTTTAATTAAAATAAGAATATACAAATTTAAAATGTCGTTTTTCCCAAAGCGGCTTAGTTTTATACGTAGGATAGTACAGCAACCTACATTTGCCACCTTACTCAACAGAAGTTTAACTTACAAAAGTTCTGTTTCATTGGAAACATTGTATCCAAATAGTTCTTTAAAATTAACTACACCAGCATTCGTAAGTAAATACTAATTGTTCAAAGTTATTTTGAGAATTTTTTTTCTATATTTCCGCGAAAAACTGCATACACTCCATATGATGGAGGGAACCGTGTTAAATACACTGTCCCCTCCATCAGATCACCTTCCAAAAAATACGGCAACCGCCAATGTACAAGTATCCTTTTTTATTTATTTTCACTTTTGTGATAAAGGCTTTCACGCCGTCCAGCCATGTTGGGGATCTTTTCTTCTTCATCATAAGAATGAGTATCCATATAAGACGAGCTTATTTTTGAGCAAAATCAAAGTATCTTGTATACACGATACAGATTTATAAATCTCAGTGTAAGACTGTTTTGTAAAGTAATTTTTATAGAAATATCTTATGCCATTCTTTAACACTTTTACACTGGTTTTTCACCAGTGGCTCGCACAAGTCTGCCTCATCGGGCGGCGCGTACCACCAAAATTTTAGATAGTATATTCATGGAAAGAAGTATATGTAATAAGGATAGAGAAAAAAGCTTTAAGCACAGTTGTCTATGGCCGAGAGACTTCTACTCCGTCATAGCTTTGAATTACTTTCAGCCCTACTGAAGATATTTGCTTCTGAAATGCTAGTAGATTTTTCTTCTCTGAAGCTTGTCTTCCTGGCTGGCCGCCTAAATCAAGGTCCATACTCAGAAAGGTGTTCTTGCATTGCCGCCCAACCCATAAACTCTGTGGCTGAGCAGTTTAAGTGTTTGCCCTCTAAGCCCGGTTTAGTTGTGACGGCCTGGCCCCGTCCCTGCATACAACTTATAATTCTGCCATAAAAAAAAGGCTGAAAATTAATTGTAACACTGAAATGAACATGTCAATCCTTTGCTTGAATTTGAACTCATTTTCTGATAAGGCGTATATACTTTAGCAAAAAATACTAGACATAAAAATATAAAGGAAATTTTTGATTCAGAATCCAGATCCTAATGAAAAGTTCTCCGGATACATACCAATGGACAAGTTGGATATCACTTACAGTGCCAGCTCGGGTCCTGGTGGACAAAATGTTAACAAAGTAAGTAATTATTTAATTAATTAAAACAACAGATTAATGTCGACTTATAAAAATTACTACAGATTTCTTTCACTACAATTTTGCTATTAAGGCATTCAGTGCATTAACTTCCTTATGCTTTTGTAATTTATTGTCTATTTATATATATCTGTGTAGCTACCATCATGCTGTATCCTTATTAGGAAAAGCAGAGAAAATAACAACACTTAGGACAACAGACAGACTTAACAAGACTAATGATCTTGGCTTTCATTAACATTAATACAATGGCCACTATAACCTATATTGTGAATGCCTTAATAGGAACTGTACATTGTTCATTCTAATTGTGTGTGTGTTGTGTGAGTGGAGTATTGTATTGGGCCACTGACCACCCTATAAAATAAATAAATAAACACTTGTCTCAATTTTTGTTAATATCTTTCATTTCCTTAACATTAGTCTCTTGATACACTTTATCTCTCTATTTGCTCTGTGTAGGTAACATAGATGGCCAAAATGTAATCAGATTAATGAAAATGATTAACGATTACATTTACATTTTTTACCATTAATATGACTGTATTTTGCTCATTTATGTTTGAAACACTACAAAATCCCAGATTGTTTACACGTTTATGATTTCTTAATGTTTTAAATGCATTTAATCATGATTATAGATCTTGAAAATTAAAATTACGATTACATTTTGTAATCGTTGATAATTAATCAGATTACATTTTGCCCATCTCTGGTAGGTAATTGTTGGTCCAGCTCGGCTCTTACTTCCACTCAAATTCATATATCTTTTTTGTCATCTTTTCATCATTCATTGTCTCAGTCCAAACCATAGAAGTATGCTTTTGTATATGCTATAGTTGATTCTATCTTTCAAGCCAAGTATTCTGTGTATCTCTTTGTTTACTTATGGACTATCAATAGTACTACTCCTAATGATGTGTTCCTTCACTGGTAAGCATTTGGTTCCTAAATCCATAATCTGGAATAATCCAGATATACAAGCCGGAATTCCAACTTACAACCATTTGCATTGCTGCGCATGGATACCAATCTCTTGTCCACTAGGCCACCATAGCTACAATAATAAGAATTCATGCTTTAATAAACAGTTATGTATGTTAAAATTATATTATGTATATCATGTCAAGTGTACTAGTGCTGTGAGAACAGTGATAAGCTGCGCTACTGCTCACGTTTGGCGGGACAAAGTGGATACAGCCACTATTGTACCTCTGCTCACCCGAAAGGGACCTAGATGATGATTAATGTTAATTTGAGTAAACGCCTGTTTTTATACAAATAAATAAGCTTCATTAGTTAGACTGATCAGACTGAGCCAGGGCAATGCCTGGCAGTGAACAGTGGCATATAAATAATATTTATTTAATCATGTAGGCAGTTGAAACAACAGATAGCTAGGCTGCATGGTGCGTTGCGACGCTGCACCGCATGTGCACCAGACTTGCGTTTTGCGAAACGGAGAAGGGTGCACGCGTTGTGATGCCGGAGCGGTATAGTCTTCTCCCATACATTTTTATGCGGCGTCACAACGCAGTGTACACTGGCTCTGGTAATTGCCTGTATCCTTGTATGCCACGTCCTTTTTTTGTAAATGACATTTGATCTATTCAAGGTACACACGAAAGTGGATCTCAGGTTAAAGATAAGCGAGGCGGACTGGATACATCCTGATATTAGAGAGAAGCTGCTAGAACTGGTAAGTACTGCAATTATCTACTTGTTTTCTCAAAGAAAGGCAAACAGCCCACCTTTTTTGATGATCTGGATGAATATCCCTCATGGCACTATCAGAGTGTCCTTCCAAATACACCACCTTGGCCGGGGTATCCAGAATCTTCCGGACGCCCATGGAGCGAACGGCTTGTTCAGGCTTCATCTCTGGGAGGGGTCGGAGTAAAGAGCCCCCAAACCTTTTTCAAACGCGGCGCGCCGGACAGAATGAACTAACATGGCAGGCGGAGTTTATAATAATAATATATCGTCACGCTATGCTCCTTTCGGTGTGATCAGAGATACGTTAGTGGCTGTATCCACTTTGTGCATATACCTCATGCCCAACGTGACCAGTAGCTCAACTGATCGCCGTTCTCACGGCACTAGTACACATGACATTTCTATAAGATGCTGGTTTCCTAACAATGTCTTCCTACATCGGTGAGTATGTGTTACCTAAATCAGTACTTAAACTAGAAAAACCCAGAGGCACGTGCCGGGATTCCAACCTGCGTCCACTCGCGATGTCGCGAACGGATACCGGCCCCCTTGTCCACTGGACTACTACAACCACAATCGAAGATTATATTATTATATTTGTTTTTTTAAGCATGGCAAGAAATTATCCAAAGATGGCTACCTTATCATCAGGTCAGATCTGACGCGCTCGCAGCAGCTGAATCTGGCTGACTGTCTGCAGAAGCTAAGGAAAATCATAAGAGACGCCGCAGTCACTCAGCGAGAACCTTCGCCGGAGACAGAAGAACGGATAAGAAAGAGGTAAGGTGATATACCATTGTATCTATAATCATGCTGATCCTCTTTTGTGATAGAGAATGGAACGCCATTTCTCTTTTTTTCCTACAGGACTATATGTTGAGACCGGGAGAGGCCTTCACAACCACACCGGGCACTTAGGGTGCTCAGCCAGAGAGTTATGGGTAGGGTGGCAACGTAAGGGTGCCCCTGTGGGTACGATCCTCGACCTGGGCGGCCAGCCAGGGAAAAATCTAACGGTGATCTACTAGCGTTTTGGAAACGGAAAACGCCGAAATTCGAGACTTCGCTCGGAGTGGACCTTCTCTATATTTTTGCAACCTTTTTTTTATGTGGTCTGGGTAGAGTGACTGCACCGTATCTGATAGTATGCGCAGTGCAATCCAAAAACTTTTTCCGTTCCCTGACATTCATTAATGTCTTCACGTGCTCTCGCCGAATGGTCGTCGGTTCGAATCCTGACTAGTACCTCGGGGTTTTTACAGATTAAGTAGGAGCTCAGGCAGCACAAGCTCACCGGTGAAGGAAAAGTTCATGAGGAAACCTGCATTGCATCTCATAGAAATGTCACGTGCACTAGTGCTGTGTGCGTGTGTGCGCTACTGGTCACGTAACGTGATGAAAATGCCCGGGAATTTTCCCAAAGTGCCCAGCACTTCCGCGAACATTTCGTAAATTCCCGGGAATATTCCCAAGCAAGTTTTGGGCACTTTGGGAAAATTCCCGGGGATTTTCATCACTAGTCACGTTACGCACGAAATATAAGCGCAAAGTGGATGCAGCGACTAGTGTAACTGTGCTCACCCTGCAAGGGGTATAACGTGATGATATATCTATCTATAATATAAAAATGAATCGCAAAATGTCTTGATAAGCGCGAAACTCGAAAACGGCTGAACCGATTTGGCTGATTTTTTTTTTTGTTGTGTTTGTTGAAGTCTGGGGAAGGTTGTTACGGAGAGAAAAATTAAAAAAAAATGTCTGAAAAAGTCTAAAAACACCACTTTTCTATATTCTCATACAAAAAATTCGTAATAATATTTAAAAGTAAATTTGAACTTTAACACCATACCATAAAGTTTAAATGTCAGTGGGCGGGTTCCGGGAAGGCAAAACAATTGAGTGACGTATAAATATTAATGTCAGTATTTGTCCATTTTTATACATATAGCATTACACTCAAAAAGAACTATAAGTGTTTTATAATTTTTATTTTTTGACATAATGTAATTGTTGACTTATCAGTTTTCTTATTTTTTTTTTATTTTACTTGCGGACCCGGTATCCTGAATAGCAGAATAAGTGTTAAAAAAAAAATCTACTGTTAGGCGGTACGAAGTTCGCCGGGTCAGCTAGTATTATTATAAAATTGATATTTTTAATTTTGTTGTATAAATCATTGTAGTCAAAATATTTAACTTTGAAAAGCTGTATTTTGTATGATCTTCTTTGTCGTCATCCCCGCTCCTCGCCTACATCGCGGAGGTGCATTCATTATCTGGTTAGCCTATAGTTTTTGATTTATTTCAGGCACCTGAAGGCAGCTCGCCTTCGAGTGGCCATAAAGCGAGAGGAATCATCGAAGCGCGCGCTGAGGCAGCCGCCCACCGTCGTCGACTTATGATTTTTCTATTAAATTGGGCATAGTGTAGGAGTGCAGCCAGTGCAGGTCCTCGGGGAGTATAGTTGTTTTGAGTTTCATTGTAAATAACATAATTATAGTGTTTAATTATATTTTAGCGAATTATTTGAGTTATGTGAGAGATATCTATTATATAAAAATAAGTCCGGTTTTCCTTCCTGACGCTATAACTCCATAACGCACGAACCGATTTCTACGGTTTTGCATTCGTTGGAAAGGTCACGGGCTCCGTGAGGTTTATAGCAAACAAAATTCAGGAAACATTTTAACAGAAAAGCAGGAAAACGGGGCAAATTAATTTCACATACAGCGCCATCTCTGATATATAGCATGTACTACAAACCAATATGGTATTGCATGGTGGTGGAGCAGATCGCACCAGTATTTTAAGTAGATGGCGCCGATGCGTTATACATTGTTTGACAGCTACTCATTGTACTCTGCTCAGTTAATTTCATGTGACATTTATTATGCGCACGTTCTTTCAAACGCTAACTAAAAACCAAAACGAAGTCATCTGGTGGCAAAACGAAGTTCGCCGAGTTTGCACTAGCAAACCCAAAATATTACTAAATATTTAAAATAATTATGACCATACGTCTTGTTAGTCCAAAAAGTAGTCTCAGATCTTGGAATTTTCCGAGGGGGGTCAAAAACTACTGTCTACTGCCTCTCGGCTTTATTCCTTTGTGTCGCAATTATATAGATTAATCCAATGAAAAAAAGTTTCTGCACCATTTTTAAAGATCGAATATGATCTTTAAAAATGGTGCTGTAACTCTTTTCTTTTTTTATTTTATTTTTTTTATTTCTTTATTATTTTTATTTCTTTATTATTTTAAAGGGGTTTTGTCAGAGAGTGACCACGTCACCCCCGTACAGGCAAAACACTTATAGTTACTTTAAGCCACCTTCAGGTAAAGTGCAACTAACATTTTGGCCTGCTCGGAAAGCGGAGAGGACAAAATGCAGTTGCAAGTGCCCACAAGATAATTGACAACCGGTATATCCCGACGCTGTGCTTCGTTCCGGACACACTCTATCAGCAAATGGTAAACATCTTCTTCTATACCACATGTCGTACAGTTTGGGGAGTCAGAGATTCCTATTAAATGTTTGAATTTGTTCGATGGAATATGCCCGGAACGGAGTCTAAACAATGTCACAGCGTCTCTCCTGCTAAAGCTTTTTTTCTTGTATCGTTAATAAACGATATCTCATGAGTCTTATGGGTTACCTTTGAAAACATCAAAACAAAGGCTTGTACAATTCAACCTATTTTTTATGGAGAAGTTAGAGCATTTTTTTAGACATATTATTCAGTAGGTTCGTTGGATGGTGTGCTCGTCTGCCGCCTCCGGAACATAGCTCCGGCGTGCAACACAAGCCATCCACCTCGCAACCCCATAAATCCGTGCTTGAGGTGTATTTCTACCTTGACAATGTTTTAAAATTAATACATAATAACTTATTGTAGAAACAGTACACTTGAATGATAACCTGTGTAAGTTACCTGCCACCTTTATTTCTTATTTTTCTTTTAAACAATATATTCAAATAGCTTGTTGAGAGTTTATAAAAAATAATTCGCGGCCTCAAATGTATTTATAAGAATTTTTTATTTTAGTATTCTTTTCTTTCTGGAAAGGCCTTATATACATAAAATAATTATTGATTTATTAAATCATGGCTGATTTCGGCCTTGGAGACGTTTTCAAATTCCATTAAGTAAAGGGTAAGCTAAGGAGCTGCCGCCCCATTCGGCGATGGTGAACTCGGTGGTCAATACACTCAGAAATAGCGAATTATATGAAAGTGAGCGCTTGCACAAACGCGCCCTCCCGTGCAAACCCGTCTTAACCTAATGGGACGGGGAACCGGCACAACTAGAGATGGGATGCAGTGTCTGGGTACTGATTATTGATGTCTATCAATACTCTAGGCCGTTCACAATGCCTTGCTGTCTCGTCAGAATTGTTTAAAAAAATAAATGCAAAATAGTAAGGTAGAAAAATTAAACAACAATTAGATTAGTTAAGGATATCGACGGCGAAGGTGAAAAGCGCCTGTTTAAAAAGTAATAGCAATGATGCTGTTAGCTGCGTTAAGAATTTTTTATAAGGCTCTCACATTATTATACAGAGATAAATTCATTATATATTTACAATTTGAATAGATTTTAAAAGTGCATTAATAGGCTGGAATTTAAATTAATTAAGTACAACCAAAACAACTATGCAACTTATATGCCCAATTTAATCACTAAGATATTTGTAAATAATTATAAGCTTTATTAAAATAACATTGTGAATGTATTGTAGAAATAACTATGCGCGTCTTATAGATCCTTCTTTACGAAATAAATAAATATTTAAACAGTATTTGCTTTATTTAGTTTATGGCCTCTACGTCTTTTTTTGTATCCCGGGAGAAAATCCTGCATAAGACAATCAGGGCGACAATGAGGGCAGCGACCCCGGCAAATTCCTACTGACTAAAAACCTCCGAATTGTCCTTCCAATCATTCCGCCCGAGCCCGGGGAACTAAATTCATCTAGTTGCCCGGGGAGCGAATAGCTTATTCAGGTTTCTTCTCTGGGAAGGGTGGGTACTCTCCTTTCCAAACCTTTTTCACGGGCGGCACGCCGGACACTGCACGCCACCTCCCTCTTATCCAGGCAGCAGGCACCATCATGACTACTGCCCGATGACCTAGAGGTAATTTCAACTTTAATTAATCCACAGAGTTAAGTAATATAGGGAAAAAGAGTCGCTTGCCGTCATTTTCTGCTTACGATTTTGAAACTCCAGCTGACTGTCCGAACTAGACTAATGCTACGTTTATGTGTAATTGTATGTAATTAAACGCGTGTTCTATGGGTTTTTTAATCCAATGAATTTTATAATCTTCGTTATGGTAGAGTATTGTATTTTTACTACGACACACTTATATTGAGGTTTTTTGTACTTTTAGAATAAAATTAACTTAATATCGGACTGTTATCAAAACATTACTAAGAGCAAATAATACCGCAGCCTCTACACCCATAAACATTCAAAATGGAAGTTGAACACTATCTTTGAAACAAGCACTCTACGTATCTCTTCGTTCCCAACGCGACCCGCGATGCCTATCCCTACAGGAGTTCGGTGTGATGATGGATAGTGCAGTGACGTGTGTGGTCTCGTTGCCATGGCTACATTATGTAAACGAATGTCACATTCCAACAAAACTCGAAGTGTGATCTTATAAAATATAAGTATTAATATGTCGTACAGGGATTTACGAAGTAAGTATTGTTATTTAATTTTAAAAAACTATTAAAATAAACATTGGTAAGGAAAAGATGATATTCCATCCATGACTGTCTAAATGATAAAAGTGTGTGATTTTAATGTACCTACTCGTACGCAATTGTGCTCACGGGACATCAATTCCTTTGTGTGTTATATATTTGTATCTCATTATTTTGGTCAAAGCCATTACCAGAGATTCTTGTCGGCTCTTCTCGGTAGACTTTTTTGCTTTCTGAACCGGTGGTAGAATCTTTTTCCTTTTTTTTAATTCAAGTAATAATAATAATAATAATTTTATTGGATCAAAAGTTTACATTATATAATTTAATTTACGTTGACGTCTGCACTAGTCGTGAGACTGTGTCGCAGACGTCAACGCCCGCCATTACAGAGAATACTAATAATTACAAAAATATATAAAAATAAGTCTTTGGAAGTAGGGCTATTTGAATAAAGTTATATTCCATTTAATTTAGAATTTATGTGAGAATAATTGGATATGTCGTCCCTTTAATTAGTTTAGTAGTTTGCACATGATACGGACTTCTTCTTTTGTATTTAAGATTAGATGATAACCTAACTTACTCTTCATTGACCAAACCTTATACCGGTATGACTAAAAATGTAGGCTATGATATGATATATATATGATAAAACAATTTTTCGAAACAATTGATTCTTGTTCAGAAGCATTTTTTTTATGTGTTTCACTTTATACAAAGATTTATTTAGATTTCAGCGAAGCCATGCGCGTGTTGGGCTTCCCGCGACAGATATCGTTGGAGAGCTTTAGGACGCCGAATTGGGAGCTGGTGGAGGAGTGTCTGCGCTGGCTGGCGGCGAGGGTCGAGCCTGATGCGCAGCTGGCTGGCGGGAGGGGCTCGATGGAGGAAAGAGTCACTATGGTCACACACGCTATTGCACTGTTTGTTAGTGTTTTAAAACAACCTTGAGGGCTAAGATCTTTACTTTCACCCCTCACAGAAATGGTGGTGGGTGGTGAGGTGATCTTAGAAGGTGGGCTTTTTTAAATCAATCAAGTAAAAAAGACCGTATTAGATATTGCTCTTTCCAGAATTCTCGAGCGAATCTCAAGCTAAATGGAAAGAAAATCTACGGAGCCGATGGCTGGGCAGTCAGAGAGCTGATGAAGGTGGCTAATCTCTTGAGGACCGCGCTGGAGTCGCCTCCATCTGATGACCAGACAGCTGACGGAGTTTCTCTGAACTACGATATTAGTAGCCGCGTACGTTAAACACTATCTTGACTTTAATTTTTATTTATTTCCTCTTTCTTTTTTCTGCCTTTAATGTAAGTTTCTCTCAACCATCTGGTGTTGAGTATTGCTTGCTGTGATGTGTTAAAAGAATTAAGCATTCGTGTCCTTCGTACCGGTACATCACCTTCGATCCTATGTCAAGGATGGTGCGCCCCGAGGCCTAAATGTGAGCACCTTCTTGGCCTCCGCTCCGAAGTAGCATTAAGTTTATTTCGGCGTTTCTTCACAAGGAAGTGTCTTCAGAAACGCTAGTAGATCACCGTTTTGTTCTGTCCTTGACTGGCCGCCTAAATCGAGGTACATACCCTTTGGGGTTCACTTGCGTTGTCACCCAGGCCGTAATTCGCTGGCTGACGACCTTATGTGTTCGCTCCCTTAGCCCGGTGAAGTTATAAAAGCCTTTTAAATTTTAGGTTTACTTTTTAAATTTTAGCTGGGGGAAATCAAGCAGGCTCGGGTACTAGCAACTGAAATCACAGCGCAAGGCGCCTTCCTATACGATCTGCTTGCAAAGGAAACAAACAATAAAGTACGTACTGTTTTAAAAACCATTAAAATAGTTTTATGAAAAGCTAGTATAATCCAGTAGCGTTCATTCTATAGATGCATGAAAGCTTTGCATGCCCTGACGTTAAATAAGACTGGAATAAATTGTTTAAAGTGAAGCAAAAAATAGAACAATTAATGGCCATATCTATTCTATATTCAAGCAGTCTATCTTTCCTATGAAAGCAATATAATATTTACTGTGATAATATAAAATTAAATTAATTACTCGAACTATGCCTACCCTGTCCAAATATGCTATGCACGTCACTGGTATAATCGATATTGAACCAGGAACTACGTGAGCAAGCGCTGTCTCGACCACTGGACATGTCGGCGATGGAGACTTGTCTCCGGCGCGCTTTGGACTCTGTTTCGGCCAAGGTGTCTGCCGGCAGGGAGCAAATAGACAACGTGGCTGCCAGCGAGGCCGCCCTGGACGCCAAGCTGGAGCGGCGCAGGGCCGAGCTGCTGAGGGCAGAGAAACGCTTGCACACCGTGCAGAAGATCAAGTTAGCGAAAATATTCTTATTTTAGACTTGGTGTCCTGAATAGAGTGCGACGGTTTTTCACGCCAGTTCAACTGTTCCTATTGTATAAGGTCCAGGTCAAGCCCTGCATGGAATACTGTTCGCATCTTTGTTTTTGTCTAGCCTTGTCTTTGTTACGTTTAGGGTAATGATTACTTTTAGAAGACAATAATTTTTTTAGTAAAAATTTTATAAATTTCTGTTCTGTCGTTGTATAAAAATCGGATTATTTAGCGTGCCTGAGACAAAATCCTGTACAAATGAGCCTAAACTCGATAAGTCTTTAGTATCAAGGCAGATCTTCATCAGATCTTCACCGTATTAAGCCTCCAGCAACCATGGACTATCAGGGGTCATCCTTAAATACACCGTGGCACTACAGCAGAGCAGCTGTGGCCGGGATCCGAATGTCGAATCCACAATTATAATAATTTTGTAAAATATATTTACTAATACCCAAGGCCAGCGTATCAAGGGGAGCTGACGGCCTTGGAGAATGAGATAGAACAGTTGTGGGACCAGTATGTGCTGCGTTATCGATGCGTTGAGGCGCTGAAGCACCAACTTAGCGTCTTGGAGAGCGTCCAGGCTGAGGTACTGCTTGCATTCATCCAAAAATTCATTTTAATAAAGCTGTTAAATATTCCGTTTTTTCTTTATTCTGACTCGGCACAACGACTGCATTGTACTTGACGGAAAGCAGAGGGCAAACCGAAAACCGAACATGACTATCAAAAGACATCCACATGCTAATAATTACCGCGATAATGCCGGCCTACGCAAAAGTATCTTCATGGTTCGTTTAATTAACCCAATATCGTATGACGACGGGAACACGCTCGCCGGAAGACCCAGTTCCCGTAAGAAGAAGTTCTAGTTATTATAGAAGTCACCGTAAAAGTATTACCGTATGTCGATGAAGTTAGCACAACGACTGGTTTGAATAGATTTGTATGGTATGTATTTGTATGGCGCCGCTGCAGTCTCGCTATCGCCATCGAATTTTCACCACCATACCTACCACGCTTTAAACCTTATTTTCTCATAAACGTTCCCTCACTACTGAATATCATGACTACCATTCCTTGGGGAAATTAGTTACATCCATCAGTTCCATATGGCTGGCTTGTGGGGCGCAGCGCTAACAGGAAGCACCAGCTTTTTGAAGACCTGGTTGGACCCTATACAGTAAGATATCCTACTAGATTAAGTTTAAAAATATGCAAACTGTTTCAGGCCGCCGAGGAGCAACAAGCTGCTATCATGCAGCTTATACATAAATACGAAGCGGAAGATGTGCTAGGGAAGCTAAGCGATTCTGGTGAGGAATGTCGGAGATACATCTTGTGTTCTGAATATAATTAATCAAATCATCTGCTTGAATGAGATAAGATTCACAATAAGACGTTAGGGAACCAAACACAAAGCTAACCAATAAAGCATGATAAAATGGTGGGGTCGATTATACCTTGCAGAAGTGACTACTGTTAGGCTAGACGAGTTGTAGAGTTGAGGCCATGTTTCGACAAGCGTGGTCAAAGACGCCCAGAGGCCAGAGAGATCTACGAGTTACGGAAGGCAACTGAATATCTCATCTAGATGCAAACAACTTAGGAAAACCAGTTTAAAGACATGTAATGTATGATGGTTGATATGGAAGAATCTAGAAGTCTGTTATATTTTTCCATGGTTATAGACGAAATGGAATCAAGTGACGATGGCAAGGATTCCAGCGAAACGAAGCCGCCACGACCTGCCACTAGGCCGAAGACCAGGTTGAGGATCAAAACTGCCGGTAAGTGTCACGGTAAACTCCTCGATTGTTTATAACTTGGACAAGAATTGTCTTATCATGAAGTATGTGCCGGTAAGGGGTTAGTGGTTAGGTCGAAATGGTAGGCCTACTGCCAGGACTGTGTCGTGGCTACAGTACACAAGTGAAAACATTATCACAGTGACTAGCTAAAGCTTAGGGATCAGTTTTTGTATATTCAGTTATTCATGTACCTAGAGTCTCATGGTCGTATGGAGATAGAGAAGTAAGTTAACTTAGGCTATAGCGCAGGGTAGCGTGTAAAGATGAGAGGAACGAAGAAGTCCAGACAGCAAGCACCATAAAGCACTTTGAATGTAGTATAGCACAAAGGCCTTTAGAAATAATGAAGCATAAGTTCAGTATAAATAAGTAGAAGTTAACCCCACAGAGGAACAATATAAGTAAGAACACAATACAACACTATCACGCAGTACAGAGCGCGACTGGGCGAAACGTATGGTTAGTGTGGCTTTAACAGCGAGACTACTGGGCGGTTGCGGGGGCGGCGGAGCGCTCGAGTCGCGTGCGCTGCACAGTCTGCTCGCGCGCGCCGGGGCTCAGCGGTTCTTAACCCTAAGGGCCGTACTGTGTTTCTATAACCCAACACGTATACAATAAATATTGTAATTCATAATATGCTACAAAGAAAAAATAATAAATTATACTAATAATATTAATAATGAGATAAATAATGAAAGAAAGAATAGTAGGCTAAAAGTCCTTCTGTCGTGGTGGGCTGATACAGTGATAGCGACAGTCAATGGTCTTTCTTCCCTCAGTGGTCGTTAACATTTTTGGACTACATTGTACTCTCCATTCGAATTCTGGCAAACGTGGCTCGCACGCGGCTACTGCTAGACTACGAAAGTTACCTTTAAAGTTTGAGTTAGAGTAGAAAGTTTGAAGATATTGTTTTATGTAGGTGCAGGGGGAGCGGCAGGGAGGCTCGCCTTCGGGGCGATGCCGGGCGCCCTGAGGGACTCTCTCGACGACATACGCGACGAGGACGACTCCCGATCAGACTCCGATTTATCAGACTCTCAATTATATGGTGAGGAAATGAAAATGTTAACATTGGACATTGATGCTGTTCGTTGGTGCCTTAAATGTATGTTCTATGCTTAGTGTTTCTTTCAGCAGGAAATCAATGCTTAAGCTCTCTAACTCTCACTTTTGTCGAGTACTTGAGCTGTGAAATGGTCTTCCGGCGAACGTTTTCTCACCGTCCAATGATATTGGCTCCTTTAAACGAAGCCTGAATAGATATTTGTGCAGGCCGGCATGGTCAATCGGATTATTGATGGGTTTTTCCTTACTGTAGATAGTCGTTGTCGTTACACCATGCTTGTCATCAAGCCATGTAAGTATAAAAAAAGATCACTGGAGTAGGCGAATTCTGGACTGGAGACTGCGAATTGGCAAACTTAGTCTGGCACATCTTCTGCACAATTGACGAATTGTCAAAAGTTACTGTCAAAGATTAGATGGGTAGAGGTGAATTCGGGTTCCATGAAACTTATTAGAAGAGGCTAATGCCGCCTGTGCTCATGTACATGATTTTATCAGTCGCTGCCGTTTTTGGACTGCATTGTGCTTTCCACCAGGGGCGGGGAGCCACTTTGTCGAGCCAGTATTAAAAGAAGGATAAGGTGGGAATATAAACAACACCCTCTTGAGATTGTTCCGGCGTTTCTTGTCAAGGTAGTTGCTTCCGAAACGCTAGTAGAACACCGCTAGGTTCTTTCCCCGGCTGGCAGCCCAACTCGAGGTCCGTACCCATAGGGGTGCCATTGCGTTGCCGCCCAGCCTGCAAATCGCTGGCTGAGCACCTGAAGTGCTCGCCCCTCTCACCCAGTGAAGTTATCAAGGCCTTTCCTAGTCAACAGCAAATTGTCCAGATAACTAATCTTGGGTTCAGATGGTGACGTGCCGTCGCGCTGGTCCCGCGCGAAGACTCGGCCAGCCACACGCACCATCGCAGCCGGCGTCGTCGCTGATGACGATGACTTCGCTGACATTATTGAAGGTAAACTCGTTAAAGCTAAACAACCCTCTCCAAACTAAAAGGAGCATATTGGTAACACAATAGCATTACCAGAATACGTCAGAAAATTATCTTACTCGTAAATGAGTGATGTAAAATGAATTTGTGTGTTCAGGGGCGGCAGGTGCTGATGAGGGTGAGTCTCTGGGCAGTTCCTCGGAGAGCGAGCTGCGGCTGACGAGCGCCAGGCCCAGCGCTGCGCAAGGCAGGGCCTCCGCCCTCAGCGACAATGAGTTTTAGCTACACTCGTATTTGTCAAAGGTGTTTTACTGGTCATGAAACGATTATATTAAAAGTAATGTTTACACTATCATTATGTTTTTTTGTATACTGCCCCAACAAAGTGACTACACTGCAACTGATGAGAAGTATAGTGTATTCCATGGACGGCTGCGACCGCCAAGGGTTGAGAATGCATTCGGTTTCGCAATCTTTTACCAGTTGCACTGTGGAGAGTGTTCTCAGGAGCTACATTCTCTAATTCCCACCGACTCCGTTTCATTATAAAACCACTAGACGCCGCATCGGATACCATTCGTATGTGCTGGGCGCACTTTGTATCCGCTCGAAAAGGTTCGCTTTTACATTCATCATGCGAACGGCTAAGGAGTGGAATATGCTTCCAGCGGCCATATTTCCACGATTTTATGACTTGAGAGCGTTTGAGAGAAGAGTGAATGGGTGTATGTTGGACAGACGCGATCAACTGGAGGACTCATCTGCATCTTCCATCAGGTTTTTTTTAATGCTGACTCGAGACAGCGACCACACCACGCCTGATGGTAACCGTGGTGCAGTCCAAAATACAAGTACGAGTATCAACAGTTAAGAAAGACCAATCGATAGTCGCAGTGATCATGTCGGCCCTCACATATACCTCTTCAAGCTTCGCTTAAGAGACTTAATACCATTGGACGATAGGAACATCTTTGCCGGAAGACCATTCCTCAACCCATCGACTCTGCTCCAGTAAGAGTTAAAGAACTTCTTAGCCTTTTTGGGAGTCGAAGCTGCTCGCGTCCGTAGGCTTTACCCTAGTTTCCCTACACGTGACTCCTGGGTGGTGCTAAACGAGCAGCAGTGAGGTGGTAGGGCGTCGGTGCCCGTCTAGATCGCGACCACAGTGCATGGGTGTAAAGCCCGTCATAGTGACCAGTTTCGGCTTGTCGCGTTTCGGGATCAGCTTGTGTATATCCAGTAGCTCATATACCTAGAGACCTTCAGTCGCGGTATATGTGAGCCGACATGACGATGTAGACTATCAATGGATTGTCATCCTTTGATAGTCGCTTTCGTTTTTGGACTACACTGTACTTACCATCAGGTACTCTGTAGTCACTATGTCGAGCCAGTGTAAAAAAAAAATGTGAGTTACCATATAGCGGTGACTCCGTAGACCCCCACGCGTGGTTTGCCTGTGGAAGGGAGAGGGGGCAATAAGGTATTTAACCTTCAGAAAACTCATGATCTCTCATCACTTCAGGTGTAATTAAGGTCTAGTGGCCTCTTGTAAAGCATAAAAGAGTACATTTTACAGGTCTGCCTGACAGGCTCTTTTGATATAATTTGATCTTACCTTTCTATATTTAGCAGTGGAGTGCATCACATAGAAGAATAAAAAGCATTATCTTGTTATACTTGGACAGTTTATATTTATATTGACTTCAAATCTGGTCCATTTTGAAGTCTGATAATAATACATTGCCACGCTATATCCTTTACGTGGTTAGCAGAGATACATTAGTGGCTGTATCCACTTTGCGCTTACAATATGTCATACCCAACGTGACCAGTGACCCATCTGATCGCCGTTCTCACAGCACTAGTACACGTGACATTTCTATGAGACGGCACGCGGGTTTCCTCGCGATGTTTTCCCTCACGGGTGAGCATGTGATAGCTAAATCCGTAAGTAATCTGTAAAAACCCAGAGGCACGTGCCCGGATTTAAATCAGCGAAGATTTGCGCTCCTGCACATGGAAACCGGTTAGAATTAAACTAATTAATTAATTAATCAGTCTCGTAGCGGCACGCGTGCGAGGTAAACGTGTAATTGGTTCGAATAACTACACTCGTACTATTTTACCTGTAGGGCCGGCCAGCGTGCCGTGCCCTTATAGGGCAGTTTTAAGATGAGTTATAATTCGATAAATGTAGATGAGTTGAATGAAACAGAAGTGGATTTTCTGAACAGATCGGTACAATCAGAGAGGGATGACATAAGTGATATCATTAGTGGTGGGCGACAATCGAAAAGAAGAATTGATGATGAGGAAGAAAATGAGTGGAATACGGTTCAAAGAAAGAGTAAAAAAAAGAAAGAAGGAGAACGCGTGATAGAGTTATACATATCGAGCAAAGAAAAATTACCTAAACAATTCGCAATGGCGAAATTATTTAAAGAAAAAAATCTTACAGATATATCGAGAATAAAGTATTTAAATCCGTATAAAGTGCGGGTAGATTCAAATAATGACTTAACTATTTCAAAGTTGGAAAACTGCCAGGAGTTTTTAGATAAAGGTTGGAGAATTCAGAGAGCTATGGAAAAAAGTGTGTCATATGGTGTGAGCAAAGATGTGGACTTGGAACTATCGAATGAAGAAATCTTAGAAAATATTTCCTGTCCTACCCCCGCAAAACTGATCTCTATTCTGCGTTTAAATCGTCGTACTGATAATAAGTCTGGCTGGTGTGCAAGCGAAGCAGTACGTCTATGTTTTAAAGGTTCATTTCTGCCTAGTTACGTATGGGTTTCTGACCTCAAAATTAACGTAGATCCTTACGTATATTCTGTTTCACAGTGTTCACGCTGTTGGAAGCTAAGTCATAAAGTGAAAAGCTGTTCTTCTGTCAATATAATATGTCCCAAATGTGGGCAGCACCATGCAAACTGTGAAACACAACTATACCAATGCGTAAACTGTGGAGGAGATCACATGGCACTGTCTAGAACTTGCCCTGTATTTATAAAGGAAAAGAAACTACGAGAAATAATGGCAGATAATAATTGTACATACCGAAAAGCGCTAACTTTATATGTTCCACCTCATGCTTCTCCACATTTTGATCAATACGTTGACTCTAGGAATGAATACCCTCCACTTCCATCGGTTGATAACTTTCCAGTAATTACAGAAACAGTCGAAATTCATTCAGAAAGCAATCCTTCTTTTGCTACTGTAGCGAAAACTTCCACACCAAATAAAAGTAATAATAAAAGCGGAATATCAAAGAATTCGAAGAATTTTAGAAGTCGAGCATCAGCTGAGAACCTTCATTGGACAGAACAGCATAGGAATGGTAGGCAGACTAATAGAACATTAGATTCTGAATCAAAAAAAGAAAGAGAAATCAATTTTCAAGAGTTGCTGGCAAGACTGAAGGAGATATTGTTCTTACAAGAAATAAGTGTGCAAATGAAAGTAGGTAGAATGATAAAATGTTGTGTAGAATGGTTGATCTTACTTGTTGTTGATAATATTGCAGACTGGCCTATTTTAAAATTTATCTTAGATTATTTCAATGGCTAACAACAAAAAAATTGCTAAACTTAATATCATTCAGTGGAATGCTTGTAGTATTGTACCTAAACTAATAGAGTTAGAATCATTTTTATTGCAAGAAAAAATACACATTGCTGCCATAAGTGAAACTTGGTTGAACTCTGAATATAATATGAGAATTAATGGATATAATATTTATCGAAAAGACAGAAATGACTCTTACGGCGGAGTCGCTTTATTAACTCACAAGTCAATAAAAGCACATTTACAAAACATAACGTGTAATCAGTACATAGAGCTCGTTGGCATAAAGGTATATAATTGCGACAAAATAGAGAATATACTTTCAGTGTATTGCCCTCCAAATGTACGTACAACGCAGTCAGACTGGGAGAATCTATTTGCATTAATGGATAACAAAACATTGATACTAGGCGACTTCAACAGCCACCATAATACCTGGTCGTCAAAAACAAATCAAAGAGGAGTCCAAATATTTGATGCTACGCTAAATAATTATTTTATCGTATTAAATAACGGAGAAAGTACACGCGTTAAGGTATGCAACGGCCTAGTACAGCAGTCAGCTCCGGACATAACTCTGGCCTCGTCAGACATAGCGTTAAAATTTTCGTGGACAGTTCTTAATGAAACATTAGGTAGCGATCATCGAATGATCAAAATTACTACGAGCTATGTTTCATATCCAGAGAAAATGATAAAAAGATCGTTTAAAAATGCTGACTGGTCGGGTTACGAAGATTTATTAGATAAATTATATTCCAAGATATGTTTAACGGAAGATTTACAGAAAAATTACGACATATTTATTGACTACATTAATATCGCAGCAGAAATTTACATACCGGTTAAAATATCTTGCCATGACCCCGAAAGTAAATTCTCACCAAAATATTACTGGTCTCCACATCTTTCAAAAGTAGTGGCGGAGCGTCGTATGGCTCTCTCAAAATTTAGGCGTAACCCCATCCCAGTTAATTACGATATATTACTGTTAATAAAAGTAGCGGTTTGATATAATCTCAATAAATTTATTTTAATAGCACAAAAACATCCATTACATGTCACACACAGAATAATACATGTCAAATCTTACTTTAAAATTATATTAGACTATTTTTCATTTATGGCCAGATATAAACATAGGTTTTACTGTAGTAGTTATATACTTTAACACACCTCCTTAACTACTACAGGAAAATATAACGCATTTAAACAACACAAGATATTCAGATAAAAGAATAAACATTTAACTATAGACACCTCCTCAAACAATATTCATTATACAATTTCTAATTCTATTAAACTTAAGCTTACCTAAAGATTTTGTCAAAATATCAGCATGCTGATCTTCAGTATTTATTTTAATAACATTTATAATTCCTTTTACCTGATAGTCATGTACAAAGTGATAACTTATATCGATGTGCTTAGAGTTTTTACAAAATTTACCATTTTTAGAAAGAGCTATGGCACCATTATTGTCTTCATAAATTTTAACTGGTTCATTAATAGAAACGTCTAAATCACCTAGAATTCCTATTACCGGTAAAATCTCTTGTACACAATCTGCTAAAGCATAATATTCAGCATGAGTAGACGCTCTAGATACAATTTTTTGCTTATGTGTTCTCCACATTACTGGATTATTGTAAACTCTTAATAGTATACCAGTAGTTGACTTCCTATCGTTTTTATCAGCTGCCCAATCGGCATCCACAAATGCATGAAAACAATCTTCAAACTCTGCATTATAAGTTAGCTTAATATTTCGCGTGTGATATAAATATTTTAAAATTCTTAAAGCGTATTTATAATGATTTTCGTTATAACAATTTTGAAAACGACTCAAATAGTTAACGCTGTATGACACATCCGGGCGCGTACCATTAGCTACATACAAAAGTGCTCCTATCAAACTCCTATATCTCAAATTGTCATTAACTTTACCAGGTTCTAGAGATAAATTTTGTTCCATGGGAGTTTCATATTTTTTGGCTTCTTTAATATTAAATTTTTCTCCTAAGCTTTCTATATATTTCTCTTGACTAAGTGTCATTTTATTTTGTTTTTGTTCATATTCAATATCTATTCCTAAATATTGTTTTATTTTACCCAAATCCTTCATTCGAAAACGCTTGCTCAACATTTCTTTAACTTTCATAATCGCATCTATATTTTCTCCACAAATTAAAATGTCATCCACATACAAACATAAATAAACTTTTACACTGTCAATAAATCCGGAATACAAACAATAATCGTACTCTGATCTCTTGAAAAATATACTAATCATAAATTCGTGAAAACATTCGTACCAATCTCTAGGACTTTCTCTCAAGCCATATAGAGCTTTTTGAAGTAAACAAACTTTACCATCAAGGACTTCATAGCCTTCTGGTGGATAAATATATACTTCTGATTTAATCTTTCCGTTAAGAAAAGCTGTTTCTACATCCATACTTTCTATATACCAACTTCTGACACATGCTATTGACATTAATGTTTTCATTGTAATCATTCTCGCAACGGGTGAGTATAATTCTTCATTTTCATCATATGCTTGCTGAAAACCTCTGGCTACTACACGAGCTTTATATCTACCGTTTGATTTTATTCTAAAAATCCATTTAACCTCTATTATCTTCTTATTTATTGGTTCTTCAACAATTGTCCATGTTAAATTTTCTTCTAAGCTACGAATCTCATCTTTCATCGCATTCTTCCACTTTTGTGCTTCACAACTATTCATAGCTTCTTCATATGTATTTGGTACTCCGACATCACATACATTTACATAAACAACATGATCATTAAATTTTTCAGGCATTTTCCTTTCTCTTTTTGGACGACTTGGTGTAATTACCTCCTTAATGTTATCATTCTTCTTTATATCATTTTCATCATCATCTATAGTATCAAAAAATTCATCATTTTGTTCATTATCTTTTGATGTCTCTTTTCTCAATTCATTTTCATTAAGCTTAACATTTTCTTGCTTTTCATTTATTTCTTCATCTTGGAATTTAATCACTTGTGCTTCTGAATCTATGAACGTAACATGCCGACTTATTACTATTTTATTATTTATTAAAATCTTGTAGCCAGTATCAGTATAACCAACTAATACTCCTTTTATTCCCTTCGGGCTTAACTTTGATGTTCGGGTTTCATCAGGTACTCGCACAAAACATTGACTACCATAAATCTTTAAATTTCGTATGTCTGGTTTCCTACCATAAAATATTTCAAATGGACTTTTTCTTTGTGACGTATTAGTAAGTATTCTATTTCCTAAATATGCTGCTGTCAATACACACTCTGGCCAATTAAATTTACTTATTTTGGCTTCTGACATTAAACATCTAGCACGATCCATAATTGTCCTATTATATCTTTCTGCCACTCCATTAAGTTGATGAGTGTAAGCTGGACCTGGATTGATATAAATTCCATAATCATTTGCAAATCTATAAAAATCTCTATTTAAATACTCACGTCCATTGTCACATCTTAGTTCTTTAACTTTTTTTCCTGTTTGTGTTTGTACTCTGTTAACATATGACTTAAAACATTCAAAAACCTCACTTTTATTCTTTATTACACACACTGCTGCCTGTCTACTGTAATCATCAATAAAAGATACAAAATATCGCTTACCATCTCTGCCTATTGGTGTTATTGGTCCCATAACATCCGTATGTATTATTTCTAAAATTTCAGTTGCCCTTCGCCTATTATTTTCGAATGGTAAATTAGTCATTTTATTCATTAGGCATATTTCACACTGCACGTGATCATTTTCTATTTGTTCTGGTAAACCTTCCAATAATTTATATTTACACATTTCATTTAATTTTGAAAAATTTACATGACCTAATAATCTGTGCCATTTCTCTTTTACAGACATTGTTTTACTACTATAAGAGCTTATATCATTAAAAAATATCTTTCCATTTAATTCATATAGTTTATTGTTTTTCCTAGCCATAACTACCAAATCTTTTTGCCTATTATATATTACCGCATTGTCATTAAAGAATTTAATGATGTTGCCTTTATCTGCAATACGTGATACGCTTAATAAGTTTCGTTTCATGCTTGGAACATAGTACACATTTTCAATCTCAATCCTATTTAATTTACCTTTTCCCTGACAATACATAACTATATTTCCAATCTTTTCTGATCTCAGACCAAAACCATCACCTACTTTAATATCTACCGGATTATTTAATTTTCTTGCATATGAAAAGAATTTATCGTCATTTACAATATGATCACTACAACCACTATCTAAAAGCCAATTTATACATGCTAAAGAACGACCGTTTTCATTTGTATCAGCTGTCATTACTTCGACATTGAATCCCATAGATGAATTTCCATATTTAGAGTCATACCTGTGTGTGTTATTATATGATACATTACCACGTCCTCTGTAGCCTCTATTTCCTCTGCCTCGATAATTTCCTCGCCTTCCACTACGTTGATATTGTCCATGGTCATTGCTGTATAATTTTGGACAGTCTCTCTTATAATGTCCTATTTGACGACAAAGAAAACATACTCTTTCCTTCCGCTGATGCATACTAGTACCACTGAATGTTTGTCCTGCATCAGTCTCCTTCTTTTTCTGTTCTAAAATTAATTTCGACTTGACATATTCTACCGTTTGTTCTTTTTTAGGCATGGCGTCTACTATATTAACAATATGGTCAAAACTTTTTGGAAGCGATAACAATAAATAGTTCAATCTATCTTCTTCGCTAACATTTTCACCAGAATTCTTTAATTCATTTACCTGCTTTTCGAATAATTGTAGAAATTCAATGGGATCATCATTTTCGCTCATTTTGGTTTCAAGAATTTTTCGTTTAATTAATAATTTGTTAGCACATCCTTTTAATTGATACATTTCATTAAATTTCTTTATCATATTAAACGCAGTTTTCTCATTTATAATTATGTCAAGTTGTATATTATTTACGCTATTAACAATATAATTCTTAGCTTTAATATCCATCATATTCCAGTCGTCTTCCTTAATATTTTCAGGTTTTACTTCATTTTTAATGGATTGCAAACAATTTTTCATTTGTAAAAATAATTTCATTCTAAACAACCATTTTTCGTAATTCGTTCCATCAAAAATTTGTATATGGAATTCGTCTTTACTATTCTCCATAATTATTATTCTTTTACTTTTGACTCACCATTAAAACTACATTCAAACAGCAACCGCTATTTTTCAATTACCATTTTTAATAACCACGCTCTGCTACCATGTTAATAAAAGTAGCGGTTTGATATAATCTCAATAAATTTATTTTAATAGCACAAAAACATCCATTACATGTCACACACAGAATAATACATGTCAAATCTTACTTTAAAATTATATTAGACTATTTTTCATTTATGGCCAGATATAAACATAGGTTTTACTGTAGTAGTTATATACTTTAACAATTACAAGACAAAATTCGGGCGGCACAAAAGTTGATTCGTAAGGCGAAATGTGAAAGTTGGCAGAAATTCTGTTCTTCTATAGATAAGTCTTGTTCCCTTTCTCAAATGTGGAATAAAATGAAATGGATAAAAGGTTACAAAGCACCAAGACCTCAAGTTAATCCAGATATAGCTAGAAATTTACTCCATAGTTTAACACCAGATAATGTTTTGCCAGGTGAACCGCAGTTTCAATCTCGTAATCCTCAATTAGAAATAGCGATTACTTTACACGAACTTCAAAACTGCATACGGCACAATGATACATCTACCGGACAGGATAACATCTCATATTCAATGATTAAACATTTACCACGCAATGGCAAGTTGTTACTACTTTGGATTTATAATCAAATACTACAAACTAGTGTGGTACCAAAACAATGGCGCGATATAACTATTGTACCTATCCCAAAAATTGGACGCGACCCGAATACGGTTTCAGCTTTAAGACCTATTTCTATGTTGTCCTGTGTGTGCAAAATTTTTCATGCCATTCTAGTAAATAGGCTAGAATGGTTCATAGAAAAGAATGACGTCCTCTCATATAAAGTAACGGGTTTCCGAAAAGGTAGATCGACTATGGATAATCTAGCCAGTCTTGTTACTAGGATCCAAATCGGATTCTCTGAGAGACTATCTACCATAGGTTGCTTTATAGATATCGATAATGCATACAATAACGTTGATCTCAGTAGCTTGTTACGTATTATGGACAAACTGAAGATAGGTGAAAAAATCTGCAAATATTTATGGAATTTTCTCAAACAACGTAACTTAAAAATATCATTAGTTAATTCATACATTTGTAGAAGTACTGACCGTGGTCTCGCGCAAGGAGATCCATTATCCCCTTTGCTATTTAATATCGCTACAGTACATATTTGTAATTCAATTAATGACATATTTATATCACAATACGCCGATGATTATGTCTTGTATACTTCAGGTATAGATTTATTAAAAATGACGCAGGATTTACAATCAGCCTTAAATATTTTTTCTAAATTACTATCGAATATTGGGTTAACAATATCACCATCAAAGAGTAAAGTATGTATTTTTAAAAGAAGTTTCACTAGAGAAACTGTGAGTCTACAAATTAATAACATCCCATTGGAAGTAGTTGAAAATATAAAATATTTAGGATTATGGTTGGATCGGTCGTTAAGATGGTCTAAACATATCAATCAGCTGGCGGAAACAACTTCTAAATTTATGAATGTGCTAAAGGTGTTATCTGGGCCCGGGTGGGGCATGCATCCGACTCATTTAAGACAACTTTATCTAGCTATTATTCGTAGTCGAATAGATTATGCCTGTATTCTCTACGCAAACAGTTGCCAAACTCATTTAAGTAAACTAACAAAGGTCCAAAACCAATATATGCGAGTTATTGGTGGATTTGTAAGGAGCACACCGATACATGTGATGGAGTCGGAATTACATATAGAACCTTTGCATGTACGTCGATACTACCTTGCAGGCAAATACATATTTAAAGCAAGATCATCTAAAAATAATGATATAATTAAGCTATTGGAGAAGTTATGTTTATTGTGTCAAAAGGTTTATTGGAGACGTAAAAATAAACCACTTTTAACTTTATTATATGATTTTGTTAAGTCAGTACCGGTACAATGTAGTCATAGTCTAGGTATGTTTTCTTTAAACACTTGGGTCAGCAATGTGGATTTAATTAATACTGTAAGAATAGATATAAAATCGATTACTAAAGCTAAGAGTAATTATAATAGTGCTATTTTGAATAATTTATGTAACGAAACCTTGTCCAATAGTTATTGTGAGTATTATAAAATTTATACAGACGCTTCGAAAGATAAGGAGTATGTTGGAATAGCTTGGTTTGACCCGCAATCAAACTGTTATGCTAAGTTTAAGATTGACATTAATATTTCGATTATGTACGCAGAACTTATAGCAATCGCGGAAGCCCTATCATACGTAGACTCTTTAAGAGAGGGTAACTTTGCTATTCTAACGGACTCAAGGAGCGCATTACAGCACTTGTCTCGTTGTACCTCCAATTGTCGAGGCTCAGCGATGGCTTATAGTGTGTTGCGGTTACTACAAATACTTAAAAATTGTAATAAAAATGTAATTCTACAGTGCGTGCCTTCTCATGTAGGTTTAGAAGGAAACGAACAGGCGGATCGTTTAGCGAAAGATGCTATCTTTACGGGCATACCGATGGACTGTATACCTCACTATACCGATCTCCTATATCTCATAAGAAGGAAATGTCGGGCAATGTGGACAGAATATTTCGATGAAAGATCGGTTAGTCGAGGTATATGGTACAAGATCATACAGCCGACGCTATTACGATTCGCCTGGTTTGATAAAACTGATCTGGGCCGAGATGAGTTAGTTATTGCATTTAGGCTTCGTTCCGGACATATTCCACTAAACAACTTTGCTTTTCTAATGAAACGTGTTTCTTCCCCAAGGTGTGACGTGTGCCAGGTAATAGAGGATGTTTATCATATTATGGTGGAATGTGTCCGGAACGAAGAGGAGCGTAAGTCTTTGTACAAAGAGTTCAACGTTTCGCTGTGGGATGTGGGAACTAGTAATAGCATTCTTGCCTCTCCCTTCTCGAAGCAGGCAAGAATGCTTTACAAAACAGTACAAATAGGTATTAGAAAACGGAAAGTGTAATGTACGATGATTAAACACTATAGTAATAATTCACCGAGGTGGCATGGTCAAACTGACCAAACCTTGTAAATAAAATAAAGAGAAAAAAAAAAAAAAAAAAAATTAATTAATCACCAATAATAAAAGTTAAAATTAAACAACAATTAAAAAATATAAAATTTTTATTGACAAGTTATAATACAACCAAAATAAATACCATAAGATGTAACAACCGTATTTAAACTTATAGTAAATTTTACTCTTACAAATTGTTAATACAGTATTATACAAACATACAAACTATTATTATAAATTATTATATATACCTATATTTTATTTACAAAAACGAATCTAGTTGTTATTCTTTATATACGCACTAACGTGATAAAACAATTGAGAATACATTGACAATGATTTGTGAAATTGTTGGATAATTAGCAATTACCTAGTAATGTGTTCTTATTGTTATATAAAACATGTGATTTTAGCATAAATCATCACTATATTTTTATTCAAAATCAATTGAAAAAGAAAATAAAACATTTGTTTCGTTACAATGATAGCAACAATACAAGGAAAAAAGTTCTCTATCAGTTTTTTGTCACAATACGTTTTAAACTTTCGCGTTTTGTATTCATAAAAATACTCTAACGAGTCTTATGCGCGCATTAACTTACTTTTAATTATGGCGCGACGTTTCCACCTGGTAACACGGATCACGGTCACGAGCAAACTGACGCACGCGAAGTTTTCTTCGGGGACGGGAAGTTACTCCGTCCACCCTCTTTCATTCTATTTCATTTTAAAGTAAGTTAGTTCACATATAAGACCTGTTGCAGTATTTATAACGATGAACAGGTGTAAAAAATTATATTTTCATGATTTCAATGAAAAATCCGGTATCGAGATATCCGGTATCCGGTATCATTCAACATTACAGACAATTAATTGTCTAACAATTGAGAATTCCTGTTGATTTATTTTAGTCTTACTTTACATTATCAATAATATAGTTTAAATAAACGTATTAAAAATTATATAATATAAGAAAAAGGATTACATCTAAGTTGTTTGTTAGAGAAGGTGATTTTTTTTACTCAGAAGCCATCTTTGTGGTTATAATAAAACAGAATATGTGTAACTTATGTCAAATAATAAAAATGCAGCATTTATTGATAGTCTTGCGGAGATTCAGGTTTCTTTGTTTTTTATCACAAAACCTGTGAGAATTAATACAAATATTTTTTTCCTTCCTTATGGTCTTTCCAGTGGAAACAAATACTTGACACTGCGCCTCTAAAGCTCTGTCTAGTTCCTTGTTACTTCCAAGACCATAACCATGAGAAATAACGATTGCATCACTTGATGGCTAAGCACATATATTATGCCCAAAATTTGGTTAACTCCCAACATTTGAGGCTTTTTTTTTACAAGTCTTATGCGTGAATTAACTTATTATTACGAAATAAGACATATGTGAAGTCAAATCACCTTCTCACACGTTCTTATTATATAAAAAATTGAGCAAAGTTACGACGTGAAATATTTACAGACCAATGGTATTGCTCATATGTAATGTAATTTGGCACCGTTTAGGTACATGGGACTTCTGTTACATATATACAAACATACACTATTCAATATTCATTTAAAGTTAAATATTATAGAGTTAAATAATAATAAGAATATATCATCACACTAAGCCTCTGTAAGGATGAACAGAGATACAATAGTGGATGTATCCATTTTGCACTTATATGTCGTGCCCAACGTGACCAGTGGCGCAGCTGATCGCCTTTCTCACAGCGCTAGTACACATGACATTTCGCGCGAGCGTTCTGAAGAGTTATTTCATCTTATTCCAGCTCTCCCTTCCATCAAAGAATCACGCACCACCATGCACGCTGGTTTACGGAGTCACAGCTATACGGTAACTCACATCCCGGCAAGGACTAAACAATTGTCTAATTTTTACTGTAGCGGAGTCGTTGAGCTGTGGAATGGTTTCCCAACGAGCGTGTTCCCACTGTGCTACGTGGGCTCCTTTAAACGAAGCGTGAAGAGATGTTGAGAGGCTGACACGATCGCTGCGACTACCGATAGGTTTTTTTACTGTTGATAGTCGATGTTGTTTTTGGGCTGCACCACGCTTACCATCTGGCGTAGTGTGGTCACTGCCAAGTCAGAATAAAAAACAATATCCTGCAATTGAAAAAAATCTCATTGTCACCCTAATTTATACATAGACATTTGCATACAATGTCTAATTTTTTGTGTGAACATTTAGTTTAATGCGCTGTCTTCCTGTCTGCATTATAATCAGAATTATAGTCATTTATAATGGTCTTATTTATTGTATTTAATAAATATGTTCTTTTTTCTGATATACAGGCGAACGCTTGACCTCAATCACGCCTGGAGGAAGGTTACGATGAGTCCGGCAATATACCGCGTCCCTCCAACAAAAAATACCTATTTACTCTTCTCTCAAAGGCTCCCAAGTCATAAGAACGTGGACATATGCTCGTTGCAAGCATATTCCTCTCCCTAGCTGTTCGCATGATGAATGTAGAAGCGAATCTTTTCGTGCGGGTATAAGGAACGTCTACCATATACGGATGATTTTAAGATGTAGTGGAAGCGGCAGAAGACTGCCAGGCAGGTGACTCTGCGTCGATGCTCGATTTGCTGCATGTAAGCCTTATTCAAAGATTTGTCATGTGCAAAGGCTCCAGATGTAGCGACTGCTAGAATTTGAAATGTGTCTTTACAATTGCATAAAACAAAGGTTGGCAATGTCTACAATCCAGATTCTGCATGAGTATACCCTATACCTATAGGCATAAAATTAAAAATATATAGAAACATCATCCAGTATAAATCCCGCGGATAAAAGTGAAGCAACATATTTTCTTCGTTTTCGTAAACTAATTACAGCTTATTTTGTCTTATTGTCTCTTTTCCTTAATTCCGTGGCAGTTTTAATGAGTACGGCACAGAACGGCTTAATTAAAAAAAACAGTAGATCACAAGTCAATTCACAACAGATCGTTGTTTCATATACATTTTCGCGGATGTATGTGATTTTTTTATATACTGGCTTGACTAAGTGTCTACAGTGTATCTGATGGTAAGTACAGCTTAGTCCAAAAACAATAACGACTATCGAAGGACGAAATTAACCGTCTCAGTCGTCATGCCGGCCCACACACACCGCGCCTGAAGGTATGTGAGTTACTGGATATACACAAGCTGATCCCGAAACGCGACAGGCCGAAGCTGTGCTGTGGGCTAGACCCTGTTCGAGCACTCACTCTACATTTAAAAATATTATTTTGAACTATATTTCTCAATCGTATGCCTATAGGTGAGACAATTTCTATCCGGAAATTATTATTATTTTTTACTTATTTGACTGAAAAGAGCTTAAAAAGAAAACAACTGTCGGAAATGAATGATATTACATGAGAATATTGACTAGAAAGACTAATTTCAAGATTCACAAATATAGATGTAATGAAAAATTAATAACTATAAAGAAATATTATAAAAATAGCACGTTTGCTTATTTTAGTTTAAATCTAACACTATTTAAAACTATTTAAGTAAGGAAGGCTTGCACCCACATGTTAAATGTAGTTTAAATTGCCAACCATAACAACCGTATCCACCGCTCCGGTTACTAAAAAAAGGGCATCATTTTACCGTGCAGTGCAGTATATTTGAACGTTAAATAGCGTTTTATACCAATTTAAACTTCTAGCACTTACTTTGTTAGACATTACGGCTGTTAGTTCTGATAGGCTCTTGAAAAGTTGGGTAATGCTAAAAAACGCTCGAGACTACTTTTTCATTGGTTCTCGAATAGTCGCGTGATAATAAAAAAACGCGTGAGCGGACAGTCGAGCGATGTCCGTTATCAAGAGTTGTCCGGACTTGCTGCTGAGAGAGAAAACACGCGCTGCAAACTAGATTTAATTTGCCGGTGCAAGCCGCCCTTACGTCATAATATTTACAAAAAATACATCAACAGTGGGATTAATTTTTATGATATAAAAAATGAATAGAGTTTTTCGTAAGTTCCTAGATTTTAGGCTAATATTAATTTCTTATATTAAGAATATTTTTATATACACAAATTAACATGTATAATGGATTTTTTTTTTAAAAAGGTATATGTGCTTATAATTAAAAAGTACTTCCACCTATGTATTACAAAATAGGATTTTATTTTCACTAACCTGGAGTGAGGCAAAATATATTTAACATTTTCTTTTTAAATATCTGATGATTTTTGAAATAATAATAATAATAATGCCATACTATCAAAATGTACCTCAGCCTGTTGTCAAAAATGCTCATGCAATGGCTGTACTGGAATCGATCTACTATCACTGATGGGACAATTTTCTCTAATAGACCTGACGTAGTGCCACATGATGAGAATCTCGTGAAATCGGAGAATGAAAAACTAACACAATATTTAGACCCCGCGCACGAGATTACCAGCATGTGGGATGTGGATTCAACGATTAATTATTGCCCCGATAGTCGTATCGACTAATGGGCTGGTCGCATAGTACTTCGATTTCTGTCTGAAGAGGCTCTCGCTTGGTTGTTGGATCGAGGGCCGGATACAGAAGGCAGTTCTACTCGATACGACATGCACAGTTAGATCCCTCAGCCTGAGCTCCTGTCTACCGGCGGCGTGGGCCCCAGACCGCGCTCCCACGGGTATATGGTACATGTTTTTAATATTATAAAATGCCAATGTAAACTTATTAAATATAAATATAATATGTAAACTTAAATTATCACGCTTCATCCCTTTCGAGGTGAGCAGAGATAGATTAATGACTGTACCGACTTTGCGCTTATATGTCATACCCAATGTGACCAGTAGCACAGCTGATCGCCGTTCCCACAGCACTAGTACATGCGACATTACAAATTATATTAATTATTTAATGTCAGAGAATATGGTAAGTCAACCATATTCTCAACTTGGACTTGGCTCTGTGAATACTTACGCAATACTTACGTTCCTATTATACATTAAAATTATGTTCAAAATGAAATTATTTTCTGAGCAAAGTCTAAGTCAAGTAAAAGGAAGGTCTTTAAATTTAATCTCAGTCTAATATTAGAGTTGAGTGTTGTAGATTGCCAAATTAAAGTTTCTTTGACGCTCTTGCGGGTTTGTAGTTTTACGGTAGTTCCGGGTGCGACTGTGCGGTGTCGCTGCTGTCGGCGCTGGCGAGGGAGTCGTGCTGCTCGGCCGCGTGCCGACTCTCGTCGATAACCGCTATGAACTGCTCCGCGTATGCCCTGGAAAGATCAAATAACTCGATAAAATCTAGGAAATTAATCACCGGACAAACAACGTGTAACGTAATTCAACGCCAGAAACTTGTATGTCCAGGATCGTTATCTGTTTTTTTTTTATTCTGTCTCTAGACAATGACTAAGGCCTGACCGTAAGCATGGTGCAGTCCATAGAAAGATAACGACTATCAACAGTTAAGAAGAATCCATCGGTAGTCGCAGCGATCATGCCGGCCTGCACGTTACGCCTAAAGGACCCCATATAATAGGAAGGTGGGAACACGCTCGCCGGGTGACCGTTCCACACCCCAACTACACGGCAAAAGAAGGAGTTAGAGAACTAAATCCTAGCCGGAACGTGTATATATTTTAGTTATTAATTCCCCCTCTCCTCCTTCTATCATAAGCCCCTTTCTAGCATCAGCTGTTTGCACGAGGCGCCTCACCTCGTCTTTCCTGCGAATTGTCAAGGAGTGAAATTCGCCTCCTGCGTCTGTTTTTCAGACATTTTGTTTTTTGTTTGCTTTTGCTATATAACGACATGGGAATCTTCGAACGACAAATATATTTTCACGGATTCGAACTATGTGGACCCAGTGCGTAAACACGCTCTAAACGGAAACCGGTAAACGAATGCGAGGCTGGCGTCCTAACATCTATTGTACTTTCACTGAGAGAAAATAAAAGAATAGGGACCTGTCCAGTCCAGTGTAGGTCCGCTTGAGGTCCGCGTCGGTGACGTGGTCGCGGAGCGCGCGCCGCTTGCGGTGGATGCGCTCCAGGGAGCGCGCGAGCTGCGTGTCGCGGTCCCGCGCGGGCTCCCGGTGCCGGCGCTCGCCGCCCCGCTGCGACCGGCGACGGCGCACACGCTGATAACAAACTCATTACAATAAATACAAACCAACTTAATCCACACAACAATAGAAAAGCAAAGGAGAATTTTACAATTAATTAATAACAAACTACACCTAAACTGGTGCGTGCGTGCGAGCATGAGTGCGTGCGTAGGTGCATGAAATTAAGAAATACATGGATGGATTGATGGATTACTTTAACTTTGATTGTTGAAATTGTATATAGTTTTATTTAAGAACACATTCTTTTTAGGCAGTTTCGTCCCACTTCAGGGTAAAGGTCTAGTTTTCTTTGTTCCAGTATATGTACGGAATCCATGGTAAGGGCCTTGGAAATTGAATCGACGCTTGTCCAATGCGTGTTGGCGGGTGTACACTGTCTGCAGCTTAGATACTATACTTTAATCAGCTCTTACGATTTTACGACACCTCGGTATAATGAAGGCCCAATACCATTCCGGCGGCAAACTTCAGGGCTATAAGATAAATATAAGATAGGTAAAAACTCCTTACGGCATCGTGTACGGGGTAGTAGAGCGGGCCGTAGGGCGCCGGCGGCAGCGGCAGCGTGGCGTATCGCGGCGCCACGGCGAGGCAGGCGGGCGGCATGCGGCCCAGCTGGAGGGACAATGACACATCACTAACTTGACTAATTACACTCGGTATCCCTAGCAGAGAGCAGCGAGCTTTAACACCGGATCAACTGTACCTATTGTATTAGGCCCAGGGCAGGCCTTGAGTGGTCCTTACTGTTCGCATCTCTAAGACAGTTCTGTTCAGTACATACTCAACGCCTTGGAAAGGTTACAGCGGAGGGCTATTCGCAATACGAATGATCCAGAAACTATTAAGCATTTTGAACTGCTCCAGTTGCGCAGACAGCATTGCCTCACTGAGCGTTTTCTACCGACTGTATCACGGCGAGTGTTCTGAAGATTTATTAACAACTTCTTCCACCCTCTCCCTTCCGTAGCAGAGCCCCAAGCGTCTCTATACAGAGCCACGGCTATACGTTAACCCATATCACTTCTATTACTAAAAAGTTCTCTAACTCCTGGTTTCACCGAGTCGTTTAGTTGTGGAACGGTCTCACGGCGAACGTGTTCCTACGGACCTTATATATAGGGTCTTATAACGTAGCGTGGAGAGATATTTGTGCAGGCCGGCATGACCACGGCGACTATTGCTGGGTTTTTCTTCACTGTTGATAGCCGTAGTCGTTTTCGGTTTACACCAAACTTACTGTCGGACGTGGTGTGGTCACTCTTCTGAATTAGGTTAGGTTAGGTTAGGGATCACCTCAGGGTGGTGGGCGGTGACCTGTCGCTGCCGGCGCTCGTTCGCACGATGGTCGGCAGCGACAGGGCGTGGCAGGCGGTCCTCCAATATTGTGAGGAAATCATGGAGACGAAAGAGGCGGCGGAGAGGGATCGGGAGGCACTTTCCACCCCCGACAACCCCATCCGTCGCCCACGCAGGCTTGGACAAAGGAGGAGGGCCTTCGCCAAAGGCTTGCCTACCTGAACCGGATGTGACGCCCGGGCGGCCGCTTGGGGGAGCGCACCGTCCATCATTACAAGGCGAGAGCGGTGTTGCGATGTGTTCCCGCACACCGCTCCAAGACAACAACTTTCAAGGAAAGCGAGGGGTGGCTCTTTACACCACCCCTTGCAAATAAGGTAGATAGAGGCCTATCAACAAAGGCCGGACGTCGCTGTGGGTCGGTGAGGCGGACGCTACAGTACCTCCGACCCCAGCTCATGACGGGAACAGGAACACCCCGGTGGTTTTAGTCGGGGCAGGTCCGACACACCGGGGGAGCGGCCCTCACTGCTCCCCTGACGGTCCGTAGGGATTTTCACCGGGTTAACAAAAAAAAAAGGTTAGGGATCACCACAGCCCGTGAGGTGGTTATTGAATTCCGCAGAGTGTGTCAAGTTAAAGCGACCTCATGGTATAGTTCACTGGCCCACTCGCTTTCCGTTTGCAGGACACGCGCGTTCTGTGTCAACGAAAGTGAGTGACGACGCGTGACTGAGTTACTTTTAGTTGCTCAGCCTGCTACTCTGCAATGATATGACTATTTTCTACATTTTATCTCACTACCATTACAAATGCGAAAGCTTGATGTATGTTTGTTACGCGATCACGCCGAAACGGCTGTATGGATCTGGATGTAGTTTGGCACAGAGGTAAGTTATACAATATGTTATGCGAACCCTGTTTGACCCGTGAAAGCGTTACTCGGTATCGATATTAGATTCTATTTAGGTTATTCATTATAGTTAAATAGCAAAAAAACTGTCCGAATAAAATAAAAAACTAGTGCATAAAGAAAATTTAAGCAACTCGTGTACAAAGGAAAAAAGGTAAGCAAAGAATCATGCTAGTAAGTCATGACGTGAAAAGGGGCATAGCCCCCTTGATTCTAAGTATCGTTTGTCAATTAAATTTACCTTTACACTGATCTTTGTAAGAACTGTGAGTACAGACCGCATGTAATTCAATTTTATACGACAATCACTTTTTAATATTCACAAATAATATAATTTTCTGATGTATTTTTGTAATGTTATCGTGTCACCAACATGTTTCAAATATGTTTCGGATCGGACAGGGTTTTCAAAACATACTGTAGACTGGAACAGCGTATAAACTACTTTATATCCTGGATCTATACTGAGTTCCTATGGGAGCGCGGATGGGCCCATATAGTGCAGCTAGTTACCACAGTACACGAGCGTTAAGACTCGCCTCGGCCTGGTCTCGTGTTCCTGGATCAGCTTGTGTACAGTCATTCATATATACCTAGAGACCTTCAGTCGTGGTACGTGTGGACAGCCACGGTGACGGCGCGGCTACTGTCAATTGAGTTCCGACCCTCAGATAGTCGGTGTGCACTGCACCTTGCTTTCCATCTGGTGCAATGTACCCAGTTTGTCGAGTCAGTATATAAAAAAACCAACACGACTTCATACTTTATAGTTTGTACTTATATATATTAAAGACTAGCTGTCCCGGCAGACCTCGTTCTGCCCTATTTCTCTAAAACAAAGTCACATTATTTTTTTTAATGTTAATAGCTACCCCGTCAGATTTTTTTGAAAATTGTTTGAAGCAACCTGGCCTTAATGCTATATGTATAAAAATTGACAAATATTGACATTAATATTTATACGTCACTCGATTGTTTTGCCTTCCCGAAACCCGTCCACTAACATTTAAACTTTATTGTATGGAGTTAAAGTTCAAATTGACTTTTAAATATTATTACGATTTTTTTGTATGAGAATATATAAAAATGTTGTTTTTAGACAGTTGTAGGGAATTTTTAAAATTTTTCTCTCCGTAATAACCTTCCCCAGACTTCATCAAACACAACAAAAAAGAAATCAGCCAAATCGGTTCAGCCGTTCTCGAGTTTCGCGCTTAACAAGACATTTTGCGATTCATTTTTATATTATAGATTATTGAACTGTTCGGTTCACAATTCGCAATACACACATCGGAAACTTCGTGAAGAAGCTCGCGCTGCATCTAATAGAAATGTCATGCGAACTAGCGCTGTGAAAACGGAAATCAGCTGCGCCACTGGTCACGTTGGACACTATTTACATATAAGCACAGAGTGGATACAGCAACTAATGTATCTCTGCTCACGCCGTAAGGGATATAGCATGACGATATATATGTATAATTTAGAAAACACTAATTTCAGGGTGCTGATTTAGAAAGTAGTTAGGTACGTCCTCAGGGTCAATAAAAAAACAAAGTCTAGAATACGATTAGTGCCTGTTTAAAATGTACAGCGTGGAAGATGACACGAAACCTAGTTTTCGCAAGCGCAATGCGCACCGACCTGCTTGTCTCTGTGAATTACAATATCGAATCTCCTGACTTCCGTCTGCCAAGGAACACTATTTAATACAGCTGTTTCTGAATCAAATAAATATAGCAGCGCTGAGTGACTTAGCTGATTGCCTTCGACTTGCATTTACTGAGCTGACTTCCTTTTGTTGCAACACAACACATTTGCTTTTGTTTTCTTGATTAGCCTATCCTACTGCGTTGTTTATTATGTTATGGACCAAATAAATGTATTTTCTTTCTTAATTCTTCTTTTTATTACTAAACAAAGTGTATCTTTAGTACCAGTTTTTGATTACCATTTTGATTATTGATGTTTGTGTTTTTATTTTGATTTTACTGTGGTATGTCGCCGTGGTGGCTTAGCGGAAAGAGACCGGTTTCCGTGCGCGGCAATGCGGTTGCTCGTGAGTTCTAATCCCGGCACGTGCCTCAGCCGTTTTCCAGAGTACGAACAGATTTAGGCATCACACCGCTGCCCTTTACTGTTGACACTTGTAGTCGTTTTTTGGACTGCATCATGCTTACCATAAGGTGTGGTGTGGTTACTATGCCAAGACAGTATAAAAAAGCGATAGTTGATGTTGTAACAACGAATTTAAAGCACATTTTAATGTTGTGTTACACTAAATTATCAAAGAAGGCCGTTGAGTACAGCTATTGATAAATATTGCTTCATATGGTGCAGAGAAGAAATAAATTAATAGACCGGCGAATATTTGTAACAGGTATGTCACAGACAAATACCAGAACTGGACCTCCTTGGTACATTACGACTCTGCCGGTGCCTAATCGTAACAATGAGATCGCGACCGCGCCACGAGATAAAGCCGCTTGCATAGTGTTCTTGGAAGCGCGATTTTATAATGGCGCGGCCACACCTCAGAACACTTTGAATAAAATAGATTATTTATTTTATTTATTTATTATATAATAACAATGGAGTAGTCCTTTTTACACTTGCGACAAATCCTCATAGAACTGTCCTGGCCGCACAGGGCGGACAGGAGAGGTCCATAACTTGTACCAGCCAGGATCACCAGCTGATCAGGATTGAGGCTCCTATAATCTATGCTCCACAGTGTCGCTGCGCCGCGCCCTTTCGGCCATGATTTTGATGTACGGTTCCGCCTTCCCCAATATTTTAATATAATAGGTCTACCCGCTATTGTAAAAAAAAGAAAGAAACGTTTCTGGAGAAAAAACAGAACAACACACAACATAGACATTTATAATAAAACAATGTAAGAATAATACATAGCACCAGATCATGTATCCTGTGCGTGTGCTGTCACCAATCTAAAAATTTAATCGATTAAAATTATTTTCGACAAAAAAGAGTTTAGAGGTCCGTTTAAATAAAATAAACTAGAAAATTAAGAAATATCAGTTGTTTTCACATCACTAAGGCCCCGGTTTGTTATTGTAAGGTATTACATTATAATATACTGAGAGGCAAGTGGAACAGGCTCGCTGCAAGGTGCTGGAGACGCCCAGAGCCGGTCGCGGCGTGAATGGGCCAATATTACACGCGCAGTCTGCATACCATTGTCTCGATACATTTACATTCTACAAATGATATCATTACTTATCATTGTTTGAAATGTTTTGGATACTCGAATATTGTACCCATTTCAATGTATTTTGTAACAGAAATAGACCTGATTAGTATCTAGGGCATCAATTTTCATAAACTACTCTAGACCATTGATAAGAAATATGTTGAATCTATACTAGAGAGTATAAATACGAAAATAACTGTCTAACTGTTATCATTTCACGCTTGACCACTGGACGGATTTGGGTAAAATGGTATGTGAATAGTTTGAAATTCTGGGAAAGAGCATAGATGATTGAAATTATCCCTTAAGGGAGTTTGAAAAGGGGATGTAAGGAGGACGGAGTGAGGTGGGTAATGTAGATTTTATTTTAAAAAAAATCACAACAATATAAGCCGAAATGAGTTTGCGAAAACATCATTATATTAGGTCCTTACATATGAAATTGGCGTTTTGTATGGGAGGAACAAAAAGTCGAATATTTTTTAATATAATATATTTAATTAATCAAAGTATGAACCATTATTTTCTATGCACTTTTGCTATCTCATAGGTAGTTCATTGATCCCTTTACTAAAAAAACCAGTCGAACGGGAATCAATAAAATCTTTGAAGGCGATTTGGACTGCCCCATCGGAGTTGAATTTTTTCCCTTGCAAGAAGTTATCCAAATTTCGAAAAAAATGGTAATCTGTTGGAGCAAGGTCCGGGGAGTACGGAGGATGTCTTAGACTTTCCAATTGAAGCTCTTCTAATTTAGTAGCCGTCTGTTGCGCAGTGTGTGGTCTAGCATTGTCGTGAAGCAGCAGTGGCGTGGAGCGATTGACCAGCCTAGGTTGTTTAGCCGCTAGCTTTTCCATCATGGTTTGCAATTGCTGACAATAGACATCAGCCGTAATAGTCTGGCCAGATTTGAGAAAACTGTAATGAACAATACCGGCACTAGTCCACCAAACGCTTACAAGTAACTTTTTTGGGGTTAATTTTCGCTTGGGGCAGGATTTGGCTGGCTGGCCAGGATCCAACCATTGCGCTGAGCGCTTCCGATTATCGTAAAGAACCCATTTTTCATCACAGGTAATGATTCGGTTTAAAATACCTTCATTATTGTGCCGGTTTAGTAATGTAACGCAGCAGTCGACGCGCGTTTGCCGGTTTGCTTCAGTCAATTCGTGAGGTACCCACCTTTCAAGCTTTTTAATCTTCCCAATTTGCTTCAAGGGAATTAAAACAGTTTTATCACTAACATCGCAGCCTGCAGCTAACTCGGACGTGGTTTGCGATGGATCCGCTTCCACAATAGCCTTCAACTCTTCATTATCAACTTGAGTCTCAGGCCGTCCACGGGTCTTGTTCTGCAGGTCGAAATTTCCAGAACGAAAACGTTAGAACCAAAAACGAACTGTGTTTTCTTTTGCAACACGACCGCCATACACATCATTCACCCTTCGAGTTGTTTCCGCAGCACTAGTGCCACGGCGGAACTCGTACTCGTAAATAATGCGATATTTTAAGTTTTCCATTTTGTAAAATGAGTGAAGCAAACAGAAAAAAACAGAAGAAAAAAACAAATGAATGACCATCATTGAAGCAGAAATACATGAGTCTATAGCTGTACAAATTTGAATTTGGAATTCCTTACCAAAGAGGAGAAATTTGTGATTAAAGTGGCCAGTACGAAAAACGCCAATTTCATATGTAAGGACCTAATAGATAAGCATCAATACATATAAAGCTGTTGCTCAGCCAGCTAGGTGTAATTGAGCTGGATGTTAAGAAATTCAAGAGCGAGTATATATATCAAACTAAGTAAAAATTTCACTTACGCGATGTAGGCTATTTTAAATTTCTGTTCAGGTGATTCGGCTGCAATATGTATAATATTTATACATTTTATAAAAATGTAGCTGAGCGCTGCCTGAACAGGAAAGACGTCCGAGAAAAACTATTAGGAGCCTTTCTTAATGCTATATTTGTACCAAAACAATGATTGTTAAAAGGTTTGTTTAGGGGTTAGTGCGCGGTAATATAAGAAACGGTTTAACCAATTTGGATGCAGTGTTTTTAAAACAGTATAAGAGCACTGCAAACATCTGTTGTCAATATTGTAAGCCTTCAGTACTAATTAAGCTCTATATTTATTCTTGTAATTAACATAAGAATCAATCGATGACATTCATATCATTTGTACTCCAGACTTCATCTTCAAATAATTATTATCATAATAAAAGTACTTCCTCGTGAACGGAGTCGAGGGCTCAGCTAGATGATATGTAGCTTTATTTGTAAGCCCGCGTTCTGTACTGGAGTACCCTTCCTGATATGTATTAATTCCATGGTTGAACCGCGCAGACGAACACAAGTAACCAGGTCGCAAATTCACAAGCCATTACCAACAGAATGGATGTAAACATTTCACAATTTCACTTTTCACCAGTGACGTGTCAACTCAATTTGAACCTTGTACAACGGACATACATTATAAAATATCATAATTTTTTAAAAGGACAGAAATCCGGAAATTATTCTATCTTAGTAAGACATAGGGTTATCGCTGATTCGGGTTTGTTTTGTTAACAGCAGTTCATTGTCATCGTTCTAGCCGGCATTGATCCATTGCTGGACATACTCAAGTCTGGCCATTTACTTCTGACCGGAGGCCATAGACTAGGGGTGCTCAAACGGTCGACTGCGATAGCTTCTCAGGTCGATCTCGGGATTTATTTTATCCTAGTTCGGTAAAGGCACCACACCGGGATAAGCATGGTGGCAAAAAGTAAACATGGCGAAGTTCAAAACACGACTACAACTATCAACAGTAAAGGAAAACCAATAGATACTTGCTGCTGAGACACGCTCGCCGGAAGAGCATTCCCAACGACTCAGCAAAAGTAAGGATTAGAGAACTTCTTAATCCTAACCGGGATATGAGTTACCGAATAGCCGTTACTCCGTAAACCCTTGCGCGCGATTCTGTTATGGGAGGGTCAAATAAATCTTGTCGGATGTTGTTGGGAGTCGATGCTGCTCGCGTCCGTAGGCTTTACCCTAGTTTCCCTACACGTGACTCCTGGGTGGTGCTAAACGAGCAGCAGCGAGGTGGCAGGGCGTCGGTGCCCGTCTGGATCGCGACCACAGTACATGGGTGTAAAGGCCGTCATAGTGACCAGTTTCGGCTTGTCGCGTTTCGGGATCAGCTTGTGTATATCCAGTAGCGCATATACCTAGAGACCTTCAGTCGTGGTATATGTGGGCCGACATGACGATGTAGACTATCAATGGATTTTCATCCTTTGATAGTCGCTTTCGTTTTTGGACTACACTGCACTTACCATCAGGAACTCTGTAGTCACTATGTCAAGCCAGGGTAAAAAAATATATATATATATACCTGCAGAATTTGTCGTGGTATATGTAGGCCGACATAGCGATGGCGACTGTCAATGGATTTTCGTCCTTTGATAGTCTTTGGACTACACTGTACTTACCATCAGGTGCAATCTAGTCACTTAGTCGAGCCAGTGTAAAAAAAATGTCCGGCAGTGGCCTAAAGGAAGCTGGTGATGATGAAACTATCCATCAGATAGGCTGTCAATTTTCTAGCCACCTTTTGGTAGACAAAAAGTTAATAAACGTCGCGATGTTTTTCATAAAAAGCGTCAATACATTTCTCATACAACTGCGAGACTCTTACGCAATGTACTTGACAATCCTCTCGAGCTCTGTGCAAGACGCATTCCTACTGATTTACACAGAAACCGCACCTCCACCGACCAGCTACACTTGCTTACCTCATAAAACGGGTTTCGAGTATATAATTGCGCTTCTCTTCATGCTACGCATAGAATTAATATATATAAAAAATCACAGAGATGCGTCGAAAATCAGCCGAATCAGTTCCGTGTTTGAAGATTCCCTTGTCATATGATCTTGGAAACGCAGATGCAGGAAGAGAATTCCACTCCTTGGCGGTTCGCAACAAAAAAGTGGAGGAGAATCGCCTCGTGCGAGCAACTGGAATGTCATGGGCGTCTTGTCAATTTATGGTAGAAGGGGGAGGGAGGGAACTAAGTTATACAACTCGGCCGCACCTTCTCCAGAGCATAGTCTGTAGAAAATCAAAAGGCAGGCCACTCTGCGTCAGTGTTACAAACTCAGTAACTTACGCAATGAGTCGTCGAACTCGGCGATGGATTGAATTCAAAGCTACCAAAGGGTTTTTGCCAGGGCCGATTGCGACGCTAAGGGTCCTGGGTTCGCATCCCGGTAGTGGTAAACTGCACTGTGATTAGTAGATTAGTTTGTCGCTAGTCATGGTTGTGTATGTTGTATAAGCATGAATATCTTTGTCTACTACTCGTAGTACAAGCACAAGCTTTATTTGGGGCTATATCCGTAACTGTAATTGTTCGTAAGCGGTAAACAAAAAATGTATTCTTAAATAGGGGAAACCCGCGAGGAAGCCCGCACGGCATCTAATAGAAATGTCACGTGTACTAGTGCTGTGAGAACGGCGATCCGCTGCGCTACTGGTCACGTTGGTCACGACATATTATAAGCGCAAAGTGAATACAGCTATTAATGTGTATCTTTGCTCACCCCGTGAGGGACATAGCGTGATGATATATTGTTATCATTCTCAAACAGAACAACACGACATATCAACGATCTGTAACATACAATTGATCGCATAAGAAACGATGTATTTACGAAAAACAAACAACCTCTGACATTGAATGTAAAATTGTCATGTTTCTAGCTTCAGTAAGTCAGGAAATGTGTTTTTATGTTATACGTACATAGATTATCCTACCATCTATTTCTATATTCCATGGTCTGCAAGGTATTTAATGGTCGGATGTCTGAAGGCGCATGGTTATCTGAGCTAATATTAGATAAATAGAGGTTTGTATTGAAGCGAGGAAAGCGGACACCGGGGACGGTTGCGCAACGCGACGGCGCAGGGCTGCCCGCGCGACTCCATCTGCATGCCACAAGCTCCTATTATATAATATATGTGCATTTCTTTTATACATAACGTGCTTTCTTGACGAGCTACTCCACTGGAGTACATGAAAGCTTTTATAATCATCGTTTGTGCATAAATTTAATGAAATGATAATGTTATATAATATATTAGTTGTGTGAATCGGCTAAAAATCTTAATTATTAGTCAGTTTCGTTCCACTGCAGGGCATAGGGCACCGTTCCCTTTTGCAGTATACTGAACATCTAATTAGGTTTACTTTTTATTAATATTATGTTTTACGGCTTCTCGTGCAAGTCTTTTTAAGCCCCTTGTTAATATTTTTAATATTAAGTGGTCACTGATTGACGTCACTAAAGACGCCCCAAGCGGCGCGCGCTCCACTCCACGCCAACAGTAAAACCACCGATTCCCCGCAGCACTTTGCAATTCGGGCATCTTGTCGCTGGTCCAGACCCAAAATCACCAAAAACGAACAAAGAACAACACGTCCAGAAGACCACAACAACGATAAATCAGCAGCTCTCAGAAGAATGAAATAGAGAGCACAACCATTCACGTTCAAAGCATGGCCGTTATTCCTTTTCAATTATATGTATCAAAATGTTATCCATTTTATGGAACGCGAATTAGCTTTTATAATAAGCGAATATAAAAAGTAATTTATAAAATCGATCAAAAAGTAGTGGACACTTTCACCGCCGCCGAGCTGCCGCGTCGCCTTCAATACCGGTGAGAAAGTCTTGCCAACAAATCAACTATAAACACTTGTTTATTGCCACTAAAATGCCATTTATAAAGGTAGGTATATGTCGGCGTATACACCGCGCGCCGTGCGGGCTTGCGCCCTTATGTGGTTCACGTTCCAGTTGCTTGCACGAGGCCACTCGCCTCCAGCTGAATACTGGATATCCCCGAGGAGTGGAATTCGCTTCGTACATCTGTTTTTCCGACATCTTATGGCATGGGCATCTCCAAACGACGAGAGAATTGGTATTTTTAGAGTGTCGGTATATTGACCACATCACGCTTCATGATGAGCACGGTACAGTCCAAAAAACGTCTACAACTATCAACAGTAAAGAAAAACAATCGACAGTAGCAGCGAGCATGCCGGCCTGCACGAATATCTCATCACGTTGAGTTTAAAAGATCCCATATCATGGGACGGTGGGAACACGTACGCCGGAATAATTCCACAGCTCAACGACTTGGCAAAAGTGAGAGTGAGAGAACTTCATATCATCGCGGTTCATCATCGGATTCATCTTCACCTTTCACCAGGTGTGATTGAGGTCAAGCGTTCGCCTGTTAATAATTAAAAAAAAATCTAAGTCCTAGCCGGAACCGTACAGCCGTGACGCTCTAGGCCCGCGGATTTTTTTTAATAATTACTCTTGATTACTAAGCCATACACATCATACTCTTATGTATATACATATAATGCTAGCTGAGCCGGCGTACTCCACACTGCCTGGAATGCAATGCCCGTTACTTACAATGAATTATTACTACTAACACAAATTAATGCACATAAAAATTAGTTCAGAGCCACTATATATACCGCCGAACAGAAAAAATTGTACAAATACATTTAATGTTTAACAGTAACTCACGAGAACATATAAATACAAACTGCATGCGTCAGGGGAATGACAATTTTAAGTCAGCACACTGACACTGGCGAAGTCACAAACGCCTAGTCCTTGGAATAAAGCCATAAAGTAAGAAAAAAATACAACAGCTGACAGATGAGTTACGTTCCATTTTACTCAACACATTTTTCCAATAAATGATCGATGTGTTTTTAAACTTCATATTTTTTTATTTATGAACCGATTGAAATAAGACTACAACTTCACCGGCCTTTAGAAGGCGAGCACTTAAGATTCTCAACCAGCGAAATATGGGTTGGGTGGAAACGTAACGGGACCCCTGTGGGAACAAACCTCGACTTGGGCGGCCAGCTACAGAAAACGAACCTAACGGTGATCTACTAACGTTGTAGAGGCGACTACCTCGAAAAGAAGAGTAAAAGTATATGAAGACAAAAATACATTTTCTCGCGGCGCTTTTCTCAAGGCGCAGCAAAGTTTATTAACTCTGAGTTCGAGTGACCTTTGGCGTGCGTTGATTGCACTTTCAAAACGTTACGACACTAAAACTGTGTAGCGTCAGCAACAACACACTTTATATACTAATATATTATATATATCATCACGCTATTATAGCTTATGTAGGTCCAGTAACTCATATATCTAGAGACCTTCAGTCGTCGTATATGTGGGCCGACATCAAGACGGAAATTCTAAGGATTTTCCTCCTTTGGTAATGGCTTTCGTTTTTAGACTACACTGCACTTACCATCAGGTCCACTGTAGGCACAAAGTCGAGCCAGTGTAAAAAAATATTGACAAACACTATTATTGTGTGATATAACATGGTAAATAAAATGTATTAATATAAACGAAACAAAAAGTTAAGTTTGAAGCAATGCTTGATTGTTTGACTGACGCGCGCTAAATAATTGGATATAACTAAATATAATCTGGTTCACTAATAATAAAATTAATTACAATTTACAAACGGTTTCTCTATATTCAGCGAAGCGATCGATTAAAATTAAGTAACGTATACACTCGTAATTACATGACCATTAAATTAAAGAATTCATTAAAAATAATAGAGATAATTTATATTTCTGAATTTTGTTATTCCGTAAAGCTCTTTAATGATATTCATTCTTATTGTGCTGTCACGTGTGACGTGTGACACACTGAACTTGAAAATATGTTATCATTTCAGGTTATTATAATAATAAATAAGATTTCATTTCTTTTAAAAGTTTAAATAAATAAAATAACCGTGTTTGCCGAGTGGACAATGGACGCGTGTACATGTGCGGCGACGCGAATGGTCACAGGTCCGAATCCCAGCACTTACATCTGGGTTTTCTAGATTTCCTACGAATTCAGGGAGCACACGCTTACCGGTAAAGGAAAACATCCTGAGGAAATCCGAATCTAACAGAAATATCATGACTGACGTTGGCACGACATATAAGCGTATAGCGGGTACAACCACTCATGTATCTCTGCTCACCCCGTAAGAAATATAGCGTGATGACAGATTATTTTTATTATATCGTTAATAAAATGAATCTACCGCCGGTTCGGAAAGCAGGATCTACCGAGAAGAGCCGGCTAGAAACTCCGGTAGCCGCTAGTTTGGGAATAATGTCCCATAGATGAGCCTAGGCTCTTGAAATTTTTCAAGGCTAGGCAATTATAAAATAACAACCATTATTTGAGACCCCCTTTCCCATCCTTACCATTTATCTTTTTTTTCAATCATTTAATTTTAATTCATTCATTTAATTCAATAAAAAAATATTTACAGTACAATTTTTTAAGACTTGTTTCCTGTAACTTTGTAAAAAAAGATAATTTATTACATAAAAAACGAAATATTCATAAAAAAACTACCTCTGACCTATGCATAACTTAAGACGTGTTATAGTTATCTTATGAGACTTTTGAATGAACTTTTTAAACGTTATAACAAAGGCTTGTACAAACACACTTTGTTAGATATATTATTCACTGGGTACGCTGGGTGATGTGCTAGTCTGATGCTCCTAGGGTTCGGCATTCAGGGAATGGCCCCTAGACGCGAGGCTGCTGTGGATGTCAATTATATTTAATTGAATTTATGCACACGTACAATTTTTAGTGAACTGGCCCTTCGTAATAAAACACTGAATATAAAATGCAATACAGACTCCTAATTGTGTTAGCGATGGGCGGTTACGAGAGATTTTATTAATCGAGAGAATTACCGTTGACCAAATGAATCGAGTTAACAATCAAATTGACTAAACTGATCAACCAAGAGACTAACCGATTGTTTCAATTGAAACCTAACGCCGAATCATCGAGTGAATTAACGACCCATCCTTGGTGGTCGATTTCTTTATTTTTTAACCAGGAGAAATAATCTAAATAGGCCGGAGTGTCGGACTACTACCGACTAAAAACTCCTGGGTACTCCTTCATCAGCGTGGCCGCCGGCCTTAAGCGCGAACTCGTCCTCTGCCACACCCAGTGTCCGGTGGACTTGAATAGACCTCCTTAATTATGGAAGACGGCAGGGAGTATTACCGTCCTTGCCTTCCTCGAAAATAGACAGTGTTTGGTTGTCGATTATTTCATCAATTTCAATCGAGCTATTAAACCGAATCCAATCGTCGAATATTGAAATGACACGAGGGAGGATGATAATAAATAAGCAGTGATTTTGATGTGTATAAATCATGATCACCTTTTTCGGGAGCAAAACTTGCTGTTGCCCGGGACAGGCCATCACAACTACACCGGGCGAGAGGGCGCGCACCTAATGGGGTGGCCAGCTAGCGAGTTATGGGTTTGGGTGACATCACAAGGGCACCCCTGTTTGTACGAGTCTCGACTTGTGGTCCCGCTAAGAAAAAACCTAACGGCGACTACTTTGAGAAGAACGCCGAAAGAAACTGCGTGGGAACCGAACCGTGCCTCTGAGGTCGCGGTCACAGCCAATTTTAAATAAAAATTATGAACTCAATACAAATGACTTCGATTTAATCGTCCATTATAATCGAGAATTTTAAACAATCGAGTCAATCGTATTAAACGATTTATCGTCGCCCATCGCTAAGCGGTACGCTGTTAGATTAACTGCTGCGTAAACCAATAAAATAATTTTAAAATGGCTTCAGAACACGACGCCGTAGTTCCAGTCATAAAACATTTATAATTCGTAATTGCGGAATGAAATGCTTGAATTAAATTGGTTTTAGGGGTTCGTGCAATGTCTGGCGTTCCACCCGTGATAAAGGTTTGGTAAGGTAAGCTCTATACACCCACCCCTCCCAGAGACGAAGCCTGCACAAGTTGTTCTCTGTCCCGGGCGACTGGAAGAATTCGGTTTCCCAGGCCCGGATAGAGTGATTGGAAGGACACCCCGAGCGTTTTAAGTCAGTAGGAGTCTTACACAGCGGGATCGCAGACCTCACGCTGGACCTCGATTTTCTCCCGGGTCACAAAATAAAATTGGTTTTACGGATCAGTACCTTACAAGAAATAAAGTAACCCCTGTAGGATCATTTCGCCGTCCGCCGGCCTGGCACTTTGCAGTCTGTCAAGGCTCTTTTACTCAAGAAAACGTGAAGTCCTTCACTTGAAATTAACACGTTTTTTGCATTATAAAGTGTATTTACCACTAGCAAACTGAATGCGACCTATATTTTAGGAGTATAAACGTTTTCAACGGGTGAGTTAAACTTTCGGAATCCAATTTATGCGTCCTAGGTTATCGGGTCCATTAAATGAAGCGTACAAAGATATTCGTGTAGGCCGGCATGACCACTGCGAACTGTCGATTGCTTTCCATTAACATTGATAGTCGTTGTCGTTATTTGGACTGCGCCGTATTTACCATCATGGACCGTCCATCACCATGTGGTGAGGACATTAAGCCGAGTTAAGATTTAAAAAAAAATTGGTTGGAACAATGCTTAGTGTTACTTGTACGGAGCCCTTGGCGCATGAGCCAGACTCGATCTTACCCGTATCCCGTTTGCCTATAAGACTAACAGAAAATTGACGAACTATGAATATGAAACGATTATATGGTTCCATAAAGCAAAGCTGAGAGCGCTTACGACCACGGCCCATAGATAAAATTTGATTTGTTTATCGATAACGTTAATAGAATAGTGCAAATGTATGGGACGGACATGACGTGTCAATGTGATATTTTGGAGATATCGTTTGTCGTGAACACTGTCAGAAAATATTTTTGTTTAGATACACAGGTCACCTTTCAAACAAAAAACTAAATCAGCACCTATTTATCCGTTTAAGACCTACAAGGCCACAGATAAACTTGCAAATACTCAGATGTATAGGTTAAATTAGTATTATTTATTAAAATCTCTATTCGCCTCGTGGAGTTTTTGTGCTATCCGTACAAAATAGTACGTAACGAACAAATATCCGAAGTAGGTGAGGCGTTCTGCGCAAAATATCTCTTCCTTTTTATCTGTATATAGTGCCATATAAATAAAGACATGTTAGAAGTATCCCACTAAAAAAATACTATTAAAACTAAATCACTAACTATTTAAAAAAAAGTTTTTATTACACATTAAACGAAAAAAATATTTCTAGTAGAATAGAAACTTTAAAGAAGCTCTGCTTCTGCTAAGTGTAGGTCAGCACAGCGAGGCGTGAAATAGAACTGTCTAATTGAATGCAGCTTGTATCTGCCACTTGATATCACTGCATCTGTATTTATTGGAAAAACAATAACATTTATTGGAAAAAAATTGTACAAAATAATAATTGGTCAGTTCATTTGACCGAAACTTTAGTTAACGTTAACTTTAGTCTGTAATGCAATGACGATTGAAAATTTGCATAAACAACTTTAAATTATAAAAATGGACAGATTCAGAGATTTGCATTCTTCCTATATGATACCTAGATGTTGGCCTTCAAGAGGAAAACCATTGGGCAGGTGTGTTGCAGGTGTGCAGGCAATGGAACTGTTGACAGCCCATACATAAATAAATAAATAAATTAGTTGGCACAAGTCGGCGCTACGTTTGTATAAAGCGTGACGCGGGCCGCGGGTACTGCTGCCACGTGAGCGAAGTCATAGGCATAGCTAGTTTAGCGACTAAGGGCGGCTTGCACTAACGAATTAATCTAGTGTAAGCTTGTATAAAACGCTAATTAATTGAATTGGTTTGATTCCATTTTAATGATGATTTTAGTTTAAGAGTTGTTACAATTAGATTTTGATTTAGTGCAAGACAATAAGTACAGATCAGCGTTAAATAGCATTTTATATAACTCTAAACTCGGTTTAATTTGTTAGTGCAAGCCGCCCTAAGAAAATAGTTTCGTGGATTTAAGTGTGGCAATGTTTTTAAACAAGTCGGAGGAGTAGAACGTGGCGTAGGTGAAAGGGCCGGCCCTAAGCCGCGCCGCGCCCGCGACTGTGTCAGCGCACCTATTCGCGTCTACGTACTCATTTACGCGGCTGCAATCATACTACTGATAATGATAATATCCCGGCTGATTTGAGCCGCGGCGACGATTCCAAATCCCATCAATTAGGCGCTACCTGCAGCTTCATTGAGCGAAGGTGAGCTCGCTCATGAAAATATTTAGAAACAGTCAATGAGAGAGGGTTAGGATGCAGGCCTGGGTGCTGATAACTGACCACTATCTGTGCCCTCGGCCTTTCACAATCTTATTACTAGCATAAACGCGAAACTTTGGATAGACTTCTCAGTATTATGACTCGGCACAGTGACTGCACCATTGTACCTGGAGTAAAGTATAATGCAATACTATAATAAATGTACGCGGAATCAGCGAAAGTGCAATAGAAAATATTAGTGGTCCATCCTCCCTGCCTACCCCAATAAGGATTCGGTACGATGATAGATATTTATCACCATCTGTAGAGACATCCCGTATTAGAAGACTGTTCAAGACGTCGCCATCCTGCGCGCTGTTTCGCAAGCCATTCAGCGCTCCGCATTCATAGTTAACATGCACGCTGCACGCTGCACGCTGCACGTTGCACGCTGCACGCAGTCCTCAAGCCGTGCAATCTAGTTTACTACATTGTTTACATTCAGAGCACTGTTAGCTCTCGGTCCTCCTGCTTATTTATTACTGACTGTGGCAGAAATATCGTCTGACGATAAAACTATTACCGGAGTATGCATTAGGACATCTTACATTTAACGATCTAGTTTTTTTTTTTCGGGAGGACAATGTTTCGGGATGGGGGCCGAGAAAGGCTTGTACAATGACACCGGGCGAGAAGAACGAGCATTTTAGGTGCTCAGTCAGCGGGTTATGGGTTGAGTGACAATACAAGAGCACCTATGTAGGTATGGACCTTGACCAGCGCGGGAGAGCCAGGGAAAGAACCTAACACTCAGTTTTCGAGTTGAGCAGAGATACATAAGTGGTTGCATCCACTGTGCTTTTATATGTCGTGCCCAACGTGACCAGTAGCTGATCCTGAAAGCGGCAGGCCGAAGCTGTACGGGGGACTCGACCCAGTTTGGGCGATCGCCCTACCACCTTAAAATGAATCAAGTTATACTTGTAGTTAATTGATTGCGCGCTCGGAGCAATATCTGGTTGCGTAAAGACGCGCTAAACTACGAGAGTACTTATTGACATTTACATAATACATCGCTTCATAGAAATTAATGTCAATAATTTAGGTGAAAATGTCCAATATGGGGGCACTAGGACGCCGCACTCCGCCGGCCGTCGATGCGCAGATTTCTAAAAAAACTGTTTCTCGTACCACTTTAGCCTTTTAACATAAATTAATATATTTACGCAGTGATGAGCTGTCACAAAGCGAAAACAATACTACTTGCGCTACTTCTATGGTTCCATACCTCAAAAAATAACCTATAGGGTGATTACGCGCTTAATCCGTTCTGAAGCAGCCATAACAATATTTGTACGACAATTGCGTTACTACGTTATCTTATCATTATTCGATTTCTATTCGTGTAATATAATAATAATAATAAGAAATAATAAATAAGGAAATCAAAGGATCGTGCTAGTAAGTCATGACGTTAAAAAGGTCATGACCCAGTTGATCCGCAGCACCATTTATCAAATAAGTTTTTTCATTAGTCTTTAAACTAATTTTTGTAAGTAATCCGAGCCTAGATCGCGTGTGAAATGATTCAATTCCATTAATGTTATATCATAATAACTCTTTAATGTTTACAAATAATATAATTTTGTGATGTATTTTGGTATCGCTATCGTGTCACCAAAATGCCCGTTACGGGTCAGACAGGGCTTTCAAAACATACTGTATTACTCTTTAAAGATATGTAACACTTCAGCTACTATAACAACCGGCGCGTTTGTGTTTCTCGAATCCCTTTAGGCATTACGCTAGCGTCTGCAACCCTTAAGCCTTTTCTCCGTATATTTTCAGATCACCATAGCGTCAGTGCCCACTGAATGCCGAGCCGACGTCACCATGACTCTTTCGGTTCGGACAGGGTTTTCAAGACACACTGTATAGCAAGCCACACGCCTCTCGGTACACGTTGCTACGCGATGCTACATATGCAAAGAAAAAAATGACTGCGATCTAAATTAATTCCGGGTAGTCGTTTATGGAAGGCGATGTTAATCATTTCTTGCAACAGTCCCCGTGTGGGAATCTGTATTTAATGTGCGGCTCAGCATTTAAAATAGTTGATATGTTTTGACACAAATGGTCATAGGTTTGAATCCTGAAACGTACCACAGGGTTGTTCTAGATTTCATACGAATTTATGCACCATATGCTCACCGGTGCAGGAAATCTTCGCCAGGACACTCGCGTAGTGTCTGATAGAAATATCATGTATACTAGTGCTGTGACCAGCCGCGCCACTGGTCACGTTTGGCACGGCATACAAGCGCAAAGTGGATACAGCTACTGATGTATCTCTGCTCACACCGCAATGGATATAACGTGACGATATGTTGTTATTATCATATAGGTGGGGGTAGGGTTGTAGCTTGTCCGGGACTTCTGAACAGCCTAACAGGTGGGTGCCAATAGTTTTATATCACATGAACAAGAGACCTTAGAAAAATTACAGTTCACTTTTTAAACTCGTGGAATCTTCCACATCCATCCATTCCATTCCATTTTTCCATTTTTTCATTTCCATTCTTCATCTTTGGCATGGCGATTCCGCGACTAATACATAAAACAAATAGATGTAGTTAACGTTTTGACATGAGTTTACAACTCAAACCTTATCGTTGCTGGTGTATCTGTGACCATTACGGATTTTATTACTATGAATTCCACATGAAACGGTTATAGAAAATGTTTTCTACATATTTATGTGTTTATGTTTATTTATAGCGCATCAACACAGCGGGGCGTTTACACGGTGTAGAAGGGTAAAGACTGTCACAGTGACTCTACTTCGGCCTGTTGCGTTTTCGGATCAGTTTGTGTATACCCAGTTGTTCATACCTTCCGCCGTGGTATCTGTAGGCCGGCGTGCGATGCCGACTGTCTACGGATTTTCCTTTGTTGACTGTTCCGTTCTTGGTCTCACTGCCGGTATTGCTGTCCGGTGTGGTGAGGTACTCGTTCTACCGTTCCTTATAAAAGTTGTTTCTGCTATTCGTGGAAGATTTGGATGGGCTAGTTGGTTATAAATATTAGTGGCGGAATATTTCCCACAATACATTGGACACGCGCAATTACTCCGGAACGATGGTGGCTCTCGCAACACGCTATGTACATAGCTGCGAGCGCCGATTGCCGCACGGAATGCGGTAATAAAATAGCTATCTTTACACATATAAACTAGTGCTACCCAAACGTATAAGTGTTGTGTAAAAAAACACGTTCAATAAAAAATAAGCTCAGAAATGACTTCTTAAGCTGTATTATTAAATATTAACGTTCAATCTGGGAACGCGAACGCGTGTTCGCTCATCCACCGAAGAATTGAATGATTTATTTTTGTTGTGGTCTTCTGGACGAGTTGTTCTTGTTTTTTGGGTTGGTGTGGGTTCTGGACTACGAGAAGATACCCGGCTGGTAAAATGATGCCGGAATAGCTGATTTTCTGATTGCCATGTTGATAGATATCGAGTAAACCCATTGCTTAGTTAATACTGTACTTGACAACTTCCTCCAGAAATTGGTAAAATGAAATAATTATCGTAAATAATTAATTTATATACACTGATCTATGTTTTAAACACTAATCAATTCTCAATTGCCTACAAATTTATAACTCATGAATGTTTAGAAAGGGTTTAATCATGATTACAGTTTAACGAAATTAAAATTGCAAAATGGAATCGTTGTTCGCGCCAAATAGTCCCGAACGACCTGCGCGAAAGCGCAACCTCTAATTTTATACTTTGAAAACAAAAAGAAGATTATTCGCTGTCATTCACGGATAGAAGCGATTTCAATAAAATAGATGTCAAATAATATATGTAAAAAAATACATCACTAAAAGGCAATAAAAATGTTTCTTTAGTAAACCCTAATTACAAACCCAAAAGGGAAGGCGCTTAGCTACACAATAGTCAAATGGCCTTCCCAATCGTTACTCAATAATCTAATAGCATTTTGCCCATCTTTACTTCCTCCCTTTAAATGTGGTGTACCAATACGCCACTAATATAAAACTGTGCCGTTGCCGGCCATCTTTGGCATAAACAAACTCTTTTAATTGCTCAGTTACGGAAGTGATAATTCCCCACTTACATTAATTATTACGATAAATAAGTTAATTTAAGCGAGATACCAGATCATATAAAATTATGCATTCGGCTGTTCGTCGCACGGGACCGAGCTCTGAGAGGCAACTGGTCGATTGCATAAGATTGGCATTAAAGGTCAGGAGTCAGGGGAGCTTAACACGATAAATCAATTTAAATATTTCTTGTATTTATGATATAACTTTGCTAATTATCATTCCTAGTTGTGTATGTAGGCACACAAAATGTGTTCATAGTGCTTTGTGCTTAAAAACTAAAGCTTTAATCAATGCGTCCTGCCAACGATGACGTACGGAGCAGAGACATGGACGCTAACGGTTGGGCTAGTCCACCAGTTGGAGATCACTCAGCGTGCGATGCAGCGGGCTATGTTGGCCATCTCTCTGAGGGATAAACTTCGAAATGAGGTTATCCCGTCTGGATCGCGACCACAGTACATGGGTGTAAAGCCCGTCATAGTGACCAGATTCGGCTTGTCGCGTTTCGGGATCAGCTTGTGTATATCCAGTAGCTCATATACCTAGAGACCTTCCGTCGTGGTATATGTGGGCCGACATGACGATGGAGACTATCAATGGATTTTCATCCTTTGATAGTCGCTTTCATTTTTGGACTACACTGTACTTACCATCAGGTATTCTGTAGTCACTACGTCGAGCCAGTATAAAAAAAAAATTCGGCAGAGAAGCAATGTTGTCGACATAGCTCTCCGTATTAGCAAGCCGAAGTGGCAGTGGACAGGCCATACATTCCGGAGAATCGATGATCGTTGGAGTAGATGGGTCCTTGAGTGGAGACCGCGAACCGGCAGTCGTAGCGCGGGCAGCCCCCCGGAAAGATGCAGCGATGACGAGATGATGAGAGGCCTGTCCAGCAGTTGACTAGGTTGGACTGATAATGATGATGTGTTTATATTTATAACGTCTAAGAAATGCATTTGTGAATTGCGTTCTTTTGTAAACAATTTCTAAACGTAATTGCCTTTTAGAATAGCCAGTCTTTCACATGACTTGTGGGCGTGTTTAAATAATGGCCGTGTAGTTTGTTGACAATAAAAACATTTGCTTCCAAATGTGGCTCGATAGGCCACCGTACAATGGAGCCTCTACTTAGACAGTATGTACTGAGCCATCGATCATTTTACACTGAGCTTCATCAATTTTAACCCTGTACGGCATTAATTCCAAACGAATAATCACTCCTAAAGCTATTTAAATTCGAATAATAATAATACCTTTACGCTATATCCCTTTCAAGGTGAGCAGCGATACATTAGTGGTTGGAACCAGTTCCCGCTTGTATGTTGTGCCCAACGTGACTTACTGGTCGCGCAGCTGGTCGCCGTTCTCACAGCACTAGTAAACACAACATTTCTATTAGACGCCATGCGGGTCTCCTCACGATGTTTTCCAATTCTAGTAACTTTATTAAATGTCTTTGGGAACAGAAATCTGTTTACTGACTGTGGCCACTAAATAGCCTAATAGGAAATATAGGTGGCGTGAATATAGATTAGATTTTAATATAAAAGGTTCCTTATTTTATTTAACTGTTAGGAATTTAGTCAAGACTTATATATTTTCAGGGCATGCAGTGCTTCCATGCATTTATGGAATGGACGCTACTGTTCAACGTGCAATATTTCCCAACACATCGTAAGAAGTAGGTGCGGGATTCGAATGGTCTCATGAGCAACGACAGGTTGTCGTAACAGGTGACCTAGGCATGCGGTTTTAGCTAATAGCAAACGGTTGCAATCCACGACGGAACGTGCCTATCGGGGTACCAACTATTACAAAGATACTGGCAAGGGTTCTAACTTAGGTGGTTAGGAGACCGCTCAAGTGAAAGGGAATTTCATGTAGACCCGTTCAGAGGCCCGAATGTAGTGCAAGCCGGGGCCGGCACCCTGGGTGCGTGGAGCCGGCACCCTGGGTGCGTGTACTAAGGGCGGCAGACACGAGCGCAGTACCCAGCGTACCTACTGAACGAATTATCTAAAAAAAGCAATGTTTCCATATAAAATTGGACCCAGACCTTCGGTTTGATGTTTTAAAAGTTATTTGAAAGTCTCATAAGATATTATTACATGTAAGTAGTTATGCAAGGTCAAAGGTTTTTTATGAATATTTTGTTTTGCATGCGACAAATGATTTTTACAAGGCTGTAGAACACAAAATCTCTAGAAATTTTGTCGGAAATATTCTTTCATTGGATTAATTAATATAATTTAATATTAATAATTTTGGATAGGGACACCATTTTTTTACCAAGGGAACGACGTAATTTGCTACCAAATCGGCACGCGGACTCAGGCTTCCTCAAACTATGGAGGGTGAGTGGAGTTGACAACCTTTAAAAGACCGTCGTAATAGGCAGCTTGTTGGAACACTCACACCCTCCATCCTTATCCATGGGCAGTGAACTGCCCCAAATATCACTGCCCAGATAGAGAAACCCTAGCATAGATCCTGCAAGCGTTGTCAGTCATACGAGTATAATTGTAAAGATGGAAAGTAAAACCTTTTAAAAACAGTAAATATAAATAGATTTTATTTTCACTAAAATCAATTGGGAATACTAACAAACAAAGGCAAAGTGAATCTCAGCTCTCTCACCGTTGAAACCGAAAGTGGCTCGCGGCAGCTCGGCCGCTTGGCAACAGGTCACGTTCCAGCCAAACTAACACCGCTTACGAGATACCTTTTCGGCTGGAATTTTTGTAAAGTTGCATACGATTTTCTCTAAGATAATGTTTCCGTAAAATATATTAATACAACTACAAAACTAACACTAAATGATTGAATAGAGTTTAAGATCTTGTAGAAATTCGTATATTCTTTTATCGCAAGTTAAATTATTTTTTGGCAAAATTTGAAATGTAATTTTCGAAGTTTGCTCTGTACATTAAAGAATGCACTAAAAATAAGTCAAACTGATAAACACATTTTATTATTTTGAGTTTCTAGTGAATTCAAGAAATCAATTTATAAAACAACAAAAACGAATGTTGGCAACACTATATAATTTTGGACGGTGGTAACTGCGTAAACGAGTGCTGTCACCTGAGAATGGGCGGGAAACGCAGGGATTTATATATTGTCTATGAGTATAAATAAAAGTTTTTAAATTACTTGAATAGTTTATATTATTGTAACTTGTGGCATTGTTTTGAAGGCTTTAATAATTATGTATTTCATCTTTTCTATGTTTTGGCAACTACATTCACTTAATTTAAAAAATAAATAAAAAAGGGTGACATTTAAATTGGTTTTAAACATATTTCCCCCATATTGTATGTATGTACGAATATCATCGGGTGAACAACTAGGTAATTTTAATATAGCGGTACCGCGCAGTTTGTCTAGAGGTGCAGCCATAAACACTTTCCCCCAACAGCATTTTAGCAAGTAATCAGTCTTCTATGAATAGTTTTGTAGATCCCTGTGATATCTTTCATATCTATAATATAAAAATGAATCGCAGAATGTCTTGATAAGCGCGAAACTCGAGAATGGCTGAACCGATTTGGCTGTTTTTTTTTTGTTGTGTTTTATGTAGTCTGAGGAAGGTTATTACGGAGAGAAAAATTTTAAAAATTCCCTGCAACTGTCTAAAAATAACACTTTTCTGTATTCTCATACAAAAAATTCGTTATAAGTCATTTTGAACTTTAATACCACACCATAAAGTTCAAGTGTCAGTGGACGGGTTCCGGGAAGGCAAAACAATTGAGTGACGTATAAATATTCAATAATGTCAATATTTGTCAATTTTTATACATATAGCATTAAGGCCAGGCTCCTTCAAACAATTCTCAAAAAACAGCCGACAGGCCAATAGCTATTAACATTTAAAAAAACAATGTGACTATGTTTTAGAGAAATAGGGCAGAACAAGGTCTGACGAGACAGCAAGTTAATCAATAAATATAACTTATAAAACATCAAAATGAGATAAAAAAAGGACACTAAAATAATATAACGCAACCTACGTGCCGTGGGGTTTACCTGCAGAATAGAATAGCGCTTATCTCTTCATCATGCTGGCATGTCGTAAGCGCTGACGCAGGTATACACCATGGTGGAGTGCACGCTGATTGCCAACATCCAAGCTGCTGCACGCAGCTTCTCTGCGCATACTGCAACCAGCTAGCCCACATTAGACAAGCGTGCTGGATTACAACTCGAAACCCTTTCCCACGGATTCCACAAATAGAATGAAAAAAAGGGAGACAATCCTTTGCCCTACAGTGGAACGAAACTGGCTAATAATAATAACCTATATGAGATCTCAAAATCTCGAGATATGAGAGAAAGAAAATTTATTACTAAATGCAATGTTAGCGCTAGAAACATGAAATGGGCATTGTACCAGAGAATTGTTGCGAAAAAGTATATAAGAGAATATTTAAAACGAAACATTGCATACAATTGCATAAAAAAAAGAAAACTCATCTCACATCTGACATCCACATAACAATGCTTAATGACTTCACGCTCAAACCTTGAAGAGTTTAACGAACTCAGTGAATACGAGGGTAACATGAAGTCCTCCAAATAATGCTGAAAAACAGTAAAATCAACACGTTGGTATGATTTGCTCAATAGCTAAACAAAACTTGAGCATTATGAATAGAGTAACGCAGATTACGATCAACATTAGTAAAGAGCTGAAGTTGCAAGAACTAACATAGCTATGACAAAACTAACGGGAATCAGAGCGAGCAGACAATTCAATCTTCGAATCTCATTTGTAACAATGCAGATTGGTTTCATTACACATCTATATACTATGTATAATAATAATAACATATACATAGTATTATATACATGGACCAAGCTACAATGAAAAAAAAACTTACATATTGTATATCGAGTTAAATTGTTTCGATTAAACTGTAACCTCGTAAGGAAAACCATACAGCACTCCTAGACGCAGGTAGCTAACGTAGCTCAGAACGCTGCTGCTGCTAAACGGACCAGAGTTGGCCATGGTAATCGCATGTTGAATGAGTTGTGGACCAAACCAACTACCCAGTGGGTCCCGGCCCACAACACAAGAAACAACATCACAACCGGCCTAGAAGCAGATGCCGAGACGAGCTGGAGACCAATTAAAAGGATTGGTCTCAAAAAGTAGAAACATAGAGTGAAAAAAGGAAAGCGAGAATTCTGTCTTGCAGTGTAATAATAACACGGCTAGTGAAAAAATGTCAATAGTGGAAAATTGAAATTATTATTGCAAAAAGGACAGAATGCATTGGACATTTTTAAATACAGAGTCGTACAATGCGACCTGATATCCGCTGCTGGGTCGCAACTGTTAGAATCCGACGGCTACCTTAACGTAGGACAATAAGCAAGCAGCTATAATATGTGGTAAAGGTAATATACTATTACAAATAAAACAATTATTAGCAAGACCACACGAAATAATTCAATTTATATTTTTAATGGAAATTGCCACCTGCCTCTCAGTGGAATTATACATTTAGCGATTCGTCAGAGTTAGGTGTAGCAGGAATTGCACAAGCAGAACAATGGCCTCTCTTGCACGATTATATTGCATCTATCAATTGAATTCACACGTCGCGGCGTCGGCGACACCGCTGCGATCTTTTGCAACCAATGCCTTCAGCACTTACTATTTATGACAAAAACATATAACTTAACTCTCCTGAGGTGGCCGTGACTTGCTAATAAATCCTTTATTAGCCTTAGTAAGAAAATTATAAAAGTCCAAATCAAATATGGATAGCTACGTTGAAAATGACAAAGCTCAAGGACCGCAGCGATCGTGGTGATTTGGTGAAAACCTACAACATACTAAATGGGCGTGGGACTCAGTAGCAGCTCCCATCTCAGAGGCCATCAGCTTAAGCCATCTACCAGTTGATCAAACAACAATCCACACTAGCACTTTCCAAGCGACAGGATTGTCAGAGCACGGAATGATCTCCCTGAAGACATAACCTCCGCTCTAAATGTGAAACAATTTAAAAATCACCTTGACAAACACTTTCTCAGTTACACAAAAAATATACACACAAAAATAAATTATTAAAATAAAAAGGGAAATAGTAGGATACAGGCAGCTAACAGTTGTTTCCACTGCCTGCCTGGTTATAAATAAATATTAAACTGTTCAAGGGGACTGCTCCTTTGAGAGCAACCACGACACTGCTCCTGTCTGTTAGTGAAGAATTGAGTATTCCGCTGATTCCAGAAGATGATGAGCACCCGGTCGAGATAGTATATATTCTTGTAATGTCATTGAAGCCACAGTATACTAAATTTTGAATGTACGAGTACAAGGCTTTGCTTACATCCATTCAACTGCTAAAGGAGCTATTATCTTCATACAGTTGAATAGATTTTCTTAATCATAGCTAAAAACTCTGTCGATCAGGTCGCCTTTCCAACAAACATACTACTGCGAGCTCAGGGACATCAATAAAACCTCATCGGTGTCACTAAGCTTGATTTACTCAAATACAAATGTAAACGCTATTTAGTTCACAAAACACTAAACTAAATGTCGCACTGAACGCTTCTCTTTGGTTTCGCTTTCCGTAGATAACTACTGACCTGCGATTTTTTTTGAATAATGAATATTGAATGACCGGGACAGACCTTTACAACTCAAACGGGCTTAGGGGACAAGCACAGAGGGTGCTCAGCCAGCGAGTTTACAGGTTAGGTGGCAACGCAAGAGCACTCCTGTGGGTACGACCTCAACTAGGGCGGCCAGCCATGAAAAGAACTTACGGTGATCTAGTAGCGATTCGGATGCGACTACCTTGAGAAGAAACACCAAAAGACACTCAAGCCTGCGTTAGAATGGTGTCCCGCGTTTGAACCTGCCGCGTACTTATAGCCGAGCGGCAGATCGTTTCTGCATATTTGTGATTTGTTGTTTGTGTTTGTGAGGAAAAATAAATAAATTAACATTTTTTTTTTATTAAATACATTAACATTTATTTCATTTAATATTTGTGCTATGTTATTGATAAATATTCTGTTATTTGAAAAAACGAAACAAAAATCGAGTTTATTCTCGAATTGTTTATATCTGAACAGATAATCAATCTAAATCTCCATTACATTATATAGATAAAGTTGAATTGGCTTTATTTTTTTAAGAGAGATTTTGTATAATTTTACAGTAATATATTTGAATGGTAATGAGATTTAGTTTTATCGGTCAGTATGTCTCTTTCGTCAGATAAAGCGACCTCGAATGGGAGTTTTTTATTTGACCTATACGGCATTGTCCCGACAGCGACATCTACCGCTTGCTGTCAGTCATGGGTTCAATAATTGCTGGCAGGTCTATTCTCAAGCAATTTCTCTTCTTAAATCAGAGTGTTCGTTAGTCCAGACGGAGCACATCTTTTGACAGAATCATCGCTCGTATGACTGCAGGGGTGCAAGCCTATGCAATGTCTATGGCTTTGTGTGTATTCTGCATCGAGTACTGTCCCACAGAAATACGTAATGATGGCGAGTGTACACGGCGGCTTTCACAAAGCGAGGTCAATGGCCGCCACTGCTTTTGTTATTGTTTATATTTCTCCGAGTTTAATCGCGACTCTACACGACTTCATTTCTTATGCGGGCTCTACACTCGCCCGTAGACGAGCACATCACTAGTGTACTCACTAAATAATATATTTTAAAAAGTGCACCAAAATCTCCATAAAAAGTCGTCTGAAAGTGCAAGTTTTGTTTTTGATGTTTTAAAAGTTAACTCAATAGCCTCATAAAAGGTCGTTACCACGCCTTAAGTAATGCAAGGTCGAACATCGTTTTTCGTGAATATATCGTTTCTTATGCGACAAATTATATTTACATTTTCACAAAGTTATTGAGCACACATTCTCTAATTGTGCTGTAAACATTTTTATTGGATTAATGAATTTAATTATTTAATTAAAGTAGAGGGTAGAGGAAGTAGCTTCCCGGCGCCGACGAAGCCTCCGCGTCGTCAGTCCGCTCGTGAGCACATCCCGTGTAGTCAGGTCAAAGAGCCGAGCCATCATTACAAGTATGTCAAGTGTCGCATAAGACGCGTTGAAATATTTATGATTCCAAAACGCGAAAGTTTAATATTGACACATATTAAACTTTCGCGTTATATATAACTCAAAGGCTGACTGACATAGCGATCTATCAACGCACAGCCCAAACCACAGGGCGGATCGGGCTGAAATTTGGCATGTAGGTAGATGAAGTCTACTTTGCCATGACAATAAAGTTTCATGGGCAAACTCTCAAATTTGTGGGTATTGACTTGAAAGAACATTGCTTCTCTCAGGGACAGTTTTATGTTGCTTGCTCACGAGTAAGTTCACCCAATAGCTTGATAGTTTTAGCGCCTAATGACGGATGAGTTAAGAATATTGTATACAAAGGAGTTTTGTAGGCCCTAATTTTTTATACACGCTAAACAAAAGTAAAGCCGCAAAAGCTATACCTAATTAATAATAATACTTCTTAACGCGAGCGAAGCCGCGGGCAAAAGCTAGTATGTGTCAATATAATGCATCAACAAATTGCAATGGATTGTTAAGAATCAAGAATAGGTAGACCTCTAGGGTGAATGGCAGGAACAAATCGAAACTGACGCCACGCATAGTATTTAAAGAGCAATTACAATTTTCAATGGCAGTCATTTGGAACGTGATAATGAGATCAGTTCCGATGCAGTAATGAGTTAAACGCGGCTACGCAACGTAGCGATCGGTTAGTGTTGTCTACTTTAAGGATTTATCCGCAAATTAGGGTGTTTTCAATGTAAAATAAATTTAGAGGCATCGTTTTTTTTACCAAAAAGTGACACACATCAACAACTTTCGGATATAAAGTAGTGATTGTCGCTTGTAACCGAGTGTAAAATAGAAATACAGCTACTAAATTGCGAACTTCGAAAATAACAAAAAAGAAGGAAAAAGAGAAGGATATACTCGGGTTGAAAGGGGGCTAGGTACAGAAAACTTAAGGGAATTCGAATCGAGTCTTTGTCTGACTCCAGTGAGCTCCAGTGGTGACGTGCGTGTACCCGCGTACCACTAGGCGGGGAAGACGCCCACCTTTCTCATTTAAAGGAGCTCAATGGGCTGACAGCGTGTCGAGCCGCGGTTTTGCTCATTCATAAGCGCTTCCCGCAGTCCCGTCGCACCACGAGAATAAAGGTACACCGTAAGGGTTTCAGCTGCTAAAGGTCCGGCGCACGGGGGCCGCCGCACTAGCATTTGCTGAGCCGACTTCCCTTTGGCGCATCATCGCAAAATAGTAAAATTGTTGTTGTAGTTTTCTATGTTGATTAAACTATCTTTCTGTCACACGTTCACAGATATCGTATACATTAATTTTGCCGTTTTTTAGCCGTGGTGGCTGCCGGCAGAATAGAATAGCACCCCCCTCTTCTTGCTGTGGTGTCGTAAAAGGCGACTAAGGTATCTCTTGAACACCGCAATTCAACCAGGTGTTCAGAGAAGGAATACTCGACCAAACCTGCATCCTGCTCCCTCCCGATCGTACTGGTTCTCCATTCCATCGGGCCCGAGGGAGCTCGGACGAGAGAGTGCTTTTCTGGCTGCGCGTCCAGTTGTGCACTTAAATATCTCCTGCGCAATTGACTGTTTCCGAAAACTGGATCTCGATTTTCTTAATCGGTGTTGAAACAGTCGCCGTGGCCGAATCCGGCTAGGACATCATCATGCATTAATTTTATTTTAATATACAGATATGTATAAAATAAATGGCAAATAATTGGCAGCACTGTCACAAGTCGTGCCGGTCATCTCCACGCAACGGAGAAAGCGGACATCGGCAGGCGTCCGTCGCCGCGGGCCTTCGCCTTTTTTGTACCTCCTGTTCTAGGAGAGGCCTCCTTGTACTTGTATTACATTTTCCTGTCGTTTATTAACTACTGACAACTTACATGAATCAATTTGATGGGCTCATTTTAATTAAATCATATTTAACTTCATTAAAAACATTAATTCCGTGTTCTTAATCACAATATAACATATACTTTAACGAGAATTATGCGCCAATTAACATACTTTTAATTGTGGTTCCGTCGTTTCGACCTGGTTACATGGGTCATGGTTAGTGATGAAAATGCCCGGGAATTTTCCCAAAGTGCCCAAAACTTGCTTGGGAATATTCCCGGGAATTTACAAAATGTTCGCGGAAGTGCTGGGCACTTTGGGGAAATTCCCGGGCATTTTCATCACTAGTCATGGACCATGGTCACGAGCAGATTGCCGCGCCGCGGATTTTCGTCGGGGGCGGGAAGTTACTTCCTCTACCCTCTTTTTTTTTTAGTAATTTGAACAGTGGCTGTGGTGGCCTAGTGGATAAAAGACCGATTTCCATGTGAGGCAACGTCAATGGTCGTAGGTTCAAATCCCGGCACATAGCGCTGGGTTTTTCAGATTATGTATGGATTTAGGCAGCACAAGATTACCGGAGAAGGAAAACCCACTTGGCATCCAATAGAATTGTCTTGTGCGTCCTGGGAACGGAGATCAGCCGCGCTACTTGGCACGTTGGCCACGACATACAATCGCAAAGTGGATACACCCACTCAAGCATCTCTGCTCACCCCGTAAGTGATATAGCGTGACTATATAGTGATAGCAGCTGTTTTCGCTGTAAGGTCAATTGACCGCCTAAAGTTCAGAGCAACAATTAGCTCTATACCGAGGGGCTCGTTATCGTTTGACGGAAAAAGAGACGCATATGTTTTAATGGCATTAAAACAAACCAGATGCCATTCCAGTGTATTTGTAAGGTTCTGGAATAAATAATAAGTATCTAAGTATTATTTAGTAGATAAAGAAAGGGCTGTGGCAGGAAGTTATAGCGTACACGAATGAATTTAAAACCGTTTATCCAATTTAAGATTCACATACCACCTCGCAGTCTATATCGCTAATGCCTGCATCCGATGACAAATTTTCTTTAAAAAGACCCAATTTAGAATATAATGGAAGTCCATTATTGCGTCCAGTACCTATGTAATAATAAATATTGGCCTCTTGCGTACATTAACACTTAAGTCAGCTAATTACATGCCCCTGAGGGTAATAAGATCGAATAGGAATATAATTGGGCCCGCGGCGGAGCGCTTGCGCCACACTCAACTCAGAGGCTACGAGACGGAGATTTAATTCACACTCCTTGGCATATATTATGAGCTTGCTATGCTCGTTACTCTCGCGGGGACATTTGAAGAAACAACTAAAACATAACAGGACCCACACGCTTCGCGATGAAGGAAAACTTCGCGAGGAAACCCGCACGGCGTCTAATAGAAATGTCACGTGTACTAGCGCTGTGAGAACGGCGGTCAGCTGCGCTACTGGTCACGTTGGACACGACATTTCCTTTAACCTGACTCGGTACAGTGACCTCTCTACAACTGATGGTAAGCAGGGCAGGGTTTTAAGTGGTTGTCCGAACTGGGTTGTGCCCACAGTACACATGTGTTAAGACCGTCATAGTAACTCGTTTCGATCTGTTTGCATTTCGGGATCCAGTTGTTCATGTTGTTCAGTTGTTGTTGTTTTTGCGAAGTGGTAGGGCGTCGGTGCCCGTCTGGATCGCGACCACAGTGCATGGGTGTAAAGCCCGTCATAGTGATCAGTTTCGGCTTGTCGCGTTTCGGGATCAGCTTGTGTATATCCAGTAGCTCATATACCTAGAGACCTTCAGTCGTGGTATATGTGGGCCGACATGACGATGTAGACTATCAATGGATTTTCATCCTTTGATGGTCACTTTCGTTTTTGGACTACACTGTACTTATCATCAGCAACTCTGTAGTCACTATGTCGAGCCAGTGTAAAATATATATATATATATATATATATATATATATATATGTACCTGCAGAATTGGTCGTGGTATATGTAGGCCGACATAGCGATGGCGACTGTCAATGGATATTCGTCCTTTGATTGTCTTTGCACTACACTGTACTTACCATCAGGTACAATCTAGTCACTTAGTCGAGCCTGTGTAAAATAAACGCACGGTGCAGTCATAAAATGGTGACGACTGTCAACAGTAATGAAAAACTTACCGAAGGTCGCATCGATCATGCCGGCCTGCACAAATATCTCTTCACGCTTCGTTTGAAAGACCCCATCTCATATGACGGTGGGCATAAGCTCGCTGGAAGACCATTCCACAGCCCAACGTTTCGGTATATGTAAGAGTTAGAGAACTTCATAGTCCCACCCGGGATATGAGTTACCGTACAGCTGTGACTTCGTAAAACCGCGCGCGTGGCCCTTATATGGAACCGAGAGGGCCTTTCTGGTCGGACAGAGTATTTATTACACTCTGTATATGCGACGGTATTTCATATTTACCTACGAAGTCCTTACTCGCCATGATATTATGATAGTTTAACGTTATAATAATGTTTTTCCGGCGGGAGGAAGCGCCATTAGAGACTGTTCAAACGCGCCGACAAAGGTTAGAGCGAGACATACGTACGCGAGTGACAGGGACAGCTACATACATAACATACGCTATTTCATGCTACAGAACTGTTAGTTTGGTAAATTGCGAATTAATAATAGTCGCAAAAAATGTTTGGCTTATATAGTATTTAGTGTTGCCAATTCTGCCACGTTTAATCGAAATTCTGGATTTATATCTTATTTATATCTTTTTTTTATTTTAACATTTCTTTCATTTGTTACTGATTACATTAATCAAAAATCATAATTAACTGGACAAACGACATAAAATTAATTAGTTTGCTTTATAGTTTTTTGTACCTTAGCTTGATTTTTGTTTTTATTTGTGGAAATTTTAATTTCATTTTTAGTAAAAAAAATTCAACATTTTTATTAACGGAATAAAGTTGTAAGGTGAATGTTTTGACGTTTAATTGCTCGAAGCCGCTTCTCGCGGTGCGTGTACGCAAAGCCCCACTTTTCTACTGTTAACATTGTTACAACCTTGATGATAATCATTGTAATTGTCATAACAATGGGAGACAATTCTGTAAATTCTCCATTTGTGACAATGTAAGTTGCCGTATCTCATTTACGGTACTTTTAAAGCCATAATTAAGTTCAAAAAGCTCTCGTCTTAAACTATAACAGTTCAGAGATTCATTACAAACATTTATAAAGTTTTCTATAATAAATGAATGTGAATATATGTAGCTCTTGAAAAACACGATCTTCAGTGAAAAGAGCAAATATCAAAATAGTAAAGTAAGATTAGAATAACTTTTTTTAAGCTGGGGCGATACGGTGAATATAGTGCATGTGATGGTAAATACAGATTAGTTCAAAAACGAAAGCGACTATCAAAAGACAAAAATCCATTGACAGTGTCCATCGTCATGTCAGCACACATATACCACGACTAAAAATCTGCACTCCCGCCGATTCCGAGTAGTTTTGACATTATCCAGAGCTCCCCTAATTTGGTCTGTGTAGGTAGGTCCCAGTCGGCCTCGGCTCTTAGTTCCACTCACATTCATATTGTACGTCTTTTTGCTCATCCTCTCCACGTGCCGGAACTATACTTTTGTGCATGCCGTCTATGACACGATCATTCAAACCAATGTATCCGATTAATAAATATTAATTTAAAATATATTTACAATTAGCACAGTAATTTTATTTCATTAATTGGCAATACAGTTATCGAAATCCGCCGGATACACATGAGACAAGTCGCGACGATATCTTGAGATTAATTAAACTGTATGTTCGAGGGGTCCTTGTGCCGAATACTAACTACAGCTCACACGCGTGCAGGTGCGCATTTACTGTAATTTACTCATAGAAGCTGATTATGGATGCTAGTCTTATTTTTTTTGCGCGGAAACTTTATATCTAATTCTTACTAATATTATAAATTCGAAAATGTGTATGTTTGTGTTTTCCGTTTTTATTTTTTTTAAGATTAGAAATTCTTAAATCACGCTGACGAGTAAAATAGTGGTGTGTAGAGCTTAAACCAGCGCCGTGGCTCGTGGACCAGGACCGAGTTGCAAATAAATTCGTTCCCGCATTTCCTCTCTTCCTTTTTCAACTCACAGGATCAGACAGTTTGAGTTTAACTCTTAACATATTCGGGAAAAAATAAATAAATTTGAAAACTCTCGACTCCATTTTTACCGCTTTTACAATGTGAATTTACTACCGCCAATGTGTCGGATATAAATTAACTGATAATCAGCCCGTCAATGTCTAAGAATTCGCATGACGAGTGCAGTTCCGCGCCGCACGGACCGCGAACGCGTGCAGAGATCGCTTTTTACTCCGTCACGCTCTCATACCCGGCGGCGAATGGTGAAGCATGACTGCTGATTAAAACTTGTAAACGATTAGTAATGCTTACTGTGTTACCCAGATGTAAACACTCAAAGATTCCACCGGCCCTATTTCCTATACAGCCACCAGACGCCGTGTCGGATACTATTCGTATGTAGTGGACGTTCTAAGGAACGGATATAATTATCCAAACGAAAAGATTCGCTCCTACATTAATCATGCGTTATTATGACTTCGGAGCCTTTATGACAAGAGCGTAGAGGCGATTGTTAAGCGGACGCGGTCCATCAACGGACTCATCTTCACCTTTCCACCAGGTGTGATTGAGGTCAAACGTCCGCTTGTAAATCATTAAAAAACAAAGATGCAAAGCATCCCAAGGGTTATTAGTCAATAGGAGTTTGACATACATACCCAGGTTTTAAAAGAAAATATTCTTTCAATGTATTGGTGTTAATAATTTTATCATGCTACGGCAAGATGAATGCACCGCACCTAGCGGTTAGTACACTGTAGTTTAAAAACGGCGCTGCGAGGCAAATCAATAATGAGCTTTTAAAAGTCTAAGCAAGTACCGATTCAGACATACGTCGGCATCCGAAACGTAAATACAATTATTGTGCTGATGAAGACAACGAATCGATAAACGGATCTAATTAGATTGATATGCGTGCCTGTGTGAACAATTTAGAATTTTTGATCTCCAAGAGGCAGGAACGCGGAAATCGGTTTTATTTGAGTTGCGTACGATCAACTCGTTTGTTTTTTACTAGTGTTTAATTACTTCAAAGTATTTTAGGTGCGGTCTAATCGTTAGCATGCGACGATATTTTTTAAATATGCGCCTGAAATTGCCAATATTGAATTAGTTATTGATTTTATATACATATCATGTACTTGGCGCCCTGGACAGGCTGCAGCGGAGAGCTGTCCGCATTGTCAATGATCCTGACGTGACTAAACACCTTAAACCGACCCAGTTACGCAAACATATTGCCTCACTAAGCATTTTCCACCATCAGTATCACGACGAGTGTTCTGTAGAGCTATTTAACTTCGGTCAACCCTCTCCCTTCCTCAATAGAACGACGCGTGCGAGCTTACGGAATCGCAGCCATACATACGTTATTCCGGCCAGGACTAAGAAGTTCTCTAATTCTTACTTTTACCGTGTCGTTGGGCTGAGGAATGGTCATCCCGTGAGCGTGTTCCCATTGTCCTATGATATGGGGTCTTTTGAACGAAGCATATAAAGATATTCGCGTGGGCCGCCATTATCACTACGACTATCCATAGTTTTTCTTTAATTTTGATAGTTGCAATCGTTTTTTGGACAACACCATGCTTACCAACAGGCATGGTGGGGTCAATATAGCTAGTTAGGATTTTTAAAATCTTACTCTAGATGTAACAATATCTGAGTTTAGGTTGTAAGTGGCGGCCTATAGAGTTCGGGGACTATGGAAATAAAATGCGTGTTGCTGTTAACTGTATATTATCCGAACTGTTAATTGACGGACGCAGCCGTTTCTATATACATACAAACATTCAATATTTATGCAATTTCTGCATTTATGTAAATCACGCTATCAAAATCAATTACTTACGTTAACATTATACTATGTGTCCCTACACTGAGCATCCAATTTTCTTTAGATTTAGAATTTTTTCCTTTTTTTCTTCCTTTAGAGTCATTTTAATCTCCATCCACTACTACAGCAATGCGCTGCTGAGTAACGAACTTTAATTTGTATTTAAGGAAGAATATTGCGAAAAGAACGACTATCAGAGTTTTTTAGCAAGTTTTCTTGGTAAATCTACTTTCCGAAACGGTGGTAGCTTAATGATTAAATAAAGTTTTTTTTTTTTTATTTGAGCTTGTCGGAATCCGAACGCTTATACGAAGAAACATTCTATGATAGCGTCAGAAGATTGCCCAAAAATTTATGAACCCTATACATTTTTTCGTTTTCTATTAATGTCGTCGCTGAATGAACGCTCATTTTATCTTTGCCCTGTGATTCCTTTTTAATTACAGTCATAACTTCTCGCAATTCAATCACAATTAAAAGCAATTTATTTTCAAAAACGATTAAAAAAGATACTGGAAATATTGAAGTTTTTGTTTCTTTGTATGTTCTCAGTAGTAACTTGATTGCAAAACATTAGATTTGACACAACACTGAACGCGGTAGGGCTTTGTTACGTTTCCAGATCATAGTCACGTCTAGAAAATATTTATGCAATATTGCTATCATTCTCGACATTTTGAAGCCCTGTGGGATCACGTACTAGACAGTTTAAAGGTATATCTAAAACAACAATTATTTCTTGAACTTTTGTAATATTATTAATTAGACCTTGCACAGTATTAGAAGATTTGAAACCATAGTACATATTCAATTTATATTTATATTCAGTACAAAATAAAAGCTGTTTTCGAAAAACAAAAAAAAAATACAACTCTATTCCTCACTCCCCCTTCTACCATAAATTGACTGCGCGCTGTACGTGTTTGCACTCTTATGTGGTTGACATTCCAGCTGCTCGCACGAGGCGATCCCTCTCCTCTTTTAAGCTGCGAACCGCCAAGGAGCGTCTGCGTCTATTTTTCTAGTTTCTTACGACACGAAAATTTCGGAACGAGTGAATCGGCACTTATTGCGTGAGTGCGCTTCATTATCGGTCTCATCATCACTTGCCATCAGGTGAGATTGAGGTCAAGCGTACCTGTCTGTAATTAAAAAAAACTATCGAATATGGGAAATCTCACGTGCAGTGGCGCAAGTTAATACTTGCAAGTTAATACTTGAGAACAATAAAAGCAAATGAAAATGTACCGGTGGCAGCAGTTCATATTTCAAATTAAAAATATTTTAATACTCCCAATTCTTCATTACAATTTATGACAATTTCCTTCAAAAAGTATTAAAACTTAGATTAATATAATTAATAAAATACTTTATTTTATGTCTCTTTGATCCCACTAATGTGTAATTCAGATTACGTTCTTTTGCATAATCTTTATGCAAACCTTACTCCTTTGTGTATTTGTGTGTTACTTTTACATTACCCGACACAGATCCTCCAAGTTTAACGTATGACGTTTTATTAAAAAGGATGGAATCTTACCGTGCTTGCTGGATGTGCTGGAAGGAGCACCACAGGTCCATGTGGAAGCTTCCTCGGCTTCCTAACTCCCCTGTTCCTATGGATTCTACCAGTGGTGGCAGCTCCAGTCGTCAGAACACTCTGGTGCCTGCCGAGCCATTTCGTCACCAGTTTCTCCTTACTATTCGAACTGCCGTACTCTTGAGTCTCTTCCTATAAACGAATAAATCACCATCAAGCTTTATAACGTAGACAACATTTTGCTTTGTATCCCGAGGGAAAATCCTACATAGGACCATCAGTAACGCCGTGAGGGCAGCGACCCCGGTGTGTCAGACTCCTATTGACTAAAAACCTCCGGGGTGTCCCTTTGATCACTCCACCCGGGCCTGGGAAACCAAATTCATCCAGACACCCAGGGAACAAAAGGCCTTGTTGAGGCTACCTCTCTGATCGTAGACAATATATAATAAGATTCACTGACCTTAATCACCACATGGAAACTATGAAAAGACTGAAAAATGCAATTAGCAAGAATGTACCCCTTACCGAAACAAATTGGCATTTAATGTATTCAGGCTTGAAATTCTAAGTACCTCTTTTAGGTATTCATGATAAAAGATTCATCATGAATCCGTATCCCTCCACTACTATAGATAGGGCTCCTCCAAGGTTCGACCCTAAACTCGATCTTCGGCTCTTCATATCCCACAATGACCTGCCACTTTGCACAAATCGTCTCTCAATCTTACCAGAGGGACCCCTATACTACGCTTACCGAGACGTGGTCTCCACCCAAGAACAAGTGTACTCCAGCGGTTATTGGATCTTCGACAAATATGACCAGTCCACTGCATCTTGAGCCAGCTAATCCTCTGAGCTATGTTGACTTCATTAGTTCTCTGGCGGATCACCTCATACCTGATTCGGTTCTTCAGAGGAACACCGATCATAGCGCATTCCATAGCACGCTCAGCGACTTTTGTGAACTAGTCGTACTGTGAGTATCTACGTCTTAGCTCCGTACGTCACTACAGATAGGACGCATTGGTTTTACACTTTCATCGAATAGCGTAATCGCTGATGGACTATTTCATTGATTTAGCTTACTAGTAAAATAAAGTAAACAACGCATGATTTGTATCATAAAAAATATATAAACCATAGACGACATTCGTTTATATCATTATAAAACAACATATCTTCTTAGACCCTTAAATATAACAGGAATATCAGTATGAACAATACCTTTTTTCTCTTCAAAGTCTCCCCTTGTAATTTGATTTCCAATTCTTTACAAAGCTCATGGTTCTTTGTCTTCTCTTGACTCCGGTCTTGACCCTTCGCCTCGTCCACGTGGATCACATAAGGCTGGGTAGCTTTGAAGGTTGGATCGAATTGGTTGTGGTCGTAAGGCTGTTTCTTGCGAAAGCAAGGGCAGATGCGCTTGGACAAGTGATAGATGGTCCCGATGCTGACCAGGCAGTGGACGACGGCGATTAACAAGAGTGCTATGTTGGAGAGCACTGGACTCCAAGCTTGCATTTCATCCTGTTGAAGAAAATAATCTATTAATATCAACTAATAAATAAAAATGAAATTTTTTACTCTACAAGCGTCTATATTGAACCTGGCGAAATGAGAAATACCATTAAAAAAAGCCAGCGACCGTCAAAAACAGTCGTCGTCATGCAAGTCGTTGTGTCCACTCCTAACATCTGAGATAGTATAAGTAAAACAACAGTATTGTGCCGTCAGCACGACTCCGATCCGATCGCTCTACTGTCCGCCATTGCAATACTCCCCTTGTAATGAAATCGCTTGAACATCCACTGGTTCTTTGTGCAATCCCGATGCTTTAACAAATATCATGAATTGCCGGTACAACTGGCGCTGATGGTGGTCTTGACTTGTCATGACTTTACATTAATTAACACACACATCTTCAACAAAATATCACGCACATACATTTAACGAATACGCTACACGAGTTACGCTATTTTCAAATTGGATTGCGGTTACTTGAACAGAATCGTATCCACATCAAACAATTACTGAGACTCTCTTAGAAACTATCTTCACATGCTGTGTAATGCGTATAGGTATCAACTTGAGTACGTCAAATAATTAATATACTAACAGCCTTTCTGTAATGGACACTATATGCTAGCATGGCAGGGGTAGTTGTCAGCTTATCTGACTGATTTCTCATTCCTTGACTGTCGCTACCGTCTTTGGACCATACTGAGCCATCCATCAAGTGTGCTCTATAGTCAACTTGTTGAGACAGTACATTAAAAAGTAAGCTTAAACCACTGTAAGGAATATCGAGATTAGAAATGAGATGTATATAAGTTGGCCACGAAACAGTCACTAAGAAGAGTTTTCGACTGGTCACCCAATAATCCAATCATTCAGAGATCGCGTGAAAGGTCTTCTAGAAAAACCAGAGAGGACCTAAAATTGCGTTAAATTTCATAATTATAAAATATCGATGTGTATACCCTAATTTTTGGCATTACATCCAAGGACACAAGAATAGAGATTAATTAAATATAAAAGATGCATAGAGTATGTGAATGAACATTTCGTAATGTAAAACAAATCAAAATATAGTTAAGGTCGGTAATGAACGTAATTCTTGAGCCGCGTTCGTGACTGCCTCGCGTTCTCGATCATTCATACCTGCCTAGTCACACGTCAGGGGTGCCACCTGCGAGTTTCATGATTGTTTGTGAAAATTAAAATAATAAAAATGAGAAAATTGAGCTTTACATCTATGTAAGTGTTTCCTATTTATTTCTTATGTTATATCCTGACTTGAAACTGTGACCACACCACGCCTGATGGTAAGTAAGGTGCAGTCCAAAAACAACAACGACTAATAGTAAAAAAACCCTATCGATAGTCGTGCGCCATGAGTTCGTGGTGGCTAAGTCCGTAAATAATCTGAAAAAACGACATGTACGGAAGATCTGGTACGGTAAGATTCTAACCTACGACATTCATGTCGCTAAGAATAGAAACCGAGCGCTTATCCATTAGCGCTCTGTGGCTCAGCTGGTCACCTAGCATTTGCTGAGCTCACTTTCCTTTGGCGTATTATCAGAGTACAAAGTATTTGCTTTTGTTCTTTTCTATCTTCATTAACCCTTCCTTCTGAGTTGTATGTTATTTTGTGTGCTAAATAAATGCGCTTTCTTTCTACTTTTGGGCCACCGCAGTCAATTTTACATTATGTACCAATTTACATTTTCAAAGAAAATATTTAAAGAAAATCTCTAAAAATTTACTTTCTTACTGTAAAATAAGCTTAAGTTAAAATCGCAAAACTTGTGAATTTTTTAATGATATTTACAATTCTCGAAACAAATAATAATCTCAACATTTTACAATAACATATATTTCATTTATGTTAAATTACAAACGAATCAGATGAAAGGCTATAAAGGATTAATTACTACAATTATATCGATACGCCATCATTAATCAAGGCATTCGACGTATGTATGTCAAGAAGTCACAGCAAAAATGCCAACACTTGCCAGTCCAGTTTTATACCGTTCTGGAAATAAATTAAAATACCCACATTTCACTTTCCTTTCTAAAAAGAATATATCAAAATGAAATACACATAAGTAGTCATCGTGAGGAAGCCTGCACAGCGTCTGATTGAAATGCCAAGTGTAAGTGCCCAGAGAATGGCGACCAGTTGCACTATTGATCAGGTTGGGCACGACATATAAGTACAAAATAGATACAACCATTGATGTATCTCTGCTCACCCCGTAAGCGATATAATGTGACGATATATTATTTTTGTTATTATTCATTTATTTTTTCGTTTAGATAATATGTGCTTAAACTAAGTTACATTTAATTTCCCTATCTTATTATTTCTCTCTTTTGTAAATGTTGGCTCGTCGCGTGCCCGCGTCTACTTTTCGCATAGCAATGAATTTTGTATCCACTGATTACCGAAAGTGTCAACCCTAACTAGTATCGTAATCTCAAGACATATTCGTTGAAGCCCGGACCTTGTGTCACATTCGCGTGGGATACTAAATATTAAGAACATCATTTTTATTTACTAGCTTGCCTCGCGACTTGGCTCGCGTGACGGGATTTTTTATTTTATGTATTAATTTATTTATCGCTCGCGAACTGCACTTTTTTGGGAGGAAAAACATCCCATGTCCTTATTTTGTATTTCGGACAACTTTTATGCAAAATTTTATAATCGTTTGAGTAGTAATAGCTTGAAAGAGTAATAAATAAATTTTATTCCCATTTATAATACTAGGACTTACCGATCAGGTCTGTGTTGCCTAGGTATTATATATAAACTAGCTTATCTGGAGTATACCGTCACGTCGTAGCTCCTAATAGACAATGAATCTATTGCTAATTTTTAAGGGTGCCTACTCCCCTCATCTTTACGGCATATCATAAACATTATGCCAAAAATAAATGAATTTATATAACGTTACTCTATACTCCTTTCGGGTCGAGTAGACATTCAGTGGATGCATCCACATTGAGCTTATATGTCGTGCCCAACGTGACCAGCAGCGCAGCTGATCGCCGTTCTCACAACACTAGTACACATGACATTTCTATTAGACGCTATGCGGGTTTTCTCACGATGCTTTCTTGATAGCGCCTAAATCTGTACTTAATATGGTAAATCTTAGAATGTGCGCACCGGGATACGAACCTGCGACCACTCACGTTGTCGCAGGATACCGGTTCCTTATCCACTAAACTAGGCCAACACAGCCACATTTAAAAAACACAATTATAAAAAAAAAAACTTTATTAACTGTATCTATAGATATAGTGTTTATTATTATTATTGACAAACGCACGCTTGACCTCAACCACCCATAGTTAAATATGAAGATGAGCCCTACGATGGGCTATGTCCGCCAAGGAACGTCCACCACGTACGGATGGTATCCAACACAGCGTCCAGTTGGTCTAGGATCAAATGGGGCTGGTGGGATAAAAAACGTACGTTAAAAATATTAAATGTTGTCAAATGTCTAAAGCGACCAATTTCACTTGCGAACCAAGTCGTATGGTTTTCAGTCTTTCGGTCTTATAGTGACATTTCCACGAGCATCCATTGGAAAATCGCGGGGCAATCGACCGCGACCCGGTGGAAAACTGAAAGCGATGCGATTTCATGTCCATTTGACCATTCCGCAAATACCAGCAGTTAATACTCGCTGCGACTGTATACATCAATTAAAATAGTTTCCGTCTACGTCGTTAGTCGCGTGGTGTTGCCGAGACAGGGTAACAATTTACCGTTACAATTATTTGAAATAATTATAATATTTTTGGAGTACTACTTTTAAGCTTATATCTGATTTGTACTGCGGCAACTGGACAAAATGTATATTATTGTTTCAAACCGCTGCAGGCACGCCCTTCCCTTTTCTATTTGTGCAATCTATGGGAAGGTATTTGGGCATGTTACCCAGTACGCAATGTCCAATCCGGGTTGGCGGGTGTACTCCATTTGCAGTGAAGATGCATGCAGCATTTAACGTATGATAATAATATATCGTCTCCCTATACCCCTTTCAGGGTAAGCCGAGATATCTTAGTGCCTGCATCCACTTTGCGCTTGTATGTATAGTCCAACGTGACCGGTAGCGCAGCTGATCGCCGTTCTCAGAGCACTAGTACAGATAACATTTCTATTATATAAAAAAAAATATATATGCCATGCGGGTTACCTCACGATTTTTTCCTTCACCGGTAAGTATGTGGTGCCTAAATTCGTACTTAATCTAAAAAAACCCAAAGGTTCGTGCCGGGGATGCGGGGCTACGACCATTCGCGTCGCGTAAATTACCACTACACAGCTCCCCTTTATTTATGGGTGAAATTTCTAAGCTGGTATTATTACGGTTGTATACCTTGGAAAAACTAAGTCAGTCGAATCGTATTTTTATTAAACGATTAGATATTATTATTACTTAATAGCTTGTTTATATCGAGATTCGAGGAATTGATAAATATGAAGGTATTGCTAATTAAACACAAGGTTTCAGTTTGGACCAAGGTGACACTTCGTTAAATAGGGGTTTTTTTAAGTTGGTAACGCGTTTTGTGAGATAACAGGACCGGCACCCGATCACGGTGAAATTAAATACAGATTTACTCAAATACGCCTACTCCCAAGCTTTACAGTAATAATCGGCCAAGTGTGAGTCGGTTTTGCCCACCAATGATTCCATACGAACTAGGAATCTATAAGTTTATAATCGCTAAAAAAATATATATATCGTCACACTATATACGTTTCGGAGTGAGCAGAGACGTTGTCACTACTGATTATTACAATTTTTCTGTAGTCTTTACCCATTTTTATCTTTTTTTTATAATTTACAAGCGGACGCTTGACCTCAATCACACCTGGTGGAAGGTGAAGATGAGTCCGTCGCTGAACCGCGTCTACCCAACAGACACATATTCCCTCTTCTTTTAAAGGCTGTCAAGTCATAAGAACGTGGAAATATGTTCGCTGAAAGCATATTCCACTCCTTAGCTGTTTTCATGAAGAATATTGATGCGAATGTCTTCGTGCGGATAAGGAACGTCCACTACGTACACTGTATCCGGCATTTAGTGGTTTTAAGATGTGATGGGGCTGGAGGAACTGGAGAATGTATCCCTTGAGAACACTCTCCACTGTGCAACCGGTGAAAGACTGCCAGGCAGGCGAGGCTACGTCGACGCTCGATGTTCTGCATTTTAGTATCAGCCAAAGAACCACCGCCAAAAAATCTACGAAGCCTACGATCAATCGAGTCCAGAGCGGCCGCCTAACATTCAGTTTATATTTATTGCGAGTTGAATGGTTTATTTATAACAGCTAGATTAGAGATTTCGGAAGAGAAAAAAAACGATATATCGATGTATCGGTCAAATTTGCAGTTTTAAAATAATAATGTATTCAGTTCAGGCTAGCTCAGTAATAGCAATAGTCATATTTATGCAAAATGTAAATACATTCGTTTATTATGCCGACATCTCAATAAAAACGAGGGTATTTTTATCAGTATTCGTTTTTATTAAGCTAAATAGCAAAAATTTAAAAAACTAAAAACCTCTCTTCTAGGCTATATTTTTAAGATCTCTTTATGACATCAAGCAAACTAGTATTAGCCTGATGGTGAAAATAGAAAGAATCTGCTCTTTACATGTCCCACCGTCGGCCGGGTCCTATTGTTAGGAACCGCCAGATTGACGGCAGAAGCCACTCTCTCGGAAGGTATAGAGGAAGTCGCAGTGCTCAAGATATTAAGTGCCATACTCGAAAGAACTGGGGTAAAAGGTCTCGTGCCGATCCAAAATTTTATTGATGTTTCCTTACGAGATATAAATATTTTACGGTTTTGAACTCTAGCGACTTTAGTTACTTAAAAAATAACGTTTTTGATACAATTTTCGATATTGGATACTTTGTATCGATATATGGTCTGAAAATATCGATGCATCAATATATCGATACTTTTGCATCAAACCTAAGATAGATCTCGGCAGCGGGCATGGTGTATTCTAGAAGGTTTTCGCTTGCGGGTCGAGGTTGGCCACATTCATAGTACATACAGGTGACCTTTACTGTTCACGTATGCCTCACAAATACACACTGTTTGCAATGTTCGCAAACGTGTGACATCCGACGTGGGATCGCGACATCTTAGACGGAACCATTCATATATTTATAATATATGTATGTAGTTTGGGGATCTTTGGTTCAGTATAAACACTTAATAAACTTCAAAAAACTTCTTTATTGCACTTTTTTCAAATTAATTTCTCGTCTTCACACTTTTTACGTCTTAAAGTTACACAGCGCTCACATTGTAAAAAAAAACGTTTATCCTCTCTCTCTTTCTATCTTTCCTGCCTTTCACTCCCATACGTTCCGATTTACGCATCTACTACTTCATAGATAATAATATTTCACACAATAACATCCATCCTACATGTATATATATTTTTTAGTTTAATTTCCAAATGTAATTAGCAATACAGTGCAGCGCATCACCTCCCAGCACAAAGTACGCGGGCTCGCTTGGCATGTATAAGACTAATATAACTAAAATATATTAAAGGGGCATATCAATAAATGTTATTCTCTTTATGCCAAGTAAGCTCTTGCTACTTTACTGTTCCAGATAGGTTTTAAAACAAAATGTTCCTGTCTAAGTGATTTGTGTTATATCTATATGAGATTAAACTCTTTGAACTGAATTTAAAAGTCTTCAGAATTATTACTGGCCTGACACACGCCATTCTGTAAAAGGCTTATAAAAAAGGAAAAATGTGTTTTTACTATTTACTTTCCTCTTTTCCATTTTTTATACTGGTAAGTCAAAGTGAAGTGATGACGGTGCAATTGAAGTACAGTGTAGTGTAAAAGTCATAGCGACTATTAAAGGACGAAATACCGGTGGTATTCGCCTTTTTTTCAGCAGGATAATTTGCTGTTGGCCAGGAACGGCTTTAACGACTTCACCGGGCGAGAGGGCGAGCAGCTAAGGCGCTCAGCCGGCGGGTTGTGGGTTGGGCGGCAACGCAACCCTCCCCTGTGAGCATCGACTCGACCGACCAGCCAGGGAAAGAACCTAAGGTGGTCTACTAGCGTTTCGGAAGCGACTACCTTACGCAAACATTCCAAAAGAAACTTAAGGTTGTGTTGGAATTACGGTCTCCGTCGTCATATCTGCCCTCATATACCACGACTCCGGTGTGTCAAACTCCTAATGGCTACAAACTCAAAGGGTATTACTCAATTCGCTGTTCGTCAGGCCAGGGGATTTGTACTCCACCAAGAACCTGGCGAGCGTATATTTGTTTGTTACATAATCTCTGAGAGCAGTTGGATTAAAGTGTATACCCCTCAAGTTGTATAACCTTAACGCTCATCACGTGCGCGGGCTACGGAGTCACTGGGCTGAGGGTTAGAGACGAACAAATAAATAAATGGGTAACCTCGAAGCTGGCGTGGTCGAGCGGCTGTGCTCTGCCGGTGTCCCGGTGCAGGCCGGTGGCCGCCAGCACGGCAGCGCTGTTCCCGCAGGCCAGGCAGAGCAGCGACAGCGCCAGGAACGCCGTCAGCAGCGGGCTCCTGCGCGACAAACAGCCACCGTCAAGCTACTTGAATATTGTAAGGACTTGCCGCAAAATAAAACGAATAATAATATATCTTCACGCTATATACCTTAGAGGGTGAGCAGAGATACATTAGTAGCTGTATTCACTTTGCGCTTATATGTCGTGCCCAACGTGACCAGTGGCGCAGCTGCTCGCCGTTCTCACAGCACTAGTACACATGACATTTCTATCAGACTCCGCGCGGGTTTCCTTACGGTGTTTTCCCTCACCGGGAACCATGTGGCGCTTAAATCCGTGCTTAACATAGAAAAATCCAGAGTTATTTATTTATTTTACAAAATTGGATGTCCAACATGGGTGGCATAGAATAAAAAAACAGAAAGATCATGGTACCAAAATAGAACATATAAATGCCTCCACGATTATAGGGCGTCACAGCATGCACAATAATTAATACATTATGCTACGTGCCGGGATTTGAACCTGCCTTTAACACTTAGTGTCAATTTTATTTTGTTTGGTTCACAAATAAAAGTGTTATGTTAATTTAAAAATTACGTCGATAATTTATTGTTTGAAAATAATTGTTCGGTTGACTTGGATGAAATACATACCATATTATACCTTTAATAAAATTATATGTAATTGCTCGCTGTAGCTTTGTGAAGATATACGAGAAAAAATGTTGTCATAATAAAAGTGCTGCCCCCATGCGGACGAAGTCGCGGGCACAGGTAGTATATAAACAAATATTTCCTAAGCAAATAACACATATATACGACAAACCATAGCTTTTATGTGGAAGTATGACAAGCGTTCTCAATCACAGCGTAGGGTCAGTTAGGGTTCGGCGCGCGAGCCTGTCTCCGTAACGGTATAGACGCGTTAACGAGTGATGTGACGAGCGGGCCGGGCTCGCTTTCTCTCAGCCCGTGCCGTGCCTTACGCGCGTTGTCGCCGGGTGCCTTTACATCCAAGGGACTATCGAACTGTCCCAATTAACTTACTTTTAATGATGGCTCGACGTTTCGACCTGTCCCCACAGCCATGGTCACGAGCAGACTGGCGCGCCGCGGAGGTTTCGTCGTGGGCGGGAAGTTACCTCCTCTACTCTCTTTTATTCTGGATAACTTGGATAGTCTCGATACGCTACGCTCGCAGTATCAGCATACTTACAAACAGTAGCGTTAATTCCATAGATGCATTCAAGCATTGCAGGCCTTTATGATAAAAAAGTTAGGAATAAATTCCTTAAAGTTAAATAAAAAAAGGAACAATTCATATTCCTATCTATTTTATATCCACGCCGTGTACCTTTCCTATGAAAGCAATGTAATATTTACTGTCATAATATAATATTCAAAATAATTACGCGAATTCTGCATACCCTGTCCAAATAACCTATGCACGTCACTGCTTACAAGGTGACATAAAAATAGCTCCTAGTTCTCTAATCACTGGGTTCCGCGCTGATGACCACTTAATCCATCATCTCGACTTTTTTTTTTGAAGAGGACTAACTACTGCGTGCTGAGAAAGGCATTTTCAGTTCAACCGGGGTTAGGGGGCGAGCACAGAAGGTGCTCAGCCAGCGAGTTTATGGGTTGGGTGGCAATGCAAGAGCACCCCTGTGGGTACGAACCTCGACTTGGACCGCCAGCCAAATATAATACTATCCCTACGGGTGATCTACTAGCATTTCGGAAGCGACTACCTTGAGAAGAAACGCCGAAAGAAACTCAAGGCTGCGTCGGAGTGCAAGCATCCCGACTAAAAGTTGTATGCCTCTTAAGCGCAGACACGACCAGCCATAATTAGAAGTGAGTTAATTCGCGCATAAGACCCGTCAATATATTTATAATGAATACAAAACGCGAAAGTTATGAGTGATTGACCCAATTGAATCCTTTTTGGGGTTCATATATCTTTATTAATAATTATGTATCGTAACGCTACGTCCTTTTCGGGGTGAGCAGAGACAGATACATTGGCGGATGCGTCCACTTTACGCTTATACTTTGTAACGCAACTGATCGCCGTACTCAGAACACTTACCCATGACATTTCTATTAGATGCCATGCCTTAGGATGCTCTCCTCCACCAGTGCGCATTGCATTGCAGCACCTGAATACGGATCTTATCTGGAAAAACACTGAAGTGCGTGCCGAGACGCGAGCCTACGGCCATATTGAATGACTGACAGCGAAATTGTGAAGATTTTTTTTGGGCCTTTAAAAGTACTTAAAAATACAATTCTTACTTTTATATTCATCAATTTTAACCTGTAAACATGCGTGTCCAGCCGTCCAGCCGTCCAGCCGTCCAGCTGTCCAGCCGTCCGGCCGTCCAGCCCGGCAACAGCGAAGCGTTGTGGCAAAGGAAACACCGGGCGCGCACGCGACGCAGTTCGCGGATGAACAAGCACATGTACATAGGAAATGAAGATCGCGGAGCAACGGCACCGCGCCCGGGCACGTCGCGTGCCGGACAAACACACACACACACACACACTGTCACAACGGGTACTCAGCCAATGCTCGTGTTATTATTCTACACTCACTTATTACTTGAGTCGATAATTAAATCTGACCGATAACTTTAGTTTTGTTCTTCTTCGGTCTACAAACCTACGCTAAGTGTCTTTGGATATTTGCTGTGATCTTAACCTTAGGGATCATAAGTGGACTGTCAGTTCGGCGACAGTGTACGCTTGGTATCCTGAACACAGTGCGACAGTTTATCACGCCGCATCAAATGATCCTTATACAAATGTAAGGTGTAGGTCGGTCCCCGCGTGGAACGCTGTTCGCAACTCTAGGATGATTCTGCTAAGAATTTCATATCACAAATATCTCTTCACGCTTCGTTAAAAGGACCCAATACAATATGATGGTAGTAACACGCTCGCCAGAAGAACATTCCACAACTTAACGATTCAGCAAGAGCAAGAGTTAGAGAACTTCTTAGTCCTAGCCGGGATGCGGGTTAACTTATAGCGGTGACTCTGGAAACCCGCGCGCGTGACTCTAATATGGAATGGACTCTTCCAATCAATCGCCGTGATATATCATTCGTCTGTATAGACGATAGCAACCGCTTAGTGCGACAATGTCTTCGCGCAACTGGAGCAGCTCAAGATACTTAGTTATGTCGAAATAATTCACAATGCGGACAGCCTACGGCTAGGTCCTATGCAATAGGAACAGTTGATCCGGCGCGACTAACCCTCGCGCTCTGTTCAGGACAGCAAGCCTGCGCGCCGTCGCGGAGAGGACAGCCCTATGTGATCCGTAAGGTGTTGAGATCGTATCTATTAAACCTGTCTAAGATCAGAGACGGGCAAAATGTAATCTGATTAATGATTAACGATTAGAAAATGTAGCCATAATTTTAATTTTATTGCTCTGTAATCATGATTCAATTCCTTCAAAACATTTAGGAGTCATAATTGGGGCGTCTGGTTTCAAAACCCGCTAAAACGATTTTTCGTACAAAATAATAGTTCTAATAGTAATTTGAAATGTTTTTATCAAAGCAAATATTATACTTGTTTTTTTTTTCTTTTTTGTTTTTTCACTCTAGAATAATAATTTAAATACCTTATAAGTTTTGTTAAGTCAAAGATTAATTATAAGTTTTTATAAATTTATGAGATTTGAAAAAAATATTTTATAACGGGTTTTGAAACTAGACGCCTCAATTGTGTATGCAATCGAGGATTCCGTAGTGTTTACAACATTGATGAACAAAATGCAGTCATATTAATGACGACAAATGCAAAATGTAATCATAATCGGTTTTCGTTAACCTGATTACATTTTGCCAATCTATGTCTAAGATACTTAGGCTGTCGCGCATTGCAAGCGACTCATTCTGGAGAGAAGGAAGGGTTACAGAAGTATACACACACCTATTGCACTGAACTCAACCAAATTCTTGTCGCATCAAGAAGAAATGAGCCTCAAGGACTGATTGACTCCAACAACCAGAACAACCTGCAATATGTCTTCAAAATCTATCTTCAATATGTATTCTAAATCATCATTATTCAATTTTACCACGTAACCCTTTCTTAAATCATTTCTTTCAAAGAGCAGAACTTGTTGGATATTCAATGGTTACTAATGTTGTATTTGAAAGCAATTGAATAATAATATAAATGTTGTACAATAATTTGTTGCATAACTAATCTGGTTGACATTTTTATAAAATTACAGGAAACGTGTTAAGACAAAAAGTTTCAATTACGTATACATATTATTATAAATCTGTTCACAGCCAACTCTCCAACATTCCTTAGGTACGCTAATTTGCAAGAACTTGTATATATGTGGGTGGCCAGAAAAATTTCACTTGCGCTTTGTATGTTAGTAAAAATGTATTGGAATCGTTAATCAATATGCACGTATCTGTATGCGTTTGTGACCGCTAATCTCAGAAACGAATAACCGATTTGAACGCGGTTTTCACAAATGTATAGTGGAAAACAGCCTTAGTATCCATTTTATTTTAATCGGTTCATAAATAAAAAAGTTATGTCCATTTAAAAAATCACTTCGATCAATTATTGAAAAAAATTGTAAAAAATCAATATGGTTAATTTGACTAAAAGTTTGGTTAACGTTATTTTTAGTCTGTAATACAATTGATAATTTAAAGTTTGTATGAATAAAATAAAACTAAAAAATGGACAGTTCGAAGATTTACTTACTTCCAATATTAGTTGAGCTCACATCTATATTGTGAATTATATAAAATAGGGTTCAACTTAGGTTGTACACGCGTACACAGGTTGGAGCTATGCCTGTATAAAGCGCGACGCGCGCCGTGGGCACACCACTTACACGCGAACGGAGCCGCGGGCGCAGCCAGTACCGAATATATTTGTAGAAACACAATTTACCACTTAATTTAAGATCATAGACGATGTAATACAAAATTATAGATTAATTTTTAAATTTATATAAAATAAATGTTGAAAGCGTAAAATTTATATTAATTACTCGATTAGTCATGACTATTGCAACAGTAGGTATTGTTTTTGAAGCAGCAGCGCCCGTCGCAGTGACCGGCGAGGGAAAAAGGACAACCTAAACAGAGTCTCACTCAGAGATCAGTAACGCCTTCACCGGTCGGACAGGGTTTTTATAACATACTGTATAAACTGACTTCCTCTGAATTAATTAGATCACAGAGACTGCGTAAAATGTTTAATTTATAAGGAACATTACAGTAAAAGGCAATTCATTGTAATGATAGGAGCTGTAACGGGACCCCTCATTATCATAATGAGGAGCTGGTAATGAGCGCAAACGTCTCTGTAAACTTTTTATGAGGTTTTTAAGCGTATTACAGAGTCAATTGCATTATTATACTATCACATGGCTCATTTGGAATATTATAAACAATATTTTTCATAAGTTTCAGCTAAATAAAAATTTACCGGATCAACTGTACCTACCTATTGTAATAAATATCGTAATACCCAGGTCAGGCCCTGCGTGTGATACTTGGGGACGGGTCAGGCCGGCAAAAAAAAAATTCAAATTTCATACCACTCACATTTTACTGCTTTTCATACTTCATTCTTCCATCCGTCCGCTGAAAAGGGTTGAGTGGTGTCGTTTATTCCTCAAAATTTACAATATATACTTAATCCTAACTTAAGCCTACATTGTAAATTTACAAAAAAACAAAACTAAACATACTAAACCTTAACTAACTTACGGATGAAACTAACTTAAGCCTTAATTAAAAATAAAAACAACAACAGAGGAAGATCTTATCTAACAATTAAAACTTAACCTAGCACAAAGTATGATGGGGGACTACGAGCGGGAAGCCGTATCGAGGCGGACCTCCTGACGGCGGCGTTCTTCTCCGTCTGCGACGACAGACGGGTCGCTGGTCGAAGGTAGCTCGCGCGTCCTTCTTGGTGGAAGTCTACGGAGTCCGTCTGGGTGTTTCTTCTGTGGGATCGGGATGATGAGGGTGTGCGAATCTGCCGCACATCCGCCTAGTACTCTCCAGCGCGCCCTCTCCGGATCGGGCGCAGTCTAGGTAAGGACTAGATCGCGGTTTTTAGGCTTCTTCTTAGGATATCTAATTCTTTGTGTCTCGGAGCGTTCACCTGCGTCTGGAGGTCTTGTCTGCCTGGTACTTACTCAACGCCCTGGACAGGTTGCAGCAGAGGGCTGTCCGCTTTGTGCATGATCCTGGCGTGACTTAGCATTTTGAGCCGCTCCAGTAGCGAGATATTTCCTCACTGAGCGTTTTCTACCGTCTGTATCACGGTGAGTGTTCTGAAGAGTTATTTAACCTTGTTTCATCCTCTCCCTTCCGTAATTAAGCCACGCGGGTAGTTTCCTGAGCCAAAGTTATACGGTGTTCACATCCCGGCTAGGACTAAGAAGGAGTCGTTGAGCCGTGGTAACAACCATCACGCCTAATGATGCGGTCCGAAACAAGACAACGCCTATCAGCAGTAAAGACAAACCTGTCGCTGTCGCTACGATCACGCCGGCCTGCACAATTATCTCTTCACGCGTCGTTTAAAGAGCCTGTGATGAAACCGTGTTTGTGGAGGATTTTCCACCACAATATGGGAATGAGACAACGACTATGAGATGGCTAACAATCCTAGCCCCGATGGTGTGTCTCTCGCGTACAATGCGTTGCACTAACCTGGCCGACGGCACTCTCGCGGTCCCAGCTTGTCAGCTCCCGCGGCAGGCGGTTCCTTCCTGCTGCGCTCGTCGGGATCAGCGCAACGGATTTAGACTTGTAGATGTGGAAATTCCGATAACACTTGCCGGCCGGCTAAACGTTCGAACACCACACTCTGCGATTGATATTCCAACAAATGCTGTACACCGTGTCGCGCGTTCGCTTGATGCACCTGAATCTTTCCTCCCGAATCGTTTTTATTTCGTTGAGAATTAGCAACTACTTGCTCCGGTTACGATTTTCGAGTGACAGTTTTGACAAGTTGTGCACGCATCGCGCCATTCATAAGATGGCGCTCGCGACACATTTCGAGGGCCAATCATGTTAGGCCAAACGCGTGAATAAAATTTTACGGTTACGAAACAGAGCCCCATATCATAGGATGATGGGAACACGCTCACCGGCAGAGCACCCCACACCCCAGCGACTCGGCTGCTTGTCAGTCGTAGCCGTGGCTCCGTGAGCCCGCGCGCGCTTCTACTATGGAAGGCGGAGGATGGAATAAGGAAATGCGCCAGTTAGCGATAATCGACTGTACTGTGCTTCGTCGACGACGCCGGTGTCGGGGAACGAAAAGTGGTGCGTGTATGTACCTGACTTTTTTAACATATACGTATGTGGTACTATATATATTGCAGTAAAAATATATTTTGGTAAACAAGCTAAACAGTCTGAGAGTGTACCGAAGGAAGCAGGCCACTGTCCTCACAGCTGCAGGTCATCCCAGTTTGCGTGTCAGCTGACAATAATGTACTGTTTACTGTTTTTCTAATAAATAATTTATTATTTATTTATTTTATTTACTGTTGCGGTGTGTACCACCAAAAATATGACAGTTCTTCCATTAGCGAATCGAAACCATAACCCGTGACGCAGAAGCCGCATGCTCAAGCACTGCGCCAACAGAGTCACAGGAAATGTTGAGTATGAGTGCTTATAAACGCTGTTATAAAATACACAACAGATCGCGGTGCGGGTTTTATCATAGTTTAGCAAATACATTCAATATTATTCATGTGTATAACGTAACTTTGTTAAACATAAAATAACTTTAATCTTGTGCCCGCGGTAGCCCAGCGGATAATAGACCGGTTTCCATGCACGGCGCAACGCAAATGGTCTCAGGGTCGAATCCCAGCACGTTTCTCTGGATTTTCCAGATTACGTAGTACGGATTTAGCCACCACATGCTCCCCGGTGAAGGAAAGCATGATGAGAAAACCCGCATGGCAATTAATAGAAATGTCATGTGTTAAGTGTCCTGAGATCGGCTTTCAGCTGCGGTACTTGTCACATTGCTCACACGTTGTCACACTCTGCTCAACCCGAAAGCGATATAGCGTGATGATCCATTACATTATTATAAAAATACCAGGCAAATCCCGATTTTTCCCGCAAGTTACTTCAAATTATTGTAACACAGAATTTTAGACCTTAAAAACAGCTACAAAAAATTCTAGGACAGGTTTTTTTTATTTTATTACATTGTCCTACAATAAGAGTTTTAGTGATTTAAAATAATTGTAACTACTTGTACTGTAATTGTAATAATTGTAATTGTAGTAACTCACCCGTTCTCGCTCGCATTGAGTCCGTAGCAGTCGTTGATGCCTGCTAAGACGCCGACTACACCGGCAACCACGGCGGCGCAGCCAGCCCACAGACCAGCACCGACTCGGGACAGCGATGCTCCCTTCACCACCGCCACAGCACCCGCCCCAAGCAGCAGCGCGCCCAGGACCACTTGAGCCAGCCCCAAGAGCACCACCAGCTTCCTACTGCTGCGGACACTTCCCGCTTGCGCACTCTTTGATGTGACACTTTTAACACTTTTCGCACTCTTCTCAGTTTTAGCGTCCTGCGGCGTCTTGCATATAAGATGCTCGGTGGAGTCCTGGGATTTGAGGCTGGAGACTGTGGCGGTGGGCGCGTGATAGATATCGAGGGCAGTGGAGGGCGGCTCCGGGTTCGACATCGCGGCGAAGCATCGACGCGCGCGCAAGTGTCTGCGCTGACGGCACTCGACTGTGTACTGGACTGCCGACTGGCGTGCGAGTTGCGATGCTAGTGCGCGTGCGGCCGTACGCAGGCTGCCTAATGTGGATCCTCATTTAAGTTTATTACGACCTCAACTTTTTTTATAAAATGAAAACCAACAAGCCAACAGCGCACCTGATGCTAATCACTCACTGAAACTTAACTGATGCATGGGAACATTTTTCACTCCTTTGAAAAGACCCGTTCCACAACTATGAAGTGTGTGACAAGAATGTCTTAAAAACTCTCACTGTTGCTGCGATCTGATATTATATCTATAAAATAAAATTAAAAGCCGATACATTTTATTATACAATTTCAAATATGTATTGAAATGTAATTTTTGATTACATTGTTTCTACATACAACGATTTTATTATATTTTTTACATTTTCAGTCAAATAAACAGCTACATATAAACCATAAAAAATAGCCAAAATAAATGTAAGCCAGTAATGCATCCAAAAAAAAAACAAATCAATGCAAGGGCCACAAAACAATAAAAGAAAACTAACTATGTAGAGAAAACAAATACAAAAAGAAATAAAATGAAACTGACATTATTTTTCTCAGTATTCGTCATGGAGACAAATGTACAAGAAAAAATGTTGACATCTCAAAACTTTTATTATATAATACATATTACAGATACGAAAAATAAGAGTATTATTAACAATTTGTAATTTGACTTTACAAATGGCACTTTAAACAGTGAACTATTTGATACTAGACTACTCAGTCTAGTAGCTGTGGTGCCCTCACAGATAAAAAATCAGCATCCACGTGCAGAAGCGAAAGCGATTGTGGATTTGAACTCCGCTACTTACTTCTTGTTTTTTTTTCCAGACTAGATACATCTGTAGTTGTATATGTAATAAATATTAGTAATTTTTAACTGGTATGTTGATAACAGTATTGTGTGTCACATCTATATTTTTAATAAAATGAAACATATAAATTAAGGTTACGAAGATTGCAATTTGTTCCTTGTCCGTATATTCTTGTTTCTTAACTGTGAATAAATTATGTAAAAAAAAATAAGTTCAAAATATTTTCATTCGTAATCTATTTGACAATTAAATCGTTGACTACCTGATAGCGTTATTTCTAGTGACGCTGCGACGCAGATAGTTCTAGGTTCGAGTCTCGGTACTGGCAAACTTTTCTGTGATGAACAGATCAATTACTCGCCAGTCATGGATGTGTATATTAATGTTTATCTTTTTCTAATACCTATAGTATAAAGACGAGCTTAGTTTGAGGCTAGATTATAGTATGTAATTTTCGCAAACACAATGAGTTAAGAATTGACCAAATTTGTTTGTTATAAGATATGCAATATTTTTATGCATGTTTATGATAAACGGCACTGGCTCTTCAATGACTTGCGAGAGTGTCGTTAGGGTGTACGGCGTGGCAGCGCGCACACGAGCGTCTGTCGGTGGCAGGTGAAAGCGCTCGGCGCGGCGACCCACTCTCCCGTACGGCGCGCGGCACGCTGGCCAGCGGAATACAGCCTCTCTGCCAACTACAGTCAGTCTTCTTTTTTTTTGTCGTCTTTTTGCCAGTACCACAAATGGCATTATTTCAGGAACAATATACCTAAATATACATATAGAAATAATAATATATCATCACGCTATATCCCTTTCGGGGTGAGCAAAGATGCATTAGTGCCTGAACTCACTTTGCGCTTATATGTCATGCCCAACGTGACCAGTGGTGCAGCTGATCGCCGTTCTCACGGCACTAGTACACATGACATGCCTATTAGATACCGTGCGGGTTTCCTCACTACGTTTTCATGCGGCAGTGAGCATGCGCTGCCTAAATCCGTAATTCAACCGGGGAAGCACAAATGTACGTGCTGCTACCCGCGCCTCCACTCGGGGAGGACAGCTCGCGTCGCCACTCGCCACGGATGGACACCGCTCCGTTACCCACTGACCCACCACAGGCAAATATTCAATAGTGTTCCAGTTTTTATCAATATATATTAAATTTAAATGGAAACTCGGGCTAGTGTCATTTTGATGGCTACTGTCGGGCCATACCAGCGCAGGTGGGCTGTTCCAAGCGACGCGCGTCACTGGACCAGCGTTGTGTTCCCTCCGGAAGTTCAATGTTGCTAGATTCAACAAACTTTCGCAGACTGTTATAAAAAAATATAGCTCACGGGCGCAAGCTTGACCTCAATCGCACCTGGTTTTTTTTACACTGGCTCGACATAGTGACTACAAAGTACCTGATGGTAAGTGCAGTGTAGTCTAAAAACGAAAGCGACTATCAAAGGATGAAAATCCATTGATAGTCTACATCGTCATGTCGGCCCACATATACCGCGACTGAAGGACTCTAGGTATATGAGCTACTGGATATACACAAGCTGATCCCGAAACGCGACAAGCCGAAACTGATCCCTATGACAGACTTCGCACCCATGTACTGTGGTCGCGATCCAGACGGGCACCGACGCCCTACCACCTCGCTGCTGCTCGTTTAGCACCACCCAGGAGTCACGTGTAGGGAAACTAGGGTAAAGCCTACGGACGCGAGCAGCTTCGACTCCCAAAGAAGATGAGATGGTGGAAGATAAAGATGAGTTCGACGATGGACCACGTCCGCCCAACGAATGCTTATTCTCCCTTCCCTTAAAGGCTCCTAAGTCATAAGAATAGAAATACGGTCGCGGGAAGAATATTTTACCCGTTTGCCTTTGCATGACGAATGTAGAAGCAAATCTGTTCTTGCGGAAATATGGACAATATTAACTTGGAAAACCAATTTTTCCACAAAAAAAAAACTGGCTAAGTGCGTGTCGAAGTTGCGTGCAAGAGGTTCCGTATAATGCTGTTGAAATACTCGTAGGTACAAATTGGCTTCCTGCAGCAATTTTTCCAGCATCTTATGACATGGTAATCTTCCAACGTCGAATGAATTAGTGTTTATTAATTGCGCGCTGCATTGTCGGCCTCATCATCACTATCCGTCAGGTGACATTTTTTTACCGGACAACTTCGAGACTCTTAGGCCAGCATTTAATAAAACACAAAATAATATCTCCTATGATGGCTCATTCATAATCAACTTGCGTCGTCACGCAGGTCTACATATAAAACAACAATACATCTATAGCTATTATTACGGACTATGAATGAAGTATGTAGCGACCTATGTATATTACACCGTAGATGAATCGCCGTCCGCTGTGCCATCTTGTGACCAATAGCCTGACTATACTCTCTAGTTGTGCCATCTGTTAGAGAATGGAAAGCGACTTCTAGAAGTGTCGCTGCGTCATAACTTGAACGGCAGCAAATACGCTATGGCTGGAGAGTGCCTTATGCAAGCGGCGGGCCCTGCCGCTTCGCTATTAAATACTCACCAGGTTTAAACGCTATGTAATTGTAAACTAAAAACGAAATTAAGTCGTTTTTGCTACTAACTGCCGAGGACTGGAATTAGCTTCCTGCGTCTGTATTTCCAACATCTTACGATATGTAAGTCTTAAGCGACGAGTGAATCGGTATTTATTGGGTGATCGCGCTCCATCATCGGTCTCATCATCACTTTCGATCAGGCAAGATAGATGACTCAGTGCGACGTTTAATGTAGTGATTTGTGAACTTGGCAGTGCTTATATTTGTATTTGAATAAAGTAAGTTTTAGTAATACCGGTGTGGTTTTATTCAAGGCCCCGAGCTCGCAACACCGTGTCAACAACTGCACTACACGTGATAGTGCGTGACCGAGACGGAGCTTTTACTGTATATTCTCAAATAAAAAGAACGGTAACTCGTCCTTATTCATTCAACATGGCAACATTAAATAGCCATGTGTAACTTGAGACGAGGGGCGCACGTGCCACGATGTCAACCATCTGCCATAACACCGCAGACAGTTTTTTTACAGACATTTTAAGTTTCACGTCTGTACTACTGTACAACGAGGGACCCAATCGCTGGATTGAGCTGCTTACGTCAAAAATCCTCTCCTGCAGAGATAATTTCTATTATCTTAGGCCCATTACGAGTATATAATTAATTTAAATTTTAAACTATGTAAATTTTTAGAAAAGTCTTAAATTTAAAGTAAGTCCGGATTTCTTAAAAAAAATCCAAGTATCTCCTAAATGCGCTCGAATCGAAGAATTCTACTCATAGTAAGCTATAGAGCTACCATTCCTCTATCAGCCCTTTAGCTTTGGACGTTGACTTACGGGACAGTCTGTATATATATAAAAGCGACACATACGGATAGATACCTGCATTCTCCCTGTCACCACCATCCTCGCCAGCCCCACTCTGTAGCAACCTTATTAACACTGAGCTTACAATCTTCGTGACCCGAAGCATCAAAAGGCCGAACTATATCATGTCCGAGTAGTTCTCAGGAGAAAAGTGACGAACCTCCTAACAATGTGCGCCGTGTCGAGAAATACTGCTTTCCGTATCCAGCCCTTGACCCAACAAGCAAGCGAGAGCCTTTTAAGATGCAAATCGAGGTTCCTTGCGATCAGCCTATCAGCCTTTACTACTATAGAGACAATAATCGTTAAATTCACATCTCAGATGCTGGTAATCTCGTGTGCGAGCTCTAAATATGTTTCTTTTTATTTTCTAATTCTATGGTGTTTTGTTGTCACATTATGCAGTCGACTCTCAAACAATAGAGTATGTAATTATGCAATATTTACTGTAATTATATATATAATCGATAATCAGAACGCGTACCTACGTCGTCGCATCGGTTACGTTGCGGTTACGTTACGGTTGTGCGGGGTTGCCATCCAGTTCCTTTGATGGGGAGAGATCGTGCGCCAACGCGGAACAGCACGCGCATGCTCTGACTACTGCCGCTCGTGGAAATACAACTATTTATTTATTTTAATAATCGTTGCTATGGTGGACTACTGCATGAGCGACCGGTATCCATGAGCTGAAACGCGGAAGTCGTAGGTTCAAGCCCTGGCTCGTATATCTGATTTCTTCAGGGTCAAATCCGGACTTAAATACCACATTAGTATTAATTAAATGGGACGGGGAACCGACACAACTGTAGAGATGCCGGACGCAGTGTCTGAGTACTGGTGACTGAGCCCTATCAGCGCCCCAGGCCTTTCACAATGTCTTGCTGCTTCTCCTAAGTCCTCGGTAGACCAGGCTACCATTAGCACGACCGATGATGAATGAGGAGGCAGACTTATGCACTGAGCGGGGAGCCATCGCAGCAACTTCCGCGGTAGAACATCGTGCTACCCCCTCAACCAGGTTTCGGTCACGAGTCGACCTGGTTGCCAGGGTGTGCCCGCTGCGTGCTGCACACCTACTATTCCCTTCCTCGCTGGTTTCTGCGCATTGATACACAGTATGAGTGTCAGCGGAAAATCAGTGCTGAGTGACTTTGCCGGTCACTTAACATTTGCAGAGCTGACTTTCCTTTGGCGCATCATCAACATACACACACATCATTCATTCTACATTTATCATGCTAACAGCTAAGGACTGGAATACGCTTCCAGCGGCCATATTTCCGCGATCTTATGACCTGGGAGTCTTTAAGAGAAGAGTGAGTAGGCATTTGCTAGGCGAACGCGTTTCATCATCGAACTCGTCTTCACCTTCCACCAGGTGTGATTGAGGTCAAGCGTTCGTCTATAAATTATTAAAAAAAATCATCACAGCATTGAGTATATGCTTTTTTTGTTTTCCATGTTGATCAACCTATACTTCTGTGTTGTACGCTGTGTCGTTGCCAAATAAATCCGTTTTCTTTTTTTTTTCTTTCTTTTAGGAGCCACTGGTTCATGTAAACCAACGATTTTAAGTAATTTCTGACACTTCTAAATAGAGGCCCGCTGACAGAAATAGACGCTGAGCTCCTGCTGTGCACACACACACACACAACACATAATCATGTTATAGTCACAAGTGCTTGACGCTTGCCGATTTTGCTGTAGATAAACATATTTATTAGTTGTACTCGTATTAAATGTAAAAGAAGGCCTTCGTCTTAATTACGATTTTACAAGATTTAACAAACTGGCATTTAGAAAAATGTTAATAAAAAACAAATCCGAAATCCTGTTTGATCGTTGACGAACGCTTCACTATCGAGGTCAGTTGGAACATCCAGACGGACAGCAGATTTATTTTATAGCGATAGAGAGCGACGCCATATGCAGATATGTTTTAATGAACCTGTCGATACGCGACCGGTGAAAGTAAATTAATGAGAATAGACGCTCCGCGAATACGAACACCTTGATCTTTTGCGGCACCGCCAGTCAACGCGTGGGCAAAATCAATTGACGCCCTGGGTAGGGTGCGGCGGAGCACTACGCATCTTAAACCGCTCCACTTGCGCAGAGATATTTTTTTTTACACTGGCTCGACATAGTGACTACAGAGTACCTGATGGTAAGTACAGTGTAGTCCAAAAACGAAAGCGACTATCAATGGATTTCATCCTTTGATAGTCTACATCGTCATGTCGGCCCACATATACCACGACTGAAGGTCTCTAGGTATATGAGCTACTGGACATACACAAGCTGAACCCGAAACGCGACAAGCCAAAACTGGTCACTATGACGGGCTTTACACCCATGTACTGTGGTCGCGATCCAGACGGGCACCGGCGCCCTACCACCTCGCTGCTGCTCGTTTAGCACCACCCAGGAGTCACGTGTAGGGAAACTAGGGTAAAGCCTACGGAATACGGATATTGTCTCACTAAGCGTTTTTTACCGTTTACATCAGACGTATTCATATATTCTGAAGAGTTGTTTAACCTTGTTCCACCCCCTCCCTTCCTGAATAGAAGCACGTGGGCGATCTTACGGAGTCACACCTGTAACCGGTAACTCACATCCCGGGTAGGACTAAGAAGTTCTCTAACTCTTATTGCAGCCGAGTCGTTGGCCTGTGGATTGGTCTTTCGGCGAGCGTGTTTCCACCGTCCTATGAAATTGGGTCCTTTAAATGAATCGAACTCCTTTTTTCTCCTTTTACTCCTTTTTTTGGGAGTCGAAGCTGCTCGCGTCCGTAGGCTTTACCCTAGTTTCCCTACACGCGACTCCTGGGTGGTGCTAAACGAGCAGCAGCGAGGTGGCACGGCGCCGGTGCTCGTCTGGATCGCGACCACAGTGCATGGGTGTAAAGCTCGTCATAGTGACCAGTTTCGGCTTGTCGCGTTTCGGGATCAGCTTGTGAAAAAAAAAACTCGAAGAGATATTTGTGCAGGCCAGTATAAACACCGACACAGCACGACTGACCTGGGCGTACACTGAGACGAATTACTTTTCTTATGTGCGACGGACAATGTTCTTAAAGACACGACACTAATGGCAAAGCTATTGATATTTGCTAATATATTGCAGTAGGCGATAGTACATCATACTCGCATATCTAAGCTTTTGTACAATTGCAATAACAATTTCATCTATACTAATATTATAAAGCTGAAGAGTTTGTTTATTTGTTTGTTTGAACGCGCTAATCTCAGGAACTACTGGTTCGAATTGAAAAAATATTTTTGTGTTGAGTAGACCATATATCGAGGAAGGCTTTAGGCTATATAACATCACGATGCAACTATTAGGAGCGAAGAAATAATGGAAAATGTGAAATAAAACAGGCAAAATTATTCATCCTTGAGGGATCCCATTGCGTGCGCTGCGAAAACGGTTCAAGATACCAAAAATATATGTATGGAAGAATTGTTCCTCTTAAAATGATCTAAAAAAATGTCCACGACAGTATATGTTTATCTTTTAAGAATAACTCACTAGAACCGTTTTTATGGTAATCAAATTTGGTCGAAATTAATGCATTATTTGTTAAGAGTTGTATCAACATAATAATATTAATCTTTATTCAAATAAATGTGTTGTTGATTAAGAGTATTTAATTGTGAACAAAATTGTCTTTGACATCTCTTAATTTCAATGAACATTTTAGAAGATTTTACAATAACTTATATAGCAAAACAACGTTTGCCGGATCAGCTAGCGGTAGATATAGTTTAAAATGTAAAACATGTTTGTATTCATTTATTTATTTGTAGGGTAGTCAGCGACTGATACATTATAAAAAATAATTGTATGAATAATATAATAAAATTGAATGAATCTCATACACAAATAAATTAAAATTCATAACTTAAACATAATTAATCATTTGAAAAATTCAAATAACATACACTTTGTTCAACAAATCGTTATACATCATGTTATAAAAACCTTGTCTGACCAGTGAAGCTGTTACTTGGTGTCAATATTATATATTTTATTTAGGTAATCCTTATTAGTTTAAGATACAAAAATCCGAACATAGGTGCATGTAAATAAAGCAATTTCTTTAATTTTATATTACAATAACTCTTTAACGTTCACGAATAATATAATTTTGATATGTATTTAGGTATTGTTATCGTGCCACTGACATGTCCCTTAAGCGCCGGATTTTTCAAAACATACTGTATTCTTTTTTTATTAGATCTGCAACGAGTTCGGCTATCATAACAACCGGCGCGTTTGTGTTCCCTCGAATCACTTTCGGCATTACGCTAGCGTCCGCAACCCTCAAACCCTCCACTCCATACACTTTTAAATCTCCGTCCACCACTGAGCCCATAGCGGCAGTGCCTACTGCATGCCAAGCCGACGTCACCATGGCCTTTGCTCTGCACTTTATCAATTCATCTCCTATCAAATCTTCACAGCCTTCTATCTCTAAATCAACTACACGAGCGTTTTTACTCTTAAAGTATTCGGTATCAGCTAAAGACCAGGCCATTTTGATTAGGCGAGGGTAAGGCTCTAAATCTTCGGGATTTTTGAAAGTTCCAGAGTAGATGAGCGGTTTGTCGTTAGGGTTTGTAGAATTTAACCTCACTCGTCCTCTCGACTTAGGTTTGAGGACTAATACTGCTATTGAAAGTAGATCATAGTTTTGATTTACTTCATTGAGTTTATTGCATATATCGCTGTTAAGGCCAATAGTGAGGCAGCCATCATAGAAGGATGTGTATTGCGGTATACACGTAGGATAAAAGCCGTACTCAGGGACGTTCGGGACTTCTTCATTTAGAGGCAAGTAGGCCGCCATACTTTCGTGTCTGGACAAAGAACCAGACCTGTCGTAAAGATATTTTATGACGTCCATGGCATCGGATCTCTGATCACGAAGGCAGGTCCCGTTTTCTGCAGCTATGTAAGTCAGCACCATGATATGGTCGTGAAGATTCTCGCCCACCGGCAAATCTTGTACAATTTCGATACCTAGAGAACTTAAATGATCTTGTGGTCCTATTCCTGAGAGCATCATTAATTTCGGTGTATTAAAAGTACCTGCTGATAGAATTATCTCTTTGTTTGTAAAAAGCGTTAGTACTTTTCTATCTTTTACTACCTCAACTCCTACAGCTGCATTACTATCAGTTAATATCTTCGTGACAAGTGCGTTTTTGAGTACGAAAAGGTTCGATCGCTTAGCCTTGTTGAGGAGAGCTGTCAGCGAGCTATGCCGCTGCCCGTCTCTAATGGTATGGGAAAAACGTCCAACTCCTATCTTTTCCGGATTTGTCATATCTTCAACTCTATCAAAACCGAGTTCCTGGAATGCTTCTGTAAATTTTTCCATCGCAAGTGTTGTTTCTTTGAAGCCAGCCACTTCGATGTCTCCACTCCGGCTGTGATATTTCATTAAATCTATATCGTTAATTATGTTTTCATCAGTCATGTCTTCAGTTTTCATAAAGTACTTCAGAACGTTAGTCCAGTTCCAGGTTTCTCCGGCAATGGACGCCCATTCGTGGTAGTCTGCTGGGAAACCTCGAGCATATATCATGTCGTTCATGGAGCCGCTGCCTCCGAGCATCTTGCCCCGGGGCTGTCGTTCCATTCCACCGGCTAAAGCTTGACTCGTATAGCCATTGTCGACACTAGTAAATTTCCAGTCATACTTGCTTTCTTTAAGTGAATTTAAGAAAGGTGGCACCTGAAAACAATTCCAAGTTTAATTTATATTATTTTATTCTGTCTTAATTTCCTTTAGATTCACCGATTTTTAATAAAGTAAATGGTAAATTGCAAGACGGTAGAGTCATTCATTCAGTGCCATACCGACGTATTTCTCAGTTGTCCTATTTCCCTTGTTACTTACTTTATTTTTATTTATTTATAAGTACACTTACATAGACTACATTAACACATCAAAAACTATATAAAACATGAAGAGGATACATTATAAATGCGACTATATTTATAAATGTAGACTACATGCACAGAAGAAAAGAAAAATAAAAATACGAGTAACACAAAAAGATATAAGCTACTGTAATCAGAAAATTTTATAACAGAAATAAAAAAAAAACAATAATCTATGGAACAATCTTCTCAAATAACATCCTTTTTATAATTTGTATTTAGTGGACAAAGGTACAGTAATATTTTAATAGGTGTCATTAACCTTTGCGAATATGTTTAAATCCAAGCCATTTGTTTTTTTGGACATACTCCCTGCTTCACGTTTTTGTCGTGAACATTCTACGACGTTTCCCTTTTAAGAGAAGTTATATCATTCGTATTGTAATTTAATAATTATTTATACGAGTTCATATACTACAAACATACAGGACTTTTTTTGTAACCCGGGAGAAGATCCTACGTAGGACTATGAGGACAGCGACACCAATGTGTCAGACTCCTACTGAATAAAGTTCTAAGACTAAAGTTCCGGAATTGTTCCTCAAATCACTCTACCCGGGCATGAAAATCTGAATTCATCCAGAAGCTCTGGGAGCAAACTGCCTTGTTCAGGCTTCCTCACTAGGAGGGGGTGGATGTAAAGGACCTGTCCTTCCGGGACCTCTCACATACAACGCGCCGGACACCGAGGGCTAAATCCCTCTCACCCGGGCAGCAGACCCCCCGGAGTCTACTGCCTGGTTAGCACTTACTTGTCTTGACTCATGTATCATCGAATAGTCTAAACTCTTGAAGGTAGAAACATGAAATCCGGATGTTGGGTTCTATTTCCTATACGATTGAGGGCGGCCAGTGGACCGCACATTACACAACAATAACAAACAGTCAAACAAGTGTAAGTGTATAAATGTGCTGCGCCGTCACATTGTGCACCAGGGAAGTAAACAATACAGAGAGTTACAATACATAGAATACAATTTAAATATCCTTAACTGTTGTTAGCGTTAGCAATCCACAATGGTATGACTAAACTACGAAAAAATGACTAAGGCATAACAAAAGCTAAAGGGCTGAGAGAGGATCGGCAGCTCTATAGTTTGCTGTAAACAAAACTCTTCAATTCCAACGTGTTTATGAAATACTTGAAAAACTCATTCTTCTCCAGGAAATCCGTAACTTCTTCAAATTTAAGACCCTTCCTAAATTCGCAGTTTTCAGATGTAAACGTTTTTATTATGTAAATACTCGATATTATTTATATTCCACTCCTAAGAGAGTGAAATAGGGGTTGAAAGTTTGTTTGAAAATCCAACAGTTTACATGTAAATAAACACAATAAAAATCTATATACTACAAAAACCTATTTAGCTTTGTGGTTAGAAGTTAAAAAATACGTTTCAACGTTTTTTTTAAATCTACTCCCAAGGCGTTAAAATGAGGGCCAGTACAATTAGTAAGATTTCAAGATAACTTACAATGCTCTCTTTCGGTGGATCTCCCCCTGCCTCAATAAGCAGGACAGAGAAGCTCTCCACCTCAGACAGACGAGCAGCTAGCGTGCAGCCGGCCGTGCCGCCGCCGACTATGATGAAATCGAAACTGGATCCATCTGGAATCATTCAAACATTGCACTACTTATCATATTGTTGCGGAATAAAGGCAAGGTGTATGGCGACCTCTGCTGTCCAGTAGATCAATCGCCTTAATGCCATCCAGTGCCGCACAGCACAACTACAGCCACTTTTGGTACTGTTTATCGAAGAATAGAAAGCTATTTCTAGAAATATCCCTGTAACTTAACGTGATCGCGAGAATATACGAGATGATTTGATAATCTTCTATGCAAATACGCGGCAGGAGCAAAGACAAGGCACTAGTTGTCTATGAAAGTGAAATAAAGCTAGAGAGCTAAGTAGCTTTTTATTGCCTCTGGCCTCTCGCCACTATCTGCCGCCCACACCGTACGTCTTTCCATACAGGCGCGTGTAGAGCAGTGCTGTGGGCTGCCGAGCACCAGCTCGTACTTTGGCAGTCTAATTATTATATATTGAGGTAAATCGCCAGCATTCAAGCTCGAGCTCCACTAGCCCAGGCCCTCAGAACTAAACTCTTATCTACTTTTACAGTTTTTAAATGTATTTTATAGCATGTAGACGCCACCCGATACGCGTTTGTGGTAAACGCCCTAAAGGACGTTAAGGTGCTTCGGGACGCATGGGGTAAGAGGATGCGCGCGCGCACGGGATGCTTCAACCCAACCATTACGTTGTAGAGGTGGAGTTCCCACAACACGGGAAGGAGAATTAAGATACTCGAGAAGTTAATATCTATATATTAATAATATAAACAGTTTTCCTTAAGAGCTAAAAAACACCATTGAACGTCACAAATTCGAATTCTTATTTTTTTGACATATTGGCATTTATAAAATGTAAAATTTAAAATATAAAAAAGGTTTGAATAAAAAGGTAGCCTACATCACCCCCCTCCAGAGACCGTCAAGGGCGATAAAAGTCTGGAAATCTTACATGTCGCCCAGACTGGGTTACATAACCTTTCGGCGTTTCTGGTGAAGGGTCTTCATTAGAAATAGATAGTATATGGGCCGGCTTAATTCGGTCTATGGACACTGTCATTTCCTTATTATTATTATAGAGGATTTTGAAAACTTTGTCTCCTTTATCGAGGACCTTATGTGGCCCGGAATAGGCAAGGGAAAGGGAACCACGGGATGCGTCTTCACGCAGGAAAACGTGATCACAGGTTTTCAATTCCTTATATACAAAAATTTTGGGTTGGCGATGGCGAGATGTTGGTACGGGTCGTAATTTTTCCGCAATACCCCTGAGCCTAGCGGAAAATTCTGACATATCAGTGGTTCCGGTTATTGTAGGCTCAAAGAACTCTCCGGGTAAACGGAGTGGCTCGCCGTATACCAACTCTGCAGAAGAAGTCTGCAGATCTTCTTTAAAGGCAGATCGGATGCCTAGCAAAATCCACGGCAGTGACTCTGTCCATCTATTATTGGCGTGACACACGATTGCAGCTTTGAGTTGGCGATGAAAACGCTCAACTAAACCGTTGCAAGCTGGATGGTACGCCGTTGTCCTCTTGTGATCGAATCCGGTTAATTTCGACAGCCATTGAAACAGTGCCGATTCGAACTGACGACCACGGTCAGTCGTAATGTCTGTCGGGCAACCAAATCGAGCAATCCAAGTGGACAGTAAGGCTTTGGCAACGGTTTCTGCTGTGATATCTTCGATCGGTGTCACTTCCGGCCAACGAGTAAATCGGTCTACTATTGTCAAACAGTAACGATAGCCTTGTGACAGGGGAAGAGGTCCAACCAGATCAATGTGAATCTGTTTAAAACGGGCGCGCGGTAAACTAAATGTACCAAGCGGGGAAGTCACGTGACGTGTAACTTTGGCCCGCTGGCACTGTATACAAAAACGTGCCCATTCCCTACAATCTTTCCTGATACCTGGCCATACGAACCTATCAGCTATCAATTTTGCTGAGGCATTTGGGCCAGGGTGACTGAGAGAATGTAAACTGTCAAAAACTTGTTTACGACAGATTTTTGGAACATAGGGCCTGAAAGTCGAAGTACTGACGTCACAGAACAGTGGAATCGAACTTCCAGGTGCATTATGCTTTTCTAGCCTCAGAGATGAACCTCCCTCTAATAGTTGGGTTAACTCTGGATCTGAGGCTTGATTTTGCGCTAAAGTATCGAGGCTAATCGGTAATTCAAGTTCCTCAATACGCGATAAGGCATCGGCAACAACATTGTTCTTGCCGGAAATATGCCTAATGTCGGTGGTAAATTGGGCGATGTAATCGAGGTGTCTATACTGCCTTGGCGAACAGTTATTCTTCCGTTCATGGAATGCGAAACTGATCGGTTTGTGGTCAGTATAGATTATGAAATGTCTCGCCTCAAGCATGTGCCTGAAATATTTTATGGCCTCGTAAATTGCGAGTAATTCCCTATCATAGGGTGAGTATTTCGTTTGGGAAGGGCTTAATTTTCTGGAGAAGAAAGCTAAAGGCTGCCAAGCTCCATCTCGCCACTGCTGTAAAGCTGCACCGATGGCTTTATCGGATGCGTCTGTAACTACAGCAAGTTTAACAGTGCAGTCAGGATGTGCTAACAGGGCAGCATTTGACAAGCTGTCTTTACAATTTTGGAAAGCTATTAAAGTTTCTCCGGTCAGGTTTACGGGGTGTGATCCTTTAACCGATCCAGTTAATAATGTGTGCAGCGGAGCTTGTATTTCGGCTGCTCGAGGAAGAAATCTCCTATAAAAATTTAGCATGCCTAGGAACGCTCTAAGCTGACGCACGTTAGTTGGAGCTGGATAATCCCTAATAGCCTGTACCTTGGTATCTAATGGCTTGCACCCTTCAGCGGAAATACTGTAACCTAAGAAGGATACTTCTTTCACTCCAAAAGTACATTTGAAAGTGTTTAATAACATCCCGTAGTTTTTTAATCTAGTGAAAACTTCACGGAGATGTGATTCATGCTCAGTTTCGTTACGCGAGAAAATTAAAAAATCGTCCAAATAAGTGTAAACAAAGTCTAGTCCTCTGGTCATCTCATCCACAAAACGCTGGAAGGTTTGCCCCGCATTTCTAAGGCCAAACGTCATGAATGGGAATTCATATAAACCAAAAGGTGTTGTAATAGCTGTTTTCGGAATGTCTTCAGCGCTGACAGGTATCTGATTATAAGCCTTCTCCAAGTCTAATACGCTAAACGTGGTACAACCTGATATACTGTGAGCAAAATCATGGATGTGCTTGATCGGATACCTATCTGGTACTGTACGGGCGTTGAGTTTGCGGTAATCGCCGCAAGGACGCCAGCCATTATTTTTCTTGGGCGCTAGATGCAGCGGGGATGACCAAGGGCTTTCCGAAGGTCGAGCTGTGCCATTGGATAGCATCGACTGGAATTCTTGTTGCGCGATTTTTAATTTATCTGGGGCTAAACGACGAGGTGTGCAACTAACTGGAGGGCCGGGTGTCGTGCGGATGTGGTGTACTGTGTTGTGCGAAATGGTGCGCAATATACCAGCTGGGCGTGTGATCTCCGGAAATTCGTTAAGAATTTTGTGAAACGGTGACTCACCAGTAACAATCTTAACAGAAGATACATTTTGACAATCTGCTAAAGTAGCAACTGTAGTGACCGATGTTAAATTATCAATTAAGCGTTTGTTACGTATATCTATAACAAGATTATAATAATTGATAAAATCTACGCCAATAATTGGCTTCGTCACATCGGCTACTACAAAACGCCATTCAAAATTACGACGAAGTCCAAAGTTTAGATTTAAAGTTACATAGCCGTAAGTTACTATCTTAGTACCATTTGCAGCACATAAAACATAATCAGTACGAGAACGACGCTCACGAAGTAAAGTTCGTGGGAAAACACAGAGGTCGCTTCCTGTATCGACCAGGAACTGCGTCTTCGAATATCGGTCCGTGATGAATAGGCGGCCAGTTGTTGAAGAAGGGCAATCGTTAGCCGCCATTACCGACTGCCCCTGTAGTTTTCCGTTGCCTTGAAGTCACAGGGTCGAACGCATTTGTTGGCGTTTTCTCCGAATTTGTGATGGAACCAGCAAGTAGGATGTTTGCGGTAGCTCGATTGAGATCGTTGCCTGGAGGTGTTGCGTTTAGCTCTAGTGGTGTAATTACGTGACCTGTTATTCCTGTCGTGGGACAAATCCTGAACCTGTCTCCTCAACTCTGCAACCTCCCTTGTAAGCTCATTGATTTCTGAGCTAGAGGATGGGTTGCTAGTGACGGCAATGGTAGGTGTCGATAAAGCTAGGTCATTCACACGATCAGCCAAATCTGCAAGGTCCTCCAGAGTAGACGATGTTGGTCGACCAGCAAGAACAGTCTGGATTCCATGCGGTAGACGGCTTGTCCAAATGGTTTTCAAAATGTCGTCAGGTACGTTAAATTCAGCCAAACTCTGTAGATGTCGAAGAAATTGTGACGGTTTGCGATCGCCAAGTTCCTCAAACATAAGTAGCTGTCTAATTTTCTTTTCATTCGATGCACTTACCCTTTTGATTAGCTCGGTCTTGAGCTTGTCGTATTTGTTGTTAGTGGGTGGGTGGAGAATGATGTCTTTAATCTCCCTTAAAAACTGGTTGTCAAGTACACCAACGACATGATTGAACTTAGTGCTGTCGCTCGTAATTCCCGAGTTGGTAAATTGTCCCTCTACCTGAGTAAACCATATCTCAGGCTCTTCTGGCCAAAAAGGTGGTACTCGTATGCCGACTTTACAAATATCGATATTTGGTATCGACACGCCTTCATCTCTAGTGTCGGAAAAAATATCAGAATTTTTTGTATCGGCTTCTTTACTCACATTCATTTTTCGTGATCACGTCGGGGTCACCAATGTAGAGGTGGAGTTCCCACAACACGGGAAGGAGAATTAAGATACTCGAGAAGTTAATATCTATATATTAATAATATAAACAGTTTTCCTTAAGAGCTAAAAAACACCATTGAACGTCACAAATTCGAATTCTTATTTTTTTGACATATTGGCATTTATAAAATGTAAAATTTAAAATATAAAAAAGGTTTGAATAAAAAGGTAGCCTACAACGTGTAACTCTTCGTTTCTAACTTTCTTCGTTACACTGCATCTATATGCGAAGAGATCTCATCTCTGTTTTATTAATTCTACTTTCATACTTTTTCTGAATACCCACCCACTCACTCACTTCTGTACAAACAGAGCGGACACCAAACCCGCCCTATGCGCGGCTACTCGTGCTGTCACGTAATGTTTTTACTTTTCAGAGCGGCCCCCGGCGCACCATTAATTGTTTTGCCAGCAGTAACTCGCCCCTCCGCATCCATATCACGCATACCATCCCTAAAACAATGTATTTACGTAGTCACCCTTTACTGCAGCGTCGCGAGGCCATGGCTCGTTCACCAGTAAGTATGCCAGAGCTAAAAACTGTAACGTGGAGTTGACGGCCGCGCCGAATGCTCCCAGGTACATGGTCTCTGTGAAAATATAAGTCATTTATTTATTTATACACTACTTACATAACATACATTAAAACATCCTAACTTTTCGTCCTTTACACAAAGCGTGAAGACATATTTGTGCAGGCCGGCATGATCGCTGCGACTATCTATAGGCTTTTATTACTGTCGATATTCGTTGTCGTTTTTGAATCACGGCTTGTTCGCCATCAGGCGTGGCGTGCTCACGCTGCCGAGTTAGATTATAGCTGTATAAGAGAATGTGAAACACCTTGTAGCGTATATGTATCTAGAGGCGGGCATCGCGACTGGCCAGTCGCAGCTGTGTCGCAACTGCCGAGTTGTGAATGTTACAATTTGTTTTGCCGTCTGTAAATGTATATATGACACACACTCGAAAAGTTTTATGTTACTTATATGCATGTTGTACACGCCATTATCGCGTTTGTTTTTTGATTTCACAAACCTACCATTAGATGGTGTTGTTTGGCACTCTGCGAACACACTCATTCTGTGACCGCTAACTATTGTGCACCAGAACTGTTTCGGAAGCCTATTATTTTTGGGATTTCAGTTTGGGTGTATCTTTATCTCGGTGGATTGTACTATTTTTCGGAGGCCTAGGTGATCTATGTTTCTTTTTGGTATCTTTAACGATGTCAATAAACTATTTTTACATGAAGTCTGCATCACGTTCAACGGATTATTTAATTTTTCTTCTGGTACACAGTATTGTACAAGATTCGCTGCCCGAGAAGCTGTTCCTGGATCCAGGTAAGCAGAGAAACACCACGGCGGCAAGGCAAGCGAAATAACTATATAAATATATGTTCGGTAATGGTTGTGTGCACTTTTTAAGGCCCTAATTACATACAACCTCACCCTGCGCCTACTATACAGTCCGCATAAATAGCAATGCGGTTACCTGCGCGCACACATGTTGCGTTACTAACGTGTTACTTTATTGAAACAAACGTGACTATTTGGTTCTTTATTTAAACATACATCGTCGTCTATTTAGACAAAAGATTAATTAAATGTTTCATTTCATATGTATATTAAAATCTACGAGTTAACACTAAATAACACATACACACCATTACATTGAGTACCTATTTTGCATATACGCTTAATGAGTCCACATCACGAGTTCAAAATAACATAGAGACACAATAGAATCTTATAAACTCGGAACACGACAAAAAACTGTGAATTCACGAGTAGTTGTACGAATATTTGTTCAATTCCCAATCAAGGTTAATTCATTGCCGTACCTTGAAAGATACATAAATGTAATGAACTAAATATTCGTTAACATGAAGACGTGTGAATTTTATAGCATAGTTGCATTTAGGCGTTTATCAATTTGATTATTCTCGAATTACATGAAAGAGTACGAAACCCATGCAGCACAAATGAACTAATTAAATGACGTGTTACATAATTAAAACAGTGAATACTGGATTAATCGTACCTCGTTAAGTTGAAAACCTCAATAAGACGAACTCAGCAAGCTCCCTGACCGTTGAACCCAGTAATTAAAAATTATATTTTAAACAATTTATAAAATGATTTTGTTGGAAATAGATGTTCTTCTGTCAATGGCTGTTGAATTAATGAGCGGTTAAGTCTATCTAGCATAACTAATTTTTTTCGCACGGTTTGTATTCCGAGTTGAAAAATTAACTTTGTACGCACTGGAAATAAAATTTCGCATAATTTTTGTCACAAGTACTTGATTGATATGCGCGTGCAAAATGTAGAGCTAAATATTTAATAATTGAATAGCACAAAAAGGCAAATTTAACGGCGATCAGCCGCGCTACTGGTCACGTTGGGCACGACATATAAACGCAAAGTTAATACAGCCACTAATATATCTCTGATCAACCCGTAAGGGATATAGTGTGGAGATATATTATTACTATTATTTAATTTTACAGTTTCGAAACAATACACCAATGATGCGTATGCTAAAATAAATGTTCTATTCCGATTTATTTAATTTCCTACAAAATGATGATTATCAAACGAAAATGAATTGATTTGTTTAAAAAACAAATTTTGATCAATTTTGTTTTCAGGTTTGACCAAAATTTAACTTCACCATTTTTATTTCGGACAGAAAGCGCTATAGTTTCCTAATTCTGTACTGCTGTATCTCTTGTAGTTCAGGATTAACCCAAACTGCCCTCCTCAAAGATAAGATACTCGCCTTTTTTATGGTGGAATTACTAATTTGCGTCTTTCGAACGTTTTCCTACACTTGTGATATAAAACCTTGCTTCTTGCCAAATTTCATGATTCCAGGACAACGGGAAGCACCCTATAGGTTTTGATTCACTTGTGTAAATGACAAAAATGTCAAAAAATACGATATAAACGGACATTCAAAAGAAATGCGTTGATTTGGAAGTATGGTGACTTTGAGAGCCAAGCGTGACCACAAACTGGAGTGTTTGATATAAATTTCTACCTGTTACCTTGAAGAGTTCCAGAAAAGAAGGGTCTTGACAGATAGGCGGACGGGCAGCAAAGGGATCCTATAAGAGTTTCGTTGTTTCCTTTTGAGTCACAAAACCCTGAAACTAAAGTAATGATAAATTTAAAGAATTTTTATTCTATATGCGGAGTAACGCTTGCAGATCGCGTTAGGAACGAAGAGATACATAATATGATTGATTTGAAAAATATTGTTATCGACAGCATGCAAAAATCATGCTTCGATGGTTCAGGCACTTGGAGAGCATGAATAATGAAAGTATGACACAAAAACATATAATACGTGACTGTGTGTGGAAATACCAGTCGAGGACGACCGCGATTTACCTACGCAGACCACATAAAAAGAGATCTGATAGAGGGTAATGTCAAAATCAGAAGTGATCGGAGAGAGTGTCTAATTAATGTTAAGGCAGCGAAAGACGAGAGAAGTGGCCTTCCATTATCGCTGCCTACACTAATAGAGAATAGCCGTGAGGATAGACAAATATTATTCACCTTGGATGGTTTCCATCAAAGCCACGGTATTTACGACTGGAGACACGAAGATCAAAAAGCAGACTGACAATCACAGGCAAGCTCTTTTGAATTCAAAAACGACTTATTTAAACCAATTATTCATTAGTTTACACCCTAAAATAACATCAGCGGTAATTATATATATTATATTCCAACGAGCTATTAGCTAAAACGTCTCATTATCTAATATTTGTTGACGTTGATGAAAGTTTCTCGCAAATGGCCGTCAGTATATCGAATTAAGTAAAGTCCTTATCTGTACGTATAATTCGTAGCTGTACAATACTTACACCGGATACTATCAAATAAGACGATAGTTCAACTTGCTTTGCATGGAACATTGTTCACATCTCTGGGACGGTTTTGCCCAGTACATACTCATGCGCCCTAGTTGGGTTATGGAATGGTATTCAAATGAGTATGTTCCAGCCGTCCTATGATATTGGCTCCTTTAAACGAAATGTGAAGTGATGTTCGTGCATTTCAGCATGATCGCTGCGACTATCGGTATGTCTTTTTACTGTTGGTACTAGTTATCATTTTCGGACTACACTATACTCACCATCAAGCGTGGAGTGCTCATGTCAGGATAAAAAAAAACACTTTTAGGAAGTGTTTACTATCGCAACACTAGGAGCATTGAAACTTTAATGAAGAAAGAGCTGAACAAACAAGTGCTGACTAAATACAACTGGCCGAAGCATATTAGTATGAAGTAAACATGTATGTATTGTTACAACCGAGCTCAGGTGGAACTTGAACCTTTGATTTCTAGACTTATAGGTATCATACGGCTATGATTTTAAAGTAACGAGATTATTTTAAGGTGTTGTTTCGAATGGACTAACTGTCAAACAAATCGTCAGTAATGACTTAACGTCAAAGGATTGCCATCCTAGCCTATTATTTTTAGTTAGATATCTGTTTATCTGTGGAAAGTCGAGCTGAGAAATAACGATAAGCGATTCTGGTACGTCTGGGCATATGCATAACGTGCACAGAACTATATAAGATCTTTCTCGAAAGTGCTGAAAGCTTGACTCCCCGACATAAAGAGGAGGCTGACTCGATAGCAGGGCAGTCTGTTGGGAAGCGACACAAGCGATATTTCAAAGTGACCGAACACGCCTTTGACGAACATACTGGTTTACTGAGATAGCATAATTTCTACGTGTATATTTATAGAATATTTCAACTGACTTTTGCGACTGGATTACGAGAACTCTCTGCGATAGGATTTTAAACGACTGAAATTTCGACGACTGCGCTTCGAGGCGTTTCCGTGACAGCGTTCTAGTATTGTGCACTCTCTTGGATTTATAAATCGAATGTTCGTCAACACCGGCATCTTATTATAGGGAGTGGGGAGCTCACTCCAGTTCTTCGATTCATAGGAGCCTCCAAAAAGACGAAGTATAATAATAATTAAGATCAATCGACGCCGTTTTACATAAGTAACGGCCAGACACGTTGCGAAAATGCATTTGTGTAATCTGAATCCAATTATTCAATTGTAAACAGACAACCGCTCTTCCGCACAGAGCTCGTCTTATACATATATAACTCTCAACCATGCGCGGTAGCAATTAAATTTCGCTAGACCAAGAGGCTACCTCTTCGTTGCTGTTTACTTAGCAGCAACACAGGGTCCATTTGCAAGACGAGTCCAATTTTAACTTCGATATGATTTTAAACTCGCAAAATAATTAGGATTAATTACTCTTTAAGTCGAAACAGTAACCGTTGCAACCCTTTTATAACGAATACTTATTACACTGAAAACTCCGTGTGATTTCGTATTATGAAGTCTTCATTATAACAGCGTTGTTTTAATATCGCAGACTGTGAATTATCACACATATTTGAGTCACATTTACTTATCATTAGGTTAATGAAAATGTGTTTAATGTCTTTATGTAAATATTTAACGAGGTACAATCACCACAAATGAATTTTGAATAATTAAAATACCCAGACAGTATATTTTTCCTCAATCATGTATATTCAGAGTTCATACCAATTAGTAGGGTCTTCTTAGAGGTTTTTTAATATCAAAGAATATTAATTTTGTCTATATTTGTCTACTGAAGTTGATGATTTAATGTTATTTTATCATTTTGAATCGTTTTAAAAACCTCCTCCTCCTCCTTCCTGTATTGGTATGTGTGTGCGATATACTTATACGTGTGTAGGCGTGTGTGTGTTTTCATGTGTATATATATATATATATGCACATTATCTATGACAGTTTGAAATAGTCTCTAGATCTGTGTACCTATAGGTACTCCATTATTCCCTTCCTCGCTGTTTTCTGTGCGCTGACGCAATAAATAGGTGTCAGCTGAAAATCAACGCCGGGTGGCTCAGGTGCTCACTTAGAATTTGCTGAGTTAACTTCCCTTTGACGCGTCATCACAACACAGGCTTTGAATCTCGTTGTTTTCTATCTTCGTTCACCTATCCTTCTGTGTTTTATGTTACGTCGTGCTCCAAATACACGCTTTCTGTTTCTTCCCTTCTTTCGTATTCGACTGTGTGTATGTACCTACTGTATGTGCTCCGTAACTGCGCCGTTTATAAACCAATTAATTAATTAATTTATTAACTAATTAATCGATATCAAAAACTGGTGAGTTAAATGTTATTATATTAATACTTAAATAAACATGGGAAATAATATACATACACAAAATAATATAAAAGTATAATATAATAAAAGAGGACTAAAAGAGTATGAGTGTGAACGTAGCCTACATCTTCATAAAATAAAAATGGCCGACTTACCGCAACACGTGTGTTTACTAAACTCGATGAACTTGCAAATTGGAGGCAAGCGGTCATCCTCCCGTAATATATCACGGACGGATCATTTATCTCGTGGCTGATACGAATCTTAGACCGGCAAACCCGTTATCACAATCACTTTACATAACTAGTGAAGTGGGCTGCGTGCCCGATAGTGGGTGGTGAAGGACAAAGTACGCTGCCTGCCCTATCCACCTCACATGCGGATATGATAATGGACTTGTCAAACTTATAATCTAACCTACTTTGATTACACTATAAATATAACACATAATCTAACTCTCACATCATTTTAAAAAATATTAAAGAAAAATAAAGAGATATTACAACAATAACTCTGTACATACCCAGCATCTCTATTAATTTATATACATATCAGCAAGGCCTATAGACGAGCCTGGCAGCAGGTTTGAGAGAGCCTGCTGCTCGGATGAGAGGGAGGTGGCGCGCAGTGTCCGGCATGGAGCCTGTGGGAAAGGTCTGGAGAGATGGGCTCTCTACACCCACCTATGCCAGATGTAAAGCTTGAACAGGCTGCTCGCTCACAGAGCTACTGCAGGAATTAGGATTCCTAAGCCCGGGAAGAGTGATTTGAAGAGCACCCTGGGGGTTTTTAGTCCCTAGGAGTCTGCCATACCGGAGTTGCTGCCTTCACAGTCGGCCTTGATCGTTCTATGCAAGATTTTAACCTGGGTTACAAAAAAAGCCAAGAGATGAGGGAGGCGGCGCGGCGGGTGGCCTTCACGCATGCTCACCTGCCCAACCGGGAGTCCCGACTTTGAGCCATATATTCACCGGTGGAGGAATGCATCGTGTACTCGCCCCGCGTGCCGTCTCATAGAAATGTCATGTGTACTAGTGCTGTGAGAACGCCGAGCAGCTAGGTAGCAACCTGTCCGTGTTAATATTAGGTCCTTACATATGAAATTGGCGTTTTTCGTACTGGCCATTTTAATCACAAATTTCTCCTCTTTGGTAAGGAATTCCAAATTCAAATTTGTACAGCTATAGACTCATGTATTTGTGCTTCGATGATCGTCATTCATTTGTTTTTTCTTCTGTTTTTTTCTGTTTGCGTCACTCATTTTACAAAATGGAAAACTTAAAATATCGCATTATTTACGAGTACGAGTTCCGCCGTGGCACTAGTGCTGCGGAAACAACTCGAAGGGTGAATGATGTGTATGGCGGTCGTGTTGCAAAAGAAAACACAGTTCGTTTTTGGTTCCAACGTTTTCGTTCTGGAAATTTCGACCTGCAGAACAAGCCCCGTGGACGGCCTGAGACTCAAGTTGATAATGAAGAGTTGAAGGCTATTGTGGAAGCGGATCCATCGCAAACCACGTCCGAGTTAGCTGCAGGCTGCGATGTTAGTGATAAAACTGTTTTAATTCACTTGAAGCAAATTGGGAAGATTAAAAAGCTTGAAAGGTGGGTACCTCACGAATTGACTGAAGCAAACCGGCAAACGCGCGTCGACTGCTGCGTTACATTACTAAACCGGCACAATAATGAAGGTATTTTAAACCGAATCATTACCTGTGATGAAAAATGGGTTCTTTACGATAATCGGAAGCGCTCAGCGCAATGGTTGGATCCTGGCCAGCCAGCCAAACCGTGCCCCAAGCGAAAATTAACCCCAAAAAAGTTACTTGTAAGCGTTTGGTGGACTAGTGCCGGTATTGTTCATTACAGTTTTCTCAAATCTGGCCAGACTATTACGGCTGATGTCTATTGTCAGCAATTGCAAACCATGATGGAAAAGCTAGCGGCTAAACAACCTAGGCTGGTCAATCGCTCCACGCCACTGCTGCTTCACGACAACGCTAGACCACACACTGCGCAACAGACGGCTACTAAATTAGAAGAGCTTCAATTGGAAAGTCTAAGACATCCTCCGTACTCCCCGGATCTTGCTCCAACAGATTACCATTTTTTTCGAAATTTGGATTACTTCTTGCAAGGGAAAAAATTCAACTCCGATGGAGCAGTCCAAATCGCCTTCAAAGATTTTATTGATTCCCGTCCGACTGGTTTTTTTAGTAAAGGGATCAATGAACTACCTATGAGATGGCAAAAGTGCATAGAAAATAATGGTTCATACTTTGATTAATTAAATATATTATATTAAAAAATATTCGACTTTTTGTTCCTCCCATACAAAACGCCAATTTCATATGTAAGGACCTAATATTTATACCTGTTTTTTTTTCTATATTTATGGACAATCACTCGTATTAGCTTAGCCCCAAAGTAAGCTCGCGCTCGTGCCGCGTGTCTCTAGATAAAGTTGCATATGACGGCGCAGTCCTTGATTATGGAGAGCAGCACAGGTAAGCCCCACCATTAAAAACTCTTCTATATAAATATCGGCAGCACTGCTCTAGGGCCCAGGATTGTCCCTGCGTTACTACGCAACTCATGAATTCGCTGACTGAGCACCTTCTGTGCTTGCGCTTTAAGTCCAGTTGATCTGTAAAGACCTGTTCCGGAAACAAACAACGGTCCGTCCAAAAAAAAAAATACTCTAGGAAAACATTTGGGTGACGACGGTTGGTCGGTGCACGTGTCGCTAAGTAATCGTATAGAGTACTAGCTGATCTGGCAAACGTTGTTTTGCTATATAAATTATTGTAATATCTTCTAAGATGTTCATTGAAATTAAGTGATGTCATAAACAATTTTATTCATAATTAAATACTCTTAATCTATAACACATTTATTTGGATAAAGATTAATATTATTACGTTGATACAACTCTTAACAAATAATGCATTCATTTCGACCAAATTTGATTACCATAAAAACGGCTCTAGTGAGTCAATCTTAAAAGACAGACATATACTGTCGCGGACATTTTTTTAGATCATTTCAAGAGGAATAATTCTTTCATACATATATTTTTGGTATCTTGAACCGTTTTTGGCAACGCACGCAATGGAAGCCTTCAAGGATGAATACTTTTCCCCGTTTTTTTCACATTTTCCATTATTTCTTCGCTCCTAATAGTTGCATCGTGATGTTATATAGCCTAAAGCCTTCCTCGATAAATAGTCTATTCATCACAAAAAGAGTTTTTCAATTCGAACCAGTAGTTCCTGAGATTAGCGCGTACAAACAAACAAACAAACAAACTCTTAAGCTTTATAGTATTAGTATAGATTCATTTTATATGACTCTTGTTAAATTACAATAGTTAATGGGCTAACAATGTAATTCGATAATTAATCAAAATTGTTGAAGGAAAATTGCAAATGGATCAGGTAGATTGTGAAGACTTTTGTTTTTGAATTACAGATGTCGGCCTCGGTGCTCCTCTCTTTCTCCTACTATACTTAAACACAAATATACATACATGACTCGCCACAAACTAATATATTCATCACAGTGCAGTTTGCCCTACCGGGACTCGAGCCCAGGACTTTTAACGTTGCAGGCAGGGTCACTATGAATGCACTATCAGACCGTCAATCATATTATCAAATTTTGGATCTCAAAAGAGGTTGGGTTCAAGCGTAAACTTGTTTTAAGGAAATAAATAAATAAAATGCAACATTTGTTATTAAAGAGTATAATCATTTATTTCTGGAATCCGAAACAATACTACATCTCAGGTACTCTTGCGTTGTGATTGCCTCTTCGTATTATTATTGAATAAACATGCGATTATATTATAACCATTATTAATATATTTAAATAAGTATTATATAAAAGTAGGTAAATATTGTGTATCTATTGTAACTCTCATTCCTCCTTGAGTGATTCAGCTTCCTGTAACAAAATTCTCCATTATTAGGGAACACCGCAAGCTGCCGGCCGCCGCGCCGCCGCGCCGCCGCGCCGCCAGGTCCTCACCGCCGGGCGCGCGCATACGTCGCGTCGTAAACATATACAGACACGCTTCCGCTGTGATTGCATTATAATATCTCACGCTGTATCCTTTTTGGAGTGAGCAAAGACACATTGATCGCGGTTTCCGCTTTGCGTTTACATGTCGTATCCGTCGTGACTGGTGGCGCAATTGATGTCGACATGACATTTCTATTAGACGCCGTGCTGGCTGGCCGGGGAGCCGGGATGTGTCGAGATTACAACCTAAGAGCACTCGCATCTCCGCGCATGGACATCGGGTCCTTTATCCATCATACGAGTACCCACAGGACTAATATAGATATTGTAAATGTAATACAGATAACTATGAAACCCAGCGAGGAAGCCTTAACAGGACTCGCCGAACTTCTGGATGAATTCGGTTTAACAAGCCCGGGTGAAGCGATCAGAAGGACACCCCGGGGGCTTTAATCAGTTAGAATCTGACACACCGGGGTCGCAGCCCTCATAGCGGCCCTGATGCTCCTGTGCAGGAATTGCCCCCGGGTCACAGAAAAGGTCTCCGAACAGCCGCGGCTGTCCCGCTAGTCGAAGAGTCGAACCTACGCGCGGTGCTGTTTCTGGGCACGGATCCCGGTTCCTTATCCACCAGGCCACCTCAACCATCATAATAAAATATAGCGGCCAAACACTCACGTAAAGTCTTTCGCAGATTCCAAAGAAGCCCAGCAGCAGTGGGCCCACGTCGCTTTCCGTGTACAGGTGCACGGAGGTCACCCTGGACTTCGGCAAGTTCATCAAGTAGTATCTGGACATGCGTTTATACCAATTTATTTCTTTCAAAGTTATGAAGCGCACAGAACAATAATACTCTTTTTAAATTATAGTACCCAGAGTTGATTTTTTTTTTAAAGTGGGAAAGACAATCCTCATCTCTATCCTTCCAACACATCCGCCGCTCGACCAGCTTGGGACTTCGGAGGGAGGGTTTCTCACGAAACCTCCCACCATACCGAATGCGATACGCTCTCGAGGGAGTGCGCCGTCCAATATTTCTTGACACCAGCAGTACTTGATATGTTTCAACGTACGGCTTCAAGATATGAGGCGAGCGAGGGGTGGCTCTCTGCATCAGCCCTCCTGTAATGAGGATGATGCCAGAAAAAGGCCCAACGTTGCCGAGTTGCAAGAGGAAGCTGGCCCTGCTTTTCCCTCAGCACTCGGCAGACGGGAGTAGGGACAGCCCGGAAGTTTTAATCGTCGTTAAGTGTCAACATACCGGGGCAGCGGCCCTCCCCGCTGCCCTGAAGCTCCATGAGGATCTGCACCGCCTGCTAACCTAAATTATAGCCTGTCTTCGTGACAGAAGATCTGCATAGTGCCGGATAGAGGCCTCTCCAGGTGTTCGCCAGAGCGGTCTGTCGGAAGCGGCTTCCATGCAGCGTCGTCCTGCGGATAAGATTAGGTCGTCCGGTCGGCCTGCAGGAGGACGTCCGGAACTGCACAAGGAAGCTTACCTCACGCTCCAGCCGTACGCGTTCTCCATCGGAATGTAGGAGTCAGGACTGTTCAGCAGTAAGTAATTTTGAAGCTCCTTGAGCTCCTTAGAGTTCTCATCCAGAGGATATATGGTAACGATACCCTCAGCGTCCTGCTGTGGTGCACCCCCTTCCAAGAGACTCCGTCCAATCAGAACTACCTATAACGGAAAGTAATTGACAAGTAAATACTAACACAAAACATTTCTTAAGGATTTAAGGTATTTGTAAAGGTACTTGTAAATATCTGGTCAAGCACGAGTTGGACTCGGGTGCATAGTAAGCGAGATACTCATGAAATAGCAAATTTCGTGTATTTTAACTTAAAACTCAGAAACAATATCTTATGAGCCTTTTGAATAAACTTTTATAATGTCAAAACAAAGGCTTATACATTTTATTTCAATAATTTCTTGTTTTATTTATCGATTATTCACAATATTTTTTCTTTCTTGCACGCTGTAGAAGAATGTTTTGTCTATATATGCAAAACATTGCGAGAAAGAGAAAAGTAATTGTAAATACACGAGAAAGAAAAGACTAAAAGTTTTGCGAAACACGAAACAATTACTGCAACCGCACCAAAATGAACGATACTTTAGTTCTAGGGGCGTCATAATTTTGAAATATTGCCCATTCCACGCGCAGTAATAAATTAGACTTAGGACATTTTGCACAAAAACTACTGTATATTTACGAAAATCCTCACCCCTAAGTCCTCGCCATCAGCGCTCTTCACAGACAGCTTCACGTTTAAACGCTGGTCCGGATACTCCGGGAGGCACTTGGTGACCACGCCCAACACCAGCGTTTCCTGGCAGTAGATATCGGCATGGAAGAGTCGTATCTGCCTGCGCGCAGTGCTCATGCCCTCAGACGGATTGACCTTCAGACAGGCACCGCCCATGAAGCTGTCCTCGAAGCACAGTTCCAAGCATTCCTGTTCCTCCGGTATGCAGACCAGCTTGTATAGAGTTTCCTCAATTCTGTTTAAGTCGACTGGAACCTAAAACGAACAATATTAACAACAAAGTTTTGTATTCATTGTGTACTCGCGAGTACATGAAACGCGTGCTGAACACGCACCATACTCGTATGATATACCAACAGCAATATCAGCAGCTGCACAGCATAATATTAAACAAAGCCCCCGCCGCGTCTGTCTGTCCGCTCGCGATAAACTCAAAACTACACGAAGGATTTTCATGCGGTTTTCACTAATATGCAGAATGATTCATGAGAAACATTTTAGCGTATAATTTGCTGATAATAACAATACATTGCCACGCTATACGCTTACGGGGCGAGCAGAGTTACATCAGCGGCTGCATCCACCTTGCGCTTGGATGTCGTGTCCAACGCGACCAATAACGCAGCAGATCGTATAACTCACAGCACTAGTCACAAGACATTTCTATTAGATGCCATGCGGGCTTCCTTACGGTGCTTTTCTTCACGGGTGAGCATGTGATGCTTATAATATATATAAGTATATATATATATATAAATCCGTACGTAATTTGGAAAAATTCAGAGGTACACGCCCAGATTCGAACCTACGACCATAGTAGTTGCCACACATGAAATTTCTTGATGGTTTAACTAAATTGGTTGATGAAATACGGCGATAATACTTGAAAGACTTTTTTTATCATGACTGTACAGTGTGACTACGCCGCGCCTGATGGTAAGCATGGTGCAGTTAAATAAACGACAATCAACAGTCCACGGTAAGAAAAACGCACCGGTAATCGTAGCGATCATGCCGGCCTGCACAGATACCTCTTCACGCTACGCTTAAAGGACCCCACATCGTAGAACGAAGGGGACACGCTCGCCGGAAGACCATTCCACAATCCAGTGAGCCGACAGGGAGAACTCCTATAGATCATTAAACTCGTTAAAATCAATAAGGCTATTATTTTCTATCTCTTACCTGTTCGGATCCAGTATTTGAATTGGCGTCACCCTCACTCTCTCGTTCCCGCATGTCCTTGATCTTAAACAAATCTTTAAGCGATACTCCGGTCCGGCTGTTTTCTGGTTCATCAGCTCCCAGAGCGTTAAGACTGTTATCGTTTGCGGAAGCGTCGTTATCGGTGCGTCTAGCGGGATTTAGTTCTGGTCGACTCTGGTTGAAGATTTCTTTGGATATTACGGTGTTTGATATTGTCTGGGAGCGGACATTTACTTGTGTCGTGGTTATGGAGTAACCGTGAGGTCCGAGGGCCGAGTTCGGTTGGTACTGCATATCCCGCAGGTTGAACCAGGGTTCGGACAATATCACCTGGAAGAGTTAAATGACATTATGCATCCAAATTGAGCAATATATTAAGAACAGCTTAATCTAATAATTATCTTTAGAGATACCTGTAGAGGAGGCGTTACCAATCGCGGTGAGCCTCTACCGCTTGCGGAAGGCTTTTAAATCAAAAAGCAGTCTTTGCTTGAATACTATTTATCATTTATTTAGAGCGTGTTTTACATAATTCACGTGACCTAGATATCGCAGTGCATTCCCTCAGTCGTGCGTGCAATTTCAATTAACCTTACAACTTCGTCGCAACATCACTTTAGGGTCGCAAAACACGCAGGACATGTTCAAAGCCATTGGATGCGTTTATCAGAACTAACACGTTATTTTATCCTGACTGATATTGAGCGCACCACGCTTCACGGCCACCGCCCTCCCCCTTCCATAGTCGAAGCGCGTGCGCGGGCTCACGGAGCCCCGGCTACACGGCGACTCGCACCCCGGCCAGGGCTGAGGAGTTCTCTAACTCTTACTGCAGCCGCGTCGTGGAGCTGTGGGATGGTCTTCCGGCGAGTGAGCTTCCACCGTCTTATGATATAGGTCTTTTAAGCGTAGCGTGAGAAGATATTTGTGCAGGCCGGTATGATTTCTGCGACTACCGATGGGTTTTTCTTACTGTTGATAGTCGTTGTCGTTTTTTTAACAGCACCATGCTTACCATCAGGCGTGGTGTGGGCACTGTGCCCCCCCCCCCCATGGAATACAACAGGACAGAGCGCACTCACCTCGCCATATCGCCGCTTCAGCAAGCCTTGCCCTCTGCAGAAGGAGGTTTGCAAAGGCAGGGTGCAAGGGACTCTCGTGTTCAGATACGGCCATATGCTGGCCCAGAGCGCCCTGTCTCGGAGTAGGAATCGCTCCATCTTGTTCAAATGGTCGCCATCAGCAATGTAGTTTATATCGTAGGAGTCCTCGCTCATAGCCTCGTGGGTCCACGCCGGGGCGAATATCGCCAGGGAGCAGCCGTACTTGTGGGCCAGGTTCACAGCCTGGGGGGGAGAAACAACATGTTTTAGTGGCCGCGAAGGCTTAGTGGGTAAGGCACCGGTGCTTATGCGCGGCAATGTGCGTGGTCTTAGGCTCGTATCCCGGCTCTTACATCTGGCTTTCTCCAGATTAAATACGTTTTTAAGCCCCACATGCTCAGCGGAGAAGGAAAACATACTGAGGAAACCCGCATGGCGTCCAATAGGAATGTCGCATGTACTAGCGCTGTCAGAACTATGATCAGCTGCGCTACTGGTCACGTTGGGCACGGCATATAAACGCAAAGTTAATACAGCCAGTAATGTAATGCTCTGCTCACCCCGAATAATATAATTTTACAGATGTATGCATATGTATTTGGTAATGTTACCGCGACATTGTTGGGCCCCTTTCGGGTCAAGCAGGACATTCGTTACACACGGTATAATATTAATTGAATATTCAATAAATGATCATGCCGGGGGGGGGGGGCGGATTCCAGGCCGGGGCCGGGGGCGGGCCGCTATCTCCACTGGACAGAATCTACACGTGCAAGCATCCGGTACAATGAAAAATTAACAATTACTGCACAACGAAAATCGGATATCAGTTTTTTTTTATATTATCCTTCCCAAACAACACTGATGTGAACGTTTTAAGGGCATATATTAACGATTTAAAATATAACAGCGGCCGTGGTGGCCCAGTGAGTAAAAGAGCAGTCCATGCGAAGCAACCCGGATGGACGTAGGTTCGAACTCGGCGCGCACCTCTGGACTTTTCTAGATTAAGTACGGGGTGCTCCACGATGAAGCGCAAAGTGGATACAGCCAACAGTATATCTCTGCTTACCTCAAAAAGGATATAATGTGACATTATATTATTGTTCTTAAAATATAACAAGTAATATTAACAACAATTGTCACGGTGAGTTCAGACGGCGATCGCAGCGGCGCCGGCGGTCGCCGCCGTCGTGCCGGCTTGGGGTATATATACCACGAGGAAATGACACTCAAGTATAGCCTCATGCCATCATAAAACCCACTAGACACCGTGTCAGAAACCATTTGGTGGGTGTTCCTTATAGCCGCACGAAAAGATTTGCTTCCGCATTCGTCGTGTGAACGGCTAAGAAGAGTAATATGCTTCTAGAGAACATATTGTGACGATCTTACGACTTGGGAGCCTTTAGAGTAGAGTGAACAGGCATTTTGGGCGGACGCGGTCCAACATCTCCCATCTCCAACTATTCTACTCACTCTATATTTCACATAACTTTTATATTACTACTATATGAACTCACCTCCACCTTCCACCAGTTGTGATTGAGGTCAAGCGTCCGCCTGTCAATAATAAAAAAAACATGCCAACTGCTGCTAGATTTGCTAGAATCTGCGCGCTATAACAACTATAGAGATACGAGAGTATCCAAGGCACTTTTGAGGGAGTTATTGAAGCTTGCCAGTCCTCACAGCCTGCGTGTTGAACTTCCCTCCGCCGTAGAAGTTCCTGCCCCAGACGTCGAGGCCTATGTAGAGGTCGGCGAGGCGGGCGCCCGCGGCGGCGGCGCTGGACGCCACGTCTTGCTCTGACCACGAATAGTTCGTGAATATTCCATCGCAAGCGTCGAAGAATACTCTGCAAGCGCAAAACATATTCCATCAGCTGCTGAACCAGAGATGGGAAAAATGTAATCTGATTAATAATGAACGATTACAAAATGTAGTCGTAATTTTAATTTTCTTGCTCTGTAATCATGATTAGATCCATTTAAAACATTTAGAAATCATAAATTTGTATGCAATCTATGATTCTGTAGTATTTAAAACATAAATGAGCAAAACGCAGTCATATTAATGGTAAAAAACGTAAAATGTAATCGTTAACTATTTCCATTAATCTGATTACGTTTTGCCCTTCTATGTGCTGAACATAGGTCTTCCTTAAATGTATTTTGTTCTGAATTCCAAATTATTGAACAAATTGAGGGCACAGTGCATCCTTATGTACGATGGTAAGCTCTACAATTCTACTTCGAGATCTACTGAGCCAGCGCGCAGACGACGGCGAGGCGTGGAATATTACTCTACAGACACGAGTACACAGCTCTAGAGACTATTTCATAGTGTTATAGACAATTATATGTACATACAACACACATACCACTTTTTTTACACTGACACGGCTCAGTGACCGCACCACACCACGCCTGATGGTAAGCATGGCACAGTCCAGAAAACGATAACGACTACCAACAGCAAAGAAAACCCATCGGTAGCCGCAGCGATCATGCCGGCCTGCACAAATAACTCCTCACGCTTCGCTTAAAAGACCCAATATCATAGGACGGTGGAAGCATGCTCGCCGAAAGACCATTCCAGACCCCGATAACTCGGCTGCAGTAAGAGTTAGAGAACTCCTTAGTTCTAGCCGGGGTGCGAGTTACTGAAAAGCTGTGACTCCGTAGACCAGCGCGCGTGGTCCTGCTACGGAAGGGAGAGGGTGGAACTAGGTTAAACAGCTCTTCAGGACACTCGCCGTGATGCAGGCTGATCACACACACACACATACAGACCACATGCACATACATACACTACTATTAATATTAATACATACAGATACATACAAAAATAAATGAATATAGAATAAATAATAAAAACAAAACAAATGTAAACAACAAAATAAAAGAGGCACCCAATTGTTGCACAAGATGCTGCCCATTCAACAGGAAGGTCTTAATTATCTTTTTAAACGCGTGTAAACTTAAAGACGACCTAACTGGAGACGGTATGCACCAGCATTTGGACGCCGCACACCGGGAACTAGCTCGTAAAGTCGATTAAAACGTTATTATACATTAAACAAAATCAGTGGCCAAACATGCGAGTTCATAAAAATATTATCTTGTTCATAGTTTGTCGATTGGTGGTGTGTGCTGGAGTGCGGTGGAGTGTGGTGGAGTGTGGTGGAGTGTGGTGGAGTGTGGTTGGAAGATACGAAACGACGGCGTCGGGCTGTGTAGGCACCTGTTCTTTGTGTTCAGCGCGTTCTGCCAGGACAGCTCGCCGGAGACTGTGACGCTGTCATACCAGATCAGCTCGGCGGCCGGCACCTCCCGGTGCAGCATGCGGTGGAGGCGCCGCACGAACTCCAGCAGTGCGTCTGGCTGCGATATCTGACGTGAAACAGATTGTAAAGCATGGCTCAGCCGCTAAGCCGGTTGGAATCCATCGGTCGCGAGTGTGACGGCCGTGGTGTGCCGGATTCTCTTGGGGCTGAAACTACCGAGATGTACCGCCAATCGCAAATAGATCCTCGCGAGCGTGTCCCCGCCGTCCTATGGCATGGGCTCCTTTAAATAGAAGTGTGAAGAGATATTTGTGCAGGCCGGCATGATCGCTGCAAATATCGATATTGAGTTGAAAGTCGTTGTTGTTTTTGGACTGCACCATTCTTATGCACCCCTGTCTTTTCTTCTCCTTCTTCTAGGAATCATTAGTTTGTCGACGGTCACCGTTTAAAAACATGTCTATTTCATCGGCTATTAATTGCTTCGGCAAATATGACCAGCCCGCTGCCACTTCAGCCTGCTAATCCTTTTAGCTGTGGGGATGGCTTTAGGACTCCGACGGATCAATTCATTTCTGATTCATTCGCTGAGAAACACCGAGCATACCACGCGTTGTATAGCACGCGGAGCGACCAAGCGACCACGAGGACTCTCTGCTCCTGCCCGCACAGCATCACTGGGTAATGGCTGCCTACACGGCTGCTGTATAATTGCAATGTGCAGTCCAACAACTCACATTGTTCTCTATGTTCAGAAGCCAGCCTTCGAACTTGAGGGTCTTCGCGATGGCGACGAGCGCGCTGGCAAAGGTCTGGCACGTTTCCTCAGAAGCCAGGATCCGTTCCCAGAAGGCCGCCCCTTCTTTCCACTCCGTTATTATTGTACCTGGTAGAATATTGCAGCTTATTTACTTTGCTTTCTAGTTGCACATCAACTAGAACTCAGTAACATGTATCAAGGAATATATAGAAGATAAACAAAAATTTCATGATGGTTCGTTCAGCGCCGTAGCCGTCAAAGCGTTACAAGCCAACAGATCACATTTGTATTTATAATAGTCGTATTAGTTGAGATGACAATGTGAGCTTGTTTGTTACACTTAACCGGGCTACTCAACCGAACAATATGAAATTATACACTCGTGTTGGCAGTGCTACGGAAAAAGTTATAGTATGTATTTGATTCCGCAAATAAGTACTGTTCTCAAAGGATAGAAAAGTAACCGTGCGATATGTACCTGAATACCGCGCAGAAATCCCGCCAGATCAGTAATGTGCTATTATTAACATTTGACGAGGTGTTAAATTTAGGCCACAACGCACCCTTATGCAGAATCAATCAGTTTATTGCACTCCACAATGTAAACAGATCATAAGTTATATTTTTTTAGTTACAATTAAACTGTACAAGTCTATCTACTGATCTCGATGTATAATATTTAATGATACTATTTTAAAGCTCAAATAAGAATGTCGCTCGAGAAAATGTGCAATAGGTTTTTGTTTGTTTTTTTTTTTCCTCTGTTTTATGTTTTTATTCTGCTAATTAGATTAGTGTTTATCGTTTTGTTACTGCTCCTGTCCCCGTCTTGCTCTTTCTTTTTTAGTTTTCCTTTCCTTCTGTGCAAGTAGTCTACACTTTAATATAGAGTTGCATTTGTAATGTATCTTGTTTATGTTTATATATTTTTAATGTATTAATGTAGAGTATGTAAGTGTCCTTATAAATACTTAAATTATAAATAAACGAATGTTCCGAACCAATAACTTTAACTCCGTGAGCATGTGCCGCGTTGATCCAGCCTAGAGGAGGTATCGTGACGAGGTGGTGGCTGAAGTAGCAGAAGATGTCGATTCCCGACCAATTGTAAAACGTGTACGCGTCGTATTTGCCCGTTCCGTCTATGATACTGAAAATGTTCACATAAATATGAATATTTCAAAATTATTAATAGCTTTAAACAAAAATACAAAATAAATATTTTCCTTAGTTGACATAAAATAAATTTCTGAACGCAACCATATACTTATATTTCACAACCAATTTACATATGTATAAATCCTTTTTCATTACTGACATTGTTCTACATTTTTACAATGTAAAATACGCCATTTTCCGAATATTGTGGATATACCTTGTCGATTCGAAACCTTTATTTAAATACATTCTTTAATTCGAGGGGAGAGTTTACCGTAGCGACGGGATAAACATTAAAAGTTTGACATTACGAAACCCATGGACACTTCGTATGGGAAAATGTTTTTACTTTTATTTTTTTCGTCACTTTTCTATTGTTATTCTGAAATTCGGGAGGGAAACGAATACAACAAGCCTATAACCATGAAAATAGGTCCAGCCGTTCTTGAGTTATAAGTGTTCGAACAAACCTGAACTTGTTTTATAGATAAAATAAATTATTTTACAAGATATGATTTAAAGGTAAATCATCAATTTAGTGTGACTTTTAATGGGTTAAAACAAAGAAATGGCAAAGGAATCATAACTATTCCTATGTTCAAACAATTGATGTCATTTCGCGTTTAAACTGTTTAGTATACAACAAACTTCAATGTGAAAATTCCACGTAACAACGTCCGAATTTCCAAAAATAAAACCATATTGGTATCTTAATTTTCTGCTTAATTAATTTAATATATAAAAATTTGTGTAAGTATAAATCTTAAATTTTCTTTTATAAAAGTAAACAAAAATTAAAAACCGTAAGTGTTGTAAAAAAATATTCATGAGGTCGTAGGTTAAACATATTTGTGAAGGAGAACAAACGAGGAGCGAAAATAGGTTTCAATGTCGGCAAAGCAACCATGTCACTTGAAGTTACAGTCGGACAAGTCAAACTCCATAGATGACAGTAATCGTTCACCATCGTATGTACTGTCGGCTTTTTGTCTTTTTTAAATTATAAATCTACTATAAATAGCAGCTAAGCTGAAATTAATATATAAAATGCATAATCAAAGTGTATTATTAAACTTACCTATCGTCATGATATCCATTCGCCATGTCGTGACAAACCAACGTCTTCGGCAATTTTTTCTCGTCGTAGCGTCGTAGTTCTCCATCTTCACTGGGTTCCGCGTCAAAATGGCAAAATATTTCCGGCGTTTCCAGCGATGGATTGCTAATTTTATTAATTTCTATATTCTTTATTAGTGATTGGCTGTGTGGAGTTATTCCTTTGCATAAACTCCTCCATGGAGGTGGATATTCTAAAAACAATAATACTTCTTCATATGAATCGAGAGGAATACAGGTTAGTCCACTATAACTCATTGTTAAAAGTTTAAATTATTTTATTCAATTATCGCTACTTAATTTTTGATATCAATTTTGCAAATTTTTATTAGGAATAATATTTTATAATCTTTAGATTTATTTATTAAATGATTCTATTTTTATATTTGTTTACGTCGAATGGCACTTCACGGGTTGACAACAGTTATGGCGCGCGATTCGAATATATGTGAACAAGGAACTTTTCGGAGCTATATTTTAGGTCGATACAGGAAAATTTATATAGATATACAATGAAATAATTAGAACACTTATCAAGGCTCACACGTTTTGTGTATTCAAAGTATTGCGACCAACAATCAGTCTAAAAACCCAATTATAAAATTAATTCAATGGATCTAACAAAAATTTAATATATTTAATACAATGGTCCTTTCAGACATATATTTATCTTTTTGGTTTTTTATTATTTGCAAAGTATATTTAAATACAACAAAAAATCCGTCATGCATGAAGATTACAATTGCATGTGTGGGCATATATGTAGAAAGTTATTGTAATTATTGTTTTTTTTAATTATTAATAGTATTGTTATCTTTTTATACACATTACAAGTAACATCAAGAACGATGACCATTATTATACAAATTAAATGCAAAGATTTATTATTGAATATAATATATTTCTAAAAGTATAATTTTTATTAATGGATTTATTAAAAACTAACCATTAATTAATATTCTGATAGCTAAAGTTAACGATTGTTTCCTAGACAAGTTTGATTTTATAATATTATACTGTGGTGATAATACATTTGTTCTAGATACGATAGATAATTGGAATTGGGAGCATGTTTGATAAGAACTGCCCTATTACTCGAAACAGTTTCCGGTGTTTTTAACAAAGGAATTTTTGTACAAATTAAATACTTTTGAACCTACTTGTATATTGTAATATTTACGTTAGGTACTTATTTAATACTGTAGACTATTATGTTTGCACACAGGATCTGAGCTATCTTTTAACAATCTGAAGCAGAAAATATAGAATTAATTCTTGAACTTATAGATTTAAATAATTTCTACATAGCATACGATTGACATGACTCAAGGCTGTACGTTTTAAAAATCTTTGCTTTTTACAGAAGCTGAAGAATGAAAAATGTAATCCACTGTTACCGATTTGTGGAGGACTCCCAAATTTACAGGTAATGTTATACAAATTGATAAAGTTATAAGTAATGGTTAAAAGTAAGAAATTTACTATAAAGTATTATGACGAATCTAATAATATCGCCTTTTAAAAATTTAAGATATTGTACTCACTGGATACAGCCATTAATGTTTTGCTACTCAACCGACAACTGATTATCCGAGACAATTACATTATTTATATTTAACTAACAGGTAATTAATGACAATACTATGGTAAATTAAGAGATGTATTGAACGATCCACATAAAATGCTATTCACCAGTGAAAAAATCTTTTTGTTATATGTTATAACTTTTATCTGTAAGGAGATAATTCAATATGTTCCAGAATAGTTCTAAAAAAACAATAGCAAAGTCGGTTTTTTATGAACGAGATGTTATTCCTTGGATTTCGATGTAGAAAAAAGTAGCACAAAGATATGGCTGAAATGAAGAGAAGGGTGAGGAGGCATGGTTACTTCTGCTCTTAATAACATGTATATTATACAGGAATAGATAACTTTTAATAAAAATTAATAATATTTTGTTAGGAAATTTGGTACATTGCCATCAACAACACTAGCTACTTAACACACTGAACAGCCAAACAGGTGCTTGTTTACTTTTTTTATTTATTTATATTAATTTTTAATTTAATTAAATTAAAAGTTATGTTTTAAAATACATACAAAAGAGTACTTTTATATAAATAAAAAAAAATTGTGTAAGTTGTATGTTTTAATAACCCACTTGACTTTAAAATTCTTGCTATAAAATGGTTATTTTTCTTTTTAAAAGTCTTAATATTATTGTATAAATAGATGAAATATAAAGCCTAGTGATTAAGAATATACGTCTTTTGTTTGTGTTAATCTTTGTTTAAGTATTTATTAATACAAATAATAACTTATGTTTCAGATAGCTATTTATTCCTCAAATGCCTAAGTTTTCTATAAAAAACAGGTGTGTATTATAAAAACTTAATATAAACCCAAGTTTAATCGCCAATTATTTTTATAATACATCAAATATTTACAAACACAATATTGGACTTATTTTCTTTGCAGATTACTACAAATCAGAAAGAAAACTTATGTAACAACAGTAATATGTTTAATAATTATAATTCAGCTTCGCTTGTTCGGTACATACAACTATACTCACGTTCCGGTGGATGACATTGATCATGAATTATACAAAGAAATAAATTCAAATTTAATTTTAAAGAAAACAAAACAAAACTGCAATTATGAAGATGTGCTAAAAAGCAAAAAGAGTATAAACACATGGGATATACCAAAGAAATTTGATGATTTTGTAGCAACAGGGATTGTGAACGGCAGTTATGTACCTGAGGATTGCAATGCAATGTTTAGTGTTGCTTTAATTGTCACCTACAGAAATCGTCAAAAGCAGTTGGACGTCTTCTTGCCGTATATGCATAATTTTTTGAGAAGACAAAAATTACATTACCAGTAAGCATGCCCATTCTGTTTTAAAATCATGTGGTCATTTATGCCTACATTCTACCTTTGACAGCCTGTATGTGAACCCTGGATGGATACATACCATCTGAAAACGGTTATAGAGGATAGAATCTACTTTCCATCAAGTGGTGTGTTTGCCCTCTTAGCACCTTTAGCTGAGCCTGAGAATTAGGATTCATCTCAGGACTCAACAAGCAGCTAGCTTATAGAACATTAATTTACTTTTACGTAAATTTTAGGTAAACAGGTATTTACTTGTTTTCTCTTGCACTTCATCCAGGCTTAGGACAGGCAAAATACCTATTTAATCAGTAATTGTTATTCATTCATTCATGTGTGTAATCATCCTTGAACATGTTGACTATAATTTACTATGTTTTAATGGAAATATTAAGATATCACAATTTTTACATATTTGTAATTAGATTCAAATGTTGAATATCTCCTTCGTTTATAAAATCACTCTCGTCGTCGTCGTCTGTCGTCGTTCTGTGGTGGCAAGGCGATTGCCCGAACTGGGTCATGACCACAGTAGACTATTGTAAAGACTGTCGCAGTAGATCGCTTTGGCTTATCGTGTTTCGGGGTCAGCTGGTGTACTCAGCTGGTGCAACTCATATAAGTAGAGACCTTCAATCGCGGTATATGTAGGCCGATATGACGGCAGAGGTACAATAGATTTTCGTCCTTTAATAGTCACTTTCGGTTTTGCACACTGTACTTCCATCAGGTGCACGGTAGACTGTGTGTTGAGAAAGCGGCGTATTGTGTGAATTTAAAGGCTTATTATATAATTTCAGAATATACGTAGTAGAACAGGAAGACGATAAACCCTGGAACAAAGGCATCCTGTACAACATTGGGGCAAAACGGGCCATTGCAGACAAATTCCCCTGCCTCATCCTGCATGACGTGGATCTCTTACCGTTAGCGGACAGCAACCTTTACGCCTGCATGAACCAGCCCCGACATATGAGCGCCAGTATCGACAAGTTCCGATACATCCTGACCTACGACTTCTTGGTGGGCGGAGTGCTGGCCATACGCTCTGACCAGTACACAGCGTTGAATGGGTTCTCCAACAGGTTCCAAGGTTGGGGCGGGGAAGATGACGATTTTGCGGCACGAATTTCATCGCAAGATCTAAAAGTCTTAAGGTAATAGTCAGTATGAGAACGAAGGCTTCGGCTTGGCAAAAGTATCAAATTCAACCAAGGAACCGAGTTAGACATATTAAACTGCACCAGCTGCGCAGAGATGTTACCTCACTGAGCGATTCCTGTTGTCTATATCTCGGCGAGTGTTCTGAAGATTTGTTTAACCGTCTTCCATCCTCTCCCTTCCGTAAAAGCATCACGCGTGTGGGCATGCTTTAACTCACACCCCGGCTAGGACTGAGAGGTTCTCTAACTGTCACTGCAGCCGAGCCGTTGAACTGTTGAATACTCCTCCTGCCTGCATGTTCTTATTATATTATAAGAATAATATTATTTTTATAATATTGTCGTGCAAGTGCCTCTCCGGGGCGAGCCCTGGTCACTGCAAGCGCCGGTCACGTTCGGCGTGACATGTAAGCGCTCAGCGGATACAGCGCTCCTACTGTATGCTGTGTCTGCTCACTGCGAAACAGATATAACGTGACGATATATTAATATTTATTGAAGTGAAACTTCTATAGAATCGTTGTGATTTCAAACCGGATGCAATCGAAAAAACACAGGTAAGAGACACAAATACAAAAATTAATGAGCCAGAGCGAGAGAGCAAATGTCGATATGTATGTCGTATTACAGTTTTTTAGTAAGAAGTCAGCGTGGTGTGTCATTATTTAACCATGTTTGTGAGTATTTTTATATCTTGATGTGCTAAATAATAAATTTTATAAGATGCCGAAATGTGTCGTTAATATCGTCGCAAAAAAAAATGAAGTTAAACTTACAAAAAAACCAGGAAAAAGTTCAACAGAACGTAGTCGCGAGTTTCGCGCGCGTAAAAAACAATTATTGAACAATCAAGATAGATTTTCAAATATAAGTGTTAATAAACACCAATAAATTATGTAACATGTGTTAAATAAAATATTTGAAATTAATTAAAATACATACATTTTTAAACAAATAAACCTTGTAATTATCGTACCCTTGTTACATATATTCATTTCATTCTTTTGTCGATTTACTGAAGTTTCACTTCTATCCTGTGTGAATCGCACACACACCTTTTTTATTATTATTAACTCATAACTTATCAAAAGGCAGCTAAATTGGATGATATAGCCGAAACTGCCGGACTGTATATACTTTTTTTTTTCCACGCATCCTTGCGTTTTCCGACTTTTCTTTTTAAGGTAATAGCTTCTGAAACGCTGGTAGAGGTAGTAGGTTCGTCTCAATGGCTGGCCGCCCGGGTCGAGGCCGGTACCCACAGGGGTGCTCTTGCGTTGTCACGCAACCTACAAATCGTCGGCTGAGCATCTTCAGTGCTCGGACTCTTTGCTTGGTGTAGTTGTGAGTCTTCCACAGCCATCAGCATATATGTAGTCCTGTCGAAATTAAATATATTTTTATTTCAGCCATTGACTTATGTCGAGTGTTTTAGTTAACAATACCTGTCTACAATATTGTTAAAACAATTGTACAGGTGTTATCGAAAACACATAAACGGCGTTTTATGATTATATTATAATTTACATAAATAACAAATGATTCTGATGACAATATAAGAATTTTTTAATAAGTGCCAGCGTGACATAAATGAACGTCAAGTGATCCTCCTTAACACATTCTCAATTCTAAATGCAATAATATATCGTCCCGCCGTATCTCTTCCGGGGTCAGCACGGACACATACGAATGAGCTGTACCCATTGTGTGAGCCGTGAGTGTGCACGCGTAGCGCAGCAGCTGTTCACAACGCGAGTACACGCACGACATTTCTATTAGATGCCGCGCGGGTTTCCTCGCCATGTTTTTCTTTACATGTGAGCATGTGCTGCCTAAATCCGTGCTTAATATGAACAAGTACTTGCTGGGATCTGAACCTATAACCATTAAGATCTGTAATCAATTGAAAAAATAATCCCAAATAACGTGCCGCGTCCTTAAAATATTACTCTGAAATCCCACTTCGTAATCGCTCCCTCAGAGTTTTCATTTCAAATTGTAACCGACAGGTTCCCCAGCGAGATGTCCCGGTACACGATGCTGGTGCACCGGCACGAGCCGGAGAACGCAGACCGGCTGCGCATCATGGCGGAGAACCGGCGCCGCACCGACCGCGACGGTCTCAGCTCGCTGCACTACCAGAGCGTCGAGGTGAGGCCTCAGCGGCTGTTCACACTCCTCGCGGTCAAGTTATGATGTGTACTCTTCGCTTTGTGATCCTTTAGGCCCGGGCTCCTGCAGCGGTGACGTCGGTCGCGTATTCATACTGAATGCTTACACTGCCAAACTTTGGCGAAATGGCTTTACAGTACAGCCAAGTGCTGACTTCATTGTGATTTTTTTTTTACTGCCTCCATTTATTAATTGTATAGTTGCTGCGGCATATTTACATGAGCGAAGGAGACGCCAACTTGGAAAATAATATAATATTCACTCGTTTTTTGCTCAAGGAGCGGCTTAAAGTACGCGCACATAAGCGGTCGGCTACACAGCCCCCTATCTTTGGGTCAAGACCGAGCCTACGCCCCGAGAGCCAAATCCTAGGGGCGGCAAACTAGCACATCACCCAGTGTACTCAATAAATAACATATCTAAATAAGTGTTGCAACTTCTTCATAAAAATAGGATGACAAATACAAACCTTTGTTTTGACGGTATAAAAGTTAACTTAAAATTCCCCCATAAAATGTCGTTACCACGTGTTAATTTGTGCAAGGTCAATGATTGTTTGTCGTGAATGTTTCACTTGTGCGATAAATGATATTTACAAAGTTGTAGACCACTTAATCTCCAAAAATTAAGTTACAAACATAATTGCATTCGATTTTTCCATACAATTGAAAAGCAAAGATAAGAGTACAGATGGGGGATGTTGCTAGACATAAGTTATCGCCCCGCATCGAAATATTTTAAGGTCCAGAGCTGCCGGTTACGCACAGTGTTTGTTCGCATGCTCGACCGACGCCAACGCAGCAGGAAACCAAGCCCTAGGTCCGTATTAGTCAATTTAATACAACAATGGCTGTTATGCACTGCGTCCGATACGAATCCGAGGTATCTGTAACAGTATTTGTATAATGCCTAACGCACTCCATTCGTCATATAATATTGTTATGTATAGACGGAACACAAGTCAAACGTGCAAGGGTGTTTGCGCACTGTTTATTGATCAGTTTATTCAAAGTGCGACCTTTATTTTTGTGACTCATTGGGATAATCCTGAATAATAGCACCAGGGCCGCTCTGCCGGCAGCGACCCCGGTGTGACATACTCCTACTAACTAAAAACCATCGGAGTGCTCTTCTAATCACTCTACCTGACCCTGGGAAACCGAATTCACCCCGAGAGCGATCAGCCTGTTTAGACTTCGTCTCTGAGAAGGGTGGGTGTAAAGACATTGGGCGCCGCCTTCTTCTCATCCGTGCAGCAGACCCCCTCAAGTCTACTGCTCGGCTAGATAAGACGCAACTTAACCTAACATATTCCTACCCCCTTTTCTTCAAAATAATTATCTATTGCCAACTTTGGGACACCGGCAGGTCTACCTTTCTAAAGGAACTAATTTATCACTTAAATCTCCCGGCTCAGCTTCACGAAGTCGCTCATCTGGACTAGCCCCACGCGTTGGAGTATCTTGTTCACTCTACTATTATTCTCCCGTTTGTTCATTCTCGTTGGTACGAGGCTTTTTGATGACGATCCTATACTGCTGTTCAATCGAGAAGATGAGAGTTGGTATCCCTGAAGACATACTGATGGCTGGTGACGGGGCACAGATAGTGATGACTGCGGCTGTGTTGCCAAGGGATTTAATGAGTTCCTTCTGTTATTTCTTTTCCTGGTTGCAATGCTTGTGATCTTTAGCAATTTGCGTTCCTTCATATGGCAGCATCTGATCTATTCGTTTTATATCCTTTACAGTGTACAACACATTAGTACCAGTTTTAATATAATATATACGAGACTGAAGGTAGTTCGGGCATAAAATTTGAACGATTTAGACTTAAGTTAAAGGCGAGATGTCAAGTCGGCTGCCTCGCAGTCTTTTACCGGGTGCACAGTGGCGAGTGTCCTCGAGAGCTACATTCTCTAATTCGCACCCGCCCCCATTTCATCACAAAACCACTAGACGCCGCGTCGGGTACCTATGTGCTGGACGTTCCTTATATCCGACGAAGAGACCCTCATCTTTATTCATCATGCGAACAGCTACCACATTTCCACTCTCGCTCTTATGACTTGGGAATCTTTAAGAGTGCATAGAATTGGTTGGACCCATTTTCATCTTATGCCAGGTGCGATGAAGTCAAGCGTCCGCCTGTAAATTATAAAAAAAAGCAGACTTGATAACTCGAAATGTTGTAGTTTCTTGGAAACGGAGTATGTTACAAGCGATGTGTGGATGTAGTTAGAGATTTATCGGGTTCGTATTAGGTGCCGAGCGCGCCCGGGCGGAGGTCGCGCTCTGCCAACACGCACACACAGACACACAGACAGAGCACTGCACTGTGTTACACAACAATATTAGATACATACAAGTATTACATCTGAACTCTATTGAATTCAGCTTAGAAAATTATTTTCTTATATATGGATCGTTATACGTATTGTTTTTTAAAAGTATTTATTGTTGATTATTTATTTATTATGTAGCTTTTTATTTTATATTCAGTGCAATGTTTTTGATTGCCGTTAGAATTAATTTAACTTTACATGCTCCTCGAGGCCTTGTCGTATTCAGGAAAGGTCATATTTGAGAACACGATATACAATGTGAATGTGAGTGGAAGCAAAAGCCGAGGCCGACCGAGACACGCAGGCTAAATCAAGAGACTTCTGATGGAGGGCAATGTCAAAAATACGCGGAACCGGTGAATGTGCATAAAGGGACCAATGAGTGTTGAGGAAACGAAAGAGATTGTCAAACATAGAGAGAAGTTGCGTTCCATTCTCTCTGCCTACGCCAATAGGGATTCGGAGCGATGATAGATCATTTTTTTACTTTCACGCTATAAGAGTTGATTCAGTATTGTATTTTCAAAAATATGCTAGAATTTTATTTCATAAGATGTAATTATATCAAGAATATTTTGGAAGTAGTGAGAAATAATATCAAATAATTAATTTTAAGTTCCATACTTAACTACATGCTCGCCAATGAAGAAAACATCGTAAGGAATAGAGATGTCACGTGCACTAGTGCTGCGCCACTGGTCACGTTGGGCATGACATGGAAGCACAGAGTGTGTACAACCACTGATATATCTCTGCTCGCGCCGAAAGAGGTAGAGCGTGACGATGCATTGTTATTATTACTATATGTACACCTGCTGTTCTTTATTTATTTATTTTAAATAAAAAACAAAAATCGTCAGGTTGCAATGTGACAGTTCTGCTGAAAATAATAATAATATATCGTCGCGCTATATCCCTGCCGGGGTGAGCGGAGATACATCAGTGGCTGGGACCACATCGCGCTTCTATGTCGTGCCCAACGTGACCAACAGCGCAGTTGAGAACCGTTCCTTGCAGCGCTACTTCTACTGAGATGACGAGAAATAACTTTTTTTTAACTCGAACTTTAAAAGAATTCTTACATTGCGTGTTTCTCTTTGGAGACTATTCTTCGTGTTTAATTTTTTGTTATTTTATTTACACTCTATCACGTGCTTTACAATTTAAATCAGATTTGTTTACAAAAGTATTACACTATAGTACACCTATGTAATTAGGTTTTTTATTTACATTTTTTTAATTGTCCTTTTTATCGTAACTGTGATTACAAACTATTCTATATAGGTATGTAGTTATTTCACTTTTCGTGTACTTAATTAACTTTTTATTGACTTTTTATAATCAACTTTTTTTTTCGTACTCAAGCTAACCAGCTAAACTCTATGCATTTGAATTTGTTATAGGATCAATTATTGCAGTAGGAAATCAATCCAAAAGAAGGACGTTACATGTTCTATATGTATTTTTTTAATATATGTTTTTTAAACAATTTTTTTTATGACTGCGCTATATTATTGGCGATGTATGGCTAAAGAGCAAAGGCGCCCGTCGGGGTTTGTGAATCGCGCCGCCGCAGCGCTGGCCAGGGCGCGGCCGCGACGTGCGTCTACAGGCATAGGCGGCCGGCGACAGCGATTGCAACTCTGGCCGGTCGCACGGTCGGCACTCGGCAGCACAACCCGGCCGCTGCTGGAGCCGCAGAGTCGCGGCGCCCAAAATCCGGCGGGCGTATTAACACGTTCGTGATTCGCTTGTGTTTCTCACAAGGCTTAAATTGGACCCTCGGTACGACGCCGTAACATAAACAAGCGATATATAAACAATGTAACTCGAGTATTATGATTATATTATTATCATCTTCGATTCATCGCAAAAAATGTTGTTCTTCACCTGAAATGTTTTTAGAGTGGTTTAACGAAAATCATGCGAAATAATATAATGTAATGTGTTATACTATATACATTAATAAAAGGAATTGTATAATGTAAATATTTTTAGTATTTTAATGTTGTATATCCTATGTTTACATATAAGTGCTTATTCCATTAAATTCCTTTTAAAAATTCAATTAAAAATCGTATTAACTTCAATAAGAAAAGCGTCACCAATATATATGCGCGAATTAAGTGAAAAATAATTCAATGGTCAGCCTTTTAGAGACTTTACCTTTGCTAAAGAGGTTACTGTAAAAAAATAGCTGTGATTATGTAATAAGAATAGAATGCATTAACGTTACGAATATTTTTCTAGGTATATAAATTATATAAAAATGAATTGATGTGTGTTTTCGTAATATCAATAAAACAACGTATATATTTTTAATGACAATTGTAATCGAGTTATAAAATCAAATATGAACACGTCTGTCGCTCAAATGTCGACATGTTGTCATCGATACGGTGTGCCGGGTGAATTATATTTTATTTTTGAAATCAAGGTGTTTCATTTAAATTCATCCTTTCCACTCAAGGAAATGTTTTTCAAGTGTACAATAAAGACAGATTTTTGAAAATGGTTTTAAAAGTTATTTCTTATAAAATTCTCTTTGTGTTTTAAGAGAAATGTCCTGTTTACTAATGCTGTGACAACGGCGAACTGCGCTCTGGTCACTTTGGTCACGACATATAAACTCAAAATGTATAAAGCCGCTTATGTATCTCTGCTCACCGTGAAAGTGACGAAGCTTTTGATTTTCTAATAAAAATTTGATTCTGCGTTCGGAACAAATGTTTTGCATTTTGCAAAGTGTCCACGTGTTTTTTTTTGTGCATTTGCAATTTGTATCATTCTCGGACGCGATAAACGAATGTTCTATGCATTGAATGGACGAGTTCAATGCATTGAACGAGAGAAGTGTGTCGTAAATACACAGGAAAGGAAAAAATACGCTGATGCTTTGTGAAACATGAAACATTAGCTCCGATCGCACCGTCGAGCGTTCAGGAATTATTCGTCGATTTATAAAAAACACGATAAAGTAAACATTTATAAATATATGTATAATGTCTAATATAATTAAACTAAAATGCAGAACTTCGCGCATCGACGTAAAGCCGCGTGCCTCGCAGTTTTATACCGATTGCACGACGCTGAGTGTTGTCAGGGGCTGCGGTATCTAATACCACCCGCCCCCCACTGCATCATAAAACCGTGTCGGATATCGGCCGCATGTGCTGGACGTTCCTTATGTCCGCACAAAAAGATTTGCTTCTACATTCATCATGCGAACAGCTTAGGAGACAAATATGATTCCAGCGATCATATATCCACGTTCTTATGACTTGGGAGCCTTTAAGAGAAGAATGATCAGGCATTTGTTGGGCGGACGCGGTCTATCACTGGGCTCATCTTCACCTTCCACCAGGTGTGATTGATTTAGGTTAAGCATTAGATTGTAAATTATAATCAAATATTTTTTCGTTTAATTTGTTTTATTTATATCATAGTACGTAATAAATACATTTCCTTTGTTTTTTTTTTACAGAGCACATTAAAAAATCGTACATAAATAATTGCATTAATAATTATCAGAAAAATAAGAATTATCTGTGCGCCGGGAATGGCCTTCACAACATCACCGCGCAAAAGGGTCGAGCGCAGAGTTGCTCAGCCCGTAATCTGTGGGTTGGGTGGCGACGCAAGGGCATCACTGCGGGTACGGACCTCGACTGTTCGTACTGGCGTTTCGGAAGCGACTGCCTTAAGAGGAAACGCCGAAAGAAACTCAAGGCTACCTTGAAGTGTTGACATCAAATGTAAATTAATAGTATAAAACGTGCTCGTTAGGATATTCAATTTGAAATGGGGCAAGGAAATCCTTTAGCAGAACTCCTAACTTGTGTTACAGCATGCACGGTTACAGCGTGAGCTCGGTCATGTCCCCCCAACCCGAGCCGACCGATATCGAGACCGGCAGCAGCCCGGACATGCCGCACTGCCGGCCGCAGTTCTCCATTGCATCTTTTATTATCACTAGAAACAAATACAGACCCGTCAGAGCATGTGAACCTGTCGATATGTACCTATGAGGTGCCAATAAAATACAGGATAATTTAAAAAAAATGCAATATAATCTAAAATAATAATAAAACACCGAGCGAATTTTCACGAACTATGAGAGAATTTGATTCCCTAAGAATGGAAATATTTTAATCTTTCTCTAATGTAAACATCAATGCAATTTATCAATACAAAAATTCATTCTATTATATTGGCTCCTTTAAATGAAGCGTGAAGAGATATTTGTGCAGGCCGGCATGATCGCTGCGACTATCAATAGGTTTTTATTTAATATTGATAGTGGTCGCCGTTGTTTGGACTGCACCATGCATGCCGCCAGGCGTGACGTGGTCACTGTGCCGAGTCTGGATAAAACAAATGCTGTGTCTCTGGCTGCTTTCTGTGCTTATTATTGTTCAGTGGCCCAAGGAAACGTCTTACATAGGGTTGTGGCTCGTGAAAGTAGCTCCTAATACTGCTCAAAAACCACTGGAAAGTTCCTGTACTCGCAGCAAGCCAGGCCTGGAACGGCCCTCAGGCTGTCGAATCCCAAGTCGATCTTCTTCTCGCAATATATCAAGCACACATCTTTATACAGGCACCATCTCAGGGGTGCATGCTAACGGCCCACCCCTCATCATCTTAGTATCCAGAGGGTCTTAAGACATGAGTCTACCTCGGGCAGCAGATTCCCTCAAGTCTACTGCCCGACCGGCATCCGGCAATCCGGGGCCTCTTTAATGATTAAAACTGTCCTAAAGAAGGGGAACAAACTTGTCCAAGCTCGCTCGTCGTTAACTACGGCCACCAAAAATAATTTTCTTCCACCCGACTTTATCAATTTAGGCTGGGCACTCTTCCAGCACTTTACCTAACCCATCTTATTTTGTATATGTATATATCTTTGATTGATCCTCCATCAATTATCACACAAGATCTGAGGTATTCTTAAGTTTAGGTTTATTTAATTAAATTTCCCCATATATTATGAAAGAATCAAATTCTCTAGTCAAGGTTGAAAGTATGCAGCTCTTTATGCATTAATGTTTCCTTGAATTTGTACAGGTTCTTTGCTAGCTCATTTCATTTAAAAATAACCCTGTGTCTCACGATAACGCAAAAGACTTCTTTCTAAAACCTCTGGGAGTTCCAAGTGCTGATCGCGAAGCGTCACAAGTCTAATCGAGTGCCACAAGGCATCAAGCCCGAGCGCCCGCGAGCCCGCGTCCGCCGCGCACAGGGTGCACTCACCAGCGGCTTTGTCCAAGTCCTGGTGCTTCACTTCCCAAACCAGTTCGTCGTGTATCTGAAGCACGAGGTGCGCCTGCACGTCCTCAGAGGGACTCCTCAACCGCTCTCTGGTCATCACCATCGCTGTTTTGCAGAGATCTGCTGCTGAACCTGAGGAAGTACTACCGTTCGTTAAGTACCTTTGCCTGATTAGATATTTTTTTGGAGGTGGTAAGGGGATTTCCCGAGCTGGGTCCTGACCACAGTACACAATTATGCACCACAGTTGGTAAAGAGCACCATAGTGGCTCGATTAGCCCTGTCGCGCTCCGGGATCAGTTTGTGTATACATATAGCGATGGCGACTGTCCATTCTTGTCCCTACCGTTCTCGGACTGCACTGTGCTGTACTGTACTGTACTGTACTGTACTGTACTGTACTGGACAGTGTGGAAATAACGTGCAATGCATGCACTTTGTCCAATCATTATAATTAAAAAGTTAAGGTCCCGTCAATAATGTTTAAGCAAAGGTGGTGTAGCTACAATATGATTCCAGACACTGGGACATCTCAAGGTAAAGTTCTATAGATATTGGCTCTGTTCATGAATGTTTCAATACATCTTTTTCTGTATTTTATTATTTTTATTATTGGCTGTCCTAAAATGTAGATATGAACTGAAGTAAGAATTTCAAATATTTCGTCGCTGTGTAATTATTTCGTGGCTGCTGCGAGTGGCGCAACAATGCAGACACGAGGGCAAGCCGGGAGAGCCTGACGACGCACGGCCTGAGAGCGCCGCGTGAGTCTTCATATATTTTTGATATCATTCCAAAACATTTTTCTCTGCTAATATTCATTGAAATTAAAAATTCATAGAATATGTTACACTTTCATATAATACTATTTTGTATATTTTATGAAATTTGAATATTAATGAATTAATGAATTTTGTATATTAATGAATTATATTTCACGCAACAATTGTATATTAAAAAGAATTTACAACTCTGAGTTAATCACAGGATGACACAAATTTTGCGTCTTCGGGGATGTAATTACGTCTCAGGCTGCTGTTTTTCTTTTTCATAACTGTGGCGCAACTTCCATATAATTTTTTTAAGTTTATTTCAATAGAATTACGATTCAATGTCCTATTGTACTATCCGTTGTAGCTTGGCTGATACGAAACGCGCATGCGCGTGTTGTTGAACGCGCCCGTGCCTGGGCTCACACAACACCTCCACTTTTTACATCCTGGCTCAGCGCAGCGGTCACACCTCCTCTGGTGATAAGCATGGTGCAGTCCAAATAACGACTGCAGCTACCAACAGTAAAAAAACAATCAATAGTCCCAGTAATCATGCCAGCCCACACAAATATCTATTCATGTTTCGTTATAGGACCCGATATCATAGAACGGAGAAAACACGCTCGCCAGAAGACCATTCCACAGCCAAACGACTTAGCAAAAGTAAGTGATATACAAACTGTTAGTCCTGGCTGCGATATCAGATTAACATCAGTAAGTTTGATTTAAAAACAAACCTTGAATGATAAAATTGACGGCTTGCCGTTCTGCTTGTGATTTGGCCGTGTAGTCTGAACTGGATATATTCTTGAAACGTCGCACGCGTCCGCACACCGTGCTCAGTGTGCCGCCATTCCGTTCACACCGAGACACCACAGAACGCCCGAAAGACTTCAAGCATGGAAATGTCCCTATACATACAACGGGGCTTGAAAGCAATTTTTTTGGCCAGCTCTGAACACTGGTATACACGACATTATCGTGCATTTGTATTTTGTTTCTCTAACCCTACCGCTAGATGGCAAAAATCGGCGCTCGGTGAACACACGCTCACTCAGTAGCCGCTAACCTTGTTACACCGGAACTTTTGTCAGAAGCCTGTTGTTTTTTCGCAATCACTGCTTCGGATTGCATTATCTCGATTTATTGTGCTTTCGGTGGTTTTTGTGATTTGAGTGTATTTGTGACATTCTTTGACACGGAGTAGGTATCAAGTCCCACAGTATTGTCAATTCGGCTCTTCGGGCGCACGGTAGTGCGTAAGATTCACTGTTGTAGAAGCTGTTCCTGGATGCCGGCAGTTAGAGAGAGCTACATTTTCAGGGCCCGAATAATAACCTTAACAGCACCCACAAACACAGTCCACTTCTGCCGAAAAAACCAGTGCAGCCCTTACCGGTACACACATAGTTAGGTTTTAGAATCTCAAAACACGAATACTTTGAGGGTCTAATCAACCATTCTTTTCAGGATTAGCTCTATGGTCTTTCAAATCGAATATATTGACATCTGAAGGCGAATTTTATTAGATTTCACACTCTAGAATTACTGAAACTAGGATGTCGTTGTGGGATAAGATCAGAATTTCTTCTATCTACCTGACCTACTTATATCATTGGCTCAGCACAGATATTCTTCAAATCACGATCATCATTATTTTGGAGCACGTCTCGTCGATTCATTGCTGAACATAGGCCTCTCTAAAGGTTCGCCACTTGTCTCTATTCTAGACTGTATCCAGAAATATCCAGCGGCCTTTCACAAGTCGTCAGTCCACCCGACCTCTGTGAATCCAACACTACGTTTGCCGACACACGGTCTCAGCTCTACAAAAAATTTAAATCAAGATCGTGAAATGAAAAATGATAAAATTATTTTTTACTAAACTAGAATAAATAAAATAAATGGAAGGTTGTAGCATGCTTACTATGAAAGCTTGCTGTCACTGCAAGGGTTTGCTCGTAGCTCATGCCGAGAATGTCCATGAGCTTCCTCGCTCCAGCTCCGTACAGGCTGGCGTACACGATGCGCTTCGTGCGCTCGCGATCCTCACTCGTCACGTCACGCTCCAACTTATTCAGCCTATATGAACAAACAGCCCTCGTTGCAATCACTACATCCCGCCAATACATTTGCGACTAGTGCCTCAACGCCTGGCGCCAATAAATTGTCCCTTCACAAATATTATACGATTACTGTGTCACTGGTGACCCTACTGCTAGAATGGAATCGGCTACAAAATTCCACAAAGCTAATGTTAAAAATGTGAATAAAATTCCATCAAACGCGAGTTTGGAACTTACCACTTGGCAGCCAGAGCTTTGAAGAGATCCTTGTCATCAGCTAATAATTCCAAGAGAGTGGTATCAGCGGCGGCATGCGCGAACACGCGGCATTCCACGTGCTTGAAATCTGCCGCCAGGAAGCTGAAGCCTTCCCTCGGAATGTACACCGAGCGGAAGTTCAGCAACGGACCGCCTTGCAAAAGATAATTATTTGTATTTGCGCCTTGCTCTCAGAGCGGAGCCGTCACATGGCAACATTATCCTGACTCGGCGCACACTCACAGTGAGCACACCAGGCTCTATGGCAACCACGGTGCAGTTCAAAAAACGACAATGACTATGAACAGTCAAGAAAAACCAGTTGCTAGTCGCAGCAATCATGCCGGCCTGCACAAATACAAAACATCATGGGACAATGGAAACGCGCTCGCCGGGAGACCACTCCACAGCCCAACGACTCGGCTGCAGTAAGAGTTAGAGAGCTCCTTAGTCCTGGCCGGGGTGTGAGGCGCCGTGTAGCCGTGGCTTCGTGAGCCCGCGCGCGCGCGCCTCTGCTGTGTTGGATCAAGGGTAAATAGCTCTTCAGAAACCTCGCCACGAAGCGCATACGGATTTTATCCTAATTAAGCTCAGGGACTTTACGTCGCACAGCGTAGTCGAGAAACCGATCTTTGGGTTCGTTGTATTGAAAGTAAGTATAGTATCATTTAAATGTAACAAAAAATGTAAAAATATAATGAAAATAATTGCGCAATTATACGAAAAAGGACATAACAAAGAAAAGCAAAAAAGAGAAAAAATAATAACTAAATGATGAAAAAAAAACAAAGCATCGAGGTGGGGGGGGGGAGCTTTTTTAACACGTTCGTCGGCCGGCGCAATTCATTTATGTTTCTCACGGGACTCAAAACCGCGTAAACACGCGTTATGCAGGAATATAAACAATGTAACTCGAATGTTATGATTGTATTGCGATGTTATTATCTTCGATTTATCGTAAAGAAATGTGTTCCTCACCTCAAATGTGTTTAGAGTGTTTTTTGACGAAACACATCCCATGATATAGTGTAATGTGCTACATAAATGAATAAAAGGTATTGTATAATGTTAATGTTTTAATATTCTAACTATTAACGTAATCCTATTTAATTCAGCAAGAAAAGCGTCAGCCAAATACGGATCACGTGGTGACGAACGTGTTTTATAAAAATATCCACTGGGAGCTCGTGTTTTTCTATTTAGTAAATGTGAATTTATTTAGCAAATTACCCGTATCGCCTGTATCGGAAAATATGCCGAGAGCGGAAGCAGCCTTTGGTATCGCCTGTAAGTTGGGATTGCTGGAGGCTATGCGGCCCGTCGCTGCGGCACTCTGTTCCCTGTGGGTGCGATATGCTTGCCATACATTACAGCGTCAGCTAGTTACATTTGCTGTCGCCAAGGTGGCCATTACTATGACTCTAAAAGCAGTTTTTTGTTTGTTTCTGTCTTTGTTAATTTATCAGGTATGTTATGAAAATAGAGGCTTAGGATTTGTAACTTGAGAAGACGCTACAAAACAGTTCAATATTTCCAATCACTAGTAAAAAGGAATTTTTAAATGAAAAACAAGCTAACCCTCGTTTTTTTTTAAATTACAGACATGTTTCCGCTTGTCCCCAATCTCACCTGTTGGAGAGTGATGATGAGGCTATCGATAGAGCGCGCTCACCCAACAAATATCGATTCACTCCATGTTTGAAGATTTCCATCTCATAATATGTTGGAAAGACAGACGCAGGAATCGAATTCCACTCCCTGGTGTTACTCGTTGACGTCCACGTTAGATCTCCATTTCGCCTGATGCAAAGTGATGATAGAGGGCATTCACCTAACAATTACCGATACATTCGTCGCTTGAAGGCAACCTTGTTACGTAATACTGGAATAACAGAGGTTGGCAGCGAATTCCAGTTCTTGGCGAATGGAAATTGGCCGCACATCGAATAGCGACTAAAGAACTTACCAAGTGGGTCTAACAACACCATCCTTAACGTGCTGGGCAATACCGGCTAAGAAGGTGGAACGGGCTTTATGCAGTTGACGATATTCTAGGAGCAGTTTCGGAAGCGGATGTACTGACACTAATCTTCGTAACTGGAAAACGAAAACAGATTCGAGGAGCTCGAATTCCATCTAAAGGAACACGTAAATCAATCGAGCTACTCTGGCCATGAAGGTACACTGTTCGTCCATGACGTCAAGGACAGGAGCGAGCGCTATACCATCATTTATGTTATAGCTGAAGATATCGCAGGGGAATACGCGTTTGTCAACATTGCGGAATACGAAGCTAAGAGGACGAGGGATGTCTGCCTACCCGTACGCGTAGTACAACCATTTTAATATTACTGAGTAAAAGTAACCATTTAGGCTTAGAATAAAGAATTAGTTGGCTTTCCTTATATCTTACAGCAAGGTCAATACAAATATATTTGTGGTAGTAGGGTGATTGCCCAAACTGGGTCATGATCACAGTACACGAGTATAAATACCGTCATAATAACTCGCTTTGGCCTGTCGCGTTTCGAAATCAGCTTGAGTATATCCAGTAACTCATATACCTAGAGACCTTCAGTCGCGGTATATGTGGGCCGACATGACGAGGGTGACTATCAACGGACTTTCATCCTTGGATGGTCGCTTTCGTTTTTGGACTACACTGTAATTACCATCAGGTGTACTGTAGTCAATTTGTCGAGAAAGTGTAAAAAATGTATGGTACTATATAACCAATCATAAACAAATATTGTGATTTTAAATTGAATAATATAAATAGATATTTGAATGACAAAAGTAGCGTCAGTGTCGGCATGCCGATTGTACGCGACGCCGAACGAACATGTCGGGTACGACTTTGTAATAGAGATACTGGGTCCGGTCAGGTCTTCAGTTGAAGAGTTGAGAAGTCGGGTGATGCTTTTAAAACTGACCATAATCTCAGAGGTGGACTTGGCTCCCTTGCATATCGTCTCACGTATCTTGACATTGCTCCTAGCGTCCAACTTCAGCTCATCGTACAGTATGGCGCTCACTTGTATTGACGAATTAATTACGAATGTCTTTCCAGCCGCCTTGTAGCACTCTTGTTCTATCTTCTTTATTTTCGTTGAGATAATATCCTCCATCGATTTCAGTTTTTCCAAGTCTACTTTCAGTCCTCGGTGCTCCATGTCTGATTTTAACATAGTTATAAATGTACGCGAATTAGTTAAAATGTGAATTTGCTTATATTATAATAATGTGAGCGTTCAAATCTCAAAGAAACGGTCTCGAGCTAAGAGATTTGCCAAGATTACAGAACACGATCTTTATAGTAATTGGGACATGTATGAAAGTAGACCAGTGGCGTGCAGTGGGCATTTGGACACGGTAGGCAGATTCACATAATCAATTTGAATACTATATAATGATAATAAATATTATATTACTTTCATATGGATAATAGACGGCATGAAAATAGAATAGATATGAATTTATAGGGTTCCTTTTTTGTTTAAATTAAAGGAATTTATTCCAGACATATTTATCGTAGGGGCATGCAATGCTTTCAGGCATTTATGCAATGAACGCTACTGTTTGAGTCAATATGTAAGCCTGTCACCATCCCATGTATTAATATCTTCAGCAATTCCTTCGAAATACTCAATTATACATATTTTGTATGAAATAAAATGCAAGGGTTAGTTCTGCTTTCCGCCAAGGTGCGCGCCTGTGTCGCGCGCGCTCAGTGGGTACAGCGCGAGTCGGTCCGTTCCGTCATATTTCTCTTTCATATTAGGCATGAACGTTATATTGTAATACTTTGTGGGTGGGTCTATAGATGACGTAAAAATAAGTTAATTTGTAAATGCGAATTTATTAATTATATTCTATAATATTAGAATTCGATGCACGTAGAGCGTAGGACAAGCATTGCTTTTATGCTTGTATGATATGAACGCCACTGATGTAGACATATTCATATATCTAAGCTAACGGCAACTCTCTATTGGAGCATTTGGAGCAAATAGAAACAATGAAATGCGAAAGTGGGGGAGCGGTCTGAGGATATAACTCTGTAAATAGCTGGTAACAAGTCGATACCAACCAAGTGACAATTGTCAGTTATACAAACAAATACACATTTGTATTAATTGACAGGTTAATAGAAGTATTAAATATGGCATACCTGCCAGAACAGGCAATAGTTTCATCTCAACGTTAACGAAGACATTCCAGAGCGATGTTTCCAAAAGCATCCTCTTCATCGACCCAACACAATCTCTCAGCACAGCGGTGTACCAAGCACACTTGTGCAGCGTGCTCTCGCTCGCACTTGTATTCCCGGGCACGAATGCTAGCAGTTTTTGTAATCCTTTGAAGTCTTGAGGCGGATTGTCCGGGTCCAGAAGGCTGCCGCCTATCTGTAGTTGATCGCCTTATTTTATTAAGATTCGGCTGATTTTTATATGCCTCAACACAAAGTTTTACATGGGCTTTCTGTCCTAATTAATTTTTGAAGTGAATGTCCAGAACACCACTGAATTACGGGAGCACAATAAAAGTCGAGCGTACTTGATAGCATGTATTGGCAGAGAGAATGCATACAAAAATACGATGTCGATACAAAGACTTATAACTACCCTACATATATTACACCCTCACCCTTATTTCACATTAATAGCAACTTATTTCTACTCAATATACATACATATACAATTAAAAGCCAAAGCGCTCCACTGGCTTCCTATTACGCTTGGGTCTTTCCACAGGGGGCTCGACTTGCGTAGGTGGTATCACCATACTCGTTTGCTCAGAAAGAGCAGGAGTCTGACAAGCTTCACCACTCGACTCGGCTATATCCGGTCCCTTATCGTTTTCCGGATTTTCGTCTCTATTAACCATATCTTTACGAATTTGATCTATGTGCCTACTAACGGGTTGATCGTCTTCCTGACGGACTAAGTAATGCCTGGAACCTATTCTTTCCTCTATTTTTCCTGGTGACCACTTTTCTCCTCTCCCATATTTTCGCACCCATACCTTTTCACCTACCCCAATTTCTCTTTCCCGACCTCCTGCGTATTTAATCTGTTTTCCTTGTTTATCCTTTACTCTATTCTCTAAAGTTCTGTCCCTTTGCAACAGATCTAAACGTGATCGTAAGGGTCTACGTTGCAGTAGCATTGCAGGCGATGTCCCCGTTGTGCTGTGCTCCACATTTCGATATGCCATTAGGTATGCTTGTAGAGCAGCATCTAGATCGTGGCCCTCTCTTATTGATTTAGATATAGCTCGCTTGCATAGTTTGACGGCCCCTTCTGCTGCACCATTTGATGATGGGTGGTATGCCGAACTAAAAGTCAACCTGATTCCATTGTTTTGCATAAAGTCTGCATATTCTCTGCTAGAGAACGGTGGCCCATTATCCGATACGACTTCCTTTGGCAGACCGAAACGTGCAAATGTTTCTCGTAAGGTTTTGATGACGCTGCCGGCCGTAGTTCGCGACATCTGGAACAGCTCTATCCACTTCGTCGTAGCATCAATAATGACAAGAAACGTTTTGCCATGGAATGGTCCCAGAAAGTCTACGTGAAGCCTTGACCATGGTTCCGTCAAATAAGGCCAGGGCTGTGGCACTGCACGAGGTGGTGCTGGACTCTCCGCTACGCAAGTCGCGCATTCGCGACACGTACGTTCTATGTCCGCGTCGATACCCGGCCACCAAACTATACTGCGAGCTAAACTTTTCATTTTAACCATACCCAAATGGCCTATGTGAAATTCTTTCAGTAGAGACTGCCTTAAAGGTTCTGGTATAACTAGCCTATAGCCCCAAACAACACAGCCAGCGTCTGTATACAGTTCATTTCGACGATCAAAATAAGGTTTAATTTTGTCGTCTTTGCAGTGCCTAGGCCAACCCGTTTGTATATAATAGAAAACTTCATTAAGAATTTTGTCTTTTTTAACAGACGTTTGTACCATCTCTCGTGAGATCGGTAGAAAATCCTGCACAAAATGCAGGTACGTTGTGTCGTTCTTCTCTCTTTTAAAATTCTCTAACGGCATTCGTGACAGCGCGTCAGCTGCATTCTTTTCGCTGCGCACATACTCTATTCTATAATCGTAGCCTGCCAATATGACAGCCCAGCGCTGCATCCTGCTAGCTGCCATCACCGGAATTCCAACTTTATCACCGAATATCGTTACCAAAGGTTTATGATCTGTTCTTAAAATGAAACTACGCCCATATAAAAATTGGTGAAATTTCCTCACGCCGTAGATTATTGCCAACGCTTCTCTTTCAATTTGTGAATAAGCTTTCTCAGCTGCGCTCAGTGTGCGCGAGGCATACGCGATAGGCCGCTCTCCCTGCTCCGTGAGGTGAGAAATAACCGCGCCCACGCCGACGCTGCTCGCGTCCGTGGTCAAAACGAGAGGTAACTCGCTCGAGTAATGAGCCAGTACCTCACTGGAAATTAAAAGTTGTTTTATTTTATTAAACGCTCTGCTATGGCTGTCATTCCACTCGTACTTATTTTCCTTTCTTAATAAATTATATAATGGCTCCATAATGGTGCTCATATTACGCACGAATTTACCGTAATACATTACCATTCCGATAAATGATTTCAATTCCGATACATTTCTAGGCTCCGGTACCTCTTTAATAGCTTTAATTTTGTCTGGGGATGTATGGACTCCGTCTTTACTGATAACAAAGCCTAAATAAGTAACCGAGTCTGCAAAAAATACGCATTTTTCTTTTTTTATTTTTAACCCGTATTTTCTTAACCTATCAAAGACGTCATGCAAAGTCTTAATATGCGAATCTTCATCTACGCCTGTTATAATTAAATCGTCTAGGAAAACCCCCACTCTCGGCATATCCGCAAATAATTGTTCCAATTTTCTTTGGAAAATACCTGGGCTTGACGCTAGGCCATATATTAGCCTATTATACATATATAGGCCCTTGTGTGTATTTATAACTGTAAATTTCTTTGATTCATCTAATTCAAATTGGGCGTACGCTTGTGATAAATCTAGCTTAGTAAACTTTTGCCCGCCGTGCAACTTAGTTACAGAGTCCCTCCACTACGGAGCGAGCCGAGTAAGCATAAATGCCTCGGCTCGGGTTGCATCTCGGAATGAGCTCTTATCTAAGAGCTAAGCTGTTTATTTTAGCCCTAAGTATAATTGAAATAATAAAGGCAGTCTAACATCGACCACCGAACAGTTCGTTCGTTTTAATTTTAATTTAATTATTTTTAAAAAAGCATTCCTTCGCCGTCACAATTTGACTGGCGCTGAGGACAGGATACCGGTACGAAGTCCTGCATCTGTGAGGATCCCTAAATCGATCCGAGTGCATGTGATTCGTCGCGTTTTTACGTTAAACCGGTGTTTCTGTGAACCAAATAAATTTGTCTGTGTTGACCGGAGGTTTGCGTTTCCACGGCTGCATTTGGAGGAAATGGGGAAAGGCGCATTGTGAGTAGACCTCTTCACTATCCCGTCCAGTCCCTGTTCTTATTCCATTGCTGTGTTAATTTAAGTTTAGTTATAAGTAGACTCTCTATACAAAATCTATAGGGGTTTTTACAGTCTAGTTAAGGTGAAAAACGTAAAAATTTTTTTTTTAATCAATTTTATTTTTTTTTTTTTTTTGAATTTTTATTAAGTGCTAATTATTATAAAGTAAAATGGATCACATTCAAACAATTCCTAGAGAAATAATGGACATCATCCCTAAATTCGATGGTAACGAAAAATTATTAAATTTATTTATTAACAAGAGCGAATATGTAATAAATGCCTTCAGACAGGTAGACAATCCTGCCCAAGATTTGTATATTTTCCATGCAATTACTGGCCGATTAACCGGTAGGGCTGCTCATTTAATAAGCGAGCGCCAAGATATAAGTACTTGGACAGACTTGAAAAATGTTTTTACTCAACACTTTAGCGACCCTAGGTCTGAAGAGTGCATAGCAATTGAGCTAGAAAATTTGAAAATTAGATATGGTGAATCCTATCGTGATTTCTGTAACCGGATTCAGAATATTAGAAGCACATTGTTTTCTAAAATTAACCTTATTGCGGATGAGGATGTCGCTAACGTTAAAAAGACCATTTATAATCACACGGCTCTGAATGTATTTTTGTACAATTTACCTGAAAATATGATTCGCATTATACGGCTCCATGATTGTGACAGCCTTGAGAAAGCGCTGTCCATAGTCATGGAAGAGGTTAACTTCTCGACTCAGTACAATAATAGGAATAAATACCGCCAAAATTTAAAAAATCCCCAATTTCAACAGCAACACGTACCCAACTTCAGGCCAAATAATAATTTCTTTGATAAACATAAATTAGGTCAAACATCCCAAGGTTTTAAATTCGGAATCCCGCAACAGCAGAACCAAAGAGCTATAATGCATAACGTACAACGGCCATTTGCGCTCAATAATAACAATCAGTTCAGAACTCCTAATATTGCCAATAACTTCCCACGATTTAAATTTGGTATCCCTGCTGCTTACCAGCAACCACAAGGTCACCAGGCCCATCAAGTCTCACCCAGATACGACAATGATGTCTCTATGCGAACAGCACCTCAACCAAGGCCAAATTATGTGCCCCAGCAGCGTACAGCTAATAACTTATTTTATACAAATGAACAGTATCCTTTTGAACCTGATTACGTCCAGCAACATTTTTACATGACAGATACGACTGACCAACCTGACTTACAGGAGCAATTCTGTACTTACCAGGAAGATGATGATTTTCAGCAGACACAGCTTCAAGATGAACTAGCAGAGACTGAAAATTTTCAGTTACAGGCCTCTACAATTCATCCCCCGAAATAATACGTCTTAATTACCAGGGTGCGTGGAAACTTCCTCACATAGATATTCCTGAGATAAATACTAAATTTATGATAGACACAGGCAGTACCAGATCATTTATCAGCCCTGAAATTGCAAATAAATATTTTTCAGATTATAAATATCAGGAACCTTTCGAAATTATTAGCACCCATGCGCGAAGTAATCATAATGAAGTAATTTATATACCGCTACTTAGGACCTTTCGAAGCACCGACTCTCACAAATTTTACCTGTACGAAATTGATAATAACTATGGAGGACTTATAGGCTCTGATCTGCTTAAACAACTTGACGCGAGCATCGACATGAAGAACCAGATTCTGAAGACCCGAGACACTGAAATACCTATACTTTACAGTCCGCCGTATACCGTTCAAGTTGAACCTCGATCTGAGACACGAGTAAAAATACCAGTTGATCTATATGAAGGTGAAGCTATCACGAATTACATAGATTTTGGAAATGGTGTAAGAACACCAGCTGCCCTTGTGAAATGTTCCCGTGGCTTTGCTATAACAGTCATTCAGAATACATCGGACGATCAATTTGAAATTAAGTTCACTAAGCCTCTTAGCGTTACAAAATTCAAAAATGAAGAAACAATAAATGTGAGTAACATCCAATTAGCAAATAACCGCGATAAAAACGAAATTCTAAACCAAAATTTGACCAAATTACGCTTAGATCATATGAACCAAGAAGAACGCAACAAAATTTTCAACCTATGCTCGGAATATAAAGATATTTTTTATGCGGAAGAATTGCCTTTAACCTTCACGAATCAAGTTAAACATAAAATCAGAACAGTAAACGAAGATCCGATTTACGTCAAGCCGTACCGCCAACCACCGGCAGAAGCCGCCGAAATTAGAAATCAGGTTGAAAAATTATTAGCCGACAATGTCATCCAGGAATCCCATTCACCATGGAGTGCCCCTGTGCACTTAGTTCCCAAAAAACTTGACGCTACTGGACAGCAAAAATACCGTATGGTAATTGACTATAGACGATTAAACGATATCACTGTTGACGATAAATACCCACTTCCTAACATTACCGATTTATTTGACAAATTAGGCAAAAGCTGTTACTTTTCTGTACTTGACTTAGCTAGCGGATACCACCAAATCGAAATAGAAAAAAAAGATCAACCCAAAACTGCGTTTTCAACCCAATTCGGCCATTATGAGTTCTTGCGAATGCCGTTCGGACTTAAGACAGCCCCTGCGACATTCCAAAGGGCTATGGACAACGTGCTGAGAGGACTACAAGGAATCCATTGTCTAATTTACCTCGATGATATCATTATATTTTCATCCAGCTTGGAAGAACACTTGACTAAATTAAGAGCCGTCTTTGACAGACTTAGAGAAACTAACTTAAAAGTACAACTGGACAAATCTGAGTTTTTGTGCAAGGAGGTGACTTACCTGGGTCACACCATTACTCCCGAAGGACTAAAACCTAATACCGACAAAATAGATGCAATTTTGAACTATCCACTCCCAAAAACAACGACGGAGATAAAAGGCTTTTTAGGTCTCATTGGATATTACCGGAAATTTATTAAGGACTTTTCTAAAATAACACAACCAATGACGGCATGCTTGAAAAAGAATAGTAAAATAGTAATTGACGAAAAATATTTAAACGCATTCGAAAAATGTAAAGAACTTTTAATCAGTGCCCCTCTTCTGCAGTACCCCGATTTCACAAAACCGTTTATACTTACCACCGATGCATCCGATTTTGCAGTTGGCGCCGTACTTTCTCAAGGTTCTATCGGAAACGACAGACCAATTGCTTATGCTAGTAGAATTCTTAACGACTCAGAAAAGCGATACAGTACGATAGAGAAAGAGCTGCTTGCTATCGTGTGGGCTGTAAAACATTTCCGCCCATACCTTTACGGAAATCACTTCACTATATATACCGACCATAGACCACTGGCTTGGCTCGACTCTCTTAAAGAGCCAAACAGCAAGCTGACGCGATATAAACTAAGATTAGGTGAATACAATTTTAAAGTTATACATAAAAATGGAAAACAGAATACAAACGCAGATGCGCTTTCGCGAATACGACTCAATGCGTTAGGGCATGAGAAAGATGACCAACGATCCACTGCGGTAAATGTAGGTGACGCCGGAGATGAAAAACTTAATGATTACATCCGAAGCCTTATAACTGACTTGGAAAACCTCGGAAAAGAGTCGCGAAACCAAGAAGAACTTACCGACAGTCGCGACGGTGTAGGTAACGATATACCTGTTGTAAACCCCACAACTGAACAAAGGACTCCGTCTCGACCTCAGTCCAATAGCAGCACAATATCAGCCGAAACTGAACAACCTGTAAGCTCTAGTACAGATACTGCACATTCCGCCTTTGACATGGATACAAATGGTGTTCCAATACTTCACGAAGCCGTAGATACAAAACCAAATCAAATATTGGTTGACGTTTGGTTTAAAAATGAACTCTCAGTCAAAATCGTTCATCACCCAAAACAGAAAATTTTACAGGTCCACTTACCTCTTAATAATTCAGATCTTATTAAACAATTTCTTAAGGAATACATCAGACCAAAAGTTAAATATTTTATATATTACACAAACAAAGACCATAGACGTCTGTTTGCAGACGCAGTAATTACATTATTCAGGAAAGATACAGTACAACTTTACGAATGTACTGAAAGAGTAATTAATGTCATAGACGAAATGGAACAGGAGGAATTAGTAAAACGATACCACGTGGGTAAAACTTGCCACCGTGGAATCAACGAGACTGTTTCCCATATTAAACGCACATATTTCTGGAATAACATCGAACAAACAGTAGCAGCAATAATCAATTCCTGCGAAACATGTAAGCGAATGAAGTATGACCGAAGACCTTTTAAACCAAAACCACAATTTACCCAAACACAGACCAAACCATTCCAAGAACTGTTTATCGATCTTTACTCTATAGAGGGAAAATATTACCTAACGGTTATAGATGCCTTCAGCAAATTGGCTCAGGCTCTGGAAATTCCTGACAGATCTACTCCAGAGGTTGCACGTGCTCTCATCAAATATTTTTCATTTTATGGAGTTCCAAGCAAAATCAGTTCAGATCCCGGTACTGAATTTAATTCTAAACTATTACAAGAACTACTATCATTCCATAAGATTCACATTCACGTAGGTACACCTCACAATCCAAACTCTATGGGTCTCATAGAACGCTTTCATTCAACTATAGGGGAAATTTATAGGTTAGCAAAATACGAGAGAAAAATCACAGACGCTGCCTCTGTCATGACATACGCTATATTAGCGTATAATCAGTCGATTCATTCTGTAACAGGACTCACACCGTTTGAAGTTGTTTTTGGTCATACCGAAAGCAATAACCAGTTCGACACCGACTTCGGAAAACAGTACACGCAACAGTTAGTTAGAGACCATGCGAAAAGAACAAAGTACCTATATAACTACTTATCTGACAAAATGATACTTAGAAAAGATAAAATACACCAAGGGAGACCAGGAGAAACTGAGTTCAATATACACGACGATGATGTGGTATTTATAAAAGGTAGTAACACACGCCGAGCAAAAGATAAACCAAGATATCAAAAAGGTAAAATTCGGGGTAAAATTAAAAGAAACATAATTACAATAGAAACGAATGGGCGAAACACAAGGGTTCCCATTAAAGATATTAGACGTCCTCCGCAGGTTCGTCATGCTGCTGATCCTGACAATTCGGACCCGGGCCCTTCGACTCCAAAAGATTGAAAAAAACCCAGGCGTTTTTCCAGTTAGAGAAGGAACTGCTCTAGTTAGCTATGATAATTGGTTAGTTTTTAAGATTTTAGATGTTAAACCTCTAAAAAAGGATTTAGATTTAAATATTAATAGATATAATGAACTAAACAGACTGGTCAACCCCCAATTAAATACCAACAAGTCTTTACTGATATATTTTGATGATATTAGGTCACAAGTAAATCATGTGCTCAATACAACAATAGAAAAATACGTTCAGCTTGTCCCTAGTAGTAACAGATATAAAAGAGGACTCCTCAATCCTTTAGGATCCGTTATTAAAATAATTACAGGAAATTTAGATCATAATGATGCTATTAAATATAACAACTTGATAAACGAAATGAAATCTCGCCAGCACTCTATAGAAAAGAAAATAACTGTAATTTCTGAAATGGTGAAAATTTTTACCAATTCTACTGTAAATACAACGAATGATCTTTTACAATTAAGCATTGTAGTTGATAAACTTGATAAGGAATTGTCTGAAATTTCAATTATGTCTCATATGAACCAAATTATACATACATACAATTTATTTTTACATAATTTTCAGACCATGTACGCTAAATTGAATGAGATCGAAAACATTTTAGCATTCAGCCGTATAGGCGTACTACACCAAGCCATTGTTAATACTAATGAACTTGTTAAAATACTTAAACTTATTGAAAGAACAGATAAACTTGTATTCCCGTCAATTCCTGAAAATATTATCAAAATTGAACAATCGATTGTATTAAAATCCTATTTTAAGAATAATGAACTTATTTTTGTAATGGAAATACCTTTAGTTAAGAAAGATACTTACTTTTATTATAAAATTGTTCCCTTACCTATCACCAACCCTGAAAACAACCGTACCCTTATAATTCTGCCCAAGTATCCTTACCTTATTGTGAAGGGGTTGAAAGCTAGTTCGCTGACCACGCCGTGCAGAATCCTGGAAGATGGGATCTACCTGTGCGATGAATTTCAAACCATAGTACCCGTAGAAGATACCTGCATTCTTGACCTGATGAAATATTCTAAGAAAACCTCCTGCACGCAGATTTCAATAGAGCTAGAAGAAATTAAGATAGAACCTCTCCACACTAATCGATGGTTAGTGTACAGCAAGTCAGCTTCCACTCTCACAAGGACATGTGAAAACGAAATCCTTCATTACACTCTTTTTGGCTCCTATCTGCTTACCATAGATGACAAATGTGAATACAGGATTGGAAATCACTGCCTGCGGAAACATACCTTAAGAGGAAAAAAGTTGGTTTATGCCGAACTACCATTAGTAAAACTACCCGAGAAGCTGGAGATCGACGTTCAACGGAAATTAACCCCCGTGAAATTAAATGGTGTTGACCTGACTGATTTAAAAATGCTTTCATATGTTTTGAAGAATAGTGAAGTGGAAAGTGTTAGTATAGTGGACACGAAAAGTGTTAGCTTAGGAACCATAATCTTATATATAATCTTAATCTTAAGTTTACTGTCTTTTATAGCATACAAATATTCAGCCTTCTTGTTTAAATTTTGCCAAGGTCGAAATCATCCTTCGAAAAATTGTTCATCTTCTACAGATGATTTCGATCTTAAGGAGGGAGGAGTTACAGAGTCCCTCCACTACGGAGCGAGCCGAGTAAGCATAAATGCCTCGGCTCGGGTTGCATCTCGGAATGAGCTCTTATCTAAGAGCTAAGCTGTTTATTTTAGCCCTAAGTATAATTGAAATAATAAAGGCAGTCTAACATCGACCACCGAACAGTTCGTTCGTTTTAATTTTAATTTAATTATTTTTAAAAAAGCATTCCTTCGCCGTCACAATTTGACTACTTAGTCAACAAATCCTCCACCCTCGGTAAAGGAAAACGATCAACCTCTAGACATTTGTTTAAAGTGAGTTTAAAATCGCCACATACTCGTATGGTGCCATCTTTCTTCATTACCGGGACAATCGGAGTAGCCCAGTCGGACGTGGTGACGGGTGTGATGACTCCGTCGCGCGTCAACTGCTCGAGCGCGCGCTCCACCGGCTCGCGCAGCGCGTACGCCAGCGGGCGCGCGCGCAGGAACACGGGCCGCGCGCCTTCGCGGAGCGTGAACCCGACCGTTCCCCCGGTGTAACGACCCAAGCCATCAGAGAACACCTCACTGTATCTGGAACTGAAATCGGATAAGTTGAATTGTTTGTCTCTTTCATTGTGATTATAATTACAATACAAGGTATTTAAATTTATATTTAATTCTTGTAACCACTGTCGGCCTAGTAAGTTTGTTTTCCCCTGTTTGACAACATACAGGTCTAATTTTTTGCTTTTATTGTTATAAAACACTAACGGCTTAATTTTGCCTACTGGTTTAATCATTTCACCAGTGTAATATCGTAACATTAAATTCGTATTTTTAAGATTACAATTTTTAAATTTGTTTAAATAACAGTTATAACTAATACACGAAATAGCGCTGCCGGTATCAATCTCCATCGTTAAAGTTGTATGCTCGATGTCAAGTTCAATGGTGTATGGTCCAAACTTATGAAAATCATTTGATGAAATTGAATAATTAGTTACCTCATCACTGCTACTGGATGCACTCTCAATACAAACTCTACTATCCTCCTTTATCTGCAATAGCGCAGTATCCCTTCTTATATTTGGACACCTATTCTTTAGATGCCCTTTCTCGTTGCATATTCTACATACATATCTTTTAAATCGGCAGTTGTCACTTTGATGCTGACTACCGCATATAAAACAGCTGCTTTCCGTGCTAGTTCGTCTGTCCATACTTGTTTTGCTATCCGCTCTCCACTCTCTGCCCGCTCCGCTTGTGCCACTTGCACCATCCACCGCTCGGCACTGCGTTGTCAGCGCCGTCCGATGCGCTGCACGCTCTCTGCCGTTCCAGCCGCTGTGTTCACGTGACGCCGCCGATGCTCTCAGCTGATGAACCCTCTGTGCCGATGCACTGTCAACCCTCCCGCGAGTACAGTCGTCCACCGCCGCAGCGTTCCTCTCCGCCGCCTCCATCGACACCGCCAGTCTGTACGCCTTATCAAACGATATGTCCTCCTCCGTGAACAATTGTTGTCTGATAAATTCGTTCCGAAGACCACAAACAAATTGATCCCGTAAATTCTCCTGTAAGCTGTCCGCCGTGAAACCGCAGTATCTTGACATCTTTTTTAATTCCGAGACAAAGTCCGCGATACTTTCTTCAGATGTTTGCTTTCTTTGTCGAAATTTAAAACGCTCCGCTAAACGGCTCGGTTGTGGTTGTAAATGTTTTTTCATAACGGACACTAATTGTTCAAACGATTTTGAAGCAGGTTTGACGGGTGCACACAAATTCACCATAAGTTCATACGCCTCACTACCTATGACCGTAATTAATGTGGCTACTTTTAATGATTCTTTTACCTCATTTACAACAAAATACTGTTCCAGTTGATCTATATACAGATCCCAACTGTCTTTACCGAGATCAAAATGTCCAATTTTTCCGATAGTCATGTTTCACTCTCACTAAACACACTCTCCACAGTCCAAAATGTTCGTGACGTTTTCCACACACCTGGGCACGTCTCCAACTCGTCGCCACTGAAGTGAATGTCCAGAACACCACTGAATTACGGGAGCACAATAAAAGTCGAGCGTACTTGATAGCATGTATTGGCAGAGAGAATGCATACAAAAATACGATGTCGATACAAAGACTTATAACTACCCTACATATATTACAATTTTATAACAAACTCTGATAATATCATGAACTAACTATTGAAAATATTATAGTAAGTAAGTACAAGTGTACCTAAAAGGTCCTTTATAAATATAAACATGTTGCGATATGTTTATGTTATACGAGTAGCCGGCCCGTGCGGAGACCGGCACAAGCTGACTGGAGTTACTTCTACGAAGTCCGGTGAGCCTTGCCAATAAGCAGCACAAATGAGCTCTTTCTAGAATATTGAAATCTCCGCAACGGATGCAGTGGTGCAGCTCATGCTGATGTTTATCAAATGTTTAATTTCATTTTGTTTTGTCGCATACATGTTCTATAAAATTAAAGCACTCAAAGTGATCTTTAGTAATCCTTTACTGTAGTTGAGGGCTTACCTACTTAAATAACCAAATGTACAAGCACAATACATCTTACCTTTGCATCAATAATATTCAATTTAAAAATTTCCTCACCAACCAGATCTATTAGATAAATTAGTATATGTTTTCCATCATAGCATATTACTTCGTTATGTTTCAACAGTTGCATCAAGGGTTTCCTGAAAGTATTAGGGTAATCTGAGTAATATCCAACATGAAATGTATAATATCATTATGTAATATTTATTCACCTTAAAACAAACAATGGTACAGTTCAAATTTCTGTTTATCACTACCCTGATTTAATGCAACTCCAAATTTCTCTATATTTCCAAATATCCCTCTACCTTCAAATGCGTTGAGCTGTATCCTCTGTCGGAACTCTCTCATATCGCTATATACTACAACGCTATGTCACTAATTAAAGGGGTAAAAGAGATCACTTCCACGAGTCAAGTGTCTGTACCTCTCAATTTTGTACTTGAAGTAAAATTAGAAATAATTCAATTCTTATATTTCCATGATCACGGATGTAGAATGACTACTGAAGAAGCCCTAAAAATACTCAGTGTTCTCTGTTCTATACTCACCGTAAATCTTCTTGACCTGTTTTGAAATAATAGAACATTTTGTTAACATAAACCATGATACCGTTCGGTACACAAGCATCGTCAGTGTACTGGCAGTTAAGCTGTGAGAATCCATTGCTAAAAATTAGGAAAAATTCTCAGTAGAATAATTATAACAAATGTTACAGAAGCTAATTGCTGTTAATTAGCTTCTGTAATGAACATAAATAATATAAGTGTGTAGATTATTTAGTTTCAAACTCGTTTCAGTGTAAGTTCATTGCGGCAAGGAGCTATGTATCTAACTGTTACCTTCGCCGGCTCTCTGAATTATAGAATAGTCGCCCGGTGTGGCCGTTTTCCAATGGCACTGAGTTGTCTTAGCGAAGCGTGAAGGGCACGCAGATGCATAGGCCGGTCTGAGCATGGCCACTGTCGGCATGAGATCGCATCTCGATTGTACTTTCCGTCAGGCGCGGTCTACTCACTGTACCCAGTCATTAATCATTAACAGGTATCATAGAGTTTATTATCCAGCAAGCGGAGCGAGGTTTCTACGTCAACTTAGGAGGTTCCGCACTTTGTCCATCAATCTGTCCGCGTGTCTGAGGGCTATATGTTTTAAACCCAATAAAATTTGATATCAGATGATACCATGTAAGACATTTATTTCTCAAAGTGGTCTATACCGACAACCCCCTAGGGAGCGACGAAGACCTTTCGTGGATCCACGTGAGCAAAAAAAGAAACTCGAATAAAAAAATTTCGAAGTCCGTCTGTCTGCCGAGATAATTTTTCTCTGGAAAGCGTTAAAAATATCGAATTAAAATTAATTTCAAATATACCCTATTTGTACCGAACCCTGTGTACTCGTAACTGATTCGTTCCTGGCCAGATTTTTAAATTATTTATTTTGTAAAATTTGGTAATTTCCTTTAATAACGGCTTTACGGTACTTTAAAAATGTTAACGTGTAACGTTTAAATTATAAAGTACAAGATTGTGAAAAATCCTTTTTCTTTGTCGTTACAATCGAATATTGCCGCGAGATCTCCGTTTGCTACATACGAAAAGTTATTATTAAAATGTAATTAATATTCATGTCCATTACGTTTTATACCCACCAGTATGTTAATACGGCTATTACTTCCTCGTTTATTACGTTGGGGATATGCTCTTCAGCACAAGGTATTTCGTAAATTATTTCTGTAATTAGAATATGACCTTTAATAATAATAATATCTGACACCAAATCTCTTTCAGCGCGGGCTTCATCAGCGGCTGTATGTACTTCGTTTCTATTTTCCGTGACTTTTAACTCTCCTAAAGTACTATCCGCATTGCCGGTAACGTACGTATTGTACGGGGACTGCTAATAGCATCTCGGGCTGTTAAAGAAGCCTTCAGACATTCTGATCCCATCCTACTGGTCGGATACTACTTGTGCTTAAATAGCGGACAATCGGCAGACGTAACGTGGTGCGCGAGATCAAGCGACGACGTAGGGAGGGTGGCCGAAAGGGATCGGATAAGAAGAGGCTCATGTCCAGCAGTGTACTAGAGGCAACTGATGATAACGACTCCTTATCGCTGCTGGCAGGGCCTGGGGGTTCATATTCTTCTTTAGGCCTGGCGAGCCTATAGAGGTATTATCTCAGGAAGAGATGGATATTAATAGTCTATGTGTGTAATCACCACGGAGCACCTCTCCCGGGCAGCAGCCTCCTCAAACGTACTGATTGATAATCCTTACTGACTACCTCAGCTGGACAGGATTTCTTAATATTATTTAAAACAGCTATTGTATCTTGTCATTTACCTGTAGCTGTGTGATTATTTTCAATATCATTTTCAAGTAACTGTTCAGTCTTTTTGTGTCTCATTTTTTTCGGAAGACTGAATTTCATGGTGCCATCCTTATTGGCTAGTTGTGTTTGTATTTCTTTTTTGTTTTTCCTCGTGTTTTCAACTACTCCTTCCTTATGTTCTGCTTGGTAATCATTTTCAGCAACATTTTCATTTATTGATTTATCGGACGGGACGTCTTTTAACCAATCTTTTATAGTTTTCAAATAGTTTTGCTTTCGTAGCACAGATTTCAATTCTGTACATTGTTTTATTTTCTTCGCAGTATCAGTAATTAAGCTTTGTTTCTTCGCTTTAGTTCTTTTTTTCATCAAATTATCGACTTGGGGTTTGCAATCTGTGTAAATTTTTCCAATCTCGTCTTTACGTTTTGTGATTGTCTCGTTTTTATCAATATCATCTGACATTATTAATTCTGTATCAAACATATCATCCCAAGCAACGACTTTGGAATCGTCTCTTCGTAAGTTAATATCCGTTTCAAGTATTGATGTGTTCGATTGTTTGCGCACTGAAACGCTTACATTTATATTCGAAACTAAGTCGTCATGAGAAGAAACATTCCTTTGCGAAACAACATTATTTTTTATCATAGGATTATATTCGTTGACATTTTGTTTAATTGTTTTGATAAGGTCAGAGGATTTCTTTATATCTGCAGAATCATCATGAATGGCCTCATCGGCTGGTACGCATGTTATTTGATCTTGAGTGTAATTTTGATAATGCGGCGCAGCTAGGTTATTGTATATTGTATTAGAATTCCTAAAACTAAAGCAGAAATTTTGAAACGATTTTTTTAAACAAAGCGTGATTATATGTTTGTGCAGGGCGACAGGATCGCGATTTCTATCGGCAGGCTTACGCCTCTCGGCAGTCACCGTAGTCGGCTTTTGAATTGCACTGTACATTCTTTCCATCAGGTACGATGCACTCACTGTGCCGAGTTAGAGCCGTTGTCATGTTGTAGGCTTTCTGCCTAAATATTATTATAATATTCATGTCTGAATGGCGTCCACAGATTATATCAATGCAATGCATGCTCCTGCGCAGTTAACGCTCTATTAAGATATATTTATAATCCAAGGTTTTGGGCCTTTGATTCATATAATATACTGCAATTACCACTAAGTAATATTTTTTGTTACCTAATGAATGTATTGAGTAAATAAAGTGATTAAGTAAAATATATCTCTTTATTTCTACCTTTATTGATTTATTAGAATTCTTAGAAAAGATTAATAATTATTCATACCATTTATCCGTGTTTCCGATTGCCTAGATAATTTATAAACTTTACTTACTTTAAAACTTTTTTATTACACGCCGAAAGAGGCTGCGGTTGTATACTACTATTATATTCACTTTCTAAAAATAAAAAATAATTAAAAAAAAGAAATAGTACGATACAGGCACTTGTCAGTTATTTCAACTGCTTGCCTGATAATAAATAAAAAATAATAACATTATGTGTCAGCAATATACAGTCTTTTTCGGTAAACGATATTTATATTAAAAATTTTGGATTGATAATTATACTTCAAATAATTTCTTTTATCATACCTATTTTCCTGAGACGAGTAATCGTATGAAGTACTTTTTTACCAAAAGGAGAGAGTTCTTTCTCGTATTTGCCAATAGGAAAAATAAGTATATTATATTTTCCTGCCATTTTAATTTTTATTAAAACCAAAAGACGACAAGCAATTTTAATCAAGGCGCGCTTTTTACTTTGTAGTATTTTTCTTTACAGGAAATCCGTAAAAGCAAAGATAACGGAATTATTCAGCTCTATTTAAAAAACAATATAATCAGCTGATATTACCAATATTTTTTTTGTCACAGAGTTTTGAAATCTAGCAATAAAATTATAAACGTCAGAGTTATCAAACGTCAAATTGAAATAAAAAATATCACAAGCAAATAAATTTACGTACAAAATCATTTATTAATGTTTTATCTTAACAGAATGTGATTTCAAAATAAATATAACAAATTGTATAAACATGACCACGAACGGAGAAAGCTGTGATAGCCTCACTTCGGTAGAAGAACCTAAGCTTAAATATAATAGAATGGGCAATGATATGGAAAACATTCTTCTAAAAGACGCAGTGAGTTGCATTTGCGTCCACACGAAGTTTATTTGCATCGGTACGCAGTGGGGAGTTATACATCTGTTAGATCATGAGGGAAACCTTGTGCCTATATCACAAGATGGAAAATCGACTGAATTGCAAGCTCATGCCATCGCGGTAAACAAGATCTCTGTAGACATGAACGGGGACTATATAGCGAGTTGCTCGGATGACGGCAAGGTACTCGTGCACGGCCTCTATTGCAATGAAAACACGCACAGCCTGAATTTGGGAAGGGTTGTGAAATCTGTTGCATTAGACCCTAACTATTTCAAATCTGGTTCTGGTCGGAGATTTCTCACAGGTACTTTATTATACCAATATTAACGTAAATTATATTCACATTATCACTCTCCTTCCATATACAAAACATAATATATAATCATGCAATATACATATATTTTGATATAACTCATTTTGATAGCTCATGTACAATTTTCCTTAACCACAATAAAATTCCAGTAGCTTTTTTTTTTCATTACAGAATATTGTAAGATAACAGCATTCATTATTATTTATAAATACCTAACAGTTTGGTTATGAATTATCTAATGGTTTGTGTATGTATGTATTTTAATATTTTGTTTATTACTGATAAGAATATGAATATTACAATGGGTTGTTTAAATAATTTCACTACTTTTATATGCAATAAATTAAGATATCTATTGATTAATTATTGGTAGTAAGAATAACTCAAAATTTTACAAGAAACTGGCAGCTCTCCAATAGTTGTTCTACCTGTGATGCTGGTGGACCTTGGTTCAAATCTTGGTACTACCCCTGTGCAGTGGACTTGAGGGAGTCTGCTACCCAGAGGAGATGGAGGCAGTGTGCAGTGTCATTTGAGAATGGTTTTGAGAAGGGGGACTCTTTACGCTCACCCCTCCCAGAGAAAAAGCATGAATAAGGCTATTCACTTCTAGGGCGACTAGAGGAATGTGGTTTCCTAGGCCTGGGTAGATTGATTAGAGGGACACCCTGGGGTTTTTAGTCAGCAGGAGCCTGACATACCGGGGTTGCTGTCGTCACAGTGGCCCTGATATTTCTATTTAGGATCTTACCTTTCCCTGGGGGTACCAAAATAAAAAGAAAAAAGAGTCCTTTTGTTAGCAAACCTTGCTGTGAGGAATAAATTAGTTCAGTGTAAGTTATAAATTTATGTATATTTGTATTTCACTATATAAATAGTAAGAGCTCATAATACAACTCTCTTTAGGACTGGGTGAGTGTTTTAATTGTGCTCAAATATAATCACCTATATATAATTAAGGTATACACCATGCCAAATTGCACACAGACTGCTAGCGTCTATTTGCACTTTCTGTGCACACAGTGCATACCTGCCAAACCCGCAAAACAATACAACAGAATACACAGACAAAAATAGTGGGTTAAATATCCAAAGCAAAGCACCCATGGATTCCACAAATATAAGGGAAAATTAAAAGGAAGCCTTTGCCCTATAGTGGGATGAAACTAGTGAATAATAATAGCATTTAATAAATACAGATGATCTGTTATAATTGTTAGAACCATTTTATACTAATAAATAATGGATATGGAGTTTCCTGTAATGTACTTTATATCATTTCCTACTATTCATTATCCATAGAGATGGGCAAAATGTAATCTGATTAATGATTAACAATTACAAAATCTACTCATAATTTTAATTTTATTGCTCTGTAATCATTATTGAATCCATTTGAAACATTAAGAAATCATAGATGTATATGCAATCTGAGATTCTGTAGTATTTAAAACATAGATGAGCAAAATGCAGTCATATTAATGGTAAAAAATTTAAAATGTAATAATAATCATTTTTATTAATCTGATTACATTTTGCCCATCTATGATTATCCATAGGTTCTAAATTATATTTGCTACAACAGTGAATACACTTATTAAAGTTTGATGAAATAGAATAATATTCTAATCTGATTTAAAACTTAACAACTATAATTATAAAATAATTAACTTAGTAATTAATGGTAGAGTTAAGATATGAATATTTTCTTAGAAATTATATCTATATTTACTGCCTAAAGTATAATACATATTTTTTAATTTGAATACTTACATAGTCTACATTAACACATATAGAAGACACCAACAAGATACTTTAGAAATGCCACTATATTCTATTTGCATAGAAGGAAAGAATAATGAAAATATGAGCAACACATACACAGAACATGACAGGAAGGATAACAAAAATAAAAATACTAATCTAATTTGCAAAAAATTCATAAAAGAGAGGAAATGACAAATATTATCTCAATCACAAAAAAAAAAGTGGAATAGCAGTATACAGGCACTTATCAGTTGTTTCAACTGCTTGCTTGATATTAAATAAATACTTAGCATACATACTCTGTAACAGGCTTAAATCATATTTGTTTTATAATAAATACAAAATAAAAGGAAGTACAATTAAAGTAAGTAGCATTTTCTTAAAATATTACAATGGGGTTAATCATTGGTTCTTTACTTTCAGGTGACAATAAACTAACACTTTATGAGAAGACATTTTTAAATAGACTTCGCAGCACTGTGCTTTGTGAATGCAAGGGATATGTCCAAGCCATTTCCTGTCATGATAGGTTTGTTGCTTGGGCTAGTGAGGATGGTGTCCGTGTTTATGACCTCATTGCTAGGTGCTCTCTGGGACTTATTCAATGGGAAAAGACCCCAAATAGGTCCATTGAAGACTACCGTTGCAATTTACTATGGTCAGCCCCCAGAACACTCATGATTGGCTGGGTTGATACAATCCGAATATGTGTCATAAGAAAGCGAAGCCAAGTAGAACTACAAATAAGAGATGTCACTGAATATCTTGTGGATCCAGTATACACTTTTCAGGCTGACTACTTCATTGGCGGTCTTGGCCCTTTCGATGACCAATTAGTATTGCTAGGTGTGCCAAAAGAATATGATTCGAAGACTGGAAAGTCACAACGACCAGTTTTAATTGTAGCAGATTATAAAGACTGTGAATTCTGTGAAGTTACTACAGAAACTCTCAGCATTCGAGGTTATGAGGAATATAATTGTAATGATTACTATTTAGATATGCTCATTGAGGAAAATAGGTTTTTTATTGTTTCGCCCAAAGATATAATTATTGCAAGCCCTTACGACATTGATGATAGAGTTGAATGGCTTACGAAACAGGGCAGATTCGAAAAAGCAATAGCAGTTCTGGAGGAAGTAGGAGGCAAAACTTCTAAACATTCAGTGGCCACTGTGGGTGTGATGTACATAGACCATTTATTGGCTGGGCACTGTTACGAAGAAGCAGCTATAGTGTGTGCCAGGATATGTAAGAACGATAAAACATTATGGGAAAACCAATTACTCAAATTTGATAAAGTCAAACAGCTTCGAGCTGTAAGTCCTTATATACCAAAGACTCCAGAACAAGCTTTGAGCTCAGATAAATATGAATTGATCTTTTATGAATTCCTCAAAAATGATGCCCAAGGGTTTTTAAAGATTGTTCAAGAATGGAATCCAGTGTTGTATAGAACTGGTGTTATCATTGACATGGCATTAGAACATGTGATGAGCACAATTGATGATAAAACTGTTTATTTAGAAGCTCTTGCTATATTATACTGTTATCAGAAGAAATACGACAAAGCATTGACAATGTACCTGACACTCCAGCATGATGACGTATTTGAATTGATCACGAAACATAAAATGTATCATGTTATTCACGATAAAATCCTCGATCTTATGACATTAGATTCTGATAAAACTATTGCCCTGCTTCTAGAGAAACCAAGTAAAATGAAAGTACCTGTTGAAGTAGTCGAAAGACAACTCGCCAATCATGAACAACTTCTGTTCAAATATTTACATGCATACAGTAAAGTAGAACCTAATGGTCGGTACCATGGTAAACTAGTGAGGTTGTACGCTAAATACGATAAAGATAAACTGCTGCCGTTTTTAAAATGCAGTGACAACTATCCAATACAAGATGCCCTAGATGTTTGCATAAGTAACAAATTCTATCCAGAAATGATTTTCTTACTTGCACGTATAGGAAACACAAAAGAAGCTCTTCAAAATATAATAGAGAAATTAGATGACATAAACCAAGCGATCAATTTCTGCCAAGAACACAATGATGAGGAACTATGGATTGACTTGATCAAACAGGCTGTAGACAAGCCCAATTATGTGACAGTATTGTTACAGAGGATAGGGAATTACGTTGATCCAAGAATGCTGATTGAAAACATAAAGCCTGGCTGCGAGATCAAAGACTTGAAGGAATCTCTGGCCAAGATGATGAGTGACTATCACCTACAGCTTTCGGTTCAGGAGGCATGTAAGGTGATAACGTTAAGGAACTACTTTGACATACATGAGAAGTTAATCATCGGGCAGCAGAGAGGAATTTCAGTGACAGATGACTTTTTATGCTGTAAGTGCCAAGGTAGAATTATAATAAGGGATTCATCAAGCGCGTCAGATCTAATGGTGTATAATTGTAGACATTCATTTCACATTGGCTGTGTGCCTGGTGGTGAACCCTGTCAATATTGCCATGTGTGCAGTGCTGTTAAAATGTGATGTGTTTATTCAGGCTCAACGAGGATATTATATAAAGCAGCAATACTATTTGTACAGTTGTGGTGCCTTTCGAGTGAGTATGGGCCGCATGAATAGCTCTCATTTCGATTTTGGTTCAACACTTGCGCATATACAGTTTCATATGATTTTAATAAGAACATTTCAAAGAGTTTCCAGCTCTTAGAAATGCCTATGAAATTAATAATTAATATTAATAATTACAAATTGTTTATTATTAATTGTTACTTAACTTACTTTGGATGAAATGTGAAATTATTTTTGGATCTTTAATATACTAGAGTAGGACACATTGCCTTATTCTTGCGTATTCAACATTTCTTTACTTTGTGATGTGTCTTGATGCGTGACATTTTCGCCACCAAATAGATTAGGAATGCTCATATAAATTATTTTTAGTGTCTGTATTAAGTTGAAATAATTACTTTTTATAATCTTTGAGAAGCAGTATCCATTTCCAATTATAGCAGTTGGCTTTTCTTGCTTACATTTAAGTTACGAAAGAAACTTCAGGCATAGGAGATAATTAATATTTAAGTTTATCAAGAATCACTTTAAAGTTTAAATTTTATTTCTAAATTATATAAGTTAATGTAATGAAAAAATATTTACAGCACAATTTTTAGTAATGTAATTGTGCTCTATAACTTTGTAAAAATAATTTATCACGTGGGAAGTGGTATGTTCACAAAAAACAACATTTGACCTTACATAACTTAAAATGTGGTAAGGACATATTATGAGACATGAGTTTTCTTATTAAACGTTGAAACAAAATCATGTATACATTTTCTACCTATTTCTATGGAGATCTTGGTCCCCTTTTTGATATATGTTATTCAGTGAGTACATTGGGTGATGTGCTCGACTCACAAAGTGGTAAATAATTTATTCTGTTGAAAATTGGTTATCCGAGTTTTCAGCCACAATATTTTAAAAATAAATTTGCCACATATTATATGATTTGCAGGATCGCGATCGAATTGAAACTCCAGACACTGCTTAAGGGCGGCTTGCGCGATCGCTTTAAAACGAGTTTCAAATCCGATTTAGGATTAAACTGTATATTTCGTCTTGCACGACTACGGTTTTGTACTAATTCCAGATTTAACAAGTGTCATATTTAAATCGCCATGGAGGTCGATTTAAATCACTAAACTTGTTTACGCAGATGTAAATATCAATATAATATTGAAATAAAGGAGTTCTGTGTCAGGTTTTGTTCGCTATTACAAATATATTTGTAATGGATCAAAGTGCTCATTGCATCTGGATACTAAGTCTGATGATGATTTTTTCTCCGAAAATTACGAAGAACTATTTGTTTATCACATTTACTAATCACTTTTGTTAAACTAGGATTAAGACAAAATAAAAATCGTAAGCGTAAGAGTCAAATTTAATTTTTCAAACATTTATTGTAACTGTATGTGGTTGTATGATCAAATCATGCCCTGTCTAACTCGGTATCGACAGAATTGTATAGCAAATTAAAACGATATTTTTTTTTAAATTGATTGATTCATTTTGTTTTGTAAACTATATTAAATATGCAATAATTTTAATAAAATATGACAAAACTTTAAAATTTATACCTGTACGTGTGTAAAATAGTGATGTGATAATAATTTTTAAGCAATTTTGACAATTATTAAATATAAAATGAAATTAGCTGTTTGTCTGCCTAAATCAATACCTATTTATCTTTATCGATAGCTATACCTCTCCGTTTCAAACCTGTGTATACAAAAAGGGATGTATTATAATTGCTATAGCAATAAATCGAAAATAGGCGATAGCTTAGGTTATTAATTTCGCCCATACATAAATAACTACCTATCCATACATGATATATACAACACTAATTAAGGAGTTATATTTATAAGTAATTAACAGTTTTAGTGTTTTTTATAATGAGATGGCTTGGACCTATAATTTTACCTTGTATTCATTGAAGTTCATATTTTAATTAAATTGTTATAATGAATTCAATTTGTTTTTTTTTTCTTTTTTTCACAACAGTCGACCATAGTAACTTCACGGACCTGAAGGGTACTATTGTATTGTGTATATCACTAGGGAATGAGCTTAGCACAGCCAAGGAATGCAATATGCTTCCAGCGAGAGTATTTCCACATTCTTATGACTTGGGAGATGAGTGAATATACATTTGTTGGGCGGACGCGGACATTGTCGGACCTACCTTCCACCGGGTGTTATTGAGGTCAAGCGTCCACCTTTAAATTATTAAAAAAAACTAGAGAATGAGAATCAGTTAAATATTGCATATAATGAAAACTAGACATTTTGGGTATTCATTTTTTGATAATAATTGATATTAGGTCCTTACATATGAAATTGGCGTTTTTCGTACTGGCCATTTTAATCACAAATTTCTCCTCTTTGGTAAGGAATTCCAAATTCAAATTTGTACAGCTATAGACTCATGTATTTGTGCTTCGATGATCGTCATTCATTTGTTTTTTTCTGTTTGCGCCACTCATTTTACAAAATGGAAAACTTAAAATATCGCATTATTTACGAGTACGAGTTCCGCCGTGGCACTAGTGCTGCGGAAACAACTCGAAGGGTGAATGATGTGTATGGCGGTCGTGTTGCAAAAGAAAACACAGTTCGTTTTTGGTTCCAACGTTTTCGTTCTGGAAATTTCGACCTGCAGAACAAGCCCCGTGGACGGCCTGAGACTCAAGTTGATAATGAAGAGTTGAAGGCTATTGTGGAAGCGGATCCATCGCAAACTACGTCCGAGTTAGCAGGCTGCGATGTTAGTGATAAAACTGTTTTAATTCACTTGAAGCAAATTGGGAAGATTAAAAAGCTTGAAAGGTGGGTACCTCACGAATTGACTGAAGCAAACCGACAAACGCGCGTCGACTGCTGCGTTACATTACTAAACCGGCACAATAATGAAGGTATTTTAAACCGAATCATTACCTGTGATGAAAAATGGGTTCTTTACGATAATCGGAAGCGCTCAGCGCAATAGTTGGATCCTGGCCAGCCAGCCAAATCCTGCCCCAAGCGAAAATTAACCCCAAAAAAGTTACTTGTAAGCGTTTGGTGGACTAGTGCCGGTATTGTTCATTACAGTTTTCTCAAATCTGGCCAGACTATTACGGCTGATGTCTATTGTCAGCAATTGCAAACCATGAGGGAAAAGCTAGCGGCTAAACAACCTAGGCTGGTCAATCGCTCCACGCCACTGCTGCTTCACGACAACGCTAGACCACACACTGCGCAACAGACGGCTACTAAATTAGAAGAGCTTCAATTGGAAAGTCTAAGACATCCTCCGTACTCCCCGGACCTTGCTCCAACAGATTACCATTTTTTTCGAAATTTGGATAACTTCTTGCAAGGGAAAAAATTCAACTCCGATGGGGCAGTCCAAATCGCCTTCAAAGATTTTATTGATTCCCGTCCGACTGGTTTTTTAGTAAAGGGATCAATGAACTACCTATGAGATGGCAAAAGTGCATAGAAAATAATGGTTCATACTTTGATTAATTAAATATATTATATTAAAAAATATTCGACTTTTTGTTCCTCCCATACAAAACGCCAACTTCATATGTAAGGACCTAATATTTACCACCAGTACTGGAGACCATAATTAAACTGGTTAAGGTCGTTAAAGATAAGCAGACCAGTGTTTACGTATCTCAAAAATTAACATAAATGCATTCATTCATTGGCCAATGAGATAGGATTATTCAGTAAGTGCCTCCTATATTTGCCTTCCGCTCAACTTACGTCCTGCAGATTTGTTGGCATATTCAAATACTCCTGTGCTTCCGTATATTTTAGATTTTTCTAATCTATAAGCACACAACTACAAACCAAAAATTCACCATAGTAAAGATGCTACCACTGTCTAGTGAAGAGATTTTTAAGAATAAATTATATCTGAGCTAATTTGAAAGAATTTGGAACGTCACCATTGATGAAGGCATTTCCTGCAGTATGTATAGTCTTTATTAGTAAAATATTAATATATTTTCCCATTTAGTGCTTTTTTTTATTATATTTTACTTGGGGAAAATCCTCATAGGACCGCCCCGCCACGAAGGAGGTAGCGACCGGGGTGTGTTGGACTTTGACCAGCTAAAACCCCAAGATGACTACTTCTGCGAATTAGTGGGGACTGCGAGTCCAGTAATCAATTCGCCGCAGGTCCCATTTAGTGCTACGCCAACATGTACGAATTTCTTAAATGTATTGTCAAAGTGCTATTCTCTAACCTACCCCAAGAAGTATAACAGTGAGCATGATGATTGTTTTTTTTTATATACCGACTCGGCATAGTGACTGCACCATACCTGATGCTAAGCATGGTGCAGTCCAAAAAACGACAACGACTATCGATAGGCAAGAAAAACCCGTCGATAGTCACGGCGATCATGCCGGCCTGCACAAATATCTTTTCACGCTACGTTTAAAAGATCCCATATCATAGGATGGTGAGAACACGCTCGCCGGAAGACCATTCCACAGCGCAACGACACGGCAATAGAAGGAGTTAGAAAATTTCTGAGTCCTAGCCGAGATGTGAGATACCGTACAGCTGTGACACCGCAAGCCCGCACGCGTGTTTCTATTTAAGAAAGAAGAGGGTGGAACAAGGTTAAACAACTCTTCAGAACACTCGCCATGATGCAGACGGTAGACATCGCTCAGTGAGGCAACATCTCTGCGCAGCTGGAGCGGTTCGAGATGCTTAGTCACGTCAAGATCATTCACAATACGAACAGCAGCCTATTCAGGGCATCAAGTAAGCACTGAGCCGAACCATCCCAAAGATGCGAACAATATTCCACGCAAGGCCTGACCTGAGCCTTATATAAAAGGAACAGTTGATGCAATGTATGTATATTTATAATCAATAAAATGTTTTATTTTCTAATGTCTTTGTAATTCTTTCCACAATCTAAAACTCAACGTTTTTCGAAACATGGATACAAATAAGAGATACATTAAAATACTATACATTCCAATTTTTGTATACAAAAAACTGACGAACAAGCCGACAGTCAGCCTAATGGAGGTAGGTACTGAAGAAAATATTTATCAATGAACACATTATCCTTTCAGAAGTATCAAGAATAACTACTATCCTATTATTAAAGTCCAGTACAACATTTATTATTATATATTAAGCACATGGGAGAACTTATCTTTTTACTGAACAAATACCAACTCTGGTAGTGAGACTACACTTTGACCTCTTGTTTTTACTGTGTACCACCAAGTACCTACTGTAACTTGCTTCCTGTATCTTTATTTTCAGCATCATACGCCTTAGGAATCTTCAAGCAATAAGTGAATCGATATCCATTTAGTAAGTGCACTTAATTGCGAGGCCTCATTACCACTTTTCATCAGATGAGACTGAGGTCGAATGCAAGCCTATTTATAAAAAATGTTATATCAATTCGAGTTTTAAATAATGATATTGATCTATTTCGCTAATTACTGCGGTTCTATTTCAAGGAACTATGACTGCCAGTCAATAATTACTGCACAATACGATAATATATGATTCCTTGACAAGTGTGTACTAAATTGATCCTCTAACTAATTATTCTCTTGCATTCTTTAATTCTCCTGATCAAAACTCATCCACCGTTACTAATACCCGTACTAATATTATAAATACGGAAGTAACTGTGCCTGTCTGCTATCACGCTATAACTACTGAACCGATTAAAATGAAATTTCGTACACTGATGGCCTAGCGCCTGAGAAAAAGCTACTTTTTAATTCCAAAAAACGATTGGAAGTTGTATGGAAGTATTGTCATTTTTAGAGCTAAACGCTTGGATTTATTTTTTAGGCTGTTCATTCGATATAAATAAATATGACATTCAAAGTTTGTAAAAGTTTTATCCTCAAGGGTGTAAAATAACAATAGGAAATGGGGGATGAAGGGGGACGTTTGTATGGAAATATGTAAGGCTTATGTGAATGTTTTATAAGTTTGCGACAAGAGACAAAATATTAGAGCTATTCTGATGTAACATTTACGGAGTCATTACAAAATGTGAAACAGAAGTTAACGCGTGTAGGAAACTCGGCAAACACCGCACCGTACACGTTGAGCGCTGTGCAGCCGTGCGGCGGAGGTGACAAACTGTGACTGTGTAAATACCTGATCAGCCAGACGACTGTGCAGTGTGCCACACGCATGCGAATAACGACTTATACATATGTGTTTTATTTGTAAAATAATTAGCCTGCTATTTACTGGTTATTCACAATGGGACGACCTATCAAGTTTAAAGTAAACTTATTTTTCTGCATTAAGGGGTTATAATTTATATACCTTTTTATGCGTGAAAATTGAGAAAAGTTTGGATTTTTTTTAAATTATGTTACAATGATTTTATCACTTTGACTATATGATTTATTGATAATACATATATTTACAAAGAAAAATAGCTTTGGTTTGCATGAAAATATGCATAATTGACGCAGCTATGGCGTTTTCCGCGAAACACCTATTTTTAAGGAGGCTTGCCGTGATTACGATGGAGATACAGCTGGTCAACTGAAATCAACAAATCAAGAAAATTTGAAAAGTATAGGGACTAGAGATGCCGCGAATATTCGGCAACTATTCGGTATTCGGCCTATTCGGCCACTTTTTTTGCTATTCGGTATTCGGCCGAATAATACGTACTATTCGGCCGAATACCGAATACCAAATCATGTAAAAAAGACACGTTATATTACTCAAAGTTATGTATTTATTTCTAAATTACAACACTTTAGTAATTAAAATTGATCAGTGGTAAGTTGTGATGGATAAAAACAAGCTTTTCAGCATTTTTTGATAGCAAACGATTACGCTTTTCATCGTAAATGTTACCAGCCTCAGAAAATAACCTCTCACACACACTCTCTCTCTCTCACTCACACACATACTAATAAACTTATACCGTGAATATCCATATAAAAACACAAGACACCCTTGAATAACCCGAACGGAAGTGCGAGTCTCACAAGAGACAAGATTTACTTAATCGGTGAGACTTATCACCCTGTGTACATGTATAAGTTTTGTGTTGAAATAAACATTATTACTATTACTAAACACGCTACTTCCAGGAATATTCGGCGCTTCGGCCGACAGCGTTGCCGAATATTCGGTATTCGGTATTCGGCCAATTCACTATTCGTGGCATAACTAATAGGGACATACCCTATTTGTGAACTCCAAACAATAATTTATGCATAAAAAAGGAATCGTTCACAAACTAGCTACATTAATTACGCACAATACAAATATATATATATATAAGAAGATCGGTTAAATAGTTTGTTCTATAGCTTGATCACGGCAAACGCACTTTCGAAAAAATTATATTCCGAAATAATCGTGTCCAAAGTTTCAACTTTACTTTGCCGCCGTACGCTTAGCCTTAAGACCGTTACGAGAAGAGCTTCGAAACGTTGCAAATATTGCTCTTTTAAAATTTGGGAAAATGTTTTGGAAGAGTTTTACTTTCATTTTGGGCTTTAAATTTTTTTCTAAATTTTTGAATATAAAAAAGGTAATAACCCCTTAATAGTTTAACATTACAACTGTCAATTGTTAATTATATGCGTAGAATAAAACAGTTTGTACGTTTCGTTACACTGTTTTAAAATTATTAGGTAATTAGATAAAATAAGAATACTATTTATATAGTGTAACATTTACTTTTAAATAAAACAAAGTAAATCATTACTGGACTTGTTATATTTGTATTATAAGTGATTTAATTATTTGTTTGATAACGTCGAAAATTTATCTTTGTCTTTGTGAGAATGCGTAAGCCGGAATGAGAATTATTGTTTATTCCCATGTGGTGGAAAAATGGACGCGCACATGATTCTGAGGTTTTAAAAAATGTTTTCGTTTAGTGTTCGCGTGCGTTAAGCATTGAAAATTGACAAAATAGTGAGAAAGTGTTGTGCGAAAATGACAGAAATGCCTCCTTATCTCGCTGTAAAGGATGAGGAAAAAAACAGTGGTCAGGGTGACAATGATACTTCTTCCGACGTAGATGATTGGGATTTGCCCCTATGTTATGATAAACCGAGGCACCTTGAGCCTATCAAAGGTGCTGACCGCGTCGAGCACTCGTGGAGAGTGAAGGAAAAGGTGAGTAGCTATCTATGATGCGTAAACTTTGACCGTGGCAATTGCGTATTCAAACCCAAAACAAACGCACATGGTATCTGCCTGCATGTGTCGCGATCCGGGTTCGGGTCGTTGTCCTTGCTCTAAAAATTGTGAACATTTAAGCTGCGTATTTTCATTTATTGTCGAATATTTTTGTCAACTGTTGACAAAAACAAATTAAAATCATAGGACGCATACATTTATCGATTTTATAATTCTAACTTTAATAAACAGCTTGTTTGCATTTATCTATATTGTTATTATAAAGAGATAAAGTTTGTTTATATGTATGAGGTAATCTTTGAGACTATCCCTCCAACAAATATTTATATTTTTCATAAATAATCTGCTTTTAGAGTAGACATAGACTATTTATCGAGGGTTGAAAGGCTATTTGGTTTAAGCGACATTTTTGGTGATATAATAATAAATATATATATTTGGAATTGGTAAAATACGCTGATTCTGAAAATATATATATTACTGTATCATTAAAAAATGTCACATAAACCAAATAGCCTTTCACCCCTCAATATTATTTCACTTGACATACGTGAAACAGGAATGAAGCTGCAAGCAAAGGCAGGTTTATTATAAACATGTTTATATTGTTTAACAGTACAAAACACACTGCGTGGCTTTAGTGCTATGCCTCAATGTGGGTGTAGACCCTCCAGATGTAGTCAAAACACAGCCCTGTGCTCGACTGGAGTGCTGGATCGGTATGTATTTCATAAAAATATGTTACACTTTATATTATAACATCTTAACACTGGAACTATAGGAGTATCATTTGATTTCCTATGTGATAGTGATCCTAAGGGATATTATATCCCTTTCAGGGGGAGCTGAGACATATTAGTGGCTGTATCCATTATGCTCTTATATGTCATGCTCAATTTGACCAGTAGTGCAGCTGAACACTAGTCTCAAGGCACTTACACATGACTTCTGTATTAGATGCCATATGGCTTGCCTGATGATGTTCTCCTTCACCGATGAGTATGTGGCGTGCCTAAATCCTTACATAATCTAGAAAACCCCAGAGGTAGGTGCCAGGGTTCTACCCTATGATTATTCCTGTCATTGCTCATGAATACCAATCTCTAATTCGCTAAGCCATCACATTTTAATATGTAAAATTAATTTCATATAATTATTACAACAATAAAGTTACTAAAGATGTTCTTCTGAAACACATTTGATGTTGCTGTCCTTGCGCTGACTAGCCAGGTGGTATATGTTATCAATCTTGACCAAAGATTGTGGTGTATATGCAAAGTATAACTTGACAAAATTGAATAACATAAGATTTTATACATGATCCTTAATTAATGCACCTATTTATTCGTAAAAGAAAGAGTTTATTTAGTAGGACAAGTTCATTTAAAAAGTACTATTATTATTATATTAGTACTCATGGATAATTATAGAATTGTTATTGTTAGGCCAGTGCATGTAATATCCTTACAAAGATGACAGTTTATGACCATGAGGCACAGGCATGGATCTAGGGGAGGGCAAAGCCGGGCCCATTCCCCATGAGCCACGTTCCAGGAGTGAAAGGCGAGCACATCACCAATGTATCCACTGAATAGTATATCAAATCCAGGCGGCCAAATTCTTCATAAATAATTAAAAAGTAACAAGCCTTATTTTTTATCTTTAAAGGCTAACTCAAAACTCTCAGAATATATCAATAACTCGTCTTTAGTTATACAAAGATTCTTTTTGAGGAATATTACACTTCTTATGCAATAAATGTATATTTGTAAAGTTATAGAGCACATAATCTCTAAAAATTGTGCTTTGGTTGCCCACTAGTTTCTGTATCACCTTGACATATCAGAATCATGAGCTGATGAGTGATAAAGTGAAAAGAATTTTCAGTTATTTTGTTATAGTATGTAGAAAACCTGAGGAATGAAATAAAAAAATATCATTACTCAACCTATATTAATGTAAACTGACTTATCAATAAAAATGCCTGTCATTTTGTGAGTCTGAACAACTGTAGGTTATCTCTGTCCAGTAGATATTGAAATAAAAACCCAACTCATTCATGTTACATCATAATAAACATTGCACAACATTCCACATTACAAGCACTTTGCCTCATTAGCTTCAACTGTGTATTTGTTTATAAGAATATCTACATAGTCCACATTTACCCATACATAAATATATAAAACATGAACAAGATTCATTACAAATGCTACATTTAAAAGTGTAAACTACTGGCACAGAGAAACTAATAATAATAATTCGAGCAACATGTATACAGGAACAGTAACAAAAAGAAAAACACTATACTGATTTATTTGCTAAAAAATAAATTACAAAAAAGAAAAGAAAAAACAAACAAAAACTTATTCCACAATACTTTAGGTTAACATCCTTTTTTGGGTTTCCAAATTAAACACAAAAAAAATATTTTGTATTTTTTAATACCTGTACTGTTTTTTTGTTTACTTACCTTAATTTCAAAGGTATGAAACATACATAGATGGACAAAATGTAATTAGATCAATGAAAAACTATTACGATTACATTTTGCGTTTTTCCGTTTTTCGTCATCAATATGACTGCATTTTGCTCATCTATGTTTTAAACACCAGAGAATCTTTAATGGCATAGACATTTATGACTCCTTAATGTTTTGAAAGGATTTAATCGTGATAACAGAGCAACAAAATTAAAACTACGTCTAAATTTTGTAATCATTAACCAAATTACATTTTGCCCATCTCTGGTATGAAACTGTCATGCCCCTAAAACAAAGTTCCCCAAAATACTAAGAAATATTTTTTTTTTCATTACGCCAACATTTTTAACTATGTATGTATGTAACCCTTTTACCTTTAAGTTGCACTGTGAAATTTTTACTGTATCGTAATTTTTGGCGAATTAAAAATGTACACTACGTGCCGGTGAAAAATATTCACGGGAAAAGTAAACTTTTTTTTTTTATAACCCGGTGGAAATCCCTACGGACCGTCAGGGGAAGTGGTGAGGGCCACTCCCCCCAGTGTGTCGGACCTGCCCCGACTAAAACCACCGGGGTGCCAGCACTGCCCTCTCTTCGCTTTCGTCGAGCCTGATATCCGGATACTTCCGACGGATCGGCGAGCAAAAAAAAAAAAAGTTATAACTTGAAAGAAACACAGTAGGGAAAAATTACAGTGCGTTCTAGACTTTAAGATTAAATTTTTGTAATTTTAAACTCTTTGTTTATGAGAAAATATTTTGGTTTCTAATTTATTGATATATAAAATTACCATTCCTTTTACTAACTGTATGATAGGACTAGCATTTCATATCGCTTAGGGATGATGATGTATGTCCTGAGGAATCCGCACAGCATATGATAAGTCGTAGGAAACGACCTGAATGAACATTTATTCGAGCAGTACTCGACAGCGGCAGGTCTTGGAAGGTTGTCATGCATTATTGTGAGCAGGTGCAAAAGGTGAAAGAGGAGGCGAAAAGAGAGCGGGAGAGGCAATCAACATCTTTGACCTCCCTGCCCATCCGTCGTCCCCGCAGAACGGCACGCCGGAGAGAGGCTTTTGTAAGATACCTCCCCCCGCCCCTGATGTATATAACGCCTGGGCGACGCACTTGAGGGAGTGCGTCTCCCAATATATCCAGGCGTGCGTGGCGTGCGTGGTGTGCGTGGTGTGCGATGCCTTCCCGCGTACCGCTCCTAGACAATGAGGTGAACAGAGAGTGGCCTTTGGCACCACCCACCCACGCAACGTAGTAGATAGTGGCCTAAAGAACGCCAGACGTCTCTGGGAGCAGGGGTGCTGGTCCCGTCATTCCCTTAGCCCCGAAAGGCGAGACAAGGAACACCCTGGGGGGCTTGGCCAGTAAGAGTCCAGCACACCAGGACCAGCGCCCTGTCGGTCCTTTAGGAATTCCCCTGGATTAACAAATCAAAAGGGTTCATCGTGTATTAAATAAGATCTTTAGGTATAACGTTCACTCTATGATAGTTACAAGAGTGTTATTTGTACCTATACGAGATAAAAAAAAAATGATGGATTTCACCTCAGCTGCCTCGAAGACATTATGAATATCCCTTGGTCTGACCGTATCCCTAACACTAATGTTCTAAGGCGTGCTCATGTAGAAGAAATAGAAGCTTATCTCATGAGGCGGCAGTTGCGTTGCAGTGCGGTAAGAGGTAGGCCGGCCGCTGGGCAATATTTAAGGTTTAAAGATGTTCAGATGCGGCACTCAAAGCGCTGCAATGTTGAGCCGACGCAGTGGCTGATGCATGCGGAGCGACGCTCGCAGTGGAGAAGTCTTGCGCAGCGCATGGTGGCCGAATTTGAGACCAGGCGTAGGCTTGTGTCAGATGTGCAGCGAGATCGTTTTAAGGCGCGTCCACCTGTGCTCGCTTCCTATAAGTACGTGGGTGGTGTTCTGAAATGTCCATTATGGCACAGGACATTCCGCGCTAAGGTGGGCTACGCGAGTCATCAGCGAGCCCACCTTCGCCTATCGGAGCTGCAGCCTGCGCCTACTTGATATTATTTGGAAATGTCGCCGGGATTTCATCATTATTAGTATATACAAAGCTCTGTAGCTCCTCTGTTCTGTTATAGATAAAGTGCTTTAATTGTATTGATTTTGATGGATACAAACAATGACGCAGGAAAATGTAATTAAACAGATCCACAGTCGCAGTCCCCAACCAAGGCGCTGGAAAATATCGGGCACGCTCTGCAGGCGCAGTACGAGCGCTGGCAGCCGCGAGCGCGCTACAAGCAGTCGCTGGACCCCACCAGTGACGAGGTGAGTCTCGTGGCCCCGCTCGGGACATGTTCTACCAGTGTCCACCGAAGCAGTAGTGAACGAGCTTATTGACTCTCACTTTGTTCACTCATGTTTTATCTTTGACTCTGTACCATTTTCTGGCACAACTATGACACAAAAACGGCATAATGAAATTTAATCATGTGAGATCATGCATCTAGTTAATACAGATACTTGAAATATCGTAAAATGAAATGGAAAATTAACATTATTCAAATAGGCCTACTTCCAAGCACTTTTGAATCGTCAAAAATAAGAGAAATAAATCTAGCACCGGTTCAGAAAGCTGAATCTACCGAGAAGAGCCGGCAAGAGACTCTGGCAGTCGCTCTGCACACCGTAATGAGGTACAAATATATAATAGACAAAGGGATGAATGTCTCGTGAAAACAATTGTATACGTTAAGAGAACGCGCTGTTATCATTTAAACAGTCACTGATGGGTTAATATCCCGTTTTTAGCTAAATTGCTTTTAATTTTTTTTTTAAATTTCAGTGGTCATAACTGTAAGATGTCTTTAGGTGTTGTTTTATTCTAACTCGCCCGTGTGTGGCCCGGCGACCCCACCGGGGCTCATTGTAAACATGCTGTCACTATGAAGGTCTTGACCATTGTGTATTGCGGTCCCGAATCAATTCAAACGATCGCCTTGCCCTCTCAAAAATAATGCCTTATCATCAAGTTTAATTAATAATAAAATTATGATTATTTTTCAGGTGAAGAAGCTGTGTTGTTCCCTGAGACGAAATGCGAAAGACGAAAGGGTTCTGTTCCATTACAACGGGCACGGCGTGCCCAAGCCGACCGCGCAGGGAGAAATATGGGTCTTCAACAGAGTACGTGCTATTTGGAACTTTCCCACAGACCGACACTCATGAGCACGTCTTAGTGGCGGGTGTGCAGTCTCGGCCGCTCTGGACCTGTTAATATCACTTGTCCCGTTCTCAGTTTCCATTATTAAGATATTCTATAAACGAATTAACTTTATTGCCGACTTTTATCGAGGGTATCGAAACTAAAAACTAAAGCAAAAACTACACGTGTCAACGGCGGCACTCCCGCACGTCCGAACGGTTAGCAGTATTCAAGGCAGCGCATAATTTATTTTTTTCGAAATGACGTACTTTGATTGACCGGGAAAAGTCTTCACAACTAAAAAGGGCGGGTGGGCGAACACTGAAGATGCTCAACTGGCAAACAAGAATGTAGTGGCTAAAAAAAAATGAATGTGAACGTTTGTAAACCCATACATATAACCTACCAGGGTTAAGTGTTGCTTCATAGAGTTTACACGTATTTACTTTAAATATTGACCTCTGCTCTGGCCCTTGGGGTAATGCCGCCTTTGGGTGTTGCAGTAAACATAGTAAATTGCTTGTGATTGATGTAAAATAATATTAAGATAATACTGTTACGAGCTGGGGGTGTTCAGTAAAACCGCACAAGTATTAGCAAGCGAAGTCTATTTAAACACAAATGTAAACACACTAAATGTCGCACCGAACACTCCACTTTGCTCGCTTTATTCCGCTTTCCGTAGGCAACTACCATCCCGCGTTTGAACCTGCCGTGTATTTATAGCGGCGCATCCCACCGATTGCGTAGAAGACTCTCCGGACATCTCGTATATTGCAGCTTTCACGTTGGGCTGCAGCGACACTACTAGAAATCACTTTCTCTACTCCAATAGATGACACCTCTAGTGTCTGTGGTGGTGCCGTTCTCCACAAGATGGCATCACGAACGGTGGTTCGTCTACTAGACAATAGAGTTCGTTACGTAGGTCATCGTTGTTCCGTAACGATACATTTGTCGGCAGTCATACACGCAGTACATCCCGCTGTCGATGTACGACCTGCAGACGTGGATGGGCGCGCCCTCGCTCTACGTCTACGACTGCTCCAACGCGGGCATCATACTGGAGAACTTCAAGCAGTTCGCCGACCAGCACGAGAGGGAGTACGAGGTATGTGCAACACAAGGTGATGCTGGAAGGGGATAGATGACACAAAATTTGGCGTTACCTGTCCAGAATTAAAAAATAAGGGAAGAAATATATCAAGTAGTGCGCTGTGCTTAGTAGCATGCATTGTATAGGTAACAGTTCCTACTGCTGCAATAATTGCTCAACCTGGAGCATGTTCACAAGAGCAGTCTGGCAGCGGCGCGCGTACCTTATACAGGACTCTGCTGGATCTCCGCTGCCCAGTCGCGACTGCTAGAATCCGACGCCCGCCTTTAGTCTAAAATATATATATATATATATATTTTAATTAGAATTATATGTGCTTTTGTGTGTGCGTGCAGGCTCAAGTGAACTCAACTGGGGAGGACGGCACTCCGCCCCCGGCCAACGTATCGTACAAGAATTGCATCCAGCTGGCGGCGTGCGCGGCCGGTCAGAGCCTGCCGATGAATCCGGAGCTGCCGGCGGACCTGTTCACCGCCTGCCTCACCACGCCCGTCAAGATGGCCATGAAGTGGTTCGTGCTGCGCACCCGCACCAGGGTCGCCGACCACGACCTCATAGACCTCATTGACAAGTGAGTACGGCGAACATCAATTCTCTATCTATACATATTGATTACTAGCAGAACCGCTCTGAATTTCCTTACATGAGAATTGAGATGCGGTTCTATCAGTTTACGTAATTTTTTTTAAATATATGAACTATGACCGGTGGTCGTGGGTGTGGTTGTAGAAAGACACGGATTTAGGTGTTTTACTGTTTATTTGCAATTTAAGGTACACCGAACTGCGACGCACACGCACGTACTCTAGCCTTGGGTCTCGGTAGTCGACTGGATTAGCAAGCATCCCGTGCGTCCCGAAACACGCTAACGACCCTTAGGGCATTTTAACACAAGCACGTATCGGGCGGCGTCTACATGCTACAGAACCAATTTAAATAAGAAGTGGTATATGCTTCCCTCGAGCATGTTTCCACGATCTTATGGCTTGGAGTCCTTTAATAGAAGCGTGGATAGACATTAGTTGTGTGGGCGCTGTCCATCGTGGGACTCATGTTCACGTTACACCGGGTCTGGTCGTGCATCCGCCTGTAAATCATTAACAAATAATCTTCCATCTACAGACAGTGATCACTTACATTTTTATTACATCAAATGTATACCATTCATTACAGATTTTTTACTAAAGTACTGACCCAATTTGGGCTAATCGCGATTTTGGAACAGCTCACGTGTGTCTTAAGTGTTTTCTCTCTTGTTCTTCAAGGTCAGTAGCATGATGGCTACTGAGCTAGAAGAATGAGGTGGCCTGTTAACCGGTTTTCCACATTTTACCTTCTTGACTTGTCTTTATAGGTAGCTCTGGGAGACCTCATTAGCTAGAAATCTGCTTTGCGTTGACGTCCACTGCTTACTCAATATAAAGATTAAATTAGATTAGATTTCGGCGTGGTGGCTGCCGGCAGAATAGAATAGCACCCCCTCTTCTTGCTGAGGTGTCGTAAAAGGCGACTAAGGTATCTCTTGAACACCGCAATTCAACCAGGTGTTTAGAGAAGGAAAACTCGACTAAACCTGCATCCCGCTCCGTCCCGATCGTACTGGTTCTCCTTTCCATCGGGCCTGAGGGAGCTCGGACGAGAGAGTGCTTTTCTGGCTGCACGTCCAGTTATGCATTTAAATATCTCCTGCGCAATTTACTGTTTCCAAAAACTGGACCTTGAATTTCTTAACCGGTGTTGAAACAGTCGCCGTGGCCGAAACCGGCTAGGACATCATCATCATCATAAAGATTAAAATATGGTAATCTCATTATTAGGATCCCTGGACAAGTGACGGACCGTCGCACGATGCTGGGCGAGTTGAACTGGATCTTCACCGCGATCACTGACACGATCGCCTGGAGCTCGCTGCCAACGGACCTCTTCCAGCAGCTCTTCCGTGCGGACCTACTCACCGCTAGCCTCTGCAGGAACTTCCTGCTCGCTGATAGGATTATGAGGTGACGCATATTTGTGTGAGGTGCCTCTGCATACCATACAATTAACTATATAGGGACTTTCTCTGTATTATAAAACCTGAGATTGTGCAACAGAAAACCAAAGCTATTGACATAGCTTTCTGGATTAGCCAGCTCAAAGAGAGTAGCGGTCACATATTCTGAAGAAATTGTCATCACTAGAGCAGACAAGCTCTGAAATGGAGACTGAATTGCCATATGTAGTGTGCAAAGCCCTCTAACTATGTGAAACAATAACTAGTGAAATATTTCTGACACTGACTATGTGAGGAGAGCCAAAGGCCAAGGTCAAGGGTACTTGTTTCCAGTGCCCTATATCCAGCAGTTGATTAATGGTGATGATGGTGTGGGGACTTTTAAATGAAGAGTGAATAGATAGGTATTGAACAAATGTAGTCCCCCATAGGTCTCACCTTCACCTTCCGTCAAGTGTGGTTATGGTTAGATGTAAAAGAAATAGCTTTTGTGGTTTTAAGTGGGATTGGTGTGGTCAGGTCGTACAACTGCACGCCGGTGTCGACGCCAGCGCTGCCGTCGCTCGCGCGGCACCCGCTGTGGGCCGCCTGGGACCACACGCTGGACCTGGCGCTGGCGCAGCTCGTGCACCTCGTGCGCCCCGACCCGCCCGACTACCTGCACTCGCCGTTCTTCCGCGACCAGCTCACCGCTTTCCAAGTCTGGCTCGACCTCGGTAACTACTGAACGAACGCTTTCGAAACTCTGAGACGTCCCGTCTCTGGGTGTGCTCCATCGTTTGTGTAATGAGGACTGCTCTGGAAAACTGTTCACCCTGGCACCTTCAGCGCCGTTAGCAACTGCTAGTTCCAGAATCATCTCATTCTAAAGTCTTATAAAGCAGTGGCAACGCAATGGTTCTCTAGAATATTCTTGTCGTTCCCTTCAGAAGTCGTAGAGTGGGCTACCGGGTACAGTTTTTCCACAGAGCTGTATAACATGGATTTCTTCAAGAAGGCAGTGAAAAACGTCCTCATGTTACACTTGTCCACAAGCAGCGATAACCAATTACCATGAAGTAGACCATCAGTCTGCAAAAAACGAATAAAAAAGGAAGAATCCAGAGTCTGAAGAACTTCTTTCAAAAGGGGCAAATGTTTTGAGAGACACACTTCACACTTCCTTTTAAGGCTCGTCATGTGAACATTTAAGGAATGTAATTTGCTTCCGGCAAGCATACTTCCACGGTCTTATGACTTGAGAGGCTTTAAAAGAAAAGGGAATATAACCTGAATTATAATATAAAAGACATAATTCGCCCGGACGGCGTGATCGGCAGGGTCCCGGGCGCGGCCGCCGCCGGAGCAGCTGCCGATGGTGCTGCAAGTGCTGCTGAGCACGCTGCACCGCGTGCGCGCGCTGCACCTGCTGTGCCGGTTCCTGGCGCTGGGCGCGTGGGCGGTGCGCGCCGTGCTCGCCGTCGGCATCTTCCCCTACATGCTGAAGCTGCTGCAGGCCTCGGCGCCCAACCTGCGCGCCTCCATGGTCTACATCTGGGCGAGGATCATCGCCGTCGATCCGGTTAGCCTGATCACATATCCTTCTCTCGCTCTTGTACCTTCACTCGCGCCGTGCGATGGCGGCGACTGTCGCCTCTCCTCTCGCCTCTTGCAGTCCTTGGGCTATACCGTAGTCTACTTTCCGTCAGGTTGGCGTCGCGTGTGCCCTACCACGTGACACGTGACAGTACACTAGTGTAAAGACCCTCATAGAGACTCACTTCGGCTTGTCGCGTTTCGAGATTAAATCACCATCAGGTGCGCCGCGCCTTCATCACTGTGTTGAAGCATAGTAAAAAAAGATGATTTCCCTTTTTTCTATCGTGATCTTATAATTTTGTCAGTGAACATTCCCACCAAGCCACCCCGCCACGCCAGCCTCGCTTTCAATACCAAATAGTGGGAAGCGGATACGTTTGTCCTAAATTATTGTTTATCGTTCCAGAGTTGCCAAGTGGATTTGGTTAATGCAAAGGGCCACAAGTACTTCTTGGCGGTTCTGCAGGATCCTACAGTTGATGTGAGTATATCTTCATGATTGTGTTTGTCCTTGCTGATACACACACACATACACAATACAGTTCTTAAATATTGCTTGGGCAAGACTTTTCTGGACTGCCGCAAAGTATTCTTTGAAAAATGAAGTGTTCCATTCCGACATCTCAATAAGTAGACACGTTTTTTTTTTAATCATAATTGTTTCTACATGACAGGAATCAGTTATCAGCAGCATCCCTGGATCTTTAAATTTTTGGAGGTGGAACAAAAACTAGTATCTGATGTTCCTCCTCCTCGCCAGTCCGCTTTCCTTTATTTCTCAAATATATGGTTTAATAAAAAAAATATGTTTACAGCACGATTTTCAGAGACTTTGTGCTCTAAAGCTTTGTAAACAACTTTTCAGTTAACTTTTGAGAAGTCAAAATGTAAGGTTTGTTATTTATAATCATTTTTTTAGGCATAGTATTCAGTGGGTATGCTTGGTGATGTGCTCGTCTACCAACCTTGAAACCGTAGCCCCGGGTCGCGGGCCCTGGGTGCCCCTACATAAATCCGGGTCCGCTCGATGAATATAAAGAAAACATTTTTCTTTTATTAAAAGTTGCCAGGAGGTTGGGGTATCCGTATGCCCTTAATCATTTTAAGCAGGGGAAGGTCGCTGCGATTATTATTATTAATAACATGTTTGCAGAGTGAACACAGAACGCAGGCCGCCTACGTGCTCGCGGGCATCGTGGACAACTACCGCGCCGGGCAGGAGGCCGCCTTGCAGGTCCGACTAGTGCCGCCGCCGCCCCCCCCGCCCCCTCACTTATTCATCTAAGACAGATACTAATGCTACATTGTTTTTTATATTGGCTCGTCAAAGCGACTAAACTGCTCCAGGTGGAAAGCGCAGTGTAGTCCAAGGGCGGCAGGACGGGCATTCATTGTCAGCCGCCGGGGCCCCGCGAGCGCAACCGTGCCGCGACGAAAGCTCTCCAGCTATTTCAACAGCCGTGCGTACACAAAGCGATCTCGCAACGCGACAGCCCCAATCGAGTCAATGTGACAGGACAGGCGCTACACTTGTGTGCTGTGCTCATGGCGATCGCCGCGCCGCCGCGCCGCCTCGGCCTGCCTTCCACATGATGACATCGTTTGGCCCAGAAACAAATTGGTGTGCTATACTAGAAGTGACGTGCACCGGGTTGTTGTGAGAATACGGATTCCAAGGCTTGGCCGGCAGTGAGCTGAGGGACATCCCGGGAGTTTTTAGCCAATGGGAGTATGGTACACCAGAGCCGCCGCACTCACGGCTGCCCTGACGGTCCTGTGCAGGTTTTTAAAGAATTTTTAAAATATGTACTACGCACCTAGTCGCAAGTACGGTGCCGGCCTATACAAGTGTCTGACCGCGTTTCGTTTAAAGAACCCGATATAGTAGGACGAAGGTAACACATTTGCCGAGAGACCATCGCACAATCCAACGACTCAGTAATGGTTAAAGATAAAACGCATATTCTGACTTCCGGGGAATCCTTCAAGAGGAGCACTGAGCTTTGCATGGCGAGGACTTTGTACCCATAATCTTCGCATGGGCCCTTCACGTGGTTCCACAGACTATGGTCAAGCCGGGTATCAGGAACTACTTGATCCGTCCTTTGAGAAGTTGCTACAAAGTAATGCTACACTTCTCTGCAGCGCCTCCCTCGAAATCGTGGCGTGCTGGCTGACTGGTCAGCACGCGGATTGCAAAAGAGAGAATATATGCATTTGTTGGGCGGCCGCGATCCGTCGTCAGCCCTATTCACTTTTACCAGTTTGTGATTGAGGTCAAGTGTCGTCTGCCTATAGATGATAAGTGAGGTTGCTTTGGCGCCTTAGCGAGCGCAAGGCCGGCACTGCGCGGCTGTCATGTTGCCTCTGTGTGTGCGCGTCCAGGGCTCGATGATCTCGATCTGCCTGGAGCAGCTGCAGGGAGCGGGCGGCGCCGTGTCGCTGTGGGCGTGCGTGGCGCTGGGCCGGCTGTGGCGGGGGTTCGACGCGGCGCGCTGGGCCGGCGTGCGCGACCTGGCTCACGAAAAGCTCTACCCGCTGCTGCACCACCCGGACCCGGAGGTACCGCCCGGCGAGCCTCTGTTCCTGAGCGCGTGCGTTCGACCAACTGCCAATACGAGTTTCACTGTTGTGTAACCCCATTACTCGGGCCAGGATAACTCTTTGAACTGATGTCGTTGCAAAAGCACCCTCATGGGCGGGACAATTGTATAATGTTTTGAGGCAATTGAGATCATTTATATATGAAAAGACTTACAATTTAGCAGCAACAATCGGGACACTTCCTCCACAGCTGCCAGGAGCCGCTGTTGACATTTCATGGAAACAAATGAGCTTAACTAATTCCAATCACCACTAAATAGAGGCCGGCTGACAGAAATAGACCATTACACTAAGAGAGGTTTGGATGAGAGGGTGCGTTTGAGCAAACGCTAGCGATCTCGCTCAAATATATCCTGCACAATTGACTGTTTCCGAATATATTCAGCAGCGAGTTCAATTCACCGAATGGGGATTTCAGAATGTCTTCGTCGAATGATTGTTGATTTGTCGTGATCATCATGCTTATATTGCCCTTTTGTTGCGTCGCGCATTCAAAATGTCTGTTATTGTTACCGGCGTACTGCATACGCGACATGTGTGTTGGGACGCGCAGGTGCGCGCCGCGTGCGCGTTCGCCCTGGGCGCGTTCGTGTCGGCCGGGGGCGCGGGGGGCGGCGGCGGCGGCTGCGGGGGCGGCGGCGCCGGGGGCGGGTCCCTGCCGCGGTCCGAGCACGCGAACGCGCTCGACCAGCAGGTGGGCGTGCACTTGGCGACGCGGCTGCCGCGCGACTGCTCCGCGCTCGTCCGCATGGAGATACTCGCCGGTGAGTGAATACCCTTTGCCACGATTTATACGGGTCTTATGCGCGAATCTCCTCGTCCAAGGAACGATCGAGATTAAGAAGTTATCACCGACGTGGAACCCAGTGATCAAAATACTTGGAGCTCGTTTTATGTCGTCGTATAAACATGCAGACAGTGCGAGTGTTGCGTGCCGCGCCCCTTCCTCCATATTATCAAAAACAAAAGTCGCCTGTAGCGTTTGTATCGAACAAAGTGCGTGACCGCTCTTATTCATTGAATTTATTATTTCAGCTCTCCAGTGGCTCGTTTTGATTTTCGAGCAGCACTTCATTGCAGTGTACATTCAGGAGAGAATAAGACGAAGTGAAAGGTACAGTCAACTAATTAAACACCATATGCCTAGTTTTTGTGCATAGCCTCATATACCGCAATAGCGTGCCTCACTTTTTCGGACATTTTTTTTTATCTTGACTCGGCACAGCGACCACGGTGAGCCTGACGGTAAGCAAGGCGCCGCCCAAAAAACGACAAGGAAACGTCACCGGTAGCCGCGGCGCACATATCTGTCCGCGTTACGTCCCGCGCGTGTCGCTGATAGTGTTGCCAGCGCGGCGGTGGCTCCGCGTCTTCAAATGTTTCAAGGCTAAGCAAATCCTGTCGGCCTCCAGCCCCTGATTACTGCTTTTGTTTTTTTCTCTATTATAAGAATTAATGCAATGAAGAAAACTTTACTCGACGAATTTTAGAGATGTAGTGCTCTACGATTCCGTAAACAGAAAATGTCTTGCGGTCGGATGCGCCCGGTGTTCATACCGCTGGCTCAGATTATCGGCACTTTCGAGAAAGATATAGAGATCTGTGTTCTTTATGTATATACCTGGATGTTCCAGAATCTCTTATCCATCTTTAGCTTTACCACAATCAAAAGTACCTGTTTGCCCACTATTATGATTTCGCGTCTTCGTTCATTATCGTCTCATTTTCTATAAGAACCAACTAGGAGTCCGTGCGGAGCGAGCGCGGCCACCGCGGCGACCGCAGCGCCCGCAGCGCCCTTGCATCACAACACTGTTTGCGTAAAAATTAATAATAAAATTTAAAATGTTTAAAATGAAGTGGATTATACATAAACATAATACACATAAATATTGTTGCAAAGAAAAACAACATTGTTATATTGTACGTGACGTGTGTTACTATTACAGTGTGTTAGTTGAATACATTAATATAAAACCAGTTAAACTATATAAAGCTTATTCGGAGCGGTCTCCACTGGCTGCAGCACAGTCCTTTAGACCTGGAGGCCAGATGTCAATAGCAGCGCGCATTCTTTCTATAAGTAAAATACTTCACTGCCAATCGTATGGATTGTTTTAGGACCTCCAAATTATCATGGCGTTCATGGCAAAGCCTTACTCTCTAAAACCATGCCATAAATCATAATCCCGTGGATTAAGATCAGGATTAGATGACGGCCAGTCTCCAGGCCTGATGAAGTCTGGAACGTTCGTTTCGAGATTGCTCTATGAGCCGGCGCCGAGTCGTGCTGCAAGGACCATTCTTGCTTACTGAACACGGCGCTGTTAAGGGGCTAATGTCCTTTTAGCGTGGTAGGTATGCAGGAAGTATATAGTAAACCTACCGTAGGCTAAAGCGCAGGATAGCGTGTAAAGATGAGATGAAATGAAGAAAGTCCAGACAGCAAGTTGATAGACGTTTAATAAGCACAGTATAAAGTCTAGTAGGAATAATGAAGCACAAGTAAGATAGTTCAAGTAAGATAAAGTTCACGACACAATAATACAAATAACAACACGTAAATAATAACAATGAGAACAGTACGAACGGCGAGCGAGAGGAACGTAGTGGCGCGTCAAATGTGATAGCGAGACTGTTTGCCCGGGTGCGCGGGCGCCGGTACCTGTGGTTCTCAACCTTAGAGCCATTGTATGTTAATATATAAAATAAGAAAGTAAGTTGTAGTTAATATGAAAAGTATTGATAAAATTACTTATATAAATAAGTGAAGATATAATAATGTTATTTATATAGTTGTTAGTTATAGATTAGTATAGTATAAAGAAGTAGAAAATAGATAACGTTAAGTAGAGAAATAAATAAATAGATAGTGAGTATGCTACATCCTTATCAAGGATGGATATCTCAATACACCTGTGCCGACGCTTTCCACAGAAATATAGTTCAGTCACTCCTTCACAGCTAACACCGCACCCGACATTCAATGAAGCAGGGCAATGCGCACGTTGTACTCTGTTGACTAACTGGGAAGCTTCTTCTGAGCTGTCAGCATAAATACGGTCATTTTGTTTGTTAAAATATTGTTCAATTGTAATAATTTTTCTCATCCGTAAACAAACATTTTCTGTGACCTCGCTTTGCGTACCGCTTAAACAGTTGTTTTGTTTTTACCACCCTATTCCTTTTTAAATTATCAGTTAAAATTTCTTAACCAGTGCGTCGCGTATAGGCCGCAGGTCCTAAGCCATCTTTTAAAATCCGCGACACGGTTCTACGTGCTGTCTTCATCTCCCGAGATAAAATCTTTTGCCTTCAGACAGGATTTCTTCAAATTCTTTCCCTTGTTGCTTTGATCGCCTTTTCCATGCGAACACTGCCCGCCAGTGGACGGGCAGATCTTTTCCGTACGAGCGCTGCCAGCCAGTGGACGGCCAGATCTTTTCCGTGCGAACACTGCCCGCCAGTGGACGGCCAGATCTTTTCCGTACAAGCGCTGCCAGCCAGTGGACGGCCAGATCTTTTCCGTACGAGCACTGCCAGCCAGTGGACGGCCAGATCTTTTTCTGTCACCAATAAAAGAAGTTTCATTGCACCTATCAATAGCCCGGTACACAAATATTTGACTGATACCAAGCGAATGGAGGATTTTAAAAATTGTATCTGGCGCCATACTTACTTTATGTAATACAATCACAGCGATTCGGTTCTCTTTATCACCCCTCTCTATTTTAATATCACAAAATGTTTTACAATGTGTTTGCGCGAAAATAAGAACACACAGTGAACAATCGTATAAAAAAACCAGATTCCAAATTCAAGAGTTACATTATGTTAACATTTAATTATAACAGTAGTTATGCACAGAGTAAGTACGTGCGTTGCGCGCAGGGAGCCGCGGGGCGGGCGCGGCGCGCGCGTGGAGCCCGGCCAGGACGCGCTGGCGCCGGGCGGGCGCTCACCCGTGCACTCGCACGCGCACCCGCACCCGCACGCGCACGCGCACACGCTGCCCAGGGCCGCGTCGCTCGCGCTGCCCGCCATCGGTAACTACGTTATTTTATTTACTAAGAGAAATTATTTGCACATCGACACATGAAATTCATATTTTTTTAAGCTATAGCTACTTTCGGGATTACAGTTTCCCGCTGTTTCAAAAAAAAAAAAAAAACAATATGTTATTATTATTGTTAGTAACCCAACATGAAATGAATACCAACGCTCTTAGATAATATTATGACCTTTATCGTGGATATTGTATATAATTCGGCAAGACTTGGCTATTATGTAATGAGCCCAGGTATTGTGCGTGACAGCGGGATGGTGCGGTTACAGGTTTCGGCTCCGTGTACATGAAGCTGTGGAGCACGCTGAGCTCGATGTCGCGGGAGCCGCACCCGCAGGTCTCGCAGATGGCCACCGACATCATCAACTACATCTCCAACCAGGCGAGTGCGCACGCACGCACGCACGCACGCACGCACACGCACGCACAACACTGTACCCGTAACCGGTGTAGAATGTTTAATGACGAGATCCGTCAGTAAGAACTGATGCTAAACAAATATTAAAGATAGATTATTGCGCGGGACGCGTCTCCTAGCGCTGGAGGCGCGGCTCCGCGGCGTTACACGTGTGTAGGTGACACGTGCAAGCCCAGACCAACGCGAGAGGGGACCATGCCCCGGGTACCAGGTTACCGCGTACCCACTAAATAATTTATCTAAAAGAGTGAGCCAACTTCTCCATGAAAAGCTGCCCGAGAAGTACAATTCTTTGGTTTTGCCGTTTTAAAAGGTAACTCAAAAATTTTATAAACTCGTATAAATTTAGCTTCATCACTGATATCACTGATGGCGAATCTGAACCACTGACGCGCAATTCCTAATTTATCTAAAAAAATAGTAACAGATAATTTACATCTAAAAACATTGTAAATTTTTAGAAAAGTCTAAAAAAAATCCGGATTTCTTAAAAAAAAATTAAACTCAAATGTCCCCTAAACGCGTTGGAATTGAAGATTTATAAAAATTAGAATAAGGTATAGAGCTAACATATAGCAGCAGTTCCTCTAGCAGCCCTTTAGCTTTGGACGTGGACTTGCAGGACGCTCGGTACTATGACCGTGCATTGCGGCGCGCGCACTCGATATCCTGACGAGGAGCGCTCTCTGTGACCTGATGGCTCCACCGCGACGCAGCTGCAAACAAACACGGACTTGTATTATATTTATTTATTAGTTTTAATAATAACTTGACAGCACATTTACATTCAATCAAATCAACACTTGCATATTGTTACCCGGTTTTGGGTCGCTCTACACTGTGCGAGATTGGAACCAAGCTCGGAATAGTGCATACATCACAGCCATATGTTAATGAGAAGCCCAGAAGAGATAGGACTCTGACAGGCGGAATGAGAATGACATGAGTGTGTTCAGGTGGAGAACGTGGGCCGCGAGGCGGAGTGGTCGCGCAGCTCCGGCAGCTCCAGCAGCCTACCGCCCTCGCCCAACACGCGCGCCGCCCACCTGCACGAGCACGTCCGCACGCTGCCCGCCACCGGTACCGACCGCGACCGGACCGGACCGGACCGGACCGCTCCTCCACACTCTAGTCGCCTTTCTTTCAAACGAGCTAATGTTCTAAGTGTCACACACGCACACACACACACACATCACAGACATTGAGAACTGGATGCGCCCCCGTACATGTTTTATTATGACGCCCTCTTCACAGGACGGCGCTAGTGTCTTCATACGACAATATGTTAAAAAAGATGCATCATCGGGTGGGACTCGAACCTGAACACAGTGCTTTCGTTCACTGCCGGTTGGGAATATACCTCACGACTCTTTGGCGATGCTAGCATGTTATAAGCACATATTCAGTACTAAAGTATAGGTCATAAGCACGAAAAATATATTTTTTGAAATTTGTTATTGTAGTGAATATAAATCGCGAGAGTTTAAAATGAATCGCCACTGATTTAATGTTTCTATTCGACTTTTGCGCTCTGTGCCTCTACCTTCAATACAACTTTGCTAGCAAGTACTTGACTGGCCCGTAGGGCTGCATCCAGCGTTGCCCAGTCCACGATACCATCGTAATTAGAAGGAGATAATGTAAGGGCTACAGGATCATTCCACGTCCTGATAACTTGAAGCGGAACACTTGAAAACAATTTGAAAAGTTAATGTTGTTTTAATAAAACAGGACACCGACGCGGCAAGTCCGGCCTCCCGCACACGATATCCGAGGAGTCCGTCGCGAACAGAGACAAGGACAGAGATAGCACATCCGAAAGGGACAGGCAGAGAGAGTCGTTCTCATCTAATTCTAGTTAGTCTCGCATACTTATATATTTAATTACTGGAATAACTTGTGCGAGCTGGCGGCGCGCAGCTCAGCGCCTGCTGTGGACCGCATACGTCACGTCGGGGTCAACAACTGTGGTGGAGGCCTCTACCGCTTGCGGGAGGCCTGTTAATCAAAGGCAGTCTTACCTTGAATCCCCCTTATTACTTATTTGATGCGCGTGGCGCAAATATCGTGCATTGAAATGTGTCGCATTGCAGGCATGCCCATTAGCCTTACTGAACATAATATATGTACGTCGCTACGAGCTCTATGTTACATTACATTATAAAAACAGCGGTTGATTTCAGCTTTTTTTTTTTCATAATTTACTGACAGACATGTGACCTCAAATCAGAACTAATGGTGGTTGAAGATGAGGCCGATGGTCGATCCCGTCTGCATTTTCCTTTAAAATCTTAAAAACGTGGAAAAACAGGGGAGTGCACCCCCCCCCCCCCCCCCGTGAGTCATACAAACAAGTGGTCTGGTCGGTCAGGTCAATGCGCGAAGAAGCCGATAGTGAGCACGCAGTTCGTGGAGTGGGCGTCGAGCGTGTTCGCGCGGGGCGAGGCCGCCTCGCAGGAGGACTGCGAGAGCCGCGAGAGCCACGAGCGCGTCTGGAGGCGCGCCAGGAACCGCTCGCTGAGGCGCGGCGCCGCAGGTCTGCACCGTTCTCGTACACTCTCTCCTACCTACTCTGAATGTGTGAATATCTCTGTCAACATTGTTGTAGAGGTGCAAGTCGCCGGGCCGCCTGAGATTATTAATGTGTCTTCATGGAGTCCACTTATATGTCGCCCATAAAAAAACCCGCTTCAGAATGATCGCGGCCTACCCGATTACGGCCCGCCCGCTGTCCGGAGCGCAGGGCCGCCAGATGTCGTCCCAGGCGGCCCTTGAACATTCGTACCGATACATTTGTGTCGATGTGTTGGGCGCCACTTGGAATGTAGGTTTTTGTCCATAATTTTCTTATTTTCATTTTTTTTTTGTGGTAAATCCCTACCCGAAAGATTTAATTTGAAGTTTTCATGAAAAATCGAATGAATGGACAACGCGGTAAAACTAAATCGATATAATATTTGTGAACAATTCCACACAATGGGCTAGCGAGAGCTCAGAGCGAGCTTGCGTTAGTATTGCGAGTGGCCAGAGCCGGACAGAGTGGCGCTCTGACGTGCCTCGGTGTGCGCAGCGCTGAGCCGCAGCCGCGTGTCCCGGCTGGAGACGCAGGCGTTCCACTCGCGCTGCCCGCTGCCGCCCGCCGTCGCGCTCTTCCACCCCTACGAGCAGCACGCCGCGGTCGCCTTCCGCGACAACTTCGGGTACGTGCACCCGGCTCCGGCCGCCCGCCTGCCTGCCTGCCTGCCCGCCCGGCTGCTGCGGCAGGGGCTCATGTACCCGCTGTGCGTTGCCGTCTCCAGGATCTGGGACTGGGGCACGGGCGCGAAGCTGTGCGTGGGCTCGTGGCGCAAGGCGTGGGGCCGCATCACGGCGCTGGCGTACCTCAACGCGCACCAGAACGCGCTGCTGGCGGTGGCCTCGGATACGGGCGACCTCGCCATATACAGGTAAGGCCGCGCCGCGCCGCTCCGCTCCTTGCCATTGGACCGAGTGGGCTCTGTAACCCGGGGGGAAACCCTGCATAGGACCGTCAAGGCCGCTGTGAGGGCACTGACCCCGCCGTGCTACACTCCTACTGACCACAAACCCCCGGGACATCCTTCTAATCACTCCACCCGGGCCTGGTGACACTTCCAGCCGCTCGGGAACCGAACAGCCTGTTAAGCTTGATAAGTAGGTAGACCTATTAGGTTTTCTATAAAATAATCGTTAACCGGATTTATCCAGATATATGAACAAGATTCAGTAAACAAAACGAATAGAGTGTGTTTTATAAAACCCATGTATTTGGTTCCAGTTGTATATATCCAAAGTGCCACCCGCACTCCTGACAATCTCCGTTTCTATTTGTCACGACATACTACATCGACACGTCTCGGGTGGTCTCGGCCGTGTGCTGCACTGCACGCTCGCGTGCCAGGCCGGCAGCGGTGCCGACGCGTGTGCTTGTCCCGCAGGCCGTCGGGCAGCAGCTCGGAGCCGGCGCTGGTGTCCGCGTGGCGCGCGCTGGAGCTGCGGCCCGCGCTGCACTACCGCCCGCCCAGCGGCCAGCCCATATACAGTCAGTACGCGCCCTCCACCCGCCTCCCCGCCTACCCGCCACCCCGAGCCCCCTCACCTGCCCCTCTGTCCGAGGGCGTCCTGCTACTCATATTGAGACGCGATCTTTTTTTTATTTAGAGATATGTGAATATTCATACGTAATTTGGTTATCAATTTTTTGTTTAAATATTCTGTTTTAGATTATGAAATATCGCTAAAAATATATATTTTATTTCTATTCGATTAAAATCACAACTTATTATTATAAAACAATTAAACTAATATATATTAAACAAAAAAACAACTAGTAGTGCCTTCCTTTATTTATATTAAGCTTTCAATAAACAAAAAGTAACAGGGCATTATTCTAATTAAAACCAATAACAATTTAAGCTTTAATAAACGCACGTATGTATGTACCTATGCAACTTTTGAAAATACACTTTATGTAACCAGTTTGAACAGTTTATTCTCATGAAGATACACACACACACACACACACACATAAATCTCGTACATGAGAACACTTGCTTTTAAAACCTACCTAGAACAAAAATGTAGCAAAAGCTAACTCGACATGAACCGAACTATACTATTTGTTGGTATTTCTCTTTATAATGTAAAATGAACTATGAAAACAATGAATGATTAATATGAAACGGGTCGCTCTAATGTGTGTGTGTGTGTGTGTGTGGTGGATGCCTTAGTAGCGTGTGCGCCGCGCCGAGTGTCAGGCCAACGGCAACTCCTGTGTCGATAAACAGGTACATGCTTACGTCTCTTATTAATTAATAGTTTATATTATTATTTATTTGTTTTCTTAACTCGTTTCAATATATTGTTTTGTCTGTTACTGTGTACACTCGCAAGGCACGGTCTCGCTTTAGACCGACCGGCGAGCGGCGACCCGCGACAGGCGTCCGGCGTCCTCACATTTCCTCTCTGGGTTCTAACTCTTCGATTGAGCCTTCAAAGCGCCGCGCAGAGCTAGTGCCGACGCGAACGCTTCGCGCTTGCACACTGCTAATCATGCGGCACATTGTCGCGCGCCGGCTGCCGGGCGCCGGGGCCCGTGTGCGAGCTTGCAGCTGGCACGCCCGCGCCCGCGCACGAGTACTTTCCATTTGAAAAGCATACATTCACAGAGCTACGTTATCTAACTGGGCGCTCTTTGTATCCCCACGAAAAGGTTCGCCTCTACATTCCTCATGCGAACGGCTAAGGAGTGGAATATACTTCCAGCGGGCATATTTCCACGATCTTATGACTTGAGAGCGTTGAAAGAGAAGAGTGAGTGGGTATTTGTTGGGCGGAGGCGGTCCATCTTCGAGCTCTTACTCATCTTCCACCAGGTGTCATCGAGGCGAAGCACCCGCCTGTAAATCAGAAAAAAAAAAGTGTGTTCTTAAGTAGGATCTGAAGGTTACCTGTGTTTGTGGCAGGCATCACGCAGCTGGTGTCCGAGCAGTTCGCATCTGCTGAGGACAAACAGGCCAACAGCAAGAGCAAGCAAGCGGACGCGGCACGTGAGTCATACCCCCGCAATCAGCTCTCGATGTTGCCCGACGGTGGCGCCGCCGCACTGCACGCTGCACTCGGACTGGGCAGAGACGCCCAGCGCATACGTCACGTCCAATGCTGCTGACGCCACTGGAACGGCTCCAGTTGCGCAGAGACCACACTGCGTCACTGAGCGACTCCTGCCGTCTGTGTCTCGGCGGGTGCTCTTCCGCCGCCCTCCTGCCGCAATAGAGGCGCGCGCGCGGGCTCGCGGAGCCACGGCCACGGCTGTTAGTGCAGCCGAGTCGCTGGCCTGTGGGGTGCTCTGCCGGCGAGCGCGTGCCCACCGTCCTACGATGTGGGACTTTTTAAACGCCGTTGGCGCGCCGGCGTGGTCTGCTGATTAACTGTTTTATTCTGAACTGTATATTTGTATTTAATGATGTTGTGCCGAGCGACTAGCAGAGCCTCTTGCCGGCTCGTCTCGGCAGATTCTGCATTCCGACCGGCGGTGATTCAGGTAGGCAATCACTTGCAGTGTGTCCCTGTGTGTGTCCAGTGGGCGTCGGCGGCGTGGACGGCGTGGCAGGCGGCGGCGAGGCGCTGGCGCGGCCGGCCACGCTGCTGCGGTGGTGCGCGCGCCGGCGCTCGCTGGCGCTGGCGGGCCCGTCGGCGGCGGTGCGCATATGGGACGCGCACAGCGACCTGCACGCGCTCGACATACACACAGGTACCGGCCGCGCTCGACACCCCGCCCGCAGCGGCTGGGCCACGCCGGCAATATGAAACCGCTCCGCATCGTTTAAACAGTAAACAACCATTCAAGTGACAACTGCCCAACTAAGCAACCGGACCAACGAGCACTCGATGACAAACCGGCTGTGACGTTTGTACACGCGTTGGAAATGAACCCGCAACATGCCACTGCGGTGTCGTCAGCACGTCGTCGGCTTCGTGTGCGATAAATTAGAGATAGATAGATAGATAGATAACATGTTCACAAAGTCACGGAGCACAACATGTCTGTAATTCCTACTGCAGACATGTTTCACTGGATCTATCCATATACACTAGGGCGCAAGGACTGGTGGTGGGGGGGGGGGGGCGGCAAACAGTAGCTCTCACTGAAAATATTCAAAATTCGGGGGCCGCCGCTTCTTCATCTCTATCAGTATACCATACGGTCTGAATAAAGTTAAGTCAATTAAAAGATTGATAATGTACGGTATATTCAAATTATGTTTGATTATCTATCTATTTATCGTCACACCGAATTCCTATTGGGGTAGGCAGGAGGAAAGGAACGCCACTCCTTTCCATTCTTGCAAACCTCTCTCGCTTCCGTAACACATTGTTCAGTCCTGTGGTGCACTCGCGCCGAGGCCGCATGCTTTGGACGCGACGCGACGCTCCGCCAGAACTCGGCTTGTTTGTTCTGAGCAGGTCGATTGGTTACATATACAATATTGTTTTTACAGCTTCGTTTATTTTCGATTTATCTGCAGAAGTGAAGCACCCGCTTCCATTGAAATGTCTCCTTAACAACTCCAGTACCGGCCTCGCAAATGGGAATTTACTACTAAACAAAAGCGTAGAGGCAACTGTACAAGAACACACGATGTAGAGAAATCAACACTCGAATCGTATTCGCGATACGTACTGCCTACATTTAAAATATATATGACTAGCTGTCCCGGCAGACCTTGTTCTGCCCTATTTCTCTAAAACAAAGTCATATTGTTTTTTTTAATGTTAATAGCCTCCCCGTCAGATGTTTTTGAAAATTGTTTGAAAGAACCTGGCCTTAATGCTATATGTATAAAAATTGACAAATATTGACATTAATATTTATACGTCACACAATTGTTTTGCCTTCCCGGAACCCGTCCACTGACATTTAAACTTTATGGTATGGTGTTAAAGTTCAAATTGAGTTTTAAATATTATTACGAATTTTTTGTATGAGAATATAGAAAAGTGTTGTTTTTAGATTTTTTCAGACAATTTTTTTAATTTTTCTCTCCGTAATAACCTTCCCCAGACTTCAACAAACACAACAAAAAAGAAATCAGTCAAATCGGTTTAGTCGTTCTCGAGTTTCGCGCTTATCAAGACATAGCTGATCCGGCAAACGTAGTTTTGCTATATAAGTTATTGTAATATCTTCTATGATGTTCATTGAAATTAAGTGATGTCAAAGACAATTTTGTTCATAATTAAATACTCTTAATCAACAAAACATTTATTTGGATAAAGATTAATATTATTACGTTGATACAACTCTTAACAAATAATGCATTAATTTCGACCAAATTTGTTTACCATAAAAACGGTTCTAGTGACTTAATCTTAAAAGATAAACATACACTGTCGCGGACATTTTTTTAGATCATCTCAAGAGGAATAATTCTTTCTTAAATATATTTTTGGTATCTTGAACCGTTTTTGCAGCGCACGCAATGGAAGCCCTCAAGGATGAAAAATTTTGCCCGTTTTTTTCACATTTTCTATTATTTCTTCGCTTCTAATGATTGCATCGTGATGTTATATAGCCTATAGCCTTCCTCGATAAATGGTCTATTCAACTCAAAAAGAATTAGAAGTTTCAATTCGATCCAGTAGTTCCTGAGATTAGCGCGTTCAAACAAACAAACAAACAAACTCTTCAGCTTTATAATATTAGTATAGATTATGTACGGCCTTAGGCGTTATGTGCTCACCGGCTCACAACACTCAGTAGAAATGTCACGTGTCCTAGTGCTGTGCGAATAGCTGCCATCCGCGCTACTGGTCATGTTGGGTAACACATACAAACACGTGCAGCGGGTACAAACTGTAATGTATTTCTGCTCACACTGGAAGGTATATGGCGTGCCCGATATATCCTATATTATATTTGTTAGAAGAATCAAAAACTGATAGCCTCTAGTGAACAAGACGGTTATAGGAGCCGAACGGACGGCTATTCGCCTCGCCCGCTATTCGCAGTGCAAATTGTTGTATTTCTCGGCTGATTTGTTTCAAGTTGGTAATTTGTAAAATTCCAAAGTAAAGTTTTGTTTGTTTCGTCAAATGTAATTTATTTATTATGTTTTTTCGACTCATTTTTTGTGTTAAATTGTTTTTTTTTTTTTATTTTGAATTACAGGGATCTGATATGTTTATGTAATATAATACATTGTTCTGCATGCAGGATGCGAGTCTGCCGCGACGTCCCTGTGGCGCGGCAGCGAGGTCGGCGGCGGCGGCGGCGGCGGGGGTGGCGGCGGCGGCGGGGGCGGCGGCGGGGGCGGAGGCGGCGGCGGCGGCGGCGGAGCGCCCACGGAGGAGATGACGGTGTGCGGGTTCGCGGACGGGTCGGTGCGCGGCTGGGACGAGCGCGCGCCGCCGGGCCCGCAGTTCGCGCTGCAGCAGCACGGCGCGCCGGTGCTGTGCGCGGCGCTGCGCCCGGACGCCTGCACTCTCGTCACCGGATGGTAACTATGCGTCGGCGCTCTCTGCTGCCGGCACCGACTCCATTCCCTAACTTAAGGTCTCCTCGAAGAGATATTTGCGCAGGCCGGCATGATTGCTGCCAGTATCGATAGGCTTTTGTTTACTGTTGATAGCCGCAGTGGTTTTTGGACTGCACCGCGCTTACAACCAGGCGTGGCGTGCCCACTGTGACCAGTTAGGACAATAAAACAATGAAAGGAGCGAAAGTTTGTTATGGATTGTGTTACGCGGCGCCCGCGCAGCGCCACGCCGCCTGTTCCGCTTCAGCCGCACTGTAACTTACGCACACGATTACCTATTCGCCCGCTGTTCGAGTCGTTATTAGAAAATCATTTTACCGCGGCTGTCCGTGCATCCCTCAGCCAGTGGTGAGGCCTGGTGGCGACGCGCCGCCCCGGCATAGTGGCACAGACCACCTGTACCTGGGTACTGGGTGCCAAGGTACCTGATACCTTCTCCAAATCGCACCAATCACAAGCTAGCTGGTGAATGTGCTCGGGAGCAGTCAGTCGCGTTGGATAGGCACACGGGGCGCGTCAGCGCGCAGGCACCGCCCATTGCAATGGGACGGGGAACCGACGCGGCTAGGGGGCCGGGGCGCAGTGCAGGCTGCTGTTGGCGCGGCTGACGATGGCCAACAGCCATATACAAAGGCACAGCAGACGTGCGGGGCAACGAGCAGGGTTGACAGTGTGTGCCTGTGCCGCAGCGCCGGCGGCTGGGTGCGGCTCTACGACACGCGCAAGATGGCCGTGCGCGAGGAGCTGCGCGCGCCGCCGCCCCTCACCGCGCTCGACGTGCACCCGCTCTGCGGCCTCATCGCATGGTGAGTGCGCCTTGCCGCCCGTACCGCCCGTACCGCCCGTACCGCTCACACTCATTGTACTCATTCGTATCGAACGTTCGCGACAACTCCCTCTCATAAGGAGCGTACAGCCCGCCGCAGTGATGGCAACACGGGCTGCGCATTCCGGAACGTGCCTCTAGTTCTTTCCAGGTCAACTACGGGTTCAAGCAGCACACGTTCGCCGGCGAAGGAAAACACCGTGAGGAAACTCGCATGCGGCCTCTCATACAAATGTCACATGTGTACTTGTATTGCGAGAACGTATACGCCCTGGCCAACGCGACCGGGGCGCCGCTCGCACAGCGCTGCTGGTACACGTGACATTCCTATTAGACGCCGTGCGGGCTTCTGCACCGGGGAGCGTGTTGTGGCTATACCCGTACTCAGTCTGGTACAACCCAGGCGCGCGGCCCCGCTGCAGCCGTCCGCGTCGCGTTGCGTCTCATTTCCGCTAAGACAGCGCGCCCACTAATTTTATTGTTAAGGGGGTATTCTGGTCCTAGACGCCTAAATTTTAGGCTTTTTTCAAACTTATGGGGAGAGCGATGGGTGGCCCTTCACTTCACCCCCTCGTAAACACGGAGGTGAGGCCTACCGAAAGGCCAGACGTCGTCGTGGGCCGGAGAAGTGGACGCTGCTGTGCCTCCTGATTTTTATTGATATTTGAAGAGTATAGAAAAAAAAACATCAAATTACAGGCCGGTGGAGTGGGGGCTACAATAAAAAACGGTGCTCCCTGGTTGACAATATTCCAACCCTTGTAGTGATCTGATCTAAAGCAAACAAATTAAAAAAAAATCTTCAATAGGATGTCGCTATCGCATTGAGCGTTACCAAAGAAAAAACAAAAAATTCACTAAATGGCGTCAACTTGAAAAAAATACTTAAAATTTAAATTTTCCAAAATCCGAGACAGGAGCGATAGAGAAATGTATCAAAAAGATTCTTATCAAATTACAAAGGAATCGGTAAAGTGGAACTTGCATATCATGTCAACGACCTCAATAAAGTAGTTTTGAGAAAAACGCGTTTGAAGTTTGAAAAACAATTCCCATAGAATAACTCAGGTAAATAATATTTAATACTCACTCGGATTGATCGGCGATCCCACATCCATACATTGGGCCTTCTTCTCCTTCATAATGTCTTGCGAAGTTGTTTCTGCTGACCGAGCTGGTCTGCCTTCTTTCGAAGCAGCAGCAGCAGCTCAGAGCGATCAATCCTAACTTCGTTTCGTCGGGTAGCAAATTAAAATCCGCTGTATCGCCGAAAATAATTCGAATTTTGAAAAACACGTTTAAGGGCATATTTACGAAGGACTAAATTTTGAAAATATACAAAATCAAATTGATTTTGTCAAATTTCTAGAGCAGAATACCCCCTTAATAATATTGTATTGATATTTGGTTCTCCTGCGTGAATAAAATGTAGTTGTACTGTACTGTGTACGTGTTGCCGGTGTGCGGCGCAGCGGCAGCGCGACCAACTGCATCAGCATCTACGACGCGAAGGGCAGCGCGCTGAACAGCATCAAGTTCCACGAGGGGTTCATGGGCGCGCGCATCGGGCCCGTCTCCTGCCTCACCTTCCACCCGCTCAGGTCGGTGCTCGCTTCGCTTCGGGGTCACGTTGTGTACTCATAAATACTCTAATTATGGGTACTGTTTGTCTTGTTACGGTTACAGTACGGCGATTGCCCGGACTGGGTAATGACCACACTAGGCATGTGTAAAGACCGTCATAGTGACTCGATGTGGCTTGTCGCGTTTCGGGATCAGCTGGTGCATATCCAGTAGCTCATATACCTAGAGACCCTCAGTCGCGGTGTGCCGCATGGCCGGCATGACGACGGACACTATCAATGGATTTTCCTCTCATGACTGTTGCTGTCGCTTTTGTTCTACACTGTACTTACCATCGGGTGCCGCAAGAACTTAGTCGCGCTAGTGTAAAAAAAAATAAACTACCAGCTAGAATCGACCAAAAATCTGTAGCCATCATGTTGAAACCCACAGCTTTACGATAACTTTTACTTCGGTCAGACTACAGTGCACTTACCACCAGGTATACTGTCCTCACCTTTTGCAGAGGACATAAAAAAAATTATAAGAAGTTGTCTATTACCTTTGCCGGGCCACCATTACATTGTGAACTGATCTCCTGCCGAGCGAAGCGTCATGCGGCACTCGAGTAGACGCGACCGCGCCGGCTACCGGCTGCCGGCTGCCGGTGGGTATTTCCCGTTGCTACTCGTTTACGTTATTGGACTGCGCCATGCTCACCGTCGCGCCTGGTGCACTGTGCCTCGCCGTGTCGAGTCACTGTGACGGTCTCTGCGCTCATGTAGTGTGATCATTAGTCGGTGCGGCCAATCGTCCTGGCGTGGAGTACAGCAGTATGTGTGTGTGTGTGCGCAGGTGCGCGCTCGGCGTCGGCTCCCGCGACAACACCGTGTCCGTGTACGTGTCGGAGGCGCGCCGGTGACACTCGCTCTACTCCCTGCCGCTGCAACTGCCGCTGCCCTTCCACTGACTCGGTCTCGCCGACGCCGCCAGGTAACGCCTTGGGAGCTCAATGCCGCACGAGGTTGAACTTGCCGGAGCACACTAGAAACTCGTCCAGCCCTCAGTAAACACTAAATATAGATGCTCCGCTGTACTGTGGACCGCGAAGGCACATCTGGCTGCCAGGTCATATATTTACATCGCCACTGAGTCTGATTTTCGACTCTCCCTATTCAGTCTTTTCCGGGCAGCCTTCGCTTGTCGTCGTTCCACCTTGCCAGGTGGAGCCCTACGCTACGTTTCCTCGTTCGCCGGCTCTGACAATTCTCGGTACTCCGTCATGCGGCCAGCTCACTGGAAACTTGACTTGCAAATGCGGACAGCTATATCGATATTTTCTGTTCCCTGTGAACGTGCAGCGCCAGCTTCACCACACACCTACTAATCAGAGTGGGACGACATTCGCGTCACTGCCATTCTTCGATGACACTGACTTCCAGCCCATGATCTTGAAATTTTTCGAGACGGGGCAAAACTACTGTCTGCCGCATCCTCCACCAGTCACCTTGCCTTTGTTTCTCAATACTGTGGATTAATCCAATAAAAAAAGTATACAGTACAATTCATAGGGATTTTGTAAGCATGTAAATATCACATATTAACCTAAGACGGGGCGAAGGCTGATATCTTGAAACTTTTGGGTCAGCTTTTAAAACGTGAAACCAAAGACTTATACTTTTTCAGTAATTTTTGTATGAAGAAGTTGGCCTACCTTTTTGAATATATTATTCAGTGGGTACGCTGGGTGATGTGGTCACCCGGCGCCCAGACTTGCTTGTTGCGTTGCCGACCTGAACAACATTTCTCACTCCTTTTTTGAAGAGCCGTATGTCATAATCCAAAGGAAATACTGCCACAAGTATCCCATTCCACGACCTTAAAGTGTGCGACAAGAGGGTTCAATAAAACTGCACTGTTCTTACGAGCTGGTGTGCTTTTGAAGTGTGCGGATGAGGCGGTCGCCAGCCACGTAAAATGCGCTCCCGGGAATGACGATGAGGCTACCAGGTAAGTATTGAACGGAAGTGTAATTGTGAGCAGACGAGACGGGCGACTGCAAGCTGCGCAGCCGCTGCCGGCCACCCACCGCCGCGCACCGCGTGCAGAGCGGCGCACCGTTCGCTACTCACTGCACATCACACTGGGCACAGGACAGAACCTATTTTGTATAAAGTAATTGTATAGAGGAGTAGGTAAAGGGATAATGTACGTCGGCGACTCGATTCCGTGCGCTTGTGTAGTGCCGCGTCGCGAGCTCCGGAGCTGTCGCATGTCCTCGTCTCGGGCACTCATCCGCATGCTCAGCACATTGTATTTCTAAAAACTTTTCGAGAAATAATGTGATATCGGATCTGTACGAGTGAATGTTGTACTCTTTTCTAATATCGGTTAACACAAACACGGATACAAAATATCAACGGACAATGTTGACATTCCTTGTTATGGCCGAAAGAACAGACATTATAAGTGTAATACACACAATTTAGCAAATGCTTAATAGTGCCAGCGTCATACCTGTTTTGTTTTTCCAAAATAAATAAATATATAGAGCGGCGAAAGGCTATTTGCTTTAACCATTTCTTTTGGCGATATTGAGCTATATATGAGTGCAGTTGCATTGCGTGTGTCCATTGCCGTCGGCTCGATCGATGCTGTGCGATGCGCCACCCCTGGTAGAATCGAATGACAGCAAAGTGACCAGATATATTTTCGGAATCAGCGTTTTGTACTGCTTCCTAAAATATATATAACACAATATCGCCGATAAATATCGCTCTAAGCAAATTGCTTTTCATCGCACCGATATCCATTTATTTTATTCATATAGGGTTGCCGTGGCCCAATGCACTATTCCTTCACATATTACATACTAATTACAAGGAAAAAATGTACAGTTCCTATTAAGTCAACTACAAGATACATTAGAGCGACCTGTTAATACTAATATTAACGAAAGTCAAGATCATAAATCATTATGTGCATCTCGCAATAAAGCGAAGACCTTTCTCTTGAAACTCGTTAGGGAATCCGTGAATAAATCGACCGAAGCTCCAAGAAGTTTGTAGATGAGAAATAATTTACATAAAGTCCAGTTGAAGCCAAGGGTTGTTTGTTTAAAAGGTGAGCGAAAAGGGAAACCGTTCTTCTGGAATATTTACCGGGGGTTCTCAATGAACATTTTTGGACCAGTTAATGTTTTTATAGATTTAATCCTGACAGATTTTTGTAGATATTTTTCAATGATTGAAAGTGTGTGGACAAAGAGTGACGGGCTGAGGATATATGGTGCTACATTATACAAATATAGATAATATTAATTTATTGTTATTCTATGTCATTTATTCTTAATAAAGGCAGCCACGCACGGCCGCGCACGAGAACATAGTTCGAGTCTTGGACGCCAGTAATACTATAATAGTATCGTATATTATGCGTACCAGGCCGAACCGGCCTTGTTTACTCATATTGAGTTTTCTTTTAGTTTATTTGTCATTTTGCTTTTAAATTTACATCGTTCATTAGAATTAGATTCATTTGACATTATCAAGTACGTATAAAAAATAATATATTATTAATAAATTTAGTGCACCACACAACACGCATGCATCGTTTTGGCACCACACGTTTACTGGTGAAGGAAACCATCGTGAGGAAACCCACATGCCATCTAATATAACTGTCATGCGTAAGTGCCCTAAGAATGAAAATTAGTAGCGCTACTGATCACATTTGGCATAATATATATCTAAGCGTAAATTGGATATTACCACTTATGTATTTCTGTTTACGCCAAAAGACAATATATTTTTTATTATCAAAGTTTTTATATTTTGTATGCCTAAAATAAGTTTAATGTTATCACATATTGTATGTTTGACGCTTAGTGTTTAGGCTGCACCGAATAGCTTAATAAGTTTGTAATGTTCAGTACACGGGTACCGGACTGTACGCTGCCGTGTATCGCCGCCTTTATGTCAAACACAGGCGAACGTATTACGGTTATAGAATTATCTAATTATTTGTCCCTTTACGAAACCATTGTACACGTAGTATAAAACATATTATAGACATTTTAAAATATATCGTTTATAAAATAATATTCAATTTAATAGATTTATAATTTTTATTATTAACTAATAGTGTATGTTGTAAGCAGGAAGTTTTGAAAAATTTTCCTAACTTCGTGCACAGAAAGATCCGAGCAGCTGGCTCACTGTGCCTGTCAGATCAGAAACACTCGCACGGGCTCTTATTATTAATATGTAGCGTCTATTAAACACATTCTAATTTTGTATCAGATCTTATAAACAGAAAAGCTCTTGCTTTTCCTAGTATTTCTAAAATTAGTTTTTATTTTCGTCAAATTTGATATGGTATTTTGTTAATGGTAAAAACGATCAATCTTTCACCCTCCTGTTTTGCTATAGCTATGAACAAAATAATGACTAACACTACTTGAGCTTAAAAACGGTAAAAATGATCAGCTATCAGCTGTTCGAGCTATCGGCAATGGTAGCGCATACTGTGCGTTACTGGTCACTGACGCGTATCCTCTTTCGGCTGACTTAGCTACATCAACACTAACAGTTTTTGTTCTATAACTTTGGCAAAACGTAATACATCCTAAGAAAGTTTTAGTGGGGTTTTCTATCAATTGTTAGCTCTATGTTTCGTATAAAACTTTGTTTTAATTTTCATTTGTTTGATTCTGCCGTCGGTAAGTGACAGTCAGCCGAGTGTCCGCCCCCGCCCCCGCCCACCTCGCTCCCCAACCCGCTAGATCCCTTTGTACGGCGCGTGCTGTCGCAGCGCCCGCGGGCAACTTTATGTGAAATTAAGAAAACTAAAACTGCATTTTTTTGTTTTGCAATGGAAAGAAAATCTTTAAATTAGAAAAACATGTACAGCAGAAGTTATCAGTTTTGATAAACCAAAGTGACTGTTAAAAGGTTAAGCGTTAGTTGCCTGTAACGCTCTATATATGACAATGTAACGGAGACTGATGATATATTATTGAAAGATCGTATGTCCGACTTTCCACGCAGTTTATCCCGAACAATTTCCAATTCGTGGACGTCTTAGTTGTTCGTATGTGTACATACCTAGATATATTCTCTCTTGGTGTACGGGGGCCGACATCACGACGCAGACCGGCAACCCAATGGATCCCAGTCTCGGAATAGTTGTTGCCAAGCTTGCATAATATAAAATCGAATAGTTCAGATGCCAATTTACATATGTTGAAATCGTGACATTTACAAGTCGCATCAATTAGGCGCGCGCTGCAGCCCCGATCGGCCAGGGCGCAGTGCCGCCGTACTGGGGCCTTTCGCGATGCCTCGCTCAGACCAGGCTGCTGTTGGCGCGGCTGAGAACGAATGAGTGGGCAGAATTTTGCACTAAGCGGGGGAGCACCGCAACGACTTGCGCGTTATAACATCATGCAACCCCCTCAACCAGCTTTCGGCCACGAGCTGACATGGTTTCCAGGGTGTGGCCGCTGCGTGCCGCACAGCTACCGGGAGCCGCTAGTGGGAGTTCATGGGACCCAAGGAGCTTAACCAATTTCTGTTTCCTGCAAATAGAGGCCGGCTGACAGGACGCCGTAGACGCCGAGTTCCCGCTGTACTCTTTACAAATGCAAATGTCTTGAGGAATCTTGATCGTTGTGTAGTGAGCCAGCTGGTCTCTTCCGTTCGCTGTGTATCTCGTATTTATTGTATGAACCCTTTCGCTGCGGCGCGTGGGCGCAGTCGCGACAATGTGTCCTCTCGAAACGGTTTTCACTCGTTTGCAGAGCCGCCGCGTACAGCCGGCGCTCCTTGACCGGCCGCTACCGTCACCCGTCACCCGTCCCCGATCTGTATAGTAGCGAAAGCGTTACGGGAATTAACGATTGGAGTGAGGAGCACTCGTAATGCAATTTATGTATGTTACACATACGTCTCATTCGGAACCATGCGACTTTAGCCAAAATACGCAATTATCATAATAGATTATTCACAAATGGTAACGCTTTAAGTAATTTGTATATATAATGTTAAAGGTTAATTTAAGATTTATATTCTGTATCCGATATGTATGTATATACCATGTAACGGTCGACCGAGCGTTTATTTAACTGCCTAACCTTATTTTTCGGCAAATGACTCTTCGAACCTGATCTCGCACTAGGAATAAACGTTGACGGTTGCTAAAGAGGGAAATACACAAAGGTAAAACAAATCCCGTGCCGTACACACATGTACACACGTCAAATACAAAGGAGCGTTTTTTAATCTGGTCCGACATAGTGCAGTCCGAGAACAAAGTGATCCGGAAACACGACAGGCCGGAGCGAGTCGCTATGCCGGCCTGTACACTTGCGTACTCTGCTCACGATCCAGTTCAGGCAATCGCCCTGCCACTTCAAAGCCAGCAGGACCAGAGTAAAACGCCAGATAGTGGACTGTAAAGAGATTGAGTGTAACGCAGGAAGTGGTGTGCCCGCCCCGGGTGCGCGCTGCCGGCGCCGGCCACGGCGCTGCACGGGTGCGCACGACCGGGCGCGGGCTAAATGTAATCTGACTAACGATTGCAAAATGTAGTCGTTATTGTAATTTTGTTGTCAAAGCATTAACGAGTCATAAATGTGTATGCAGTTGAGGATGCCGCAGTGTATGAAACATAGTTGTGCAAAATGCAGGCATATTAATGGTGCAGATACGCAAAATGTTATCGTTTCTCATTAATCTGATTGCACTTTGCCCGTCTGCACGTGCGCAGACACACACACACACAACACACACACACTGTCTCCTTCCAGTCGACGTCGCATTTGACGTTTGTTTTCAAACAAGCGATGTCGTATTTGACGTTTCCGAAACTGTTTTGATTGAGATTAGATTTTTAACGTTCTTGATTAACGAGAACCAATTGCCCCCTTCTGTTTCGAGCGAGTGTCCCTCTGCTTCATTCTCCTCGTTCCAAGTTATTTTGACTAATTAACATGTTATTAAACATAATCCGAAGAATTGTTTTGTTCGTTTCAATCTAAAATGATTTTTGTTATTATATAGGGATTTACAGAAAGTTCCTAAGACCTAATAAATAGAAACTAGATGCCATTTTTTAAATTAATATTTAATTGAATTAATTACAAATAATAAGGTGATGTACGTGTTCGTTTTGCAGCGTCAGGCCAACGCCCTGGCTAGTGATGAAAATGCCCGGGAATTTTCCCAAAGTGCCCAGCACTTCCGCGAACATTTCGTAAATTCCCGGGAATATTCCCCATACAAGTTTTGGGCACTTTGGGAAAATTCCCGGGCATTTTCATCACTAGCCCTGGCCGCGTTCAAGTGGAGGCAATGTACGGGCCGCCACACCTCGGCAACCGTGGACACTAGACGCTTTGCCATTTCCCTTGAAATAACATTGAAGCCTGCTCATATCAAATCATAAACTGTATCAGTCTTATTATACAACAAAGTTTGTCTACAGTTAAACGGTGACCTAATCCCGGTTTACAAAAGTTTTACAGAATATTTATTATTAAAAATTAAATTAGTTTAATTTAATTTTCTTTTGTGATAAGTATTATTCTTTGCAACTGTACCGAAGACTATTTTTTATGTTTTCATTTCGTTAATTTTTAAATAAATGTAAAATAAATTAATACTGTATTAAAAATGAACTTTGTTTGTAATAAGATCGTATAAGTTTTCGGACGGTGACATGTCACGGCGTCTGTTCTCCTTTATGTAAATTATATTGACGCAGAAGCGAATATATTCGTATAGAAGATGTCATGAGCATTTGAACACTAGTCCGAGTGGCGCAGACGGGAACGATCGATTCTAGTACAATGAACACGTGGCACGTGTTAGCCAGTACACGCCGCGAAAAGGATGGTATGCAGATGTGGCCATTCACGAGAACGTTGATTTAGCTTGTAAGGGAGCATGCCGAGAGCGCCCAGACAAAATGACATTCGGTAAACGCTAACGCTACTGGAAAATCACAAAATGTAAGGAATTGGCATTTGAAGACGTCACACTTTGAAAAGTTATGGTACCGACGACACGGGCTCCCGGCGCGGAGACCTGAGTGATCATGTCTGTCGCCGCGTCACCCGAGCCTTGGGTGATTCTCTTCTTGTTTTAGTTAATTACGCTTTTAAAAGGAGTTTAATGGAAAAACCAATTATATATAAATCCTATGATGTACAACGTGAAAGTACTAACGTAAACATATTCGCATTGTACATCAGCTCGTATTCATTTGTATCGGATAGATAACACGTCGTTACACTGTGACGGAAGTTTCTCCTTGAAACGCTCTAAACACATTTCAGGTGAGGAACAAAATTGTCTGTGATAATTTAACCCACTGATGTCATTTTATAGTTTCTACTAGCGTTATCGTTTATCGAATTTGACTTTGTCTAATCTCTTTGAACAAAATGTATGTAGCCGTTGCATTTCGTGATATCGTTTGTTTCGCTTATAACTACGAATAATTTCTAATTCAAATATGTACATTTTCATAATAATGATGATTGTTGTTGTTAAAATAAAACTTTGTTTAAACGACGTTTCGTTGTTTTCTTTTTTTCACGAATCCTGAATAAATTGTTTTCATAAATTACAAACGAGATAAGATCAAAAACGGATGCTGTTAATAAGATGCATTCGTCGTAGTAAACTGAAAATATTATTATTATTTACTTTATTATGTGGAGGCAACTGGCGGACTATTAATAAATAGTCTGGTGACAACAAAACATCAAAAAAAAAATATATATTTCAATAACCGGTGGAGAATGTATTTAAGCAACAAAATACCGGTCTTTCGGCGAACGTGTTCCCAGTATCCTATGATATTAGATGCTTTAAACGAAGCGTGAAGATATTTGCGCCGGCCGGCATTGTTGCTATGACTATCGATTGTTTATCTTTACTGTGGATAGTCGCAGTCGATGTTTACACCGCGCCGTGCTTACCATTGGGCGTGCTGTGCTCACAATGCCGAGTCATTCGTATCCGTCGTTACTGAATCCACACGAACAAATACAATGGATCCAAACACATGGAAAACACACTAACTAGTTTAAAACATTTATTTTGTAATTTAATGTAACACAAAAATACATCAAGCACTAAAAAAACAAGTTAAACTTTACATAAAAATTAAATGTAGTCATAGATTTAATCTACTGTGGGCCTAATTATAAAAAAGAAGTACATACATATATGTAATATAGATTTAAATAGTTGTCAAATGTGTGGAGACAAGTCGATATGATAATACGGTTGACAACAGATTATCTTTTTTAATATTAAACTTGCACGACTATTTTATTCTGTACTAAAGAAAACCTCAGTATGAAACTATAAAATATTAGTTGATATATGTTGACTATACAAATTAGATCGAATGTTACAGTTCACAATAATCATATAAAATTAAAAAAAAAATAACAATGTATACAAATTAAATGTATTTTTGATTCAGTCAACTTAAAACTAATTGCAAATATCAACATAAACTAACTAGAATAAAAGGTTTTTATGCCATTACATAAATCAACAAATATTTAGTAAAACAAGGCCTTTGCAAGTAAATTTTCCAGAAATCTCACTGTATTCCGGTTGGACTCTATTTTATATCTATTATAGGTAACAAAATCATGGATATACCTTGCTTAACGAAATGTTTCTACAAACCACGTTAATAATTATGCAGCCCTAGAATATAAAAACCCGTATTGTATATACATACAGTAACTACCAATTAACTAATTGGTTAACTTGTATGAAATATAATAATAACTTTAAAATTTAAAAGGTGTTTCTGTAACTGTATGTAAAAGCAATTATATTAGCACAACCTGAAATCAAAATTACTATCAAGGCATACATTACGCTCACAAGTCTACAAATAAAATCCCTAATAGAACAATAACAAAGATTAAATGTTCAATACTGCTACAATTTAATATAAAAATAGATATACATATATATATATATATATATATATATAATTTGATGGACTATGGAAATGAGAAATATGAGTTACCGTCTTAGGTGCTACCATAACTCTGTACGGAACAAAACTATAATGGAAAAAATGTTTGCCCAGGGCATACCTCTGTCATCTTTATTACTCAGAATGCAATTTCTGTAGAAGAGACCAATGTATTAAAAAAAATTGTGACACGTGAACCATGACCTGTTATATTTAAATGGAATCGCTATTTTTGATTGTTTCTTAATTATTAATTTCTTATTATTTGATAACAATAGAGGACTTGATATATAAGAAAAGGAAGAATATTGGTGGAATTGGCATTTCAGTGTGAACAGAGAAAGAAACATAATTAATAATATGAGGTGATTTGCTTAGTGGCGATTCTGCTCACAATCACATTGAGCAAATTGCTGTCACAATCCAGATCTGCAACCTTGTAGATGGATTTAATTTCCTTTAAATTGGAGAGTTTACTCAGATCAGAGATGGGACATTCTTTGCCATCAATTTGGTCCAGGATCTCCTTGCTGTTGTCATTTCCAGGAGTAACGAGGAAGCACACCAAGATGTCTTTATCATTCTGTATGCCAAACATGTTGAGGCTCAAGGAAATGCTCTTAGCGATGCAGAGATTGTACACTATTTCTGAATAAACAGTTTTGGTTAACAAGTTTCCATGCATGTGTGCGACGACAGCTTTATTCACGGCGACAGCGACCTGTAGGGGGTCCATTACGTAGTGAGCCTTGACGACAGCGCACTGCCAGTTGCCTTTCACCACATTGTTGCGGATCTCTTCAATGTTCTGGACGTTTTCAAATAAGTACATTTTCAGGACCGTCTTCGTGTCAGGATCCAAGTTGCAAATAAACGGCTCGAGCTGCATCCTTCCTGTGATAACTGAATCACGTAGGTTAATTATGTTTTATAGAAAATTTATAATATATACTGTATTTATTAAGAGCTGAGCATAGATGCATCAGAGGCCATATACACACACACACGTACACTTTAGACATATATATCTTGCCTAAAGCGACCACTAGTGCAGCTGATCGCCATTATCAAGGGAAAATATTAATATCGATTTTTTAAATGACGATGTTTATATTTACCTTACTGGATTTGTTCTAACGTGAAGTAGTAATGTTTCTGAATATCTATATAAGCCCTCAGTAACAGACACCAAGGGATGTACACATACGATATTCACTTTATATTAAGTATTGTAAAACGATATTTCAATATTATGAAAACAGAAAACATACATCCAATGAAAATTGGCGTTTTATTACTAGTGTTGCTAGAAGCTATTTTGAAAAAACTTCAGCACAATCTGTTTATTTCAATACATTTATAGCATTTTTTACTATTAGAATATACTAAAGAAACTATATTTTCACAAATATAGTTTTCGTTTAATTAGAAATTATAAACTGATGATTATAAAACACATCAGAAAGATCATCAAAAATTACTTAATATGTTGTTTTTAACAACCAGGCAAGGCAAACGCAATGTATTGATTTGGCAGTTACAGCTGCGTTCTTATTTTAAAACAAAGTTCATTAAGGTGCGTTCACGTACAAGACTGATAAAACAAAATAGAGCTTTATAATTAGAAAAAACATTGCAGTATGTACTCTGTCGACTTTGTGTGTCTATCGACCGTGCTTTGCAATAACTAGTTCTGAGAGAGTTCAACTATTACATTACGCAATTTGGGGAGGGGAGGCTATGTAAATGTTATAATGCGTTACATAGGTTTATCGAACTACGCGTTACGTAGCATTGCTTTTTATTACTAAAAATACTAGGGAATATAAATCTCCTAAGTTGGCAAAATAGCAAACTTTTTCATTTGTTTCGAAGAACCCCTCGCTTAGACGTCATTTTTATTTTGTTCTTCCGAGTTGGCTACAGCCATAGATGGGCGTAATCATGATTACTTTTAATCAGATTATTAATCAGATTACAGGTAATCATGATTACATTAATCTTTTTTTTTTTCTTTATTTTTAAGGGACTTTTGTTCTTTTGAACATGTCAGCCCCATCATACCTTAACCTAACATTAATCTTGATTACTTAAATCATTCAATTAATCATGATTATTTTAATGATTACTTTTGAGTTTTGGCTGAGAGCGAGATCATTTTAAATACTCGTTTATTTAATTTTTCAAGTTATCTTATTTCGAACTAGCTGATCCCGAACATCCGTCTCGTTGAGCGATTCATTATAAGGGTCTTTGCAGTTGTGTACTCTGGTCACAACTCACGACCCTGTTCTGGCAATCAATCTACCAGCTCAAACAACAGAAATCCCAAGAACTAATCCTGAACGTAGTCAGGTCGAAGCGAGTCACTATGACAGTCCTTGCACTTGTTTTATGTCTACTGTTGTTATGACCCAGTTAGGGTAATCATCCTACCATCACTAAATTATGTGGTACTCAGTTCGCCAGTTTAGCTAGTATCCGTATATGAATAAATATAGGCGAGCGCCGCTCTGCTGTCGGCTGCACACTTCATGTATCAAACAGAAAAGTAATCATAAAAGTAATCATGATGTAATCTTTAATCCGATTACAAACGAATAATCCTTAATCACCAAAAAAATGATTACTTTTTTTATTGATTTCGTTAATCTGTAATCATGATTAACGATTACAATATGTAATCGTAAACGTTAATCATTAATCTGATTACATTATGCATATCTCTGGAGGGACACAAGACTGAACGGTACTTTGTGCAACTTATTTGTTACTTTTAGGTAAAAATGGTCACTTGGGTGCTACGTAACGTTTAGGGGTGGGAAGGTTGGGTACACAAAACGTAACGTGAGAGGGAGGGACGGTCAAAAATCTTAAAAATTGCGTTACGTATTTCTTGAACGCTCTCCTCTGTATTAGTGTGTATTTTATTTTTAGGTTGTTTACTTATACTTCTACAATAACAGTATTTAGTGGTGAAGTATGGTGTTTACTGCTTTGGAACGTTACAATATGTATCGTCAAATGGGAACGGAAAAATTGTTATTTTCTTAGTTGCATTACTACACTTGCGCCGTTTACTAAAATAAACTACTGTTGATTTATTTTTAATCTACGGAACTACTTTTAATGCAACAGTTTCGTAATTAATATTAGAATAGTTAAATTTTTAACATGACATGACATGTATTTTTGGACATGATTTATTTCATGATTTTTTTATATAAAATTTTAAATAATAAAATTGACTTTCCGGAACTGCTACAAAAAATTTCATTCAGAGCCCCCTCGAAAAATTCCAGACGAGCCGTGTCTCTTCTTCACCCATCTTTTAAGCGAACAAACCTCGGAGTCAACAGTGCTTTATGTAGAATGTCTCGGGCCTACAATCTTCTTGGAGATTCGGTTGATTTGTTTGCGGACTCCATGCCGGGATTCAGGGGAAAGGTCTTCGGGTTGTTGAGAGATGCACAAACGAATAATCTTGACATCAATTGACTTCAATTACCATTTATATGACATGATATAGTATAGTATGATGTGATAAGATATAATATAGTGTAATATGATATAGTGTGATATAATATAATATAGTATAGTATGATTTGTATAATGTAATATGATACAGTATAATTAAACAGGCCACTCTGACGTATGTTGTGTATGCCTTAATAGGAACTGTACATTTTTAATTGTAACTTTATGTGTGTATTGTGTGAATTAGTTATTGTACCGGGCCACTGGCAACCCTGTTAAAGTAAATAAATAAATAAGTAAATAAATATATGGTGTTTCAATGTGAAACATTAAGCACTACATTTTGAATAGTGAAATTTTTTATTCCTGTGCAAAATCACGATATAATTTAGTTACTCATAAGACGTGATTTGAATTATAATCTTTACATTTTCTATAAATACTTGTAAGTTAAATAATTTAGTTTATCCATTAAATAAGCCTAAAAGTAATATCACCTATAATTTAAACAAATTTGGGCTTGGAGAGAGGCTAATGTGCAACCGATCCCCAAAAAAGGGGAACACTCAGACCCATTCAATTATCGTCCCATTGCTGTAACTTCGGTGTTGTGCAAAATTATGGAGCGTATCATAAATTCTCATCTTATCCGCTACCTAGAAGATCACTTACTTTTAAGTGATCGTCACTACGGTTTTAGATCGAATCGATCGACGGGTGATGTTTTAGCGTACGTATTGCACCGCTGGGGTGAAGCAAGGGAGAAGCACGGTGAGTCTTTGGCAGTTGGCTCGATATATCAAAGGCTTTTGATAGAGTCTGGCACCGAGGTCTTCTCTCCAAGCTGCGTGCGTACGATCTTCCCGACAATCTTTGTTCATGGATCCCTGGCTGCACGAGCGTAGAATTCATGTCCTCGTCGATGATCACAGTTCGCAGTTCGAGTCAGTTAATGCTGGTGTTCCACAAGGCTCTTTACTTTCTCCCACCCTGTTTCTTCTACATATCAATGATATGCTCTCTTTGAGCAGTATACATTGTTATGCAGATGATAGCACGGTTCATGGGGGCTATTGCAGTAAGCCCGCTTGTTGTCGGGAAGACTCTGTCAGGAAACGGGATGATTTGGTTATTGGACTCAATCGGTCTTTGAGCCTCATTTCTTCTTGGGGTGACAAGAATTTGGTTTGGTTCAATGCCATGAAAACACAGGTGTGTGCATTTTTTAGCATAAAAACTCCCTATCTTGTTTAACTACCCTACCCTTCCCTAGTTGTTTAACCTTGTTCCACCTTCTCCTTTCTTAAATAGAAACACGCGCGCGGGTTTGCGGTGTGAAAGCTGTACGGTATCTCACATCCCGGCTAGGACTCAGAAATTCTCTAACTCCTTCTTTTGCCGTGTCGTTGCGCTGTGGAATGGTCTTCCGGCGAGCGTGTTCTCACCATCCTATGATATCCTTTAAGCGTAGCGTGAAGAGATATTTGTGCAGGCCGGCATGGTTTCTGCGACTACCGATGGATTTTTGCTTACCTGTCGATAGTCGTTGGCGTTTTTTGGACTGCACCATGCTTACCATCAGGTATGGTGCAGTCACTGTCAAGACAGATTTAAAAAAAGACGTAAGAGAGGAGTGGCTTTTTACACTACTCCTCCTCACAGCGAGTAGAGGCCAGTCAAAGGCCGCACGACTAGTCGGGTACTGACGATGAGGCCTCGGTCGTGCTCTCGGTCCCGATGAGTGAAACGAGGAACACCCTGAGGGTTTTAGTCGGTTAGAGTCCAACACACCGGGGGCAGCCCACATTAGTTACAAAAAAAGGGGGTTGCCTATGAGATTTTAACCATCACTACCACAATATTTGTTAGAATTATATAAAACTAGAAAATAACGAAATGTATTGAATTCAATTACACTTATGCCTTAAAACACACGATATACATATACACATTCATTAAAATAATTTGATAACCTCGTGAGTGTTTTCTGTTAAGCTTTTTCTCAAATTTATTCACCCCAAATCATGGTTAAAAAGAAAATAGTAATATTTTTGTGCTTATAATATTAAAACTTATAGAAAAACAAAGCTGTTCTTTAACTGAAATCACTTTATTTATACATTAACTTAAAAACCAGAAGCATAATTTCTTTCAACATGTGCTTAAAAATATACTGATAGTTATGTATATTCAAAATAGGAATCTTCTCTACCTATGTTTGCGAAATGTGATATTAAATATTTTTGTTTAAAATAAATTGCATAACATACGTACTATTCTAAGATTTATAAGTGGGAGGCACTGACATAACACGTACAAAATAATACAGAAAAAGTGTTATGTGATAACTGATAAAGGACAAACTCGATATAAGGATGTTCATTCATAATATAAGTCGATATTTTTTTGTCGATTCATTAATTGTAAAGCTTGAAATGGTATTTCAATATATCAAAAGGAAACGTTATTGTTTTCGATGCATCAACTGAAAACATTAGTAGTTTTAAGAACGAGTACAAAATCGCAGGCAAATATGTATAGTCACAGGCAGTAATTTATGTGTAAATGTTGTAATATCGGTGATATTCGTTAATTATTTTCCTTTTTTATCGTTGAAAAACTATATATAAATGAAATAGAGCGCATGGCCTGAAGTAAATCACAAAATAATATACAGTTGATATTGATATCACATCTTATTGGACTTAAAAACTGCGCGTGCGCCGAAAAAGTTAGTAGAGGGCAGGAGTGGCTGGTAGAGACGGCTAGGCAGAGCTGCAATAACTTAATTTAATTAGTTTACATATAAATAAATATATGAGGTGTTATTCAATGCATCGAAAAAATACATCTATATATCGGAAAATATCCACTGCAATCGATTTGACGACTGATTTGATATATCAAATGATAAATATATTAGATCTTTTCGATGCATTGATGTATATCAAGCAACCTTAACTTTATAACAATTTGAACTAACATTACTGACAAAGTTTATAAAAAGTACAAGATAAACACTTAGTTTATCGTTAAGTATGTTTATTTCGTGATAAGATTACAATTTGAACTATTATTCAAATTATTATTTTAATGTTTTACTGTATGTAATAGGATAGCAAATAACTTGTGACTAAAAATGTTGATTCCAAACGTTAATAAACTTCGAGGACTATTCAAAGTGTGGAATACACGCTTGCTAGCAACTCATAGGCAGTCGGAAAATTTAGCTCCCGTAGTGTTCGAAAGGCTGACCGGTGCCGACAAAGGCATTGCCTTGTATGGCCTTAACAGCCCTAACGACAGAAACGCGTTAGGGTTTGGACTCTTAGAAGCCATGAAAGAAGTTAACAGAATTATAAGGGAAGATACAAAATTATCTGTAGTTATTCTTCACAGCTTTGTGCCTGGAATATTCTGTGCTGGTAAGATTATTTAATTGCTGTCAATGTAAACAGCTTCATTCAGAGGGATAATTAAGATTAATAAAATTTACTGTGATAAATATCCTTTTTAAAACATGTGAATATTTTACTTGGTTGAAAAGTGTAATAATTTATTACATAATTTTATGTTTTGCAATATAGTATTAAAAATTGTAAAATAGTGATCTTACTATTATTATAAACAGAGCATTAAATCAATCAATAAATCGCCTGAACAAATCTATCTCATTCACAACAAGAAATAATTAAAAAAAATGAAACAGCAAAATGCAGGCACTTTTAAGTTATTCCATCTGATTGCCTGATAATAAGTAAATAAATAACAAATAAATGTTGAAGAATGCATTTGAACTTCATTTAAATAAATTATATTTTTACTAAAACATCTATAAATTATTATATATTGTAACTATCTGGGTTATAACTATTGAGCCCGACTTATAAAAATCTTTTGTGTTTATATTTACTTGTATGTGTTCAGGTGCAAATCTAAAGGAACGTTTTAAAATGAATGATGAAGAGGTAGCAAAGTTTGTACGTGGGCTTAGAGGGACATTCATAGAAATTGAAGATCTACCCATGCCAACAATAGCTGCAGTAGATGGTGTTGCAGTCGGTGGAGGTCTTGAACTGGCACTTGCATGTGACATTAGGGTGGTATCAGAAACAGCTAAACTGGGCCTCGTGGAGACAGGAAGAGGATTGATTCCTGGGGCAGGTGGCACTCAGCGCCTTCCGAGGTCAATCCCTATCCCAGTAGCAAAAGAGCTAATATTCACTTCGAGGATTGTTGGTGGGAAGGCAGCTAAAGAATTAGGTATGAATGTGCTCAAAGAAAAAATCATGGTGCAAGTAAATGTACAGCATTATATTTCAATGGGTTATGAAATGTTGTAAGAAATGAAAAATGTTTGTCACTATGATACTTTATACCTAAATAAATTTGTGTTTTTCAGGTATAGCAAACCATGTAGTACCACAAGTGAGGAGTAATAATGCGGCATTAGAGAAGGCTCTTAGTCTAGCTAGAGAAATTATCCCCAATGCACCCATCGCATTACGCTGTGCCAAACAAGCCATTAATGAGGGCATACAACTCAACATTACAGAAGGTTATGAAATTGAGCAGAAGTTTTATGAAGTAAATATTCCCACAAAAGATAGACAAGAAGGAATGATCTCCTTCATTGAAAAAAGAAAACCTGTTTATGAGGGACATTGATTTTTTATTCTGAGTGTACAACTCTTTTATTAACTATTTTTTTAGCAGTGGGTTGAACACATGGATGGGCAAAATGTAATCAGATTAATAAAAATGATTACGTTTACATTTTCCGTTTTTACCATTAATTTGCATTTTACTCATCTATGTTTTAAACACTACAGAATCCCAGATTGCATACAAATTTATGATTTCTTAGTTTTTTAAATGGTTTTAAATCATGAGTACAGAGTAAAAAAATTAAAATTACGGGTACATTTTGTAACCGTTAATATTTAATCAGATTACATTTTGCCCATCTCTGGTTGAACATAGGATACTGGTAAAGTATTTAACACTAGATCTACAGGCGAACAATTTATATATATTTTAGAAAGAGGTATAACATGGTTTATTTTGCTCTATTATAAATTAAATTAAATCCATAATATTTATCAATATCTTGTATTAGTAAAAGACATGATATTTTTCACAATGAAAAAATATTAAAGAAGAAAAAATTCTAATGTCAAGTATAAACACCCATCATTATGACTAGTTCCCTTAGCTAGATCCATATATCAAGTGTTAAATACTATGGGATTTGAAAGAAATAATGACAAATTTATTTTTCAAATATTTTAGTCATATTGCAATTTATAGTTACGAAAATATAACACTGATTTGTTGCAGATAATTGAGGAGTCTAATTTCAAAACCCACTATAACATATTTTTTCCAAATCTGATAAATTTATAAAAACTTATAATTAATCTTTGACTTAACAATCACATTCTTATAAGATATTTAAATTATTATTCTAGAGTGAAAAAGAAAAAATTCTTATATAATATTTGCTTTGATAAAAACATTTCAAATTACTATTAAGACTATTAAGTAATTTTGTATGAAAAATCGTTTTAGGGGTCTTGAAATTAGACTCATCAATTGGCCATGTTCTGTGTTGATAAAACAAATATGTGTAATAGGTATGACTACTGAGATAAATATATAACTATTGTTTATATCGTAAGTAAAAATATTAAAAACATATTGTAAATAAAACTAAAAAAAATATATGGTTTAAGCAGAGTTACTATTTTTGTTCTTATAATGTGACTATATTTTTTGTATGTGAATCATTCAAAATAATTGTTACATGTTTTTTATTTGTATTTGCTTGGTTCAAAATCATAATAATAATTCATTTTATTAAAACCTAGATTACCGGCATGTAGGATGTAGATTCTGCGATTATTGTCCCAATAGTTGTATCAACTAATGGACTGGTCACAAAGAGCCTCGATTATCATTTTTAAGAGGTTCTCATTTGGTCGTTGGATCAAGGGCCGGATACAGAAGGCAGTTTTACTCGACACGGCACGCATTGTTAGGAGGTTCCTCACACTGAGCTCCTAACTACCGGTGGCTTGGGCCTTATGCCTCGACCCTGTAGGTCTACATGTTTCTATATTTTATAATTTATATATTATCTTTTTATATGTATTTATTTTAAAAATATTGTAATTAAAATGAATAAAGAGAATAATAATTCATATTGGATTGTAAGATAGTTTCATGATTCTTGTTTCTGCTGTATAGCCAATCCACATGGGTGGGCGTTACATAAAATGGGTCATGACCACAGTACACAAGTGTAAAGACAGTCATAGTGACTTGCTTTGACCTGTCACATTTCAAGATCAGTTTGCGTATCTAGTCCTTCATATTCCTATCCTGTTATTCTTTCCATTGTAGCATATGTAAGCTCACAGCAATGGCGTTCTTGGACTATGCTGTAGGTTCTATCAGGTGCAATGAAGTCCTTTTGTCGAGTCAGTGTAAAAGTGCATGATCTATGGAGTGCATATAAATATTTTTGCAATAAGAAGAAAATTTGTGAATTATGGATTTGTGGAAATGGAAGCTTAATTTTTGCTTTGTTTTAATAATATCGAATGCTAACAGAATTCTTGCAATATTACAATGTTATCATTCAATTAAAAGATATGATGTGTGAATAGCTTCAGCATGCAACTATATCTATATTAGGTAGAGTTGGATTAGTCATGTAGTGAAAACGATTTTATGTTTCTAGTATAATAACCTTATATAATTTAGCTGTGGAATGGTCTCCCGGTGAGCGTGTTTCCATCCTCCTATGATATTGGGTCTTTTAAGTGAAGGGTGAAGAGATATTTGTGCAGGCCGGCATGATCACTGTGGCTATCAATGGTTTTTTTGCTGTTGGTAGACATTGTCGTTTTTAGACTGCACCATGCTTACCATCAGGTATAGTGTGGTCACTGTGCCGAGTCATGATAAGGATTGCAATTGGTGAAGCTTTTCATCAAATAAGAAATGAATAGCTTGTCTTTAGAAGATATAGGCAAACTGATCAAAAAGTATAAAACACTGTATAATGATACTATATTACATATTTACACAAAAAATACATTTGTTTAAATATTTAAACACTTTTTAAGTTGTTCTTTAGTATCTTCAGGAGACATCACCTTGTGGCCAATGGTTCTTGAATCAGTAAAGATTTCATAATCATTCCCTCCTGGAGTAGTCTTGTCACCAAAGAAACGAATCTCTTTAAAATTCTCATGAGCTATGTGGTTCAGGCAAAATGTTTTATCCCAACCTGTTGGGAACACATCTACACTGATCTGTCCGCCCAAGGCGAATGTCAAGCCAGAGTCTTTAAATTCATTTTGGAGTGCATCTACAAACTTTTGCCTGATTTTATACTCTATATCAAACCTGGAAAATTCATCCCTCTCCTGCTGACTACAGGACCTACCAACTGGACATATGTTGATCATACTTGACCTGAATTCAACAAAATTTCCTCGTTTTGCTGGTAACTCAATTCTAGACATATAACCCAGTGCAAAGTTGATGACTTTCTGTAATTTCTGCTCACCCATATGACTGAGGATGCTTTCTGAACTTACTAGTTTGTTGTGTTTGTAGTAGACAAGTCCGTTTTCACAAAATACATAGTCGAATTGAGAAGCCACGTCTTCGCCATTCATTTGTTCAGTTATTTTGGCATAGTCTGAGCCGCTGACGAGGCCCACAGCCACATGACTCTTCACTTCATTGAGTAGAAAATTCTTCAGTTCCTCAGTAATCTTCTGACGCGGTTTCGTCAGCGTTCCGTCCACGTCGAAAAGGTATAAAACACTTTTTCTATTAGTCATTTTTTACAGTTTTCTTAATTGATAATTATGTTAATTTGAATTTTGGAGGCAATTGTTAAACAAGTAGGGCGCCGTCAGAGGCCGCCTAGTGCCAGCAAGTCAATTCGGATGTCACGTCACACTGGCACTTGTTATCGCAATATCTACCACGGACAATGACGGCCGCTACCGGCTTGTTACGCGCTATTCTACTCTGTTTATTTATAACTAAAATCGTGTTATCTGGCTCCACGCGAAATGTCCTTATACTATTGGGTGAGTTAATTTAATAAAAAAATAATGTATTACGCGATTTGCTGGAAATATTGCACGATTCTACATTTCAATACATTTGACAGTTCTTTGTAAAAGTTCATTGACATTGAATCTGAACGTGCAGTTAATCGGATGTCCGAAACTGCTGTTTACTATTATTAATTATTATAATTCTTCTATCGAAGTGTACTATGATAATAAAGTATTTTAACGTTAAGTTATTACATTTTACCAAAATTATAACTGCTTTGCAAAAATATTTACTGATTATTATACGTAATTTATTTGAGTAATCGAAAAGTCCTTTCGATTTACTGGAGGCACTTGAGACATTAGCAATATTTTTTGAATACTTTTAGCTGATGATGGCGGGTTCGAGATTGGGGCTTACATGAACAAAATATGCCAGACGCCTAACATCGACGCTTTCGCAAAACAGGGCTTAATCTTTAACAATGCTTTCACTTCCGTTAGCAGCTGTTCTCCGAGGTAAAAACGAATTATTGTATTTACACAAAGAAATTAGGAACACACGTAAATATTTTTTATCTCGTTATAAAATTTAATTAGGATAGTTCCGTTACATAAAAAATGTTGTATGTTTCTATTTATTGTAAGATTGATATTACAATAAAAAAGAATTTATGCAATGTATTCTATACCCTAAGATCACTAGATGGAGTACTAAGCGCCCCGGGCAGTTTCAATGAATTGAACATATTAGTACGCCACACGCTTGTCATTAATAATATCGGTTCACTTGAAAAAAAATGCGATCTCTAAATCGATTCGATCGTACATTCTAGAATCTATTCTCGATTAAATCGAGCATTAAAAGATCGATTTTCGATTAATCGCGAATTTTCAAATATGCCCTATATAGACGCAGAGAATTATTGATGATAATTTAACATTAATACAAGTAATGTAGGAATTGTAGGAGACCAATCAGGCAGTCTGTTTGTAGTCTAACCTAAATAAGTTAGTCATAGTCAAGTCTGGAGGTCCTCGGTGTGCCCGGGGGCTGGTGCTGACGCGATTTAAGGAGCACCCCGGGGTTTTAGTCGCCCTACCGACTCCTGGACTCCTAAGTCCAGCATACCGGGGGGCGGCTCTCACCGCCTCCTGACCATCCATAAGGATTTCCCCTGGATTACCAAAAAAAAAGTCATAGTCAAGTCGTTACTTTAAAATATAATATTTACTCACACTATATGTTTGATTAATAAAATAAATTGACTGCACAGGCTGCACAGATAGAATGAATAGGTTATATGAGTAGCAGTGACTGATAGTAGTAACAACTTTTTTATTTTTGGAGTGGAATTGTTCTACGTAATTTACAATCCACGTGTGCAGCTGCTGCTATATGATATATTATCGTTCGGTATTCAGCACCACGAATGTGAAATAGGATAACTTTACAGGAGAGAAAAAAAATCATAATCGACTTAGTGTTGCCATAAATATTGTTGCAAAGAAAAACAATATTTTTTTATTGTATGTAACATTTATTACTATTACAGTGTGTTAGTTTAATAGATTAATATAAAACCATTTAAACTATATAAAGCTTATTCGAAGTGGTCTTCGTTACATTTGATACAGTCCTTTAGACGTTGATATCAGTATCAATTATCATTACCATTACCAATTATCATTACCAGATATCAATAGCAACGCGCACTCTTTCTGTGGGGAAATACTTCACTGCCAATCGTATGGATTGTTTTAGGAACTCCAAATTATCATGGCGTTCATGGGAAAGCCTTACTCTCTAAAACTATGGTTTTACCATAAATCATAATCCCGTGGATTAAGATCAGGATTAGATGACGGCCAGTCTCCAGGCCTGATGAAGTCTGGAACGTTCGTTTCGAGATTGCTCTATGAGCCGGCGCCGAGTCGTGCTGCAAGGACCATTCTTGCTTACCGAACACGGCGCTGTTAAGGGGCTAATGTCCTTACCAAGGATGGATATCTCAATACACCTGTGCCGACGCTTTCCACAGAAATATAGTTCAGTCACTCCGTCACAGCTAACACCGCACCCGACATTCAATGAAGCAGGGCAATGCGCACGTTGTACTCTGTTGACTAATTGGGAAGCTTCTTCTGAGCTGTCAGCATAAATACGGTCATTTTGTTTGTTAAAATATTGTTCAATTGTAATAATTTTTCTCATCCGTAAACAAACATTTTCAGTGACCTTGCTTTGCGTACCGTTTAAACAGTTGTTTTGTTTTTACCACCCTATTCCTTTTTAAATTATCAGTTAAAATTTCTTAACCAGTGCGTCCCTTATGGGCTCCAAGTCCTAAGTCATCTTTTAAAATCCGCAACATGGTTCTACGTGCTGTCTTCATCTCCCGAGATAAAAACTTTTGCCTTCAGACAGGATTTCTTCGAATTCTTTCACATACTGCTTTGATCGTCTTTTTCGTACAAATACTATATGGACGCCACATCTCTCTGTCGCAAACAGAAGTGGTTTCATTGTACATATCAACGGTTCGGTACACAATTTGACTAATACAAAGGCTATGGAGGATTGTACCTGGCTCCATGCCTACTTTATGTAATGCAATGACAGCGATTCGGTTCTCTTTATCATCCCACTCCATTTTAATGTCACAAAATGTTTTACAATATATTAGCGCAAAAATAAGAAAACACAATGGACAATCCTGGACAATCGTATAAATTGATAGATTTCAAATTCAAAAGTAATATTTTGTTTACATTTAATTGTAACAGTATTTATGGCCAGCCTACAGAATACTTTCATATTTTTGATATACTATTTAATAATTTTACTATTACTACAGATATAACTATTTTATAGTATTATCTCTATTATGGACTGCTTTCTGGTCATATTTCAAAAACACAATTGCCTATTTGATAAAAAAACAAAAACACAAATTAGCCATTTCTTTCACATTCGCGGTACTGAACGCCGAACTTCCATATGTGACATTAGATAGAGGGATGAATATGGTTGCAAATGACATGACGAGTAATGTAACGGGCATGCAACAGTCGCGCGGCCCTGCTCACCGGGACTCCGAGCCATCAGAGCGGCATGTACGGCCTGCACCACGGCGTGCACCACTTCGACTCGTTCGCCAGCGTCGCCAGCCTGCCCGCCATGCTGCGCCGGAACGGCGTCATGACGGGTGCGTGCGATTTTCTAAACCCCTCTTTCACACGAAACAAATTGAAAAAGCTAATGAACATCACTGTGATACTAAATTTATACTAGAAATAATAACATGTTTTAATAAATAGCTCCTTAAAGGTAGGTCTACAATATGTGAAAATGAAATAGTAAAGTCGAAGCGTCCATTACAGGGGGGGGTTCTTACCTGAGGCTCAAGTGAAATTATTAATAATATAAAATATTATAGTAAGTAGATAACGGGCTTGTTCAGGCGCAGGGCGTGAGTATAAAAAAGGTACTTGAAATCTTCCCCGTCTCCTCGCCACCATTTCACGCTTGGCCCTTAACTGGCACACTTGAGCGCGCACGGCGATATCAACTAGACTTACCGTCGGCGGCGAACCCAGTTACACGACAGAATAGTCGGTTCCTTTGGACAATACGGCGGAACACCTAAATAATTGTATTCGGTGAACGGTCCGGAGCTCCAGTAGCCTGTCCTCATCATCCAGTTTCCAGGTGAGTGCCTTTTAATTATTTCATACAACAAACTGTTTGTCCCCTAATCAATTACGCGCAGATTCAGCACCTAGCGGCACTCTCCTGCACTAACAGAGCTAATGTCCATGCAAAGCTAACATTCAATTCGACAATTCAATGCGTTTCCGGGCTAAAGGTCGAATTGAATGGGTAGAAAAATTAGAAAGGGTAGTTTTATTTTTATGATAAATTATTGTCGTGCCCAGATCCAATAGTTAATAGTTAGTGAAGTGTTGCAGAACCGCGACAACGCAGCAGTACTCTAGAATTGTTTGTCGTGCACTTTGGAGTTGTGTAATGGGCCACCAGGTACAGTTGTCCGCAGAGTAGCGACATGGAGCTTTTTCCAGAGGGCAACGAACGACGTGCTCCTTCGTCGGCAACGCAATAACAACGCTTGTTCATTGGCGGCTGTGACCGCTTGTCTTGGGCCGTCAGTTTGTTTGCAGATTAAAAAAAATTACAAATTTAACTATTCTATTCGTTATGAACAACTTATTATTAGTAGACCCTTAATATTGTATGGCACAGAGGCAGCCAGTCGCGCGTAACATTGCAGTCGCATTGAACGCACAATAATGCAGGTATAATCGGCAAGAAGCACGTCGGGCCGTCCAGCGTGTACCGATTCGACTACGAGCAGACCGAGGAGAACAACCACATCAACCAAGTCGGCAGGAACATCACACATATCAAATTGCTCACCAGAGAGTTCCTCGCGCAAACGAAACAACAGAACAAGTAGGTACATATAAAAATATTTCAGCTGGCTATACCGATATTTTTTGTAATGATATATCGATACAAAATATCCAGTATCGAAAACGATATTTTTTTAATTTTTATGATAGTGAAGTCGCTGAAATCTGAAACTGTATGAGGTAGGACCGAACGAAAAAAAAAAACTATATTGTCTATGACTGTTGAGTATTATGTTTTGTTACGTTGCATGCATTGACATCTGAATTTGTTGCATGTATATGATTTGCCATTTATTTATTTATTATTTATTTTTGTTTTATATCTTAAATAGATCTTAAAGTTAGAAGATAGCCTTTTAGTTCTTGATATTTTTGTAATTTTATCTAATAAAAAGGAATACTGGTAAAATACTTTCGTGTTTATTGAGATTTAATCGATTTTTTTCCTTCGATATATCGACGCCGATATTGATATTTTAATAAATATCGAAATAACGATTTTTTTTTCATTTTCGACATACCTAGCGAGTGGATCCTGTCACCTCTAGATTCACTAAACACTTGTTTAGCGGCATGAATAGGCCGTACACACGTATCTAAGTAGCGAAGTAGATAACTAAATTTTAAGTAGTTTCACGTTTATACGTGGTTTAGTGAAGTTATAAGTACACTTCACTTATTCTGTATGAACTTCACACTCGCTACAACGATGTATAACCTCTTTTAGTGAAATTATAAGCAGAGATGGGCAAAATGTAATCTGATCAATGATGAACGATTACAAAATGTAGTCGTAATTTTAATTTTCTTGCTCTGTAATCATGATTACTTTCATTTAATACATTTAGAAATCATAAATATGTATGCAATCTTGGATTCTGTAATGTTTAAAACATAGATGAGCAAAATGCAATCATATAAATGGTATAAAACGTAAAATGTAATCGTAATCATTTTTATTAATCTGATTACATTTTTCCCATCTACGATTATAAGTACATTATGTCATCTTCGTGGGGCGTATAAAGAAATATAATAAGATATTCTTATCAAAATAATAAAACAATATGTCGATGTTGTAAATTTCATATTAAATTATTATAATAACTAAAGTTTTAGAAGAACTAAATCATGAAATTTCAAAAACCTGAGCAGTAAACCTAGGTTGTGGGAGAGAAAATGCAATTTAGTAAAGCCACGCCTTCCGGAGAATGTGCAGGGTATGGGAGGGTGGGTTACTTCGTCAAAAAATAGAACTGATTCTATTCTACTTGTCTACTTATTCACTAAAACAATATTTAGTTAAAAGCTATTAAGTCGTCGTTTACACGTTGCAAATTTAGTTAAATTACGTTATTTACTGAAAAGTACAAACACCTTTGGCTTAGTTGTATTAAAAGTTAACTCAAAAGTCTCATAAGACATCGTTATGCAAATTATGCAAAGTTCGATTTTCATTAATATTTCGCTTCTTATGCGATATATGATATTTACATTTTAAAAGAGCTGTTTAGCACAAAATCTCTAAAAAATGTATTATGTGTGTGTGTAAATAGCTTCTATTTGATTAATTCAATCCAAATTGAGAAACAAATGCAAAATTAATGACAGAGGGCGGAGGGGAGTCAACAGCTGTTTTCGCCGCATCAAAAAAATTTTCAATATCCAGGATTGCTAGAACTTAGGTGCGATATGGTCACTTAATCGAGCCAGTATAAGGAATGCAAAACAAAAACTTAAAAATGGAACCGCAATTGAGGAGGTTGCTCCTTTGTATTACTTTATTATTTTAAGCACTACAGTATATACAGGAGCCTTAATTTAAATTTTAATATGTTAATAATGTAAACGCAGATCTTTCTTCTTGTACGTGGGGTTCCATGACCCCCACCGGTGCGGGCACAGCGAGTCGCAGTACGGACCTTTCTGCGAGCGCTTCGGCTCCGGCGAAGAGGGCATGGGGCTCATTCCCGACTGGCAGCCGTGGTACTACCGGTGGGACGAGGTGCAGCTCCCGTACCACATACAGGTGACTGGTGCTGTTCCAAATATACAGGGCCCTTGAAGTGCCAGTCTAAGGAGAGCTTCGCCATGAAGCAGTACACACCACGCGAACGCCCGCAGATTGTTGAAATTTACATTCAACAAAATATGTCAATCGTAAAAACTTAACGTGCATGGAGAAAAATAAATAAAATGAAAACTGCGCCATCTGCGACCACATTGTATCGTTTATATGAATGATTTTTAACTGGTGAGGCATTTACTAATCTCAAGCGTCCAAACGAAAAGTGATCCGATGACAATATCGCACCAGTGCAGGCCAGTGTTCAGAGGTCTCCGACAACATCTCAAAAACGTCGGCACAAGACGATGCACTTTCCATCGCATTTAGCGCCGCGCCACATGCGCATTTGTCCCCTTACAAGACGCAACTGACGCAAAAACTGTCACCTGCCGATAAGCTGTGTCCGTTGGAATGGGCCCAGAGAGTCATCGAACGTTTGATGTCGAAAAATGGTGATTTCCAATGGCCACCGCGTTCACCAGATTTAACGCCTCCAGACTTATTTTTGTGGGGCTACTTGAACTCAATTAAATAATTTTTAAAATGAACAGTGAACAATGTGTTTCTTTCCATGATTAAAAAAAAGCATCTGTTCGTCGAATACGGACGCCCGCCCGCGTCTGACAATGCTAATGCACCAGAAACCATTACTGCCACGACTAGGACTGACCCAGCGTATTTCCCAAGAGCCTCATGAGTTTTTATAGAAATAAATAATATGCCATCATGCCATATTCGTTTCAGGGTGAGCAGCGGTACATTAACGGCTGTAGCCACTGCGCAGCTGGTCGCTGTTCTTGCATAAGCCATGTTATTAGATGCCGCGTGGGTTTCCACACTATGGTTTTCTTCACCGGTGAGCATGTGGAGCCTAAATCCGTACAGAGGCACGCGCCGGGGTACGAGCAAAGAGAGACAAAATAGAAGACGATCCAAATAGTTTTACAATTTAGTTTTTAAAGTTGTTCAATAAATTGGCCGCATTGCACCCGGTGGAAGTAACAGTGTAGTCAGAGGTCGGCGACGACCGCCGAGTGGCCGAGCGACGGCAATGCATTGCCAGTCGCCGTCGACGTGCCGGCTTCTTACACCACGGCGGAACTTCTCTAGGCGTACGAACAATTGCATATATATATATATATATATATATATATAGATTCGGAAAGGCGACAGGCCCATGCGGTCACGATCCTGACCGGGCAATCACCCTGCCACTGCACTAAAACAACCTGGGATACTCCTATACTCCCGTCACGACCAGCACAGAGGCTCTAACAGAAATATTTGCAATACTGAATCCGTATGATACCTTGATCCAAGGTTTTTAAGGAGCTTAGATAAACGCATATATCATGGAATTTGTTAACTATTTTGTCACTTTGGAACAGATAATGTCGTCACGCATTAATGCCGGACGGACACAACGGAACTTGATAAAGCTCAGTGAAGACTCGTCGAGGGCTCGTTGCCGACTGAACGCTAACCAGAGACGCCGTTGGGCGGCGGCCTACCGAGCAATCAACTGCCAGCCAAGTATTTGTACTGTCGGCAAACTACACGGACATTGTTTAGACACAAGTCACTGAAAGTTTATGCGTAACAAATTCTTAAAGATAACTACTGGTATTTACAAACGATTACCCTTAAAATATTATTAACTAGAAAACGCAATTTACAAATGCATTTCATAATAAACATAAACGCCACTTCGACGAAGCCTTCAGTTGCTTTCGGCGTTTATTCTCAAGGTAGTAGTAGTCGCTTCTGAAACACTAGTATATCACTGTTAGGTTTCCTATTATGGCTGGCGGTCCAAGTCGAGGTTCGTACCCTCAGGGGTGCCCTGGCGTTGCCACCCAGACAATAAATTTGCCGGCTGAGCACCTCAGTGTTTGCTCTTTCGCCCGGTTTAGTTGTGATGGTCTATCCCGGCCTTCAAAATAATGTCCTGTTAAAAAAAAACATAAACGGATAATAATTAAAGCAATATACAATGAACATATTTTGTGTACATATAGCACAAAACTTAATTTGTAGTAATAGAAGTAGTTACCTCGGATTTGAAAGCCCCTTAGGCTGAGGTAGTTTACCATATGAACACGTCATCGCAAGCATTCGCGTCAGGGTGTCTGGGCGACGTCGGTTCCTAACTGCATGTGCTCCGGCAGGACACGGAGGCGGCGCGGAGGGATATTGCAGCACAGTATACGACCATGTCTCGTCTTGACCAAGGTACTTTCCTCTCGCATTGGCTTTGTAGTGTTCCACGCTTTGCCCCATTAGGGCTAGGCTGATAGTGTGGCTTCACCTCCTGGCAAGAGTCCTATCCGGTCTACATCCCACCTCCTGCTACCTCCCTGTACCTGAACCTATCCTACTCTTGCTTTCGCAGATAGAGATACATTTTGTAATAACCATGATATTGTATAATTATGTATTTCCTTCCAGGTGTTTCCCTGGTTCTAAAGGAGCTAGAAGCGGCCGGCTTCTCCAATGACACTCTCGTCATCTACACGTCGGACAATGGAATCCCCTTCCCGTCCGGCCGAACCAACTTGTATGACTCTGGATTGCGCGAACCGCTAATAATGCGCTCCCCCCTGCCGACCGCCAGGCGGAACCAGGCCTCGTACGCGATGGCCAGCTTGCTGGACATCATGCCCACAGTATTACACTGGTACGGAATTAAGCGAGAAGAACTGGAGTCCAACGATGTTTGGGAAAGTGATGTGCCGAAGAGTCTGTTACCAATATTGGAACAAGGTGCGTGCGAAGTGATCAAGACAGTGCTGTGCTAAGTGAACGGCGCGAGGGAAGTGCTCTCGCCCTCCCGACTCTGTGCTTGTTATTAGCCATTCTGATGAACAAAGCCGCGACGACATTTTATCGCTGCTCGTCAAAATCACGTTCGCGCGGCTGGCACCTTATTGTTAATGCAGTCTCATTACTTTTATAATAATAAAATAGACTATTTTATCGCGCCCTATCCCTTTCGGGGTAAACAGAGATACTTTGCTTGAATCTCACCTGACAGAACGTGACGAGGGAGCGCGCTCACCCAATAAATACCGATGCACTCCTCGTTTGCAGATTCCCGTGTCGTGTGATGCTGGAGAAACAAGCGCAGGAAGCGATTTCCACTTGTTGGAGTCGTGCGAGCGGCTGGAATATCATCCACATAAGGGTGATTCCTCGTTTCGTCATTCCTTTTGTTTTGTATTATTGTTTTAAGAAGAGTACAGCAGCGGCTGCTGGCGCAGTGGCCGTGCCACGCCTAATTGTAAGCAAGCATGGTGCACTACTAAAGGATGTACTCTATCTACAGTTCAAAAAAAAATTCGCTAGTCGCAGCGATCATGCCGGCCTGCATAAACATCTCTTCACACACCATTTAAAGGACCCCACATCAAAGGACGGCGGGAACGCGCTCGCCGGCAGATCATTCACACAGCCAACGACTCGGCTGCAGTAAGAGTTAGAGAGCTCCTTAGTCCTGGCCGGGGTGCGAGTCGCCGTGTAGCCGCGGCTCCGTGAGCCCGCGCACGCGCTTCTGCTATGGAAGGGTGAAGATGAAACAAGGTTAGGTTACTCTGCAGAACACTTGCCGTGATACAGACCAGAGAAAACGCTTAGGGAGGCAATATCTCTACGCAGCTGGAGCGGTACAGTACGTCCATTGTATCGAGCCCGTGTTGGTTCCAGAGCCCGCGTACTCGGAGACGGAGGCGGTGTTCGCGTCGCAGACGCACCACGAGATCACGATGTACTACCCGATGCGCGCCATACGCACGCGCCGCTACAAGCTGCTGCACAACCTCAACTACGGAATGCCCTTCCCCATCGACCAGGACTTGTACGTGTCGCCGACCTTCCAGGTCACTATCAGCACCACAACTGTCAACTCAATACAACGCAGTGAACGCTTTCCATTGCTATTTTTATATAACACCTAAGCTGTCCTATTTTACTTAAATATTCCCATTAGACCATCCCGGTCATACAAAAGGGGGTAGGAACTGGCGAAAACCGTATTTGTAACGATTACAAACCCCACAGTTGATTCATCTACAGTAATAAAGCTTACTGTCTCTTAGCGCAGAGAAGCACCGCTAAGCCCAGGGCTGCGAGGCACAGCCTCGATGTTGCGTGTGCGCTGACGCCGGCAAGTGGCCTGCGCAGCAGCCAAGTGGCCCATCAGCAGGTCTCCGGGCAAACAGAGGAGGGCTCCCGCCACTGTAAACGACATGCCGTTGTCGTTGGTGCGCGTGGAGTCAATAGAGAAGGAGGCCTCCCCGGCAGCGGCACTTCCGTCGTTACTGGGCAAATTTAAAGCCTCCAAGGGAGCGTCAGGTAACGAGCCTGAGGGCCGTTGCCTGACACGAGAGCTCCAGTGGTGGCGTGCGTGCTCTCACGCACCGTTAGACGGCGGTAGAGGGGCTTAGACCCTCCCGAATGTGCCACAGGGCAGATCGCGCACCAGCCTTCTTAGAAGTCCTCAGTGCACCCGGGGCTGGTGCACACGCGACTTAAGGAACACCTCAGGTGTTTTAGTCGGTAGGAGTCCGACATACCAGGGGCGGCCATCCCCGCCCCCTGACGATCCTTGAGGATTTCCCCTGGGTTATCAAAATAAAAGCATTGCTAGCTCTAGATTTCCAGGTAATTAATTACAGGACCAACTGTTTGTTCAGGCACAGTGACACTGAAATAGGCGAAAGGGCACTCGCCTGGGAACTGAATATTGAGGGAAGGCCACTGACCACCACACAGTTCCGTCGTTCGATACTGAGTGACAGAACTGATAAAGACCGGGGGTGGAGTGCGGTGGGGAGGCGGAGAAGGGTGGACAAGTACTTTTTTTACCCATACATGTACCGCACCCGAACACTATCCTAGTCCTGTTAGCTAAATGCTTCTTAGTGTAAATACATTTTCTGTTTGCTATGTGTAATGTTAGCAGTAGATTTTACCGGTAGAATATAATTAGGGCTCGCTCTCCGTCACTCTGAGAGCCGACTGAGGTATAGAGCGTGCACGTTGCGTTGTCTGCACGCCGCGCACACCCGCCGGCCCGTGCTGGGCTATACGTCCACACGAAAAGGGAAGCTTTTGCCCTGCAGTGGGACGAAACTGCCCACTAAGTTACATGTATATTATTGTCAGATATGCCGTGTGATCCAAGCACTAACGAGTGCCGTTTCTGTCCAGGACATTCTGAACCGCACGCGCAGCAAGCAGCCGCTGCCGTGGTATAAGACCCTGAAGCAGTACTACTACCGGCCGCAGTGGGAACTCTATGACGTGCGCGCTGACCCTGCAGAGACCAGGAACCTGCACGGTGGGTGCCCTCCTGTTCATTTATTGCCTGCCGAGATTATACTATAAAACCATCTTTAGTATTTGCGTCGGTATTCAATGATACTTTAAACTGTTACACGACATGCGAGCTCGTATTGATAATTTCTCTGCACAAACTTACATTTATATGGGGAATATGGAAAAAGATTACAACACAAACACAATCATAATAATATATCGGCATGCTATACCCCTTTCAGGGTGAGCAGAAATACATTAGAAGCTGTGTCCACTTTGCGCTTGCTGTATATGTCGTGCCCAACGACCAGCGGCACAGGTAATCACCGTTCTCAGACACGTGACATTTTTATTACATGCCATGCCATGTGGGAAACATAGATACAAAAATACTTTTATGAATCTATTTGACTAATTTAAAAATCAGCACACATTCCATTGTACGTCATTTGCCATTGCCTTGCGTTCCATTTCACACTTCACATCTATGTTCCACGGTGCTGGTTTAATTAGCTATTTAAGCGCAAGAGACTTCATCATTGAGAAGATAGCCATCACTAAAACATGAGGAATAACTCCGCCTACAGTTTACATAGCGTTACGGCGTTGGATCCCGCAGTAAATGTCTAAAAAACACTCATTTAACATTATTTATGGTTCTTGCTCAAAAGTATGAATTTGAATGATTGAGGCGTTCAGGATCAAACGTTTTTATAAGTAACCGTCACAGTGAACCTTCCGCACTGTCGCGTTTCAGACGTGCCGGGCTCGGGGCCAGCTCGTGACCCTCGGGACCCGATTGAAAGTACAGTGTAATCCAAGAAGTGCAGCAAACGCGGAGGGATACACATCCCTTGACGGCCGCCATCGCTATGGCGGGCCGCATACATCACGGTGGCAGGTCTCTAGGTATATACGCAAACTGATCCCGAAACGCGACAGGTCGAAGCGAGTTACTATGACGGTCTTTACACACGTGTACTGTGCTCACGACTCGCCCTATCACTTTAATATTATAATTATTTGATTAAAGTCGATGTATCTTAATAATATCTACTAATCATTAACTCACAGGTACTGACAGAGCAGTCATTTTTCCTGGATAGTTGATTATCATGAATGCCGTGAGTAATTGTGTCCCGGGTGTAGGTAAACCGGCCCTGCAGGCGGTGGAGGCAGCTTTGCGCGAGCGGCTGCTGCGGTGGCAGCGCGACACGCGTGACCCCTGGCTCTGCGCCCCCGACGCTGTGCTGCTGCCCGGCGGCGCCGGAGACAACGCCGTCTGCCGGGCCCTCGACAACGGCCTCTCGCACGTCCACACCGGATAGATTATATGAGTATATGTCGAGATATAGCTATGTTACCCCATAGTGCAGTACAGTTTATTACCTACAATATCATTATACTAAAACTTTTGTTTCTTGCTGTACCCTTTTGTTTGGTATTTATTTAAATATCTTCTAATACTATAAACACAGCAAAAGATCAGTTGCAATACGCTACAATATTGCAACTGATAGAGGCACATATCCACATTATATTTGGATATTATTTTGTTCCAGTGGTCGCAGTCGCAGTTCCGCAGTTGCACAGTTCCGCAGTTCCGCTGCTATTATTTAAATATTTTAATCGAACTGTTTAACATACGTTACACTGCACTACATTGTTGTACAACATGTACAATGTTAAATATTGTCAAATAGCAGCTTGAAGTATCTTGCCGAATCTCTTCTATAATAGGATAATATGGAAATATTTTAAATGATGAAAAATAAATTCAAGTAACCACAAAAGTTTATTTATTTCGTTAATGTATTCTAAGTTTTCTTTTTTTGTTTTGCTAATATTTTTTTGTAGAAATGCAATGGCATTTACGCCATACAGCCATGTTTGAGGTAATTTCTTTTCATCTCTTATTATAATAAATTTCTGTTAAGTCTTCCGGCCACGCTTCGATATCTCTGTCGTAGTTTCAATTCATTCGATTTCATCTTCAGTTCCTGTTTTTGTTGAACTATTTGAACACCCAGCCGAACGCCACAACAAGAAAACAACAATTATTCAGCGAGAGTGCAGAAGAGACGAAAAATTATAATCAATCGAAAAATTATCTTTGCTTAAAATAGAATCTTAGAGATTGGCGGCAAAGCTTCAAGTCGGAGTGTTTGCATCTCTTCTGTACTCTCGCTGAATAATTGTTTTTTTTTTCCTGTTGTAGCGGTCTGCTGGGTGTTCAGTTGTTGCCTGAGCTTATATTATTGGTTTCGGCAGCAGTGGAACGCTTGGCCAACTGCGTACGATGGGGAATCAATAGTTTTTTGGCGGGACGCTAACCGTGTGATGCATCCCTTGGGCACTGAGTTTTTCCGTTAATCTACATATACTTCAATTGCCGGTTATGTTGTTTGCAAACGTTTTGAAATGGTGCATCAAACAAAAAATAGGAGACTACGTCAGAGGTATTACGACGTGGCAGGAAATTTAATAGAACTTGTGATGAAAAGACCCCAAACAAGACTGTATGGCGTGAAAACCTTTGCCTTTCTGACAAAAGAGTGAATAATATTAAAAAAAAACTGTATGCAATAGTGTCAATCGGTGTGACCAGATTAAGCAAAATCCTACTTTAGTAGCAAGATTCGGCGTCTATTTATAGTTCAGCGTACCAGATTATGAAACAAGTCAGACATGAGAGGTTTTTTTTAAAACGTGAAGAAAAATCTAGTATTTAAAATATTTACTAAATTTTACTTCCTAAATTACAAAAATGTAGTTTACAATTTATCTAACACTTTCTTTATATATTAGCAATGGTACAACAAATTCAAAATACAAAAAAATGATGTGGCCAATATGGTTCTTATTATATATCTCACAGCGTCTTATTGTAGAGCATTTGGTGGAATATATATTTTTCATGCTGACACGGCACAGTGACTACACCACGCTTGATGGTAAGCTTGGTGCAGTCCAAAAAACGACGACTACCGAAAGCAAAAAAACTATCGATAGGCGTCACGATCATGCCAACCTGCACAAATATCTCTTCACGCTTCGCTTAAAGGACCCAATATTATAGGACAAAGGGAACACGCTCGCCGGAAGATCATTTCACAGTCCGACCACTTGGCAAAAGTAAGAATTAGAAAATTTCTTAGTCCTAGCTGGGATGTGAGCTACAGAAAAGCTGTGACTCCGAAGACCAGCGCGAATGGTTCTGCTATGGAAGGGAGAGGATGGAACAAGGTTAAATAGCTCTTCAGAACACTCACCATGATATAGACGGTAGAAAACGCCCAATGAGGCAACATCTCTACGCAACTGGAGCGGTTCAAGATACTGAGAAACCTCTGGATCGTTCACTATGCAGACAGCCCTACGCTGCAACCTATCCAGGGCGTCGAGTAAGTATAGGGCAGAACCGTCACAGAGATGCGAACAGTATTCCATACAAGGCCAGACCTGTGTCTGATACAATAGATACCGTTAATCGGGCGTGAAAAACCGACGCACTTTGTTCAGGATACCAAGTCTGCGTGAAGTCGTCGAGATGACTGTCCCTGTATGACCCCTAAGGTTGAGATCACAGCGAATATCCATACCCAATATACTCGTACTTAGCCTAAGTACGAGTATATTGCGCTAGTCACGTCATATATAAGTCACGCACAGCAAGCGGCTCATAATGAACCCGACAAATAGTAAGATGACCATGCCACTCTAATATCATACATGAGGCAGTATTGGTTTTTCTTTCCTGCTATTTTTTTTAATGAAAATATGAAATGAAAATCTATTTATTTCGTCACAAACCAACAAAAAACCAGAAATTTAAAATACAACAACACAAACAACATACATATAGAACCTCTTATAAACATTTACAAGACGTGCACGCCTCGTCGTAAATTATATTTAAATATAAGGGAATGTCATTTTTTTTTACTGGTGTTCCAGGATATTTATTGATAATTTTTATTTATATATAAAACTGGTAATTCAATTACAAAATTTTATGATTGTCTCAATATTTTTTAATCTGTTTTAGTTGAATATCTAGCAGGATCTATAAATTAAATCTGGTCACATCGACAAAAATCTACAGGTCTTGAAAAATTAGATACTGCAAAAATAATGTTCGAATTTTACCTTTAATTTAAATCATTAATAAACTTCTAGAGAAAGGGTAACTTCATTTTATAGGTAAATACCGGTAAGCAGCTTTGAGAATTGTGAACTTTTTATACGTCCTCTTATAAAACGTAAACTTATTACAGACATTAATTGTAATAATGGCTACAAATTATACGAAATACGCGCAACTAATAAACGCGTCAACCAACTACGCGCGCCGCATGAAGCGGTTATCAAACAGAATCTTCGGGGAGGTGGCCATTCCGACTAACTCCAAATCCATGAAGGTAGTGAGAATATTCGCCGAGCGCCCGCTGCACACCAACGAGGAGATCATACACTACTACCCGAGGCACGTTGAAACACATAAGCTAATGCTTAAACTGAGAGAGTATGGCTTGTTTAGAGATGAACACCAGGACTTCAAAGAGGAGATGAAAAGATTACGCGAGCTACGAGGGAAGGTCAAAGTGTGGAAGCGAACATTAAATCAATCAAAAGAATGAATACTATAAGTGCTTTATTAGATAGTTATATTGTTATGTAAAATATCAGGTAAATATTAAATGATGTGACATTCTCTTAACAGCTGTTGGAGTGTTTACTTTTGATGCATATGAATTAGATGTTATGTACCAAAAATCCATACAAAGTTGTATCCGAGGTCAGCAGAAGTATAATAATTGCTCTGTGGGACATTTCTTGTTAATTTGCTGATATTGTTCAGTTCTTCTATATGATTGTGCTCAGACTACACTTTGCAATATACACTGCACACATTAAAGTAGTTTTTTAGAAGAAAGTAGCACTGTTTATATTTATGTGAATATTTATCAAAATTATTAAGTTCTCAGAGCAACTGCTGTAATATTAATTGATTGCTGAATGTACATATTAAAAATGCAAAAAATAATCAAAAGTATTTATTATAAACTAACAGTTACTAGATTTTCTCACACTGCACTTGCTGCGGGTGGGCTTTACTTTTGGGCTTGTAGCAGGTGATAAAGAAGAAAAACATGATGGAGAGTGCTGAAGGAACCATTGCCATTGTAATGAATGTATCAGTTGGTGAGCAAAACACACCCGTCTGGTGAGCGTAGCCACTCACATATGCTCTGTCTGTCTCATAGCTTTTCATTGTTTCCTCTACCCACGGTTTAAACCTGGATTATATTATTATGATATTAAGAACAACATTAAATAATTTGCAGTTTATATTATTGCACTTTGCTAGTCAGTGTACTGTTACAATAATAGAGAAGCACAACAGCAAATATCACTAACTAGCTGATCCGGCAAATGTTGTTTTGCTATATAAGTTATTGTAAAATCTTCTAAGATGTTGATTGAAATTAAGTGATGTCAAAGACAATTTTGTTCATAATTAAATACTCTTAATCAACAACACATTTACTTGGATAAAGATTAATATTATTACCTTGATACAACTCTTAACAAATAATGCATTAATTTCGACCAAATTTGATTACCATAAAAACGGTTCTAGTGACTTAATCTTAAAAGATAGACATATACTGTCCGGGACATTTTTTTAGATCATTTCAAGAGGAATAATTTTTTCATACATATATTTTTGGTATCTTGAACCGTTTTCGCAGCGCACGCAATGGAAGCCTTCAAGGATGAATAATTTTCCCCGTTTTTTTAACATTTTCCATTATTTCTTCGCTCCTAATAGTTGCATCGTGATGTTATATAGCCTAAAGCCTTCCTCGATAAATTGTCTATTCAACTCAAAAAGAATTTTTAAATTCGAACCAGTAGTTCCTGAGATTAGCGCGTTCAAACAAACAAACTCTTCAGCTTTATAATATTAGTATAGATAAGCTATGATGGATATAAAATAAATAATAATTATTAAATGCTAAATATTAATGTGAACACCATTAACAATTAATTTATATTTCGCAATAATTATATTTTATGTTGCCAAGCATATATAAAGTGACAGGAAGGATATGGAAGAGTGAAAAAGCTTAATGGCGGCGGCTTAATTAAAAATGTGGTGGAGAAAAGGTGTTTGATATTGAGTGATAATATTCTGTATATGAATAACAAATAGTTACGAGGTCAAAGGGTTGATTTTTTTTTTACACTGGCTTGACATATTAACTACAGAGCAGAGATGGGCAAAATGTGATCAGATTAATGATTAACAATTACGATTACATTTTGTAATCATTAATCATGATTAATGATTAACGAAATTAATCAAAATAAGTAATCATTTTTCGGTGATTAAGGATTATTAATCTTTAATCGGATTACAATTAATCATGATTACTTTTATGATTACTTTTCTGTTTGATACGTAAAATGTGCTGCCGACAGCAGAGCGGCGCTCGCCTTTTTTTATTTATAGTGTACGACTACTACTAGCTAAACTGGCGAACTGAGTACCACCACATAGGTGTTAGGGCGATTACCCGAACTGGGTCGTGACCGCAGTACAATGTGCAAAGACCGGCATAGTGACTCGCTTCGACCTGACTACTTTCAGGATCAGTTCGTGCTCGGTGGAAATTAAGTAAATCCAACGAAATCTAGTTAATCATTGATGCTTTTACCATTGTTCTGAGTGATTCCTGGACTATTAGAACTGATTATCAAACTACCGCCAATATTTTACTGTAATACCGTCTCCAACTCGATAGCCAACAAGTCCTTATACATTTATTTTCTACATCTGTAAAACTCTTGTCTCATTAAAGATTAATATATTACAGATATGGCGTTTTGTATTTGAGCTCAAATAAAAATAACTTTTGAGAAATTGTATGGCGAGGGTATACAATTAAAATATATTGGATTACAATGTTTCTTACATTTAACTAACGTTCGGAAGGTTACCTTTAAAGCTGCACTGATTGGTGTTGCTGTAATTCATGTTTCTTTAGTTATATGCGACCAACGCCATTCATCGGGAAAAACGCCACGAACTTTTTCCCAGACCTAATATATTACATTGCAATGAAATTATTATTAACTATGTGATCAAATTTAAAGGTATGTTAAAAGAAACTTTTAAAATTTCACGTATAAATTTTATAAACAAAGGAACGCGATATTATTTATGATTGAAATAAATAAGATTTATTTAGTTTTAACCTATGTTCAAAAATCTATATATATATATAAAATCACTTGTCCCGACATTCATGACATACGTTATCATCGTTAAGCCCAAGTTACTACAGCCAGAAACATGAAATTTGAAAATAGGTTTTTACTCCTTATTGGTATGAGGTAGGTAACAAAACGCAGAGTTTTTGTGATTCCAACGCTTAGAGGGTGTTGAAACCATAGATGAGCAAAATGTAATCAGATTAATGAAAATGATTAACGATTACATTTTACGTTTTTTACCATTAATATGACTGCATTTTGCTCATTTATGTTTTAAACACTACAAAATCCCAGATTGTATACACATTTATAATTTCTTAATGTTTTAAATGGATTTAATCTTGATTACAGAGCAATAAAATTAAAATTACGACTACATTTTGTAATCGCTCATCATTAATCAGATTACATTTTGGCCATCTCTGGTTGAAACTATTATTGGAAAAATGTGTGAAAAATCTGCCAATTTTGAAGTAAGCACTATCAAAACCAGTATTTCGACTATTGGTTGGAAATATAAAAAAAAAAGAAGACACCATCCTTAAATAAGTATAAATAAAAAGTTTTTTGATTATTTCAAAATAGCTATGACTTCATCCAGAATTAAACAGCAAAGGTATTTTATTTTTTATATTTAAATTTTAAGTAAGAATATAAAATGAAATATAAAAGTCTCGTTTTGACATTATAAGTAACCATGTTTAGAATCGACCGATAGGCCATTATATTATTTTGGAAAGGAACTTTAAGAAATAAACGTATATTTCTGTTTACACGTTCCTTGGGAATATTCCCGGGAATTCACGGAATGTTCTCGGAAGTTTTGGGCTCTTTGGGAAAATTCCCGGGCATTTTCATCACTACACAAGAGGCGCAATGTACTCATAGGTTTATTTCGTTTCTGTTATTGTTATATTGTATAGAAATAAATAAGTAATGACGATAAAGCACTTCGGAGAAGCCAATTCAAAAGTCTAAACCGTCATTCTTTCATGTCCGCCTTCCTATTCCACAATTAGGGTAAACCGCACTCTCACACTGAAAAAATAATAATAATGGGTTGTCGCCTAAATGTGTGCGCATCAACTGAGGCTGTCAACCAACGACAGCACCGCACTCCACCGCCTAAATAACCAATATAAAATGTATGTAAATATTTGTAAAGTTATGCCGCACTTTGTGAAGAACTCGGCCGGTGTTTCCGCCCCATGCTTTGATGCGCCGTGTTCTCGGTGTCCCTGCAAAGCCTAACCCGGGGCCGGTACACTTGAAAAAAAATTGAAAAAATATTTATTTCGCTATAAATAAAAAAAAAAACAGAAATTTAAATGCAGCAACACACAAAAACAAAAGAAAATATTATACAAAACATATAAACATGGCGAAAATAGGACCCTCATCATCCTAAAGCTACAGAGGAAGCCTGCAGCGCTGGTTTTCGTGAAGGGCCCCGGTCGTGTTACATCTTATAAGAATTATCGATAAACAATAAAAATACATATAGCTTAAATAATAAATACGAGTGATACTAAAATAAACTATTACATACAATAAATAAATCGACTACCAGATGTATTAGTGATAGATACTATAGTAAAAATACATGTATACCTAAAAAAAGAGCAAAGTATAATTAAAAATAAATGAAATAGATTACGTGTAACTAATAGATTATTAAATAAATATAATTTTAATTCTATTTTTGAAAGTAAATTTAGATTTGGTTATTCTAAGCGGCGGCGGCGAATTGTTCCAACACTTCGTAGCCTGATAACGAAAACTACCACGAAATGTTGTCAAGCGGTGTCGCGGTGTTACTAACGAGAATTCGGAACCTCTCGTCTTATAAGTGTTCACGTCTGAGGACCAAACCGACTTGTTGTATAAATATTTTGGTGCCTCAGTATGTATCACGTCAAACAACAAACAAGCCAGATGTATATAACGACGGTCTGTCATTTTTAACAGTTCAGCGTTTTTGATAAAGGGAGTGACGTGCGACCGCCGGGGAACGCGATAGCAAAAGCGTACACGTGCGTTTTGTACCCGCTGTATCAAGCGCTCCGGCGATGCAGTGCACGGACAGGGGCCGTCCGTGCACTGCATCGCAATAGCTGAGCTTTGATAACGCTAAGGACTTGCACAGGTTTACTCGTAAGGGAACACTGAGCTGCTTTCGTATTCTGTATAATATTTTAAATTTGTAGAAACATCTACTAGCTACTTGGCTGCAGCCTGTGGACTATAGCAATATTTGTTTCCCGCGGGAATCGAACCCCGAGTCTTAGCGCAGAGGTTGACCCGGCTACAGCATTAACCGATTTAAAACACGCTTAGAAAGTTCCTCTACTAGAAACGAAAGCAAAGCCCAGGGCGTGGAGTCTAAAAAATGAAACGAATTATAAAATAGCCATCATTTATTTGATTACAAAATCTTTCGTCAGGAAATAAATTGCTACATAAAATATCAACAAGAAATGCCTCAAGTGCGGAGCGGCGTGAGGTGTGGGGGGCGGGCGAAGGGCGACACCCCCCCCCCCCGCGCTGTGTGAGGTACACCTACACACTAGACTCCTTAACATTATAAACCTTTATATTATTGAGTTCAGAATACGTGATGTTAAACTGAGCCAGGGGGAACCGGGGCGGGGTGCGCGCCGCCCTCGTCCGCGCTCGCTTTATTTCATAAATCATAAACAATATATGAATACATGTCTTAATTCGTTGCATTATGCTCTATCAAAGAAAATGTGCTTTTATTAAAATACAATAGAATGACGGCCATGCCGATTGCACCGAGCTCGCGCGACGCGGCCGACGCCGACGTGCCCTACGACGTCGTGACTTCGTAATGTAGAACTAACTCGGCGGGCCGGGGCCGGTGCCGGCGCCTTCGCGGGCCAGTTTGTGATCACGGGAGAACTGCTCTCATTGTCTATCACGATTTCCTAATAGACTAGATGGAAACGATACAACGCCGCTGTCTCTACTTCGCTTCCTTGCCATTAATTAACCCCTTTGTTTACTCTCGTCGCATCGTTTTATTCGCAGAATTTAAAAATGACAGTGTTGCAATGCACAAGCGATGAGAGCGGTGGGGGCGGCGGGGGCGGCCCGACGCGCCGTTTGCAAACTGAACCAACGCATACGGATAGCTACAGACGGTCCCGCAGCGGTCCCGCAGCGGCCCCGCAGCACGGCGCACAACAACAAACGAACCCGCGGGGCCAGCTAGGTGCGAAGCCGACAGCATCACGTACACAGAGCAAAGAGAGCTCTGCCGGGCGGGCAATGTCAACTGCGCGTGCGATCGGCGGCAGTGCCGGCAACACGCTCACTACACAAATAGTATACAATAATAAGAATGAAAAGAAGTAGCGATGCATTGTCTCTCTGCCCGGCCCGACGGGGCTCGCCGTGATGGTGCATATAAAGCACAGTTCGCGAGCCGCCTCCAGCCCGCAGCGACATCGCTCACCTGTCGCCTGTGGTGTGTGGTGACTGCATCGTGCCCAACCCGACCGACCAGTCACGCTCACTGGTCGCATTCAGACGGCATGACGTCTTAACACGTTCATCGGGCAGCGTGATCCGTCCGCGTTTGCAAGCGATACGCAGGAGTACAGGCAGAGCAACTCGGATATTATGATCATATTAATTTGTCGCAAAAAATTTCGTTGTCCGTCGCGCGCGCGTCCACGAGCCTGCGACATAGTACCGTCTACATATATGTTGATGAATTGACAAAAGGCTATGTGCAATGTCAATATGTGCCGTGCCGTGCCGTCGTATATACTATATTTACATATAAGTGTTTATTCTATTAAATTCCTTATAAACATCCTATTAACTGTTACATGAAGCGCCAGCCATATCGCGTGACGCTGCGACAGGCGCGTTGCATACATCGAAGCCGTCGCAGGAACTGTCGGCGCCGGCGGCCGCTGCCTCTGCGGACGGGCACGCGGGCACACGGCACGGGATCACCGCAGCGGCGGCGGCGGCGGCGGGGGCGGCGACGGGGGGATGTTAAAGTACCTCGCACGTGTTTAGCGGGAGTTGGCGTTTAAACCGCAACTAATTTATGTATATTGACATCATATATTATATTGTAGCTTTACTAGGCGGCCCGAATGCGAAGAGGCAGTTACGTGTAGTCGTTGAAGTCGTCGATGGCGACGCGGTCCGCGTGGTGCGGCGCCGCGGCGTAGGGGGCGGGCGCGCGGGCGGCGGCCGCGAGGCGCTCGGCCTCGACGCGCACGCGCAGCCTCTTGATGGTGCGCAGGCGCTCGAGCCAGTTGGAGGCGTAGGGCGCGCCGCGGCCCCGCCCCTCGAGCGACACGTGGATGTGCGCGGCGAGCGCGCAGTGCAGCGCCATCTGGCGCGCCAGCAGCGGCACGTTGTGCTCGGACACGCAGACGCAGTGCGCGTCCAGGTGCGCCAGGAACTTGGTGCGGATGCGCTCGTCCTTGGTCTTGATGTGGACGCGGTTGGTGCCGTGCTCGCCGGGCTCCACCAGCACGATGCAGAAGTTGAACTGGCCCTTGATCGTGTGGATGTTGAAGTCCTCGCCGGAGTCGTTGTACACGATGGACACGAAGTCGTTGCCGATGTACTTGCGCTTCTCGTTGCAGGTGGGGTCCTTCGCGCTGGACGGCATCGCGGTCGCCACGTGGAACTGCACCTGCACCGTTCCGTTTGCGCGTTCTCACAACTCGAATACAATACAATACGATACGTATCGATACGGCCTAACAACGACTGAGTTCTAATAGTGTATCCTTTCCTTATTGCCTTGCTTGTTTCTCTATCCTTCGCCACGGTTCTCTCTCATATGTCCACCTACCCTTCTCATTCCCAGTTAGTTATCTTATCCCAACTTCTGCGTGATGTACGGAATATCGGAGGATGTATGAATGTAAAAGAAAATGATGGAAGCATATCTTAAGAGAGCAATACCCCGGGAGGACACTGGCGAATGTTTTCCGGAGTTAAAACGTTCATGCCCGACGAGTTCATGAAAGTGGCAAGGCCAGTGAAGTGCGTAAGACCGAGGCAAGCTACCGAGGCAGGCGCCGAGCCCGCTCCGCGCCGGGCGGGTGTGCGTTCCGCTGAGCACATCGAGAGGATCACGGCCAGCGATATCCGCAGCGGATCCGGTTCCGGCGCCTGCTGGGCACTTGCCCGGTCGGCGTCGCTCGCACTGCGATCGGACAGAAGATGCCGAGCGGCTGGGAGCCCGGCCGCGCGGGGCAACTGTGCGAGGCCGGCATCGACAGGTCCGATCCTGTGCGCCAGATATGCTTAGCCGGGCCACTGCGGGGTCTCAACCCATCTCGGAGACCCCGCAGGGAGTGTTCCCGCGCACCACTCGGCGATGGGGAGGGCGCCGGTCGTGGCCGAGCTCCCTGCGGGTTCCCGCGTCCGGCGCACGGGGGTCGCCCCGCAGGCCCGACGCGGTGGTTTCAGCGGGAGCAGCCTACTCCTCCGGGCAGAGCATGCGTACCTGCATGATGTCGTCGTTCCAGACGTACGTGTAGCGTCCGTCCTTGCCCCCCTTCTCTAGGTTCAGGAACAGGTTCGGCAGCTGGTCCTCCCCGGTACCTTCTAGCGACACCAGCGTGCCCAGCTGTGTCAGGAACTCCGAGTATCTGGATATAAGAAACGATTTTTATCCGTTTTTTAATTTCGATTGGTATAGGATAATGCACCGAGCGGTGTGAGCGATCACCTGACGCTGCCGTACTCGTTTTTCAGTATCAGGACCTCGTTGTCCTGCTGGCCCGGGCCCACGTACAGCACTCCGATCTGTAAACATTGGACGAGTCAGGTCCGCGCGCGCGCCCGCCCGGCGGCAGTTCGTGTGCACTGCCCGAGCCGTTTACAACAGCAGTCGACTCGACGGAGCGGCGCAGTCTCCGCCGGGCGCTGACGATAGCACTATTTATTTTTATGTTATTTCTTTATAGAAGAAAACGTGTTTTAGTGAATCAAAAGCTTAAAAAAATATAGATAAAGCTATAATTTTTAGAGTACAAATTGTAATAGTTCGCGTTTGCAGTTTGGACTGTGTCGCGTCAATAATTATTCATAAAATAAGGGAGCAGCAGGTGAAGCCGACGCAGCCGGAACCGCGAGCGTCGTGCGGTGACTGGGACTCTTCTGTTCCGTGTGACACATGTGGCACTCGCCTTGTACGTCTCGAGCGGCGGCAGCAGGTCCAGGGTCTTGATGGTGCGCTCGTGCTGCGGCCCGGCCACGCGCAGCGGCCGCTCCGCCAGCGGGTTCAGCACCTTCGGGTTCTCGCCTGGGACATGCATCACGCGCGCTCTTAGCGCTGCGTACATACATACTTGTATACACACGGTTAGTCGGAAAGGGTATATCGAGCCAATGCTATTGGTATAGGTATCGAATATACTTAAAAAGGAATATAGTAATTTTCCTGAAAGTTGTAATTTATTTTTACATACTCAAATTATGTCATTTATTATTACTTTAAGACCTATTTAAGATATCAAACAAAAATAAATCAGACAAACCAGTATTTGTCCGGCAGTGAAAGTAGATAAACTCTGCTTTTTACATGCTACGCTGTCAGCCGGCTTCTATTGTTAGACCGCCAGATTCACGGCAGAAGCTACTCTCTCTGAAGGTACAGAGGAAGCCGTAGGTATCAAGTATTTAAGTGCTAAATTTGAAAGAACTGGGGTAAAATGTCTTGTTTTAATACAACATTTTATAGGATTTTCTTTACGGGATAGATTTGGAGCATCGAGGAACTGTTGCAACTCGTTCGGCATTCCGTTGCTTCGAGAGGCCACATTAGCAGACAGCTGCATTGTTGCCGGCTACAGCGACTAGAAGCTTTTCGGGGCGAGACCACAGTGACTTTAAGTCTGACGTTAAAGAAAATAAAAAAAGTAAACAATTCACGAGATAATAAGGTACTGACACTGACAATGACAATACTCGCAAAATGGCGGCAAACAATATACACGCATCAAATTCAGATGTCAATGCGCACAACGTAACAAAACATAATACTCAACAGTCTTAGACAACAACGTTCTTTTTTTTCGTTCGTTCCTCTACATTTCTTCTACATTTTCGACATCCCTAATTTATTATTACCTAAAACTTCACCAACCAATAGAAAGATCCGTAAGATTTTATAGGTCCAGGATGGTGGCTCGTTAACACACGAAGACACATATGATGCATGACACAGGGCTGCCTCTTTATACTTTTAGTATGTAAATCTATAGATACCTGTATCTCATTAGTTATTCATTTTTGTGAAGTTACAGTACACTAGATATTTGTTTTAATGGCCCCCTTCCTAGGTTTTTCGCTTTATATACCCTTTCCGACTAACATATATATATATATATCTTTCTCTCTCTCTCTCTCTCTTATATGCGGATGAAAAGGCACGCAGTATAGTTTCTTCAGAAATAAATGTAAGGTCAGAGATAGAATAAGATGGGTTATCAATTGAGGCCGTCAGCGACGCGCTCATGGCGCGTCTGCTACCCCGCGCTGGGCATCCCTTGAGCCAGCGCCGGCGGCCCGCGCCGGGAGCCCGCGCCGGGAGCCCGCGCCGGCGGCCCGCAGCGCCGCAGTGTGTAGTGCACAGGCGCAGCGGACACTCGTATTGTGCACAATCTGTTATTTAAATCGTGGACCGCTTTCAAATGTATTATCGAGATATGTCCCGGACGGAGTGTGGGACCACTCTAATTGTATTTATCGATAAGCGATTGTTGCGGTAATAAGTCGAATTATGTGTCAAGTTAAACGAACAAATAACCAATCGATAGTTTGTCCATTAGCTGATACGTTAAAAATCGAGTCGAATGAAAAGTGACATGCGAATGGATATCGAAATTAGTAGTAAGAAGCAGTGGCCCCGGGTTTTGGAATTTTTTGAGGCGCCCTGTGATCTAACGTCTGCCGCTCCCGTCGGACCTGTTCCCTTTACTTGTCCATTCTATGGATTCTATGTAGAAATGTACATCGCAACGTGTACCGAACTCCGCGCCGCATACGGATGGAGATATGCACCGAAACAAACGGCGGGGCCTTCCACTTGTACGTGCTCCTGTGGAACTTTCGAGTTTTCTATGAAAACGTCAAAACAAATTCTAACACGAGAGACGTTGACGCACGTTCTTCGATATATTATTGCGCGGGTGCGCTGGCGCCTGGCGCCCGGCGGCCGGGGCTCGGCCAGCGCTCTCTAGGCGGGGCCGGCCCGGGCGCACTGTGCGAGTGGGCGGTGAACAATGAGCGGGATCGAGACCTGGCACCGGCAGCGTCATGGGGTACGTGCTCATGTTGTGGTACAGCTGCAGGAACACGAACGACGGCGTCACGCCTCCCCCGCCGCACCCGCCCGCCGCGCCTGCACTTGCGCCTGCGCCCGCAGCGCCGCCGGCAGCCGCTCCTCCGCCGCCGCCGCCGCCGCCGCCGCCGTGCGCCGCGCTCTGCCTGCGCGTGCAACAGTGTCGCCATATTTCATACAGCGCGAGACATTCGGCGAGTGCCGTGCGGGCTGTCCCCGCGCACTGCGCCCATTATCAGTTCAGGTTTTTTTAATGATTTACATGCGGACGCTCCACCTCCGCACCCGGCCGGGCCGCCGGGCCGCGCGCGCACAGCCGACACCTCTGCGCTCACACGCAGCGGGCCCGGCGGTGAGCGCAGTGCCGTTCAGAAACAACAGCGACAACCAGAGAACATGCCGTCATGCCGGCCCGCGCGCGCCGCGACCGGAGGCCCCCAGCTATACGAGGTGCCGGGCGTACACAAGCTGATCTCCAAACGCGACAAGGCTAAGCGAGTCACTGTGACGGTTTTTAGACTAGTTTGTGTGATCGCGGCCCACTTCGGGCAATCTCCCTGCCACCTCACAGTTGCTATTTATTATATTTTTTTAATTTTGTTGCACCTTCTTATAAAAGTTCTCATATCCTAAAGATATTGAAAAATAAACGAAAAATAAACATCTCTTGATGCGGATGTACGTTATTATTACTACCTCTATTCTACATATAACAATATTTTTACATTTTAAAAGACATGTTATCTTTTTTACATGAAAAAGATAACAAATAAAAATATATATATATATAAAAACATGGAGGCCGCAGTGTGGAACCGCCTGCCTCCGGGCACCGGGGCCCGTTATTGTTAGTAACCGATAGGCGAGCAGCTGGTGGGCGGGTCACGTCACATGCATCAGAGGAGAGGAGCAGAGGAGCAGAGAGCGAGATAGCGAGACCTGTTCCGCCTGGTGGGGCTCATCACGGAGATGGTGTTGGAGCGCTTGGAGCGGGCCAGCGGCGGCAGGTCGTCGCGCTCCGGTCCGGGCGCGGCGGCGGCGGCGGCGGCGAGGGGGCGCGGCGCCGAGGGCGGCCTGCGCTGCCCGTCCGGCACGGCGCCCTCGCTCGCCGTCTGCACACACAAACGCACACGTGCCACGAGCTGCCCCCGCCCCGCGCACACCCCGCCCGGTGTGTCCCGGTGCGTATTTGTGCTGGACTAGCATTCTATCCCGGAGTTTTCCGATGGTGACAACCAGATAAATGATTTTTGTTAATTATATTTATTAAATGAAAATAGATGATTTTTCTCCGGATAAAATGCAGCTCAGTTTTATATATATCCTGCATGTATATATTTGTGCAATTTCATGAAACTCCATTGGCGTTAGTGTACAATCGGTACAAAGGAACAGACAGACAGATAATATTGAAAAAAAAAATGTTAATTTGGCTATGCCTTAAGAAATGTTTAAGCAAATCTGGACAGCTTATTCGAAGGAGAATTTTATTAAGTAGTATTATTGACGGTATTTTTTTAACTAGGCAACACTTAACGCATATGAACCCACCGCTGGGCCGGCGCTCGGCGGCCTCCGTGGCCGGGCCCAGCGGGTACGATGGTGAGGGAGCAGTCCGGCGCTCAGTCAAGTAATAGTCTATAGGTATGGTTCAGCAGATCACCTTCTGCAGCTGATGGTGCGCGCCGAGCGCCACGCCTGACGCGGTCGGTGCCAGCGGCGGCGGCGGCTCGGGCTCCGCCACGGCACCTGCGCATTCAGGAGCACCCTCAGCCCTCGGACGTGATTTCAGTAATGCCAGTCTGGCCCGCCTTAACCACGCGTTTGCAATGTTTGTATGTTTCCATAGGCCCATAGCATAGGAGAGCAGTGGCATGACGCTTGGCATATTCCACGATTTCCCGGCAAAAACAACAAAAACATTAAAAGTTACGACATAAACGGTCGTATGTATTGATTACGTCGATTGTTCCGGGGGCCGCAGAGCTGACTGTCTGGTCTTCATTCCAATGGGACCCCGCCGAGAGAGAGAGCGAGACCGCACCAGACAGAGAGACAACAAGAGAATCGTATAAGGGTATTGTTTTTCCTTTAAAAAAAATAATTGGGCTTGGGGCGGCTTCAGCATTGGCTCCCAGTAGTAAGGCACATGTTTGCAACATCGTAACACGGTACCTGGGTCCGAGTTGTACGTGGCCAGGTGCGGGTGCGGGTGCGGTTGCGGGTGCGGCTGCGGTTGCGGGTGCGGCTGCGGGTGCGGCTGCGGCTGCGCCAGCGGCGAGGTGCCGCTCATCTCCTCGGGGATGGCCTCGCAGGAGACGCGCATGTCGCTCTTCTTGGCCGCCTTCTTGGACGCGTGCAGCGACACGGCCGCGCTCCTGCGCCGGAAGCGTCCGCTCGCGTTACTGACGCGCGACAGGCTGCGCTACGGAGCTCGAACAAGCAAGCGTACGTCGGACACGAGCCGGCGGCAGATCGCATCCGGCCAACATATGCCCGTTCACTCTCTTCTTAAAGTCTCTCAAGTCATAAAATATGGAGACGGGTTGGCTCTACCGCATGTGGAAAGCGTACCAATCGAAAGGCAGTCCTTGCTTGAACCCTTTTATTGCTTGTCTGGAGCGCGTTGAATGCATACGCAATGCGCGTTGCATACATGTTACGCATGGAACTGTAAGTAACGTTACACAGCATCGTCACCACGACACACGTTACATTTACGCGCAATTACACAAGCTGTCATGGCTCCCGACTGGACAAATTAAGAATAAGCTTACATGTATATCGTTTGGTGCGCGATGATCAGCCCAGTGCTAGAGGGAGACGGAGTGCTGATGTCGCCATGTGGACATGAACCGTAACACTAAACAATCCTATACATTTTTTTTTACACTGGCTCGACATTGTGACTACAGAGTACCTGATGGTAAGTACAGTGTAGTCCAAAAACGAAAGCGACTATCAAAGGATGACAATCCATTGATAGTCTACATCGTCATGTCGGCCCGCATATACCACGACTGAAGGTCTCTAGTTATATGAGCTACTGGATATACACAAGCTGATCCCGAAACGCGACAAGCCGAAACTGGTCCCTATGACGGGCTTTACACCCATGTACTGTGGTCGCGATCCAGACGGGCACCGACGCCCTGCCACCTCGCTGCAGCTCGTTTAGCACCACCCAGGAGTCACGTGTAGGGAAACTAGGGTAAAGCCTACGGACGCGAGCAGCTTCGACATATGTCGAAGGAAGACATCATTCATTAAAATAACGAAGTCTTCAAAATCCTCTCGATGTACTTTACTTTCTATCAACAATTTAATCAACCACCGACTCCATTGCTAGCCCATTACCTACTGAAGTTTAACATAAAAGGGTCACACAAGGTAAACGCTGCAAACGATTACTCCGCAACACGTGCACCGAGCGACCATCGACAAATGATATCTCAGAGTAGTGCGTGCAACCTTTATACAGTAGAGTTCGAGCGGCGGGGGCTCGCCTGCTGCACGCCAGCGGGTCACACACGGGTCGCGGATAACTACTCTAGCCCCATATACAAACAAACATTCGATAAACGAGAACGCTGGGCGACAATGAATAATGTATGTAACTGACATACACTTTGGGAATATCGCAGCGGCACGTCACGTCACGTCACACATTTAGCATTCATTGTTTGTCGTTATCGTTGATCGAATGTTGGTTTGTTCCGTGACAGTGCGGTTTGCGGGCAGGGCACAGCGAGGCTCGTGCACGTACGTGGGCTCGACGCTCGGCAGCAGGATCATGGTCAGCGAGTCCAGCGACACGTCGTCCTGCTGCTGCTGCTGCGGCGGCGGCGAGGCGGCGGCGGCGGCGGCTGCGCGGGGCGCGGGCGCGGGGGGCGGCTGCTTCCACGAGGAGGACATCTCCGGCGACGAGTTGGACCGGCGCACCGGGTGCCGGCACTTGCCCTGACACGCGCCGCCTCAGATTACACTCAGTTACGAGCTTAACGGTTTCGTCTATATGTTGGTTATTTCATCGATAAAAATGTTCAGTTTCAAAACGACTATAACATATATAACGCGGTCGGGGTTTTTTTTTAATCATGACATTATAGTTATCCTGGAACCGAAGAACTTAAGCTCCGCATCGGCGAATGACATTCGATTCCAGTGCTGCTAAAAAATAGTTGTTATATTTAAAAAATCGTAAATCAAATTTGTATTTGTTGTTAGAAGTCACTGTCATACAAGGAGCCGGGCCGGGTCGGGCCGGGCCGGGCGGGGCCGGGTCGGGCCGGCCGGCGGCGGCTGCGCTCTCAGTGCAACAGAATGTAACACCGTCACCAATAGCGCCACCGGCACGGGGCCGCAATCCGTCAGCTCCGAACTGAGTGTGAGGGAGAGCGAGAGAGCTTAAGGCTCAGCTCGCACCGCGGCAGGCGCCGCTCTCAGTGCGACAGAATGTAACACCGTCACCAATAGCGCCACCGGCACGGGGCCGCAATCCGTCAGCTCCGAACTGAGTGTGAGGGAGAGCGAGAGAGCTTAAGGCTCAGCTCGCACCGCGGCAGGCGCCGCTCTCAGTGCGACAGAATGTAGCACCGTCACCAATAGCGCCACCGGCACGGGGCCGCAATCCGTCAGCTCCGAACTGAGTGTGAGGGAGAGCGAGAGAGCTTAAGGCTCAGCTCGCACCGCGGCAGGCGCCGCTCTCAGTGCGACAGAATGTAGCACCGTCACCAATAGCGCCACCGGCACGGGGCCGCAATCCGTCAGCTCCGAACTGAGTGTGAGGGAGAGCGAGAGAGCTTAAGGCTCAGCTCGCACCGCGGCAGGCGCCGCTCTCAGTGCGACAGAATGTAACACCGTCACCAATAGCGCCACCGGCACGGGGCCGCAATCCGTCAGCTCCGAACTGAGTGTGAGGGAGAGCGAGAGAGCTTAAGGCTCAGCTCGCACCGCGGCAGGCGCCGCTCTCAGTGCGACAGAATGTAACACCGTCACCAATAGCGCCACCGGCACGGGGCCGCAATCCGTCAGCTCCGAACTGAGTGTGAGGGAGAGCGAGAGAGCTTAAGGCTCAGCTCGCACCGCGGCAGGCGCCGCTCTCAGTGCGACAGAATGTAGCACCGTCACCAATAGCGCCACCGGCACGGGGCCGCAATCCGTCAGCTCCGAACTGAGTGTGAGGGAGAGCGAGAGAGCTTAAGGCTCAGCTCGCACCGCGGCAGGCGCCGCTCTCAGTGCGACAGAATGTAACACCGTCACCAATAGCGCCACCGGCACGGGGCCGCAATCCGTCAGCTCCGAACTGAGTGTGAGGGAGAGCGAGAGAGCTTAAGGCTCAGCTCGCACCGCGGCAGGCGCCGCTCTCAGTGCGACAGAATGTAGCACCGTCACCAATAGCGCCACCGGCACGGGGCCGCAATCCGTCAGCTCCGAACTGAGTGTGAGGGAGAGCGAGAGAGCTTAAGGCTCAGCTCGCACCGCGGCAGGCGCCGCTCTCAGTGCGACAGAATGTAACACCGTCACCAATAGCGCCACCGGCACGGGGCCGCAATCCGTCAGCTCCGAACTGAGTGTGAGGGAGAGCGAGAGAGCTTAAGGCTCAGCTCGCACCGCGGCAGGCGCCGCTCTCAGTGCGACAGAATGTAACACCGTCACCAATAGCGCCACCGGCACGGGGCCGCAATCCGTCAGCTCCGAACTGAGTGTGAGGGAGAGCGAGAGAGCTTAAGGCTCAGCTCGCACCGCGGCAGGCGCCGCTCTCAGTGCGACAGAATGTAGCACCGTCACCAATAGCGCCACCGGCACGGGGCCGCAATCCGTCAGCTCCGAACTGAGTGTGAGGGAGAGCGAGAGAGCTTAAGGCTCAGCTCGCACCGCGGCAGGCGCCGCTCTCAGTGCGACAGAATGTAGCACCGTCACCAATAGCGCCACCGGCACGGGGCCGCAATCCGTCAGCTCCGAACTGAGTGTGAGGGAGAGCGAGAGAGCTTAAGGCTCAGCTCGCACCGCGGCAGGCGCCGCTCTCAGTGCGACAGAATGTAACACCGTCACCAATAGCGCCACCGGCACGGGGCCGCAATCCGTCAGCTCCGAACTGAGTGTGAGGGAGAGCGAGAGAGCTTAAGGCTCAGCTCGCACCGCGGCAGGCGCCGCTCTCAGTGCGACAGAATGTAACACCGTCACCAATAGCGCCACCGGCACGGGGCCGCAATCCGTCAGCTCCGAACTGAGTGTGAGGGAGAGCGAGAGAGCTTAAGGCTCAGCTCGCACCGCGGCAGGCGCCGCTCTCAGTGCGACAGAATGTAACACCGTCACCAATAGCGCCACCGGCACGGGGCCGCAATCCGTCAGCTCCGAACTGAGTGTGAGGGAGAGCGAGAGAGCTTAAGGCTCAGCTCGCACCGCGGCAGGCGCCGCTCTCAGTGCGACAGAATGTAACACCGTCACCAATAGCGCCACCGGCACGGGGCCGCAATCCGTCAGCTCCGAACTGAGTGTGAGGGAGAGCGAGAGAGCTTAAGGCTCAGCTCGCACCGCGGCAGGCGCCGCTCTCAGTGCGACAGAATGTAGCACCGTCACCAATAGCGCCACCGGCACGGGGCCGCAATCCGTCAGCTCCGAACTGAGTGTGAGGGAGAGCGAGAGAGCTTAAGGCTCAGCTCGCATCGCGGCAGGCGCCGCTCTTTTCTTTCCGCGATTTTGCTCCACATTTCAGTTTTTTTTTTTTTAAAGAAAAAATAAAAATTTTGTTGCAATTTGCATTCTCCACCATCGCCCGCGTCCGGAATCGACTGCGCTCAGCTCGCGCGCAGGCCACAGCGCAGGCTACTGCAGCGCTCCATCTGGTACCGTTCTGAACCTCAAAACTTCTGTTACCTCTGGCACTATCAGCAGCATGTCATCGTCGTCGGTGGTGCTGGAGGAACTCTGCCGCTGCGGCGACCCCGGGATGTTGATCGGCTGCGTGCTCTGTCTAGAGGGCGGAGGGGGAGGGGCAAGTTAAAGCAGTATGCAGACGAAGCAGCGACACTTGCTGCTAAAAAATAAATAAAAAGGAGGAACTTTTTCAGGGCACCCCATTAAGTGCTTCGCCCAAGATATCCAGGAGTAGGCGGTGCGAGATGAGGTGGTTCGCACCGCTCCAGGACATTGAGCTGAGCGAGGGGTGGCCTTTTTAGACGACCCCTCGCAAATTCAATAGAGTGGAGGCCTGCGTAATGCCCGACGTCGCCTTGGCCCCGGAAGACGGGTAGAAGGAACATCTCGGTGGTTTTAGCCGGGAACAGTCCGGCATGCCGGCATGCCGGTCCAAGAGGATATCCGGCGGGCTCAAAAGAAAAGGTCTAAGATGCGAGGGGGCGCGACCTGCTCGCGAGCGACTGCAGCGCCCTGCAGGCGGCGTGGCGGTGCACCGTGGAGTCCGAGCTGGACTTGTGCAGGTCCGGGGGCGCGGGCGCGGGCGCGGGTGCCGCTGCGGGCGCGGGTGCCGCTGCGGGCGCGCGCCGGCCGCCCGACGACGCGGACCCGCTGCGGGAGCGCGGCGACCCCGGGCACGGCTGCAATCCACACAACAATACCCATTAGGGATGTAACGGAGCCAGTATATAGGAACCGAAGTCGGAATCGGAGTCGGAGCCAATGTAATCACAAGTGATGGCAGAAGAAAGTAGTTTTATTTATTGATAAAGAAAAACATTATTTAGTGAACCTTTTTAATTAGAAAGTGATAAATTTACACATACACCGACAATCAAAAAAAATTTGCTGTGTTTTTATTAACATTTTCCCATTACAATACTGAACAAATGAAATCAAATTTGCTCCAGGGTTGTTTTTGTGTTAATTTCTATTTAATTTAATTTAATGTAAATGTAAAATAAAAATACCTTTTAGTAATAAATTTTAAGGTGCATGTAGTTATAAATTTAATCATTTTAATCATATTTTATCATAGTTTATATTTTTTTAAAATTTTTTCTTTAAATTAACCCTTTCGTTACCAGCGCCGGCTTCAGACGGCATTCATTTTATAGAAAAGTAAAAAATAAATTACTAAGAATTATCCTAATTTAATTTTTTATTTAATATATGTACCCGCAAAATCTTTGAATATACACTTAAATGAAAAAATTCGAGCACCAAGTTGGCATCACGCAACGTGCACAGTTCGCGGCGCGCCGGCCGGCCCAGTGGCGCCGCTTCGGCGGAGTGGGCGGCGGAGTGGGCGGCGGCAACGAAGGGGTTAAGTGGCATTGATTGTTTGATTAATTGAAATTGTGTTTCAACAACGTATAAACTGAAATCAAATGAATTGAGTGCAACAGCGGTGGTGACCTCCGACTAATACCTCTGATTACAAGGTTTCGGAGCCGAAGTCGGAACCGGAGGTGTAATAACGATCGGAAGCTCCGACTTATCGGAGTCGGAGTCGAAGTCGAAGCTCCGTAACATCCCTGCTACCTATATCACGCATGCACGCCTGCACATCTCTGCCGGGGTCCCGCTCGAGTCGCGGGTCCAGCTCAAGCACTGCATCGGACACATCCGTGGCCGCGTGCACTTCGCGTCCATGTGCCGTGCCCAACGTGACCAGCACGACATCCCTATCAGATGTCGGGCGGGTTCTCCCCCCCCCCCCCCGGCGGCGCAATCAGCGCCTCGCACCGGTGTGACGCTGCACGCGTTAGTGCACGGTGCCCGAACTCACATCCCGCGTCGAGTCGGCGGCGCCGAGCGGGTCGGGCTGCGCGGGCGCGGGCGCCGCCGGGCGCGGGCTCTCGGCCGAGGGCTCCGCGGCGGGCGCGGGCGCGGGCGCGGGCGCCGGGTTGAGGAGCGCCGCCACGTCCTCCAGCGGCGACTCCAGCAGGTAGTCCCAGTTCATCTGGAACAGCGCACCGCACGTCTCAGCGTAAGGAGCTGAGCAGTAGCACGCCTGTCGGATGCATTCATTTGTCGACGTCGCTTTAATAATGCGACCGGATATTCTGCACGGTGACCAGTTCAAAGGAAGAGGAGGAAGATGTGTTTAAAAAAAAATCTGATAAGCTGATTCCTCAAAGTTCGCACCACCTCATAACCATTGAACGCCTTGGCAACTTTCAGCTAAATCTATCCCCCTCCCCTTAAGTTTTAATATTTTATATCTTGTATCCTAAACTTAAAAAATAATCAATTTCCGACGGTAAATGGAACCCCTATTATTTGAATCCCATCTATTTTATTTTGCGAAATGTGACTGTTTGAGAATTGTCTTTGAAATAAAAGGGTTTGTTATTTGTCGTACGTATAATTGAATTTGAATGAACGAATTTACAAAGAGACGGTTGGCAGGAAATATGTCTGTCGGCTCGAAGCAAAACGATGCAGCTTGCCGTTTTGCCAGCGGCTGTCCGTGCGCGGACAGTGCTCGCCTGTGTGTATGCTCTGCTTTTAGCTCTGAACTATTTCTAAACTAAAGTTAATCAAAATCGGTTCAGCCGTTTCGACGTAAAACACAGAGCACAGTGTAACGCGTGCGGGGCGGTGTGTCGGTGCGGCAGAGGGGGGGCACCTGGTTCTGCATGCGCATGACCCAGCAGACGTCGCCGGTGGGCGAGCGCACGTGCACCTCGGCCCAGTGCGCGCACCAGCAGGGGCACGCGCCCGCCGCCGCCAGCTCGCCGGCGCGCGACGCGCCCTCGCCCGCGCCGCCCTCCTCGCCGTCCTGCAACACGCACACCGGGCGCACAGCTGAGCGCGCGGCGGCAGCGCCGGGGCGGCAGGGCCCACAGGGCACACACGGAGACAGCGGTGTCACGTGTGGCCGTGCCGCGCCTGCCGCGCCGCGCGCCGCCCGCCCGGTATATATCGCACATATAAACCTAATGTAAGATCTCAATACAAAAGGAAAGTCGTGCAGCAGTAAACTGATGTAAATAAACAATACGGGAAAAAGCATATGTTTGTTATTGCCGGTTCAAAGATATTTTATTATTGTAGTGGCTAGTGAAATCTTTATCTCATCTCGATTTCAGTAATTTTGTTAAAAAAATCCACTTCTCTTGCGCGTCAAGATAGCACGCGGACGGGTCGGAGTGAGAGACACAGGACAAGGGATCTGTATTCGCGGACACGTGTAGCAGCGACCCCGGCGACCTCTGCGATCACGGGAGCGGCGTACTGTGCGCTCGGCAACAGCGCCTCGCGGGCCGGCCGGTCGGTGCCGGTCGGTGCCGGTGCGTGCTAGTGCTGGTGGACTCACGACTTCTCTGGAGACCCGCTCGAACCGCTGCGTGAACTGGTGCAGCGCCTCCACCAGCGGGTCGTTGCTCTTGTTGGCCTCTGAAGAGTTTTGCCTGGAACGACAATGCACCGTGCGCCCGTCACACTCGCGCAGCCGACTGGCGCTCCGCCGGCCGCCCAACGGCTGGGACTCATTGAAATGACGATACTAATTCACAGAAAGTTTCTATTGCATCCGAATGATTTGACTTCGTGTACTGTCAACGTGTGGAATCGGTACAACATCATTACATATTGTGTAATACACATTATTGAACATATAAATATGTCACTGCTTTACACAAGGTACATAATAAAAACACGTAAATATAAAATAAGTTCAATGTCTACACTCATACAATGGCATGCCACTGGGGGGGGGTGGCGTGCGCAGTGCCGTGCATCTTATACAAGCATAAAAAAGCATCAATTTATTATACCTACGTGGACATTTAATAAATGTACTCATATACAATTTGGTTCATTGCGGATTCTAAAACTCTATTATGAGTCACGAGTGAGAGCAATGCACTGCGGTATATGCACAGGTCTCGCGAATGATTGCATATACATGCGAGCGCGCACCAAATGTATAACAATGGGAATTCACGTCAAGACTGCCTTCTGATTCACACGGCTCCCGCATGAGGCGGGGGCCCCCGCCACAAGTGGTCACCCTGACATTATGTTTACTAAATGTTCAAGGTGACGCTTCTGCCCGGACGCAGGTCGCTGCTGCAAGCGACACTTGCTTTGCTTATGACAGAGCGGCGCACGTGGCGCCGCCCGCAGGCGCGTCCGCAGCCGCGGCGGGCAGCGGCGCGCTCGACGTGTCGGCGGCGGAGCGGCTGCACGCGCGCACACACACACGCACACGCGCGCGACACTCGTTAGTGGCATGTCCAGAGCGCGCCGGTTCCGCTCTAGTGAACTTTTGGTGTTTTGACGCGTTTCCCGAACAATCGGAAGCAACTGGCTCCAATGCAAGGACGGCGCCGGGCTCGCACAGTTCATGTAGTAGTCACGTACGAGTGCCCGCCTGCACGGGCGCGTGCGCGGGGGCGGGGGCGGCCTGTGGCGCTGCCGGGGCGCCTCCGGGGCGGCGAGGCGCGCCCGCAGCGCCCGTGGTGCCGGGTGACGCGACTTAGTGTCCATGCCGGCGCAACATTTGACAGTTTATACTGATCAATTATATAGAAAAGAAGATAATCAATCTGAATGTGTTAAATGTATGTATGAAGTAGATAGTTACTGTGAAACGTGTAAGTCGAGGGTGTGCATCGGGAGTAGGACAGAGGCTCACCGTTTGACTTCAGGTGGGGTGTTCTGCGGCGGCGGCACGTGCGGCGGCGGCATGTGCGGCGGCGGCTGGCCCTCGCTTGCTCGGACCTTATCAACACGACAAATAAACTATTCAATTGTTGTTTGTGGTGGCAGGGCGATTGCCTGCACTAGGTCATGACAACGGTGCACGAGTGTAAAGGCCGTCATAGTGGCTCGCTTTGCCCTGTCGCGTCGCGATCAGCCTGTGCAGGTCCAGTGGCTCGTGCACCTGTAAGCCTGCAGCCGGCGCGCGCGCGGGCACACGGCGGCGGGACCCGGCAATGAGTTTCCGTCCTCAGATGGACGCTTTCGTTTCCGGGCCGCTCTGCACTGGCCGTCAGGTGTGCGGCTGTGGCTTTGGACTCGTCCAAGCGAACGGCCCGAGTGCTCAATCGGTCCCCAGCTAGCTCTTAGCGCTGAACGCCCGTTCATCCGCCGCGTGGATCTACGTTTTTGCTTAAATTTTAGAAACTTTGCGTTTGTTTTTTTCATTTTATAGATTGTATCTTGGTGGTTTTTTGGCTTAGTGCCCGGAAACTAAGAAAGACAGAGCAGATTCGGTCTGTCCGTCGTGGTTTTTGTGCAGGCCGGCATGATCGCCGCGACTACCGATGTGTTTTTTCTACTTTCGATAGTCATTGGCGTTTTTTGGACTGCATCATGCTTTTCCCATCAGGTTTGGTGTAGTCACTGTGCCGATAGAAATACGGACGGACGGATCCCTCTGGAGGATAAAGCACGAAACGAGTTAATCCGACAGAGAGACCAAGTTAACGACTTAGCTCTCCGCACTGGGACGGCTGGCTGGGAGTGGCCAGGCTCGTTCGGGACTGGATTCCACGCCGATTCGATAGCTTAAACCCATCATCATAGCTGCGTCAATTATCTCTGGCCGTTGGGACCCAAAGCGCTGTGTCCCGGCTAAACTAGCGCTATCTATCGGAGAGTACAAACGTGTCACTCACCTGCGCCGGGGCAGGGGCCGGGGCCGGGGGCGGCGCGGGCGGCTGCAGCGGCGGGAGGGGCGCGGCGAAGCTGTCCGCGTGCTGTTTGCAGAGCACCGCGCACCTGCACGCACACACGCACACACATTGCGTATCGGACCGCGCGTCACAGGATGTTCGGGTTTACTCAATACCGAGTACAGGCAAAGTGACCTCGGCTCGCTTTTGCGAATTTCAGCATTAACTTTGCCCTCCATAGTAACTTGCAATGTACACTGGACGGTGCCCCCCGCACTGTGCAGCCCGCACGCGGGGCAGGGTCGGGTGAAGCGCGAGCTCTACCCCCGCCGCGACAGTACCGTCGGCAGCGGCAGCGGCATGCGGCACGCGGGCGACAACGGGCGCGCCTCGGTATCGCAAACTGTCTCTACTTGAATCCCTATCGTCGTACTTGTTTAAGTACGTACCTTTCTCATGTGTTAATTTCATTAAATGTTCCATAATAAGTTATTATAGAAATAAAATGTTTTACTTTTTATATATATAAAAAAAAAGTATTTATATTCGTGTGAATGAGTTACTAACATGCCCAGAGCATATCCGTCATGGCCGCCGCCAGCTGCGATAGCGGAGCTCTGCCCGCTCTTGTTTATGGCTCACCCGGGAGCGGCTCCTCTCATCCTCTCACTTACCGATCACAGAGGCCCTGCTTAATGGAGTTCTGGAGACAGCCGGAGGTGGTGATGGTGACCAGCTTGTGTCCCACCAGCCACGTCATCGACTGTCCGCCCGTGAACAGGAACTCCGCTATGTCGCTCCTGTGGACGCGATTCGCAGCTACAGCATCGGCGGGTCCGCGGCGGCAGCGCCGCTCGGCGCAACCGCTCGCTTTACTTGCGCTGACGGGGACCTAGTCTGTCCGGCAGTTCTGGCGGCACAGCGAGACATTGCGGCGGTGCCAGGTATCTGGCGGCCTGGCACTGCGTCCCGGCTCCCCGGCACATTGGGCCGACAGGGGCTCGCGCGACGGGGCGCCACGTGCGTCCTGCGCGACCGACTGCTTCCGATGTTCACCAGCGGACTCGCTGCAGCCCGCGCCCACTCGACGCGCTTCGGAAGCGTCGCCGATACCGCAATCAGACAGGAACGTTCGTCATTCGTTTGAATGTATAATAAAAAAATAGTAGGACACAGCGTCCACGTGACGCTCGCGGCAGCAGCGCCCATCTCGTGCCGGCTGCGGCCCGGCGCCGGTGCGCGCGTGCGAGCTCGCGGCCAGGTAAAAAAAAAAGGGCAGTTTGTGTATTATAAGTAATGTTTGCCGGCGGGCAGCGCGCGGCGAGTACCTGTGCGGCTTGACGCTGCACGGCGTGGACGTGTACCGGGCGAGCAGGTCCACGCAGGTCTCGGTCAGCTCCACGTGGAACGCGGCCGGCGCGGCGCTGTCCGCGGCGGCACCGCCCGCACCGGCGCCGCGGCCCAGCGCCGGCGTGCGCGACACGGCGCGGGACCCCTGCGGCAGCACACCCAACGTCACGCAGTGTTCGCGAGCGGGCCAGCTAGCGCTCCGGTGCCCGGGACGCGGCCGGCGCGCGCCACTAATAATATTGTCAGGGCGGTGCGGCCGGGGGCGACAGTGCGCCCTTTCGAAAACATTTATTTCAAGTCTGTTGGAGGCTAATCTAAGGTTGAACTTAAAAACGAAAAGGGCCGAGCAACGCGCAGTGCTCCCGCTCCGGCGGCGGCGACCTTAGTATTTGTTTGATCGTCGGCCATCAGGCGCGGCGCATATTCCGCACCAAGGCGGTGCATATTCAATTTTTCGGTCAGAATGTCGTGACGCGACCTCATTGATATTCCACAGTCTTCGGCAAGCCCGCAATGATCAGCACGCAGGGAATGCGCGCACCAGGGTGTTTATTATCGTTGATCGGCATCGTCAGTGGGCTGGTCGCAGTGGGCGTCGGAGGCCGCCCTCGCCCGCCCAGCGCTCCGGTGCAGCGGGAGGCGTGTCCGGGCTCACTCGCGGTGTCACATCGATTCGCTGCTGCCTCAGTGCGCGCGCGTGTACTTTACATTCCGACAAACGGAGAAACATTCTTTACTGAAAACCCTGAAGCTTGTGAACAAATAAAGGTGTTTGCAACCGGCAAACGGCGTTTTAATGAACCAATCTGTACGAATCTGTGTGTGTGTGTGTGTGTGTGTACTTTGTATCACAATACAAAGCGGATTCTCCTGAAGCGAACTGGAGTCGCGCTGGAGTGGAGCAGAGCTCGTATTTATTTATTTAAGAGTTGTCCGCATCTCTCTGTAGCGATACACGTGTACAGTAAGCGTTATGAAGGCAGGCAGCCGCGGCCCGCTCGGCTGTACGCGGCCCGCCCGCTCGGCCGCCCGTACGGGACACGAATATATAATATACTAGCAAAAGCACGCGGAATCGGTGAGAATGCATCAATACCTAAACACTGATGTATGTCAAGGAACCGAAACAGGCTTACAAGAATAGAGAGAAGCGGCATTCCATTCCCTCTGCTTACCCCAATAGGGAATCGGCGTGATGACAGATAGATAGATTTACAAAATAAAATTAATAAAGTTAAGAATTATGCTAAAAAAGTAATTAAAATTTAAAGTTAAACATATCAATCAGTAGAGGTATTTAAAGAAGAAGACGGCAAATTGAAAATGTATCGAGGTGTGTATTATTCCTATGATTCGTTACAAAGTCTTACAAATCTGGCTGCCATCGGAATATGTTCTAGATCGGAACGGAAGTGAAAAAATATTCAATAATACTTGTGAACAGTTATAAAATTTCATCTGGTCCCAAAGTAAGCTATCGCTTGTACTAAGGGTACTAGACAAAGAAATACACACCTAAATGAATATACACAGCCATTGCGCCCCAACGCACCCGCACCGCAGGACCACAGCACGGTAGCACTTTGGAACGCGCGCCGAGTAAATACAATTCTAGGTAAGACTGCCTTGTGATTTACAAGCCACCCACGAGCGGTAAAGGCTCGCGACAACTGGTGACGCATCCTCCACATACCGTCCTAAAGGAAGTAGAAGGTAAGGTACGTACGAGGCTGGAGCTGCGCTGCCTGTTGGAGGAGTCCTCGTTGGCGTGCCCCTGCTGGAAGTGGTTGCTCTTGTGCTGCAGCTGCTCCTCGAACGGCATTATTATGAAGTTGTGCAGCCCCTGCAACCAGTCCGCGGCCGCGCTACACGCCTCTGCACACACGGGCCTGTTACGGCGGGGGAGAGGGCGGGGGGACCGACACGCGCACGCGCGCCGGTCCACGTTAACTCACACTGAGCAGTTCCGCAGCCGAGTCGTCAGGCTGTGAGCGGTCTCCTGGCTAGCGTCGTCCCAATGCTCAACAATGTACGTATGATATTGGGCCCTGTGAGCGAGGCGCGAGAACATGTGCGCAGGCCGGCATGATCACTGCGACTCCCGGCGGGTTTCTCTTTGTTATTGAGTTGTATTTGTTTTTGTATACACTGCACCACGCTTACCATCAGGCGTGACAGAGTCACCGTGCCCAGTCGAGTCGGCGCTGTTCCCAATGGAAACGCAACCTGCTCCCTCGTGACGCGGCTCCGGCGCGGCTCGGTCGGATGCCTCGGTGCGGTTGGCTTTTGAGAATTTCTCTCGGCCTCATGAATGGACAAGCGGCAGTGTTTAAACGACGTCCACTATGTTGAGCGACCAGAGATGTCTTCGTACGTAGAGTAGAGGTAGAGTAGAGTAGAGTAGGAACGTTTCACCCGAGCGGATGTCGGTTGGAGCATGCTACTACTTGCGGTGGATACTGACGTGTATGATGAAGCGCACGAAGTTGCGTCGGTAGGAGAGCCGGCACTTGAGGAACCAGGCCGCGATCACGTGGTGCGCCAGCGAGACCGCGTAGTGGTCGTACCGCGACGGGTTCGTGTACGGCAGCAGGATCGCGAACACCGCCATGTACTGGTCCTCCACGAACGACGCGAACACCTTCGGCAGCCGCGTCAGCGCTGCAACACGCCGGCACGCGTCACGCGTCACGCACGGACCCCCCTCTCCTCGGGATCCTTATAGACTTATTGAGCGTGTTTCCGCCGTCCTCGTGGGCCCCTTTAAACGAATTGTAAAGAAACACCTGTGCAGGTCGGCATGATTGCCGTAACTACTGACAGTCGTCGATGTTCTCGGAGTGCAGCACGGCCGCCAGGGGGCGCGGCGTGCTCACCCAGCGGGACTGCGATACTGTACGCGCGGCGTCATGACCCTGCGCCATGGCGCCGGTGGATTAACGTCATGCCGTACGGCGAGCTCCACCTCGGGAGCGCCCCGGGCGTGGCGCGGAGCAGCCGGGCCGCGACGCCGAGCGAGTGCCGCCTGTACTTCTCAACTGTACGGATAGATCCGCACCCGGCGCGCAACGAGTGCGCGGCGATCCCCAGACACTTCGTGCTCAGCAAGTGTTACTGGTTACGCGATGCGAGTAAGGACGCGTTCGCCCGCGCTGGCTGTGCAGCTTCAGGCGCGCCCGCGATGCCTTATGTTTACATTAAAACGTCAAAACAAAGGCTTGTACTAATTTTTAGTTTTTGTGCAGAGATTGGCCCGCCTTTTAGATATGTTAGGTTTTTCAGTGGATATGGCTGGGCGATGCGCTCGGCCTCCGCCCCCGCACACGGCCAGGGCCGTCCTGTGAGGATTTTGACACAAGTAAAGAGGAAACGATGCAATTACTGGACAGGAACTCGAGCATGGGGCTGGCGATGGCCTGCGTGTCGGATATCTTGGAGAGGTCGAGCAGCACCTCCGGCAGCATCTTGACCATGGTCTCGCGCATCTCCAGCGTGAACATCGTCAGCGCGTGGATGTACGGCTGCGGCGACCGCAGCACTGCAACACACGAGTCGTATTTGTTCAATGATCAATTGAGCAGTTTTGGGCTACAATATTGAAAACGTTCCAGGCAAATACTAAAATGTATAAGTTAATAGAAAAAGATTATGTAAGGACACATAGTATAATGTTAACGTAAGTAATTGACTTTGATAGCGTGATTTATGAAAGTGCGAATATTGCATACATGAGGAGCGTGACCCACGACTTGAACGGGGCTCAGCGGCCATCACAACTTTTACGGCAGGTGAGGTACTTGGCGCGGGGAAAAGATTAAATAAGTAACAGATCGACGCGCCGTGTCTCCACCGGGGTGAGCGGCGGATACGTAGCAGCCGCACCCGCTCCGGGCGCACGCGCCGCTCTCGAGGCGAGTGGCGCAGCGCACGGCACATCCATTGGGTTGCCTTCACCGCGACACCTACGCACGCACGCACGCACGCACGGACGGATGGAGGAGCACTCGCGTCGCCGCGCATGGGTACCGGTCTCTCGTGTGTGTACGTACCCATGCCGTGCTTGAGCAGGCAGCGCACGATCCGCTGCTGCGTCTGCGGCTCCAGGTACGTGTGGTACGGAGCCAGCGCGCACAGCGCCGGCAGCACCGCCGCGTGGAACTCCGACCGCAGTACGCCGGCGCCGCCGGACACGCGCAGGCACTCCGGGAAGTTCAGGCTGCGGTCCGAGATCTGAACACGAAACACTATCATGTGGCCTAACCATCCGTTTGGGTCATAAGTGACGGCCTATAGAGTTCGAGGACTGTGGGAATAAAATGCGTGTTGCTGTTAACTGTGTATAATCCGAACTGCCAAGCGACGGACGCAGCCGTCTCTAAACACATGCGCACGCTCCTCATGTATGCAATATTCGCACTTTCATAAATCACGCGATCAAAATCAATTACTTACGTTAACATTATACTATGTGTCCTTACAATCCTATCTTGCAGAATTTATGCATTTATCACAACTTCGTAATGGGGGCCTTTACCACCTGCGGGAGCCGTGTGCATCAGGAGGCAGACTTAGGGTGACTTCTATTTATTATCTATTTCGTGCGCGGTTTGTATGATTCGCGAGAGCTGGGTATCGCAGCGCGCTGCACTCACCAGTGCGTTGACTCCATCGCGTTATCTATTTTCTAATGTTTTACACAGTACTGGCTGCAGCGCCCGGCGTCTCTCGGTAAACATTCTTTATTTTAGGCCTTTGGGGGGTTCAGTTCCAATAACGTCCAAGCATCAATTCATTTGTAATAAAAAGTCTAATAAGCGGTTTCTTAATACTAGGTTTCAAATTGACGGATTTACGAACAAACTTTCAACTCCTATTTCAGCCCTTGTCGGTTAATTTTACGAAAACATTACAAAGCTTATTTTTTATTTCTAACTAAAAAAGCTAAACCCCAATTTTTGTAGTGGTTATTTCAATATCGACGATTTCCATACAAATTTGCAACTCAGATTTCACCGATACAGATGGAGTATCAACATGTCTGCCTTTCACGAGTCACAAAAGAAGCTCGATGAAACAAATCATTCAATTCATTCATAGATTCGGTAGTTCAGGGTCTACGATATGTCAGTCACGGCAAGTGTTTTTATATACATATGTATTACATATAGGGTACCTTTAGGGTATATAGGGTAACTTTAATGTTTATTCTACATTTAAAATGTGTATAGCGGCCGTGCGCTAACAAGCGGGGCTAACTGCGCGCCAGAGCGCGACGCCAGCGCCGCCACCGCCCGCGAGCTTGCCCACTCGTACCATGGAGCAGAGCGTGGAGGCGAGCAGGTCCACGTCCTGCGCGCGGCGCCCGAGCGCCAGCCCCCGCGTCGCCAGCAGCTGCGGCAGCGCCCGCAGCACCACCAACAGCACCGACCAGTCCGCCTCGCCCGTCAGCGCGCGCACCAGCACGCGCGCCATGCGCCCCACGGGCAGCACGCACGCGCCCTGCGAGCACACCGGGCCTGGTCAGCGACGGAGAGTAAGCCCATGCCGAGTGTCATGCGAACAGAGCTGCTCATCTTGGGGCTCCTCAAAGAGTGCGGACCGAGTTCCGCCGAGCCCCAGTGACGCCGTGCCTGATCCCAAGGGCTACAGGCCGCCTCGTCTCGCTTCGAGTGGCGGACACGCCGCGAGTGCATGACGCCGGTGCGTACCGCGGGCAGGTCGCGCGTGTGCGGCGGCTGCGGCTGCTGACCGCGCGCGGCCGGCGGCTCCACCAGCAGGAAGGGCGAGCAGACGGGTCGCAGCCGCGCCACCGCCGCCGCAGACACCCCGCCGGCCGTCAGCACGGGCGCGCCGGACTCGTCGTAGCAGAACCCGACGCAGTTGAACGCGTTTGCGCGCAGCCCGAACAACATCTCGAATATCTGCAACAGTTCGTGCGACAGCCGTAATGGCCACCGAGGCGGGTGCGCGCGCACAACGAACGAGGGCGAGCGCACCTTGGTCCTGATGTCCGGGTGGTGCATGAAGAGCGCCGGCCGCTTGTAGTGGCTGTCGAGGTGGTCGAGCAGCACGAGGCAGCAGCGCGCGGCGTGCGCGGCCGGCGCGCTCAGCGCCTTGGCGTAGAGCACGTCCAGCAGGCCGCCGGCCGCCAGCCGCAGGTCCGCGGTGTCGGCGTCGGCCGGGATGGGCACCTCGCCCACGTACATCTCGAAGGGCCGGTTGAGGATCTTCTCGAGCAGGTCGACGAGGTCCGTGCAGGCGTCCGGAGCGCAGGCGCGCGCCAGGTCCGCGAGGGCGCACGCGGCGGCGGCGCGCACGGCGCACTCGGCGTCCAGTGCGCACGCGCTCAGCGTCGGCACGCCCACCAGCTCCACGAGCTCCTCGCCGTACGCGACCCTGCGCACGACACCATCGTGTTGCGGACCGCAGCCGACGTGCGGTGGACACCGGCTCGGCTCGCGGTCGCAACCATGCCCGCTGCTCCGCGTGACGCGCGCGCCGGCTAGGGCCCGGCCGCGACTAACTGGTCGCAGTAACCACGGGGCAGGGAGCACAACCAGAGCGGCGGCAGCCGTGACGCACCCGTGCCGCTTGATGAACGTGACGATCTGGTGCAGCGTGTGCAGGCGCACCGGCAGCCGCGACTCCTGCCGCAGGTAGCGCTCCGCCAGCGCCAGCGCGCCCGCCGCCCACTGCCCGCCCGGGCCCAGCCGCGCCGCGCGCTCGCTCACCAGCCGCATCGTCGAGCCCTCCTGCGCCGCACACACGCACACACTGAGCCACTGTCGACTCTCTACCGATAGTCGCAGCGGTCATGCCGGCCTGCGCAAATATCTCTTCGCGGATCGTCTAAAAGAACCCGTATCATATGACGCTGACGGAGGACGTTTGCCGGGAAACCGCTCCACAGCCCTACAACTCGGCTGCAGTAAAAATTAGAGAACTCCTGAGCCGGGATGAGGGTTGCCGCACCGCGTCGCTGCGAGTCCGCAAGCCCGCGCCCCGCCGCGGCACGGAGAGGGCGGATCCGGGAGAAATAAGTCTTCAGAACACACGCCGCGATACAGACGGCAGAAATGGGTCAGGGACGCGATGTCTCTGTCATGAGCGTCGCCCGCCCGACACATTCTCACATCACACATCGAGACGCTGCCTCGACACTGGTACGGCCTGGTCTCGCCCTCTCCTTTATACAACGAGTGTGTGTCCGGGGATAGGAACATCGATATTTTTGCGGATTCAATGCCGGCCTCCAAGAGGAAAATCAGTGAGCAGGTGTGTTGAGCTTGGCATTGTTCTTGGTGTTATATAATTTTTAATTTTAATTTGAGGTACTATTGTCTGCTTTTTTGTTTTTTTTTGGTGCTTTTTTTTGTGTTTTGGTTTCAGTTGTCTGTTTTGATATTGTTAGTTAATGCTTTTGGGCCATGCTGTGGCTGTTTATTATTGGTATCCGTTACCGACATTTAGCTTATGCATGTGATTCAGATTGTGAATGTGAAGTGTAATGGAGCTGTTGACAGCCCATAAATAAATAAATAAACGGCAGCAGCAGGGCCGCGCGCGCGGGTCCGTGTTTGCTCATACCGCGGCCAGGGCTCGCGACTTCCCTGCAGCCGAGTCGCTGACCTGCGGGACGGTCTGCAAGCGAGCATGTCCCCATCGTCCTGTGACATGGGCTACTTTAAACGCGAGAGGATATTCGTGCAGGCCGGCATGATCGCTGTCGGCAGTTGCAGTTATTCTTTCGACTACACAAAATTTAGTAACAGGCGCGTTGTGGTCGCTGACTCGGCAGTCAGGACAGAGAAACTCTTTAACGTCCTCAATCCGGTCGCAACGGGAGCGCGCTGCGTCCGGCGCCGGTGGGAGAGCGGGGGAGGCGTGAGACGGACCGGCCGGTCGTGGCCGCAGCAGTCGATGAGGTCGTAGAGCGCGTCCACGTCGCCGTAGTACTGGCCCGCGTCGTGCAGCTGCTCCACCGCCGTGATGACGGCGTGCAGCCGGGACTCGATCACCTCGTTCGCCGGCTCGTACCGCTCTGCGCAACAGGGACGGGCGTCTCACCTACTCGGCGCCGCGCGGTGTGGCACGCGGCCCCAGCCCCGCGGCCCGCGCCGGCGGCACGATGGACTGCTCTCGGGAGCTGCATTCCCCAATTGGTCATAAAACCAGTGGACGCCGCGCTTTGCCGGACGCTCCTTGTGTCCGCACGAAAGGGTTCCGCTCTACATTCGTCACGCGAATTGCTACACACATATTTCCACATTCTTGTGACCCGAGAGCCTTTAAGAGAAGAGTGTGAGTAGGCATTCGTTAGTTGAACGCGGTCCATCGTCGGACTCATCTCCGCCTTCCATCCGGTGTGATTGAGGTCGAGCGTTCCCCTTTAACTTATAAATAGAAAGTACCCGCAGGCTGCACAGACATATGCTCTGCGCAGGACCTGAACCTGCGACCCATACTGCATAAGTAACAAGCCGCATGTCTTCGCTTTTGCTAATCCAGGAGAAACTCCTGCATTGGACCTGCATGCCCCCGTCCTGCCAGCCTCCTACTGGCTAAAACCCCTGAGCTGTCGCTCGACCCACTGCTAATAAAATCTGACGATTGTGATACCTCCCAGGAACCGGCGAAGAGCCCGCTACATGTGACAACCAAATCATTCAAATTGTAGTATCAATTGTGATTCCCAGGTGTCCAATGAACAGCAATCAAGGGCGCTCGCATTTGACAAGATTACGTGCTGTACTAATGTGCAGGGAGCTGAGGAAGAGAGAATTATAGGAGCGTCATATCAAGGGAGCAGCCGATGCGAATGTGTCACGAGCCGCGCCCGGCACGCTGGGCCGGCCGGGCAATGGTTTATTTGAAATAAAACAGTAACCACTATACAGTGTTCTCGCACGAGAACAGCTGAGGAATAAAGCGTTTGCGACACCTTGACCGGATAACTGAGATGTCGTCTGCGGCGGTGGAGCGGAGCGGGGGTGATGGCAGAAGGAACCGTTCCACTCCGACGCAGCCTTGAGTTTCTTTCGGTATTTCTTATCAAAGTAAACGCTTCCGAAAAGCCAGCGGAAAAGGTTAGGTTCTTTTCCCGACTGGGCGCCCAAGTCGAGGTTCGCATTGACAGCGGAGGCCTTGCGTTGCCGGTCGACCCGCGACTCGCCGGGTCAGCTCGCTCGGCCGACAGGTATTGTCCTGCCGAAGAGACGGAACCGCGCCGAGTACGCGCGCGGATCGCGTACGCTAGAGCTCGAGCCGGGCCTGGCCTGGCTCAGCAGGCGGAGCCCGGGTTGCCGTACGCGAAGCGGGTATACTGACTGGTGAGGTCGTGCAGCGCGCGCAGCACGGCGAGCAGCGCGTCCCAGGCGGGCTCGTGCAGGTCCGGCGGAGGCACCCGCGCCACCGCGCTCTGCACGCCCACCGCCACCTCGTACGCGACCGCCTGCTGCCCGCCCTCCAGCGCCTGCGCACCCGCACAGCTGAGTCACGTGTCCGCTGCGCCACCCCCACTCAGGTTCGGAACCTCGGCAGACCACTCACAAGCCCTTTGCCCAAGGCAAGCTCCAGCCGAGGTAGAATTTAGTGGGGTAAGCGGTCGGGCCGCAAGCCGGTGCTTGGCCACCCTCTCGCTCTACACTACCGCCACCCGGCGGACCGGCGTTGCCCTGCACGGCACACAGACAGGTGGGGGCAGACCCTGCTGGTGCTGTAACAGTTGGGACAGTTCCTGTGTGAAGCGGATGGCCGCCGGTACTCCCAACGACACGGGAACAAACGCGTCGATATTGATGATACCTTTCGCTTTTAAGACAAAAGCAGCGCGCCGCGGGCGGACACCGGCCCCTCGTTCACTGGGCCGCCATTGCCGCTACATTGTAATGACCTCTTTGCTAATACTTATTACATTATATCATTGACCTGAAAGGGAATGCAGCCTGGTGTCTCATCCCACAATCTTAAACTGTTCAAGAGCTATCTCATGGACGGCCGTGTTGCATAACAGAGGAATGACCTTGAGGAACGCCGGCAGCACCGCCAGGAAGGAGACCTTGAGCGTGGGCACCCTGCGCGAGCCCCACAGCGCCATGTTGATGTAGAAGACGGCGCCGCGCACCAGGCCCGCGTCGGCCTCCTCGTCCGCGGCCCCTGCGCCGTTCGAGTGCAGGATGTCGACCATCTCCTGCAGCGCCGCGTGCCCCAGGTCCCCGCCCACCACGCAGCGCATCACCTGCGGCGACGAGCGGGCGCTTCAGCGATAGGACCGATCTATGAGCGGGCGCCCGGCTCCCGCGACCTTCTACACTTTTTCATTATTTCTTTTTGTGACTCGATAAGTATTTGTTTGGGCAATTTTTAAATGGGTTCTAATTTCGAGCTGGCACTTGTTTTTATACCGGCTCCACTATATGAACGCGCTGCGCTAGCAGGGAAGCAGCGACTGCAGTCCGGGGACGGCAACGACTGGCAAAGGACGACAATCGGACGACAGTCGCCGTCGTAACGTCCGGCCACAGGGCCCGCGACGGGAACGGATCCCGAAGCGAGTCGCCGTGACGGTCTGCACTGTGCCCTCGCGTCAGATTACGTCTTCCGGGAAATCGTTCCGCGCCCCGACAACTCTCCGACACGGCAAGCATTCGTGCGGCGGCCAGGCGCGCAAAACGCACAAATTAATGAAATATACACGCAATAATATGGGTAAAGAGTTATATTTTCAAAATTTAAATTCAATTTTTAACCCTTTCGTTACCAGCGCCGGCTTTAGACGGCATTCATTTCATAGAAAAGTAAAAAATAAATTACTAAGAATCATCCTAATTTAAATTTTTATTTAATATACCCGCAAAATCTTTAAATGTACACTTAAATGAGAAAATGCGAACATCAGCATCACGCAATGCGCACAGTTCGCGGCGCGCCGGAACGGACTGCGTAGCGAAAGGGTTAAATATAATGTTTTTAAGTGGCCAGCTCTGAAAACTTTCAGTGTGACCCTCGTACCTCGAAAGTTGCAAGAATGTGCCTGACCTCTCTTTTTTTGCCTCTGTGTAAGTCTTCATGGAGCATCAGGACAGCGGTGAAGGCCGCAGCACCGATATGCCAAACCCTTGCCCACTAAAGCCACCGGTGTTGCCTTCTTCAGGCCTCATGCTTCACCCGACCTCTCAACCGATATGTGTGTTGTTCCTTTATTTTCCTCAATAAACATATGTTCAGCAGCAGCAGCGCAGCGCCATCTCTGAGGCCATCAGCTTAAGCTATGAACCAATCACTCAAACAACAACCCACACGAGCACTTTCCAAGCAACAGGATCGTCAGAGCGCGGAACGATCTCCCAGAAGACGTAACCTCAGCTCTAAATGTGAACCAATTTATAAATCGCCCAGACAAATACTATCTCAAAACGAAATAATTAAAAAAAAAATGAAATAGCAGGACACAAGCAGTTGCCAGGTGTTTCGGCCGCCCGCCTGACAATAAATAAATAAGTGTAGAGCGGATACCTTCCAGCTGTTCTGGCAGTAGTGGTCCAGGTTGACGGTGCGGCACAGCGCGGACACGAAGGTGCGCAGCGCGGCCCGCGGCAGCAGCGAGTACGACACCACGGCCTCCAGCAGCAGCAGGCACTGCTGCACCACGCCGCCCTCCGCGCTCTGCACGCACAGGTGGCACGCGTTGCTGCACACACACACACGCGCGCACACTCACACACACGCTCGCACACTAATGCGTACACCGTGGAGCGCCCACACTCGCTGCTACGAGGGTAGACTAGAGGTTTTAAATTGTCACTCACTTCGAGGCAGGCGCTCTGTTCATGAAACAATGTTACTGCACGAAATTGTTAACGCAACGGCCGATATCCCGGGAGTAGTCCAGAGTATTCTGCTGAAAGTGCCACATTCAGGCCCAAGACCTTGCCCGTGTGCACCGTTTGCCACAATAAACATCCGCGCACCCACTTTGGCAGGCGGGCTCCTTCACGGCGTACATTACGCGTAGGACTTCTAATATCAGCCACAATGAAAGTAAAGATACATCTATTCCATAGTTATCCGACCTCCCTTAAAGCAAGTGTTTCACCGTTACATCGTCTATTATGTATAGTTTGTGTGTTGCAGCTCCGCTGTTCTCGGCGGCCGCGTCACCCACCGGCGGCGTTCGTTGCACCCGAACTCCGCGTTTGTTTGTTTGTTTGGGAATTCGCTTTGCGGTGCGCTGTGCCGCCATATGGCATGTTTTCTATTACGAGTAGTATATGTTAAATGTGCACGCACATTGCTTGAGAGCCTATTAAAATGAAATAAATGGCTGAATTCAATCTCACTTTGTAACAGATAAAAGTGAAGCCAATTATGTCTATTTCGTTTTGCAGGCTCCCAAATAATAAATGAACAAATTGACCCACCGTCTGCACTGTGACGGAAGGAGTCAATCTGCAATATTGCCACTGAAGATATTTTCAAAATTAAAAACTTCAAGCCAACAAGTATAACTAAGAAAATTCAAGAGTTTGTCTTGTAATGTGTTAAACTGTAGAGAGCACGTCGAAGGTACATACTTGACAATTCCATGAACGACATGCTCATCCAGATATGTCGCATTAAACTTGACCACATTAATGACCAGCTGCAGGAAGTCCACCGTGTGCGCCGGGCTCTGTATCTGCGGCAGCCACTCCAGCAGGAACAGCCCGATCTGAGCACACCGACCGAATTAACCAATCGTATGCAGTGACGTGTACACCGCACCGCACTCGCCGGCCGCGCTGCTGATGACATTGTGTCAGCTAGTCCGGGAGAGACGACCCACGTCCGCGGCGTGCGGCCCGCCCTAGCCTACACTCTGCCTAGTGGCTCGCCTCTGCGAACCAAGTTCCGGGATCAGCTTGTGCTCAGCTGTCCATAGCGGCTCAGCAAAGCGGCTGCAGCGCACCCCACGGGACCAGGGTCGCCGCCGGCAGGGCCCGTGCGCGCCGCGACAGCTCTCTCGAACGCGCGCTTTCGTGTAACGCGGACATATTTGTAATTTTATTAGATTTGTAAATATATAAATAAATATTTTATAACAAAAATGGCGACCATGCCTTTTGATACAGATTTGTTCATTGATGAAATATAAAACCGACCAGCTATTTGGGACATCGGGAATCGTGATTATAAAATATTGAAGAAACCGCAATTACGAGGTGACGGTGATAATATTTGAAATTCCAAAGATAATTTGAAAGCAAAATGTACCACCGGGGGCATGGGCATGGCTATTTATTGAATGCCCCAAGTCGTCCTGGCAGCGCGCGGTCTCCGTCGGTAACGCAATAATTGGCGATCTGTTCGCGGGCTCTCATTCTGGTAGACATTTCAAAATAGTTGAAAAACTTATTTCCATACTTTATTAGTTACAGATGTTTACAGTTTTACAAACATTCCACCCTACTTTATTTGTAGCGACCCTCCTTACGATGGTCTCGGGTTCGAGTCCTGCTAGTGGTAAGCCGCACTGTGACGAGCCGGCGAGTCTGTCGCGAAGCATGCCTGTGTACTTAGTGTTGCCGTAAATATTGTTGCAAAGAAAAACAACATTGTTATATTGTACGTGACGTTTGTTACTATTACAGTGTCTTAGTTGAATACATTAATATAAAACCATTTAAACTATATAAAGCTTATTCGGAGCGGTCTCCACTGGCTGCAGCACAGTCCTTTAGACCTGGAGGCCAGATATCAATAGCAGCGCGCACTCCTTCTGTGGGGATATACTTCACTGCCAATCGTGTGGATTGTTTTAGGAACTCCAAATTATCATGGCGTTCATGGCAAAGCCTTACTCTCTAAAACTATGGTTTTACCACAAATCATAATCCCGTGGATTAAGATCAGGATTAGATGACGGCCAGTCTCCAGGCCTGATGAAGTCTGGAACGTTCGTTTCGAGATTGCTCTATGAGCCGGCGCCGAGTCGTGCTGCAAGGACCATTCTTGCTTACCGAACACGGCGCTGTTAAGGGGCTAATGTCCTTACCAAGGATGGATATCTCAATACAGCTGTGCCGACGCTTTCCACAGAAATATAGTTCAGTCACTCCGTCACAGCTAACACCGCACCCGACATTCAATGAAGCAGGGCAATGCGCACGTTGTGCTCTGTTGACTAATTGGGAAGCTTCTTCTGAGCTGTCAGCATAAATACGGTCATTTTGTTTGTTAAAATATTGCTCAATTGTAATAATTTTCTCATCCGTAAACAAACATTTTCTGTGACATTCTTTTGCGTACCGCTTAAGTAGTTTTTTGACTTTACCACTCTATTCCTTTTAAATGAACAGATAAGAAATGACCAGTGCGTCGCGTATAGGCCACAAGTCCTAAGCCATCTTTTAAAATCCGCGACACGGTTCTACGTGCTGTCTTCATCTCCCGAGATAAAATCTTTTGCCTTCAGACAGGATTTCTTCAAATTCTTTCCCTTGTTGCTTTGATCGCCTTTTCCGTGCGAACACTGCCCGCCAGTGGACGGGCAGATCTTTTCCGTACGAGCGCTGCCCGCCAGTGGACAGCCAGATCTTTTCCGTACGAGCACTGCCAGCCAGTGGACAGCCAGATCTTTTTCTGTCACCAATAGAAGAAGTTTCATTGCACCTATCAATAGCCCGGTACACAAATATTTGACTGATACCAAGCGAATGGAGGATTTTAAAAATTGTATCTGGCGCCATACTTACTTTATGTAATACAATCACAGCGATTCGGTTCTCGTTATCACACCTCTCTATTTTAATATCACAAACTATTTTACAATATATTGGCGCGAAAATAAGAACACACAATGAACAATCGTATAAAAACGACACCGACCGACAGACCGAGTGTATCTGTTTAACTATGCACTAGGGATGTAACGAAGGCAGTTTTATCGGAACCGAAGTCGGAGTCGAAGTTTTTAAATTTGATTTATCGGAGTCGGAACCGAAGCTCCGTAACATCCCTGGTATGTACGTACAGAGGTGTTCCGTCTAGAACCCATCCACTGCAGGCGCGAGCTCGATTTGGGATTAGGATAATGTGTCTAATTGTTAGTAAATATTGTTTATTATTATTATTCCACGCGTCAGCCTAACTCTTGACATTGGACGCACCCAATATAAATGCGACGGTAAAGCACAACACACCCAAGCAATCACTCCGACCCCCATTCGCGAAGTGTGCCAGCGTGCCAGTGTGCCAGAGCGCTTACCCTCCTAACGCTTCCCGACGCGAGCGACGCCGAGCGCTGTGTGAGCACTAACTCTATCTAACTCTTGTGCCAAGTTGCCAGTCGGGCGGCGGCCTGTGATCTCTACTATTGTAACGTCATATCCGGTGTTCCCTGTAGTTAATATGCTACTTATTGAAATAAATTTTAAAAATTAAGAAAGGCATAACATGAACCTCTTCTTCAAAGCAGTTTATATTCTTGCCCGAGTTAGTCAGTGTGTTCAGCAGTTTGAAGCGCAGTTGTGAGTCCTCGGGCGGATGCGCGGGATGCGTCTCTCGAAGGAAGCGGAAGAACTCTGTGCGCATTATCTGGAGGTAGTCCGCTTGGCCCTCTGCTATCGACCTGAGGAAGCACAGCATGCCGTGCCGCGCCTCCACGTTGCTATCCTCCAAGAGATCTCTTGTGCATGACCACAACTTCTCCACTCCTCCCTGAAGGAAACAGTTTCTTGTGTAAGTAATGGTGTCACATTCACTTAATACAATCTGCATATAATGCATTTATCAATTGTTTTAAATATATTGACAATGGGTTACTTGCGATACCTGTATTGTGCAAGAGGGCGAGGTAATGTTAAGCAAGTTCCTTAAAAAGAATTTAACATTACACTGAAATAGTTATACAATCAATAACATACAATAATAGCCGCTATCATCATATACAATGTTACTGATAACTAACGCAAAACCTCTTAAAGGTAACTTAGGTACATTAAGACTAACAACTTTTGTTCTATGACTTTTGTCAAAACTTAACACATCCTAAGATATATATTTTTTTAGTTTTAGTGGGGATTTCTATCAATCGTTAGCTCTATGTTTAAAGTTCAGTCAGCTGACGCTACGAAATCGTCTGCCCCAGTTGCATTGCGCCGCCTTTCAGAGTGTTAAGAAGATCAGAACTGCAAATTTGATTTATTTATTTTTATGTATGGGGAAAAAAGATTGAATTATAAAAAGTCGTAGAACAAAAGTTGTCAGTCTTGATATACCAAAGTCACCCTCAAGAGGTTTTGTGTTAGTTACTTGTATCCCTGTATATATATTACTAGGGACTAACATAATGACAACAATCAAGACCATCATAGTGAATCGCTTTGGTCTGTCATGTTTCGGAATCAGCTTGCACATGTCCAGTAATTCATATACCTAGAGTCCTTCAGTTGTGGTATGTATTGGCCAATATGACGATGTAGACTCAATAGATTTCATCCTTTGATAGTCTGCTCTCGGTTTGGACGGCACTGTACTTACCATCAAGTGCACTGCAGTAACTTCGTCAAGGCAGTGTGAAGAAAAAAAAAAACAAATTTTGATTTTCAAATAATTGTCATGAAAATATAATAGATATGAGGTAAAGAAATGTGTATGTTTCATATCCAGGGGTGAAAGGCTATTTGGTTTAAGAGACATTTTTTGGTGCTATAGTAATATATGTATATATTTTTGGAATCAGTAAAAAATGCTGATTAAATATTGTTTTTAGGAACAGTAAAATTGTACTATGAACATATGGTTTTGTGTTGATTGTATTTACATACACACAATTTGGCATGTGCATGGCATCAGGTCTCATCTGATAATAAATTGATAACATTGTTTATGAGAGAATCTAAATATTAACCAAACTGTTTAAACACACGTGAGAATATTGCAAAGCCTATAATCCATTCCCATGGCCAGGAAAAAATACAACATTGCACGTCCTTGGGATTTTTTTAAGTGTAATAACTCAGTAGCAGCCATGACACCCATGACAGTGGCCATCACATTACGCTATGTACCAGTTGCCCAACCAACACTAGCACTTTCTAAGCAACAGGATCGTCAGAGCACAGAATGAGCTCCCAGAAGACGTAACTTCAGCTCTAATTGTGAACCAATGTAAAAATCACTCAGACAAGCACTATCACACTCATAAAAAGAGGTAATTAGAAAAAAGTGAAATAGCAGGACACAGTCATTAAACAGTTATTTCAACTGCTTGCTTGATAATAAATAAATAATATTATTGTCTCCTAAAATATTCAAATGGGTGTACAGATTGTATGGATGTCACAATGAGTCAATTGAGACACAAGCAGCTGTGGCCGCTCCGCCAACGAATACGCAGGCAAAATGAGCAGGACACGTAAACACAGGCAGGTGGCAGAACAAGGTGAACATTATTATCACTTGATTCCATTTTAAAATTGCTCCGACAAATACTATCTCAATCACAAAAGAAATTATTTAAAAAAAAGTGAAATAGCAGGACACAGAGAGCCATGTGTTATAATATAATAATAATAATTCAGTTTATTATACGGGCACTTTGAAAACTTATTCCACCTGGACAGGGTAACGTTTACTATTCCACAACGCTCTGACATTACCGCAGCATTTGCACTAGCATCTGCCACATGCCTTATTACCCATTTCAATAATTACTACTTATATAAGAGGATTTCAAATAACCCAATTACCCTTGGCTAAGCCCAACCCGTGTATTCTACAACATTGTTTAGTCGCATGAGAACAAGCACCTAATGAATACAAAAAATATTGAAGGTAGATATGATTACATACATCTTGAACTCGTACAAGCAGGACCTTCTCGCCGATATCTTTGAGAGCGCGTAGGCGGCGGTGCAGTGGAGTGTCTGCGCTCAGCTCTCGCTCCAGATCCGGGGACACCACCAGCTCGTTGCGCGGAGGCAGCGGTGCTGAAACATCACGACGCATACGCATATACCGCATCTCAGATCACTCCACGTATCAAAACAAAGCGGAGGTACGTTGAGACGGCCTCTAAGAGATAGCTTACCCGATGCATTTTTCTTGAAAAAGACTTTCAACCTGTCTTGAATAGTTTCCTTGTTTCTGGATCCCATTTTTCGCAACGCCGAGCAAATTTGTTATATCTAAATACGGTATAGCTTATGGCTAACCTCCGTGATTACCTTGGAGTTTGATATTTCGAGTATAAAGACATATTTATTACAAAAAATCTCACTACCGCTCCTGCTTTGCTATTCACCATTTGACAGTTAGCCGAAGCACAGCTGACAGGCGGCCATTCAACACAACGCTACCGAACGAAACGTTTTTGTCACGTATAAAATATAAATCTTATTAAATGCTTTGAATACAAATAAATGTATATATTGAAATTACAATAGCTTATATCTATTCAGTCAGGTCATGATGAAATACTTTTAATAAAAATTTTTGCCATAGCCTAAGACATAGCTGCCTAACGAAAACAATTTGACCTTGAAATGATTAGATTTCTGAACGATTAACAAAATATTACAATGTTTAGTTATTTAGACCAAGCAAATTATAAATATTATAATAATATTTTTTTTGTTTATCTGTGTTTATTAGTCTATTTTTAAATAGCTTTACCTATTGCTACTGACTGTAATAAGCCCTTTTATTTTACTAAGTAGCGTGCAGCACATCGCAAAATACATAGTATAATCTAAAGTATAATTTAGATTCGAACTTTGTCGCTAGATAGCGTAAGTTACCTAGTTCATTTTTCATTAGATTTTATGCCAGATTTCGTAACCAGCTCCCCCATGGTCCAGGCTTTGATTATTAATGTCTAGATAGAGTCCAATCATATATTAGCCATCGGGTTCCAGGTTCACACGGGCTCATTTTCCGCAACTCGAAGTCTGAGTGCGCCTATTTTGCGTGAGACTGGAGCGGGGTGATGTCAATCATTCCAGCCCAGTTGTGTTGTAATGTTGCTAGTTGCTTCTGGATGAGACTTCGGTTTGCCGAAGTATTGTGCCCGGTATATTGCCAGTTCGCTGCATTCAATGAGCACGTGCCTGGCTGTCTCCTCTTCTCTCGTGCATGCTCTGCACAGAGTAGTTTCTGTGACACCTAAGTAAAAGTATGCCTATTAAAATAACAATGTCCGGTTATGGCTAAGGTGAGCCTTTTTTTTTTGTAACCCGGGGGAAATCCCTAACGGACCTCGGGGAGAGGTGAGGGCCACCCCCCGGTGTGTCGGGCTTGCACCGACTAAAACCCCCGGGGTGTTCCACCTTCCACCTACCGGCATCGAAGGCACGACTGGGGTCTCATCCTCAATGACCGGCTGGGCGTGCGGCCGTGAGTAGGCCTCTACTCGTTTAGGGAGGGGTGGTGTATAGAGCCACCCCTCTCGTGCCTCTGTGTTGTAGAGCGGCACGCGGGAACACGTCGCGCGCCGCTTGCACCCTTGTTGGGCGACACACTCCCTCAAGCGTGCCGCCCTGTGTCGCCGCTAGAGTCGGACGTTCCTGAGGAACGCCGCTCTGCGGCGCCCTGTTCTCTTAGGCCGGTGGGCAGGCGGGGACGGCGCTGCCAAAGATGTTGTAGCCAGCGCCTCCCGGACCCGCTCCGCCGCCTCCTTTCTAGCTAGCACGCCTCGGCGAACCGCAGGACCGCCCTCCATGCACCTTCGCTGCCGACCATTAGTGTAACCAATGTCGGCAGCGACAGGTCTCCACCCACCACTCTCTCCAGCTCGGCCCGCTCCGAAGCCCAGGCTGGGCATATCTGGAGTGTGTGCTCAGCCGCCTCGTCGGGGCATCCGTCACAGTGGTGGCATTTCGGTGTTGGTTCACTATCGGCTGACCTGTGCAGATATCTCCCGAAGCATCCATGCCCCGTTAGAATCTGCGTCAACCGGTAGGACACCGTGCCATGGCTACGATATAGCCACTCCTTGAGTACGGGACGGATTGCCCCGACGGTTCGCAGGCCGGCGCTTGGTCACTCCAGCCTGGACTTCCACGCCTCTACTGATTCGGCGTCCAATAGGCGCCGTTTTGCTCGCATCTCGGCCGGAGCCGTCCGCTGTCCCTTGACCCTTCGCTCCTCACGCCATGTAAAGAGTGACGCGAGAGCTCGGGAGTCTAGGTCCCACGGAATGGACCCCGCCAGCAAGCAGGGCGCTTCGCATGACACTGTAGAGTACCCCCGTACAGCCGCAATCGCCAGTGCCCTTTGAGGGCGTCTCAACAGCCTGTTGGTATGGCTGTTGAGGGCATCGGCCCATACGGGGGCACCATACAGCGCCATGGAGCGGACTATGTTTAGGTACAGGCGCCTAGTGGACGCGCCTGGACCTCCTACGTTTGGCATGAGCCGCTTCAGCGCTTCCGCGACACTCAGCACCCTCGGCAACAGTCGGCTGAAGTGTAGGACGAAGCTCCAGCGGCCATCAAGGAAAAGACCAAGATATTTCATGGTCCCCCCGACGGCACAGCCTGACCCCGCCCACTACGATGTTAGCGTCTGGAGGCGGCGAAACGCGAGGGCCGCGAAAACACAGAACCTCAGATTTGTGCAGTGCCACCTCTAGGCCCAGCGCACGTATCCTCCTAATTACATGCGATGGCTTAGGTGAGCCTACGTGTGATCCACTGAGATGCGGAATAGCTTCAAACAGCTTTGGGTTCGCTCGAGGTAAATCCTCCTTACCTTGTCTGTATTCCGCTAAGTTGTTCCAGTCTGAGTCCTTCAGCCGACTTATTCTTTGACGTATTTCAGATTTGAACCAGCTGAAGGGGAGCGGAATAATCAGCTCAGATCCGAATATTCATGTATCAAATCCCCTTCTTGCTAGTTCACCTGCGGCCTCAATGCCGCGTGATCCGCTGTGCCCTTTAATCTATTCGAGAGTTGTAACGTTGTTGCTTAAACATACCTGAGTTTAGGGCCTGGTTGTACTGCTGGACCAGACTCGAGTTATAATTTTTACTTCCTATGGTCAGCAGTGCTGCTTTACTATCCGAGAGTATTCGGATTGGATGTAATAGTTTATTTCAGTATTAATTCTTTTTGAATGGTTTTATTGCTATTATCTAAACTTGTTATTATATACTTATACTTAAGTTTATTTAAGCTGTATGTTATTCTACTTACTGTGTTTTTTATTGCTTATAGATATTTCTAATAAGATGTAACACGGCCGGGGCCCTGCGTGAACATCAGCGCTGCAGATTTCCTCTGTGGCTTTAAACTGATGAAGGTCCCATTTTCGCCACGATTATATGTTTTTGTGTTTTCTTTTGTTTCTGTATGTTTTTTGTGTAACTGCATATTTTTTTTTATTTTTTTGTTAGTTTGTGGCGAAATAAATACATTTCATTTCACTTTTCATTTATTGTGAGCTCCCAACGCCATGAAGGTCTCGATGTCAAGATCCGCTGCGTGGCCGCTCGTGGCCGCCCGTGCCCGTCCCCGAGTCTGCTGTAGAGCCGTCACTGGAGGTCCTCAGCTCCCATACACTTAGGCTCTCGTAGTCTTGTTCATGTAATTGTATATATTTCTTGTCGAAAACGAATTGCATAGGCAGGTACTCTGTCGCTGGCAGCTCCAAGTGGTGGCACGCCATCTGTGACTTCCTGTAGGATTCTGGTGTGAGGAGCGCCATTGCCGTTGCACAGGCTTATGGTTTTCAGTCGTGAGGCCGATGGCAGTGTTTCTTGTTGAAGATACAAGTGTAGAGGTATCATGTCTAGCAAGGTTTCTGTCGGGTATTTGTCAAATTATTATTTTAGTACACCGTGCTTAACGTAGTTGAAGCCAGCTCGTGAGCCGCCGCCCGTCTTCCATTGCATGTACTCAACTGTTCCCAGTGCGTCTGCGGGGGCGGTTCTCATGCATCCTGTAATGGCCATGCACATGCATGGTTGCCTTTGAAATTGTCTTAACCTTGTGATAGCGGTTATGAGCTTACTTCTAGTCCACCATACTAATGGTCATAGATGGGCAAAATGTAATCAGATGAATGAAAATGATTAACGATTACATTTTACGTTTTTTACAATTAACATGACTGCATTTTGCTCATTTATGTTTTAAACACTACAAAATCCCAGATTGTATACACATTTATGATTTAATGTTTTAAATGGATTTAATCATGATTACAGAGCAATATAATTAAAATTACGACTACATTTTGTAATCGTTCATCATTAATCAGATTACATTTTGGCCATTTCTGCTAATGGTCCATACCGTAGGTCGTATTGCAGCCGAGTACAGACAGCTTGTGACTTTAGGGGATAGTCCTCATTTCTTGCCCAACATTCTGCGGCATTGCCTAAAGGCTATACTGGCCTTTTTGTTTTGTACTCTATGTGGCTGATCCAGGTACTCTGAAAAATAAGTTTCCAGGGACCTCTAAGAAAGTCTCTACAAGTATGAGCTCTTAATTATAACGGAAAGGTCCTCCGCCTTACAGTTTTCTATTTTTTTCTTATCATCAGATAGAAAAATTCATATCTCGCTTCCAACCACTCGAAAAAATTTCTCGTTCCATAGATTTTGTAGAAAATTGAATGCTCTATAAAAAAGGTGTCTTACGATTTTTTCTTAAACCTAACCATTTGAATTAACGGTTGAACTTTGATTAGTTTAAGGCTGATATTTTTTTCTTATGACTTTTATAATTCAATGAAAAAAAATCATTATAAATCGTAAAACTCTTAATTTTGTTGGTCATATACTGCTCTACAAAAAAGGGCTCTTATAATTTTTCAATTAAGTTAAGCATTTACGAGATTTTCATCATCAAACATCAATGCCTATCAATTTTTCTAGTTTTTGATCAATATTTCAAAAATTTCAATTTATTTTGTCAGTTTTAGGGAAATTTACACAAATTTTAGTTTCTATTATAAAAGAATATTTTAAACTTTTTATTCTAATAATATATATTTTTTTAATTTTATCTATAATAATTTTAAATCTTAGTCGTGTTGTCATTTATTATTTGGCGTTGGTTCAGTGCATGTTTTAAAATTTATATATATATATATATATATATATATATATATATATTGTTGGAGCTGTTAATACTCGCAACGGTACAGATTCTAAAGCTAGAAGATTTATAATTGATAAAAAAGATTTGAATTTATTAGCACAAAAAAGTTTGAGTGACTTTGTAACTAAAAGTCTCTCTTTAAAATCTTTGATCTACCGTATGACTCTCTTGATATAATTTTTCAGCGGATTGAAGCTTGCACACCTGGTAGGCGGTAGGCGGTAGGTAGGTAAGGTATTTTATTTTTGATTTTAATTCCAGTTCTATATTTGTCATGCGCGGTCAGATGAAATTACCTAGATTGCGCTTGTTTGTATCGTGACTAACGCTGTTTTTATAGGATTTACTGAGGGGCTGTTTTCTTTGCACCATTTTTCAACGACTCTTATTGCTGCTTGAGTGACGTGGCAAACTGTGTTTGCATATGCCTGCCTGCCAGTTGTGAGGATCGCAGTATCGTCTGCGTATCCAATTGTGTAACAATATCTTACAGAGCGAGGAAGTCTTTTACAAAAATGTAATACATACCGACATAGGAATATGCATACAGCCCAAGTATTCACTATCAAATCGAACTCGTCAAAATCACTTACTTATCGTATACTTTGATATCAGTTGAATAATATTGTTTGTAATGTTTGAGTAAAAGCTAAGTAAAACAAAGTGTACGAGAAGAAGCCCTTCCCATACATAAATGTATATGTATATTTTATTTCCGCAAGGCTACCGCTAGATGGCGCTACTGAGCACTTTACGGATTGCTTGTCTTGGCTGATTTTTTTTACACTGGCTCCACATAGTGACTACATTGCAACTGGTGGTAAGTACATTGTAGTCCGAAAACGAAAGCGACCTTCAAAAGATGAAAATCAATGCATAGTGTTCGTCGTCATGCCGGCCCGCACACACCGCGACTGAATGTCTCCAGGTATACGAGTTACTGAAACGGACGGTGAAACGCTATTGTATTTTATATTAATGGGATGGAATCTCAGCATCACGGACCCGGTCCATCAGGTCACGGGTGCGCCGAGGCCGAGCCCTCGTCCCCGAGTCTCGCCCGGACGCTCTGCCCTTTTTACTACATTGAAATAAGTATTTGCTAAACATTGTCAGAAGGTCATTCTGTAGACCGAGAATAGGTTTCGCTTTGCTCTTCATCTTGTTCTAATACGTCAAATACTTTTAAAACCTTCTATATTTAGAAACGATCCACAAACCTTCCGATACACAATTTTATAAACTCGTACTGCAGTGCTGTCAAACTGAAAATAGAAACGACGACTGACATATCGATTTTTAAAATCGATTTGTATTGTCAATCAAGTGGTGTGCTCTCCGCAATGTTCGACAACAGAAATGTCATTGTGACGTACCTGTAACTCTGTAATATGAACTGGAAGGTGTTGTTAAAGAAACCCAAATTAAAGAGAATATCGTTATGTTTGGTGGTTTTGTATGTTTTATATATATCCATGCGGTACGTGAGCCGGCGGCAGGCGCGCGACGTGCCCGCGCACGCCAGGTACTATCTGACGCTCGATGAGAAGCATACGGTGCTGCCAGCGCGCACCGCGCTCAATGCATCCGATATCGCGGCGCTCGCCCGCCGCCTGGACAAGCGGAAAAGAGCCGGGGAGGTGCTGCACCGGAGGCGGTACGGGCCCATCGCATCTGACGCTACGGTCATCGCGGTCCAGGTGCACCGGGACGCTGAGCGGCTGCAGCGCCTCATCGCGTCGCTGGCGCAGGCGCATCGCATACAGCAGGCCCTGCTCGTGTTCTCGCACAGCGACTACGACGCTGTCATCGACGGCCTCGTCTCTGGCATCACATTCTGCAGAGTGATACAGCTGTTCTACCCGCACTCGGTTCAGCTGCAGCCGGGCGGACACGCGGGCGCCGGCGGCGAGCGCCAGCGACACAAGCAGCACTGGTGGTGGAAGGCGAACTACATATTCGAGGACCTGGAGCGGTCGCACCAGTACAAAGGAATCGTGGTGTTCCTCGAGGAGCACGACCGCGTGGTGCCGGACGCGCTCCACATGCTGGAGTTCGCTCGACGGTACCTGGCGCGCGTGCCCGGCTTGGACGTGGTCGCTCTGGGCGGAGCGCCCGCGGCCGCCCTGGACGCCGACGCCTTCACTGTGGACGCGTGGCGGCCGCCTTACGACGCGGGGCTCGCCTTCACCGCGACCACCTGGCGGAGGATACGGGCGCTGGCGGAACACTACTGCATGTACGCCGACGCCAGCTGGAGCTACTCCCTGCTCAACGTGTTCGGCAAGTTCCCGCGCGGGCGCGCCGACATGCTGGCCTGCGCGGCGCCGCGCGTGCTGCTGACGGCGACGCAGCGCCTGCCGGCCGCCGAGCTGTTCCCGCGGAGCGTGCGCGCCGTGATGGTGTACAGCCAGCGCGGCAGGGTGGCGCGGAGCGGGGCCGGGTGCGCTCGCGGCCCGCGAGCCGCTGGCGGCTGGGAGGACGTGCGCGACCACCTCCTCTGCCTGGACCCGCTCGGTACCACGCTCGCAGGTGACGACGATGACGCGACTACATCAAGTCCCGTCTTCACTTGAGATAAAACGAAACATTTTAATTGTGCGACATGCTATACGCATCATGTTTATTGCCTTCTCTGCTAAACTGTATCGAGCGATGGTCAGCGCTGCGACATAACACTGTAATACGTATGTTTTTTATCTTCGTTTTTTTTTTATTTATAACTTTACTAATAAAGGTATTAACAAACGCAGACATTTCTCTCAAGTATTTCAGAAATATAAAAATTTTGTGAATCGAAAGCCGTCCGGCACTTGATAGCTTCGATTATCGGCAATAAGATAAAGCGTGTTAATTTTCTACAAAATTTAGTACAGAGGGACCACACGAAACACGACGCAATTTAGGAAACACACTCTGACATTACGACGGTCGCAATCCAGTTCAGCGACAGCAGGTCCGTGGTGTCACAGCGTTACAAACGCAGGACACTTTACCGGCTTTGGAAATATAAAAATCAAAGATGAATTGAGAATAATTTCTGAATTATTCAGTAAAATATGAAATTCCTTTTCGCCATCGCAATGGAGGGCTCTTGAAGTACATTGAATGAGAGTTAGCGAGTTTAGGTATCAGTGAGTCGGCACTCGGCGCAAGCCGCGGGGCTGGTCGCCTGCTCTCCCGGACGCGGATTCGTCCTGAAATATCTAACAGTTCTACCTATTTCAGTAGGAAGTACCAGGTGTGTAAATATGAAACCGGAATTCGCCTATAGATGGTCCTAGCTGACAATATAATCATCGTCGAATGGCGTTATTGGCGCCATTTGTTTTGTTTACACCTGATATAGATTTGCAACTCACGATAATAAAAGTTTCGTACAACAGGACAGTTTGTAATAGCTTTGAACATATCGAATTTCGTGCCTGGAAACTATGATTTGCCGACATCATTGATTTTCTGCTACCATCTAAAAAAACTGCTGCAGAATCGCATCGAATGCTTGTCGAAGCATGCTCTAGGTAAATCACAATGCTTCGAGGGGTTTAAAAAATTCAAAAGTGGTGATTTTAACGTGAGTAATGAACAACGTGGTAGACTACCTAAAAAATTCGAAGACAACGAATTGCAAGAATTTTTGGATGAGGATGACTCTGAAATGCAACAACTACTTGCCGAACAATTGAACGTGACACGAGAAGCCGTCTCCGTACGTTTAAAAGCCATGGGGGGAGATTCAGAAGATGGGAAAATGGATTCCACATGAATTGAACGAAAAACCGAAAAACCATTTGTGAAATCCTGCTCGCGGTACAAAAGGAAGTCGTTTCTCCATCGAATCGTCACTGGCAATGAAAAATGGACATATTTTGAAAATCCTAAGCGTAAGAGATCATGGGTAACTCCAGGCAAACCATCGACATCGGCTGCAAGGCCAAATCGCTATGGACGGAAGACAATGTTGTGTGTGTGGATGGATCAGAAGGGAGTAATCTATAACGAGCTGTTAAAACCTGGCGAAACTGTTACTACTAAACGCTACCGACTTCAAGTGATCAATTTGAACCAAGCTTTGCTTCAAAAACGAACAGAATATCAAAAAAGGCAACACAAAGTGATTATGCTCAATGACAGAGCACTATCACACATTGCAAAAATGGTCCAGGAAACCATTGGGGCGCTCAGATTGGAAATATTTCTGCATGCGGCTTACTCACCGGACTTGGCTCCGTCCGATTACTACCTATTTACATCGATGGGACATGCACTGGCTGAGCAGCGCTTCGCTTCTTACGAAAATGTACAAAAATGGCATGATGACTGGTTTGCCTCAAAGGAGCAACATTTTTTTTTGCGTGGCATCCACAAATTGTCAGATAGGTGGGAAAAATGTACAGCTATCGATGGAAAGTACTTCGAATAGAATATTTTTTATCATTTCCGTACAATAAACGGCTACTTTCTATAAAAAAATTCCGGTTTCATATTTACACACCTGGTATATTTTCAAATATAAATGAATTGTTTCAATAGCGCCAGGAACAGTAGTAATTGCAGTACATTTGCGAGTTACAAAGCCTTCGAAATCGACTTGATTATTTTCAAGAAGTTCTAACAATCTATAATAGTTTAGATCAAGGGTGCTCAAACGGCTGATCGCGAGTGCTTTTTGAATCGATCTAAAAAAAAAAATCCGATATAGATATTGTTAGGATCAGAAGTTATTTTACTCAAAAAAAATAAATAGATGTCAGGATCAAAAGCCATTTTACTAAAAATAAACAAATAACAAATATACGTGGTGACTTAAACTAAGTACGATTTAACATTTACGGAGATAACCAAAACAACAACTGTCAGAGATTCGACACAATAATACAATCGTCACGTAAACTAACAAGAGCTCCGCTCCGTATAGAGCCTCTGACAAGAATCCCCCGGTCGACGAGTCTACATCGGCTTATAAACGGTTTCTATATTGGGTGTATAGAAACGGTTTATTTTGTTCCTATTTTCCAATCTATCTAATAATATATTCACAGATTTTATTTTAGTAGATGTAGAGTAGTTTTTGGTCACTAGAACAAAATGAAATGAATCTATACTAATATTATAAAGCTGAAGAGTTTGTTTGTTTGTTTGAACCCGCTAATCTCAGGAACTACTGGTTCGAATTGAAAAATTCTTTTTGAGTTAAATAGACCATTTATTGAGGAAGGCTTTAGGCTATATAACATCACGATGCAATTATTAGGAGCGAAGAAATAATGGAAAATGTGAAAAAAAATGGGGAAAATTATTCATCCTTGAGGGCTTCCATTGCGTGCGCTGCAAAAACGGTTCAAGATACCAAAAATATATGTAAGAAAGAATTATTCCTCTTGAAATGATCAAAAAAAATGTCCCAGACAGTATATGTCTATCTTTTAAGATTAAGTCACTAGAACCGTTTTTATGGTAAACAAATTTGGTCGAAATTAATGCATTATTTGTTAAGAGTTGTATCAACGTAATAATATTAATCTTTATCCAAATAAATGTGTTGTTGATTAAGAGTATTTAATTGTGAACAACATTGTCTTTGACATCACTTAATTTCAATGAACATCTTAGAAGATATTACAAAACCTTATATAGCAAAGCAACGTTTGCCGGATCAGCTAGTAAACTAATAAAATGTATTGGATCCACAATTAGGCCAGAATAAGACCCTCATCACTTTCATCGTAATAGCCCCCCAGCTAGCGGCAAAAGGCGGCTTTATCAAAGGAACGCGCAATAATTGTAAAAGAAAAGCCGCGTCTTTGATTCCCGCTTATTTTTCTAGAAACTTCAGGCGGCATGTTTGGCGGGAACATTCGAGACTTCGTTCGCGCCGATATAAATATTGCGCCTGCAGGAATAGGAGTCAGTCTGAGTTGTAACTTGAAGGCGATACAAAGTTTATTAATAAATTGAATTACGCGCCGCTAGATGTCGCCAGCCGACAGCCATAGCCATGCCAAGCCGCTACGTCACCCCCTCCCGCCGCCGAATAAGCCAGCCGTGCCTAGAGGGGGAAGCATAGCCGCCTATATAAGCCAGCCAGTTGTTGATTTGTCACGCGTTCACAGACCGGTACTCATGCAGCTGGGCGCTTTACGCCCTCCTGCCGTCCCTGTCAAACAGGTTACGGATTGGAAGAAGCTGGGGGCAACCCTTGCCTCGGATGATCCGCAACCTCTTCTCGATGAGATCCCTGACACCTTCTCCTCTATAGAGGACACCGATCGGGCAATCGATGCGCTCACCAGCTATCTTCAAGGCGCTGTCGCCGACGCCACCATGGAGGCCCCAGTGGGTGACTTACACCGCTGGAGACTCCCTGATGACGTGAGGAGGTTGATGACTGCAAAGAACGCCGCCACCAGGGCTCACGATAGATACCCCACTGCGGAGAACAGAGCGAGGATGCGCGCCTTACAGAGGCGAGTAAGGAAGCGTATATCCGAACTCCGTAATGCACAGTGGGACTCCTTCATGTCCGAGATCTCGCCCTCACACCAGGCCTACTGGAGGGTTGCGAGATCCCTCAAATCTGATGAGGACCGCTCATTGCCACCTCTCGTAGGGCCAGACAACTCCGTCTCTTTCGATGATATCGAAAAGGCCGAATGTCTGGCAGACAGTTTAGAGAGCCAATGCTCTCCTAGCACTCTTCCAGTGGACCCCGATTTTTTGGCCCGCGTCGACTCCGAAATCGACCGCATAGTCGCCACCCCTCCTAGTGTAGAACTGGCGCCCGTTACAGCCGATGAAGTCAAGGACATCATCAAATGCCTTCCTATTAGGAAAGCCCCTGGCCTGGACGGTATCTCGAACCGTGTTCTCAGGTCATTATCCGATAAGTTAATATTACTACTCGTCGTCATCTTCAATGCGGCGATCAAGAATTGCGTCTTTCCAAACGCGTGGAAAGACGCAGGCATCATAGGGATCCCCAAACCGGGTAAACCCAAAAATGTCCCGACAAGCTATAGACCCATCAGTCTCATCAAGACGATGGGCAAGCTGTACGAGCGGTTGCTTCTCAACCGTCTCCAGGACTTTATCACGTCCAACAATATCCTTAGAGATGAGCAGTTTGGATTCCGTGCCAAACACTCATGCGTCCACCAGGTGCACCGCATCACGGAGCAGGTACTCCACTACTTCTCTCGCTCCAGGCACGGAGCCCATACCGGAGCTGTCATCCTCGACGTGGCGAAGGCATTTGATAAAGTCTGGCACAACGGCTTGATTTACAAGCTTCACACCTATGGTGTGCCGGACAGTCTCGTGCTCATCTTACGAGACTACTTATCGAATCGCTTCTTTCGCTATCGCTATCGCGTCGAGGGGGCCCTCTCCTCCCCTCGACCGATTTGAGCTGGAGTCCCGCAAGGCTCCATACTCGCCCCGCTTCTGTACAGTCTGTATACCAACGACTTACCGAAGCACCCGAGCGTAGAGCTAGCTCTCTATGCGGATGATACCGCACTCTACGTGTCGGATTTTAACATTTCTGTCATTATCAGTAAATTACAGAAAGCCATGACTCTTCTAGGCATATGGTTCCGCAAGTGGAGAATTGAAGTCAACCCCGAGAAAAGCGTAGCAATACTCTTCTCTCGGAGGAGGCCGAAATTTCTGCCAGGAAACGTATTCCTATATGACAAACCCATCCCATGGTTCAAAAAGGTCAAATATCTCGGGGTCACACTCGACGATAGATTGACCTTTTCCGAACATATCAGGACCGTGCGCAATCGCGCCGCCTTCATTCTCGGCAAATTATATCATTTGCTATCCAGTCAAAGTAAACTGTCCCTTAGAAATAAGGTGACACTTTACAAGACTGTCATCAGACCGGTGATGACCTACGCTTCTGTAGTATTCGCCCACACCTCCCCGTCCTCTTTGAACACCCTTCAGGTCGTTCAAACAAAATTCATGCGTAGAGCCGTGAACGCACCACGGTACATACGCAATGTCGATCTCCATGACGACTGCGGGCTTGAAACGATCGCCAGTTACATGCGTGAAGCGTCTCGTCGATACTTCGACAAGGCGCAGCACCACTCTAACAACTTAATCAGTAGGTCTTGCGTCTACGTTCGCAAGAGTGAATTCTCACCCGCCATTCGTCGCCCTCGCGACGTGCTAGGGGATCCGGATGATCCAATCACAGTGGCTGTTAAAAGAGCCACCGACCGATCAAACAGTGAGGTACACACACACACACTACTTTCACTCCACGACACCCGCGTCGCTGGCGGCGCCGAAGAAGGATAGTTCAGTCAGCTGCTGCTAACCGGTGCGTTTTCGCACCGAGGCGCAGTTCCACTCCGACGCAGCCTTCAGTTTCTTTCGGCGTTTCTTCTCAAGATCGTCACTTCCGAAACGCTGGTAGATCACCCGTAGCACCCTCTGTGCTCGCCCCCTAAGCCTGGTTGAACTGTAAATGCCTTTCCCGGACTCAGTAGTTAGTCCGCTTCAAAAAAAAAAAAAATAATAATTTGTCATGTATTATTGTGATTAGCGTTTTGTGGTGAATTGGTGCCCAAAATATATTTTCTCGTCCGTATTTGGAAAATTTTATTAGCTACCTGCTTTTATAAAATAGTACAAAATGAGTGCGGTGAAGAAATGTAAAACGTTATCATTTTAATAACGATTGTGAGGAAGAATTATTCTTCTGTATGGTAAAGGATAAGTGCACTTGTCCCATGTGTCGTCTCTGCCGTCCGCGTGTTGTCCCGTGCGCCGGCAACGCGGCAACGCCGGGCCCACAGTCCACTCACTGGCGCGAGTCTGCATTTTTTGAAAATAAGATTTCAAGTGATAATATCGCAATCGACTAACTGACGCACATACATACACTGCCATCACGCTTGCGATTAGCGCTCGGTAATTACGTAGCACCTTATGGAAAGTGCGCCGAGGACATGCAGCGCCGCGCTTCGACATCCAGAGTCACCACTCTTTAGTTCAGTTTAAGCACTACAAATCGTTTGTTTTATAAAAACCAATAAACTCGCAATTTTGAATTTTTTAATTAACATTTTAGAGCAGACCTACACTTACCTTGACTAAAAGAATGCATATTGTGCGGAAAGTAATAACTATGGCACGACACAGCCCGCCCAGGCCTAGACGAAACTCCTGCATCAGACACACTCGCAGCCTCTCAGAGCCGACCTGTCGCAGTATACTGTGGTGTGTTGTTATAACAACACTGAGGTAGATCGGCAACAGTTCAAGTTTCGAGTACCCTTGGTCTAGCGCACGGGCCGGCGACCTTTTATTATATTAGGGCCACAAATATTATGAGTATATTATTAGAGAGATTGAAAAATAGGAACAAAATAAACCGTTTCTATACACCCAATATAGAAACCGTTTATAAGCCCATGCAGGCTCGTCGGGCGGGGGATTCTTGTTTGAGACTCTGTGCGGGGCGGAGCTCTTGTTAGTTCACGTGAGGATTGTATTATTGTGTCAAATCTCTGATAGTTGTTGTTTTGGTTATCTCCGTAAATGTTAAATCGTATTAAGTTTAAGTCACCACGTATATGTGTTATTTGTTTATTTTTAGTAAAATGGCTTTTGATCCTGACATTTATTTATTTTTTTGAGTAAAATAACTTCTGATCCTAACATCAGCAGCGGGGTAAGTAACTTCTAGCCCACAGAAAGGAGGAACAAGTCGTGTCTTGAGGGAATCACTCGGAACAATAATGGAAGAGTCAATGATTGGCTAGATTTTATTGGATTTGCTTTACGCCCACCGAGTAATAAATAAAATTCAAGCGTGCCGACATATTTGGAGCTGAAAGTTCATTTTTGGTTTGTTATACTTTTTGTGTGGGGTATCCGTGACGTATAAGGTTGCAATTAATTATTCCTGGTAAGGTAGTTTTGTGTTACAGTGGTGTTACGTTGCATTTTTTGTTTTGTGTCACAAAACAAGTAGGAAATGGATCGAACCAGGCCTCGTGAGCGGCGTTATACAGTTCACGCAGTTCATCTAAAAACACTACCTCTTCGCTGGAAGACATTACACTAGACGTTGTCTTCTTGGTTGTTCCTAACAAGCGTATGAATGCTCCTGTCATAATTGGTACCAACGTATTGGATGAGGAGGGCGTGACTTATGTACGAACAAAACATTTGCAGTGAGTCACACGAGCTCTGAAACGTACTGTTTCTTGCGTGACCAACCAGCAACCACCACCAACAACGTACTTGTAATATCTCTTTAAAAAGTCTACTCTAGGCTGTCTTCAATAAGATTTTGGACGAGTTTTCTAAACAAATGATTTAGGTACAGCTACTTCCTTTGCCACATTGGGCATCATGTGGATTTGCCTGAAGGACGATACTCCAGTCTATTACAGGCTGTGCAAGATGTCGCAAGGCGAAAAATAAAATTAAACTTTGCAGAAATTCGTTACTGCAGGCTCTGGTATACATCGACGACATAAATTAAACAAATGTTCCATTTATGCACAGAAATAGAGTACCTGAGGTGGGTGATATCTAACTAGGAAGTACGACATGCTTTTGGTAAGATTCAGGTTCTTACAGGTTCCACAGCACCACAGAAGGTCAAACAGGTTAGGCAATTTCTTGGATTGACGGGATATTTTCTAAAATACATCCCAGATCACTCCATCAGGACTGTATGCATTGTGCGTTTGACTTATATAGACATGCAGTTTTCAGTGGATCACGGAACATGACGACTGTGCTTCAAGAAATTATTAAAATTTTAATGAGGGTATATGTGAATGTGCTTATCAACAGTAGTACATCGAATATTTTACTTGTATTTTTGTCATGCTGAAATATCTCGTGTTAGCCCAAACCCAGGTGAAGTACTGTCAAGAGTATTAATGATAATAAAATAGATTTCACGTAACTTTATAGTCCGTTTATACGAATGTTTTGATGTTACCGATGTCGGAATTGTTTGAAAAGGAAATAATTAGGCGATTTTAAGTACGTGAATCTAACGACACGGGTCATGAATCATGACAAGATAAATAGGCTATTTAACGACTACTGTGTTCTCAATCAAATCGCTGCAAAGAATAATATCTCTGTATTCCTGAGCAATTCTAAACCACTACTGTTCTTTTGTTGCATGGAATGCTATCCACATTTGGAGCTGGAGCGTGTTGCCACGAGCAGCAAAGAGCCATCGTGACTAGTGCTGAGTCATGTGGACGTCACGTGTGGTGACCGTTGCTGCAGTCACCGCGCGGGTTCTGTTGCTGTTCTGCGCGATTGCGCTGCGCGCCTGGGCGTGTCGTGCGCCGTAGCGACAGCTATGGTGTGTGCTGCTGTACACCGCTGCGAGCAGTCTACAGTCATCGCGAGCCGTGCTGTGTCGCATAAGCGACATGGCATGCTGCTACTGTTGCTGACCCTGCAATGCCGCTTCTGGTACTCCACACCACCGCAGTACATACCGCGATGCTGTTCTGCCGTACGGAGACGCCACGGTGGAGGCACATGCAGCCTTTGAGTGTCTGTAAGCTGCGGGCTTACGTGTGAGCTACTGATATCGTGCCGACTACATTAACATCACAGGGTCATGATTGAGTCTTTGGCGGTAAAACTAGTACACTAAATTCCTGTCGAGATTGTTTCCGAGCAAAAATCAGGTTGACTATGCGTCAATCTAACCCACACACAACTTTTATTTAAATTCCGTTTTGAAAGGCATAGTATGGAATACTAGAAAATTTTCTTATTTATTTTAACTCCATATTTCACTACGAATGTGGCAGTGTATGATGGTAGCACTAAGTCATTTTACTTTCATAAAAACTATTCTTAAATGTAGGTCAGAATGACCGAGCGGTAATAAAGTGTTCGTTAAGTTTGTCCAGATTCTGCTAAATCTGATTTGACTGGTTGGAAATCATTTCGACAGACGTACTTGTGACGCGTGTGTGTGTACAATTGTGACTTGAGGACTAGTATTATAGACTTCGAAAGAAGTCTGCTTATGTTTTTAATTAGCTCCATTCTAATGTTTCATATGGTGCGACTAGAGTCAGGTAAAAGCATTACCCCACGTTGCATTGGAGATATAAGCGTGTGAGTAATTTGAGTTGTGGCTTCCTTCTGGCATTAACGTGAAGCATACTGGACTAATAGTCAAATGCAGGAGCTGCACTGCCAGATCCAAGGCTAGAACCCTACCAGTTACGAAACATTTGTTTGGAAATTTGCTGTTTGTGTCCTCTCGGTTCACAGGAGAGCTGAATCAAAGAGTACGTGGCGCCTACTCGTCACTCTACTACTCGTCTCTATTGGCGTCAGCGTGCTGCTGAGCGGCCGTTGCGAGAGCTGTCGCTGTCGGGCGCTAGTGACGTTAGTGCGTTGCGAACGGCGGCACTGTGAATGGCGCTCCGGGGTGGCAAATAATGCCTGGAGGCACGTGCTGCGCGGCCTTTCACAGCAAGTATTTGACGACCGTTATGTCAGCTCTACAAGCGTTGCTTACACTATTGTTGACTGCTATCCTTACATACTAGGTTTCAGCAAATTAACTTTGAGCTTCACATAACTATTCCTACGTAAACTCATACAAAAGCAAACGTAAAATCTTACATTACATAGGACTATCTGAATCTTTAGAGTAGGCAGTTAGTGGATAGCTTTCAACAGTTCTGTATGTGATGTCGGAGTTGGGATGATGCGTTGATGGGCACTGATATCAAAATCATGAGATTTTGATAATGTTGTGACACCTTGAATTGCTACGTAATTCGGAAGCCGTGTATTAATTATGTGATACTTGAATTAGTATGCAATTCGGAAGACGTGTATTTATTTTGTCATATCCGGGGTTACTTACGTAACTCTGAAGACACGAATGTACTACAACTAGATACCCGAGTTACTACGTAACGCGTAAGACACGTATGTACTACAATTTAGATACCTGAGTTACTACATAACGCGTAAGTCACGTGTGCACTACAATTTAGATACCTGAGTTACTACGTAACTCTGAAGACACGTGTGCACTACAATTTTGATACCTAGGTCAATATGTGACTCGGATAACGTGTACTTACTCGTATTAACCTTGTTCAATATTTAGCTAAGACTGTAACTCGAAAGATTTGAACTACAGACCTAACTTGGTCTTGGCGTTCACTATCAAGACTTCAGGCCTAAAGCCTTGGCGTCACATTATCAGAACTGCAGGTGTAAAGCCTTGGCGTTCGTTGAACTACAGACCATACGTGGTCTTGGCGTTCGTTGAACTACAGACCTCTAACGTAGTCTCGGCGTTCCATTATCTAAACTGCAGGCTTATTTAGCCTTGGCGTTCACTGTCAAGACTTCAGGCCTAAAGCCTTGGCGTTATATTATCGTACTTCGGTCTAATTTCCCTGGCGTTCGATGAACTACATGACCTTACATGGTCTTGGTGTTCATTAAACTTCAGGCGTTTCTGCCTTGTCGTGTCTGCCTTGGCGTTTTACTTTCATACACAGATGGTGACTAAGATCTTGGAGCTACCGGCGTTGCTGGTCAGTCAGCAGGCAAGCAGTAAGGACTCCAGGCATAGGACTCTGGCTGTCGATGCTCCTACTGGATGCAGACATGGGCATCGGTGAAGACTACGTTTTGGACCAAGCGGCTTCAGCGTCAGAGCTCGTGTCGGGGACGACACTTAGTCAGGAGAGGCCGTATTAGAGAGATTGAAAAATAGGAACAAAATAAACCGTTTCTATACACCCAATATAGAAACCGTTTATAAGCCCATGCAGGCTCGTCGGGCGGGGGATTCTTGTTTGAGACTCTGTGCGGGGCGGAGCTCTTGTTAGTTCACGTGAGGATTGTATTATTGTGTCAAATCTCTGATAGTTGTTGTTTTGGTTATCTCCGTAAATGTTAAATCGTATTAAGTTTAAGTCACCACGTATATGTGTTATTTGTTTATTTTTAGTAAAATGGCTTTTGATCCTGACATTTATTTATTTTTTTGAGTAAAATAACTTCTGATCCTAACAATATTGATTCAAACGCAAGTACTGGCTTAGATAGAATAAGCACAAAGGCAATTAAATGCTTACAATATTCTTTGTCTAGTTGTTTGGCTCAATGTTTTAATAGACTTATGCTTAATGGTGAATTTCCGAATGCGTTGAAGGTGGCTAGGGTTACACCGATCTATAAATCTGGACCTAAAACTGATCCTGGAAACTACCGTCCGATCTCAGTCTTACCAGTCCTCTCAAAAATTTTTGAAAAGATAATATATAAGAGACTTTTAGACTACTTAGATTCTTTCAATTTCATTTCGGAACGACAATATGGTTTTAGACCTAAAAGTAACACAACTGCTGCCGCAATTGATCTCATTACAAAAATAAGGACAAATATAGATAAAAAAAGAATTGCTTTAGGTATTTTTATTGATTTAAAAAAAGCCTTCGATACAGTAAGTCATAAACTTTTATTATTTAAGCTCCGAAGCATTGGTATCCAAGGCTGTGCCCTAAATATGTTTGAATCGTATTTGACAAACAGATCACAGGTAGTTAAGATCGAAAATTATGAAAGTAGTGCATTACCTGTTCTATGTGGAGTTCCTCAAGGATCAGTCTTGGGGCCAATCTTATTTCTAATATATGTTAACAGTATTACTGAATTAGGGCTACATGGCCACTTAACTTTGTATGCAGACGATACATGTATTTTTTATTTCGGTACTAACATAAAAGACATTGTCACAAAAGCACAAGAAGATTTGAATGTTTTGAGTGAATGGTTTCAATACAACTTACTTACTCTAAATACAAGTAAAACTTCCTATATAATATTTAAAGCTAAAAATAAGAAAATTCCACAACATGTAACTCTAACCGTAAATAAAATACCAATACAACAAAAAACTACTGAAAAATATCTTGGTCTCAGAATAAACAACAACTTAACGTGGGACGATCAAATAGACTATATTAAAAACAGGCTTTCATCATTAACTGGATCCCTTCACAATTTAAGTGGTTGTGTTCCTCGACAAATGCGTTTTACTATCTATAATTCCTTAGTTAAATCACATCTATTATACCTAATTGAAGTTTGGGGCAGTGCTACAAAAACGAAGCTACATGAATTACAAACCCTACAAAACAAATTAATAAAAATTCTTTTTCGTTATCCATATCTTACAGCTACAAAGACAATATATAATGAAACAGGATTAATTAATATACAACAACTATATATTTATAATACATGCATCATTATTAAAAAAATTATTGATAAAAAAATCAATTTAAATTTATTTTTTACAAAAAGACTCTCTCTTGATACAGCGCGCAGTACTCGCCGAGCAAGCTTGCTTGTGCTTCCTAAACCACGGACCAATTATGAAAAACGGAATATCACTTTTGAGGGAGCACAACTCTACAACGCGTTACCCTCCTGTATTAGAAACGCTGGCTCGCTTGGCATATACAGAACTAAATTACTACAATATATTAAAGATAAATACTAACAAATACGGTTCTGTGTTTGCCAAGTGAGCTCTTAGTATCTTAGTATCTTACTGTTCCAGATAGTTTTTAAACAAATTGTTCTCATGTAAGTGATTTTGTATCTTAATGAGAATAAACTCTTTGAACTGATATTGGTGCGGGCCACATTTCATCAAATAAACATTTTTTTTTTTAAATAAAACTATTTTTTGCATCTTGGACCATATTTATTGTTACTCTCATTTTAAAGTAATACGTACAAAATTAAGTAAGAGTTATAAATATAAAGCTAATGAAGTTTTTGAGGTTGTACTTGTTTTACAAGTTTTTTAATGTCTGCTTCCATCTTAGACGTAGGGATGCGCAGTATATCATCTGAACGTTCATCGGTCGATCGAGAACAATGCGTCTTTTTTCGTTAGTTAATTATAGAAAAGTCTGCTCACACTAATATGTAGTGTAGTACATTGTAATAATTGAAATGAACATATTAGTAAACATCAATTGGCGTCATCTCAGAGGTAAGGAACGATTTTCCAAATCCAAAATAAGAATTTTGAAGAGTAAGAGTAATACGTTAAACTGGCTCAACAAGTTTAAAAAAAAAATCACAATGTTACATTAGTTTTAATATACGTAGTAAAATACCGCTTCTTTGCACTATTAGGTTAAGATATTTTGAAAACCTGACGTGATAGAGCAATTCTGATTCGGATTCTACGCAAATAATTACTTCTTAAATGATCCTCAGTTGGTGAACAATAATCGCAACCCATTTTTTGCAGATCTGTGTCATCACACCAGATTACATTTTGGCAATCACTGGCCGTGGGATCCTTTGTAAAAATAAACCCAGCGAAGCATTCTATCCTGCACACTACCGATGACACTATTTTAATTTTCTTGTTTATGTTAATTTCAAAATGTTCTTATTTTAATTTTGTTCTCCCCTCTATTTAATCCATATTATTATTGTTTCATAGTAAGTTACATTATTTAGTAAAGTTCTAATACAAACATTATATACAATCGCGTTGGTATGATCAAAGGCAACGCAGCGCCGACAATGCCAACGTAGGGCTTAGTTGAAGTGTCCGCGCACCATTCTAACGTGCACACTATAACTTAATCGCTGTACAAATGTTAGTTACGGAAATGTAAACAATGCCATCTATGAACACCAGTTTCAACTAAAACACAGCAGAAAAAAACACCAGAGGCAACAAACTGCCAATGTAATTCTTCATCCTTGATCTTGCACAATTTTATAGATCACCATCTTTTCAAGTGATCAAAAGAATGGTCTCCCATCCTATAACCTCTCCCTTTCATAATAGAACCATGGGCACTGGATTCTGGTGGCAATTTTCGATTACAATCTAGTCTAATCTAATTTAATCTTCCAACTCTTGCCTTTGTCGGCTCATTGGATTGTGGAATGTTCTCCCAATGAGCATGTTCCCTTTACCCAACGATATTGGGTGCTTAAAGATAAGCAAAGAATGAAGAGAGATTTCTTTAGGCTGGCACGATCAAAGAGACTGTTTTTGGACTGCACTGTACTCTCCATAATGTAGGATGCAATCACTGTGTCAAGTCAGAATAATGATAGCACAGAGTGCCAATGAAACAAATGTTTAGTTTTTATATTATATTAATCATTAACCTAGACACCATCACTTCACTTCCTTGACCTGCAGACCTGCAACAACAAACAATATCATTCATCTAGTACACTCCACGTAACTCAGCGCACCACCCAGGAGCAGGGTTGTCTGATTGTAAAGTGGAAGCACAATCAGTGACTGAAACCAATTTTTGTTTAACTGAAATTGCACTCAAGCAAGAATTACCACCTGACTGGACACCTCGGTGTGGGACAACAACTCATTCATGACCTGGACCAGCCAGAATATGAGAAGTTGTTAAAATCATAAATAGAAATTATATTGATATAATTAAACTAATTATGTACTTGAATACTAACTCAAGAACAGGTTACAAAGCACAACACGACATCCAAGAGATGGGTTGACAAGGGTTGTAGGGGCACAGGTGGCACATGCACAAGACATGCTGATGTCAGACAATAATATTCACTTGGAAAGTCATTATCATAAAAGGAACAAACTGAGTTATCATGGAAAAATATTATTCTAAATAGACAATAAAAATTGTCAAAGACTGAATAAAGGCCAGTATTACTAGGACAAGTCCACTGGAAATAATTGATAACAGCAAATACACATAGCATTTGTATGTACTCACTCAGCTTACCTTCCATTCCCATCAAATTAGAATCAAATAAAATCAAACCAAGCAAGGGTAACATAAGTAGTGCAGACAGACCTGGAGGTAAGCTCTGCTTCAGCTTCTCTGCCTTCTCCTTATCTGTGATGACCAGTGTGTAGAGAAATCGCGAGCAGCGCACCTTGAATTTCACATTCTCTGGGTTCTTCTTTATCTTAACAGCTGCAATGTATACCAGCACAGTGGTTCAGTACGCTCACTGCATTACAACAAATCTATATAATCATCAACATTTATATTTATTGTACCAATCCATCAATCATTTTTATATTGTTTATCTAGGTTTTCATTTGTTCAAATAAGTAAGAAAATCAATTATTTACATTTCTACTGCATCACATACACTTATAGGGGTTGATAGAAAACAATATGCTATAATACATTTTTAATCTATAGCACATATTATTAGATGTTACTACACAATAAAAAAACTAGACATCTACAATAGCCAGTGACATTATCATTGTCCCTTGCCTACCTGGGTATATCAAACCAAGTATGGTTTCAGCTCCGACACCAGCTCCAGCTTAATGTATCCCTTTGTTCCTTCTTATCATAATTTAATGCATACTTTACCGTAAATGATATCAATTGATTTAAAGTTAGCGTTTATAGAAGTATCAACTCACATTTGGCGTCTTTCCGGCGCGCCTTCAGCAAAAAATCCTTGATGTCTTTGATCTCTCGCGGCTGAAACAAACACAATATAAACTGTTTGCTCCGGCCGAGGCCGCTCTATTTACACTTTGCTCGGTTTCACATTGTATGCCGTTGCGCACTTTATTTATAGTACAAATCCATTAAATATAAACTGTAAAGTATAAACGACATTATTTTTAAAGTTAAAAATACTGAGTCTGCTTACCATGTTGACGTTTGATAAAGTGTCCAACGCACTGTAAATAATAAATAATTAAGTCACAACACGGAAAACTACATCACAATACGAGAATACTTTATGATCAACAAAAATTACAATATTTCAAATTGATATTTTAAGATTAAATTAAAAATCACATATACATCAACCATCTCACCTGTCAAAATTTAGTAAAGAAACCTTTTGACGTTTCGATATTACCAGCTTTAGATATAATTTCAACTCAATAGTTTTCTTAATTTCCCTGAACACCCTGGTAAAATTATATAAAAGGTGTAAAGTTTGAGGGTATGATTAGTAAAAAATAATAAGCAACTAATTTGATAAAACCTAAGATGACTAGATATAATACTAACCGTTCAGAACAGTTTCAATGAATTGAACGTATCAGTTTGTCACACGCTTCTCATGAACGACAGTTGTCACTTAGAAAGGTTGCCGTTTTGTTAAAATGTTCTTTCACACATAAGCAGTGAAATAGGTTTGCATTTCTTTGAAAAAAAAAAACAAAATTTTATTTTTACAATTAAATAGAAAATCGTTTTTAATCGCTAATGTTTCACAGTTTAAATCTCCCCAATTTTAGGGACTTATTACCCCTTTGCTTTAATATGAAAATATTAATTTTTAATGTTTTTTGCTGGCATTAAGTACGATATAGATATTATCGTAGTTGATGAAAAAAGGTGTGTGTGCTATTCACACACGATAGAAGTGAAACTTTAGTAAATCGCCAAAAGAATCAGATGAATATATATAACAAGGGTGGGATAATTATAAAGTTTATTTGTTTAATATTAAATTATTTCATATGTTTATATGACCGACAGGGAATACTATGAATTTGTTGGTGGACATGGTAGCACTGACTGATCAGCGACTCTCTCCGAACTGATGTGTAGTTCACCGTATTGGGTACAATAGGGCTGATAAGTCAAAATGGCAAAAGCTCTTACAAAACAATAAATAAAAAAAAATGTTTATATGAAATTTATTATTTCTTTAGTAACCCATGTTCTATTGTCTTCATACATCGTTAAGTGTAAGCATAGATGGGCAAAATGTAATCAGATTAATGAAAATGATTTACGATTATATTTTACGGTTTTTACATGACTGCATTTTGCTCATTTATGTTTTAAACACTACAAAATCCAAGATCGTATACACATTTATGATTTCTTAATGTTTGAAATGGATTTAATCATGATTACAGAGCAAGAAAATTAAAATTACGACTACATTTTGTAAGCGTTCATCATTAATCAGATTAAATTTTGCCCATCTCTGAGTGTCAGAGAGAAAGATGTTAAAAATTTTTTCACGTAATAATACTCCTCAACAAAATAATCTTGGGAGTATTGAACTTCATTTTGAATGATTTTTGTAAGAAATATTGGCAGATGTTGGTAGCTCTGGTTGACGTCGATTCGTTTATAAAAGTGACAGCTGATTTATGAGTGGAATAACGTTTGACAGCGTCGATAACCGACACAAATAAAGTTGGCTGAAGGAAGGATAGCGACCGAGAGCGAACATCCCCGGGGTGGCGGTGGACGTGGAGGGCGGGCATGGCGCGCGCGCCGCCCTGCGCTCCAGCGCCAGGCTCAGCGCTCCGCCGGCGGCGACACCGGTGGAGGCTGCGTTGGGCGCTGCCGGGTCCGCTGCGGCTGCGGCGTCAGCAGCTGCGGCGGCCGAGCGGCGAGCACTGACGGCGCGGCGCGCTCTCGAGGTGGAGGACAGTCCGCGCGTGCTGCGCGACAAGTGCCGGCGGCTGGCGCGCGCTCTAAGGAACGCGAAGCACCTTGTCGTTAGTACTAAGCAGCGCCTTACCTGACACCTGCCTGCGCCGCCGGGCCCTCCACTGCTCTCACAACTACTGCTTGCGAGCATTGACATTTAGTGCTCTTGTACAATATTACTGCTTAATGCTATCTATACACTTGAATGTTTCTTAAGATGAGAATTTGTAACAGGAACAATGACATAAAAGTAATATAACATGTTTGTCTCAGCAATGAGCAAGTTTTTAAATAAGAAGGTCAGTGTTACTTTAGTAGTAATCAGCACTTTGCGTGTTCAAACGCCGCACCATACTAGATGACTCAAGAAGTACAGTTAATTTATGTTTATATTAACACTTTGCCACCTGCATGATTCATAAATGCTTACTAGCTTGGTGTCGGCAGTGCTTATTCTGATCACTTGACTTGTTGCCAGTTGTCCTTGACCTTATCGAGAGATTATAAATTGTTAAGTTTTACTAATCTTATCGTAAGTTCTCAACCCTGTTCCTGTACTTTCACTTTCATTCCAGATTGCATAGTGCTAACAGATTAGTATAAAGAGTTTCAAAGACATTGGTGACGCTGTGCTCAGCTTTGCCGTGTATAATGTTAATGTACATTTGTATTGGAAGCAGCAGTTGTGCGCGGGCCGTGCTGTATTCATATTACAGTGATATAGAATTGATGGAATGTGGAAGTGATATGAAATTTAATTAATAAATACAAACCTTTTTAGATAGGCAATGATAATATTGGGAGTATTAAAGTTTTCTTTTACTTTAAGATTATTTAAAAAACAGTTTTGATTAGTTTAAAATGATCTTGAAATTGCTCTCTTTAATAAAAAGGGACTGGAGTATTCACTTGAGTTTCACTATTTAAACTATCTGAAAAGTATTAAATTAAAAAAAGATCAGGATAAAATAAACTTGTCTTATAAATACAAAACATTATTTTTTTTCGTTTATGTTACTAAGTGTGTACAGACTAGCACATTTGTATGCAGTTAAACATTCCTTGAATACTTGATGCAGTTTTTGAGGGGTTCAATCATGCAGGCCTGCTTCTATGAATTACTGTGTTCCTTTGTGTCTTGTGTCACGCTTATGAGTTTGTACAATGGCACCAATATGCTTATTGTTGGTTTGCAGTATCCGGCTGGGGTCTGCCGCTGCTAGCTCACTGTGTACAAGGTGATACATCGAAGAGGCTCATTGTTCTATTGCAAATGAATCTTCTGTTCTTTATCACCACCAGAGTCTACAAATCGCTGTACCTCTGCAATGAGAAAACAACACAAGAAACAATGAAGTATTGTTGGCAGGTGTACACGGGAGCCGGCATCAGCACGGCGGCCGACATCCCCGACTACCGCGGCCCCCACGGCGTCTGGACTCGGCTGCAACGCGGCGAGACCGTCGGGCCCGTGGAGGTGTCGCGCGCCCGCCCCACCTACACCCACATGGCGCTCACGGCGCTCTGGGCGCGCGGGACGCTCAAGTTCGTCGCCTCGCAAAACTGCGACGGCCTGCACCTGCGCGCCGGCCTGCCGCGTCGCGTGCTCGCGGAGCTGCACGGGAACATGTACGCCGAGCTGTGCGCGCCGTGCCGCCGCCTGTACCTGCGCGCCTTCGACGCCACCGAGCGCACGGCGCGCCACCGCCACGGCACGCGGCGCCTCTGCCACGCGTGCGGCGCCGAGCTCGCCGACTCCATCGTGCACTTCGGCGAGCGCGGCCGCGCCGCCTGGCCGCTCAATTGGGCCGGGGCGCTCCGGCACGCGGCCCGCGCCGACGTCGTGCTCTGCCTCGGTTCCAGCCTGAAGGTGCTGCGCCGGTACCCGCGGCTCTGGCGCATGCGCAGCGCCCCCGCCGCGCGACCCGCGCTCTACATAGTCAACCTGCAGTGGACGCCCAAAGACGCGGTCGCCGCGCTCAAGATCAACGCGCGCTGCGACGCCGTCATGCGGCAGGTGGCTCGCCGCCTGCGACTGCGGGTGCCGCCCTACCGCGCCGCTGCCGACCCGCTGCTCGCGCACGCGGAGCCGCTCGCGCCGCCCGAGGCGCACACGACCACGAGGCCGCCCCTGCGCCTCGAGCCCGGCGCTTCGCCCTCGCCGACCGCCTCGCTCGCTTCACCCTCATCGCCCTCCGCCTCCGACTCGGACGAGGAACTACCGCTGCGCCGTCTGGCGGACCGCCTTCGCGCGCCCCCGCCACTGGCACCGCCAACGCCCGCGCCCCCGGCCGCGCCTCCGCCTTCGCTAGCCCCACCCCCGCTGCCGCCGCCGCCGCCGCCGCCGCTGCCACTGCTGCGTCCGTTCCGGGTGCGTACACTCTGCACGCGCTCCGGTCCGGGCCTGTGCTGTAAACTTGTCATATCATAAAAAAGAAAAAGGCAGTTCTGAAACAATCTTCCCATTAAGACGTCACAGCCATGAGATATCAGGGCAAGGGGCTCTCAGCGTCACCACATTGCCATGCCGATGCGACTGCGACAATGTAATGATGTCCTCTTCATGAATTTAACTAACCGTCAAATAGCCGGACCGCGCGACCCGGACTCGGATTAATTTATTGACTTACGGGTTTATGGTGTTATGGTGCCTTAGGTACATCATTGAATCATCAGGGTCATTGAATTAGAGGAAGTCTACAATAAAAGTTGTCAGTCTTGATAAGCCAGTCACCCTGAACAGGTGACGCGTTAGTTACCGGCAACCCTCTCTGTAGCGTTACAAGGAAATCGTTTGTAGCTCATATAAAATAGATATATGATGATGTCCTAGCCGGATCCGGCCACGGCGACTGTTTCAACACCGATTAAAAAAAATCGAGGTCCATTTTCGGAAACAGTCAATTGCGCAGGAGATATTTAAGTGCATAACTGGACTCGCTGCCAGAAAAGCACTCTCTCGTCCGAGCTCCCTCGGGCCCGATGGAATGGAGAACCAGTACGATCGGGAGGGAGCAGGATGCAGGTTTGGTCGAGTTTTCCTTCTCTGAACACTTGGTTGAATTGCGGTGTTAAAGAGATACCTTAGTCGCCTTTTACGACACCTCAGCAAGAAGAGGTGGTGCTATTCTATCCTGCCGGCAGCCACCACGGCTAAAAATAAAAAAAAAATAGATATATTAGGTCCTTACATATGAAATTGGCGTTTTGTATGGGAGGAACAAAAAGTCGAATATTTTTTAATATAATATATTTAATTAATCAAAGTATGAACCATTATTTTCTATGCACTTTTGCCATCTCATAGGTAGTTCATTGATCCCTTTACTAAAAAAACCAGTCGGACGGGAATCAATAAAATCTTTGAAGGCGATTTGGACTGCCCCATCGGAGTTGAATTTTTTCCCTTGCAAGAAGTTATCCAAATTTCGAAAAAAATGGTAATCTGTTGGAGCAAGGTCCGGGGAGTACGGCTGATGTCTTAGACTTTCCAATTGAAGCTCTTCTAATTTAGTAGCCGTCTGTTGCGCAGTGTGTGGTCTAGCGTTGTCGTGAAGCAGCAGTGGCGTGGAGCGATTGACCAGCCTAGGTTGTTTAGCCGCTAGCTTTTCCATCATGGTTTGCAATTGCTGACAATAGACATCAGCCGTAATAGTCTGGCCAGATTTGAGAAAACTGTAATGAACAATACCGGCACTAGTCCACCAAACGCTTACAAGTAACTTTTTTGGGGTTAATTTTCGCTTGGGGCTGGATTTGGCTGGCTGGCCAGGATCCAACCATTGCGCTGAGCGCTTCCGATTATCATAAAGAACCCATTTTTCATCACAGGTAATGATTCGGTTTAAAATACCTTCATTATTGTGCCGGTTTAGTAATGTAACGCAGCAGTCGACGCGCGTTTGCCGGTTTGCTTCAGTCAATTCGTGAGGTACCCACCTTTCAAGCTTTTTAATCTTCCCAATTTGCTTCAAGTGAATTAAAACAGTTTTATCACTAACATCGCAGCCTGCAGCTAACTCGGACGTGGTTTGCGATGGATCCGCTTCCACAATAGCCTTCAACTCTTCATTATCAACTTGAGTCTCAGGCCGTCCACGGGGCTTGTTCTGCAGGTCGAAATTTCCAGAACGAAAACGTTGGAACCAAAAACAAACTGTGTTTTCTTTTGCAACACGACCGCCATACACATCATTCACCCTTCGAGTTGTTTCCGCAGCACTAGTGCCACGGCGGAACTCGTACTCGTAAATAATGCGATATTTTAAGTTTTCCATTTTGTAAAATGAGTGACGCAAACAGAAAAAAACAGAAGAAAAAAAACAAATGAATGACGATCATTGAAGCACAAATACATGAGTCTATAGCTGTACAAATTTGAATTTGGAATTCCTTACCAAAGAGGAGAAATTTGTGATTAAAGTGGCCAGTACGAAAAACGCCAATTTCATATGTAAGGACCTAATATAATACAATTACGATCTGGTGATACGTACTGGTTGCACACAGGTGAGCCTGCACTCTGGCGAAGCCACCATCCTGCTGCGCGCAGAGCACGCGCCCCCGCCCGCCGCGCCCCAGCCGGCTCCCCGCTCCGCTACTGCCGAGCTGCGCCGCTTCCGCATCCGGCGCCGGCTGCCCGAGGCCGGCGCCGCGCCTGCCGCTCCCGCACACGCACACGCACATGCCCTCAACGGGTACGGCGACAGCTTCGGGTCGCGGCTGCGGCGGCTGCTCGAGCGGGACGCGCATTCGCCGCCCCTCCCGCTCCCCACGTCCGACCCGTCGGACCTCCTCGATCCGAAACTGGAGCCGAAGTCTGAGCTGAAGGCGGAACCGAGCGACGAGGAGGGCGGGTGCCGGTCGCTGGCGGCTGCGATATTCGCGCGCGCCGTGCTGCTGTGCCGCGCCTCGCTCTACCCTGGCCTGCACACAATCATAGCGCCGGCGGCGTCCGTGCCCGCGCCGCCCCGCGCCCCGCCGCGCGCCCCGCGGGCCGAGTGCGAGTGGTGCCTGCGGCGGTACGCGTCGCGCCGCTGCCTGTGGTACGGGCCGGCGCGCGAGACCCCACTCACAGCGAGGCCGTGGCGGCGGGTGCACGCGCGCCGGTACCTCTGCGCGTGCTGCGGCCACGCGGACGCGCCGGGTGGGACGCGCGCAACTGACGACGCTGGCGGAGGAGGCTGGTACGGCAAAGGGTACCGCAAGGGACGCCGCCGCCGCCGGTAGCGACCCGCCACCACCGACGCCGACTGACAGACTGTGTGTGTGTGTGTGTGTGTGTGTGTGTTGTGTGTGATTGTCGCGAGGGTGTGCGTACTCGCCAATTCATTTATTTATAATTTTAATTAATAACTTGACTGAATTGTGAGATACCGCAGTTTGTGACAGGTTTCAATAAATCATTTGTTTTTGTAAGAAAAAAAAGGCTAATTTAAATATTTATTGTTTATTTTACTATTATAAGTTAGTACTATTCCGTATTTCAATCCATTTCGTATGTACGTATATATATTATTTAGGGTGTAATGTGGCAACTCTAACTTGTGGCTAGTGGGCGGGGCATAATCTAGTAGGCCATGACGTCTACAAATTCAGACCGTAGCTAGAATTGCATGGTCGACGTCTAAATGGAGTATGTCTAAACAATAACAATAATGATTAATCATTGATTATTGTTCCGACAGTCGTACAGGCTGCTATTGTCCGACCAATGGGCCGGTCGCAAAGAGTGTCGGTTACCACCTTAAGGGGGTCTCCGGGTGGGTGTACGTGGGGTTGCTGGATCAAAGGCAGTGCTACACAATGCGGCACTTATTGTTAGGAGGTTCCTTAGTCCGAATTGACCTAGACATTTTTTTTTTCAATCTCGCCTGATGGAAAGTGGCGATAAAGTTGCTGTCCTTAATCTTTACATATAATTCACAGTAAATTTTACCTAATAATAAAAAAATAAAAATTGCGATTTACACACGATAGAAGTGAAACTTCAGTAAATCGACCATAGAATGAGATGAATATATTATATAACAAGGATATGATAATTCGTGATAACAGCGTACCTCTCGGAGAGGTGCGTAGTCTACGCCGGGAGGAACGAGTGGGTGTTCCACAGGGGTCAGTCCTTGGCCCTCTCCTGTGGAACATCGGCTACGACTATGTTCTGAGGGGTGCAAATCTCCGAGGGGTCGAAGTCACACGCTACGCGGACGGCACGCTGCTCATGGCAACCGGAGATACGTACCGGAATTCCATTACTAACACATTACAATAACTTCGATCCGTTATCTTCGTTTTCTGATATAGTTCTCCCAAACGAAACATACAATAAGTATCTGTTGCCGATAAGCATCAGTAGAAAGAACGGAAGAAAAAAAAATGAAATCCAGAATTTCAATTGAAGTAAGAGTAGTAGTTGTGCCTAGTTCGAGTATTAAAAAATAAGATACTAGAACAGCCTCAATTTTACATTATTTTGACTAATTGGCCTTATTTATGATCTCAATATTTCTAGAAGAAGAAATAAAATTTTACACAACATTATTTGTTAGGAGTGTTCTGATTTTGAAGGGCATGAAAATAAAATAAATCAGGAAAATGCATACACACTATATAAATATATCTAAAATAAATATATCACTATATATCTAAAAGCGCTATTACTAAGTACTAAGCATACATTTATAACAACAAAAGATAGCAAAAAGCATACCCAGAAACAATAGCATATTACAATAAGACAGAGTTTGGAGTCGACGTAGTAGACCAAGTGGCTCGCAAATATACTACCAAAGCAGCATCTTGTCCACGGCCTCTTCAAGTGTTCTTCAACATTTTAAATTCAACTTCAATAAACGCATGGGTTGTATATAGAGAGTGTACTGGGTCAAAACTCAAAATTAACCAGAAAGGATTTTCTATTTTTAGTTAGCCAAACAACTTGCAGAAGGAGAAGAGATAAATTACAAAAACATAGATTATAATATCCCGTCACCTTGTACTTCGAATAAATGTAAGACTTGCCAAATTAGCTTTTGTAAAAGAAATAGGAGCAATAACACTTGTAAAATATGTGAAAAGGTGGTTGCTGAAAGTGTACAAGCAAAATTGAGCATTTGTGTAAAAATGCCCGAAATAAATGTAGAATATAGAAATAATATTTAATAAAATTATTGAAAAATAAAAACTTTTCACAAATATGTGTATCATGTTTTCAGTTTTAGTTAGTGTATAAATTACATTGCTTGCTAGCTGTTGTTATATGTATTCGTTCATGCGTCAAATTGTGCCATTTCGTAGAGATAGGTATATATATATTTTTATTTTTTTATTAACACTTATTTTTGAACATCTATCTTGATTGTTCACTAATTGTCAAGATGCTTGTCATTTATCCGTTGCATCCGGTTTGAAATCAGACCGATTCTATCATTGTTACACTTGCCAATTCAAGCAGTTGAAAACAAGAACCGATCCTGATCCGAGTAGTCAGGTCGAAGCGAGTCAGTATGCCGCTCTTAGCGCTAGTGTATTGCATTCACGACCCAGCTTGAACAAGAACCGATCCTGTTCCGAGTAGTCAGGTCGAAGCGAGTCAGTATGCCGCTCTTAGCGCTAGTGTATTGCATTCACGACCCAGCTTGAACAAGAACCGATCCTGATCCGAGTAGTCAGGTCGAAGCGAGTCAGTATGCCGCTCTTAGCGCTAGAGTATTGCATTCACGACCCAGCTTGAACAAGAACCGATCCTGATCCGAGTAGTCAGGTCGAAGCGAGTCAGTATGCCGCTCTTAGCGCTAGTGTATTGCATTCACGACCCAGCTTGAACAAGAACCGATCCTGATCCGAGTAGTCAGGTCGAAGCGAGTCAGTATGCCGCTCTTAGCGCTAAAGTATTGCATTCACGACCAAGCTTGAATAAGAACCGATCCTGATCCGAGTAGTCAGGTCGAAGCGAGTCAGTATGCCGCTCTTAGCGCTAGTGTATTGCATTCACGACCCAGCTTGAACAAGAACCGATCCTGATCCGAGTAGTCAGGTCGAAGCGAGTCAGTATGCCGCTCTTAGCGCTAGTGTATTGCATTCACGACCCAGCTTGAACAAGAACCGATCCTGATCCGAGTAGTCAGGTCGAAGCGAGTCAGTATGCCGCTCTTAGCGCTAGTGTATTGCATTCACGACCCAGCTTGAACAAGAACCGATCCTGATCCGAGTAGTCAGGTCGAAGCGAGTCAGTATGCCGCTCTTAGCGCTAGTGTATTGCATTCACGACCCAGCTTGAACAAGAACCGATCCTGTTCCGAGTAGTCAGGTCGAAGCGAGTCAGTATGCCGCTCTTAGCGCTAGTGTATTGCATTCACGACCCAGCTTGAACAAGAACCGATCCTGATCCGAGTAGTCAGGTCGAAGCGAGTCAGTATGCCGCTCTTAGCGCTAGAGTATTGCATTCACGACCCAGCTTGAACAAGAACCGATCCTGATCCGAGTAGTCAGGTCGAAGCGAGTCAGTATGCCGCTCTTAGCGCTAGTGTATTGCATTCACGACCCAGCTTGAACAAGAACCGATCCTGATCCGAGTAGTCAGGTCGAAGCGAGTCAGTATGCCGCTCTTAGCGCTAAAGTATTGCATTCACGACCAAGCTTGAATAAGAACCGATCCTGATCCGAGTAGTCAGGTCGAAGCGAGTCAGTATGCCGCTCTTAGCGCTAGTGTATTGCATTCACGACCCAGCTTGAACAAGAACCGATCCTGATCCGAGTAGTCAGGTCGAAGCGAGTCAGTATGCCGCTCTTAGCGCTAGTGTATTGCATTCACGACCCAGCTTGAACAAGAACCGATCCTGATCCGAGTAGTCAGGTCGAAGCGAGTCAGTATGCCGCTCTTAGCGCTAGTGTATTGCATTCACGACCCAGCTTGAACAAGAACCGATCCTGATCCGAGTAGTCAGGTCGAAGCGAGTCAGTATGCCGCTCTTAGCGCTAGTGTATTGCATTCACGACCCAGCTTGAACAAGAACCGATCCTGATCCGAGTAGTCAGGTCGAAGCGAGTCAGTATGCCGCTCTTAGCGCTAGTGTATTGCATTCACGACCCAGCTTGAACAAGAACCGATCCTGATCCGAGTAGTCAGGTCGAAGCGAGTCAGTATGCCGCTCTTAGCGCTAGTGTATTGCATTCACGACCCAGCTTGAACAAGAACCGATCCTGATCCGAGTAGTCAGGTCGAAGCGAGTCAGTATGCCGCTCTTAGCGCTAGAGTATTGCATTCACGACCCAGCTTGAACAAGAACCGATCCTGATCCGAGTAGTCAGGTCGAAGCGAGTCAGTATGCCGCTCTTAGCGCTAGTGTATTGCATTCACGACCCAGCTTGAACAAGAACCGATCCTGATCCGAGTAGTCAGGTCGAAGCGAGTCAGTATGCCGCTCTTAGCGCTAGTGTATTGCATTCACGACCCAGCTTGAACAAGAACCGATCCTGATCCGAGTAGTCAGGTCGAAGCGAGTCAGTATGCCGCTCTTAGCGCTAGAGTATTGCATTCACGACCCAGCTTGAACAAGAACCGATCCTGATCCGAGTAGTCAGGTCGAAGCGAGTCAGTATGCCGCTCTTAGCGCTAGTGTATTGCATTCACGACCCAGCTTGAACAAGAACCGATCCTGATCCGAGTAGTCAGGTCGAAGCGAGTCAGTATGCCGCTCTTAGCGCTAGTGTATTGCATTCACGACCCAGCTTGAACAAGAACCGATCCTGATCCGAGTAGTCAGGTCGAAGCGAGTCAGTATGCCGCTCTTAGCGCTAGTGTATTGCATTCACGACCCATCTTGAACAAGAACCGATCCTGATCCGAGTAGTCAGGTCGAAGCGAGTCAGTATGCCGCTCTTAGCGCTAGTGTATTGCATTCACGACCCAGCTTGAACAAGAACCGATCCTGATCCGAGTAGTCAGGTCGAAGCGAGTCAGTATGCCGCTCTTAGCGCTAGTGTATTGCATTCACGACCCAGCTTGAACAAGAACCGATCCTGATCCGAGTAGTCAGGTCGAAGCGAGTCAGTATGCCGCTCTTAGCGCTAGTGTATTGCATTCACGACCCAGCTTGAACAAGAACCGATCCTGATCCGAGTAGTCAGGTCGAAGCGAGTCAGTATGCCGCTCTTAGCGCTAGTGTATTGCATTCACGACCCATCTTGAACAAGAACCGATCCTGATCCGAGTAGTCAGGTCGAAGCGAGTCAGTATGCCGCTCTTAGCGCTAGTGTATTGCATTCACGACCCAGCTTGAACAAGAACCGATCCTGATCCGAGTAGTCAGGTCGAAGCGAGTCAGTATGCCGCTCTTAGCGCTAGTGTATTGCATTCACGACCCAGCTTGAACAAGAACCGATCCTGATCCGAGTAGTCAGGTCGAAGCGAGTCAGTATGCCGCTCTTAGCGCTAGAGTATTGCATTCACGACCCAGCTTGAACAATGAACCAACCAACTCAAACAGCTGAAAGCACATGAACTTGAAGGTAGACTGGAAGAAGCCAGTCACTATGATGGTCTTTGTAGTTTGTGGTTGTGTACTGCAGTCATGTATCCATTCGATCGACGAAATTAACCTGTGGCATTATTATTATTATTATTATGCAATGTGGGGCTATGCAGTCTATTTCAGCCTGTATCACCGCGACCTAGAAGATCTATTGTGATCGCCACCTACCATTTAAAGCTCTCTGTCAAGGCCTATAGTTTTAAACAACTGTAGTACTTTATTGGCAGAGATATCATGAACCTCTCCTGGGTGTAGCACGTGGCGGCCCAGGATGCGGTTACGTTTGAGCATTAGTAAGTCACATTCACACAGGAGGTGCTTGGGCGTTTCGTCCGCACTTTCGCAGAATCTGCAATCTCTAGTGCTCCGGCCACCAATGCTGAACAAATGTTTGTTCAGACAGCAGTGGCCAGTCAGCGCTCTTACTAATACTCGTATTTGATTTTTTCTAAGCATCAGAGCCTCTACAGCTTTACGCTGGTCGAAAGCCTTGACTAACCTGTGGCATAGTCACTATCTATTTATTTATTTCTATCAATTCTCATCTATCACGATATCCTGCGCTTTAGGTCAAGGAAGGTTACTACGTCCACCGTACCTACCACGCTAAAATCTTATCAAATCACATAGCTGAAAGTACACTAACTGATATACCGGTCGTTGCACCTGCATACTGTGGTCACCACTCTATTTGGGCAATCACCTTAAAAATGAATAAATATTAATAGATATAAAAATAATATAATAAAATAAATAAATATTGAAATGAAATATAATACTTAATAATAATTAATTGGGAGCCGTGAAATTCTATCCCATTTAATAACAATAGGACAGTCGGGGCTAAAGGCTGGATGAGAATGGGGAAGATTGGCGGTTTTGCAATTAATGCAAGACGGCGATTTAATTTTGACATGATCTCGAATCATGCTCCTCTGAACATACGGCACAATGTTGGTGTTCCGCTTTGCAGTCCGAGGACTTATGTGCGAAGCCCTGACACCTGAAACATTGTAAGAGAGGAGACTGATCATATGCGGTGATGATCTGGTATCCTAACTTGACTCTTTGCCCAACAAGGGCAGACCAGATGGATGGGTCGACCGAGATCACCACATTCTCCATACTCCCATTTCTCCACTTAATTCGTCTTACAATTTTCAGATGGACATCACTAGAGTTATTTGTCAAGTGAGACAGTAATTCTTTGTTTTGGGACAACAAAGCGGAGGTGATAAAGTCATTATCAGAGTCAGATGTGACTCCGACAAGACGTAAAAGAGGGAATCTGGGCTTAGGAATCACCGGGATAATAGAAGGGATAGTAAGGATGGCACTGTAGATAGTGCTTTGGTCAGATTGAGACGCAACAGAAATCGCTAACTTAGCGTCCTTGCATCTTCTAACACCTGTGATGCCCACACCCAGCGTCACTACATCTACGTTCTTTTTTATGATTTTAAAAATCTCATCCGAACAGAGTAATTTATTTGATGATTCAACCAAAATGGTGAATCCTGGTTTGTTCGGTATTTCCCAAGGTTTTTGAGTACCTTTTTTAGTTAATTTATTATTATTGTCAATGACCTGGGAATTAATAGATGAAGGAGGAGAATTTGGAAGAGTATTATCTGAAATTTTGGTCGAAATTTTAGTCAATATTTTTTTTGAATTTAGAAAGTCTTGTCTTAATTGATTAATGTTAGCTTCCATGTTAGTGATCGCTGAATTTAGTGAATGAATATTAAAATTTGAAGGAGAACGGGGAATGTCAGAGTTAGTGTTTGTTAAGGGGGGAGATAAATTTGAATCTAAAGCAGGGTTGGGAATAGTAGGGGTTAAAGGAGCATTCTTAGAAGCTTCAGACTCTTTTAGTAACGTGTACAGTCTATCGATGGCGGTGATTACGTTATTTTTTATATCAGTCTTAATGTTTCTTGAGTTTTTTAAATTTATCTTAGCTGAAGTAAGACAGTTTTTAGCCTCCTGCAACCTGTTTTTGAAAACTACAGGTTGCGGATTACTGGGAGAGATGTTGAAAGTAGCAGAAGGCTTAATGTGTTTAATTTTGGGTCTAAAAGAGGTTAAAATTTTTGGATTTTTAGGAGATACATGAGTGTGAGGGTCGTGGGAAGTAACTGAGTCTAAAATTGCCTGATCTAGGTCAAGGTCAAAGTCAAAAGTTTTATTCAGAGGGTGTGTGGGAAAAGAAGTAGAAGTGGAAGGGAGTGGGGTGTTAATATTTAATGGATTCATTATATATAATTAATTTATTAAAATATAATGAAATAAATATTAAATAATAAATAGGGTTGAACACGTACCTTAAACAGTAGAAAAAATTTGAGTGTAAAATGAAAATGTCAAAGATTTTAAAAAGATTAAATAAAATTAAATAAGGGGTATATAGGAATAAAAAGGGGATTTTTCTAATAAGGAATATATATATTATAATAACACGAAATTTAAGAGATATTAAAGAAAATAAATAAAATAAATAGACGTAAATGTAAAGTCAAAAATGACGGATAAATTAAAGGTGGAATGTCATCAATATGAATGATAAATATTTTTATTATAAACTAGATAACTATTACATAAATATTAAGGAAAAATGAATGATAATGATGAGAAATATATATAGTAATAAATAAATATAATAATTAATTAATAGATGAAAATATTAATACAGAAATGGTAAAAGAAAACCAAATAATTTTAATTAAACTTACTGTTAAAGTGGTAAATAGATATGGATAGTTGTTTGTTTATCCGAGAGATGGCGCTGGGAGAGTATTGAATCACGCTATCATTTTGTACCACACAATTCTATACTCTGCCACAATATTTAATAAACTATGAGTAGCGAAATAGCAACTATTTGTTTTATTTAAAATCACATCCCGAGTCTACAGTGGTGACACCTATATAGCGTTTGTTCATGGTCCTTCGAAGTCGGGTTTTTGTTCCGGTTAAGTGAGTGTACCGTGTGCTTCGGTTCCCGAGAACCTTTTTGGCGTCAGCAGCGCACCCAGGGGCAGTGGATAGCTGTTCGGGGCGCAATCTTCGAGTGAAGATACAAGATACATCCTGGTGAAGATCAATTCAGCAGTGGAGCCACCTGGCGGAGCGGTGGTAATTAAACAAGTTTCATCATATGTGAGTGTGTTTGTGAGTATTGAACTATAGAATATTGAACCTTATCCTCATAAACAATATAACTTTGAAAAATTAGAAGCAGTTTTCTTGGACTTAGAAAAATTTATCAAAAGTTGAAGAATTAAAAGTAGTTTGCCTGAACTTAGGAAATTTAGTAAGAAAGTGAAGTGACGGGGAACCTATGCCCAAATTTTATGAAGTTACAAACCCTTACAAAGACTTAGAAAATTTAGAATAGTCAACTTTACAGCGACTTAGAAAAAATCACGATTGTTGTTTCTACAAGACATCACGAACAACTCGACCGACTCAGTTACTTCCATTTATCAAGAGGAGACATTGCATTTGTGTGAACTGTTTGTATTGATAACTAAAAAAGATGGAAGTTTATAATAGAATACAAGTAGAGACTAATACGGCCATAGCACGAGCGAGGTCTAACTTTAAAAAATCACCCAAAGATCGGATATCTAAATCTTATGTCGAAGTGAGGTTGGAGAATTTGCAATCGCAGTGGGCATTGTTTTGTAATACGCATCATAAAATATTAAGCGAAGTAAAGGAATCTGAGTACCATAAATCGCACTATGGTTCATCAAATATGTTCGAGGCTACTGAAGATTTATATTTAGACTTCAAAACGGAATTAAGAGATGCATTGGATAAGTTATGTAAAACAGAAAGTTCCCAAAATGCATCACAGACATGACCTTGTTCAGGAGACTGCATAAATAATACTTACAATGTAAAGTTACCGAAAATTAGTTTACCGATGTTTTCAGGGCAGTACTCAGAGTGGGTCTCTTTCCGGGATTTATTCTTATCACTAATTCATAACAACCAATCTTTGGATGATGTTCAGCGACTTCAATATTTGAAAAGTCATTTAACAGGAGAAGCCGATCAACTCCTGAGAAATGTACCTATTTGTAGCTTAAATTATCAGACTTCTTGGGAACAGTTAAACAATCGATATAACAATAAAAAATATATGGTATATAGTGTTTTAGAGCGTTTGTTTGATCAAAAAAACATATCAGGCGAGTCAGCTTCATTGCTCAGAAAATTATTGGATACAAGTAACGATTGTTTGAATGCCCTTAAAAATTTGGGAATTAATGTTGATACCTGGGACATAATTGTTATATATATATTAAGTTTAAAATTAGATTCTGAGTCGCGGAAATTATGGGAAGCTAAAATTAGCGAACATTCTGGAGAATTGCCTACGTTAGAGCAGTGTCGGAGACAAACATAATGTGTAATTTTATGTGTCCGCGCTAGCAACACCGGGCTGTCTTTGTTCGCTCCGGCTGGCGTGCGGACGTGTATTTTGTGTTCATAATAAATGCCTAAAATCTACAATCCATCAGCGTATCATTTTCGTCTGCTACGTGCAAGACCAATACATGTGGTCCTTCAAGGATTGAACTGGAGGCCAGAAAATAAAGAAAAGAAGAAAGAACATACAGTCCACTACAAACCAAGCACAACCCGCGGCCAGATCAACTACCGGCAAATAAGAGGTGCCAAAATATGATGCAGGTGCATGGTGTTTGAAAAGGTATGATACCCAACTCTTACGACTCATCGCTAGAAGAAAAAATCCGAAGCAAAATCAACCATATAAGGTAATAACTGCGTCCTCGGGCGCCTCAGCCAGGCGGCCAACCAGCGCATCTCGCCATCACATCACGTGACAGGAGTCCACGACAACGTCCAATCAGACCGTTCGGCTCGTCGGCGACGCTGGGGCATGCAGCGAAGCAGTGCCACAATTTTAATTGCGGCTTGCCATATTTTTATTGTTAGCTTATCCGTAGGACGCGTAGTTTGCGTTTAGATTATTTTTTTATTATTCGTGATTTATTGTATCTAGAGGCAAGATATATAAATATTACTGTAAAAATATTAAAGCTACGTTTGAAATTAAAGTACAATAGTTGTTAAAACAGTGTAAAGGCAAAATATATCTACTAAACGGTGGGTACTTAGCTGTAAAAGTTGTTCAAGTGTTTGATTTATTTTTGGTTCACCTACTAACTAGTGTATCATTTTTTTTTGTTAATAGCACATAATGGCAGTTTTAGAGGAGTTAATCCGCTCTCGTGGCTATGTAAAGGCCACCATAACTCGTGTTAAAACCTTTGTATCCGACCTCGATAGCGATACGAGCGTGTCAGTGCTGCAACTACGTAAAGAGAGGTTGATATCAGCGTTTGAGGAATATAATCATATTTCACAAAAAATATACGTATTAAATGAACATGACACCGAGGATATAGGTAAGGTTGAAGATACTTATATAGAACTTATGTCGGTTATCAATGATATGCTACAAAAAAAACAGAAACAGTCCGTAGGTACATGTCAAGTAGCCTCAACAATAAAGCTACCACACATTGTGATTCCCACATTTAGCGGGCAGTATACCAAATTTTATGAATTTTTTAATATGTTCAACACTGTGATAGGGACTGACGCATCAAAGCCGCCGGTGCAAAAATTTTATTATTTAAAAACCTTTCTTACAGGCGAACCATTAGGCATAGTGAGCAGCTTGCCTTTAGAAGACCAAAGTTATGACGAAGCTGTAAAATTATTAAAAGAAAGGTATGAAAATAAATTCCAAATTGTCAACGAGCATATTGATCTGCTTTTGGAACAGCCTAGTATAAATACAGCAACTTCGTCTGCACTGCGGGACTTCATATATACCTGTAAGCAACAGCTGGCTGCACTGCGAAACCTCGGCGAACCAGTCACACAATGGGACAGCATATTAATATGCATGCTATCGAAAAAGCTTGACGTGCTCACGAGCCATGCGTTTCAATTACAGCGTGACAGCAAGGTCATGCCCACCATGAACGAGTTCTTAACGTTTTTGGAGAAGCAGGCGCTTGCTGCAGAAAATGCTGCCAGCATATCTCACCAGGGTCCGGAACAGCTTATAACAAACACAAGCAGCATGCCATCAGAAATTAAAAAAGGCTGTATTTATTGCAAGTCCAATCACAAGCTCTTTGCATGCCCTTCTTTCAAACTAGCTCCGTTGGAAAAAAGAATAAATTTCGTTAAACAGCACAAACTTTGCAGGATATGCCTCAGATTACATGGTAAGAGATGTAATTTTCATTTTAAATGCCAAATGTGCAAACAATCCCATAACACCTTGCTGCATGATGACAAAGTCAGTCAAACAGTCACCTCAGCGACAAGACCAGTCACACTAATTGCTGGCATGACGCATGGCCAAGTTTTATTGCCTACAGCGCGAGTTAAACTGCATACTAATACTGGATCCGTCATAACTTGCAGAGCCTTGCTTGACAGCGGCTCTCAAGCAAGTTTCATCACGGAAAAACTGGTAAAGCTGCTGGGCATCTCTCCAAGCCGCGTCAACAGCAACATAATAGGCATCACAAATGCTCAACAAAAAATTGTTCACTCAACCAATGTTGAAGTTCATTCACTAGTCTACCCCTTCAAGATAAATGTGAACTGTCATGTGGTACCTCAAATCACTTCAAGGCTACCACAGAAAACATTTGATATTTCACACATTAAATTGCCTGATCCGTGCCAACTCGCCGACCAAAGCTTCAATAAGTCCGCTGATGTACACTTGCTCTTAGGCGCCGACATCTTCTTTCAGGTGTTGCTACCACAGCTCGCTGCCACAGCAGAAGACAGTGGTACAGGACAGCCAACACTGCTTCACACATCCTTTGGATACATCATAGCGGGACGCGTAGAGTCTGGTACAAGGCCACAAAAAGAGGTAACTCTGTTTTGCAAAACATGTGATAACAGTATAAATGAATCCTTATCCAGGTTCTGGGTAAACGATCAAGTGGATGAGATTTATCCTGAACAATTATCAGAATTTGAGTATAGTGAAAGCAATTTCAAGGAAAACGTTTTGTTAAAAAATAATAAATTCCAAGTGACCTTACCTATTAAGGTCCCACTCAATGAAATAAATGAGCAATTAGGGGATACTTTTCACTTAGCCTTAACTCGTTTTCTCAACTTAGAAAAAAGATTTAATAAAGATGCCAATCTTTATGAACAGTATAAAAGGTTCATCAACCAATACTTATCATTAGGTCATGCAAAATACATTAACATAAATAAATATGACCTTGTCAAGGATCCAGTATATTTCCTTCCTCATCATCCAGTGATCAAGGAAGATAACAAAACTACCAAGCTAAGAGTCGTTTTTGATGGGTCCGCTAAAACAAAAAAGGGTGTTTCACTCAATGATATATTAATGAACGGTCCAGTGGTCCAAAGAGATCTTTTTGATATTTTAATTTTATTTAGACTGGACAAATATTTTTTCATCACTGATATTAAAATGATGTTTCGATGCATTATGCTTGACCCTTTGCAAAGGTCACTACAAAATATTTTCTGGCGTGAAAGGCCTAATCAAGACATTAAGTGTATTCAACTACAAACAGTAACTTATGGATTAAAAACATCATCTTACCTTGCAACGCGATGCCTTATAGAATTGGCTCGCCGCTATTGTGATCAGTTTCCTTCAGCAGCAGCTGTGTTGGAAAACAATGTGTATGTCGATGATATATTAGTTACGCATCACAGTGAAGAAGGATTAGTCTCTATTCAAAAACAACTTATACATTTGCTATCTCTGGGTGGTTTTCAACTACACAAATGGTCCTCTAACACTAATGAGGTACTGAATAATATACCGAAAGAAAGGCAGTATTTTGGTGATATCAACTTTGATGATCTCTCAGTAAAAACACTAGGAGTAAATTTTGATATGCGTACAGATACATTTAAACTGTTCTCAATAAAAGAATGCTCAGTCACGCGGTATACCAAAAGAGAAATCTTGAGCTATGTGAGCAAATTTTTTGACCCGTTAGGACTCATGGGTCCAATATTTGTGCAAGCGAAATTAATCATGCAAGCCCTCTGGGTCGAGGAAATTGGCTGGGATGAACATATACCTGAAAGCATAAAATACAGGTGGCTACAGTTTGCAAAAAGTATCACAGAGATGGAGCCTGTGCATGTTCCACGCTGCATCGGTCTAACTGATGAGCCCATCATTCAGCTGATAGATTTCGCAGATGCGTCAGTCATTGCACACGGGTGCTGTCTCTACTTGCGAGTTGTTGACGCTAATGGTTCGGTTAAAATGAACTTGCTGTGTTCTAAGTCCAGAATAAATTCTCACAAAAATAAATTAACAATTCCGAGGTTAGAACTTAACGCTGCGCTGTTGCTTGCTCGACTAGCAGACAAGGCTCTCTCTAGTTTGCATAGCAAAGTAACAATTCATCACACGTACCTTTTTATAGACTCACAAATTGTATTAGCGTGGTAAAACACTGACATTGTTAAATTGAACAATTACGCTGCCAATAGAATCCGGGTAATAAATGACCTGTCATCACAAAATTGCTATCAATGGAACTATGTTGATACTGATGACAATCCTGCAGATTGTGTAAGTAGAGGGTTATTACCGCATGAGCTGAAAGGCCACGACCTATGGTGGTACGGCCCGCCCTTGCTACATAGGCAAGGTATTTCTTTATATAATGCTTATGGTAAGCCTCCCTCCATTTCTGATATTTCTTCAGAGAGTGATAGTGAAATTTTAGCACCGGTGGTTTGCACTGCATCGACAGACTATATCAGCAATTGTGTCTTAGATACAATAATAAATAAATTTTCAGATATTACTAAGATGACTAGAGTTTTAGCATATACACTTCGGTACATCAACAATTTAAAATCTAACTCTGCCAAAATTAATAAAGATTATTTGTGTGTAAATGAATTAAATAATGCATTAATGTTTTTGATAAGGTCTGAACAAGAAAAATATTTCAGTAAAGAAATAAAATGTATTCAATCCGGTGGTCAGTCCTGTGGTAGCTTGAAGGCTTTACATCCATTTATAGGTAGCGATGGTTTATTGCGTGTTGGAGGCAGATTACAACATGCCTCGATATCCTTTTCCAAAAAACATCCTATTATACTACCCAAGACTTCAATAATCACTAGCTTGATAATCAGACGTGAGCACATTAGACTTTTACATGCAGGACAGAAATTAGTTTTGAGTAGCCTGAACCAAAAATATTGGATCACAGATGGTTTAAGATGCGTTAAAAAGATTGTACATAAGTGCGTAACCTGTTTCAGACTAAAGGCTGCAGCCACGAGTCAGCTGATGGGGTCTTTGCCTGCCGACAGAGTCAACGCGTGTCGTCCCTTTGAAAAAGTGGGCATTGACTTTGCTGGGCCAATCTCCGTAAAACAAAGCCGTATTAGAAGATCAGTCATAGGAAAAGGTTACATACTCATCATAGTTTGTTTTGTCACTAAAGCTATTCACCTCGAACTTGCGTCAGATTTAGCGACAGAGACATTTCTAGCATGCTTTAAGCGATTTATTGCTAGACGAAATTTGCCCAGTACTGTCTATTGCGACAACGCAACGACCTTTAAGGGGGCGAAGACCCGATTGGGTGACTTATATAAGCTCTATGGTGGTGATAAATCACATCGAATGCAGGTCCAGACATTTTCTGCTGATAAAGGTATTCAATTTCACTTTATACCTAGTTACAGTCCTGCATTTGGTGGGCTTTGGGAAGGCTCTGTAAAAAGTGTCAAACACCACCTCAAACGTGTAATGGGAAGAGCGTTACTGACGTATGAGCAAATATATACCGTACTTACGGAGATAGAAGCGATTTTAAATTCTCGTCCTATCACTGCAGTTTCCGCAGATCCGACAGATTTCACATTTTTAACCCCAGGGCACTTCCTCACAGGTGCTCCATTAAATTGTTATCCTGAGCAAGATGTCAGTGACACTCCTGCCAATTTACTTAAGTTTTGGTCTATTTGTAACCACATGAAACAAATATTTTGGAAGCAGTGGAAAAATGCCTACCTTACTATGTTGAATAATCGCCCCAAGTGGCATAATGTTAAGCCAAATATTACAATTGGCTCACTAGTTATATTAAGGGAATTAAATGTATCTCCAATGCATTGGCCTATGGCGAGAGTCACAAATGTATTTCCGGGAACCGATGGAATAGTGAGAGCCATAGAGGTTAAAACCTCCAATGGGCACACTCATCGTAGGTCCATTGCAAAGGTCTGTGTCTTGCCTCTAGATACAAATTAATTATATTGTCCTTGATTAAAATTAACTGTAATATATAATATTCTTAATATAAACATAAAATTATAGCAATAAATAAAAGGTCAAGGTAAAATAATTAATCCCTATGGATTACCTTAAAATAATATATTCAAATACATCATTCGCAGCAACTAGTTGATTACAATGTAATTAAATTTTGATCATTATTTTGATATAACTTTTGCTGACTCACTGATGATTGTAAATTGCTATATATATATTAATTTTGAAAAAGCTTGACTCCTAAAAATATATCTCCGTTACTAAATTAATGGGCAACAATTAAAGTACTAACAATGTTTAGTTACATTTATTAAGATTATATTTGTTTTTGTTGAGGCCCCAGCATGTCGGAGACAAACATAATGTGTAATTTTATGTGTCCGCGCTAGCAACACCGGGCTGTCTTTGTTCGCTCCGGCTGGCGTGCGGACGTGTATTTTGTGCTTCTAATAAATGCCTAAAGTCTACAATCTACCAGCGTATCATTTAATCTGCTACGTGCAAGACCAATACAGCAGTTTCGCCAATTTTTGCAGAGAAGATTCCGCTCACTAGAATTTTTAGACAGTAACTCGTCTAAAAATATTGTTGCAAAAAATGTTCCTGTGAAAACATTGCATGTAGCTAATTTGTCGTGCGCATTCTGTAAGGCTGACCATAAACTTGGTAATTGTAAAAAATTTAGCACTAAAGATGTAACTTCACGGCGTAGTTTTGTTCAATCCAACAGATTATGTTTTAATTGTCTCGGGCCGGGTCACGTGGTATATAATTGTCGGTTGCCAACTAGATGTCGGATGTGTAAAAGGAAGCATCATTCGTTACTCCATTTTAAAGATGCGTCAATATCAATTGACCATAAGTTAGAATCTAAGCAATCAGTTGATACAAAACAAACTAATAACGAAGCAAGTAACATTGTTACGAATTGTCCTGCAACCTGCAGCAGCCATGATTTATTGCCTACGGCTTTTGTGAAGGTTTCATCCGGTAGAGGAACGGAGGTGACGTTGCGCGCTTTACTGGATCAGTGCTCGCAGGCTTCGTATATTACGGAGTCAGCTGTGCAATTGCTAGGACTGAAGAAATTTGTCAATTACAAGTCTTCACTAAGGCTAGGGGAAGATATTAAGGGTGGTACATTGACCTCTAAATATATTGTTTACTTAAAGTTGCAATCAATGTACAACCCAGATTTTATTTTATCGATTAAGGCTCATATTCAAAAGAAGATAACATCAATGCTTCCTTCACATAAAATAGAGTTTCCATTGTGGGAAGAACTAAAACATCACAATTTGGCAGATCCTACTTGGAATACGCAAGGAAAAATTGATATCCTTTTAAGTTCCTCAGTTTATAGCAAAGTCCTTAAACATGGACTTACTAAAGATCCTACGGGATCGTTAATAGCGCAGGATTCTGAACTAGGGTGGATACTATCAGGAGAAGTTACAGGGAAAGATGACTATACAGAGAGTCTTAATTACTTGATTTTAGAAGATAATGACAATAATAATTTAAAACATATTGAATTGAACAGAATTACTCGTATTGGTAGGTTAAAAATGTAAAAGATCGCAAATTAAAAGGCCCTTGTCAAAATTGTGTACACTCCCAGTTACACAATAGGAACTTTTGCAATAATATAATAGTTATAAGTTAATTGCGGCTGCGTCCGCATCAGTATCAGAACTTGTTATGGACAAAATATTAACCTTTCGTCAGTAACGCACCCAATTACAGGGTGAGGAGTCCTTGTCTTGTTAGTTAACTCATATTGTCTCTCGTGGAGCAGTTGCAATGCAAGTCAAGGTAAACTTAAGTGTAGGACATAAAGAAATGTAGTTTATTGATAAGAAAACAAAGTAGGCGGTTGGTCCATATTTTGTCCATGGTGGGCGGAATGTTAAAGTGGTAAATAGATATGGATAGTTGTTTGTTTATCCGAGAGATGGCGCTGGGAGAGTATTGAATCACGCTATCATTTTGTACCACACAATTCTATACTCTGCCACAATATTTAATAAACTATGAGTAGCGAAATAGCAACTATTTGTTTTATTTAAAATCACATCCCGAGTCTACAGTGGTGACACCTATATAGCGTTTGTTCACTTACAAATAGCTCGACGGGAAGACACCTTAAATCTAGTTCCGGCTACTCTCCACTGATGGCGCTAACTTATCGTAAGTAAACAAAAAATGATAAAATTAAAATTAAATACCTAAAATACAATGAAAAATCAATAAGAAAACAGGAAAAAAGACAAACTATAAGCTAAAAATAAGCATAGACAGCAGACTCCCTTCTCTCTTCTCCCCCGCTGACACAAACACTCCAGCCGCAACTGGTCGGCCAGATAGTGTCCTCCCTGTTCCCACAGGGGGCAGATCATCAGCCCCCGCCAATGGTGCCTCCCTGGGCCGTCGTTGCCGATGACCCTGAGGTGCCACTGGTCACCAGGGAGGAGCTAAGCTCTGTCTTTGAGCGCATAAAGGGTAAATCTACGGCTCCGGGCTTGGACGGCGTACACGCCAAGGTCTGGGTCCTCGCCTTCGATGCCATGGAAGAGTGGTTGAGGAGACTCTTTAACGCCTGCCTGTCGCAAGCCGCGATACCCAGGCGGTGGAAGACGGGCAGGCTAGTTCTCCTCGCCAAGGCGGGACGTCCGGCCGACTCCCCCTCCGCCTACAGACCTATCGTCTTGATCGACGAAGTGGCGAAGGTCTTCGAGAGGGTGGTGGTCGGCCGCATAGTCGAACATCTTGAGGGCGAGGGTCCAGACCTGGCGGAGAACCAATTTGGGTTCCGCCGAGGAAGGTCCACCGTTGATGCGGTCCTGAAGGTTAAGGCGTCTGCGCAGGCTGCAGTCTCCAGTGGTGGGGTGATGCTGGCGGTGTCCCTTGACATCGCCAACGCCTTCAACACCATGCCCTGGAGCTGCATCAAGGAGGCACTGCGGTACCACAACATACCGCAGTACCTGCGCAGGGTCATCGACGCCTACCTGAGGGACCGCTGGGTCACCTACCCAACGCAGCGGGGCTGGGCGGATTGGGAGATGTCTCGCGGTGTTCCACAGGGGTCTGTCTTAGGGCCCCTCTTGTGGAACATCGGGTACGACTGGGTCCTGCGCGGGCAGAACCTCCCAGGGGTTGCATTAGTCTGCTACGCAGACGACACGTTGGTCACTGCCCGCGCCAGGAATTACCGCCTGGCCTCGATGCTGGCAACGGCCGGTACGGCCCATGTTGTGCGCCGAATTCGCGCTTTGGGCCTGGAGGTGGCACTTCAAAAGACCGAGGTCCTCTGTTTTCACGGGCCCCGGTCCGCACCACCTCCAGACGCCCATATCACTATAGGCGGAGTGCGAATAGCCGTCGGGGGCACAATGAAGTATCTCGGTCTCGTCCTCGACGGCAGATGGAAATTCGGCGCACACTTTGACCGGTTGTTGCCGAAAGTGGTAGGTGCAGCCGCTGCTCTTAAGCGGCTGATGCCCAACATCGGTGGACCTGGGGTGTCCTGCAGACGCCTCTACGTGAACGCGGTCCGATCCATGGCACTGTACGGTGCCCCGGTTTGGGCCGACGCTCTCAACAGCCACAACATACGGCTGTTGCGCCGCCCCCAAAGGGCTCTGGCGATAGCGTCGGTCCGGGGGTACGCTACGGTGTCGTGCGACGCGGCCTGCCTGTTGGCGGGGTCGGTTCCCTGGGACCTGGATGCCCGAGCACTCGCGTCACTCTATACATGGCGCGAGGAGCAAAGGGCCCGGGGCCAGCGACCGGCCCCGACCGAAGTCAAGGGAAAGAGGCGTCTGCTGGACGCCGACTCAATAGAGACATGGCGGCTCAGGCTGGAGCATTCAAATTACGGCCTGCGGACGATCGAGGCAATTCGTCCGATACTCAAGGAATGGTTAGGGCGGCGCCACGGTGTGGTCTCCTACCGGATGGTGCAGGTGTTCACTGGGCATGGCAGCTTTGGTGGATACCTGTGCCGCACAACTGGTAGCGAGCCCACACCGAGGTGCCACCATTGTGCGGATTGCCTCGATGAGTCCGCACAACACGTCATAGAAGAATGCCCAGCCTGGGCTACGGAGAGGGCCGCACTCGTCAGGGTGGTGGGTGGCGACCTGTCACTGCCGGCACTCGCTCGCGCGATGGTCGGTAGTGACAGGGCATGGCAGGCGGTCCTCTCCTTCACGGAGACAACAATGCAGGTGAAGGAGGCGGCGGAGCGGGATCGGGAGGCAATATCCACCCCCGACAACCCAATCCGCCGCCCAGCTCGGACTGGACGCCGGAGGAGGGCCTACGCCAACAGCCTTCCTCCGTGACACGGATATACGCCGGGCGGCGCGCTTTGAGGGAGTGCGTCGCCCAAATCCTGGCGTGAGCGGTGTGCGATGTGTTCCCGCACACCGCTCTGATGACAATCTCAAGGAGATGAGGGGGGGGTGGCTCTCTACACCACTCTCCCCGAAATGTGTTAGGTGCACGCGGGGGGCGGCGACTATTTAACCGTCCCCCCGCCTAGTAGGTGAGGCCTGCACAAGGCCGGACGTCGCCGGATGCCGAGGAAGATGGCTCAGCTTTGCCCTTAGCATCCGGCAGACGAGAGAAGGAACACCCCGGTGGTTTTAGTCGGAGCAGGTCCGACACACCGGGGGAGCGGCCCTCACCGCTCCCCTGAAGGTCCGTAGGGATTTCCACCGGGTTAACAAAAAAAAAAAAAAAGGGGTGCGAAGTTGAGGCGGCGCTCGTCCAGACTTGGCTCTCCGAGTCGAGGGGCGATGCCAGCGTGGATGAGCAGGCAGACCGGCTCCGGAGAGCCATGTCCATGGTCTGCGATGCCTCCATGTCGCGCTTGAGGGGCAGTCCCAACCGTCGCCGGCGCCAGGTGTACTGGTGGTCGGCCGAAATAGCGAAACTCCGCCGCGCCTGCGTTGCGGCCAGACGGGCCTTCACCCGAAGCCGCCGCAGGGGGCGCAGAGACGTCGCGCGAGAGGAGTCTCTCTACGCGACGTACAGGGAGAAGTGCGCGGCCCTCAAGGTCGCCATTGCCCGGGCCGTGGATGAGGCCCGAAAGGAGTTGCTGGAGCTCCTAGACCGAGATCCGTGGGGGAGGCCCTATCACATGGTGCGGAACAAGCTCCGCCCATGGTCCCCCCCGCTGACGAAGACGCTCCAGCCAGATCTATTACGGTCTATAGTTTCCTCCCTGTTCCCTACCAGGGCAGACCATCAGTCCCCACCGATGGTGCCTGCTTGGTTCGTCGACAACCAAGATCCACAGGTGCCACCGGTGACCAGGGAGGAGCTAGAGTCCGTAATGGATAAGCTGAAGGGCAAGTCCACGGCCCCAGGCCTAGATGGGATCCACGCCAAGGTCTGGACCCTGTCCTTTGATGCCTTCGAGGAGTGGTTGAGGAGGATCTTCAACGCCTGCCTGTCCCAAGCTACGATTCCACGGACGTGGAAGACGGGCAGGCTGGTCCTCCTCCAGAAAGGCGGACGTCCGGCCGACTCCCCCTCTGCTTACCGGCCCATCGTCCTTATCGATGAGGTCGCGAAGCTGTTTGAGAGGGTGGTAGCCGACCGGATCACCAAGCATCTCGAGGGAGAGGGTCCAGATCTGACCGACAACCAGTTTGGGTTCCGGAGGGAAAGGTCGACGGTGCATGCGATCCGTCAGCTTAAGTCCCTCGCGCAGGAAGCCGTCTCCAGTGGCGGGGTGCTCATGGCGGTGTCCCTCGACATCGCCAACGCATTTAACACCCTGCCCTGGAATTGCATAAAAGAGGCGTTGCGGCGTCACGGCGTTCCGCTGTACCTGCGCCGCATCATAGGAGCTTACCTGACGGATCGCAGCGTTAGGTACCCGACCCGTGAGGGATGGGAGTCACGGGCTATGACATGTGGGGTTCCACAGGGGTCGGTCCTCGGGCCGCTCCTGTGGAACATTGGTTATGACTGGGTCCTGCGCGGCCAGAACTTACCCGGCGTCAGCGTCATTTGTTACGCTGATGACACGCTGGTGGCCGCGCGGGGCAACACGTACCGTCGAGCCGCAATGCTCGCCACTGCAGGCACGGCGCATGTGGTGAGACGAATTAAGGCGCTGGGCCTAGAGGTGGCGCTCAACAAGTCCGAGGCGTTGTGTTTTCGCGGCCCTCGGACCTCGCTGCCTCCAGACGCCCACATCATTGTCGGGGGTGCTCGCATCGCCGTCGGGGAGACCATGCGTTACCTAGGCCTGGTCCTCGACGGCAGATGGGATTTCGGAGAGCACTTCCGGCAAATGATGCCAAAGGTGCTGGGCGTAACAAAAGCCCTTGGGCGTCTGATGCCCAACTTAGGAGGACCAGGGGTGTCTAGCAGACGCCTCTATTGCAACGTGGTCCGCTCCATGATGCTGTATGGAGCCCCGATATGGGCCGACGCTCTGAACAGCCGCAATATTCCACTATTGCGGCGGCCTCAAAGAGCGTTGGCCATCAAGATCATTCGGGGCTACTCTACAGTATCATGCGATGCGGCCTGCATGATAGCGGGGTCGGTTCCCTGGGACTTGGATGCTCGAGCCCTCGCGTCCCTCTTTACATGGCGCGAGGAGCGAAGAGCCCGGGGCCAGCGAACCGCCCCGACCGAATTACGAGCGAAGAGGCGTCTGCTGGATGCCGACTCAATTATGACATGGAGGTCGAGGCTGGAGGACCCTCGATACGGCCGGCGGACAATCGAGGCTATCCGTCCGGTGTTGGCCGAATGGCTGGAAAGGGGTCACGGCAATATCTCCTACCGGTTGACGCAGGTACTCTCGGGGCATGGCAGCTTCGGGTGGTACCTGTGTCGCATAACCGGTAGCGAGCCAGACCCCAGATGCCATCACTGCGGCGGATGCCTCGAAGAGTCCGCCCAGCACGCGCTAGAGGAGTGCCCAGCCTGGGCCTCCGAAAGGACCGTCCTGACCAGGGTGGTGGGTGGTGACCTGTCGCTGCCGTCGCTCGTTCGCACGATGCTCGGCAGCGAAGGTGCATGGCAGGCGGTCCTCAAATTCTGCGAGGACATTATGGAGAAGAAAGAGGCGGCGGAGAGGGTACGGGAGGCACTCTCTACCCCCGATAACCCCATCCGTCGCCCACGCAGGACTGGACAAAGGAGGAGGGCCTTCGCCAATGGCCTTCCTACCTGAACCGGATTGACGGCCGGGCGACCGCTTGGGGGAGCGCTCCGTCCATTATCCAGGCGAGAGCGGTGTTGTGATGTGTTCCCGCACACCGCTCCAAGACACAACTTTTCGTGGTGAGCGAGGGGTGGCTCTTTACACCACCCTTTGCGATTAAGAAAGATAGAGGCCTATCTCAAAGGCCGGACGTCGCTGTGGGTCGGTGAGGCTGATCTCACTGTACCACCGACCCCAGCATATGACGGGAAGAGGAACACCCCGGTGGTTTTAGTCGGGGCAGGTCCGACACACCGGGGGAGCGGCCCCCACTGCTCCCCTGACGGTCCGTAGGGATTTCCACCGGGTTAACAAAAAAAAAAAAAAAAAAGGGGTGCGAAGTTGGTCTCACCTCCTCGTGGTGCACCCTGGGCAACAATAGGCAGTAATGTTTTTAGGCATTGCTGGCTATTGGCGAAGAGGACCAACAATTCCTTCTCCTACGTCCCCTTTACCTTGTATTCCCGTCTCGTCTCTCTCATCCCTTCTCAGTTATTACTCCCACTCCTACCCCATCCCCACTTACTCCCGTCTTCCCCAATTCCAGGCCAGTTATGTTAGGTTTATCTGTTAGGGACTTATGTTAGGTAATGTTAGGATTGTATGGTATCTCTATTGTTTTCCCCCTTCTTCTCTTTATGTCTTTTCTCTTCTATTTTCTCCCCTTCTATCTTCTTCTTCTATGTCTCTTCGTTTTTCAACCCCTGCGAGAAGTATGTCAATCTGATTAATGCCAAAAAACGATGATGCAAGCACAAGGACCAAGCGAATTACCCCAGGAGGGTACCGGCCGCTCCGCGGCCGGAGAATCCCTCCCAGTGCGGGAACTCCGTTCTCGCACTGGCAGCCCCGCGTTCTCTGGGGGGGGCAACCAAGTGCTTGGCGGTAGGGCCGAACCCCCTGCCGCACCGACGACCCATGCTACGAATACGGACACTGCTTGCCTGCGAGAGGTTTCGGTCCGCTTAGAGCGGATGGAGGACTCCGACTCCGGTCGGAGCCTTGTGACGGCGGCTTCCGGCGTATCTTCTGACCGGAAGCGCACCTACCTGAGCGCACAGTCGAGCGACTGTGACTCTGAGGGGGAGCTGCCTGCCAAGACCTTGGCGCTCCCCCAAAGAGGCAGAGGACGCCCCACGACCCACGGCCGCCATGTGGGCCTCTGGGAGGCGAAGAAAAAGCTCATAGCAGAGCAAAAGGAGGAAGAGGAGCGCCTTGCGGCAAAGGAGCTCCTCGCAACGGCGCGGAGCGCACGTCCCCGCCTCACGTCGCGGCTTTCCGGCACGACCTCTGAGGAGGAGGACTCGTCGGCGTACGCCCTCCACGAGAGGATTGGCCGGAATTTAGAGCAGCTCAATCAGTCTGTTGTAAAATCCGGCAACCTAAAGGGAACCGTCATAAAGGACGCCAAATCCTACATGGCGGAAATCAGGACGGACGTAGATGAGCTCGTGAGGTCCCGAGTCTCAGACGAGGTGCGCAAGGTGCATACTGAGAACACCCGTCTTAGAGCCGACCTTCGGGATCTCCGAGAAGAGATGGCTGCAATGCGCGCAAGGGAGCGCAAGTTGTGCGATCGTTTGGGGATTAGCCCCTACGATCTCGACGAGGCACCCCTGCCCACTTCTGCGGGCGAGTCCCACAACTCGCTGCTTCAGGAGCTGGGCAGGATGATGGACCAGCGGTTCGAGGCGTATGAGCGCAAACAGCTCCGCCCACCGCTGGCACATGAAGAGAAGACGTCCTACGCGGCGAAATCGGCCGGCGGCGCCGCGGAAGACGTCTCTAACCCGGAAGTGACCGGGACAGAGCGGAGCTCTCACCCCGACCCCAAACCCTCTAAGGGCAAGGGCAAGGGAAAGAAGACCCGCCCTGCGCCCAACTTAGACCTAACTTCAGAGGAGCAATTTCCTACTCTGACCCAGACCGCCGGTTCTAGCACTGGCGGCTGGCAAGAGGTGGGCCGAGATGGCAAAGCCGTCCGCCCCAAAAAGGCGAAGAGGGCACCCCCAAAGGAGGCCCCGAAGAAACAAGAGAAGCCGCGTAAGCGGCGCCGCGCCCGGCAGCCAAAGACCGCTGTGGTCTCCTTCAAGCTGCTGCCGGGTGCGAAGGAGCGGGGTACCTCCCTTGAGGGGGTCCTAAGAGCCGCTCGGGGCCAGTTGGGACGGGCAACGTTCGACGTGGGTGCCAAGGATGCATATCTCCGCGGCACCCTAACAGACGCCCGGCAAATCCATATCCCAGGCCCCCGTGAAGAGGCTCAGAAGAAGGCAGATCGGCTTTATGATCTGCTTAAGGGCGTCCTCCCAGCGACGGATGTCAAGGTGACCCGGCCCGTGAAGTGCGTGAGCCTTCGCGCGTCGGGCCTGGACGACTCCGTCGTGAAAGAGGACGTACTTTTGGCCATAAAGTTGGTCTGCCAATTGACGGACGAGCGGGCTCATCTGGCCGACCATATCAAGGTCAGCGAGGTCCGTTTCGGAACCTTCGGGCTAGGCGTGTGCTGGGTGACTTGCCCAGCCGAAGTTGCCAACATGGCAATGGAACGTGGCGTAATGGTGAACGGCTGGGCACAAGCCCAGCTCCGCCTAATGGAGCCTCGCGTGCTCCGGTGTTTCCGCTGTCTGGAACCCGGGCACGTGAGCCAGAAGTGTAGGTCCGGAACGGACCGAAGCGGGCTATGTCACCGCTGCTCGAAGCCGGGCCACAAGGCCCAGGAGTGTGACGGGTGGGCCTATTGCCTTGTCTGCGCCGCTGCGGGCAAACCTGCCGGCCATCGCGTCGGCAACCCAGCGTGCGCGGCCGCCAAGAAGCCCGTCCGCAAGAGACGAGGGGGTGTCTACCATAGAGACGCCCCAGATGCCACCCCCGCGGCTATGGAGACACAGGAGCAGTCTCTGATTGCCCCTGTGCCGCGGGAGGAAGACCTCGCTTCGGCTCCGCCGAACTTCCTGCGAGGTTCTTCCTTAGGAGTGCCGGGCAGTCTGGCTGAGGGGCCAGCTGCTTAGGCTATACTCCGGTGGTGTTATGTGTGGTCCCACACACCACAAGGTGGTGGGGAGGCGACCATCTGCCTCCCCTACATTCACGGCGAGCCCGTAAAGGGGCGACGCGCAGGGCCGGGCTCTGGGAAGGCGAGTAGCCATGCCCCTCGGCCCTAGAGCGCTTGACGGACCACCCCGGGGGTTTTAGTCGGTAAAAGTCCAGCATACCGGGGGGTGGCCCTCACCACCCCCTGACGATCCATGAGGATTTCCCCCGGGTAACAAAAAAAAAAAAAGGGGTGCGAAGTTGGTCTCACCTCCTCGTGGTGCACCCTGGGCAACAATAGGCAGTAATGTTTTAGACATTGCTGGCTATTGGCGAAGAGGACCAACAATTCCTTCTCCCACATTCCTTTTACCTTGTATTCCCGTCTCGTTTCTCTCATCCCTCCTCAGTTATTACTCCCACTCCTACCCCATCCCCACTTACTCCCGTGTTCCTCAACTCCAGGTTAGTTATGTTAGGTTTATTTGATAGGGTCCTTTCTGTTAGGTTATGATAGGTGATGTACGATCTTTACTATTGTATTCCCCCTTCTTCTTCTTTATATCTTTTATTCTTCTTCTCCTCCCTTTATTCACCTCCCCTTTTCTTCTATCTTCAATCCCTGGCGACGTGTGAAAATCTGATGAATGTCAAAACAAAAAATGGAACAAGCATTGCGTCAAAAAGTATTACCCCAGGAGGGTACCGGCTGCTCCGCGGCCGGAGAATCCCTCCCAGGGCGGGAGCTCCGTTCCCGCTCTGGCAGCCCCTCGTTCTCTGGGGGGGGCAAACCAATGCTTGGCGGTAGGGCCGATCCCCCTACCGCTCCGACGACCACGGCTACCCATATGGATACCGATATTGCCCAAAGACGAGAGCTCCGGGTCTCCCTGGAGCGGTTAGAGCTGGACTCTGACGATTTGGCGTCTAGCCAAATGTCATATAGATCCGGCTCGCTGGAGCGAAAGCGGTCTTACCGCTCGTTCTGCTCGGACAGCGAGCCGGACATAGATGTTCCCGCCAAATTTGTGGCGGTCCCCGAACGGGGAAGAGGTAGGCCCTTCACGACCGGCCAATATGTCGGCTTGCGGGCCGCAAAGAAGGAGTTGCTCGCTGCTAAGAAGGAGGAGGAGCGGCGACGACAGGAGCTAGACCTCCTGGGCACGGCGCGGAGCGCCCGCCCTCGCCAAACGTCGAGACTCGACGTGGTCGAGGTTGAGGGGACCTCCGTATATGCCCAAAAGGAGGTCATAGATAGGAACTTCGAGATATTGTCGGAGTGTATGTCGAAGTCCACCAACCTAAAAGGCACGGTGGCAAAGGAGATGAAGGCTGCCATGACGGCCATTAAGGAGGCAATGGAGGTCGTGATCACGACCACCGTAACCGAGGAGACCCGTAAACTCCACCGGGAGAACAAACGGTTACGGGAGGTTGTGCGCGACCTCCAGGAGGACATGGCCGCCATGCGCGCTGAGTTCCGCCAGGAAGGATACCGGGGCCCCATGCAAACATACGCATCGGGTGGCCCTGACAAACCCACCCAAGAAGACCACTCCCCCTCCTCCGACATGGATGTCCTCAAACAAACCATGCTCGAGATGGTGGGGGAGGTGCGTTCCATGAACGCCAGGCTGGAGGCGGCGGAGAGGCGCTCATTGCGTCCTTCGCTGCAATCGGAGAGAGCACCCCGCACGGCGGGGTCGGCTGCGCGGAAGGCCAAGCCCAAGCCGGCCGCCCCCGTCGAGGGGGACGCCCTTCCCAACATGGATGTGACAGAGCCGGGGCACCACTCGACCCCTGTCCCCCCCAAGCCCGTCAAAGGCAAGGGAAAGGGCAAGGGAAAGAGAAGCGCCCCAGCCCAAAACCCGGATGAAACAAATCCCGAGGCCCCGTTCCCACCTACGACATCGTCCCAGGACGCTCCCTGGACAGAGGTGGGTAAGAACGGGAGGCCGAAAAGGGTCAAACAGAAGAAGGTAGAGAAGACCCCTAAAAAGGCGCCTCCTCCCCCCCACAAAAAGAAGCGGAAGGCGAAGCGTCGCACGGTTCGGCAGCCCAAAACGGCAGCCGTCGTGCTGACGATAAAGCCAGACGCTGCTAAAAAAGGCGTAGACTATGCGACCGTCCTTGGTGCCGCTCGTCGACAGATCACAACTGTCCTCAGCGACCAGGGTATCAAGGAGGCGCACATGAGGAAGACGCTCACCGAGGCACGCATCCTCGTGATCCCCGGTGTGCCAGAGGAGGCCGGCAGGAAGGCGGACGCACTAGTCCGCAAATTCCGAGAGGTCCTCCCAGACGATGTAAAGGTCGAACGCCCCTACAAGCGTGTCGACCTCAAAATATCCGGGCTGGATGACACCGTCACTCCGGCGGAAATCCAGTCCGCGATAAAGTGGAAGGCTGGGGTCGACAAGGAGCAAGTCCGGGTCAGCCCCATAAAATGGACGACATTCGGCGGCGGTGTGTGCTGGGTAACTTGCCCAGCCCCCGCCGCAGAAATCATTATGAAGGATGGGCTCCAGGTTGGCCTGGTCTACGCCCAGATTCAACTTTTGGAGTCCCGCGTGCTCAGATGTTTCCGCTGCTGGGAACCTGGGCACGTGGGCATGAAGTGTCGGGCCACGGTCAACCGGAGCGCCCAATGTTTTAGATGTGGGCAGGAGGGACACAAATCCCAAACCTGCACGGCCCCGAAGGCCCATTGCACGGTGTGCGCCGCCGCGTCCTTACCGGCGGGCCACCGGGCCGGGAGCCCGGCTTGCGCCGCGGCAAAGAGGCCGCTAAGGAGAAGACGCATGGACGCCGGCCAACCAGGCGAGCGTACCATCTCTGTGGTGGACAGAGAGGAGACCCCAGCGACAACTCCACCGTCGCTTTTGGGGGCATTCTCTCAAGGAGCAGCTGGCGGCCAGCCTGAGGGGGCGGCCGCCAGCACTTAATGCTCCAGTGGTGTGTGTGTGCTTCTGCACACCACTAGAAGAAGGAGTCGTGGGTAAACTCCGCCCACCACTCCTATATCTTTAGAAGACGCCCACAGGGCGAAACGCGCGCCTGGCCGAGGGGTGCGCCCAATAGCAGTATCTTGGCCAGGTGCAAACTGCGAGTGAAGGAAGCACCCCGGGGGTTTTAGTCGGTAGGAGTCCGGCATACCGGGGGAGTGGCCCTCACCACTCCCCTGACGATCCAATGTAGGATTTCCCCCGGGTTAACAAAAAAAAAAGGTTAGGTTGGGGTGTGAAGGGGTGCGAAGTCTCACCTCCTCGTGGTGCACCCTGGGCAACAATAGGCAGCAATGTTTTTCTTTTTAGGCATTGCTGGCTATTGGCGAAGAGGACCAACAATTCCTTCTCCCATCTCCCCCTTTACCTTGTATTCCCGTCTCGTCTCTCTTATCCTTCCCCAGTTATTTCTCCCACTCACATCCCATCCCCACTTACTCCCGTCTTCCCCAACTCCCGGATTATTATGCTAGGTTTATTTGACAGGGTTCTTTTGTTAGGTTATGTTAGGCGACGAATGATTTCTTCTATTGTTTTCCCCCCTTCTTCTCTTTATGTCTTTCTTCTTCGTTTTTCTTCCCCGTCTATTCTTTTTCTTCTTTTCTTCACTTTCAACCCCAGCGAGATGCATGCAAATTCGATGAATGGTAAATCAAATATGGAGCAAGCACAAGGACAAATCAAACTACCCCAGGAGGGTACCGGTCGCTCCGCGGCCGGAGAATCCCTCCCAGTGCGGGAACTCCGTTCTCGCACTGGCAGCCCCGCGTTTTCTGGGGGGGGGCAACCGAGTGCTTGGCGGTAGGGCCGACTCCACTACCGCACCGACGACCACGGCGATCCAAAAGGACTCTGTTTGCACACGTGAGATTTCAGTCCGCTTAGAGCGGATGGAGGACTCTGACTCCGGTCAGAGCCTCGTTACAGTAGGCTCCAGCTCAACTTTGGAGCGTAAACGCTCATACAAGAGCGCCCAGTCCATGTCGGACTGTGACTCGGACGGGGACGCGCCCGCTAAGATCTTGGCGCTCCCCCGACGGTCCAGAGGTAGGCCCCCCACCCACGTAAAACATGTCGGGTTTGCGAGGGCAAGAAGGCGATCAACGCCGAAAAGAAGGCAGAGGAAGAGCGCCTGGCTTTCCAGGAGCTCCTGCTGACGGAGCGTAGCGTGCGTCCCCGCCTCACGTCGCGATTATCTGCGACCACATCAGAGGACGAGGGTGACACATGCTACGCCCGCATGGAGAATATCGGCCGTAACCTTGACGTCATTGGCGACGGGCTCGTCAAGTCCAAGAACGTCAAGGGTACGGTCGTACATGACGTAAAGGCCGCCATGGCGGCCATCAAAGAAGACCTAGAAGTCATCGTCCGGAGCAAAGTCTCTGAGGAGGTGAAAAAGGTGCATAAGGAGAATTCCCGCCTCAGAGAAGAGCTCCGGGAACTTTGCGAGATTGTGGTCGCCATGCGCGCGCGTGAGCGCGAGCTAGCGCTGCGGGGGATAGAGGTGCCACCACTGTCGGCAGACCCTTCCCCTGCCCAACCAGATACGACACAGGCCCCCGCCTTTGCCGAGCTTCGTTCTATGCTCGGTGAGGTCGTGGGGTCCATGAAGGTGATGCAGCAGCGGCAGGAGGCAATGGAGAACCAACTTCTACGCCCGCCGCTGCAGCATGAGAGGGTGTCCTACGCGGCGAAATCGGCTGCGCGGAAGCCCCGGCCGAAGCCGGCCGGCGGCGCCGCTGAGGACGCCCCTTACACAGATGCGACAGATGCAGGGCGGAGCTCTCACCCCGACCCCAAACCCTCCAAAGGTAAGGGCAAGGGGAAGAAGACCCGCCCTGCTCCCAACGTTGACTCGGTGGCGGAGTTCCCGCCCTTAGGAGAGCCCCAAGTTGCCGGCCATAGCGGCGACTGGGCGATGGCCGGGCGGGACGGCAAACATAGGCCGAACCGCCCCGCCAAGCAGAAGAAGGGCCCCGCAAAGGAGGCCCCTAAGGAACAGAAGAAACCGCGCAAGCGGGTCCGCACCCGGAAGCCAAAGGACGCAGTCGTCTCGTTCAAGCTGCTTCCGGGTGCCAAGGAGCGTGGCGTCTCCCTCCGTGAGGTGCTAAAAACAGCCCGCAGGGAGATGCAAAGAGCCATGGGCGAAGCTGGCGCACAGGAAGCTTCCCTATCTGGCACCCTCTCTGATGCCAGACTAGTGCACATTCCTGGGCCGCCTGAAGAGGCAGCGAAGAAGGCCGACCTCTTGTATGAGAAACTGAAGGGCATCCTCCCGGAGACGGAAGTCAAGGTGACCCGACCCGTGAAGTGCGTAAGCCTTCGCGTGTCGGGCCTGGACGACTCCGTCGAAAAGGAGGATGTCTCTTCCTCCATCAAGATGGTCGGCAACTGCATGGAGTCGCGGGCTCACCTGGCTGAACACATACGGGTGAGCCAGATCCGCTTCAGCACATTCGGTCTCGGCGTTTGCTGGGCCACTTGTCCAGCCGATGTCGCCGAAATGGTGCTAAAATATGGGTTAGAGATCGGCTGGATAAGGGCCCAGGTCAAGATGGTGGAGCCTCGCGTGCTCCGGTGTTTCCGTTGTTGGGAGCCGGGGCACGTGAGTGAAAAGTGTAGAGCCGGCACGGACCGAAGCGGACTGTGCCTCCGATGTGCGCAGCCGGGTCACAAGGCCCAGGAATGTGACAGTCGTGCCTATTGCGTGCTGTGCGCCGCTGTGAGCAAACCCGCCGGCCATCGCGTAGGCAGCCCAGCGTGCGCCGCCGCAAAACGGCCGACAAGGAGAAGAGGGGGTGCCTATTTTAGAGGCGCCCGCCTTGCCGCCTCCGCGGCAATGGAGACGCAGCAGGAGGATACAATCTCCGCTGTGCCGCGGGAGGAGGACCCCATCTCACATAGGTCCTCCCACGGAGTGTCGGGCAGCTCGGCTGAGGGGCCAGCTGCTTAGACCATACTCCGGTGGTGTAGTGTGTGGTCCCACACACCACAAGGCGGTGGGGAGGCGAATCATCTGCCTCCCCTACATTCAAGGCTGCCCGTAATGGGGCAACGCGCAGGGCCGGGCTCTGGGAAGGCGAATAGCCATGCCCCTCGGTCCTAGAGCGCTCGGTGGACCACCCCGGGGGTTTTAGTCGGTAAAAGTCCGGCATACCGGGGGAGTGGCCCTCACCACTCCCCTGACGATCCTATGAGGATTTCCCCCGGGTAACAAAAAAAAAAAAGGTTGGGGTGCGAAGTTGGTCTTACCTCCTCGTGGTGCACCCTGGGCAACAATAGGCAGTAATGTTTTAGGCATTGCTGGCTATTGGCGAAGAGGACCAACAATTCCCTCTCCCACCTTTCCCTTTCCTTCTTCCTTTCTTACCCCTCTCCCACCCAAATTCTCACATCTCCCCCCACCCTTCCCATCCTTAGTTATTCCTTTGTTCCCACTTCCCGGCTTCGTGTGTTAGGTTATGTGTTAGGGTTTCTGTTAGGTTATGTTAGGCGACGAATGCTTTTACTATTGTATTCCCCCCTCTTCTTCTATATGTCTTTATTCTTCTTCTCCCCCCTTACTCACTTCCCCCTTTTCTTCTATCTTCAATCCCTGACGACGTATGAAAATATGATGTATGCAAAAAGAAAATATGGATCAAGCATTGCGTTCAAGAGTATTACCCCAGGAGGGTACCGGCCGCCCCGCGGCCGGAGAATCCCTCCCAGAGCGGGAGCTTCTTTCCCGCTCTGGCAGCCCCTCGTTCTCTGGGGGGGGCAAACCAATGCTTGGCGGTAGGGCCGATTCCCCTACCGCTCTCCCCGAAATGTGTTAGGTGCACGTGGGGGGCGGCGACTATTTAACCGTTCCCCCGCCTAGTAGGTGAGACCTGCACAAGGCCGGACGTCGCCGGATGCCGAGGAAGATGGCTCGGCTTTGCCCTTAGCATCCGGCAGACGAGAGAAGGAACACCCCGGTGGTTTTAGTCGGGGCAGGTCTGACACACCGGGGGAGCGGCCCTCACCGCTCCCCTGAAGGTCCGTAGGGATTTCCACCGGGTTAACAAAAAAAAAAGGGTTGTTTTGGGTTTTTTTTTATTTAATCCCTCAACATCCCGTTCCTACGTGGTATTGCAACGAAATTGTTGCCCTCTTATTATTTATACACTTTTTAATTTATCTCCTATTTTTAACACATTCTTACTTATTACAATTCTTATTTCTTACAATTAACTTAACTATTTCTAGCATATTTCTTGTCCTCCATATCTATTTACAATTCTCTTATATCTATACATTTCTTCCTTAATTTATTACTTTTCCCCTACATTTTATCCCTATATTAACTAGCTTAACAATTTATCCCTTCTTTATCAATTTCAGCACTAAGAATTAAATTTTTCATTTTCACTTACATTGTTTGTTTCTCTTATTTTTCTATGACTACCTGATACAATTTCTAATTTGTTACAATTTACTTCCTTAATTTAATTCCTGATACATTCTCTTTCCTCCATCTTTATTTCCGTTTTCTTAGTACATTTATATCTTAACATTTTTGCTTTTTCCTACTTGACATTTTATTCCTTATGTTGGCTATATTCCTTTATTAAACTGACCATATTCCCTAGTCCTCTGCCTTTGTTCACACCCCAATACTATATATATTCTTGTTTCTGTACCTATTACATATTTCTTAATCTCAGGTTCCCACAATCTTACTTATTTCCAACAGTGTTTCTCTTATACCTTTCCTTTACTAGCTATAAATTCCTTATCTTTTACCCTTACTCTACTAATACTATTTACTCTTATTTCTATACCTATTATTTCCTATTTACTCAAATTTTTGCACTTTTGATGCACATAAATAACTATTCCTTATTCTATTTATTGTTCGTACGCGGGCCGGGATAAGTCTTGCCTTATGCCGTTGCACAAAATGCACCCTCGTAGGCGGGATAATTTATAATAAAAAAGAGATTGCGATAACTTGAGACAATGATATGAAGTACTCACCGAACAGCGGTATTCCAGGCACTTTACAACCACTCACTATGTATGTATTTTAATGCGAATGTGGAGTATGGTTTTTTGAGCAGTTGTGTTGTGTAGTGCGAGTGTGAAATTGTTAATATGCGATTATAATGAAAGGATGCGATGCGATGTTATTAGTTTAAAAAGAATGCGATGCGGAGTTTGGTTTTAATGCGAGAACGTTAAGAAAGTAAGAATGAAGAATGTTCGCCAGGTGGCGTTGGGGATTCGGTGCGTTTACATTATTAATTTTATTGCTGTTCTGGAGTTGCGCCTTTTGGCGTGACTAGTTCGTTTACCTCACCCTCTATTTATTTTTAAGTACTACTGGCTCAATTTCTTGTCCTATTGTTCTTCAATCTATATGTTTACATCTTTATTACCCATTGCCCTTTTAAGTTTGTTATTTTATACACCATCTAATTACCCTATTACACTACTGTCTGCTCACCAATTTACTTTTCCTTACTCTAACTCTGACTATTTTATTACTGTTTTTCGGCTCCACCTTAGTCATCTATCTTAATCTGATTTTATCTCAATTATGACTACTCTTAGATCCTCTAAACTAGCTATTTTGTCATTTCTGTCTAGTTGTTCAATAATTACACGTTTAGTTAACAATTCATGAATCCACAAATATTTTATTAGTTCACTCAAAGATCAACCCCCGACCAAGTCCAAGAACCCCCCCCCCCCAATTTTACACTATCTATTTACTTATTGGTAAGATAAATTAACTTCCTTTACACCCTTTGCAATTCCTTCGTTCTAGGCAATCTAACACACGTAATTCACTGCCCTTCTAGCGATGCCGTCCCACCTGCGCCACTCGGGACAGTCCGCGCTGTATGCAGGATGGCGGCAGTCTTTGGGACTCTTTTCCCTATCTTGGACCCTCACGCAGTTAATACACTTTGGGGTGCCTTGCCGTTTCGGGCACTGCCGGGTGTCGTGGGATTCACCACAGTACCCACAGCTCTCCCTCTCCGCCCGGCAGTCCCCGATCCTATGCCCGTACCCCGTACACCTATAGCACTGGAGCACTGGGGATTATTCCACCGCCAGCACCACCTGGAAGCCGAGGCCCTCCAGGCAGCCCCAAAGCGCCGGACCAACCTCCAGTACCACATGCTGCAGCCCATTTTGTCGACCCTTAATTCTCCTTAGTACCCTTATCCTTCGCTGGTCTGCTGGGACATCCTTCAGCAGATCCTCGTTCTGCCTGGTCAGGGCCTCCTCCAGCATAACATCAGTCGTGTCCGGAGCGACGCCGACCAGCCTGATCAGGGGGTTCCTGATCCTGGAGGCCAACACCGTCAAGCGACCTATTTCTGTGATGGCCTTCCCAAGCCTGTCTCTGTCCTCTGTGGACGCCAACGGGATGGCGACCCGGCTGTCACGGCATTTTCTAATGCCGTGCACCCCGATCCCCATCTCGATGACGTCCACTTCTCTCTTTATTCTGTCAATAACCTGGTCAGCGGATAGCGGGTCAAGGGCCTCCACCAGCAGCGTGTGTCGTGGCGTTGCCACCACGCTGCTGTAGGACCTCATGAGTCCCGCCGCCGCCACTGTTGGTTTCTTGATCCGCGAGCCCTCCCCCGTCACTAGTCAAGTCTCCCCGACCTCCATCAACTCCCTCCCCCCAAGCGGGACGATTCCAGCGCTGCCCGGATAGGTTCGAGGGCCCGCAATACAGTGTCCTCAGACACCTGCATTCCGGTCCCGACCTCCCCCACACGATCCGCCGCCGCCCGAGCAGCCGCTGTCGCCAAAGCAGCCTCAGCTTTCAGGTGCGCGATTTCCCCCTTGATTGCGGAGAGATTCGCAACCTCCATACTGATCGCCTTCGGCGTAGTAGCGACCTCCTCGGACCGCGAGGACATTACCGAAACCGCCTCCTCCAGTGCCCCCAGATCCCCCCCGCTCTTGTCTTCATCAACCCCCTCAAGAAATGTGTCTGATGTTCTCGATTGGTTCGGACAGTTCAGATCCGAGCCAATCGCGAACACCAACAACCACTTTGTTTATATCTCTGATGGACTCCACTAGCTCCTGGGTCATTTCAAGCTTTTAGTGCAGCTCCGTAATCTCGGCTGCATGGGCTTGCTCAAATCGATTTAACTCTTGAGTCGCCTTGGCCCTTTCCGCCTCCCGTTCCGCCCTCTCTCGTGATCTGGATTCGGAGAGAGCCACGACGATCTCGTACATATTGTTACGACGGAACTAGGGCCAAACTTTAGCCCTAGATTTCTAGGCTTCCAGGCATCGCACGACTATAATCTTAAAACGCATAGATAGTCTTGACGTACTCCTTCGAATGAAATAACTTGCAACCGGATCGGAGAAAATTGTTTACCATCGAAAACATCGGAGGGGGGGCGCATCGTTTCATCTTTTGCCGCCCGAGTTCGTGACGCGTATATCGGTGAGACGGCCGCTGTTCGTGGAATTCCGGTTCGCGAAAGGTCGATGAACCCATTCTGGAATTTACAACTAAAAACATAAGGTTCAAATGTCTATAAGATTCTAGTTATTACTCGAAAATGCTGGAAAGCCTTGTTCTGATATAAATACGCGCTCGATGCGATCACAGGACAGTTCTAATTTGGACAGCGACACAGTGCGATATTACGAAGCGATCTTCAAGGACTTTTGCGATCATACTGCGACTGTATAGTGATTCTACGTGCGATTATTTTGACTGGATTTTTGATACTGGACTTCGAGAACTTTCTGCGACTGGAGTTTTGACGACGGATTTTCGAGAGCATTCTTCGACGTGCTTCTGGACTCTTCGACGATTTAACATCGCGATCGTTCGACCGCTGCGTTTCAAGACCTTTCTGTGGCTGCGTTTTGATTTTGTGAACTCTCCTCTATTAATAAATTGATTGTCCGTCACAACCGGCATTTTAATACCCCGCGCTCGTAACAATATCATGTTGACAGCAGTCGCCTTCAGTGCTGCTTGCCGCGACTCAGGAGTCGAGATCGCCGGTTTCGGTCCCCCAGCATCCGGTGTAGAAACCGGAGGGGAGGCCTTCGCCTCTGCCTCTCTCTTCCTCCTCGTCCGAGCAGCCACCGCCTCCGTGGCATCCGTACATTTCGGCTTATTGGTTTTTGGCATTTTTAAAGTTGTTTTTTTTTTTAATTACAGGTATTGACAGCGGGAGGAAGTAGAGGACAGGAAGGAGTAGCAGCAGAGGAAGAAGAGGACAACAAGCAGCACAAGGAGAAGACAGGAAGGAGACACAGCTCAGGTACGTACACTTACTTAATTAAATACACACACATTAATTCTTACGTTATAATTTACAACCACATTACCTACTTGGACTAGTAATTTTCCCGTAATAATTCCTGCAGTACTAACTGTACCTAAACCCTTACATCAATAAATCTTAACACTATTTAGCTACTCGTTTACAGTTCAAGACAATACACAAACGAAACAACCCGCAATATTTCCAACATTCCGGAGTTCCAAAAAACAGTAAACGTTTATTATACACGACACATAGACAGGTCACTTTTATTTTTGACCTTTATAATCTATTCTAATATTTTTACACAAGTACCTAGGACTAAACTTGCTACTTATAATCTAGGATAACACACATAAGCTTATCGCAACCAATACATAACTTTGCCTCTCGAACGCCCCACAATCGCGACTCAGTCCCCGAGACGCACGCAGAACGTGCCGAAAGTGCTCGCTCGGTTCCCCAGGGGTCCCCAAGAGTGATTCCAGAACAAAAGTTTTTCACCTAAAATCGAAGTCTATATCCCTAAACCGAAATAATGGGCGGGTGGGCGGGCTCGTTTTTTCAGTTTTTCGTGATTATCTCGAAAAGTACGTATGTCTTCGGGGTTGCGACCCCTCGGCTGATTCGCGACGATGAGCTCTCTCCGATGGTGCCAAAATTTACTATATAAAAACAAATATGTTCCTTAGATTAAGTACTTTCGGTTGCCCAATAAACTGCCACATCCGGCCCTTCCGTTTTATGAATCTCGGGTTTTAAGTGTCCAGGCGGGACCCCTATTATAATCCTCCTCCTCCTCCACAAAAGAGGGTTAGGTTAGGTTAGGTTTAGGTTAGGTTAGGTTAGGTTAGGTTAGGTTAGGTTAGGTTAGGTTAGGTTAGCTCGTTTTTTCAGTTTTTCGTGATTATCTCGAGAAGTACTTATCGGAGAGAGGAGCACGATACGTCAAAAGACGCGTCTCGTAAGGGCGCACCCGCTGGAGCCGAAAGATGACCAGGTCTCAATACAAAAAGATGATGATGGTGATGATTATGTTTCACCGAGTTGGTGTCGAGTCCTGTGGGTTCCAGTATTCTCTGATTCGGGATTGCGACCCCTCGGCTGATTCGGGACGACGAGCTCTCTCCGATAGTGCCAAGATTTATTATATAAGATCAAATATGTTCCTCAAAAACGGTACTTTCGTCCGCCCGCTAAACTGCCACTTCCGGCCCTTTCGTTTTAAGAATTTCGGGTTTTAGGTGTCCAGGCAGATCCCCGGGGACGCGGCCCTCGTGCTGCAGGTGAAAAAGTAGCTATAGGTCGAACAATGTAATTTTCAGAATTTTTTAAAATTTTTATGAACAAGCGCCTTGTAAAATTTTATTAATATGTTCAATTTATGTGTTAATTTGGCCTAAAAAAGGGGTCCAGATCTTTAATTTTGGACGCGCCCGGGCGGGACCCCTAATATAATCCTCCTCCTCCACAAAATATTTAACCGGGACAAGAAATAAGGGTCAAAAGGGATGGGCAATTTCTATAACAACTAAAAAAGAGAAAAACTATATACTATCTGACCTTATTGGCACTTGGGGCGAGCAGGGACAGCTATTAATTTGCACAGTTGTTTCTCAAAACCTTCCCTATGGAAGGAAGGAAGACGTTCAACACGACACTACGCAGGCCTCCCGGCAGGAAGAACGAGCACTCTCAGTATTCGCTCTGCAATATTTATAGCGTTAACATATATAAGTACGACACACCTTATAACAATCACAAAAGCCAAAAAGCAAGAGGATCTAGTTTTTTTTTTTTAAAAAAAACTCACAATTCGTGGTCTCCAACAATTTTCTACGAGCTATATGCAAAGCAATGCTGTTCTAAGATCTCAATGATCAAGCAAATCAGGTCAAAAGCACTTCGAAAACACTGTTTTAATCTGAATACTAATTTCTAATTGCTAATAGTATGAAAAACAAAGGCAGACTGTCGGTTACAATTTTGATTTGACGGCCGTTTGTGAGTTAGGCTCAGAATTCTATACAAAAAATCCCTTCCCATAACCCTCTATGTTTCTATATAATTTATGACTGTTCAAAAAGAAAGCAGATAGAAAAAAAATTAATATTTAATAAATTTAATATTTGACAAATTCAATATTTTGTTCGTTTAAACCAATATACGATTTTGCCTGCACAGATATTCTCAAAAAATGTTTAATATCATCAAAGCTTGCCTAAGTAAATGCTGAGCCCTCGAGAAGCAAAACACAAAATACAAAAAAAAACAAATATAGTCCGTCTCGGATATAATCCGGTGCTATTTAGCAAAAAAGCTTGCAAAAACAAATAAAATGGTACGAAAAATTGGGTTAGGTGCCGGTTGCGTATACAAATTTCGACCTTAAATTCATTAACATAGAGGTTTTTTCAGTTTTTCGTGAATATCCCGAAAAGTACGTATGTCTTCGGGGTTGCGACCCCTCGGCTGATTCGCGACGATGAGCTCTCTCCGATGGTGCCAAAATTTACTATATAAAAACAAATATGTTCCTTAGATTAAGTACTTTCGGTTGCCCAATAAACTGCCACATCCGGCCCTTCCGTTTTATGAATCTCGGGTTTTAAGTGTCCAGGCGGGACCCCTATTATAATCCTCCTCCTCCTCCACAAAAGAGGGTTAGGTTAGGTTAGGTTTAGGTTAGGTTAGGTTAGGTTAGGTTAGGTTAGGTTAGGTTAGGTTAGGTTAGGTTAGGTTAGCTCGTTTTTTCAGTTTTTCGTGATTATCTCGAGAAGTACTTATCGGAGAGAGGAGCACGATACGTCAAAAGACGCGTCTCGTAAGGGCGCACCCGCTGGAGCCGAAAGATGACCAGGTCTCAATACAAAAAGATGATGATGGTGATGATTATGTTTCACCGAGTTGGTGTCGAGTCCTGTGGGTTCCAGTATTCTCTGATTCGGGATTGCGACCCCTCGGCTGATTCGGGACGACGAGCTCTCTCCGATAGTGCCAAGATTTATTATATAAGATCAAATATGTTCCTCAAAAACGGTACTTTCGTCCGCCCGCTAAACTGCCACTTCCGGCCCTTTCGTTTTAAGAATTTCGGGTTTTAGGTGTCCAGGCAGATCCCCGGGGACGCGGCCCTCGTGCTGCAGGTGAAAAAGTAGCTATAGGTCGAACAATGTAATTTTCAGAATTTTTTAAAATTTTTATGAACAAGCGCCTTGTAAAATTTTATTAATATGTTCAATTTATGTGTTAATTTGGCCTAAAAAAGGGGTCCAGATCTTTAATTTTGGACGCGCCCGGGCGGGACCCCTAATATAATCCTCCTCCTCCACAAAATATTTAACCGGGACAAGAAATAAGGGTCAAAAGGGATGGGCAATTTCTATAACAACTAAAAAAGAGAAAAACTATATACTATCTGACCTTATTGGCACTTGGGGCGAGCAGGGACAGCTATTAATTTGCACAGTTGTTTCTCAAAACCTTCCCTATGGAAGGAAGGAAGACGTTCAACACGACACTACGCAGGCCTCCCGGCAGGAAGAACGAGCACTCTCAGTATTCGCTCTGCAATATTTATAGCGTTAACATATATAAGTACGACACACCTTATAACAATCACAAAAGCCAAAAAGCAAGAGGATCTAGTTTTTTTTTTTTAAAAAAAACTCACAATTCGTGGTCTCCAACAATTTTCTACGAGCTATATGCAAAGCAATGCTGTTCTAAGATCTCAATGATCAAGCAAATCAGGTCAAAAGCACTTCGAAAACACTGTTTTAATCTGAATACTAATTTCTAATTGCTAATAGTATGAAAAACAAAGGCAGACTGTCGGTTACAATTTTGATTTGACGGCCGTTTGTGAGTTAGGCTCAGAATTCTATACAAAAAATCCCTTCCCATAACCCTCTATGTTTCTATATAATTTATGACTGTTCAAAAAGAAAGCAGATAGAAAAAAAATTAATATTTAATAAATTTAATATTTGACAAATTCAATATTTTGTTCGTTTAAACCAATATACGATTTTGCCTGCACAGATATTCTCAAAAAATGTTTAATATCATCAAAGCTTGCCTAAGTAAATGCTGAGCCCTCGAGAAGCAAAACACAAAATACAAAAAAAAACAAATATAGTCCGTCTCGGATATAATCCGGTGCTATTTAGCAAAAAAGCTTGCAAAAACAAATAAAATGGTACGAAAAATTGGGTTAGGTGCCGGTTGCGTATACAAATTTCGACCTTAAATTCATTAACATAGAGGTTTTTTCAGTTTTTCGTGAATATCCCGAAAAGTACGTATGTCTTCGGGGTTGCGACCCCTCGGCTGATTCGCGACGATGAGCTCTCTCCGATGGTGCCAAAATTTACTATATAAAAACAAATATGTTCCTTAGATTAAGTACTTTCGGTTGCCCAATAAACTGCCACATCCGGCCCTTCCGTTTTATGAATCTCGGGTTTTAAGTGTCCAGGCGGGACCCCTATTATAATCCTCCTCCTCCTCCACAAAAGAGGGTTAGGTTAGGTTAGGTTTAGGTTAGGTTAGGTTAGGTTAGGTTAGGTTAGGTTAGGTTAGGTTAGGTTAGGTTAGGTTAGCTCGTTTTTTCAGTTTTTCGTGATTATCTCGAGAAGTACTTATCGGAGAGAGGAGCACGATATGTCAAAAGACGCGTCTCGTAAGGGCGCACCCGCTGGAGCCGAAAGATGACCAGGTCTCAATACAAAAAGATGATGATGGTGATGATTATGTTTCACCGAGTTGGTGTCGAGTCCTGTGGGTTCCAGTATTCTCTGATTCGGGATTGCGACCCCTCGGCTGATTCGGGACGACGAGCTCTCTCCGATAGTGCCAAGATTTATTATATAAGATCAAATATGTTCCTCAAAAACGGTACTTTCGTCCGCCCGCTAAACTGCCACTTCCGGCCCTTTCGTTTTAAGAATTTCGGGTTTTAGGTGTCCAGGCAGATCCCCGGGGACGCGGCCCTCGTGCTGCAGGTGAAAAAGTAGCTATAGGTCGAACAATGTAATTTTCAGAATTTTTTAAAATTTTTATGAACAAGCGCCTTGTAAAATTTTATTAATATGTTCAATTTATGTGTTAATTTGGCCTAAAAAAGGGGTCCAGATCTTTAATTTTGGACGCGCCCGGGCGGGACCCCTAATATAATCCTCCTCCTCCACAAAATATTTAACCGGGACAAGAAATAAGGGTCAAAAGGGATGGGCAATTTCTATAACAACTAAAAAAGAGAAAAACTATATACTATCTGACCTTATTGGCACTTGGGGCGAGCAGGGACAGCTATTAATTTGCACAGTTGTTTCTCAAAACCTTCCCTATGGAAGGAAGGAAGACGTTCAACACGACACTACGCAGGCCTCCCGGCAGGAAGAACGAGCACTCTCAGTATTCGCTCTGCAATATTTATAGCGTTAACATATATAAGTACGACACACCTTATAACAATCACAAAAGCCAAAAAGCAAGAGGATCTAGTTTTTTTTTTTTTAAAAAAACTCACAATTCGTGGTCTCCAACAATTTTCTACGAGCTATATGCAAAGCAATGCTGTTCTAAGATCTCAATGATCAAGCAAATCAGGTCAAAAGCACTTCGAAAACACTGTTTTAATCTGAATACTAATTTCTAATTGCTAATAGTATGAAAAACAAAGGCAGACTGTCGGTTACAATTTTGATTTGACGGCCGTTTGTGAGTTAGGCTCAGAATTCTATACAAAAAATCCCTTCCCATAACCCTCTATGTTTCTATATAATTTATGACTGTTCAAAAAGAAAGCAGATAGAAAAAAAATTAATATTTAATAAATTTAATATTTGACAAATTCAATATTTTGTTCGTTTAAACCAATATACGATTTTGCCTGCACAGATATTCTCAAAAAATGTTTAATATCATCAAAGCTTGCCTAAGTAAATGCTGAGCCCTCGAGAAGCAAAACACAAAATACAAAAAAAAACAAATATAGTCCGTCTCGGATATAATCCGGTGCTATTTAGCAAAAAAGCTTGCAAAAACAAATAAAATGGTACGAAAAATTGGGTTAGGTGCCGGTTGCGTATACAAATTTCGACCTTAAATTCATTAACATAGAGGTTTTTTCAGTTTTTCGTGAATATCCCGAAAAGTACGTATGTCTTCGGGGTTGCGACCCCTCGGCTGATTCGCGACGATGAGCTCTCTCCGATGGTGCCAAAATTTACTATATAAAAACAAATATGTTCCTTAGATTAAGTACTTTCGGTTGCCCAATAAACTGCCACATCCGGCCCTTCCGTTTTATGAATCTCGGGTTTTAAGTGTCCAGGCGGGACCCCTATTATAATCCTCCTCCTCCTCCACAAAAGAGGGTTAGGTTAGGTTAGGTTTAGGTTAGGTTAGGTTAGGTTAGGTTAGGTTAGGTTAGGTTAGGTTAGGTTAGGTTAGCTCGTTTTTTCAGTTTTTCGTGATTATCTCGAGAAGTACTTATCGGAGAGAGGAGCACGATACGTCAAAAGACGCGTCTCGTAAGGGCGCACCCGCTGGAGCCGAAAGATGACCAGGTCTCAATACAAAAAGATGATGATGGTGATGATTATGTTTCACCGAGTTGGTGTCGAGTCCTGTGGGTTCCAGTATTCTCTGATTCGGGATTGCGACCCCTCGGCTGATTCGGGACGACGAGCTCTCTCCGATAGTGCCAAGATTTATTATATAAGATCAAATATGTTCCTCAAAAACGGTACTTTCGTCCGCCCGCTAAACTGCCACTTCCGGCCCTTTCGTTTTAAGAATTTCGGGTTTTAGGTGTCCAGGCAGATCCCCGGGGACGCGGCCCTCGTGCTGCAGGTGAAAAAGTAGCTATAGGTCGAACAATGTAATTTTCAGAATTTTTTAAAATTTTTATGAACAAGCGCCTTGTAAAATTTTATTAATATGTTCAATTTATGTGTTAATTTGGCCTAAAAAAGGGGTCCAGATCTTTAATTTTGGACGCGCCCGGGCGGGACCCCTAATATAATCCTCCTCCTCCACAAAATATTTAACCGGGACAAGAAATAAGGGTCAAAAGGGATGGGCAATTTCTATAACAACTAAAAAAGAGAAAAACTATATACTATCTGACCTTATTGGCACTTGGGGCGAGCAGGGACAGCTATTAATTTGCACAGTTGTTTCTCAAAACCTTCCCTATGGAAGGAAGGAAGACGTTCAACACGACACTACGCAGGCCTCCCGGCAGGAAGAACGAGCACTCTCAGTATTCGCTCTGCAATATTTATAGCGTTAACATATATAAGTACGACACACCTTATAACAATCACAAAAGCCAAAAAGCAAGAGGATCTAGTTTTTTTTTTTAAAAAAAACTCACAATTCGTGGTCTCCAACAATTTTCTACGAGCTATATGCAAAGCAATGCTGTTCTAAGATCTCAATGATCAAGCAAATCAGGTCAAAAGCACTTCGAAAACACTGTTTTAATCTGAATACTAATTTCTAATTGCTAATAGTATGAAAAACAAAGGCAGACTGTCGGTTACAATTTTGATTTGACGGCCGTTTGTGAGTTAGGCTCAGAATTCTATACAAAAAATCCCTTCCCATAACCCTCTATGTTTCTATATAATTTATGACTGTTCAAAAAGAAAGCAGATAGAAAAAAAATTAATATTTAATAAATTTAATATTTGACAAATTCAATATTTTGTTCGTTTAAACCAATATACGATTTTGCCTGCACAGATATTCTCAAAAAATGTTTAATATCATCAAAGCTTGCCTAAGTAAATGCTGAGCCCTCGAGAAGCAAAACACAAAATACAAAAAAAAACAAATATAGTCCGTCTCGGATATAATCCGGTGCTATTTAGCAAAAAAGCTTGCAAAAACAAATAAAATGGTACGAAAAATTGGGTTAGGTGCCGGTTGCGTATACAAATTTCGACCTTAAATTCATTAACATAGAGGTTTTTTCAGTTTTTCGTGAATATCCCGAAAAGTACGTATGTCTTCGGGGTTGCGACCCCTCGGCTGATTCGCGACGATGAGCTCTCTCCGATGGTGCCAAAATTTACTATATAAAAACAAATATGTTCCTTAGATTAAGTACTTTCGGTTGCCCAATAAACTGCCACATCCGGCCCTTCCGTTTTATGAATCTCGGGTTTTAAGTGTCCAGGCGGGACCCCTATTATAATCCTCCTCCTCCTCCACAAAAGAGGGTTAGGTTAGGTTAGGTTTAGGTTAGGTTAGGTTAGGTTAGGTTAGGTTAGGTTAGGTTAGGTTAGGTTAGGTTAGCTCGTTTTTTCAGTTTTTCGTGATTATCTCGAGAAGTACTTATCGGAGAGAGGAGCACGATACGTCAAAAGACGCGTCTCGTAAGGGCGCACCCGCTGGAGCCGAAAGATGACCAGGTCTCAATACAAAAAGATGATGATGGTGATGATTATGTTTCACCGAGTTGGTGTCGAGTCCTGTGGGTTCCAGTATTCTCTGATTCGGGATTGCGACCCCTCGGCTGATTCGGGACGACGAGCTCTCTCCGATAGTGCCAAGATTTATTATATAAGATCAAATATGTTCCTCAAAAACGGTACTTTCGTCCGCCCGCTAAACTGCCACTTCCGGCCCTTTCGTTTTAAGAATTTCGGGTTTTAGGTGTCCAGGCAGATCCCCGGGGACGCGGCCCTTGTGCTGCAGGTGAAAAAGTAGCTATAGGTCGAACAATGTAATTTTCAGAATTTTTTAAAATTTTTATGAACAAGCGCCTTGTAAAATTTTATTAATATGTTCAATTTATGTGTTAATTTGGCCTAAAAAAGGGGTCCAGATCTTTAATTTTGGACGCGCCCGGGCGGGACCCCTAATATAATCCTCCTCCTCCACAAAATATTTAACCGGGACAAGAAATAAGGGTCAAAAGGGATGGGCAATTTCTATAACAACTAAAAAAGAGAAAAACTATATACTATCTGACCTTATTGGCACTTGGGGCGAGCAGGGACAGCTATTAATTTGCACAGTTGTTTCTCAAAACCTTCCCTATGGAAGGAAGGAAGACGTTCAACACGACACTACGCAGGCCTCCCGGCAGGAAGAACGAGCACTCTCAGTATTCGCTCTGCAATATTTATAGCGTTAACATATATAAGTACGACACACCTTATAACAATCACAAAAGCCAAAAAGCAAGAGGATCTAGTTTTTTTTTTTTAAAAAAAACTCACAATTCGTGGTCTCCAACAATTTTCTACGAGCTATATGCAAAGCAATGCTGTTCTAAGATCTCAATGATCAAGCAAATCAGGTCAAAAGCACTTCGAAAACACTGTTTTAATCTGAATACTAATTTCTAATTGCTAATAGTATGAAAAACAAAGGCAGACTGTCGGTTACAATTTTGATTTGACGGCCGTTTGTGAGTTAGGCTCAGAATTCTATACAAAAAATCCCTTCCCATAACCCTCTATGTTTCTATATAATTTATGACTGTTCAAAAAGAAAGCAGATAGAAAAAAAATTAATATTTAATAAATTTAATATTTGACAAATTCAATATTTTGTTCGTTTAAACCAATATACGATTTTGCCTGCACAGATATTCTCAAAAAATGTTTAATATCATCAAAGCTTGCCTAAGTAAATGCTGAGCCCTCGAGAAGCAAAACACAAAATACAAAAAAAAACAAATATAGTCCGTCTCGGATATAATCCGGTGCTATTTAGCAAAAAAGCTTGCAAAAACAAATAAAATGGTACGAAAAATTGGGTTAGGTGCCGGTTGCGTATACAAATTTCGACCTTAAATTCATTAACATAGAGGTTTTTTCAGTTTTTCGTGAATATCCCGAAAAGTACGTATGTCTTCGGGGTTGCGACCCCTCGGCTGATTCGCGACGATGAGCTCTCTCCGATGGTGCCAAAATTTACTATATAAAAACAAATATGTTCCTTAGATTAAGTACTTTCGGTTGCCCAATAAACTGCCACATCCGGCCCTTCCGTTTTATGAATCTCGGGTTTTAAGTGTCCAGGCGGGACCCCTATTATAATCCTCCTCCTCCTCCACAAAAGAGGGTTAGGTTAGGTTAGGTTTAGGTTAGGTTAGGTTAGGTTAGGTTAGGTTAGGTTAGGTTAGGTTAGGTTAGGTTAGCTCGGGGTGCGAAGTTGGTCTCACCTCCTCGTGGTGCACCCTGGGCAACAATAGGCAGCAATGTTTTTCTTTTTAGGCATTGCTGGCTATTGGCGAAGAGGACCAACAATTCCTTCTCCCATCTCCCCTTTACCTTGTATTCCCGTCTCGTCTCTCTTATCCTTCCCCAGTTATTACTCCCACTCCTACCCCATCCCCACTTACTCCCGTGTTCCTCAACTCCAGGTTAGTTATGTTAGGTTTATCTGTTAGGGACTTATGTTAGGTAATGTTAGGATTGTGTGATATTTTTCTTTTGTATTCCCCCTTCTTCTTCTTTGTATCTTTTGTCTTCTTCTTTCTTCCCCCCTTTTCTATCTCTTCTTCTGTTTTTCTTCGTTCTTCTAACTCCAGATATGATAGTATGAAAATTTGATGCATGTGAAGCAAACATGATGGAAGTGCAAGACAAAGAGAAACTACCCCAGGAGGGTACCGGTCGCTCCGCGACCGGAGAATCCCTCCCAGGGCGGGTGCTTCGGTCCCGCTCTGGCAGCCCCTTGTTCTCTGGGGGGGGCAATCTTGTACTTGGCGGTAGGGCGGACCCCCCTACCGCACCGACGACCACGGCTATCCACTCAATGGACACCGAACTTGCAAGCGATAAGGTACTCCGGGTTGAACTGGAGCGCCTCGAAGACTCGGACTCCGGTCAGAGTATGGCGACTGTGGGCTCTAGCTCAACACTAGAGCGCAAACGCTCTTATAAGAGCGCACAGTCAATGTCGGAGTGTGACTCGGACGGGGACGCGCCTGCCAAAATCTTGGCGCTCCCCCGACGGTCAAGAGGTAGGCCCACCACCCACGGAAAACATGTTGGGTTGTGGGAGGCTAGAAAGGCGATCATCGCCGAGAAGAAGGCCGAGGAGGAACGACTGGCTTGCCAGGAGCTCCTACTCACGGAGCGTAGTGTGCGTCCCCGCCTCACGTCGCGGCTCTCAGCGACCACTTCAGAGGATGACACATGCTACGCCCGTATGGAGAACATCGGCCGTAACCTTGACGTCATTGGCGACGGACTCGTCAAGTCCAAGAACGTCAAGGGTACGGTCGTTCATGACGTAAAGGCCGCCATGGCGGCCATCAAGGAGGACCTGGAAGTAATCGTCCGGAGCAAAGTCTCTGAGGAGGTGAAGAAGGTACACAAAGAGAACTCCCGCCTCAGAGAAGAGCTCCGGGAACTTAGAGAAATTGTGGTCGCCATGCGCGCGCGCGAGCGCGAGCTGGCGCTGCGGGGGATAGAGGTGCCACCACTGTCGGCAGACCCCTCCCCTGCCCAACCGGATATGACACAGACCCCCGGCTTTGCCGAGCTTCGTTCTATGCTAGGTGAGGTCGTGGGGTCCATGAAGGTTATGCAGCAGCGGCAGGAGGCAATGGAGAACCAACTCCTGCGCCCACCGCTGCAGCATGAGAAGGTGTCCTACGCGGCGAAGTCAGCCGTGCGGAAGCCCCGGCCGAAGCCGGCCGGCGGCGCCGCGGAGGACGCCCCCCACACGGACGAGACAGAAGCAGGGCGGAGCTCTCACCCAGACCCGAAACCCTCCAAAGGTAAGGGCAAAGGGAAGAAGACCCGCCCTGCTGCTCCCAATGTAGACTCAGTGGCGGACTTCCCGCCCTTAGGAGAGCCCCAAGTCGCCGGCCATAGTGGCGACTGGGCGACGGCCGGGCGGGACGGCAAACATAGACCGAACCGCCCCGCCAAACAGAAGAAGGGCCCCGCAAATGAGGCCCCCAAGGAGAAAAAGAAACCGCGCAAGCGGGTCCGCACCCGGAAGCCAAAGGACGCAGTCGTCTCATTTAAGTTGCTTCCGGGCGCGAAGGAACGTGGTGTCTCCCTCCGGGATGTTCTCAAAACAGCCCGCAGGGAGATGCAAAGAGCGTTGGGGGAGGCAGGGGCGCAATCTGCGTTCTTGTCCGGCACCCTCTCCGATGCGAGGTTGGTCCACATTCCTGGGCCGCCCGAGGAGGCCGCGAAGAAAGCCGACCTCTTGTATGGCAAACTTAAGGCCATCCTTCCGGAGACGGAAGTCAAGGTGACCCGACCCGTGAAGTGCGTAAGCCTTCGCGTGTCGGGCCTGGACGACTCCGTCGAAAAGGAGGATGTCCTTTCGTCCATCAAGATGGTCGGCAACTGTATGGAGGCGCGGGCTCACCTGGCCGAGCACATTCGGGTGAGCGAGGTCCGCTTCGGCACGTTCGGCGTCGGCGTATGCTGGGCCTCTTGTCCAGCCGATGTCGCCGAAATGGTGTTAAAATATGGGATAGAGATCGGCTTTACAAGGGCCCAGGTCAAAATGGTGGAGCCTCGCGTGCTCCGGTGTTTCCGTTGTTGGGAGCCGGGGCACGTGAGTGAAAAGTGTAGAGCCGGCACGGACCGAAGCGGACTGTGCCTCCGATGTGCGCAGCCGGGTCACAAGGCCCAGGAATGTGACAGTCATGCCTATTGCGTGCTGTGCGCCGCTGTGAGCAAACCCGCCGGCCACCGCGTCGGTAGCCCAGCGTGCGCCGCCGCAAAACGGCCGACAAGGAGGAGAGGGAGTGCCTACTTCAGAGGCGCCCGCCTTGCCGCCTCCGCGGCAATGGAGACAGAGCAGGAGAATACAATCTCCGCTGTGCCGCGGGAGGAGGACCCCATTTCACATAGGTCCTCCCACGGAGTGTCGGGCAGCTCGGCTGAGGGGCCAGCTGCTTAGACCATACTCCGGTGGTGTAGTGTGTGGTCCCACACACCACAAGGCGGTGGGAAGGCGAATCAACTGCCTCCCCTACATTCAAGGCTGCCCGTAATGGGGCAACGCGCAGGGCCGGGCTCTGGGAAGGCGAGTAGCCATGCCCCTCGGTCCTAGAGCGCTCGGTGGACCACCCCGGGGGTTTTAGTCGGTAAAAGTCCGGCATACCGGGGGAGTGGCCCTCACCACTCCCCTGACGATCCTATGAGGATTTCCCCCGGGTAACAAAAAAAAAAAAAAAAAAAAAAAAAAAAAAAAAAAAAAAGGTTAGGTTAGCTCGTTTTTTCAGTTTTTCGTGATTATCTCGAGAAGTACTTATCGGAGAGAGGAGCACGATACGTCAAAAGACGCGTCTCGTAAGGGCGCACCCGCTGGAGCCGAAAGATGACCAGGTCTCAATACAAAAAGATGATGATGGTGATGATTATGTTTCACCGAGTTGGTGTCGAGTCCTGTGGGTTCCAGTATTCTCTGATTCGGGATTGCGACCCCTCGGCTGATTCGGGACGACGAGCTCTCTCCGATAGTGCCAAGATTTATTATATAAGATCAAATATGTTCCTCAAAAACGGTACTTTCGTCCGCCCGCTAAACTGCCACTTCCGGCCCTTTCGTTTTAAGAATTTCGGGTTTTAGGTGTCCAGGCAGATCCCCGGGGACGCGGCCCTCGTGCTGCAGGTGAAAAAGTAGCTATAGGTCGAACAATGTAATTTTCAGAATTTTTTAAAATTTTTATGAACAAGCGCCTTGTAAAATTTTATTAATATGTTCAATTTATGTGTTAATTTGGCCTAAAAAAGGGGTCCAGATCTTTAATTTTGGACGCGCCCGGGCGGGACCCCTAATATAATCCTCCTCCTCCACAAAATATTTAACCGGGACAAGAAATAAGGGTCAAAAGGGATGGGCAATTTCTATAACAACTAAAAAAGAGAAAAACTATATACTATCTGACCTTATTGGCACTTGGGGCGAGCAGGGACAGCTATTAATTTGCACAGTTGTTTCTCAAAACCTTCCCTATGGAAGGAAGGAAGACGTTCAACACGACACTACGCAGGCCTCCCGGCAGGAAGAACGAGCACTCTCAGTATTCGCTCTGCAATATTTATAGCGTTAACATATATAAGTACGACACACCTTATAACAATCACAAAAGCCAAAAAGCAAGAGGATCTAGTTTTTTTTTTTTAAAAAAAACTCACAATTCGTGGTCTCCAACAATTTTCTACGAGCTATATGCAAAGCAATGCTGTTCTAAGATCTCAATGATCAAGCAAATCAGGTCAAAAGCACTTCGAAAACACTGTTTTAATCTGAATACTAATTTCTAATTGCTAATAGTATGAAAAACAAAGGCAGACTGTCGGTTACAATTTTGATTTGACGGCCGTTTGTGAGTTAGGCTCAGAATTCTATACAAAAAATCCCTTCCCATAACCCTCTATGTTTCTATATAATTTATGACTGTTCAAAAAGAAAGCAGATAGAAAAAAAATTAATATTTAATAAATTTAATATTTGACAAATTCAATATTTTGTTCGTTTAAACCAATATACGATTTTGCCTGCACAGATATTCTCAAAAAATGTTTAATATCATCAAAGCTTGCCTAAGTAAATGCTGAGCCCTCGAGAAGCAAAACACAAAATACAAAAAAAAACAAATATAGTCCGTCTCGGATATAATCCGGTGCTATTTAGCAAAAAAGCTTGCAAAAACAAATAAAATGGTACGAAAAATTGGGTTAGGTGCCGGTTGCGTATACAAATTTCGACCTTAAATTCATTAACATAGAGGTTTTTTCAGTTTTTCGTGAATATCCCGAAAAGTACGTATGTCTTCGGGGTTGCGACCCCTCGGCTGATTCGCGACGATGAGCTCTCTCCGATGGTGCCAAAATTTACTATATAAAAACAAATATGTTCCTTAGATTAAGTACTTTCGGTTGCCCAATAAACTGCCACATCCGGCCCTTCCGTTTTATGAATCTCGGGTTTTAAGTGTCCAGGCGGGACCCCTATTATAATCCTCCTCCTCCTCCACAAAAGAGGGTTAGGTTAGGTTAGGTTTAGGTTAGGTTAGGTTAGGTTAGGTTAGGTTAGGTTAGGTTAGGTTAGGTTAGGTTAGGTTAGCTCGGGGTGCGAAGTTGGTCTCACCTCCTCGTGGTGCACCCTGGGCAACAATAGGCAGCAATGTTTTTAAGCATTGCTGGCTATTGGCGAAGAGGACCAACAATTCCTTCTCCCATCTCCCCCTTTACCTTGTATTCCCGTCTCGTCTCTCTCATCCCTTCTCAGTTATTATTCCCACTCCTACCCCATCCCCACTTACTCCCGTCTTCCCTAATTCCAGGCCAGATATGTTAGGTTATTTTGTTAGGGACTTATGTTAGGTTATGTTAGGCGACGAATGACTTCTATTGTATTCCCCCTTCTTCTCTTTATGTCTTTACTCTTCTATTTTCCCCCCTTTCTATCTTCTTCTTCTTTATCTTTTCGTTTTCAACCCCAGCGCGACGTATGTAAATTTGATGTATGTAAAAATTATCATGGAAGCACAAAGTCAAGAGAAACTACCCCAGGAGGGTACCGGCCGCTCCGCGGCCGGAGAATCCCTCCCAGGGCGGGCGCTTCGGTCCCGCTCTGGCAGCCCCTTGTTCTCTGGGGGGGGCAACTCTGTGCTTCGCAACGGTGGACTTTCCCCCATCGCTGCGCCGACGACCAACGCTAGCCCAATGGACCCAGCTTGCTTACGAGAGGTTTCCGTTCGTCTGGAACGGATGGAGGACTCCGACTCCGGTCGGAGCCTTGTGATGGTGGCTTCCGGCGTATCATCTGACCGGAAGCGCACCTATCTGAGTGCGCAGTCGAGCGATTGCGACTCCGAGGGGGAGGTGCCTAACAAGACCCTGGCACTCCCCCAAAGAGGACGAGGACGCCCCCCTACCCACGGCCGCCAAGTGGGTATGTGGGAGGCAAGGAAAAAGCTCCTCGCGGAGCAGAAGGAGGAAGAGGACCGCCTTGCGGCAAAGGAGCTCCTCGCAACGGCGCGGAGCGCACGTCCCCGCCTCACGTCGCGGCTTTCCGGCACGACCTCTGAGGAGGAGGACCCGTCCGCGTACGCCCTCCAAGAGAGGATCCGCCACAACCTGGACCAGTTGAACCAGTCGGTCCTGAAAAGTGGCAATTTAAAGGGGACGGTCATAAAAGACGCCAAAACTTTTATGGCCAACATCAAGGGCGACGTAGAGGAGCTCGTAGCGTCTCGTGTCTCGGACGAGGTTCGTAAGGTCCACACCCAGAACTCTCGCCTCCGAGCCGACCTACGAAGTCTCCAAGAGGAGATGGCTGCGATGCGCGCTAGAGAGCGCAAGCTATGCCAGAGACTAGGGATCAGCCCCTATGATCTCGACGACGAACCCCTGCCCACTCCTGCGGGCGAGTCTCACAACTCGCTGCTTCAGGAGCTGGGCAAGATGATGGACCAGCGGCTCGAGGCGTTTGAGCGAAAGCAGCTCCGCCCGCCGCTGGCACATGAGGAGAAGGCGTCCTACGCGGCAAAGTCGGCCGCGCGGAAGCCCCGGCCGAAGCCGGCCGGCGGCGCCGCGGAAGACGCCTCTAACCCGGACGTGACCGGGACAGGGCGGAGCTCTCACCCCGACCCCAAACCCTCCAAGGGCAAGGGCAAGGGGAAGAAGACCCGCCCTGCGCCCACCCTAGACTTGGACTCGGCGGCGGAATTCCCGCCCCTTGCAGATCCTCAAGCCGCCGGCACAAGCGCCGATGGCTGGCAACGAGTGGGCAAGGACGGGAAGGCCGTTTGCCCGAAGAAGAAGAGGGCCCCCCCAAAGGAGGCCCCGAAACCCAAGGAGAAGCCGCGTAAGCGGCGCCGCGCACGGCAGCCAAAGACCGCTGTGGTCTCCTTCAAGCTGCTGCCGGGTGCGAAGGAGCGGGGTACCTCTCTTGAGGGGGTCCTAAGAGCCGCTCGAGGCCAGATGGGACGGGCGATGTTCGACGTGGGTGCCAAGGATGCATATCTCCGCGGCACCCTGACAGACGCCCGGCAAATTCATATCCCGGGCCCCCGTGAGGAGGCTCAGAAGAAGGCAGATCGACTTTATGATTTGCTTAAGGGCGTCCTCCCAGCGACGGATGTCAAGGTGTCCCGGCCCGTGAAGTGCGTGAGCCTTCGCGTGTCGGGCCTGGACGACTCCGTCGTGAAAGAGGACGTACTTTTGGCCATAAAGTTGGTCTGCCAATTGACGGACGAGCGGGCCCATCTGGCCGACCATATCAAGGTCAGCGAGGTCCGTTTCGGAACCTTCGGGCTAGGCGTGTGCTGGGTGACTTGCCCAGCCGAAGTTGCCAACATGGCGATGGAACGTGGCGTAATGGTGAACGGCTGGGCACAAGCCCAGCTCCGCCTAATGGAGCCTCGCGTGCTCCGGTGTTTCCGCTGTCTGGAACCCGGGCACGTGAGCCAGAAGTGCAGGTCCGGAACGGACCGAAGCGGGCTTTGTCACCGCTGCTCGAAGCCGGGCCACAAGGCCCAGGAGTGCGACGGACGGGCCTATTGCCTGGTCTGCGCCGCTGCGGGCAAACCTGCCGGCCACCGCGTCGGCAACCCAGCGTGCGCGGCCGCCAAGAAACCCGTCCGCAAGAGACGAGGGGGCGTCTACCACAGCGACGCCCCAGATGCCGCCCCCGCGGCAATGGAGACACAGGAGCAGTCTCTGATTGCCCCTGTGCCGCGGGAGGAAGACCTCGCTTCGGCTCCACCGAACTTCCTGCGAGGTGCTTCCTTAGGAGTGCCGGGCAGTCTGGCTGAGGGGCCAGCTGCTTAGGCTATACTCCGGTGGTGTTGTGTGTGGTCTCACACACCACAAGGCGGTGGGGAGGCGACCATCTGCCTCCCCTACATTCACGGCGAGCCCGTAAAGGGGCGACGCGCAGGGCCGGGCTCTGGGAAGGCGAGTAGCCATGCCCCTCGGCCCTAGAGCGCTTGACGGACCACCCCGGGGGTTTTAGTCGGTAAAAGTCCGGCATACCGGGGGGTGGCCCTCACCACCCCCTGACGATCCATGAGGATTTCCCCCGGGTAACAAAAAAAAAAAAAAAAAAAAAAAAGGTTAGGTTAGCTCGGGGTGCGAAGTTGGTCTCACCTCCTCGTGGTGCACCCTGGGCAACAATAGGCAGTAATGTTTTAGGCATTGCTGGCTATTGGCGAAGAGGACCAACAATTCCTTCTCCCATATCCCCCTTTACCTTGTATTCCCGTCTCGTCTCTCTTATCCTTCCCCAGTTATTTCTCCCATTCACATCCCATCCCCACTTACTCCCGTCTTCCCCAACTCCAGGATATTCATGTTAGGTTTCTTTGTTAGGCTTATGTGTTAGGTTATGTTAGGCGACGAATGATCTCTCTCTATTGTATTCCCCCCTTCTTCTTCTTATGTCTTTTATTCTTCTTCTCCCCCCTTTTATTCACTTCCCTTTTTTTTTTTTTTTTTTCTTCTATCTTCAATCCCTGACGACGTATGAAAATCTGATGAATGTTAAAACAAAAAACATGGAACAAGCATTGAGTCAAAGAGTATTACCCCAGGAGGGTACCGGCCGCTCCGCGGCCGGAGAATCCCTCCCAGAGCGGGAGCTTCGTTCCCGCTCTGGCAGCCCCTCGTTCTCTGGGGGGGGCAAACCAATGCTTGGCGGTAGGGCCGACCCCCCTTCCGCTCCGACGACCACGGCTACCCACACGGTTTCCGATCTTGCACAACGACGAGAGCTCCGGGTTTCTCTGGAGCGCCTGGAGTTGGATTCGGACGATTCGGCATCCAGCCATATGTCCTACAGATCCGGCTCGCTGGAGCGAAAGCGGTCATACCGCTCGTTCTGCTCGGACAGCGAGCCGGACATAGACGTACCCGCCAAACTTGCGGCGGTCCCCGAACGGGGAAGAGGTAGGCCCTTCACGACCGGCCAATATGTCGGCTTGCGGGCCGCAAAGAAGGAGTTGCTCGCTGCTAAGAAGGAGGAGGAGCGGCGACGCCAGGAGTTGGACCTCCTTGAAACGTCGCGGAGCGCCCGCCCTCGCCAAACGTCAAGACTCGACGTGGTCGAGGTTGAGGGAACCTCCGTGTACGCCCAGAAGGAGGTCATAGGCAGGAACTTCGAGATACTGTCGGAGTGTATCTCGAAGTCCACCAACCTCAAAGGTACGGTGGCTAGGGACATGAAGGCCGCCATGACGGCCATTAAGGAGGCAATGGAGGTCGTGATCACGGCCACCGTAACCGAGGAGACCCGTAAACTCCACCGGGAGAACAAACGGTTACGGGAGGTTGTGCGCGACCTCCAGGAGGACATGGCTGCCATGCGCGCTGAGGTCCGCCAGCAAGGTTACCGGGACCCCACGCGAACACACGCGTTAGGTGGCCCCGGCAAACCAATTCACGGAGACACCTCCTCCCCATCCGACATGGACGTCCTTAAACAGACCATGCTCGAGATGGTGGGGGAGATGCGTTCTATGAACGCCAGGCTGGAGGCGGCAGAGAGGCGCTCACTGCGTCCTCAGCTGCAATCGGAGAGAGCACCCCGCACGGCGGGGTCGACCGCGCGGAAGGTCAAGCCCAAGCCGGCCGCCCCCGTCGAGGGGGACGCCCTCCCCGATATGGATGTGACAGAGCCGGGGCGCCACTCGACCCCTGTCCCCCCCAAGCCCGTCAAGGGCAAAGGAAAGGGCAAGGGAAAAAGAAGTGCCCCAGCCCAAAACCCGGACGTAACAAATCCCGAGGCCCCGTTCCCACCTACGACATCGTCCCAGGATACCCCCTGGACAGAGGTGGGCAAGAACGGGAGGCCGAAAAGGGAAAAGAAGAAGGTCGAGAAGACTCCCAAAAAGGCGCCTCCTCCCTCCCAGATGAAGAAGCGGAAGGCAAAGCGTCGCACGGTTCGGCAGCCCAAAACGGCAGCCGTCGTGCTGACGATCAAGCCGGACGCAATTAAAAAAGGCGTAGACTATGCGACCGTCCTTGGTGCCGCTCGTCGACAGATCACAACTGTCCTCAGCGACCAGGGCATCAAGGAGGCGCACATGAGAAAGACGCTTACCGAGGCACGCATCCTCGTGATCCCTGGCGAGCCAGAGGAGGCCGGAAAGAAGGCGGACGCTCTAGTCCGCAAATTCCGTGAGGTCCTCCCAGACGACGTGAAGGTCGAACGCCCTTACAAGCGTGTCGACCTCAAACTATCCGGGCTGGATGACACCGTCACGCCGGCGGAAATCCAGTCCGCGATAAAATGGAAGGGCGGGGTCGACAAGGAGCAGGTCCGGGTCAGCCCCATAAAATGGACGACATTCGGCGGCGGTGTGTGCTGGGTAACCTGCCCAGCCCCCGCCGCCGAAATCATAATGAAGGACAAACTCCAGGTCGGACTGGTTTTCGCCCAGATCCAACTCCTGGAGTCCCGCGTGCTCAGATGCTTCCGTTGCTGGGAGCCTGGGCACGTGGGCACGAAGTGTCGGGCCACGACAAACAGGAGTGCCCAGTGTTTCAGGTGTGGGCAGGAGGGACACAAATCCCAAACCTGCACGGCCCCGAAGGCCCATTGCACGGTGTGCGCCGCCGCGTCCCTACCGGCGGGCCACCGGGCCGGCAGCCCGGCTTGCGCCGCGGCAAAGAGGCCGATCAGGAGAAGGCGATTGGACGCTGGCCAACCTGGCGAGCGCGTCATCGGCGCAGTAGATAGGGAAGAGACCCCAGCGACAGCTCCACCGTCGCTTTTGGGGGCCTTCTCTCAAGGAGCAGCTGGCAGCCAGCCTGAGGGGGCGGCCGCCAGCACTTAATGCTCCAGTGGTGTGTGTGTGCTTCTGCACACCACTAGACGAAGGGGTCGTGGATAAACTCCGTCCACCACCCCTATATCTTCAGACGACGCCCACAGGGCGAAACGCGCGCCTGGCTGAGGGATGCGACCTATAGCAATATCTGGGCCAGGCGCAAACTGCGAGCGAAGGAAGCACCCCGGGGGTTTTAGTCGGTAGGAGTCCGGCATACCGGGGGAGTGGCCCTCACCACTCCCCTGACGATCCAATGCAGGATTTCCCCCGGGTTAAAAAAAAAAAAATAAAAAATAAAAAAAAAAAAAAAAAAAAAAAAAAAGGTTAGGTTAGCTCGTTTTTTCAGTTTTTCGTGATTATCTCGAGAAGTACTTATCGGAGAGAGGAGCACGATACGTCAAAAGACGCGTCTCGTAAGGGCGCACCCGCTGGAGCCGAAAGATGACCAGGTCTCAATACAAAAAGATGATGATGGTGATGATTATGTTTCACCGAGTTGGTGTCGAGTCCTGTGGGTTCCAGTATTCTCTGATTCGGGATTGCGACCCCTCGGCTGATTCGGGACGACGAGCTCTCTCCGATAGTGCCAAGATTTATTATATAAGATCAAATATGTTCCTCAAAAACGGTACTTTCGTCCGCCCGCTAAACTGCCACTTCCGGCCCTTTCGTTTTAAGAATTTCGGGTTTTAGGTGTCCAGGCAGATCCCCGGGGACGCGGCCCTCGTGCTGCAGGTGAAAAAGTAGCTATAGGTCGAACAATGTAATTTTCAGAATTTTTTAAAATTTTTATGAACAAGCGCCTTGTAAAATTTTATTAATATGTTCAATTTATGTGTTAATTTGGCCTAAAAAAGGGGTCCAGATCTTTAATTTTGGACGCGCCCGGGCGGGACCCCTAATATAATCCTCCTCCTCCACAAAATATTTAACCGGGACAAGAAATAAGGGTCAAAAGGGATGGGCAATTTCTATAACAACTAAAAAAGAGAAAAACTATATACTATCTGACCTTATTGGCACTTGGGGCGAGCAGGGACAGCTATTAATTTGCACAGTTGTTTCTCAAAACCTTCCCTATGGAAGGAAGGAAGACGTTCAACACGACACTACGCAGGCCTCCCGGCAGGAAGAACGAGCACTCTCAGTATTCGCTCTGCAATATTTATAGCGTTAACATATATAAGTACGACACACCTTATAACAATCACAAAAGCCAAAAAGCAAGAGGATCTAGTTTTTTTTTTTAAAAAAAAACTCACAATTCGTGGTCTCCAACAATTTTCTACGAGCTATATGCAAAGCAATGCTGTTCTAAGATCTCAATGATCAAGCAAATCAGGTCAAAAGCACTTCGAAAACACTGTTTTAATCTGAATACTAATTTCTAATTGCTAATAGTATGAAAAACAAAGGCAGACTGTCGGTTACAATTTTGATTTGACGGCCGTTTGTGAGTTAGGCTCAGAATTCTATACAAAAAATCCCTTCCCATAACCCTCTATGTTTCTATATAATTTATGACTGTTCAAAAAGAAAGCAGATAGAAAAAAAATTAATATTTAATAAATTTAATATTTGACAAATTCAATATTTTGTTCGTTTAAACCAATATACGATTTTGCCTGCACAGATATTCTCAAAAAATGTTTAATATCATCAAAGCTTGCCTAAGTAAATGCTGAGCCCTCGAGAAGCAAAACACAAAATACAAAAAAAAACAAATATAGTCCGTCTCGGATATAATCCGGTGCTATTTAGCAAAAAAGCTTGCAAAAACAAATAAAATGGTACGAAAAATTGGGTTAGGTGCCGGTTGCGTATACAAATTTCGACCTTAAATTCATTAACATAGAGGTTTTTTCAGTTTTTCGTGAATATCCCGAAAAGTACGTATGTCTTCGGGGTTGCGACCCCTCGGCTGATTCGCGACGATGAGCTCTCTCCGATGGTGCCAAAATTTACTATATAAAAACAAATATGTTCCTTAGATTAAGTACTTTCGGTTGCCCAATAAACTGCCACATCCGGCCCTTCCGTTTTATGAATCTCGGGTTTTAAGTGTCCAGGCGGGACCCCTATTATAATCCTCCTCCTCCTCCACAAAAGAGGGTTAGGTTAGGTTAGGTTTAGGTTAGGTTAGGTTAGGTTAGGTTAGGTTAGGTTAGGTTAGGTTAGGTTAGGTTAGCTCGTTTTTTCAGTTTTTCGTGATTATCTCGAGAAGTACTTATCGGAGAGAGGAGCACGATACGTCAAAAGACGCGTCTCGTAAGGGCGCACCCGCTGGAGCCGAAAGATGACCAGGTCTCAATACAAAAAGATGATGATGGTGATGATTATGTTTCACCGAGTTGGTGTCGAGTCCTGTGGGTTCCAGTATTCTCTGATTCGGGATTGCGACCCCACGGCTGATTCGGGACGACGAGCTCTCTCCGATAGTGCCAAGATTTATTATATAAGATCAAATATGTTCCTCAAAAACGGTACTTTCGTCCGCCCGCTAAACTGCCACTTCCGGCCCTTTCGTTTTAAGAATTTCGGGTTTTAGGTGTCCAGGCAGATCCCCGGGGACGCGGCCCTCGTGCTGCAGGTGAAAAAGTAGCTATAGGTCGAACAATGTAATTTTCAGAATTTTTTAAAATTTTTATGAACAAGCGCCTTGTAAAATTTTATTAATATGTTCAATTTATGTGTTAATTTGGCCTAAAAAAGGGGTCCAGATCTTTAATTTTGGACGCGCCCGGGCGGGACCCCTAATATAATCCTCCTCCTCCACAAAATATTTAACCGGGACAAGAAATAAGGGTCAAAAGGGATGGGCAATTTCTATAACAACTAAAAAAGAGAAAAACTATATACTATCTGACCTTATTGGCACTTGGGGCGAGCAGGGACAGCTATTAATTTGCACAGTTGTTTCTCAAAACCTTCCCTATGGAAGGAAGGAAGACGTTCAACACGACACTACGCAGGCCTCCCGGCAGGAAGAACGAGCACTCTCAGTATTCGCTCTGCAATATTTATAGCGTTAACATATATAAGTACGACACACCTTATAACAATCACAAAAGCCAAAAAGCAAGAGGATCTAGTTTTTTTTTTTTAAAAAAAACTCACAATTCGTGGTCTCCAACAATTTTCTACGAGCTATATGCAAAGCAATGCTGTTCTAAGATCTCAATGATCAAGCAAATCAGGTCAAAAGCACTTCGAAAACACTGTTTTAATCTGAATACTAATTTCTAATTGCTAATAGTATGAAAAACAAAGGCAGACTGTCGGTTACAATTTTGATTTGACGGCCGTTTGTGAGTTAGGCTCAGAATTCTATACAAAAAATCCCTTCCCATAACCCTCTATGTTTCTATATAATTTATGACTGTTCAAAAAGAAAGCAGATAGAAAAAAAATTAATATTTAATAAATTTAATATTTGACAAATTCAATATTTTGTTCGTTTAAACCAATATACGATTTTGCCTGCACAGATATTCTCAAAAAATGTTTAATATCATCAAAGCTTGCCTAAGTAAATGCTGAGCCCTCGAGAAGCAAAACACAAAATACAAAAAAAAACAAATATAGTCCGTCTCGGATATAATCCGGTGCTATTTAGCAAAAAAGCTTGCAAAAACAAATAAAATGGTACGAAAAATTGGGTTAGGTGCCGGTTGCGTATACAAATTTCGACCTTAAATTCATTAACATAGAGGTTTTTTCAGTTTTTCGTGAATATCCCGAAAAGTACGTATGTCTTCGGGGTTGCGACCCCTCGGCTGATTCGCGACGATGAGCTCTCTCCGATGGTGCCAAAATTTACTATATAAAAACAAATATGTTCCTTAGATTAAGTACTTTCGGTTGCCCAATAAACTGCCACATCCGGCCCTTCCGTTTTATGAATCTCGGGTTTTAAGTGTCCAGGCGGGACCCCTATTATAATCCTCCTCCTCCTCCACAAAAGAGGGTTAGGTTAGGTTAGGTTTAGGTTAGGTTAGGTTAGGTTAGGTTAGGTTAGGTTAGGTTAGGTTAGGTTAGGTTAGGTTAGCTCGTTTTTTCAGTTTTTCGTGATTATCTCGAGAAGTACTTATCGGAGAGAGGAGCACGATACGTCAAAAGACGCGTCTCGTAAGGGCGCACCCGCTGGAGCCGAAAGATGACCAGGTCTCAATACAAAAAGATGATGATGGTGATGATTATGTTTCACCGAGTTGGTGTCGAGTCCTGTGGGTTCCAGTATTCTCTGATTCGGGATTGCGACCCCTCGGCTGATTCGGGACGACGAGCTCTCTCCGATAGTGCCAAGATTTATTATATAAGATCAAATATGTTCCTCAAAAACGGTACTTTCGTCCGCCCGCTAAACTGCCACTTCCGGCCCTTTCGTTTTAAGAATTTCGGGTTTTAGGTGTCCAGGCAGATCCCCGGGGACGCGGCCCTCGTGCTGCAGGTGAAAAAGTAGCTATAGGTCGAACAATGTAATTTTCAGAATTTTTTAAAATTTTTATGAACAAGCGCCTTGTAAAATTTTATTAATATGTTCAATTTATGTGTTAATTTGGCCTAAAAAAGGGGTCCAGATCTTTAATTTTGGACGCGCCCGGGCGGGACCCCTAATATAATCCTCCTCCTCCACAAAATATTTAACCGGGACAAGAAATAAGGGTCAAAAGGGATGGGCAATTTCTATAACAACTAAAAAAGAGAAAAACTATATACTATCTGACCTTATTGGCACTTGGGGCGAGCAGGGACAGCTATTAATTTGCACAGTTGTTTCTCAAAACCTTCCCTATGGAAGGAAGGAAGACGTTCAACACGACACTACGCAGGCCTCCCGGCAGGAAGAACGAGCACTCTCAGTATTCGCTCTGCAATATTTATAGCGTTAACATATATAAGTACGACACACCTTATAACAATCACAAAAGCCAAAAAGCAAGAGGATCTAGTTTTTTTTTTTTAAAAAAAACTCACAATTCGTGGTCTCCAACAATTTTCTACGAGCTATATGCAAAGCAATGCTGTTCTAAGATCTCAATGATCAAGCAAATCAGGTCAAAAGCACTTCGAAAACACTGTTTTAATCTGAATACTAATTTCTAATTGCTAATAGTATGAAAAAAAAAAGGCAGACTGTCGGTTACAATTTTGATTTGACGGCCGTTTGTGAGTTAGGCTCAGAATTCTATACAAAAAATCCCTTCCCATAACCCTCTATGTTTCTATATAATTTATGACTGTTCAAAAAGAAAGCAGATAGAAAAAAAATTAATATTTAATAAATTTAATATTTGACAAATTCAATATTTTGTTCGTTTAAACCAATATACGATTTTGCCTGCACAGATATTCTCAAAAAATGTTTAATATCATCAAAGCTTGCCTAAGTAAATGCTGAGCCCTCGAGAAGCAAAACACAAAATACAAAAAAAAACAAATATAGTCCGTCTCGGATATAATCCGGTGCTATTTAGCAAAAAAGCTTGCAAAAACAAATAAAATGGTACGAAAAATTGGGTTAGGTGCCGGTTGCGTATACAAATTTCGACCTTAAATTCATTAACATAGAGGTTTTTTCAGTTTTTCGTGAATATCCCGAAAAGTACGTATGTCTTCGGGGTTGCGACCCCTCGGCTGATTCGCGACGATGAGCTCTCTCCGATGGTGCCAAAATTTACTATATAAAAACAAATATGTTCCTTAGATTAAGTACTTTCGGTTGCCCAATAAACTGCCACATCCGGCCCTTCCGTTTTATGAATCTCGGGTTTTAAGTGTCCAGGCGGGACCCCTATTATAATCCTCCTCCTCCTCCACAAAAGAGGGTTAGGTTAGGTTAGGTTTAGGTTAGGTTAGGTTAGGTTAGGTTAGGTTAGGTTAGGTTAGGTTAGGTTAGGTTAGGTTAGCTCGTTTTTTCAGTTTTTCGTGATTATCTCGAGAAGTACTTATCGGAGAGAGGAGCACGATACGTCAAAAGACGCGTCTCGTAAGGGCGCACCCGCTGGAGCCGAAAGATGACCAGGTCTCAATACAAAAAGATGATGATGGTGATGATTATGTTTCACCGAGTTGGTGTCGAGTCCTGTGGGTTCCAGTATTCTCTGATTCGGGATTGCGACCCCTCGGCTGATTCGGGACGACGAGCTCTCTCCGATAGTGCCAAGATTTATTATATAAGATCAAATATGTTCCTCAAAAACGGTACTTTCGTCCGCCCGCTAAACTGCCACTTCCGGCCCTTTCGTTTTAAGAATTTCGGGTTTTAGGTGTCCAGGCAGATCCCCGGGGACGCGGCCCTCGTGCTGCAGGTGAAAAAGTAGCTATAGGTCGAACAATGTAATTTTCAGAATTTTTTAAAATTTTTATGAACAAGCGCCTTGTAAAATTTTATTAATATGTTCAATTTATGTGTTAATTTGGCCTAAAAAAGGGGTCCAGATCTTTAATTTTGGACGCGCCCGGGCGGGACCCCTAATATAATCCTCCTCCTCCACAAAATATTTAACCGGGACAAGAAATAAGGGTCAAAAGGGATGGGCAATTTCTATAACAACTAAAAAAGAGAAAAACTATATACTATCTGACCTTATTGGCACTTGGGGCGAGCAGGGACAGCTATTAATTTGCACAGTTGTTTCTCAAAACCTTCCCTATGGAAGGAAGGAAGACGTTCAACACGACACTACGCAGGCCTCCCGGCAGGAAGAACGAGCACTCTCAGTATTCGCTCTGCAATATTTATAGCGTTAACATATATAAGTACGACACACCTTATAACAATCACAAAAGCCAAAAAGCAAGAGGATCTAGTTTTTTTTTTTTAAAAAAAACTCACAATTCGTGGTCTCCAACAATTTTCTACGAGCTATATGCAAAGCAATGCTGTTCTAAGATCTCAATGATCAAGCAAATCAGGTCAAAAGCACTTCGAAAACACTGTTTTAATCTGAATACTAATTTCTAATTGCTAATAGTATGAAAAACAAAGGCAGACTGTCGGTTACAATTTTGATTTGACGGCCGTTTGTGAGTTAGGCTCAGAATTCTATACAAAAAATCCCTTCCCATAACCCTCTATGTTTCTATATAATTTATGACTGTTCAAAAAGAAAGCAGATAGAAAAAAAATTAATATTTAATAAATTTAATATTTGACAAATTCAATATTTTGTTCGTTTAAACCAATATACGATTTTGCCTGCACAGATATTCTCAAAAAATGTTTAATATCATCAAAGCTTGCCTAAGTAAATGCTGAGCCCTCGAGAAGCAAAACACAAAATACAAAAAAAAACAAATATAGTCCGTCTCGGATATAATCCGGTGCTATTTAGCAAAAAAGCTTGCAAAAACAAATAAAATGGTACGAAAAATTGGGTTAGGTGCCGGTTGCGTATACAAATTTCGACCTTAAATTCATTAACATAGAGGTTTTTTCAGTTTTTCGTGAATATCCCGAAAAGTACGTATGTCTTCGGGGTTGCGACCCCTCGGCTGATTCGCGACGATGAGCTCTCTCCGATGGTGCCAAAATTTACTATATAAAAACAAATATGTTCCTTAGATTAAGTACTTTCGGTTGCCCAATAAACTGCCACATCCGGCCCTTCCGTTTTATGAATCTCGGGTTTTAAGTGTCCAGGCGGGACCCCTATTATAATCCTCCTCCTCCTCCACAAAAGAGGGTTAGGTTAGGTTAGGTTTAGGTTAGGTTAGGTTAGGTTAGGTTAGGTTAGGTTAGGTTAGGTTAGGTTAGGTTAGGTTAGGTTAGGTTAGCTCGTTTTTTCAGTTTTTCGTGATTATCTCGAGAAGTACTTATCGGAGAGAGGAGCACGATACGTCAAAAGACGCGTCTCGTAAGGGCGCACCCGCTGGAGCCGAAAGATGACCAGGTCTCAATACAAAAAGATGATGATGGTGATGATTATGTTTCACCGAGTTGGTGTCGAGTCCTGTGGGTTCCAGTATTCTCTGATTCGGGATTGCGACCCCTCGGCTGATTCGGGACGACGAGCTCTCTCCGATAGTGCCAAGATTTATTATATAAGATCAAATATGTTCCTCAAAAACGGTACTTTCGTCCGCCCGCTAAACTGCCACTTCCGGCCCTTTCGTTTTAAGAATTTCGGGTTTTAGGTGTCCAGGCAGATCCCCGGGGACGCGGCCCTCGTGCTGCAGGTGAAAAAGTAGCTATAGGTCGAACAATGTAATTTTCAGAATTTTTTAAAATTTTTATGAACAAGCGCCTTGTAAAATTTTATTAATATGTTCAATTTATGTGTTAATTTGGCCTAAAAAAGGGGTCCAGATCTTTAATTTTGGACGCGCCCGGGCGGGACCCCTAATATAATCCTCCTCCTCCACAAAATATTTAACCGGGACAAGAAATAAGGGTCAAAAGGGATGGGCAATTTCTATAACAACTAAAAAAGAGAAAAACTATATACTATCTGACCTTATTGGCACTTGGGGCGAGCAGGGACAGCTATTAATTTGCACAGTTGTTTCTCAAAACCTTCCCTATGGAAGGAAGGAAGACGTTCAACACGACACTACGCAGGCCTCCCGGCAGGAAGAACGAGCACTCTCAGTATTCGCTCTGCAATATTTATAGCGTTAACATATATAAGTACGACACACCTTATAACAATCACAAAAGCCAAAAAGCAAGAGGATCTAGTTTTTTTTTTTTAAAAAAAACTCACAATTCGTGGTCTCCAACAATTTTCTACGAGCTATATGCAAAGCAATGCTGTTCTAAGATCTCAATGATCAAGCAAATCAGGTCAAAAGCACTTCGAAAACACTGTTTTAATCTGAATACTAATTTCTAATTGCTAATAGTATGAAAAAAAAAAGGCAGACTGTCGGTTACAATTTTGATTTGACGGCCGTTTGTGAGTTAGGCTCAGAATTCTATACAAAAAATCCCTTCCCATAACCCTCTATGTTTCTATATAATTTATGACTGTTCAAAAAGAAAGCAGATAGAAAAAAAATTAATATTTAATAAATTTAATATTTGACAAATTCAATATTTTGTTCGTTTAAACCAATATACGATTTTGCCTGCACAGATATTCTCAAAAAATGTTTAATATCATCAAAGCTTGCCTAAGTAAATGCTGAGCCCTCGAGAAGCAAAACACAAAATACAAAAAAAAACAAATATAGTCCGTCTCGGATATAATCCGGTGCTATTTAGCAAAAAAGCTTGCAAAAACAAATAAAATGGTACGAAAAATTGGGTTAGGTGCCGGTTGCGTATACAAATTTCGACCTTAAATTCATTAACATAGAGGTTTTTTCAGTTTTTCGTGAATATCCCGAAAAGTACGTATGTCTTCGGGGTTGCGACCCCTCGGCTGATTCGCGACGATGAGCTCTCTCCGATGGTGCCAAAATTTACTATATAAAAACAAATATGTTCCTTAGATTAAGTACTTTCGGTTGCCCAATAAACTGCCACATCCGGCCCTTCCGTTTTATGAATCTCGGGTTTTAAGTGTCCAGGCGGGACCCCTATTATAATCCTCCTCCTCCTCCACAAAAGAGGGTTAGGTTAGGTTAGGTTTAGGTTAGGTTAGGTTAGGTTAGGTTAGGTTAGGTTAGGTTAGGTTAGGTTAGGTTAGGTTAGCTCGTTTTTTCAGTTTTTCGTGATTATCTCGAGAAGTACTTATCGGAGAGAGGAGCACGATACGTCAAAAGACGCGTCTCGTAAGGGCGCACCCGCTGGAGCCGAAAGATGACCAGGTCTCAATACAAAAAGATGATGATGGTGATGATTATGTTTCACCGAGTTGGTGTCGAGTCCTGTGGGTTCCAGTATTCTCTGATTCGGGATTGCGACCCCTCGGCTGATTCGGGACGACGAGCTCTCTCCGATAGTGCCAAGATTTATTATATAAGATCAAATATGTTCCTCAAAAACGGTACTTTCGTCCGCCCGCTAAACTGCCACTTCCGGCCCTTTCGTTTTAAGAATTTCGGGTTTTAGGTGTCCAGGCAGATCCCCGGGGACGCGGCCCTCGTGCTGCAGGTGAAAAAGTAGCTATAGGTCGAACAATGTAATTTTCAGAATTTTTTAAAATTTTTATGAACAAGCGCCTTGTAAAATTTTATTAATATGTTCAATTTATGTGTTAATTTGGCCTAAAAAAGGGGTCCAGATCTTTAATTTTGGACGCGCCCGGGCGGGACCCCTAATATAATCCTCCTCCTCCACAAAATATTTAACCGGGACAAGAAATAAGGGTCAAAAGGGATGGGCAATTTCTATAACAACTAAAAAAGAGAAAAACTATATACTATCTGACCTTATTGGCACTTGGGGCGAGCAGGGACAGCTATTAATTTGCACAGTTGTTTCTCAAAACCTTCCCTATGGAAGGAAGGAAGACGTTCAACACGACACTACGCAGGCCTCCCGGCAGGAAGAACGAGGACTCTCAGTATTCGCTCTGCAATATTTATAGCGTTAACATATATAAGTACGACACACCTTATAACAATCACAAAAGCCAAAAAGCAAGAGGATCTAGTTTTTTTTTTTTAAAAAAAACTCACAATTCGTGGTCTCCAACAATTTTCTACGAGCTATATGCAAAGCAATGCTGTTCTAAGATCTCAATGATCAAGCAAATCAGGTCAAAAGCACTTCGAAAACACTGTTTTAATCTGAATACTAATTTCTAATTGCTAATAGTATGAAAAACAAAGGCAGACTGTCGGTTACAATTTTGATTTGACGGCCGTTTGTGAGTTAGGCTCAGAATTCTATACAAAAAATCCCTTCCCATAACCCTCTATGTTTCTATATAATTTATGACTGTTCAAAAAGAAAGCAGATAGAAAAAAAATTAATATTTAATAAATTTAATATTTGACAAATTCAATATTTTGTTCGTTTAAACCAATATACGATTTTGCCTGCACAGATATTCTCAAAAAATGTTTAATATCATCAAAGCTTGCCTAAGTAAATGCTGAGCCCTCGAGAAGCAAAACACAAAATACAAAAAAAAAAAACAAATATAGTCCGTCTCGGATATAATCCGGTGCTATTTAGCAAAAAAGCTTGCAAAAACAAATAAAATGGTACGAAAAATTGGGTTAGGTGCCGGTTGCGTATACAAATTTCGACCTTAAATTCATTAACATAGAGGTTTTTTCAGTTTTTCGTGAATATCCCGAAAAGTACGTATGTCTTCGGGGTTGCGACCCCTCGGCTGATTCGCGACGATGAGCTCTCTCCGATGGTGCCAAAATTTACTATATAAAAACAAATATGTTCCTTAGATTAAGTACTTTCGGTTGCCCAATAAACTGCCACATCCGGCCCTTCCGTTTTATGAATCTCGGGTTTTAAGTGTCCAGGCGGGACCCCTATTATAATCCTCCTCCTCCTCCACAAAAGAGGGTTAGGTTAGGTTAGGTTTAGGTTAGGTTAGGTTAGGTTAGGTTAGGTTAGGTTAGGTTAGGTTAGGTTAGGTTGGGGTGCGAAGTTGGTCTCACCTCCTCGTGGTGCACCCTGGGCAACAATAGGCAGTAATGTTTTAGGCATTTCTGGCTATTGGCGAAGAGGACCAACAATTCCCTCTCCCATCTCCCCCTTTACCTTGCATTCCCGTCTCGTTTCTCTCATCCCTCCTCAGTTATTACTCTCACTCCTACCCCATCCCCACTTACTCCCGTGTTCCTCAACCCCTGGATTATTATGTTAGGCTTCTGTGATAGGGTTCTTTCTGTTAGGTTATGTTAGGCGACGTATGTTTCTTGTATTGTATTCCCCCCTTCTTCTTCTTTATGTCTTTTATTCTTCTTCTCCCCCCTTTTATTCACTTCCCCTTTTTTCTTCTATCTTCAATCCCTGACGACGTATGAAAATCTGATGAATGTTAAAACAAAAAACATGGAACAAGCATTGAGTCAAAGAGTATTACCCCAGGAGGGTACCGGCCGCTCCGCGGCCGGAGAATCCCTCCCAGAGCGGGAGCTTCGTTCCCGCTCTGGCAGCCCCTCGTTCTCTGGGGGGGGCAAACCAATGCTTGGCGGTAGGGCCGACCCCCCTACCGCTCCGACGACCACGGCTACCCACACGGTTTCCGATCTTGCACAACGACGAGAGCTCCGGGTTTCTCTGGAGCGCCTGGAGTTGGATTCGGACGATTCGGCATCCAGCCATAAGTCCTACAGATCCGGCTCGCTGGAGCGAAAGCGGTCATACCGCTCGTTCTGCTCGGACAGCGAGCCGGACATAGACGTACCCGCCAAACTTGCGGCGGTCCCCGAACGGGGAAGAGGTAGGCGCTTCACGACCGGCCAATATGTCGGCTTGCGGGCGGCAAAGAAGGAGTTGCTCGCTGCTGAGAAGGAGGAGGAGCGGCGACGCCAGGAGTTGGACCTCCTTGAAACGGCGCGGAGAGCCCGCCCTCGCCAAACGTCGAGACTCGACGTGGTCGAGGTTGAGGGGACCTCCGTGCACACTCAGAAGGAGGTCATAGAGAGAAACTTCGAGATACTGTCGGAGTGTATCTCGAAGTCCACCAACCTCAAAGGTACGGTGGCTAGGGACATGAAGGCCGCCATGACGGCCATCAAGCAGGCAATGGAGGTCGTGATCTCGGCCACCGTAACGGAAGAGACCCGGAAACTCCACCGGGAGAACAATCGGTTACGGGAGGTCGTGCGCGATCTCCAGGAGGACATGGCCGCCATGCGTGCCGAGTTCCGCCAGGAAAGATACCGGGGCCCCATGCAAATTTACGCATCGAGTGGCCCTGACAAACCCACCCAAGAAGACCACTCCCCCTCCTCCGACATGGATGTCCTCAAACAAACCATGCTCGAGATGGTGGGGGAGATGCGTTCTATAAACGCTAGGCTGGAGGCGACGGAGCGGCGCTCACTGCGTCCTCCGCTGCAATCGGAGAGAGCACCCCGCACGGCGGGATCGACCGCGCGGAAGGCCAAGCCCAAGCCGGCCGCCCCCGTCGAGGGGGACGCCCCCTCCGATATGGATGTGACAGAGCCAGGGCACCACTCGACCCCTGTCCCCCCCAAGCCCGTCAAGGGCAAGGGAAAGGGCAAGGGAAAGAGAAGCGCCCCAGCCCAAAACCCGGATGTGACAGATCCCGAGGCCCCGTTCCCACCTACGACTTCGTCCCAGGACTCCCCCTGGACAGAGGTGGGCAAGAACGGGAGGCCGAAAAGGGACAAACAGAAGAAGGTAGAGAAGACCCCTAAAAAGGCGCCTCCTCCCCCCCAGAAGAAGAAGCGGAAGGCGAAGCGTCGCACGGTTCGGCAGCCCAAAACGGCAGCCGTCGTGCTGACGATAAAGCCGGACGCTGCAGAAAAGGGCGTAAATTTCGCGACCGTCCTTGGTGCCGCCCGTCGCCAGGTCACAACTGTCCTCAGTGACCAAGGCATCAAGGAGGCGCATATGCGAAAGACGCTCACCGAGGCACGCATCCTCGTGATCCCCGGTGAGCCAGAGGAGGCCGGCAGGAAGGCGGACGCTCTAGTCCGCAAATTCCGCGAGATCCTCCCGGCGGACGTAAAGGTTGAACGCCCCTACAAGCGTGTCGACCTAAAATTATCCGGGCTGGATGACTCCGTCACCTCGGCGGAAATCCAGTCCGCGATAAAATGGAAGGCGGGGGTCGACAAGGAGCAAGTCCGGGTCAGCCCCATAAAGTGGACAACGTTCGGCGGTGGTGTGTGTTGGGTAACTTGCCCAGCCCCCGCCGCCGAAACAATTATGAAGAGTGGGCTCCAGGTCGGGCTGGTCTTCGCCCAGATCCAACTGCTGGAGTCCCGCGTGCTCAGATGCTTCCGCTGCTGGGAGCCTGGGCACGTGGGCATGAAGTGTCGGGCCTCCATCAACAGGAGCGCCCAATGTTTTAGGTGTGGGCAGGAGGGGCACAAATCCCAATCCTGCACGGCCCCGAAGGCCCATTGCACGGTGTGCGCCGCCGCGTCCTTACCGGCGGGCCACCGGGCCGGCAGCCCGGCTTGCGCCGCGGCAAAGAGGCCGATTAGGAGAAGGCGATTGGACGCTGGCCAACCTGGCGAGCGCGTCATCGGCGCAGTAGACAGGGAAGAGACCCCAGCGACAGCTCCACCGTCGCTTTTGGGGGCCTTCTCTCAAGGAGCAGCTGGCAGCCAGCCTGAGGGGGCGGCCCCCAGCACTTAATGCTCCAGTGGTGTGTGTGTGCTTCTGCACACCACTAGACGAAGGGGTCGTGGGTAAACTCCGCCCTCCACCCCTATATCTTCAGACGACGCCCACAGGGCGAAACGCGCGCCTGGCTGAGGGATGCGACCAATAGCAATATCTGGGCCAGGCGCAAACTGCGAGCGAAGGAAGCACCCCGGGGGTTTTAGTCGGTAGGAGTCCGGCATACCGGGGGAATGGCCCTCACCACTCCCCTGACGATCCAATGCAGGATTTCCCCCGGGTTAACAAAAAAAAAAAAAAAAAAAAGGTTAGGTTAGGTTAGGTTAGCTCGTTTTTTCAGTTTTTCGTGATTATCTCGAGAAGTACTTATCGGAGAGAGGAGCACGATACGTCAAAAGACGCGTCTCGTAAGGGCGCACCCGCTGGAGCCGAAAGATGACCAGGTCTCAATACAAAAAGATGATGATGGTGATGATTATGTTTCACCGAGTTGGTGTCGAGTCCTGTGGGTTCCAGTATTCTCTGATTCGGGATTGCGACCCCTCGGCTGATTCGGGACGACGAGCTCTCTCCGATAGTGCCAAGATTTATTATATAAGATCAAATATGTTCCTCAAAAACGGTACTTTCGTCCGCCCGCTAAACTGCCACTTCCGGCCCTTTCGTTTTAAGAATTTCGGGTTTTAGGTGTCCAGGCAGATCCCCGGGGACGCGGCCCTCGTGCTGCAGGTGAAAAAGTAGCTATAGGTCGAACAATGTAATTTTCAGAATTTTTTAAAATTTTTATGAACAAGCGCCTTGTAAAATTTTATTAATATGTTCAATTTATGTGTTAATTTGGCCTAAAAAAGGGGTCCAGATCTTTAATTTTGGACGCGCCCGGGCGGGACCCCTAATATAATCCTCCTCCTCCACAAAATATTTAACCGGGACAAGAAATAAGGGTCAAAAGGGATGGGCAATTTCTATAACAACTAAAAAAGAGAAAAACTATATACTATCTGACCTTATTGGCACTTGGGGCGAGCAGGGACAGCTATTAATTTGCACAGTTGTTTCTCAAAACCTTCCCTATGGAAGGAAGGAAGACGTTCAACACGACACTACGCAGGCCTCCCGGCAGGAAGAACGAGCACTCTCAGTATTCGCTCTGCAATATTTATAGCGTTAACATATATAAGTACGACACACCTTATAACAATCACAAAAGCCAAAAAGCAAGAGGATCTAGTTTTTTTTTTTTTTTTTTTAAAAAAAACTCACAATTCGTGGTCTCCAACAATTTTCTACGAGCTATATGCAAAGCAATGCTGTTCTAAGATCTCAATGATCAAGCAAATCAGGTCAAAAGCACTTCGAAAACACTGTTTTAATCTGAATACTAATTTCTAATTGCTAATAGTATGAAAAACAAAGGCAGACTGTCGGTTACAATTTTGATTTGACGGCCGTTTGTGAGTTAGGCTCAGAATTCTATACAAAAAATCCCTTCCCATAACCCTCTATGTTTCTATATAATTTATGACTGTTCAAAAAGAAAGCAGATAGAAAAAAAATTAATATTTAATAAATTTAATATTTGACAAATTCAATATTTTGTTCGTTTAAACCAATATACGATTTTGCCTGCACAGATATTCTCAAAAAATGTTTAATATCATCAAAGCTTGCCTAAGTAAATGCTGAGCCCTCGAGAAGCAAAACACAAAATACAAAAAAAAACAAATATAGTCCGTCTCGGATATAATCCGGTGCTATTTAGCAAAAAAGCTTGCAAAAACAAATAAAATGGTACGAAAAATTGGGTTAGGTGCCGGTTGCGTATACAAATTTCGACCTTAAATTCATTAACATAGAGGTTTTTTCAGTTTTTCGTGAATATCCCGAAAAGTACGTATGTCTTCGGGGTTGCGACCCCTCGGCTGATTCGCGACGATGAGCTCTCTCCGATGGTGCCAAAATTTACTATATAAAAACAAATATGTTCCTTAGATTAAGTACTTTCGGTTGCCCAATAAACTGCCACATCCGGCCCTTCCGTTTTATGAATCTCGGGTTTTAAGTGTCCAGGCGGGACCCCTATTATAATCCTCCTCCTCCTCCACAAAAGAGGGTTAGGTTAGGTTAGGTTTAGGTTAGGTTAGGTTAGGTTAGGTTAGGTTAGGTTAGGTTAGGTTGGGGTGCGAAGTTGGTCTCACCTCCTCGTGGTGCACCCTGGGCAACAATAGGCAGCAATGTTTTTCTTTTTAGGCATTGCTGGCTATTGGCGAAGAGGACCAACAATTCCTTCTCCCATCTCCCCTTTACCTTGTATTCCCGTCTCGTCTCTCTTATCCTTCCCCAGTTATTACTCCCACTCCTACCCCATCCCCACTTACTCCCGTGTTCCTCAACTCCAGGTTAGTTATGTTAGGTTTATCTGTTAGGGACTTATGTTAGGTAATGTTAGGATTGTGTGATATTTTTCTTTTGTATTCCCCCTTCTTCTTCTTTGTATCTTTTGTCTTCTTCTTTCTTCCCCCCTTTTCTATCTCTTCTTCTGTTTTTCTTCGTTCTTCTAACTCCAGATATGATAGTATGAAAATTTGATGCATGTGAAGCAAACATGATGGAAGTGCAAGACAAAGAGAAACTACCCCAGGAGGGTACCGGTCGCTCCGCGACCGGAGAATCCCTCCCAGGGCGGGTGCTTCGGTCCCGCTCTGGCAGCCTCTTGTTCTCTGGGGGGGGCAATCTTGTACTTGGCGGTAGGGCGGACCCCCCTACCGCACCGACGACCACGGCTATCCACTCAATGGACACCGAACTTGCAAGCGATAAGGTACTCCGGGTTGAACTGGAGCGCCTCGAAGACTCGGACTCCGGTCAGAGTATGGCGACTGTGGGCTCTAGCTCAACACTAGAGCGCAAACGCTCTTATAAGAGCGCACAGTCAATGTCGGAGTGTGACTCGGACGGGGACGCGCCTGCCAAAATCTTGGCGCTCCCCCGACGGTCAAGAGGTAGGCCCACCACCCACGGAAAACATGTTGGGTTGTGGGAGGCTAGAAAGGCGATCATCGCCGAGAAGAAGGCCGAGGAGGAACGACTGGCTTGCCAGGAGCTCCTACTCACGGAGCGTAGTGTGCGTCCCCGCCTCACGTCGCGGCTCTCAGCGACCACTTCAGAGGATGACACATGCTACGCCCGTATGGAGAACATCGGCCGTAACCTTGACGTCATTGGCGACGGACTCGTCAAGTCCAAGAACGTCAAGGGTACGGTCGTTCATGACGTAAAGGCCGCCATGGCGGCCATCAAGGAGGACCTGGAAGTAATCGTCCGGAGCAAAGTCTCTGAGGAAGTGAAGAAGGTACACAAAGAGAACTCCCGCCTCAGAGAAGAGCTCCGGGAACTTAGAGAAATTGTGGTCGCCATGCGCGCGCGCGAGCGCGAGCTGGCGCTGCGGGAGATAGAGGTGCCACCACTGTCGGCAGACCCCTCCCCTGCCCAACCGGATATGACACAGACCCCCGGCTTTGCCGAGCTTCGTTCTATGCTCGGTGAGGTCGTGGGGTCCTTGAAGGTTATGCAGCAGCGGCAGGAGGCAATGGAGAACCAACTCCTGCGCCCACCGCTGCAGCATGAGAAGGTGTCCTACGCGGCGAAGTCAGCCGCGCGGAAGCCCCGGCCGAAGCCGGCCGGCGGCGCCGCGGAGGACGCCCCCCACACGGACGAGACAGAAGCAGGGCGGAGCTCTCACCCAGACCCGAAACCCTCCAAAGGTAAGGGCAAAGGGAAGAAGACCCGCCCTGCTGCTCCCAATGTAGACTCAGTGGCGGACTTCCCGCCCTTAGGAGAGCCCCAAGTCGCCGGCCATAGTGGCGACTGGGCGACGGCCGGGCGGGACGGCAAACATAGACCAAACCGCCCCGCCAAACAGAAGAAGGGCCCCGCAAATGAGGCCCCCAAGGAGAAAAAGAAACCGCGCAAGCGGGTCCGCACCCGGAAGCCAAAGGACGCAGTCGTCTCATTTAAGTTGCTTCCGGGCGCGAAGGAACGTGGTGTCTCCCTCCGGGATGTTCTCAAAACAGCCCGCAGGGAGATGCAAAGAGCGTTGGGGGAGGCAGGGGCGCAATCTGCGTTCTTGTCCGGCACCCTCTCCGATGCGAGGTTGGTCCACATTCCTGGGCCGCCCGAGGAGGCCGCGAAGAAAGCCGACCTCTTGTATGGCAAACTTAAGGCCATCCTTCCGGAGACGGAAGTCAAGGTGACCCGACCCGTGAAGTGCGTAAGCCTTCGCGTGCCGGGCCTGGACGACTCCGTCGAAAAGGAGGATGTCCTTTCGTCCATCAAGATGGTCGGCAACTGTATGGAGGCGCGGGCTCACCTGGCCGAGCACATTCGGGTGAGCGAGGTCCGCTTCGGCACATTCGGCGTCGGCGTATGCTGGGCCTCTTGTCCAGCCGATGTCGCCGAAATGGTGTTAAAATATGGGATAGAGATCGGCTTTACAAGGGCCCAGGTCAAAATGGTGGAGCCTCGCGTGCTCCGGTGTTTCCGTTGTTGGGAGCCGGGGCACGTGAGTGAAAAGTGTAGAGCCGGCACGGACCGAAGCGGACTGTGCCTCCGATGTGCGCAGCCGGGTCACAAGGCCCAGGAATGTGACAGTCGTGCCTATTGCGTGCTGTGCGCCGCTGTGAGCAAACCCGCCGGCCACCGCGTCGGTAGCCCAGCGTGCGCCGCCGCAAAACGGCCGACAAGGAGGAGAGGGAGTGCCTACTTCAGAGGCGCCCGCCTTGCCGCCTCCGCGGCAATGGAGGCAGAGCAGGAGAATACAATCTCCGCTGTGCCGCGGGAGGAGGACCCCATTTCACATAGGTCCTCCCACGGAGTGTCGGGCAGCTCGGCTGAGGGGCCAGCTGCTTAGACCATACTCCGGTGGTGTAGTGTGTGGTCCCACACACCACAAGGCGGCGGGGAGGCGAATCAACTGCCTCCCCTACATTCAAGGCTGCCCGTAATGGGGCAACGCGCAGGGCCGGGCTCTGGGAAGGCGAGTAGCCATGCCCCTCGGTCCTAGAGCGCTCGGTGGACCACCCCGGGGGTTTTAGTCGGTAAAAGTCCGGCATACCGGGGGAGTGGCCCTCACCACTCCCCTGACGATCCTATGAGGATTTCCCCCGGGTAACAAAAAAAAAAAAAAAAAAAAAAAAAGGTTAGGTTAGGTTAGGTTAGGTTAGGTTAGCTCGTTTTTTCAGTTTTTCGTGATTATCTCGAGAAGTACTTATCGGAGAGAGGAGCACGATACGTCAAAAGACGCGTCTCGTAAGGGCGCACCCGCTGGAGCCGAAAGATGACCAGGTCTCAATACAAAAAGATGATGATGGTGATGATTATGTTTCACCGAGTTGGTGTCGAGTCCTGTGGGTTCCAGTATTCTCTGATTCGGGATTGCGACCCCTCGGCTGATTCGGGACGACGAGCTCTCTCCGATAGTGCCAAGATTTATTATATAAGATCAAATATGTTCCTCAAAAACGGTACTTTCGTCCGCCCGCTAAACTGCCACTTCCGGCCCTTTCGTTTTAAGAATTTCGGGTTTTAGGTGTCCAGGCAGATCCCCGGGGACGCGGCCCTCGTGCTGCAGGTGAAAAAGTAGCTATAGGTCGAACAATGTAATTTTCAGAATTTTTTAAAATTTTTATGAACAAGCGCCTTGTAAAATTTTATTAATATGTTCAATTTATGTGTTAATTTGGCCTAAAAAAGGGGTCCAGATCTTTAATTTTGGACGCGCCCGGGCGGGACCCCTAATATAATCCTCCTCCTCCACAAAATATTTAACCGGGACAAGAAATAAGGGTCAAAAGGGATGGGCAATTTCTATAACAACTAAAAAAGAGAAAAACTATATACTATCTGACCTTATTGGCACTTGGGGCGAGCAGGGACAGCTATTAATTTGCACAGTTGTTTCTCAAAACCTTCCCTATGGAAGGAAGGAAGACGTTCAACACGACACTACGCAGGCCTCCCGGCAGGAAGAACGAGCACTCTCAGTATTCGCTCTGCAATATTTATAGCGTTAACATATATAAGTACGACACACCTTATAACAATCACAAAAGCCAAAAAGCAAGAGGATCTAGTTTTTTTTTTTTAAAAAAAACTCACAATTCGTGGTCTCCAACAATTTTCTACGAGCTATATGCAAAGCAATGCTGTTCTAAGATCTCAATGATCAAGCAAATCAGGTCAAAAGCACTTCGAAAACACTGTTTTAATCTGAATACTAATTTCTAATTGCTAATAGTATGAAAAACAAAGGCAGACTGTCGGTTACAATTTTGATTTGACGGCCGTTTGTGAGTTAGGCTCAGAATTCTATACAAAAAATCCCTTCCCATAACCCTCTATGTTTCTATATAATTTATGACTGTTCAAAAAGAAAGCAGATAGAAAAAAAATTAATATTTAATAAATTTAATATTTGACAAATTCAATATTTTGTTCGTTTAAACCAATATACGATTTTGCCTGCACAGATATTCTCAAAAAATGTTTAATATCATCAAAGCTTGCCTAAGTAAATGCTGAGCCCTCGAGAAGCAAAACACAAAATACAAAAAAAAACAAATATAGTCCGTCTCGGATATAATCCGGTGCTATTTAGCAAAAAAGCTTGCAAAAACAAATAAAATGGTACGAAAAATTGGGTTAGGTGCCGGTTGCGTATACAAATTTCGACCTTAAATTCATTAACATAGAGGTTTTTTCAGTTTTTCGTGAATATCCCGAAAAGTACGTATGTCTTCGGGGTTGCGACCCCTCGGCTGATTCGCGACGATGAGCTCTCTCCGATGGTGCCAAAATTTACTATATAAAAACAAATATGTTCCTTAGATTAAGTACTTTCGGTTGCCCAATAAACTGCCACATCCGGCCCTTCCGTTTTATGAATCTCGGGTTTTAAGTGTCCAGGCGGGACCCCTATTATAATCCTCCTCCTCCTCCACAAAAGAGGGTTAGGTTAGGTTAGGTTTAGGTTAGGTTAGGTTAGGTTAGGTTAGGTTAGGTTTCCGGCGTCGGGACGTGACGACCCCATCGCCCACCGGTTCGCCGGTGCAGTCAGTCAGCCCTTTCCTCCTCCCACCTTACCTTTTCCTTGTTTCCCTTCTCGAAACTCTATCCTACCCACAATTATTCCTCCTCTACGCCCTCTATTGTATTCCCCCCTTCTTCTTTTATCTTTCTTCTTCGTTTCTCCCTTACCCTTTATCCCCTCCCCTACATCTTTATTCTTTAACTCCAGATATGATAGGATGAAAATTTGACGAATGAAAACAAAAACTATGGCAGTGCAACTTACAACAGGACTACCCCAGGAGGGTACTGGCCGCTCCGCGGCCGGAGAATCCCTCCCCGGTCTGGAGCCTCTCTCCAGCCCGGGCTGCCCCGCGTTCTCTGGGGGGGGCAACGTTGCACTCGGCGGTAGGGCGGACCCCCCTACCGCACCAACGACAAAGGCTATGCAGATGGATTCCGATTTTGCTTCACCCGCAAGGGTGCCAATGGTGGTGTGTGAGAGGCTCGAGGACTCCGACTCCGGTCGGAGCCTCATGTCAGTAACCTCCACGAACTCTGAACGCAAGAGGCGTTATGTGAGCGCGCTCTCCTCGAGCGGCTCAGAGGGGGATACGTCGCCGCTCAAGATCTCGGCGATCCCCAAGAGAGGACGTGCCCGCCCGCCCACAACAGGCGAACATGTGGGGCTGTGGCAGGCCAGGAAGGAGCTTCTCATGAAGGAGAAGGAGGAAAAGGCTCTGCAGGAGCAGAAGGAGCCGGTCTTGTCCTCACGGAATGTCCGTCCGCGCGAAACATCGCGGCTCTCCGTCACTCCATCGGAGGATGAGGACAAACGGGAAGCCTCGGCCGCGGCTTTGTTGAAGCGAGCCGAGAGAGACTATGGACTTATTAGGGAGAATATTAAGAAGTCCAAGAATATGAAGGGGACCACGATGAGGGAGATGAAGGAGGCCGCCGATGACATGAGGGAGGTGGTCGACGAACTCCACCGTCGGACGGCCAACGACGAAAACCGTCGGCTCCATAGGGAGAACGAGCGTCTCCGTGCTCAACTCCAGGAGCTGATGGAGGACATGGCCGCCGATCGAGCGGAAGCCAAAGCACGACAGGCACAGGGACTGGCTCCAAGAGCTCCGCCAGCCCCTGCTGCAACAATACCGGACTTGACACAGCTCAGCAGTTGGTTCGAGGAAAGGGATCGCACCCTCGTCCAAAAGCTGAGCTTTATGATGGACGCAAAGATCGAGGGGCTGCAGGTGGATGGACGTCTTCTTCCTCCCAAGCGCCACCGCCCCCCGCTAGCGGCAGACAATACGCGGGATGCCCCTCAGGTGGAGGAGGCCCCGCAGGCCGCGAACGGAGAGGCGAAGAGGAAGAAGAAAAAGAAAAAGAAGAAGAAGAGTACCCCACCTGCGGCGAACTCGCGGCCCGACCCGGCGTCCGGCAGTACCCGACCCCAGACGAGGGGGACGGAGAACAGGGACACGGAGAGGGCTCAACCGGATGTGACTGTGCGGGAGGCGCCTCGTCAGCCTCACCCACCAACCACTGGACAAGACAACACTCCCTGGACTGAGGTTGGCAGGAAGAGAACCAAGCGCCAAGCCCAAAGAGCGCAGAGGGCCGCGCAACGGGACCCTCCTCCGGCTCCCCGTCAGCCTCAGTCTCAGCGGACCCAAAGGAGACAGCAGCAGCCCACTACTGTACGGTTGCGCGCACCCAAAACGGCTGCGGTTATGATCAAGCTGCAGCCGGGGTCGGAAGCGTCGGGCCTGACCTACAAGGAGGTCATGACCAAGGCCAAGCAAGGCCTGGACCTACCGAGCCTGGGGTTAGAGAGCGGCCTTAGAGTCAAGATTGCGGCCACGGGAGCCCGAATCTTTCAACTCCCGGGCTCCACCAGTGGCGACAAAGCGGACTCTTTGGCCGCAAAACTGAAGGAGCTCCTCCCGCAGGACGGGGTATACGTCTCCAGGCCGGAGAAGAAGGCGGACTTCCGGGTGTCAGGGTTCGACGACTCCACGACCCCGGAAGAGATCCAGGCTGCCGTCGCTAGGCTTGGCGACTGCCCACTGGATCAGATCAAGGTCGGGGTGATCCGTGAGGACAGATCTGGACTATGCTCCGTCGTGGTCAACTGTCCCGTGGCAGTTGCCAAGAAGGTGGAGAACGGCGGCAGACTCATCGTCGGCTTTCTGTCGACGCAAGTCAAGATGCTGCCGGCGCGCACAATGCGCTGTTTCCGGTGCCTGCAGCCGGGGCACGTACGGGACAAGTGCAGAGCAGAGGTCGACCGCAGCAGACAATGTTACCGCTGCGGTCAGATTGACCACATAGCGCGACAGTGCACCGCAGCAGTCCCGTACTGCTCCATATGCGCGATGGCCGGAAAGCCGGCACAGCACAGCGTCGGCAGCAGGGCTTGCGCCGTCGCCTTCAAGCCGCTCAAGCCCAAGAGAGGACAGCCTGCAGCTCGAACAGAACAGGAGCAGCAGGCCCAGGTCCCAGCTCCCGAGAGCGCCCAAGGCGCTGATAGGGCAGCGGACAATCACGAGCAGACCCAGATGACCGTTCCTTAATGGACCACACCCCGCTGAAGTTTCTCCAGGGAAACATCAACCACTGTGTCAGGGCTCAGAACCTTCTCTTTCAGAGCCTGACACAGTGGGGGGTTCATTTGGCGGTGGTGTCGGAACCCTATTATGTTCCCCCAGACGGCGACTGCTGGGTGGGGGACCTCTCGGGCACGGCAGCCATACTGAGACGACCAAGTGCGGGTGCCCCTTCCTTTGGTACCATCTCCAGAGGGACGGGGTACGTTGCAGCAGTGGTGGGGGAGATAGTAGTCATCTCCGTTTACTTCTCCCCCAACAAGACGCTAGCCGAGTTCGAGGGGTTCCTCGCTCAGCTTGGAGCCCTGGTGGAACAATGCCGACCTCGACCCGTGCTAGTCGCCGGGGATCTTAATGCCAAATCCACGGCATGGGGATGTCCGGGGACGGATGCGCGGGGCGAGGCGGTAGAGGAATGGTTGCTGGGTATGGGGTTGTCCGTGGCCAATGTGGGCCAGGAGCTGACCTGCATCCGGGCACAGGGCGGATCCATCGTGGATGTCACATTCACATGCCCCGCCCTGGCCAGTAGGCTTGAAGGATGGAGGGTGCTCGTCGCGGAGGAGACTCTGTCCGACCACCGGTACATCCGGTACTGCATCAAGCCGAGACGGGGGGCCCAGACCAACTCGGGCCCCAGGGACACACGGAGGGACCCTCCTAGGTGGAGTTTGAAGTCCCTCGACGTGGAGCTCCTCCAGGAGGCGGCGCTCGTCCAGACTTGGCTCTCCGAGTCGAGGGGCGACGCTAGCGTGGACGAACAAGCAGACCGGCTCCGGAGAGCCATGTCCATAGTCTGCGACGCCTCCATGTCGCGTTTGAGGGGCAGTCCCAACCGTCGTCGACGCCAGGTGTACTGGTGGTCGGCCGAAATCGCGGATCTCCGCCGCGCCTGCGTTGCGGCCAGACGGGCCTACACCCGAAGCCGCCGCAGGGGGCGTAGAGACGTCGCGCGAGAGGAGTCTCTCTACGCGACGTATAGGGAGAAGTGCGCGGCCCTCAAGGTCGCCATTGCCCGGGCCGTGGATGAGGCCCGAAAGGAGTTGCTGGAGCTCCTAGACCGAGATCCGTGGGGGAGGCCCTATCACATGGTGCGGAACAAGCTCCGCCCATGGTCCCCCCCGCTGACGAAGACGCTCCAGCCAGATCTATTACGGTCTATAGTTTCCTCCCTGTTCCCTACCAGGGCAGACCATCAGTCCCCACCGATGGTGCCTGCTTGGTTCGTCGACAACCAAGATCCACAGGTGCCACCGGTGACCAGGGAGGAGCTAGAGTCCGTAATGGATAAGCTGAAGGGCAAGTCCACGGCCCCAGGCCTAGATGGGATCCACGCCAAGGTCTGGACCCTGTCCTTTGATGCCTTCGAGGAGTGGTTGAGGAGGATCTTCAACGCCTGCCTGTCCCAAGCTACGATTCCACGGACGTGGAAGACGGGCAGGCTGGTCCTCCTCCAGAAAGGCGGACGTCCGGCCGACTCCCCCTCTGCTTACCGGCCCATCGTCCTTATCGATGAGGTCGCGAAGCTGTTTGAGAGGGTGGTAGCCGACCGGATCACCAAGCATCTCGAGGGAGAGGGTCCAGATCTGGCCGACAACCAGTTTGGGTTCCGGAGGGAAAGGTCGACGGTGCATGCGATCCGTCAGCTTAAGTCCCTCGCGCAGGAAGCCGTCTCCAGTGGCGGGGTGCTCATGGCGGTGTCCCTCGACATCGCCAACGCATTTAACACCCTGCCCTGGAATTGCATAAAAGAGGCGTTGCGGCGTCACGGCGTTCCGCTGTACCTGCGCCGCATCATAGGAGCTTACCTGACGGATCGCAGCGTTAGGTACCCGACCCGTGAGGGATGGGAGTCACGGGCTATGACATGTGGGGTTCCACAGGGGTCGGTCCTCGGGCCGCTCCTGTGGAACATTGGTTATGACTGGGTCCTGCGCGGCCAGAACTTACCCGGCGTCAGCGTCATTTGTTACGCTGATGACACGCTGGTGGCCGCGCGGGGCAACACGTACCGTCGAGCCGCAATGCTCGCCACTGCGGGCACGGCGCATGTGGTGAGACGAATTAAGGCGCTGGGCCTAGAGGTGGCGCTCAACAAGTCCGAGGCGTTGTGTTTTCGCGGCCCTCGGACCTCGCTGCCTCCAGACGCCCACATCATTGTCGGTGGTGCTCGCATCTCCGTCGGGGAGACCATGCGTTACCTAGGCCTGGTCCTCGACGGCAGATGGGATTTCGGAGAGCACTTCCGGCAAATGATGCCAAAGGTGCTGGGCGTAACAAAAGCCCTTGGGCGTCTGATGCCCAACTTAGGAGGACCAGGGGTGTCTAGCAGACGCCTCTATTGCAACGTGGTCCGCTCCATGATGCTGTATGGAGCCCCGATATGGGCCGACGCTCTGAACAGCCGCAATATTCCACTATTGCGGCGGCCTCAAAGAGCGTTGGCCATCAAGATCATTCGGGGCTACTCTACAGTATCATGCGACGCGGCCTGCATGATAGCGGGGTCGGTTCCCTGGGACTTGGATGCTCGAGCCCTCGCGTCCCTCTTTACATGGCGCGAGGAGCGAAGAGCCCGGGGCCAGCGAACCGCCCCGACCGAATTACGAGCGAAGAGGCGTCTGCTGGATGCCGACTCAATTATGACATGGAGGTCGAGGCTGGAGGACCCTCGATACGGCCGGCGGACAATCGAGGCTATCCGTCCGGTGTTGGCCGAATGGCTGGAAAGGGGTCACGGCAATATCTCCTACCGGTTGACGCAGGTACTCTCGGGGCATGGCAGCTTCGGGTGGTACCTGTGTCGCATAACCGGTAGCGAGCCAGACCCCAGATGCCATCACTGCGGCGGATGCCTCGAAGAGTCCGCCCAGCACGCGCTAGAGGAGTGCCCAGCCTGGGCCTCCGAAAGGACCGACCTGACCAGGGTGGTGGGTGGTGACCTGTCGCTGCCGTCGCTCGTTCGCACGATGCTCGGCAGCGAAGGTGCATGGCAGGCGGTCCTCAAATTCTGCGAGGACATTATGGAGAAGAAAGAGGCGGCGGAGAGGGTACGGGAGGCACTCTCTACCCCCGACAACCCCATCCGTCGCCCACGCAGGACTGGACAAAGGAGGAGGGCCTTCGCCAATGGCCTTCCTACCTGAACCGGATTGACGCCCGGGCGGCCGCTTGGGGGAGCGCGCCGTCCATTATCCAGGCGAGAGCGGTGTTGTGATGTGTTCCCGCACACCGCTCCAAGACACAACTTTTCGTGGTGAGCGAGGGGTGGCTCTTTACACCACCCTTTGCGATTAAGAAAGATAGAGGCCTATCTCAAAGGCCGGACGTCGCTGTGGGTCGGTGAGGCTGATCTCACTGTACCACCGACCCCAGCATATGACGGGAAGAGGAACATCCCGGTGGTTTTAGTCGGGGCAGGTCCGACACACCGGGGGAGCGGCCCCCACTGCTCCCCTGACGGTCCGTAGGGATTTCCACCGGGTTAACAAAAAAAAAAAAAAAGGTTAGGTTAGGTTAGGTTAGGTTAGGTTAGGTTGGGGTGCGAAGTTGGTCTCACCTCCTCGTGGTGCACCCTGGGCAACAATAGGTAGTAATGTTTTAGGCATTGCTGGCTATTGGCGAAGAGGACCAACAATTCCCTCTCCCACCTTTCCCTCTCCATGCATTCCTCTCTCGTCTCTCTTATCCTTCCCCAATTATTACTCACACTCACATCCCATCCCCACGTACTCCCGTCTTCCCCAACTCCAGGCCAGTTGTGTTAGGATTATTTGTTAGGGACTTTATGTTAGGTTATGTTAGGCGACGAATGAGTTCTTCTACTGTATTCTCCCCCTTCTTCTCTTTATGTCTTTATTCTTCTATTTTCTTCCCCCTTCTATCTTCTTCTTCTTTTTATTTTTCGTTCTTCAACTCCAGCGCGACGTATGACAATTAGATGAATGCAAACAACAACCATGGACCAAGCACAAGGACAAATAGAACTACCCCAGGAGGGTACCGGCCGCTCAGCGGCCGGAGAATCCCTCCCAGTGCGGGAACTCCGTTCTCGCACTGGCAGCCCCGCGTTTTCTGGGGGGGGCAACCCTGTGCTTGGCGGTAGGGCCGACCCCCCTACCGCACCGACGACCACGGCGACCCATAAGGACACCGCTTGCTTACGAAAGGCTTCGGTCCGCTTAGAGCGGATGGAGGACTCCGACTCCGGTCGGAGCCTCGCGACGGTGGCTTCCGGCGTATCATCAGACCGGAAGCGCACCTACCTGAGTGCGCAGTCAAGTGATTGCGACTCTGAGGGGGAGTTGCCTGCCAAGACCTTGGCGCTCCCCCAAAGAGGCAGAGGACGCCCCCCGACCCACGGCCGCCATGTGGGTCTGTGGGAGGCCAAAAACAAGCTCTTAGCAGAGCAAAAGGAGGAAGAGGAGCGCCTTGCGGCAAAGGAGATCCTCGCAACGGCGCGGAGCGCACGTCCCCACCTCAAGTCGCGGCTTTCCGGCACGACCTCTGAGGAGGAGGACTCGTCGGCGTACGCCCTCCGAGAACGGATCTGCCACAACCTGGACCAGCTCAACCAGGCGGTCCTTAAGTCTGGCAATTTGAAAGGGACTGTCATAAGGGACGCCAAGTCCTTTATGAAAAATATTAAAGGTGACGTCGAGGAGCTCGTAGCGTCTCGTGTGTCGGACGAGGTTCGAAAAGTTCACAATGAGAACTCTCGCCTCCGAGTCGACCTACGAGACCTCAGAGAGGAGCTTGCCGCCATGCGCACAAGAGAGCGTAAGCTGTGCGAGCGGCTAGGGATCGATCCCTACGACTTAGATGAGGCACCCCTGCCCACTCCTGTCGGCGGGACCCACAACTCGCTGCTCCAGGAGCTGGGCAGGATGATGGACCAGCGGTTCGAGGCGTATGAGCGCAAACAGCTCCGCCCGCCGCTGGCCCATGAGGAGAAGGCGTCCTATGCGGCGAAATCGGCCGCGCGGAAGCCCCGGCCGAAGCCGGCCGGTGGCGCCGCGGAAGACGCCCCCAACCCGGACGTGACCGGGACAGGGCAGAGCTCTCACCCCGACCCCAAACCCTCCAAGGGCAAGGGCAAGGGGAAGAAGACCCGCCCTGCGCCCACCCTTGATTTGGACTCGGCGGCGGAATTCCCGCCCCTCGCAGATCCTCAAGCCGCCGGCACAAGAGCCGATGACTGGCAACGAGTGGGCAAGGACGGGAAAGCCGTCCGCCCTAAGAAGAAGAGGGCCCCCCCAAAGGAGGCCCCTAAGGCCAAGGAGAAGCCGCGTAAGCGGCGCCGTGCCCGGCAGCCGAAGACCGCTGTGGTCTCATTCAAGCTGCTGCCGGGTGCGAAGGAGCGAGGGACCACCCTTGAGGGGGTCCTAAGAGCCGCTCGGTCCCAAATGGGTACGGCGATGTTCGACGTGGGTGCCAAGGACGCCTATCTCCGCGGCACCCTGACAGACGCTCGGATGATACATATCCCGGGCCCCCGCGAGGAGGCCCAGAAGAAGGCGGACCGCCTTTATGATCTGCTCAAGGCCGTCCTCCCAGCGACGGATGTCAAGGTGTCCCGGCCCGTGAAGTGCGTGAGCCTTCGCGTGTCTGGCCTGGACGACTCCGTCACGAAGGAGGACGTGCATTTCGCCATAAAGGCGGTCTGCCAATTGACGGAGGAGCGAGCACATTTGGCCGAGTACATCAAGGTCAGCGAAGTCCGCTTCGGTACCTTCGGGTTAGGAGTGTGCTGGGTCACTTGCCCAGCCGACGTTGCCAACATGGCGATGGAACGAGGGGTTATGGTGAACGGCTGGGCAATGGCCCAGATCCGCCTAGTGGAGCCTCGCGTGCTCCGGTGTTTCCGCTGTCTGGAACCCGGGCACGTGAGCCAAAAGTGTAGGTCCAATATTGACCGAAGCGGACTTTGCCACCGCTGTGCTAAGCCGGGCCACAAGGCCCAAGAGTGCGACGGGCGGGCCTATTGCCTTGTCTGCGCCGCAGCGGGCAAACCTGCCGGCCATCGCGTCGGCAACCCTGCGTGCGCGGCCGCCAAGAAGCCCGTCCGCAAACGGAGAGGGGGCGTCTACCACAGAGACGCCCCAGATCCCGCCCCCGCGGCTATGGAGACACAGGAACAGTCTTTGATTGCTCCTGTGCCGCGGGAGGAAGACCTTGCTTCGGCTCCGCCGAACTTCCTGCAGGGTTCTTCCTACGGAGGGTTGGGCAGTCTGGCTGAGGGGCCAGCTGTCTGACAATGCTCCGGTGGTGTAGTGTGTGGTCCCACACACCATAAGGCGGTGGGGAGGCGACCATCTGCCTCCCCTACATTCACGGTGAGCCCGTAAAGGGGCGACGCGCAGGGCCGGGCTCTGGGAAGGCGAGTAGCCATGCCCCTCGGCCCTAGAGCGCTTGACGGACCACCCCGGGGGTTTTAGTCGGTAAAAGTCCGGCATACCGGGGGGTGGCCCTCATCACCCCCTGACGATCCATGAGGATTTCCCCCGGGTAACAAAAAAAAAAAAAAAAAAAAAAAAGGTTAGGTTAGGTTAGCTCGTTTTTTCAGTTTTTCGTGATTATCTCGAGAAGTACTTATCGGAGAGAGGAGCACGATACGTCAAAAGACGCGTCTCGTAAGGGCGCACCCGCTGGAGCCGAAAGATGACCAGGTCTCAATACAAAAAGATGATGATGGTGATGATTATGTTTCACCGAGTTGGTGTCGAGTCCTGTGGGTTCCAGTATTCTCTGATTCGGGATTGCGACCCCTCGGCTGATTCGGGACGACGAGCTCTCTCCGATAGTGCCAAGATTTATTATATAAGATCAAATATGTTCCTCAAAAACGGTACTTTCGTCCGCCCGCTAAACTGCCACTTCCGGCCCTTTCGTTTTAAGAATTTCGGGTTTTAGGTGTCCAGGCAGATCCCCGGGGACGCGGCCCTCGTGCTGCAGGTGAAAAAGTAGCTATAGGTCGAACAATGTAATTTTCAGAATTTTTTAAAATTTTTATGAACAAGCGCCTTGTAAAATTTTATTAATATGTTCAATTTATGTGTTAATTTGGCCTAAAAAAGGGGTCCAGATCTTTAATTTTGGACGCGCCCGGGCGGGACCCCTAATATAATCCTCCTCCTCCACAAAATATTTAACCGGGACAAGAAATAAGGGTCAAAAGGGATGGGCAATTTCTATAACAACTAAAAAAGAGAAAAACTATATACTATCTGACCTTATTGGCACTTGGGGCGAGCAGGGACAGCTATTAATTTGCACAGTTGTTTCTCAAAACCTTCCCTATGGAAGGAAGGAAGACGTTCAACACGACACTACGCAGGCCTCCCGGCAGGAAGAACGAGCACTCTCAGTATTCGCTCTGCAATATTTATAGCGTTAACATATATAAGTACGACACACCTTATAACAATCACAAAAGCCAAAAAGCAAGAGGATCTAGTTTTTTTTTTTTAAAAAAAACTCACAATTCGTGGTCTCCAACAATTTTCTACGAGCTATATGCAAAGCAATGCTGTTCTAAGATCTCAATGATCAAGCAAATCAGGTCAAAAGCACTTCGAAAACACTGTTTTAATCTGAATACTAATTTCTAATTGCTAATAGTATGAAAAACAAAGGCAGACTGTCGGTTACAATTTTGATTTGACGGCCGTTTGTGAGTTAGGCTCAGAATTCTATACAAAAAATCCCTTCCCATAACCCTCTATGTTTCTATATAATTTATGACTGTTCAAAAAGAAAGCAGATAGAAAAAAAATTAATATTTAATAAATTTAATATTTGACAAATTCAATATTTTGTTCGTTTAAACCAATATACGATTTTGCCTGCACAGATATTCTCAAAAAATGTTTAATATCATCAAAGCTTGCCTAAGTAAATGCTGAGCCCTCGAGAAGCAAAACACAAAATACAAAAAAAAACAAATATAGTCCGTCTCGGATATAATCCGGTGCTATTTAGCAAAAAAGCTTGCAAAAACAAATAAAATGGTACGAAAAATTGGGTTAGGTGCCGGTTGCGTATACAAATTTCGACCTTAAATTCATTAACATAGAGGTTTTTTCAGTTTTTCGTGAATATCCCGAAAAGTACGTATGTCTTCGGGGTTGCGACCCCTCGGCTGATTCGCGACGATGAGCTCTCTCCGATGGTGCCAAAATTTACTATATAAAAACAAATATGTTCCTTAGATTAAGTACTTTCGGTTGCCCAATAAACTGCCACATCCGGCCCTTCCGTTTTATGAATCTCGGGTTTTAAGTGTCCAGGCGGGACCCCTATTATAATCCTCCTCCTCCTCCACAAAAGAGGGTTAGGTTAGGTTAGGTTTAGGTTAGGTTAGGTTAGGTTAGGTTAGGTTAGGTTAGGTTAGGTTGGGGTGGGGTGCGAAGTTGGTCTCACCTCCTCGTGGTGCACCCTGGGCAACAATAGGCAGCAATGTTTTTCTTTTTAGGCATTGCTGGCTATTGGCGAAGAGGACCAACAATTCCTTCTCCCATCTCTCCCTTTACCTTGTATTCCCGTCTCGTCTCTCTCATCCCTTCTCAGTTATTACTCCCACTCCTACCCCATCCCCACTTACTCCCGTCTTCCCTAATTCCAGGCCAGATATGTTAGGTTATTTTGTTAGGGACTTATGTTAGGTTATGTTAGGCGACGAATGACTTCTATTGTATTCCCCCCTTCTTCTCTTTATGTCTTTACTCTTCTATTTTCCCCCCTTTCTATCTTCTTCTTCTTTATCTTTTCGTTTTCAACCCCAGCGCGACGTATGTAAATTTGATGTATGAAAAAACTTATCATGGCTGCACAATTTAAAGATATACTACCCCAGGAGGGTACCGGCCGCACCGCGGCAGGAGAATCCCTCTCCGGGTCGGAGCTTCCCTCCGGCCCGGGCTGCCCCACGTTCTCTGGGGGGGGCAAAATTGTGCTTGTTAATACAAAAACAACGACGAAAACGGCTAGTTTAACGGACCACGATTACGAGCGAATGAAAACGGCGATGGTGATATGCGAACGTTACGACGACTCTGACTCTGGACGGAGTTGCGTAACAGTAGCATCGACGACCTCCGAGCGCAAGAGGCGATATGAAAGTGCCCGCTCCGGAGACTCAGAGGGAGAGATCGCGCCGCAGAAGATCGCGGCGGCGGACTCTAAAAGAGGAAGGGGCCGCCCGCCTACACACGGGCGGCACGTAGGATACTGGGCTGCCAAAAAGGAGCTAGTAGCCCGCGAACACGAAGAGAGAAGGCTCCGAGAGGAAGAAGAGCTGGCAGTGTCGCTGCGAAGCACACGGCCACGCGACTCATCGCGGCTCTCAGAGACGTCCACAGAGCCTGAGGACAACTCGTCCTATGGTCTTGTGGACGTAGTAGAAAGGAAGCTCGAGGTAATCTCGACCGCTCTGACCAAGTCAAAGAACGTGAAGGGAACAATTATTCACGACGTGAAAGACGCGGTCAGAGCGATCTTAGAGGCGGTGCGGGATCTCCAACGTACGACGACGAACGAGGACAACCGCAGACTTAAACTGGAGAATGACCGACTTAGGATGAAGCTGCGCGACTTCGAGGATAACTTGGAGGCGATGCGAGCTGAAATTAAATCTAGAGACAGACTGGGGTTGACACCTTCATCAGCCCCAGCCCCACCGGCTTTGACACAACCCAAAACTTACGAGGATATGGAACGGTCGATCTTCGAAAGGTTAAGTTTTGCCATGGATGCGAGAATAGAGGGGTTGCAGGTAGACGGGCGTCTCCTTCCACCGAAGAGGCATCGTCCTCAGCTGGCTTCGGACAAGGCACCCAACGCGCCTCAGGAGGAGACAGCTCCGGAACCTGCAACAAAAAAGAAGAAAAAGAAGAAGAGTAAAAAGAAGAGAGAGAAGGAGAAGGAAAGGACGCAACCGGCACCCGAGGGAGTCCAATCACAGGAGGAGGTCGCTGGGACAAGTACCCAACCCCAACCCCAACCGACAGGGAAGGGAAAAGGGAAGGGAAAGAAGTCCCGACCAGAGACCCAACCTGCTCCCACGGATGCCACACAAGACACGACAGCATCGCAGCCACCACCAGCTGAGCGAGCGGTGAACCCATGGTCGACGGTACTGAGCAAGAGTGCCAAGCGCAAGGCCGCTAAAGCCTCGCGACCGGCACCCGGGGAAACCGCTCCGACCGCACCACCGAGGAACAAGCCACCGACTGTCAAACTGAGGGTCCCTCGATCGGCAGCGGTGGTCATCAAGGTACAGGAGAGGGAGGGGCTTACTTATGGCGACGTGCTCACGGAGGCCAAAAGCAAGATCAACCTGACCGAGCTAGGCATTACGAGCGGCTTCAGAGTCAAGACGGCCGCCTCGGGGGCACGGATCTTACAAGTGCCGGGTCCGGCGACGGAAGGAACCGCCGAGACCCTGGCCGCTAAACTGAGAGAAGTGCTCCCGCAACAGGAGGTGACAATAACCCAGCCCACGAAGATGGCGGATTTCCGTGTGAGTGGGCTGGAAGACTCAACGACCAGAGAAGAGGTGGCAGCAGCAGTCGCCGGGCGGGGTGAATGTAGGGTCGAATTAATTAGGGTAGGGGAGATTCGTAGGGATCGAACCGGCCTTGGTTCGGCCTTCGTGAAATGCCCGGTGGCTGCCGTCAAGAAAGTGGTTGCCGGAGGCCGACTCACAGTTGGGTGGGCGTCGGCCCAAGTGAAGCTTCTAGAGCCGCGTGTCCTGAGGTGCTTCCGGTGCCTTGAGCCGGGACACGTCAAGGACACTTGCAAGGCAGACGAGGACAGGAGTCGGCTGTGTTTCCGGTGCGGACAGCCAGACCACCTGATAAGGAGTTGTACAGCGCCAGCCCCGCACTGCACCGTATGCGGGGCAGCCGGCAAGCCGGCGGCGCACAGGGTTGGGGGGAAGGCTTGTGCTGTGCACAGCCGACCCCTCAAGAAGAAGAAGATGCCCGCAGCGACGCCCGATGCCGAGCTGCCGCGCAATATCCCAAGCTCCGAAAGCGCCTCCAACGTGAATAGGACAGAGGATGAGCCGACCCCGATGACCACGGCTTAATTAATGGATCACGCCCGATTCAGGATTTTACAAGGGAACATCAACCACTGCGCCAGGGCCCAGGACCTCTTGTCCCAGACCATGGTGCAGTGGGGGATTAATGTGGGCGTGGTCGCAGAACCGTACTTCGTGCCTCCTAGCAGCTCCGACTGGGCGGGGGACGATACGGACACGGCGGCCATCATCAGCAGGCCAGCCGCGGGGGCCCAACCTCTCACCAACATCTCGAGGGGTCCAGGGTTCGTCGCGGCCACGGTGGGGGAGATCACCTTCATATCGGTGTATTTCTCCCCCAATCGGAGATTCGCCGAGTTCGAGAGCTTCCTCGCGCAGCTCGGAGCTCTAATAACAAGGACCCTCCCCCGCCCCGTGGTGGTGGCCGGCGACCTAAATGCCAAATCCGTGGCTTGGGGTTGTCCGGCAACCGACATCCGGGGCGAGGCAGTTGAGGAGTGGCTGTTGACGGTCGGCTTAGTCGTGGTCAACGTAGGGCAAGAGCACACGTGCGTGCGGGCACAGGGCGGATCCATCGTGGACGTAACGTTCACATGCCCCGCCCTGGCGCGCCGTGTGCAAAACTGGCGAGTTATCACCGGTGAGGAAACTCTTTCTGATCACCGGTACATCAGGTTCGACGTAGTACCGAGTCGAAGGGCCCAGAACATCTCGGGCCCCAGGGCCACTCGAGGGGACCCGATAAGATGGAGGCTAAACACGATGGACGCAGACCTCCTCAAAGAGGCTGCGATCGTACAGGCCTGGCTCTCCGAGCACAATGAGGACACAAATGTTGACCAGGAGGCGGCCCGGCTTCGGAGAGCCATGGCCATCATCTGTGACACCTCCATGTCCCGAGCCAAGAGTGGCCCCAACCGACGTCGCCAGGTGTACTGGTGGTCGGAGGAGGCAGGGCGGCTAAGGAAGGAGTGCGTGGCTGCGCGACGCGCTTATGCCCGGAGCCGGAGGAGGCGACGAAGGGATCCGGAGAGGGAGACCTCCCTGTATACCACGTATAGGGAGAAGTGCACCGCTCTCCACATCGCCGTTGCCCAAGCAAAAGAGAAAGCTCGCCAGGAGCTCCTGGAGATGATCGATCGCGACCCGTGGGGGCGGCCCTACAAACTGGTGCGGAACAAGCTCCGCCCCTGGGCCCCCCCGCTGACGCAGACACTCCAGCCGCACCTGGTTGAGAACATAGTCTCCTCCCTATTCCCACAAAGGGCCGAACATCTGCCCCCACCGATGGTTCCCGCCTGGGCCAACATCCCGGAGGACCCAGAGGTGCCGCCGGTGACTAAGGAGGAGATAGAAAGGGCAGTAGATCGCCTCAAGGGCAAATCCACGGCTCCGGGTCTGGATGGAGTCCATGCGAAGGTATGGGTTCTCGCCTTCGACGCCCTGGACAACTGGTTGAAGAGGATTTTCGACGCCTGCCTGTCCCAAGCCGCGATTCCGCGGCAGTGGAAGACGGGCAGGTTGGTCCTCATCAACAAACCGGGGCGTCCGGCCGACTCCCCCTCCGCATACAGGCCCATAGTGCTCCTGGATGAGGTGGCCAAGATTTTCGAAAGGGTGGTGGTCGGTCGCATTATCAACCACCTGGAAGGCGAGGGCCCGGACCTGGCCCCAAATCAATTCGGGTTCCGCAGAGGCCGATCAACGGTCGATGCGATCCGACACGTCAGGTCCCTGGCACAGGAGGCAGTCTCCGGCGGCGGGGTAATGCTGGCGGTGTCCTTGGACATCGCCAATGCATTTAACACCTTGCCCTGGAGCTGCATTAGGGAGGCGCTACGGCACCACAGGCTGCCGTTATACCTGCGCCAAATCATCGGGGCCTACCTGTCGGGTCGCTCCATCACATACCCGACCCAGACAGGATGGACTACAAAGGAAGTGACATGCGGTGTTCCACAGGGGTCAGTTCTAGGACCGCTCCTGTGGAACATCGGCTATGATTGGGTGCTGCGCGGGCAGAATCTACCGGGGGTCGACGTCATCTGCTACGCCGACGACACCCTGGTCACTGCCCGCGCCAACAATTACCGCCGAGCCGCCATGCTGGCAACAGCCGGTTCGGCGCACGTAGTGAGAAGGATCCGCACTCTGGGGCTGGAGGTGGCGCTGCAAAAGTCAGAGGCGCTGTGTTTCTGCGGCCCTCGACTTGCCCCACCCCCAGATGCCCACATAATGGTGGGAGGCGTCCGGATCGCCGTCGGGGCGACTATGAGTTACCTCGGTCTCGTCCTCGACGGCAGATGGAAGTTTGAGGCGCACTTCAACCGACTGCTGCCCAGGGTCGTGGCTGCTTCTGCAGCCCTGAAGAGGCTTATGCCCAATATAGGAGGACCTGGGGCGTCTAGTAGACGCCTCTACACAAATGTTGTGCGCTCCATGGCACTGTATGGTGCCCCCGTATGGGCCGACGCCCTTAACAGCCGGACTACCCGGCTGTTAAGACGCCCCCAAAGGGCGATGGCGATTGCGGCTGTGCGGGGGTACTCTACAGTCTCATGTGAAGCAGCCTGTCTACTGGCGGGGTCCATTCCGTGGGACCTGGACGCCCGAGCCCTCGCGTCGCTCTACCTGTGGCGCGAGGAGCGTAAGGCCCGGGGACTGCGGACGGCCCCAACGGAAACACGAATGAAGAGGCGTCTACTTGACGCCGATTCCATAGAACTGTGGAAATCCAGGCTGGATCAACCCAGCTTTGGAGCGCGGACGGTCGAGGCTATCCGTCCGGTGCTCGATGAATGGCTGAACCGGCGTCACGGCTCTATTTCCTACCGGTTGACGCAGGTACTCTCGGGGCATGGCAGCTTCGGGTGGTATCTGTGTCGCATAACCGGTAGTGAGCCGTCGCCGAGATGCCACCACTGCGACGGATGCCTCGACGAGTCCGCGCAACACCTGATTGACGAATGCCCAGCATGGGCTACGGAGAGGGCCGACCTTGTCAGGGTGGTGGGTGGTGATCTGTCGCTACCGGCACTCGTTCGCACGATGGTCGGTAGCGACAGAGCATGGCAGGCGGTTCTCTCCTACTGCGAGAAAATTATGACGATCAAGGAGGCAGCAGAACGGGGTCGGGAGGCATCCGCCAACCCTGAAAACCCGATTCGCCGCCCCACCCAACCAGGACGACGGAGAAGGGCCTTCGCCAGAGGCCCTCCCCACTAACGGATAAGACGCCGGACGGCGGTGCTTGAGGGAGCGCGCCGTCCATTATCCAGGCGTGAGCGGTGCGTGCGTGTTCCCGCGCACCGCTCTAGTGACTCAACACTTTGATGACGAGGGGAGAGCGACCCTTTACACCGCTCTTCCCGCAACCCGAGATGAAGAAAAAGCAGGGGAAACGGCACTCCTTCCAGCCTTTCCCCTCTGCTCAAGGAAGAAGCGGCCCGAAGAGGGCCAGACGTCGTCGGCCGCCGAGGACGGAGGTATATACCGTCCCCTTGGCCCCGGCAGACGAGCAGAAGGAACACCCCGGGGGTTTTAGTCGGTAGGAGTCCGGCATACCGGGGGAGTGGCCCTCACCACTCCCCTGACGATCCAATGTAGGATTTCCCCCGGGTTACCAAAAAAAAAAAAAAAAAAAAAAAAGGTTAGGTTGGGGTGCGAAGTTGGTCTCACCTCCTCGTGGTGCACCCTGGGCAACAATAGGCAGCAATGTTTTTCTTGTTAGGCATTGCTGGCTATTGGCGAAGAGGACCAACAATTCCTTCTCCCACATTCCCTTTACCTTGTATTCCCTTCTCGTTTCTCTCATCCCTCCTCAGTCATTACTCCCACTCCTACCCCATCCCTACTTACTCCCGTGTTCCTCAACTCCTGGGTTATTATGTTAGGTTTCTGTGATAGGGTTCTCTTTGGTAGGTTATGTTAGGCGACGTATGTTTCTTGTATTGTATTCCCCCCTTCTTCTTCTATTACCTTTTATCTTCTTATTTCTTCCCCTTCTATTCTTTTTCTTCTTTATCTTTTCGTTTTCAACCCCAGCGTGACGTATGTAAATTTGATGTATGTAAAAAAAAAAAATTATCATGGCTGCACAATTTAAAGATATACTACCCCAGGAGGGTACCGGCCGCACCGCGGCAGGAGAATCCCTCTCCGGGTCGGAGCTTACCTCCGGCCCGGGCTGCCCCACGTTCTCTGGGGGGGGCAAAATTGTGCTTGTTAATACTACAACAACATCGACGAAAACGGCTAGTTTAACGGACCACGATTACGAGCGAATGAAAACGGCGATGGTGATATGCGAACGTTACGACGACTCTGACTCTGGACGGAGTTGCGTAACAGTAGCATCGACGACCTCCGAGCGCAAGAGGCGATATGAAAGTGCCCGCTCCGGAGACTCTGAGGGAGAGACCGCGCCGCAGAAGATCGCGGCGGCGGACTCTAAAAGAGGAAGGGGCCGCCCGCCTACACACGGGCGGCACGTAGGATACTGGGCTGCCAAAAAGGAGCTGATAGCCCGTGAACATGAAGAGAGAAGGCTCCGAGAGGAAGAAGAGCTGGCAGTGTCGTTGCGAAGCACACGGCCACGCGACTCATCGCGGCTCTCAGAGGCGTCCACAGAGCCTGAGGACAACTCGTCCTATGGTCTTGTGGACGTGGTAGAAAGGAAGCTCGAGGTAATCTCTACCGCTCTGACCAAGTCGAAGAACGTGAAGGGAACAATTATTCACGACGTGAAAGACGCGGTCAGAGCGATCTTAGAGGCGGTGCGGGATCTCCAACGCACGACAACGAACGAGGAGAACCGCAGACTTAAATTGGAGAATGACCGTCTGAGAATGAAGCTGCGCGACTTCGAGGACAACTTGGAGGCAATGCGAGCTGAACTTAAAACTAGAGACAGACTGGGGCTGACACCTTCATCAGCCCCAACCCCACCGGCTTTGACACAACCCAAAACTTACGAGGATATGGAACGGTCTATCTTCGAAAGGTTGAGTTTCGCCATGGACGCGAGGATAGAAGGGTTGCAGGTAGACGGGCGTCTCCTCCCACCGAAGAGCCATCGTCCTCAGCTGGCTTCGGACAGGGCACCCAACGCGCCCCAGGGGGAGACAGCTCCGGAACCTGCAACAAAGAAAAAGAAGAAGAGTAAGAAAAAGAGACAGAAGGAGAAGAAAATGACGCAACTGGCACCCGAGGGAGTCCAATCACAGGAGGAGGTCGCTGGTACAAGCACCCAACCCCAACCCCAACCGACAGGGAAGGGAAAAGGGAAGGGAAAGAAGTCCCGACCAGAGACCCAACCTGCACCCACGGATGCCACACAAGACACGACAGCACCGCAGCCACCACCAGCTGAGCGAGCGGTGAACCCATGGTCGACGGTACTGAGCAAGAGTGCCAAGCGCAAGGCCGCTAAAGCCTCGCGACCGGCACCCGGGGAAACCGCTCCGACCGCACAACCGAGGAACAAGCCACCGACTGTCAAACTGAGGGTCCCTCGATCAGCAGCGGTGGTTATCAAGGTACAGGAGAGGGAGGGGCTTACGTATGGCGACGTACTTACGGAAGCCAAAAGTAAGATTAACCTGACCGAATTAGGAATCACGAGCGGCTTCAGAGTTAAAACGGCCGCCTCGGGGGCACGGATCTTGCAAGTGCCGGGTCCGGTGACGGAAGGAACCGCCGAGACTCTGGCCTCTAAGCTGAGAGAAGTGCTCCCACAGGAAGTGACAATAACCCAGCCCACGAAGATGGCGGATTTCCGTGTGAGTGGGCTGGAAGATTCGAACACTAGAGAGGAGGTGGCAGCAGCAGTCGCCAGGCGGGGTGAATGCAGGGTCGAATTAATTAGGGTAGGGGAGATTCGCAAGGATCGAACTGGCCTTGGTTCGGCCTTCGTGAAGTGCCCGGTGGCTGCCGCAAAGAAAATAGTTGCCGGAGGCCGACTCACAGTTGGGTGGGCGTCGGCCCAAGTGAAGCTACTGGAGCCGCGGGTCCTGAGGTGTTACCGGTGTCTTGAGCCGGGACACGTTAAGGACACGTGCAAGGCGGATGAAGACAGGAGTCGGCTGTGTTTCCGGTGCGGACAGCCAGACCACCTAATAAGGGAATGTACAGCGCCAGCCCCGCACTGCACCGTATGCGGGGCAGCCGGCAAACCGGCGGCGCACAGAGTTGGGGGGAAGGCTTGTGCTGTGCACACCCGACCCTTAAAAAAGAAGAAGATGCCCACAGCGACGCCCGATGCCGAGCTGCCGCGCAATATCCCAAGCTCCGAAAGCGCCTCCAACGTGAATAGGACAGAGGATGAGCCGACCCCGATGACCACGGCTTAATTTATGGATCACGCCCGATTCAGGATTTTGCAAGGGAACATCAACCACTGCGCCAGGGCCCAGGACCTCTTGTCCCAGACCATGGCGCAGTGGGGGATTCATGTGGGCGTGGTCGCAGAACCGTACTTCGTGCCTCCTAGCAGCTCCGACTGGGCGGGGGACGATACGGACACGGCGGCCATCATCAGCAGGCCAGCCGCGGGAGCCCGACCTCTCACCAACATCTTGAGGGGTCCAGGGTTCGTCGCGGCCACGGTGGGGGAGATCACCTTCATATCGGTGTATTTCTCCCCCAATCGGAGATTCGCCGAGTTCGAGAGCTTCCTCGCGCAGCTCGGAGCTCTAGTAACAAGAACCCTCCCCCGCCCCGTGGTGGTGGCCGGCGACCTAAATGCCAAATCCGTGGCTTGGGGTTGCCCGTCAACCGACATCCGGGGCGAGGCAGTTGAGGAGTGGCTGTTGACGGTCGGCTTAGTCGTGGTCAACGTAGGGCAAGAGCACACGTGCGTGCGGGCACAGGGTAGATCCATCGTGGACGTAACGTTCACATGCCCCGCCCTGGCGCGCCGTGTGCAAAACTGGCGAGTCATCACCGGTGAGGAAACTCTTTCCGATCACCGGTACATCAGGTTCGACGTAGTACCGAGTCGAAGGGACCAGAACATCTCGGGCCCCAGGGCCACTCGAGGGGACCCAGTTAGATGGAGGCTGAACACGATGGACGCAGACCTTCTCAAAGAGGCTGCGATCGTACAGGCCTGGCTCTCCGAGCACAATGAGGACACAAATGTTGACCAGGAGGCGGCCCGGCTTCGGAGAGCCATGGCCATCATCTGTGACACCTCCATGTCCCGAGCCAAGAGTGGCCCCAACCGACGTCGCCAGGTGTACTGGTGGTCGGAGGAGGCAGCGCGGCTAAGGAAGGAGTGCGTGGCTGCGCGACGCGCTTACACCCGGAGCCGGAGGAGGCGACGAAGGGATCCGGAGAGGGAGACCTCCCTGTATACCACGTACAGGGAGAAGTGCACCGCTCTCCACATCGCCGTTGCCCAAGCAAAAGAGAAAGCTCGCCAGGAGCTCCTAGAGATGATCGATCGCGACCCATGGGGGCGGCCCTACAAACTGGTGCGGAACAAGCTCCGCCCCTGGGCCCCCCCGCTGACGCAGACACTCCAGCCGCACCTGGTCGAGAACATAGTCTCCTCCCTATTTCCACAAAGGGCCGAACATCTGCCCCCACCGATGGTTCCCGCCTGGGCCAACATCCCGGAGGACCCAGAGGTGCCGCCGGTGACTAGGGAGGAGATAGAAAGGGCAGTAGATCGCCTCAAGGGTAAATCCACGGCTCCGGGCCTGGATGGAGTTCATGCGAGGGTATGGGTTCTCGCCTTCGACGCCCTGGACAACTGGTTGAAGAGGATTTTCGACGCCTGCCTGTCCCAAGCTGCGATCCCGCGGCAGTGGAAGACGGGCAGGTTGGTCCTCATCAACAAACCGGGGCGTCCGGCCGACTCCCCTTCCGCATACAGGCCCATAGTGCTCCTGGATGAGGTGGCCAAGATTTTCGAAAGGGTAGTGGTCGGTCGCATTATCGACCACCTGGAAGGCGAGGGCCCGGACCTGGCACCCAATCAATTCGGGTTTCGCAGAGGCCGATCAACGGTCGACGCGATCCGACACGTCAGGTCCCTGGCACAGGAAGCAGTCTCCGGCGGCGGGGTGATGCTGGCGGTGTCCCTGGACATCGCCAACGCATTCAACACCCTACCCTGGAGCTGCATCAGAGAGGCGCTACGGCACCACAGATTGCCGTTATATCTGCGCCAGATTATCGGGGCCTATCTGTCGGGTCGCTCCATCACGTACCCGACCCAGACAGGATGGACTACCAAGAATGTGACATGCGGTGTTCCACAGGGTTCGGTCCTAGGACCGCTCCTGTGGAACATCGGCTATGATTGGGTGTTACGCGGGCAAAACTTACCGGGTGTCGACGTTATCTGTTACGCCGACGACACCCTGGTCACTGCCCGCGCCAAGAATTACCGCCGAGCCGCCATGCTGGCAACAGCCGGCTCGGCGCACGTAGTAAGAAGAATCCGCGCTCTTGGATTGGAGGTGGCGCTGCAAAAGTCAGAGGCGCTGTGCTTCTGCGGCCCTCGACTCGCTCCACCCGCAGATGCCCACATAATGGTGGGAGGCGTCCGGATCGCCGTCGGGGCGACTATGAGTTACCTCGGTCTCGTCCTCGACGGCAGATGGAATTTTAAGGCGCACTTCGATCGACTGCTGCCCAGGGTTGTGGCTGCCTCTGCAGCCCTAAAGAGGCTTATGCCTAACATAGGAGGACCAGGGGCGTCTAGTAGACGCCTTTACACAAATGTTGTACGCTCCATGGCGCTGTATGGTGCCCCCGTATGGGCCGACGCCCTTAACAGTCGGACCACCCGGCTGTTAAGACGCCCCCAAAGGGCGATGGCGATTGCGGCTGTGCGGGGGTACTCTACAGTCTCATGTGAAGCAGCCTGTCTTCTGGCGGGGTCCGTTCCATGGGACCTGGACGCCCGAGCCCTCGCGTCTCTCTACTTGTGGCGCGAGGAGCGAAAGGCGCGGGGACTGCGGACGGCCCCGACGGAAACAAGAATGAAGAGGCGTCTACTCGACGCCGAATCCATTGAAGTGTGGAAATCCAGACTGGATCAACCCAGCTTTGGAGCGCGGACGGTCGAGGCTATCCGTCCGGTGCTCGATGAATGGCTGAACCGGCGTCACGGCTCTATTTCCTACCGGTTGACGCAGGTACTCTCGGGGCATGGCAGCTTCGGGTGGTACCTGTGTCGCATAACCCGTAGTGAGCCGTCGCCGAGATGCCACCACTGCGACGGATGCCTCGACGAGTCCGCGCAGCACATGATTGACGACTGCCCAGCATGGGCTACGGAGAGGGCCGACCTCGTCAGGGTGGTGGGTGGTGATCTGTCGCTGCCGGCACTCGTTCGCGCGATGGTCGGTAGCGACAGAGCATGGCAGGCGGTTCTCTCCTACTGTGAGAAGACTATGACGATTAAGGAGGCGGCAGAACGGGATCGGGAGGCATCCGCCAACCCTGATAACCCGATCCGCCGCCCCACCCAACCAGGACGACGGAGGAGGGCCTTCGCCAGAGGCCTTCCCCATTAACGGATATGACGCCGGACGGCGGCGCTTGAGGGAGCGCGCCGTCCATTATCCAGGCGTGAGCGGTGCGTGCGTGTTCCCGCGCACCGCTCTAGTGACTAAACACTCGATGACGAGGGGGGAGCGACCCTTTACACCGCTCTCCCCGCAACCCAAGAAGAGGAAGAAAAAGCAGGGGAAACGGCACTCCTTTCAGCCTTTCCCCTCTGCTCAAGAAGAAGCGGCCCGAAGAGGGCCAGACGTCGTCGGCCGCCGAGGACGGAGGTTATTACCGTCCCCTTGGCCCCGGCAGACGAGCAGAAGGAACACCCCGGGGGTTTTAGTCGGTAGGAGTCCGGCATACCGGGGGAGTGGCCCTCACCACTCCCCTGACGATCCAATGCAGGATTTCCCCCGGGTTACCAAAAAAAAAAAAAAAAAAAAGGTTAGGTTAGGTTAGGTTAGCTCGTTTTTTCAGTTTTTCGTGATTATCTCGAGAAGTACTTATCGGAGAGAGGAGCACGATACGTCAAAAGACGCGTCTCGTAAGGGCGCACCCGCTGGAGCCGAAAGATGACCAGGTCTCAATACAAAAAGATGATGATGGTGATGATTATGTTTCACCGAGTTGGTGTCGAGTCCTGTGGGTTCCAGTATTCTCTGATTCGGGATTGCGACCCCTCGGCTGATTCGGGACGACGAGCTCTCTCCGATAGTGCCAAGATTTATTATATAAGATCAAATATGTTCCTCAAAAACGGTACTTTCGTCCGCCCGCTAAACTGCCACTTCCGGCCCTTTCGTTTTAAGAATTTCGGGTTTTAGGTGTCCAGGCAGATCCCCGGGGACGCGGCCCTCGTGCTGCAGGTGAAAAAGTAGCTATAGGTCGAACAATGTAATTTTCAGAATTTTTTAAAATTTTTATGAACAAGCGCCTTGTAAAATTTTATTAATATGTTCAATTTATGTGTTAATTTGGCCTAAAAAAGGGGTCCAGATCTTTAATTTTGGACGCGCCCGGGCGGGACCCCTAATATAATCCTCCTCCTCCACAAAATATTTAACCGGGACAAGAAATAAGGGTCAAAAGGGATGGGCAATTTCTATAACAACTAAAAAAGAGAAAAACTATATACTATCTGACCTTATTGGCACTTGGGGCGAGCAGGGACAGCTATTAATTTGCACAGTTGTTTCTCAAAACCTTCCCTATGGAAGGAAGGAAGACGTTCAACACGACACTACGCAGGCCTCCCGGCAGGAAGAACGAGCACTCTCAGTATTCGCTCTGCAATATTTATAGCGTTAACATATATAAGTACGACACACCTTATAACAATCACAAAAGCCAAAAAGCAAGAGGATCTAGTTTTTTTTTTTAAAAAAAAACTCACAATTCGTGGTCTCCAACAATTTTCTACGAGCTATATGCAAAGCAATGCTGTTCTAAGATCTCAATGATCAAGCAAATCAGGTCAAAAGCACTTCGAAAACACTGTTTTAATCTGAATACTAATTTCTAATTGCTAATAGTATGAAAAACAAAGGCAGACTGTCGGTTACAATTTTGATTTGACGGCCGTTTGTGAGTTAGGCTCAGAATTCTATACAAAAAATCCCTTCCCATAACCCTCTATGTTTCTATATAATTTATGACTGTTCAAAAAGAAAGCAGATAGAAAAAAAATTAATATTTAATAAATTTAATATTTGACAAATTCAATATTTTGTTCGTTTAAACCAATATACGATTTTGCCTGCACAGATATTCTCAAAAAATGTTTAATATCATCAAAGCTTGCCTAAGTAAATGCTGAGCCCTCGAGAAGCAAAACACAAAATACAAAAAAAAACAAATATAGTCCGTCTCGGATATAATCCGGTGCTATTTAGCAAAAAAGCTTGCAAAAACAAATAAAATGGTACGAAAAATTGGGTTAGGTGCCGGTTGCGTATACAAATTTCGACCTTAAATTCATTAACATAGAGGTTTTTTCAGTTTTTCGTGAATATCCCGAAAAGTACGTATGTCTTCGGGGTTGCGACCCCTCGGCTGATTCGCGACGATGAGCTCTCTCCGATGGTGCCAAAATTTACTATATAAAAACAAATATGTTCCTTAGATTAAGTACTTTCGGTTGCCCAATAAACTGCCACATCCGGCCCTTCCGTTTTATGAATCTCGGGTTTTAAGTGTCCAGGCGGGACCCCTATTATAATCCTCCTCCTCCTCCACAAAAGAGGGTTAGGTTAGGTTAGGTTTAGGTTAGGTTAGGTTAGGTTAGGTTAGGTTAGGTTAGGTTAGGTTAGGTTAGGTTGGGGTGCGAAGTTGGTCTCACCTCCTCGTGGTGCACCCTGGGCAACAATAGGCAGCAATATTTTTCTTTTTAGGCATTGCTGGCTATTGGCGAAGAGGACCAACAATTCCTTCTCCCATCTTCCCTTTTACCTTGTATTCCCGTCTCGTCTCTCTTATCCTTCCCCAGCCATTCTCCCCACACACATCCCATCCCCACTTACTCCCGTCTACCCCAATTCCAGGCCAGTTGTGTTAGGATTATTTGTTAGGGATTTTTATGTTAGGTTATGTTAGGACAGTATGATATCTATTGTATTCCCCCCTTCTTCTCTTTATGTCTTTCTTCTTCAATCTTCTCCCCCTTCTATCTTCTTCTTCTTTATCTTTTCTCTTTCAACCCCAGCGAGATGTATGGAAATTTTGATGTACGGAAAAAAAACAACATGGAAAAAGCATTGAGTTCAAGAGTACTACCCCAGGAGGGTACCGGCCGCTCCGCGGCCGGAGAATCCCTCCCAGAGCGGGAGCTTCGTTCCCGCTCTGGCAGCCCCTCGTTCTCTGGGGGGGGCAAACCAATGCTTGGCGGTAGGGCCGACCCCCCTACCGCTCCGACGACCACGGCTACCCACACGGATACCGATATTGCCCAAAGACGAGAGCTCCGGGTCTCCCTGGAGCGGCTCGAAGTAGACTCGGACGATTCGGCGTCCAGCCGAATGTCCTGCAGGTCCGGCTCGCTGGAGCGAAAGCGGTCTTACCGCTTGCTCCGCTCGGACAGCGAGCCGGAGGTAGAAGTACCCGCCAAGTACGTGGCGGTCCCCGAGCGGGGAAGAGATAGGCCTCTCACGACCGGCCAATACGTCGGCTTGTGGGCGGCTAGAAAGGAGATGCTCGCCGCTAAGAAGGAGGAGGAGCGGCGACGACAGGAGTTAGACCTCCCTGAGACGGCGCGGAGCGCCCGCCCTCGCCAAACGTCGAGACTCGACGTGGTCGAGGTTGAGGGGACCTCCGTGCTCGCTCAAAAGGAGGTCATAGACAGAAACTTCGAGGTGCTGTCGGAGAACATCTCGAAGTCCACTAACCTGAAAGGGACGGTGGTAAGAGAAATGAAGGCCGCCATGACGGCCATTAAGGAGGCACTGGAGGTCGTGATCACGGCCACCGTAACCGAGGAGACCCGTAAACTCCACCGGGAGAACAAACGGTTACGGGAGGTCGTGCGCGACCTCCAAGAAGACATGGCGGCCATGCGCGCCGAAGTCCGCCAGAAGGGTTACCAGGACCCCACGCGACCGCACGCGTTGGGTGGTCCCGGCAAACACACTCACGATGACACCTCCCCCCAATCCGACATGGATGTCCTCAAACAGACCATGCTCGAGATGGTGGGGGAAATGCGTTCCATGAACGCCAGGCTGGAGGCGACGGAGAGGCGCTCACTGCGTCCTCTGCTGCAATCGGAGAAGGCACCCCGCACGGCGGGGTCAGCTGCGCGGAAGGCCAAGCCCAAGCCGGTCGCCCCCGCTGAGGGGGACGCCCTCCCCGATATGGATGTGACGGAGCCGGGGCACCACTCGACCCCTGTGCCTCCCAAACCCGCCAAGGGCAAGGGAAAGGGCAAGGGAAAGAGAAGCGTCCCAGCCCAAAACCCAGAAGAGACAAACCCCGAGGCCCCGTTCCCACCTACGACATCGTCCCAGGACGCTCCCTGGACAGAGGTTGGCAAGAACGGGAGGCCGAAAAGGGACAAAAAGAAGAAGGTGGAGAAGACTCCCAAAAAGGCGCCTCCTCCCCCAAAGCAGAAGAAGCGGAAGGCGAAGCGTCGCACGGTTCGGCAGCCTAAAACGGCAGCCGTCGTGTTGACAATCAAGCCGGACGCGGTCAAGAAGGGAGTCAATTTCGCGACTGTCCTTGGTGCCGCTCGCCGTGAAGTGACCACTTTCCTCCACGACGAGGGCATCAAGGCAGCGCATATGAGGAAGACGCTCACCGAGGCACGCATCCTTTTAATCCCCGGCGAGACAGAGGAGGCGAGCAGGAAGGCGGACGCCATCGTCCGTAAATTCCGCGAAGTCCTCCCAGAAGACGTGAAGGTCGACCGCCCTTACAAGCGCGTCGACCTTAAATTATCCGGGCTGGATGACTCCGTCACCTCGGCGGAAATCCAGTCCGCGATAAAATGGAAGGCGGGGGTTGACAAGGAGCAAGTCCAAGTCAGCCCCATAAAATGGACGACATTCGGCGGCGGTGTGTGTTGGGTAACTTGCCCAGCCCCCGCCGCCGAACTAATAATGAAGGATGGGCTTCAAGTTGGCCTGGTCTACGCCCAGGCCCAACTCCTGGAGTCCCGCGTGCTCAGATGCTTCCGTTGCTGGGAGCCTGGGCACGTGGGCGTGAAGTGTCGGGCCACAACCAACAGAAGTGGCCAATGTTTTAGGTGTGGGCAGGAGGGACACAAGTCCCAAACCTGCACGGCCCCGAAGGCCCATTGCACGGTGTGCGCCGCCGCGTCCTTACCGGCGGGCCACCGGGCCGGCAGCCCGGCTTGCGCCGTGGCGAAGAGGCCGCTTAGGAGAAGACGGATGGACGCCGGCCAATCAGGCGAGCGTACCATCGGAGCGGTGGATAGAGAGGAGACCCCAGCGACAACTCCACCGTCGCTTCTGGGGTGCTTCTCTAAAGGAGCAGCTGACAGCCAGCCTGAGGGGGCGGCTGCCAGCACTTGACGCTCCAGTGGTGTGTGTGTGCTTCTGCACACCACTAGAAGAAGGAGTCGTGGGTACACTCCGCCCACCACTCCTATATTTTAGAAGGCGCCCATTGGGCGAAACGCGCGCCTGGCCGAGGGTTATGCGGTATCGTGGTATCTTAGCCAGGCGCAACGCGAGCGAAGGAAGCACCCCGGGGGTTTTAGTCGGTAGGAGTCCGGCATACCGGGGGAGTGGCCCTCACCACTCCCCTGACGATCCAATGCAGGATTTCCCCCGGGTTAACAAAAAAAAAAAAAAAAAAAAAAAGGTTAGGTTAGGTTAGGTTAGCTCGTTTTTTCAGTTTTTCGTGATTATCTCGAGAAGTACTTATCGGAGAGAGGAGCACGATACGTCAAAAGACGCGTCTCGTAAGGGCGCACCCGCTGGAGCCGAAAGATGACCAGGTCTCAATACAAAAAGATGATGATGGTGATGATTATGTTTCACCGAGTTGGTGTCGAGTCCTGTGGGTTCCAGTATTCTCTGATTCGGGATTGCGACCCCTCGGCTGATTCGGGACGACGAGCTCTCTCCGATAGTGCCAAGATTTATTATATAAGATCAAATATGTTCCTCAAAAACGGTACTTTCGTCCGCCCGCTAAACTGCCACTTCCGGCCCTTTCGTTTTAAGAATTTCGGGTTTTAGGTGTCCAGGCAGATCCCCGGGGACGCGGCCCTCGTGCTGCAGGTGAAAAAGTAGCTATAGGTCGAACAATGTAATTTTCAGAATTTTTTAAAATTTTTATGAACAAGCGCCTTGTAAAATTTTATTAATATGTTCAATTTATGTGTTAATTTGGCCTAAAAAAGGGGTCCAGATCTTTAATTTTGGACGCGCCCGGGCGGGACCCCTAATATAATCCTCCTCCTCCACAAAATATTTAACCGGGACAAGAAATAAGGGTCAAAAGGGATGGGCAATTTCTATAACAACTAAAAAAGAGAAAAACTATATACTATCTGACCTTATTGGCACTTGGGGCGAGCAGGGACAGCTATTAATTTGCACAGTTGTTTCTCAAAACCTTCCCTATGGAAGGAAGGAAGACGTTCAACACGACACTACGCAGGCCTCCCGGCAGGAAGAACGAGCACTCTCAGTATTCGCTCTGCAATATTTATAGCGTTAACATATATAAGTACGACACACCTTATAACAATCACAAAAGCCAAAAAGCAAGAGGATCTAGTTTTTTTTTTTAAAAAAAACTCACAATTCGTGGTCTCCAACAATTTTCTACGAGCTATATGCAAAGCAATGCTGTTCTAAGATCTCAATGATCAAGCAAATCAGGTCAAAAGCACTTCGAAAACACTGTTTTAATCTGAATACTAATTTCTAATTGCTAATAGTATGAAAAACAAAGGCAGACTGTCGGTTACAATTTTGATTTGACGGCCGTTTGTGAGTTAGGCTCAGAATTCTATACAAAAAATCCCTTCCCATAACCCTCTATGTTTCTATATAATTTATGACTGTTCAAAAAGAAAGCAGATAGAAAAAAAATTAATATTTAATAAATTTAATATTTGACAAATTCAATATTTTGTTCGTTTAAACCAATATACGATTTTGCCTGCACAGATATTCTCAAAAAATGTTTAATATCATCAAAGCTTGCCTAAGTAAATGCTGAGCCCTCGAGAAGCAAAACACAAAATACAAAAAAAAACAAATATAGTCCGTCTCGGATATAATCCGGTGCTATTTAGCAAAAAAGCTTGCAAAAACAAATAAAATGGTACGAAAAATTGGGTTAGGTGCCGGTTGCGTATACAAATTTCGACCTTAAATTCATTAACATAGAGGTTTTTTCAGTTTTTCGTGAATATCCCGAAAAGTACGTATGTCTTCGGGGTTGCGACCCCTCGGCTGATTCGCGACGATGAGCTCTCTCCGATGGTGCCAAAATTTACTATATAAAAACAAATATGTTCCTTAGATTAAGTACTTTCGGTTGCCCAATAAACTGCCACATCCGGCCCTTCCGTTTTATGAATCTCGGGTTTTAAGTGTCCAGGCGGGACCCCTATTATAATCCTCCTCCTCCTCCACAAAAGAGGGTTAGGTTAGGTTAGGTTTAGGTTAGGTTAGGTTAGGTTAGGTTAGGTTAGGTTAGGTTAGGTTAGGTTAGGTTAGCTCGTTTTTTCAGTTTTTCGTGATTATCTCGAGAAGTACTTATCGGAGAGAGGAGCACGATACGTCAAAAGACGCGTCTCGTAAGGGCGCACCCGCTGGAGCCGAAAGATGACCAGGTCTCAATACAAAAAGATGATGATGGTGATGATTATGTTTCACCGAGTTGGTGTCGAGTCCTGTGGGTTCCAGTATTCTCTGATTCGGGATTGCGACCCCTCGGCTGATTCGGGACGACGAGCTCTCTCCGATAGTGCCAAGATTTATTATATAAGATCAAATATGTTCCTCAAAAACGGTACTTTCGTCCGCCCGCTAAACTGCCACTTCCGGCCCTTTCGTTTTAAGAATTTCGGGTTTTAGGTGTCCAGGCAGATCCCCGGGGACGCGGCCCTCGTGCTGCAGGTGAAAAAGTAGCTATAGGTCGAACAATGTAATTTTCAGAATTTTTTAAAATTTTTATGAACAAGCGCCTTGTAAAATTTTATTAATATGTTCAATTTATGTGTTAATTTGGCCTAAAAAAGGGGTCCAGATCTTTAATTTTGGACGCGCCCGGGCGGGACCCCTAATATAATCCTCCTCCTCCACAAAATATTTAACCGGGACAAGAAATAAGGGTCAAAAGGGATGGGCAATTTCTATAACAACTAAAAAAGAGAAAAACTATATACTATCTGACCTTATTGGCACTTGGGGCGAGCAGGGACAGCTATTAATTTGCACAGTTGTTTCTCAAAACCTTCCCTATGGAAGGAAGGAAGACGTTCAACACGACACTACGCAGGCCTCCCGGCAGGAAGAACGAGCACTCTCAGTATTCGCTCTGCAATATTTATAGCGTTAACATATATAAGTACGACACACCTTATAACAATCACAAAAGCCAAAAAGCAAGAGGATCTAGTTTTTTTTTTTAAAAAAAACTCACAATTCGTGGTCTCCAACAATTTTCTACGAGCTATATGCAAAGCAATGCTGTTCTAAGATCTCAATGATCAAGCAAATCAGGTCAAAAGCACTTCGAAAACACTGTTTTAATCTGAATACTAATTTCTAATTGCTAATAGTATGAAAAACAAAGGCAGACTGTCGGTTACAATTTTGATTTGACGGCCGTTTGTGAGTTAGGCTCAGAATTCTATACAAAAAATCCCTTCCCATAACCCTCTATGTTTCTATATAATTTATGACTGTTCAAAAAGAAAGCAGATAGAAAAAAAATTAATATTTAATAAATTTAATATTTGACAAATTCAATATTTTGTTCGTTTAAACCAATATACGATTTTGCCTGCACAGATATTCTCAAAAAATGTTTAATATCATCAAAGCTTGCCTAAGTAAATGCTGAGCCCTCGAGAAGCAAAACACAAAATACAAAAAAAAACAAATATAGTCCGTCTCGGATATAATCCGGTGCTATTTAGCAAAAAAGCTTGCAAAAACAAATAAAATGGTACGAAAAATTGGGTTAGGTGCCGGTTGCGTATACAAATTTCGACCTTAAATTCATTAACATAGAGGTTTTTTCAGTTTTTCGTGAATATCCCGAAAAGTACGTATGTCTTCGGGGTTGCGACCCCTCGGCTGATTCGCGACGATGAGCTCTCTCCGATGGTGCCAAAATTTACTATATAAAAACAAATATGTTCCTTAGATTAAGTACTTTCGGTTGCCCAATAAACTGCCACATCCGGCCCTTCCGTTTTATGAATCTCGGGTTTTAAGTGTCCAGGCGGGACCCCTATTATAATCCTCCTCCTCCTCCACAAAAGAGGGTTAGGTTAGGTTAGGTTTAGGTTAGGTTAGGTTAGGTTAGGTTAGGTTAGGTTAGGTTAGGTTAGGTTAGGTTAGCTCGTTTTTTCAGTTTTTCGTGATTATCTCGAGAAGTACTTATCGGAGAGAGGAGCACGATACGTCAAAAGACGCGTCTCGTAAGGGCGCACCCGCTGGAGCCGAAAGATGACCAGGTCTCAATACAAAAAGATGATGATGGTGATGATTATGTTTCACCGAGTTGGTGTCGAGTCCTGTGGGTTCCAGTATTCTCTGATTCGGGATTGCGACCCCTCGGCTGATTCGGGACGACGAGCTCTCTCCGATAGTGCCAAGATTTATTATATAAGATCAAATATGTTCCTCAAAAACGGTACTTTCGTCCGCCCGCTAAACTGCCACTTCCGGCCCTTTCGTTTTAAGAATTTCGGGTTTTAGGTGTCCAGGCAGATCCCCGGGGACGCGGCCCTCGTGCTGCAGGTGAAAAAGTAGCTATAGGTCGAACAATGTAATTTTCAGAATTTTTTAAAATTTTTATGAACAAGCGCCTTGTAAAATTTTATTAATATGTTCAATTTATGTGTTAATTTGGCCTAAAAAAGGGGTCCAGATCTTTAATTTTGGACGCGCCCGGGCGGGACCCCTAATATAATCCTCCTCCTCCACAAAATATTTAACCGGGACAAGAAATAAGGGTCAAAAGGGATGGGCAATTTCTATAACAACTAAAAAAGAGAAAAACTATATACTATCTGACCTTATTGGCACTTGGGGCGAGCAGGGACAGCTATTAATTTGCACAGTTGTTTCTCAAAACCTTCCCTATGGAAGGAAGGAAGACGTTCAACACGACACTACGCAGGCCTCCCGGCAGGAAGAACGAGCACTCTCAGTATTCGCTCTGCAATATTTATAGCGTTAACATATATAAGTACGACACACCTTATAACAATCACAAAAGCCAAAAAGCAAGAGGATCTAGTTTTTTTTTTTAAAAAAAACTCACAATTCGTGGTCTCCAACAATTTTCTACGAGCTATATGCAAAGCAATGCTGTTCTAAGATCTCAATGATCAAGCAAATCAGGTCAAAAGCACTTCGAAAACACTGTTTTAATCTGAATACTAATTTCTAATTGCTAATAGTATGAAAAACAAAGGCAGACTGTCGGTTACAATTTTGATTTGACGGCCGTTTGTGAGTTAGGCTCAGAATTCTATACAAAAAATCCCTTCCCATAACCCTCTATGTTTCTATATAATTTATGACTGTTCAAAAAGAAAGCAGATAGAAAAAAAATTAATATTTAATAAATTTAATATTTGACAAATTCAATATTTTGTTCGTTTAAACCAATATACGATTTTGCCTGCACAGATATTCTCAAAAAATGTTTAATATCATCAAAGCTTGCCTAAGTAAATGCTGAGCCCTCGAGAAGCAAAACACAAAATACAAAAAAAAAACAAATATAGTCCGTCTCGGATATAATCCGGTGCTATTTAGCAAAAAAGCTTGCAAAAACAAATAAAATGGTACGAAAAATTGGGTTAGGTGCCGGTTGCGTATACAAATTTCGACCTTAAATTCATTAACATAGAGGTTTTTTCAGTTTTTCGTGAATATCCCGAAAAGTACGTATGTCTTCGGGGTTGCGACCCCTCGGCTGATTCGCGACGATGAGCTCTCTCCGATGGTGCCAAAATTTACTATATAAAAACAAATATGTTCCTTAGATTAAGTACTTTCGGTTGCCCAATAAACTGCCACATCCGGCCCTTCCGTTTTATGAATCTCGGGTTTTAAGTGTCCAGGCGGGACCCCTATTATAATCCTCCTCCTCCTCCACAAAAGAGGGTTAGGTTAGGTTAGGTTTAGGTTAGGTTAGGTTAGGTTAGGTTAGGTTAGGTTAGGTTAGGTTAGGTTAGGTTAGCTCGTTTTTTCAGTTTTTCGTGATTATCTCGAGAAGTACTTATCGGAGAGAGGAGCACGATACGTCAAAAGACGCGTCTCGTAAGGGCGCACCCGCTGGAGCCGAAAGATGACCAGGTCTCAATACAAAAAGATGATGATGGTGATGATTATGTTTCACCGAGTTGGTGTCGAGTCCTGTGGGTTCCAGTATTCTCTGATTCGGGATTGCGACCCCTCGGCTGATTCGGGACGACGAGCTCTCTCCGATAGTGCCAAGATTTATTATATAAGATCAAATATGTTCCTCAAAAACGGTACTTTCGTCCGCCCGCTAAACTGCCACTTCCGGCCCTTTCGTTTTAAGAATTTCGGGTTTTAGGTGTCCAGGCAGATCCCCGGGGACGCGGCCCTCGTGCTGCAGGTGAAAAAGTAGCTATAGGTCGAACAATGTAATTTTCAGAATTTTTTAAAATTTTTATGAACAAGCGCCTTGTAAAATTTTATTAATATGTTCAATTTATGTGTTAATTTGGCCTAAAAAAGGGGTCCAGATCTTTAATTTTGGACGCGCCCGGGCGGGACCCCTAATATAATCCTCCTCCTCCACAAAATATTTAACCGGGACAAGAAATAAGGGTCAAAAGGGATGGGCAATTTCTATAACAACTAAAAAAGAGAAAAACTATATACTATCTGACCTTATTGGCACTTGGGGCGAGCAGGGACAGCTATTAATTTGCACAGTTGTTTCTCAAAACCTTCCCTATGGAAGGAAGGAAGACGTTCAACACGACACTACGCAGGCCTCCCGGCAGGAAGAACGAGCACTCTCAGTATTCGCTCTGCAATATTTATAGCGTTAACATATATAAGTACGACACACCTTATAACAATCACAAAAGCCAAAAAGCAAGAGGATCTAGTTTTTTTTTTTAAAAAAAACTCACAATTCGTGGTCTCCAACAATTTTCTACGAGCTATATGCAAAGCAATGCTGTTCTAAGATCTCAATGATCAAGCAAATCAGGTCAAAAGCACTTCGAAAACACTGTTTTAATCTGAATACTAATTTCTAATTGCTAATAGTATGAAAAACAAAGGCAGACTGTCGGTTACAATTTTGATTTGACGGCCGTTTGTGAGTTAGGCTCAGAATTCTATACAAAAAATCCCTTCCCATAACCCTCTATGTTTCTATATAATTTATGACTGTTCAAAAAGAAAGCAGATAGAAAAAAAATTAATATTTAATAAATTTAATATTTGACAAATTCAATATTTTGTTCGTTTAAACCAATATACGATTTTGCCTGCACAGATATTCTCAAAAAATGTTTAATATCATCAAAGCTTGCCTAAGTAAATGCTGAGCCCTCGAGAAGCAAAACACAAAATACAAAAAAAAAAACAAATATAGTCCGTCTCGGATATAATCCGGTGCTATTTAGCAAAAAAGCTTGCAAAAACAAATAAAATGGTACGAAAAATTGGGTTAGGTGCCGGTTGCGTATACAAATTTCGACCTTAAATTCATTAACATAGAGGTTTTTTCAGTTTTTCGTGAATATCCCGAAAAGTACGTATGTCTTCGGGGTTGCGACCCCTCGGCTGATTCGCGACGATGAGCTCTCTCCGATGGTGCCAAAATTTACTATATAAAAACAAATATGTTCCTTAGATTAAGTACTTTCGGTTGCCCAATAAACTGCCACATCCGGCCCTTCCGTTTTATGAATCTCGGGTTTTAAGTGTCCAGGCGGGACCCCTATTATAATCCTCCTCCTCCTCCACAAAAGAGGGTTAGGTTAGGTTAGGTTTAGGTTAGGTTAGGTTAGGTTAGGTTAGGTTAGGTTAGGTTAGGTTAGCTCGTTTTTTCAGTTTTTCGTGATTATCTCGAGAAGTACTTATCGGAGAGAGGAGCACGATACGTCAAAAGACGCGTCTCGTAAGGGCGCACCCGCTGGAGCCGAAAGATGACCAGGTCTCAATACAAAAAGATGATGATGGTGATGATTATGTTTCACCGAGTTGGTGTCGAGTCCTGTGGGTTCCAGTATTCTCTGATTCGGGATTGCGACCCCTCGGCTGATTCGGGACGACGAGCTCTCTCCGATAGTGCCAAGATTTATTATATAAGATCAAATATGTTCCTCAAAAACGGTACTTTCGTCCGCCCGCTAAACTGCCACTTCCGGCCCTTTCGTTTTAAGAATTTCGGGTTTTAGGTGTCCAGGCAGATCCCCGGGGACGCGGCCCTCGTGCTGCAGGTGAAAAAGTAGCTATAGGTCGAACAATGTAATTTTCAGAATTTTTTAAAATTTTTATGAACAAGCGCCTTGTAAAATTTTATTAATATGTTCAATTTATGTGTTAATTTGGCCTAAAAAAGGGGTCCAGATCTTTAATTTTGGACGCGCCCGGGCGGGACCCCTAATATAATCCTCCTCCTCCACAAAATATTTAACCGGGACAAGAAATAAGGGTCAAAAGGGATGGGCAATTTCTATAACAACTAAAAAAGAGAAAAACTATATACTATCTGACCTTATTGGCACTTGGGGCGAGCAGGGACAGCTATTAATTTGCACAGTTGTTTCTCAAAACCTTCCCTATGGAAGGAAGGAAGACGTTCAACACGACACTACGCAGGCCTCCCGGCAGGAAGAACGAGCACTCTCAGTATTCGCTCTGCAATATTTATAGCGTTAACATATATAAGTACGACACACCTTATAACAATCACAAAAGCCAAAAAGCAAGAGGATCTAGTTTTTTTTTTAAAAAAAAACTCACAATTCGTGGTCTCCAACAATTTTCTACGAGCTATATGCAAAGCAATGCTGTTCTAAGATCTCAATGATCAAGCAAATCAGGTCAAAAGCACTTCGAAAACACTGTTTTAATCTGAATACTAATTTCTAATTGCTAATAGTATGAAAAACAAAGGCAGACTGTCGGTTACAATTTTGATTTGACGGCCGTTTGTGAGTTAGGCTCAGAATTCTATACAAAAAATCCCTTCCCATAACCCTCTATGTTTCTATATAATTTATGACTGTTCAAAAAGAAAGCAGATAGAAAAAAAATTAATATTTAATAAATTTAATATTTGACAAATTCAATATTTTGTTCGTTTAAACCAATATACGATTTTGCCTGCACAGATATTCTCAAAAAATGTTTAATATCATCAAAGCTTGCCTAAGTAAATGCTGAGCCCTCGAGAAGCAAAACACAAAATACAAAAAAAAAAACAAATATAGTCCGTCTCGGATATAATCCGGTGCTATTTAGCAAAAAAGCTTGCAAAAACAAATAAAATGGTACGAAAAATTGGGTTAGGTGCCGGTTGCGTATACAAATTTCGACCTTAAATTCATTAACATAGAGGTTTTTTCAGTTTTTCGTGAATATCCCGAAAAGTACGTATGTCTTCGGGGTTGCGACCCCTCGGCTGATTCGCGACGATGAGCTCTCTCCGATGGTGCCAAAATTTACTATATAAAAACAAATATGTTCCTTAGATTAAGTACTTTCGGTTGCCCAATAAACTGCCACATCCGGCCCTTCCGTTTTATGAATCTCGGGTTTTAAGTGTCCAGGCGGGACCCCTATTATAATCCTCCTCCTCCTCCACAAAAGAGGGTTAGGTTAGGTTAGGTTTAGGTTAGGTTAGGTTAGGTTAGGTTAGGTTAGGTTAGGTTAGGTTAGGTTAGCTCGTTTTTTCAGTTTTTCGTGATTATCTCGAGAAGTACTTATCGGAGAGAGGAGCACGATACGTCAAAAGACGCGTCTCGTAAGGGCGCACCCGCTGGAGCCGAAAGATGACCAGGTCTCAATACAAAAAGATGATGATGGTGATGATTATGTTTCACCGAGTTGGTGTCGAGTCCTGTGGGTTCCAGTATTCTCTGATTCGGGATTGCGACCCCTCGGCTGATTCGGGACGACGAGCTCTCTCCGATAGTGCCAAGATTTATTATATAAGATCAAATATGTTCCTCAAAAACGGTACTTTCGTCCGCCCGCTAAACTGCCACTTCCGGCCCTTTCGTTTTAAGAATTTCGGGTTTTAGGTGTCCAGGCAGATCCCCGGGGACGCGGCCCTCGTGCTGCAGGTGAAAAAGTAGCTATAGGTCGAACAATGTAATTTTCAGAATTTTTTAAAATTTTTATGAACAAGCGCCTTGTAAAATTTTATTAATATGTTCAATTTATGTGTTAATTTGGCCTAAAAAAGGGGTCCAGATCTTTAATTTTGGACGCGCCCGGGCGGGGCCCCTAATATAATCCTCCTCCTCCACAAAATATTTAACCGGGACAAGAAATAAGGGTCAAAAGGGATGGGCAATTTCTATAACAACTAAAAAAGAGAAAAACTATATACTATCTGACCTTATTGGCACTTGGGGCGAGCAGGGACAGCTATTAATTTGCACAGTTGTTTCTCAAAACCTTCCCTATGGAAGGAAGGAAGACGTTCAACACGACACTACGCAGGCCTCCCGGCAGGAAGAACGAGCACTCTCAGTATTCGCTCTGCAATATTTATAGCGTTAACATATATAAGTACGACACACCTTATAACAATCACAAAAGCCAAAAAGCAAGAGGATCTAGTTTTTTTTTTTTTTTTTTTTTTTTTTTTTTTTTTTTTTTTTTTTTTTTTTTTTTAAAAACTCACAATTCGTGGTCTCCAACAATTTTCTACGAGCTATATGCAAAGCAATGCTGTTCTAAGATCTCAATGATCAAGCAAATCAGGTCAAAAGCACTTCGAAAACACTGTTTTAATCTGAATACTAATTTCTAATTGCTAATAGTATGAAAAACAAAGGCAGACTGTCGGTTACAATTTTGATTTGACGGCCGTTTGTGAGTTAGGCTCAGAATTCTATACAAAAAATCCCTTCCCATAACCCTCTATGTTTCTATATAATTTATGACTGTTCAAAAAGAAAGCAGATAGAAAAAAAATTAATATTTAATAAATTTAATATTTGACAAATTCAATATTTTGTTCGTTTAAACCAATATACGATTTTGCCTGCACAGATATTCTCAAAAAATGTTTAATATCATCAAAGCTTGCCTAAGTAAATGCTGAGCCCTCGAGAAGCAAAACACAAAATACAAAAAAAAAAACAAATATAGTCCGTCTCGGATATAATCCGGTGCTATTTAGCAAAAAAGCTTGCAAAAACAAATAAAATGGTACGAAAAATTGGGTTAGGTGCCGGTTGCGTATACAAATTTCGACCTTAAATTCATTAACATAGAGGTTTTTTCAGTTTTTCGTGAATATCCCGAAAAGTACGTATGTCTTCGGGGTTGCGACCCCTCGGCTGATTCGCGACGATGAGCTCTCTCCGATGGTGCCAAAATTTACTATATAAAAACAAATATGTTCCTTAGATTAAGTACTTTCGGTTGCCCAATAAACTGCCACATCCGGCCCTTCCGTTTTATGAATCTCGGGTTTTAAGTGTCCAGGCGGGACCCCTATTATAATCCTCCTCCTCCTCCACAAAAGAGGGTTAGGTTAGGTTAGGTTTAGGTTAGGTTAGGTTAGGTTAGGTTAGGTTAGGTTAGGTTAGGTTAGGTTAGGTTAGCTCGTTTTTTCAGTTTTTCGTGATTATCTCGAGAAGTACTTATCGGAGAGAGGAGCACGATACGTCAAAAGACGCGTCTCGTAAGGGCGCACCCGCTGGAGCCGAAAGATGACCAGGTCTCAATACAAAAAGATGATGATGGTGATGATTATGTTTCACCGAGTTGGTGTCGAGTCCTGTGGGTTCCAGTATTCTCTGATTCGGGATTGCGACCCCTCGGCTGATTCGGGACGACGAGCTCTCTCCGATAGTGCCAAGATTTATTATATAAGATCAAATATGTTCCTCAAAAACGGTACTTTCGTCCGCCCGCTAAACTGCCACTTCCGGCCCTTTCGTTTTAAGAATTTCGGGTTTTAGGTGTCCAGGCAGATCCCCGGGGACGCGGCCCTCGTGCTGCAGGTGAAAAAGTAGCTATAGGTCGAACAATGTAATTTTCAGAATTTTTTAAAATTTTTATGAACAAGCGCCTTGTAAAATTTTATTAATATGTTCAATTTATGTGTTAATTTGGCCTAAAAAAGGGGTCCAGATCTTTAATTTTGGACGCGCCCGGGCGGGACCCCTAATATAATCCTCCTCCTCCACAAAATATTTAACCGGGACAAGAAATAAGGGTCAAAAGGGATGGGCAATTTCTATAACAACTAAAAAAGAGAAAAACTATATACTATCTGACCTTATTGGCACTTGGGGCGAGCAGGGACAGCTATTAATTTGCACAGTTGTTTCTCAAAACCTTCCCTATGGAAGGAAGGAAGACGTTCAACACGACACTACGCAGGCCTCCCGGCAGGAAGAACGAGCACTCTCAGTATTCGCTCTGCAATATTTATAGCGTTAACATATATAAGTACGACACACCTTATAACAATCACAAAAGCCAAAAAGCAAGAGGATCTAGTTTTTTTTTTTAAAAAAAACTCACAATTCGTGGTCTCCAACAATTTTCTACGAGCTATATGCAAAGCAATGCTGTTCTAAGATCTCAATGATCAAGCAAATCAGGTCAAAAGCACTTCGAAAACACTGTTTTAATCTGAATACTAATTTCTAATTGCTAATAGTATGAAAAACAAAGGCAGACTGTCGGTTACAATTTTGATTTGACGGCCGTTTGTGAGTTAGGCTCAGAATTCTATACAAAAAATCCCTTCCCATAACCCTCTATGTTTCTATATAATTTATGACTGTTCAAAAAGAAAGCAGATAGAAAAAAAATTAATATTTAATAAATTTAATATTTGACAAATTCAATATTTTGTTCGTTTAAACCAATATACGATTTTGCCTGCACAGATATTCTCAAAAAATGTTTAATATCATCAAAGCTTGCCTAAGTAAATGCTGAGCCCTCGAGAAGCAAAACACAAAATACAAAAAAAAACAAATATAGTCCGTCTCGGATATAATCCGGTGCTATTTAGCAAAAAAGCTTGCAAAAACAAATAAAATGGTACGAAAAATTGGGTTAGGTGCCGGTTGCGTATACAAATTTCGACCTTAAATTCATTAACATAGAGGTTTTTTCAGTTTTTCGTGAATATCCCGAAAAGTACGTATGTCTTCGGGGTTGCGACCACTCGGCTGATTCGCGACGATGAGCTCTCTCCGATGGTGCCAAAATTTACTATATAAAAACAAATATGTTCCTTAGATTAAGTACTTTCGGTTGCCCAATAAACTGCCACATCCGGCCCTTCCGTTTTATGAATCTCGGGTTTTAAGTGTCCAGGCGGGACCCCTATTATAATCCTCCTCCTCCTCCACAAAAGAGGGTTAGGTTAGGTTAGGTTTAGGTTAGGTTAGGTTAGGTTAGGTTAGGTTAGGTTAGGTTAGGTTAGGTTAGGTTAGCTCGTTTTTTCAGTTTTTCGTGATTATCTCGAGAAGTACTTATCGGAGAGAGGAGCACGATACGTCAAAAGACGCGTCTCGTAAGGGCGCACCCGCTGGAGCCGAAAGATGACCAGGTCTCAATACAAAAAGATGATGATGGTGATGATTATGTTTCACCGAGTTGGTGTCGAGTCCTGTGGGTTCCAGTATTCTCTGATTCGGGATTGCGACCCCTCGGCTGATTCGGGACGACGAGCTCTCTCCGATAGTGCCAAGATTTATTATATAAGATCAAATATGTTCCTCAAAAACGGTACTTTCGTCCGCCCGCTAAACTGCCACTTCCGGCCCTTTCGTTTTAAGAATTTCGGGTTTTAGGTGTCCAGGCAGATCCCCGGGGACGCGGCCCTCGTGCTGCAGGTGAAAAAGTAGCTATAGGTCGAACAATGTAATTTTCAGAATTTTTTAAAATTTTTATGAACAAGCGCCTTGTAAAATTTTATTAATATGTTCAATTTATGTGTTAATTTGGCCTAAAAAAGGGGTCCAGATCTTTAATTTTGGACGCGCCCGGGCGGGACCCCTAATATAATCCTCCTCCTCCACAAAATATTTAACCGGGACAAGAAATAAGGGTCAAAAGGGATGGGCAATTTCTATAACAACTAAAAAAGAGAAAAACTATATACTATCTGACCTTATTGGCACTTGGGGCGAGCAGGGACAGCTATTAATTTGCACAGTTGTTTCTCAAAACCTTCCCTATGGAAGGAAGGAAGACGTTCAACACGACACTACGCAGGCCTCCCGGCAGGAAGAACGAGCACTCTCAGTATTCGCTCTGCAATATTTATAGCGTTAACATATATAAGTACGACACACCTTATAACAATCACAAAAGCCAAAAAGCAAGAGGATCTAGTTTTTTTTTTTAAAAAAAACTCACAATTCGTGGTCTCCAACAATTTTCTACGAGCTATATGCAAAGCAATGCTGTTCTAAGATCTCAATGATCAAGCAAATCAGGTCAAAAGCACTTCGAAAACACTGTTTTAATCTGAATACTAATTTCTAATTGCTAATAGTATGAAAAACAAAGGCAGACTGTCGGTTACAATTTTGATTTGACGGCCGTTTGTGAGTTAGGCTCAGAATTCTATACAAAAAATCCCTTCCCATAACCCTCTATGTTTCTATATAATTTATGACTGTTCAAAAAGAAAGCAGATAGAAAAAAAATTAATATTTAATAAATTTAATATTTGACAAATTCAATATTTTGTTCGTTTAAACCAATATACGATTTTGCCTGCACAGATATTCTCAAAAAATGTTTAATATCATCAAAGCTTGCCTAAGTAAATGCTGAGCCCTCGAGAAGCAAAACACAAAATACAAAAAAAAACAAATATAGTCCGTCTCGGATATAATCCGGTGCTATTTAGCAAAAAAGCTTGCAAAAACAAATAAAATGGTACGAAAAATTGGGTTAGGTGCCGGTTGCGTATACAAATTTCGACCTTAAATTCATTAACATAGAGGTTTTTTCAGTTTTTCGTGAATATCCCGAAAAGTACGTATGTCTTCGGGGTTGCGACCACTCGGCTGATTCGCGACGATGAGCTCTCTCCGATGGTGCCAAAATTTACTATATAAAAACAAATATGTTCCTTAGATTAAGTACTTTCGGTTGCCCAATAAACTGCCACATCCGGCCCTTCCGTTTTATGAATCTCGGGTTTTAAGTGTCCAGGCGGGACCCCTATTATAATCCTCCTCCTCCTCCACAAAAGAGGGTTAGGTTAGGTTAGGTTTAGGTTAGGTTAGGTTAGGTTAGGTTAGGTTAGGTTAGGTTAGGTTAGGTTAGGTTAGCTCGTTTTTTCAGTTTTTCGTGATTATCTCGAGAAGTACTTATCGGAGAGAGGAGCACGATACGTCAAAAGACGCGTCTCGTAAGGGCGCACCCGCTGGAGCCGAAAGATGACCAGGTCTCAATACAAAAAGATGATGATGGTGATGATTATGTTTCACCGAGTTGGTGTCGAGTCCTGTGGGTTCCAGTATTCTCTGATTCGGGATTGCGACCCCTCGGCTGATTCGGGACGACGAGCTCTCTCCGATAGTGCCAAGATTTATTATATAAGATCAAATATGTTCCTCAAAAACGGTACTTTCGTCCGCCCGCTAAACTGCCACTTCCGGCCCTTTCGTTTTAAGAATTTCGGGTTTTAGGTGTCCAGGCAGATCCCCGGGGACGCGGCCCTCGTGCTGCAGGTGAAAAAGTAGCTATAGGTCGAACAATGTAATTTTCAGAATTTTTTAAAATTTTTATGAACAAGCGCCTTGTAAAATTTTATTAATATGTTCAATTTATGTGTTAATTTGGCCTAAAAAAGGGGTCCAGATCTTTAATTTTGGACGCGCCCGGGCGGGACCCCTAATATAATCCTCCTCCTCCACAAAATATTTAACCGGGACAAGAAATAAGGGTCAAAAGGGATGGGCAATTTCTATAACAACTAAAAAAGAGAAAAACTATATACTATCTGACCTTATTGGCACTTGGGGCGAGCAGGGACAGCTATTAATTTGCACAGTTGTTTCTCAAAACCTTCCCTATGGAAGGAAGGAAGACGTTCAACACGACACTACGCAGGCCTCCCGGCAGGAAGAACGAGCACTCTCAGTATTCGCTCTGCAATATTTATAGCGTTAACATATATAAGTACGACACACCTTATAACAATCACAAAAGCCAAAAAGCAAGAGGATCTAGTTTTTTTTTTTAAAAAAAACTCACAATTCGTGGTCTCCAACAATTTTCTACGAGCTATATGCAAAGCAATGCTGTTCTAAGATCTCAATGATCAAGCAAATCAGGTCAAAAGCACTTCGAAAACACTGTTTTAATCTGAATACTAATTTCTAATTGCTAATAGTATGAAAAACAAAGGCAGACTGTCGGTTACAATTTTGATTTGACGGCCGTTTGTGAGTTAGGCTCAGAATTCTATACAAAAAATCCCTTCCCATAACCCTCTATGTTTCTATATAATTTATGACTGTTCAAAAAGAAAGCAGATAGAAAAAAAATTAATATTTAATAAATTTAATATTTGACAAATTCAATATTTTGTTCGTTTAAACCAATATACGATTTTGCCTGCACAGATATTCTCAAAAAATGTTTAATATCATCAAAGCTTGCCTAAGTAAATGCTGAGCCCTCGAGAAGCAAAACACAAAATACAAAAAAAAACAAATATAGTCCGTCTCGGATATAATCCGGTGCTATTTAGCAAAAAAGCTTGCAAAAACAAATAAAATGGTACGAAAAATTGGGTTAGGTGCCGGTTGCGTATACAAATTTCGACCTTAAATTCATTAACATAGAGGTTTTTTCAGTTTTTCGTGAATATCCCGAAAAGTACGTATGTCTTCGGGGTTGCGACCACTCGGCTGATTCGCGACGATGAGCTCTCTCCGATGGTGCCAAAATTTACTATATAAAAACAAATATGTTCCTTAGATTAAGTACTTTCGGTTGCCCAATAAACTGCCACATCCGGCCCTTCCGTTTTATGAATCTCGGGTTTTAAGTGTCCAGGCGGGACCCCTATTATAATCCTCCTCCTCCTCCACAAAAGAGGGTTAGGTTAGGTTAGGTTTAGGTTAGGTTAGGTTAGGTTAGGTTAGGTTAGGTTAGGTTAGGTTAGGTTAGGTTAGCTCGTTTTTTCAGTTTTTCGTGATTATCTCGAGAAGTACTTATCGGAGAGAGGAGCACGATACGTCAAAAGACGCGTCTCGTAAGGGCGCACCCGCTGGAGCCGAAAGATGACCAGGTCTCAATACAAAAAGATGATGATGGTGATGATTATGTTTCACCGAGTTGGTGTCGAGTCCTGTGGGTTCCAGTATTCTCTGATTCGGGATTGCGACCCCTCGGCTGATTCGGGACGACGAGCTCTCTCCGATAGTGCCAAGATTTATTATATAAGATCAAATATGTTCCTCAAAAACGGTACTTTCGTCCGCCCGCTAAACTGCCACTTCCGGCCCTTTCGTTTTAAGAATTTCGGGTTTTAGGTGTCCAGGCAGATCCCCGGGGACGCGGCCCTCGTGCTGCAGGTGAAAAAGTAGCTATAGGTCGAACAATGTAATTTTCAGAATTTTTTAAAATTTTTATGAACAAGCGCCTTGTAAAATTTTATTAATATGTTCAATTTATGTGTTAATTTGGCCTAAAAAAGGGGTCCAGATCTTTAATTTTGGACGCGCCCGGGCGGGACCCCTAATATAATCCTCCTCCTCCACAAAATATTTAACCGGGACAAGAAATAAGGGTCAAAAGGGATGGGCAATTTCTATAACAACTAAAAAAGAGAAAAACTATATACTATCTGACCTTATTGGCACTTGGGGCGAGCAGGGACAGCTATTAATTTGCACAGTTGTTTCTCAAAACCTTCCCTATGGAAGGAAGGAAGACGTTCAACACGACACTACGCAGGCCTCCCGGCAGGAAGAACGAGCACTCTCAGTATTCGCTCTGCAATATTTATAGCGTTAACATATATAAGTACGACACACCTTATAACAATCACAAAAGCCAAAAAGCAAGAGGATCTAGTTTTTTTTTTTAAAAAAAACTCACAATTCGTGGTCTCCAACAATTTTCTACGAGCTATATGCAAAGCAATGCTGTTCTAAGATCTCAATGATCAAGCAAATCAGGTCAAAAGCACTTCGAAAACACTGTTTTAATCTGAATACTAATTTCTAATTGCTAATAGTATGAAAAACAAAGGCAGACTGTCGGTTACAATTTTGATTTGACGGCCGTTTGTGAGTTAGGCTCAGAATTCTATACAAAAAATCCCTTCCCATAACCCTCTATGTTTCTATATAATTTATGACTGTTCAAAAAGAAAGCAGATAGAAAAAAAATTAATATTTAATAAATTTAATATTTGACAAATTCAATATTTTGTTCGTTTAAACCAATATACGATTTTGCCTGCACAGATATTCTCAAAAAATGTTTAATATCATCAAAGCTTGCCTAAGTAAATGCTGAGCCCTCGAGAAGCAAAACACAAAATACAAAAAAAAACAAATATAGTCCGTCTCGGATATAATCCGGTGCTATTTAGCAAAAAAGCTTGCAAAAACAAATAAAATGGTACGAAAAATTGGGTTAGGTGCCGGTTGCGTATACAAATTTCGACCTTAAATTCATTAACATAGAGGTTTTTTCAGTTTTTCGTGAATATCCCGAAAAGTACGTATGTCTTCGGGGTTGCGACCACTCGGCTGATTCGCGACGATGAGCTCTCTCCGATGGTGCCAAAATTTACTATATAAAAACAAATATGTTCCTTAGATTAAGTACTTTCGGTTGCCCAATAAACTGCCACATCCGGCCCTTCCGTTTTATGAATCTCGGGTTTTAAGTGTCCAGGCGGGACCCCTATTATAATCCTCCTCCTCCTCCACAAAAGAGGGTTAGGTTAGGTTAGGTTTAGGTTAGGTTAGGTTAGGTTAGGTTAGGTTAGGTTAGGTTAGGTTAGGTTAGGTTAGCTCGGCCCCGGCAAACCAATTCACGGAGACACCTCCTCCCCATCCGACATGGACGTCCTTAAACAGACCATGCTCGAGATGGTGGGGGAGATGCGTTCTATGAACGCCAGGCTGGAGGCGGCAGAGAGGCGCTCACTGCGTCCTCAGCTGCAATCGGAGAGAGCACCCCGCACGGCGGGGTCGACCGCGCGGAAGGCCAAGCCCAAGCCGGCCGCCCCCGTCGAGGGGGACGCCCCCTCCAATATGGATGTGACAGAACCAGGGCACCACTCGGCCCCTGTCCCCCCCAAGCCCGTCAAGGGCAAGGGAAAAGGCAAGGGAAAGAGAAGCGCCCCAGCCCAAAACCCGGACGAGACAAATCCCGAGGCCCCGTTCCCACCTACGACATCGTCCCAGGACGCTCCCTGGACAGAGGCGGGCAAGAACGGGAGGCCGAAAAGGGAAAAGAAGAAGAAGGTCGAGAAGACTCCCAAAAAGGCGCCTCCTCCCTCCCAGAAGAAAAAGCGAAAGGCGAAGCGTCGCACGGTTCGGCAGCCCAAAACGGCAGCCGTCGTGCTGACAATTAAGCCGGACGCCGCAAAAAAGGGCGCAAACTTCGCGACCATCCTTGGTGCCGCTCGTAGTCAGGTCACAACTGTCTTAAGCGACCAGGGCATCAAGGAGGCGCACATGAGGAAGACGCTCACCGAGGCACGCATCCTCGTGATTCCCGGTGAGCCAGAGGAGGCCGGCAGGAAGGCGGACGCTCTAGTCCGCAAATTCCGCGAGGTCCTCCCGGCGGACGTAAAAGTCGAACGCCCCTATAAGCGTGTCGACCTGAAACTATCCGGGCTGGATGACACCGTCACTCCGGCGGAAATCCAGTCCGCGATAAAGTGGAAGGCAATGGTTGACCAGGAGCAAGTCCGGGTAAGCCCTATAAAATGGACGACATTCGGCGGTGGTGTGTGCTGGGTAACTTGCCCAGCCCCCGCCGCCGAAACAATTATGAAGAGTGGGCTCCAGGTCGGACTGGTTTTCGCCCAGATCCAACTGCTGGAGTCCCGCGTGCTCAGATGCTTCCGCTGCTGGGAGCCTGGGCACGTGGGCATGAAGTGTCGGGCCTCAACTAACAGGAGCGCCCAATGTTTTAGGTGTGGGCAGGAGGGACACAAATCCCAAACCTGCACGGCCCCGAAGGCCCATTGCACGGTGTGCGCCGCCGCGTCCTTACCGGCGGGCCACCGGGCCGGGAGCCCGGCTTGCGCCGCGGCAAAGAGGCCGATAAGAAGAAGACGACTGGACGCTGGCCAACATGGCGAGCGCGTCATCGGCGCAGTAGACAGGGAAGAGACCCCAGCGACAGCGTCACCGTCGCTTTTGGGGGCCTTCTCTCAAGGAGCAGCTGGCAGCCAGCCTGAGGGGGCGGCCGCCAGCACTTAATGCTCCAGTGGTGTGTGTGTGCTTCTGCACACCACTAGACGAAGGGGTCGTGGGTAAACTCCGCCCTCCACCCCTATATCTTCAGACGACGCCCACAGGGCGAAACGCGCGCCTGGCCGAGGGGTGCGCCCAATAGCAGTATCTTGGCCAGGTGCAAACTGCGAGTGAAGGAAGCACCCCGGGGGTTTTAGTCGGTAGGAGTCCGGCATACCGGGGGAGTGGCCCTCACCACTCCCCTGACGATCCAATGTAGGATTTCCCCCGGGTTAAAAAAAAAAAAAAAAAAAAAAAAAAAAAGGTTAGGTTAGCTCGTTTTTTCAGTTTTTCGTGATTATCTCGAGAAGTACTTATCGGAGAGAGGAGCACGATACGTCAAAAGACGCGTCTCGTAAGGGCGCACCCGCTGGAGCCGAAAGATGACCAGGTCTCAATACAAAAAGATGATGATGGTGATGATTATGTTTCACCGAGTTGGTGTCGAGTCCTGTGGGTTCCAGTATTCTCTGATTCGGGATTGCGACCCCTCGGCTGATTCGGGACGACGAGCTCTCTCCGATAGTGCCAAGATTTATTATATAAGATCAAATATGTTCCTCAAAAACGGTACTTTCGTCCGCCCGCTAAACTGCCACTTCCGGCCCTTTCGTTTTAAGAATTTCGGGTTTTAGGTGTCCAGGCAGATCCCCGGGGACGCGGCCCTCGTGCTGCAGGTGAAAAAGTAGCTATAGGTCGAACAATGTAATTTTCAGAATTTTTTAAAATTTTTATGAACAAGCGCCTTGTAAAATTTTATTAATATGTTCAATTTATGTGTTAATTTGGCCTAAAAAAGGGGTCCAGATCTTTAATTTTGGACGCGCCCGGGCGGGACCCCTAATATAATCCTCCTCCTCCACAAAATATTTAACCGGGACAAGAAATAAGGGTCAAAAGGGATGGGCAATTTCTATAACAACTAAAAAAGAGAAAAACTATATACTATCTGACCTTATTGGCACTTGGGGCGAGCAGGGACAGCTATTAATTTGCACAGTTGTTTCTCAAAACCTTCCCTATGGAAGGAAGGAAGACGTTCAACACGACACTACGCAGGCCTCCCGGCAGGAAGAACGAGCACTCTCAGTATTCGCTCTGCAATATTTATAGCGTTAACATATATAAGTACGACACACCTTATAACAATCACAAAAGCCAAAAAGCAAGAGGATCTAGTTTTTTTTTTTAAAAAAAACTCACAATTCGTGGTCTCCAACAATTTTCTACGAGCTATATGCAAAGCAATGCTGTTCTAAGATCTCAATGATCAAGCAAATCAGGTCAAAAGCACTTCGAAAACACTGTTTTAATCTGAATACTAATTTCTAATTGCTAATAGTATGAAAAACAAAGGCAGACTGTCGGTTACAATTTTGATTTGACGGCCGTTTGTGAGTTAGGCTCAGAATTCTATACAAAAAATCCCTTCCCATAACCCTCTATGTTTCTATATAATTTATGACTGTTCAAAAAGAAAGCAGATAGAAAAAAAATTAATATTTAATAAATTTAATATTTGACAAATTCAATATTTTGTTCGTTTAAACCAATATACGATTTTGCCTGCACAGATATTCTCAAAAAATGTTTAATATCATCAAAGCTTGCCTAAGTAAATGCTGAGCCCTCGAGAAGCAAAACACAAAATACAAAAAAAAACAAATATAGTCCGTCTCGGATATAATCCGGTGCTATTTAGCAAAAAAGCTTGCAAAAACAAATAAAATGGTACGAAAAATTGGGTTAGGTGCCGGTTGCGTATACAAATTTCGACCTTAAATTCATTAACATAGAGGTTTTTTCAGTTTTTCGTGAATATCCCGAAAAGTACGTATGTCTTCGGGGTTGCGACCACTCGGCTGATTCGCGACGATGAGCTCTCTCCGATGGTGCCAAAATTTACTATATAAAAACAAATATGTTCCTTAGATTAAGTACTTTCGGTTGCCCAATAAACTGCCACATCCGGCCCTTCCGTTTTATGAATCTCGGGTTTTAAGTGTCCAGGCGGGACCCCTATTATAATCCTCCTCCTCCTCCACAAAAGAGGGTTAGGTTAGGTTAGGTTTAGGTTAGGTTAGGTTAGGTTAGGTTAGGTTAGGTTAGGTTAGGTTAGGTTAGGTTAGCTCGTTTTTTCAGTTTTTCGTGATTATCTCGAGAAGTACTTATCGGAGAGAGGAGCACGATACGTCAAAAGACGCGTCTCGTAAGGGCGCACCCGCTGGAGCCGAAAGATGACCAGGTCTCAATACAAAAAGATGATGATGGTGATGATTATGTTTCACCGAGTTGGTGTCGAGTCCTGTGGGTTCCAGTATTCTCTGATTCGGGATTGCGACCCCTCGGCTGATTCGGGACGACGAGCTCTCTCCGATAGTGCCAAGATTTATTATATAAGATCAAATATGTTCCTCAAAAACGGTACTTTCGTCCGCCCGCTAAACTGCCACTTCCGGCCCTTTCGTTTTAAGAATTTCGGGTTTTAGGTGTCCAGGCAGATCCCCGGGGACGCGGCCCTCGTGCTGCAGGTGAAAAAGTAGCTATAGGTCGAACAATGTAATTTTCAGAATTTTTTAAAATTTTTATGAACAAGCGCCTTGTAAAATTTTATTAATATGTTCAATTTATGTGTTAATTTGGCCTAAAAAAGGGGTCCAGATCTTTAATTTTGGACGCGCCCGGGCGGGACCCCTAATATAATCCTCCTCCTCCACAAAATATTTAACCGGGACAAGAAATAAGGGTCAAAAGGGATGGGCAATTTCTATAACAACTAAAAAAGAGAAAAACTATATACTATCTGACCTTATTGGCACTTGGGGCGAGCAGGGACAGCTATTAATTTGCACAGTTGTTTCTCAAAACCTTCCCTATGGAAGGAAGGAAGACGTTCAACACGACACTACGCAGGCCTCCCGGCAGGAAGAACGAGCACTCTCAGTATTCGCTCTGCAATATTTATAGCGTTAACATATATAAGTACGACACACCTTATAACAATCACAAAAGCCAAAAAGCAAGAGGATCTAGTTTTTTTTTTAAAAAAAAACTCACAATTCGTGGTCTCCAACAATTTTCTACGAGCTATATGCAAAGCAATGCTGTTCTAAGATCTCAATGATCAAGCAAATCAGGTCAAAAGCACTTCGAAAACACTGTTTTAATCTGAATACTAATTTCTAATTGCTAATAGTATGAAAAACAAAGGCAGACTGTCGGTTACAATTTTGATTTGACGGCCGTTTGTGAGTTAGGCTCAGAATTCTATACAAAAAATCCCTTCCCATAACCCTCTATGTTTCTATATAATTTATGACTGTTCAAAAAGAAAGCAGATAGAAAAAAAATTAATATTTAATAAATTTAATATTTGACAAATTCAATATTTTGTTCGTTTAAACCAATATACGATTTTGCCTGCACAGATATTCTCAAAAAATGTTTAATATCATCAAAGCTTGCCTAAGTAAATGCTGAGCCCTCGAGAAGCAAAACACAAAATACAAAAAAAAACAAATATAGTCCGTCTCGGATATAATCCGGTGCTATTTAGCAAAAAAGCTTGCAAAAACAAATAAAATGGTACGAAAAATTGGGTTAGGTGCCGGTTGCGTATACAAATTTCGACCTTAAATTCATTAACATAGAGGTTTTTTCAGTTTTTCGTGAATATCCCGAAAAGTACGTATGTCTTCGGGGTTGCGACCACTCGGCTGATTCGCGACGATGAGCTCTCTCCGATGGTGCCAAAATTTACTATATAAAAACAAATATGTTCCTTAGATTAAGTACTTTCGGTTGCCCAATAAACTGCCACATCCGGCCCTTCCGTTTTATGAATCTCGGGTTTTAAGTGTCCAGGCGGGACCCCTATTATAATCCTCCTCCTCCTCCACAAAAGAGGGTTAGGTTAGGTTAGGTTTAGGTTAGGTTAGGTTAGGTTAGGTTAGGTTAGGTTAGGTTAGGTTAGGTTAGGTTAGCTCGGGGTGCGAAGTTGGTCTCACCTCCTCGTGGTGCACCCTGGGCAACAATAGGCAGTAATGTTTTAGGCATTGCTGGCTATTGGCGAAGAGGACCAACAATTCCTTCTCCCATCTCCCACTTTACCTCGTATTCCCGTCTCGTCTCTCTCATCCCTTCTCAGTTATTACTCCCACTCCTATCCCATCCCCACTTACTCCCGTCTTCCTCAACTCCTGGTATAGTATGTTAGGTTTCTTCGATAGGGTTTTCTGTTAGGTTATGTTAGGCGACGTATGACTTCTTTTCTATCTTCCCACTTCTTCTTCTTTTATCTATTGTCTTCTTTTCCCCCCTTATGTCCCCTTTTACCCCCTTTTTCTTCTTTCTTCACTACCTGTGGATGGATAAAAATCTGATGAATGTCAAAACAAAAATATGGAAGTACAATTAAACAAGTTATTACCCCAGGAGGGTACCGGCCGCTCCGCGGCAGGAGAATCCCTCCCCGGGTTGGACTCGTCCGACCCGGGCTGCCCCGCGTTCTCTGGGGGGGGCAAAATTGTACTCCGCGGTAGGGATATCCCCCCTACCGCTCCGACGACGAAAGCTATTCCCAAGGATTCCGATGTTTCACCCGCAAGGGTTCCATTAGTAGTGTGCACACGACTAGAGGACTCTGATTCCGGCCAGAGCCTCATGTCGGTCACGTCAACGGCGTCAGATCGCAAGAGGCGATATAGAAGCGCTCGCTCGTCCGACTCCGACGAGGACGCTTCCCAAAAGGTGGTGGCGACAGCCAAACGGGGCAGAGGTCGTCCTCCGACTACCGGCGAGCACGTCGGCCTCCGGGCCGCTAAAAAGGAGCTGCTCGCCCTGGAGAAGGAGGACAGGCTGCTCCAGGAGCGGAAAGAGCTAGCCGATGCGTCGCGGGGTGCCCGCCCGCGAGTGACCCAGCTCTCTGCAACACCCACCATAGACGAAGACACAACCTCCTACGGCTGCCGGGAAGCCATGGAGAAGCACCTGTCGGTGATAACGCATGCCCTTGTAAAGTCTAAAAATGTCAAGGGCAGCGTTATTCACGAGGTGAAGGAGGCGGTACGAGGCGCCATGGAGGTTATGGAGACCGCCCTCCGCGCAACAGCTAGCGAAGACAATAGAAAGTTGCGCCTGGAGAACCAGCGTCTAAAGGATAAGGTACGCGATCTCCAGGACGACGTGGCGGCGCTGCGCGCGGAGGTGCGCAGCAGAAACTCCTTGGGGTTGGACCTCCCGTCCTCCTCAAAGGCACCAGATAGGACCCAGCCCAGATCCTTGGAAGAGGTCGAGGAATCCCTCTTCCAAAGGCTGGCCTTCAGACAGGACGCGAGGATTGAGGGCTTGCAGGTTGATGGTCGACTCCTCCCTGCAAAGAACCACCGTCCCCCTCTGGCCTTCGAAGGGAAACCGAAAGAGGCACAGCAGGAAACTGCGGGACAGAAAAAGGGAAAGAAAAAGAAAAAGAAGACCAAGAAGAGCAAGGAGGAGTCGACGCAAGTCGGCAAGCAACAGGAGGAGCCCGCGCCCAACCCCGTATCGTCTAAGGGGAAGGGTAAGGGCAAGAGGACGAAGGTTCCCGCCCAACCAGTTCAGGAGGTCGAGCAGCCACAGCTCCCTCCTGAGTCGGGACCTTCACAGGAGCTGAGCTGGAAGGAGGTCGTCAGCAAAACGACCAGGCGCAAGACTCGTCGGGCAGAGCAAGCCCCTACCCGTTCGGCTCCTCCCCTCCCTCCTCCACAGAGGGCTCCTAGGCGGGCGGAACAGCCGAAGCCTCGGCTGAAAGTACCGCGAACGGCGGCGGTAATAGTGAGGTTGCCGCCTGCAGCGGAGGAGAAGGGCCTCACATATGGCAACGTCCTCACCGAGGCCAAGAACCGGCTCGACCTCAACGAGCTTGGCATCAGCGAGGGCTTTAGGGTGAAGGTGGCAGTCACGGGAGCGCGCATCCTGCAGATCCCCGCGACTGCCAACGCTGATGCGGCCACTCAGCTGGCCGAAAAGCTGCGTCAGGTCCTCCCCCAGGAGGTGGCCATATCACAGCCAACAAAGATGGCTGACCTCAGGGTCTCGGGGTTAGACGACTCAGTGACCCAGGAGGAGGTGGCCGCGGCGGTCGCTAGGGTGGCCGAGTGCCGAGCTGACACGGTCAGGGTGGGAGTCATCCGCCAGGATCGCACAGGACTCGGCTCGGTCCTGGTGAAGTGCCCGGTGGCCGCCGCGCAAAAGGTGGTAGACCGCGGCCGGATCCTAGTCGGAATCGTCTCGGCCCAAGTGACACTCCTACAGTCCCGTGTCCTGCGCTGTTTCCGATGCCTAGAGCCGGGACACGTGCAGTGCACTTGTAAGGCCGAGGTGGATAGGAGCCGGCAGTGCTACCGATGCGGTCAGCTCGGCCACCTCGCTCGCGAGTGCAATGCGGCAACTCCGTATTGCGCCGTGTGCGGGGCAGCCGGCAAACCAGCTAAACACGCAGTGGGGGGGAAGGCCTGTGCGGTGGCCACCAAGCCCCTCCGAACTAAGAAGACGAAGACGCCAGTTGCTCCACCTGACACGGAGCAAATGCGCGATGCTCCGATGTCCGAGGGCGCTTCTGGCGTCAATAGGACGACGAGCGAGCCGATCCCAGAATCCACGGCCACTTAATGGATCACACCCGAATCAAATTCCTTCAAGGGAATATCAACCACTGTGCCAGGGCTCAGGACCTTCTTTCCCAATCCCTGGCCCAGTGGGGGATCCATTTGGGTGTGGTCTCCGAGCCGTATTTTGTTCCCCCAGACGGCTCCGGCTGGGTGGGGGATGTCACAAACTCGGCGGCCATCGTCATCAGGTCAGCCGCGGGTATCCCTCCCCTTGGCAATGTCACGAGGGGTACGGGTTACGTCGCGGCCACACTGGGGGAGTTAACGGTCATCTCAGTTTACTTCTCCCCCAGCAAGCCTTTCGCCGAGTTTGAGGGGTTCCTTGCCCAGCTCGGAGCCCTTGTGGTGAGGACTCTCCCTCGACCCTTGATCGTCGCCGGCGACTTCAATGCCAAGTCCACGGCTTGGGGCTGTCCGGCGACGGACACTCGGGGCGAGGCCATGGAAGAGTGGGTTCTTGGGGTCGGCTTGTCCGTCGTCAACACAGGAAATGAGAACACGTGCGTGCGTGCGCGGGGTGGGTCTATTGTTGATATAACACTGGCCTGCCCCGCCATGGCACGCCGTATCCAACGATGGCGGGTAATTACGGAAGAGGAGACCCTCTCCGACCACCGCTACATCCGTTACGAGCTGAATCCGCGTCGGGGGGCCCAGCCCAACATGGGCCCCAGGGACGCGCGCAGAGACCCTCCAAGGTGGCGTCTGCCCACCCTGGATGCGGACCTCTTGAAGGAGGCGGCGATCGTCCAGGCCTGGATTCCGGGGCCGGATGGCGAAGTTCGAGTGGAGGAAGAGGCGGACCGACTCCGGAGAGCCATGACGGTCGCCTGCGACGCCTCCATGCTGCGCGCGAGGAGCGGTCCCAACCGACGCCGGAGACGGGTGTTCTGGTGGTCGGAGGAGATTGCACAGCTCAGGAGAGAGTGTGTGGCGGCTAAACGGGCATATACCCGGAGCCGTAGAAGGCGAAGACGTGATCTAGAGAGGGAGGCAACCCTGTACGCCACATACAGGGACAAACGCGCCTCCCTCGAAATAGAGATCGCGAGGGCCAAAGACAGAGCCCGCCAAGAGCTGCTGGAGATGCTCGATAGGGATCCGTGGGGGACACCATACCGCATGGTGCGGAACAAACTCCGCCCGTGGTCGCCCCCACTGACACAGACACTCCAGCCGCAACTGGTCGGCCAAATAGTGTCCTCCCTGTTCCCACAGGGGGCAGATCATCAGCCCCCGCCAATGGTGCCTCCTTGGGCCGTCGTCTCCGACGACCCTGAGGTGCCACTGGTCACCAGGGAGGAGCTAAGCTCTGTCTTTGAGCGCATAAAGGGTAAATCTACGGCTCCGGGCTTGGACGGCGTACACGCCAAGGTCTGGGTCCTCGCCTTCGATGCCATGGAAGAATGGTTGAGGAGACTCTTTAACGCCTGCCTGTCGCAAGCCGCGATACCCAGGCGGTGGAAGACGGGCAGGCTAGTTCTCCTCGCCAAGGCGGGACGACCGGCCGACTCCCCCTCCGCTTACAGACCTATCGTCTTGATCGACGAAGTGGCGAAGGTCTTCGAGAGGGTGGTGGTCGGCCGCATAGTCGAACATCTTGAGGGCGAGGGTCCAGACCTGGCGGAGAACCAATTTGGGTTCCGCCGAGGAAGGTCCACCGTTGATGCGGTCCTGAAGGTTAAGGCGTCTGCGCAGGCTGCAGTCTCCAGTGGTGGGGTGATGTTGGCGGTGTCCCTTGACATCGCCAACGCCTTCAACACCATGCCCTGGAGCTGCATCAAGGAGGCACTGCGGTACCACAACATACCGCAGTACCTGCGCAGGGTCATCGACGCCTACCTGAGGGACCGCTGGGTCACCTACCCAACGCAGCGGGGCTGGGCGGATTGGGAGATGTCTCGCGGTGTTCCACAGGGGTCTGTCTTAGGGCCCCTCTTGTGGAACATCGGGTACGACTGGGTCCTGCGCGGGCAGAACCTCCCAGGAGTTGCATTAGTCTGCTACGCAGACGACACGTTGGTCACTGCCCGCGCCAGGAATTACCGCCTGGCCTCGATGCTGGCAACGGCCGGTACGGCCCATGTTGTGCGCCGAATTCGCGCTTTGGGCCTGGAGGTGGCACTTCAAAAGACCGAGGTCCTGTGTTTTCACGGGCCCCGGTCTGCACCACCTCCAGACGCCCATATCATTATAGGCGGAGTGCGAATTGCCGTCGGGGGCACAATGAAATATCTCGGTCTCGTCCTCGACGGCAGATGGAAATTCGGCGCACACTTTGACCGGTTGTTGCCGAAAGTGGTAGGTGCAGCCGCTGCTTTGAAGCGGCTGATGCCCAACATCGGTGGACCTGGGGTGTCCTGTAGACGCCTCTACATGAATGTGGTCCGGTCCATGGCACTGTATGGTGCCCCGGTTTGGGCCGACGCTCTCAACAGCCACAATATAAGGCTGTTGCGCCGCCCTCAAAGGGCTCTGGCGATAGCGTCGGTCCGGGGGTACGCCACAGTGTCATGCGATGCGGCCTGCCTGCTGGCGGGGTCGGTTCCCTGGGACCTGGACGCCCGAGCCCTCGCGTCACTCTATACATGGCGCGAGGAGCAAAGGGCCCGGGGCCAGCGACCGGCCCCGACCGAAGTCAAGGGAAAGAGGCGTCTGCTGGACGCCGACTCAATAGAGCAATGGCGACTCAGGCTGGAGCATTCAGCCTACGGCCTGCGGACGATCGAGGCAATTCGTCCGATACTTAAGGATTGGTTAGAGCGGCGCCACGGTGTGGTCTCCTACCGGATGGCGCAGGTGTTCACTGGGCATGGCAGCTTTGGTGGATACCTGTGCCGCACAACTGGTAGCGAGCCCACACCGAGGTGCCACCATTGTGCGGATTGCCTCGATGAGTCCGCACAACATGTCATAGAGGAATGCCCAGCCTGGGCTACGGAGAGGGCCGCACTCGTCAGGGTGGTGGGTGGTGACCTGTCACTACCGGCACTCGCTCGCGCGATGGTCGGTAGTGACAGGGCATGGCAGGCAGTCCTCTCCTTCACGGAGACGACAATGCAGGTGAAGGAGGCGGCGGAGCGGGATCGGGAGGCAATATCCACCCCCGACAACCCAATCCGCCGCCCAGCTCGGACTGGACGCCGGAGGAGGGCCTACGCCAACAGCCTTCCTCCGTGACACGGACATACGCCGGGCGGCGCGCTTTGAGGGAGTGCGTCGCCCAGATCCTGGCGCGAGCGGTGTGCGATGTGTTCCCGCACACCGCTCTGATGACAATATCAAGGAGATGAGGGGGGGGTGGCTCTCTACACCACTCTCCCCGAAATGTGTTAGGTGCACGCGGGGGGCGGCGACTATTTAACCGTCCCCCCGCCTAGTAGGTGAGGCCTGTACAAGGCCGGACGTCGCCGGATGCCGAGGAAGATGGCTCGGCTTTGCCCTTAGCATCCGGCAGACGAGAGAAGGAACACCCCGGTGGTTTTAGTCGGGGCAGGTCCGACACACCGGGGGAGCGGCCCTCACCGCTCCCTTGAAGGTCCGTAGGGATTTCCACCGGGTTAACAAAAAAAAAAAAAAAAAAAAAAAAAAAAAAAAAAGGTTAGGTTAGCTCGTTTTTTCAGTTTTTCGTGATTATCTCGAGAAGTACTTATCGGAGAGAGGAGCACGATACGTCAAAAGACGCGTCTCGTAAGGGCGCACCCGCTGGAGCCGAAAGATGACCAGGTCTCAATACAAAAAGATGATGATGGTGATGATTATGTTTCACCGAGTTGGTGTCGAGTCCTGTGGGTTCCAGTATTCTCTGATTCGGGATTGCGACCCCTCGGCTGATTCGGGACGACGAGCTCTCTCCGATAGTGCCAAGATTTATTATATAAGATCAAATATGTTCCTCAAAAACGGTACTTTCGTCCGCCCGCTAAACTGCCACTTCCGGCCCTTTCGTTTTAAGAATTTCGGGTTTTAGGTGTCCAGGCAGATCCCCGGGGACGCGGCCCTCGTGCTGCAGGTGAAAAAGTAGCTATAGGTCGAACAATGTAATTTTCAGAATTTTTTAAAATTTTTATGAACAAGCGCCTTGTAAAATTTTATTAATATGTTCAATTTATGTGTTAATTTGGCCTAAAAAAGGGGTCCAGATCTTTAATTTTGGACGCGCCCGGGCGGGACCCCTAATATAATCCTCCTCCTCCACAAAATATTTAACCGGGACAAGAAATAAGGGTCAAAAGGGATGGGCAATTTCTATAACAACTAAAAAAGAGAAAAACTATATACTATCTGACCTTATTGGCACTTGGGGCGAGCAGGGACAGCTATTAATTTGCACAGTTGTTTCTCAAAACCTTCCCTATGGAAGGAAGGAAGACGTTCAACACGACACTACGCAGGCCTCCCGGCAGGAAGAACGAGCACTCTCAGTATTCGCTCTGCAATATTTATAGCGTTAACATATATAAGTACGACACACCTTATAACAATCACAAAAGCCAAAAAGCAAGAGGATCTAGTTTTTTTTTTTAAAAAAAACTCACAATTCGTGGTCTCCAACAATTTTCTACGAGCTATATGCAAAGCAATGCTGTTCTAAGATCTCAATGATCAAGCAAATCAGGTCAAAAGCACTTCGAAAACACTGTTTTAATCTGAATACTAATTTCTAATTGCTAATAGTATGAAAAACAAAGGCAGACTGTCGGTTACAATTTTGATTTGACGGCCGTTTGTGAGTTAGGCTCAGAATTCTATACAAAAAATCCCTTCCCATAACCCTCTATGTTTCTATATAATTTATGACTGTTCAAAAAGAAAGCAGATAGAAAAAAAATTAATATTTAATAAATTTAATATTTGACAAATTCAATATTTTGTTCGTTTAAACCAATATACGATTTTGCCTGCACAGATATTCTCAAAAAATGTTTAATATCATCAAAGCTTGCCTAAGTAAATGCTGAGCCCTCGAGAAGCAAAACACAAAATACAAAAAAAAACAAATATAGTCCGTCTCGGATATAATCCGGTGCTATTTAGCAAAAAAGCTTGCAAAAACAAATAAAATGGTACGAAAAATTGGGTTAGGTGCCGGTTGCGTATACAAATTTCGACCTTAAATTCATTAACATAGAGGTTTTTTCAGTTTTTCGTGAATATCCCGAAAAGTACGTATGTCTTCGGGGTTGCGACCACTCGGCTGATTCGCGACGATGAGCTCTCTCCGATGGTGCCAAAATTTACTATATAAAAACAAATATGTTCCTTAGATTAAGTACTTTCGGTTGCCCAATAAACTGCCACATCCGGCCCTTCCGTTTTATGAATCTCGGGTTTTAAGTGTCCAGGCGGGACCCCTATTATAATCCTCCTCCTCCTCCACAAAAGAGGGTTAGGTTAGGTTAGGTTTAGGTTAGGTTAGGTTAGGTTAGGTTAGGTTAGGTTAGGTTAGGTTAGGTTAGGTTAGCTCGTTTTTTCAGTTTTTCGTGATTATCTCGAGAAGTACTTATCGGAGAGAGGAGCACGATACGTCAAAAGACGCGTCTCGTAAGGGCGCACCCGCTGGAGCCGAAAGATGACCAGGTCTCAATACAAAAAGATGATGATGGTGATGATTATGTTTCACCGAGTTGGTGTCGAGTCCTGTGGGTTCCAGTATTCTCTGATTCGGGATTGCGACCCCTCGGCTGATTCGGGACGACGAGCTCTCTCCGATAGTGCCAAGATTTATTATATAAGATCAAATATGTTCCTCAAAAACGGTACTTTCGTCCGCCCGCTAAACTGCCACTTCCGGCCCTTTCGTTTTAAGAATTTCGGGTTTTAGGTGTCCAGGCAGATCCCCGGGGACGCGGCCCTCGTGCTGCAGGTGAAAAAGTAGCTATAGGTCGAACAATGTAATTTTCAGAATTTTTTAAAATTTTTATGAACAAGCGCCTTGTAAAATTTTATTAATATGTTCAATTTATGTGTTAATTTGGCCTAAAAAAGGGGTCCAGATCTTTAATTTTGGACGCGCCCGGGCGGGACCCCTAATATAATCCTCCTCCTCCACAAAATATTTAACCGGGACAAGAAATAAGGGTCAAAAGGGATGGGCAATTTCTATAACAACTAAAAAAGAGAAAAACTATATACTATCTGACCTTATTGGCACTTGGGGCGAGCAGGGACAGCTATTAATTTGCACAGTTGTTTCTCAAAACCTTCCCTATGGAAGGAAGGAAGACGTTCAACACGACACTACGCAGGCCTCCCGGCAGGAAGAACGAGCACTCTCAGTATTCGCTCTGCAATATTTATAGCGTTAACATATATAAGTACGACACACCTTATAACAATCACAAAAGCCAAAAAGCAAGAGGATCTAGTTTTTTTTTTTAAAAAAAACTCACAATTCGTGGTCTCCAACAATTTTCTACGAGCTATATGCAAAGCAATGCTGTTCTAAGATCTCAATGATCAAGCAAATCAGGTCAAAAGCACTTCGAAAACACTGTTTTAATCTGAATACTAATTTCTAATTGCTAATAGTATGAAAAACAAAGGCAGACTGTCGGTTACAATTTTGATTTGACGGCCGTTTGTGAGTTAGGCTCAGAATTCTATACAAAAAATCCCTTCCCATAACCCTCTATGTTTCTATATAATTTATGACTGTTCAAAAAGAAAGCAGATAGAAAAAAAATTAATATTTAATAAATTTAATATTTGACAAATTCAATATTTTGTTCGTTTAAACCAATATACGATTTTGCCTGCACAGATATTCTCAAAAAATGTTTAATATCATCAAAGCTTGCCTAAGTAAATGCTGAGCCCTCGAGAAGCAAAACACAAAATACAAAAAAAAACAAATATAGTCCGTCTCGGATATAATCCGGTGCTATTTAGCAAAAAAGCTTGCAAAAACAAATAAAATGGTACGAAAAATTGGGTTAGGTGCCGGTTGCGTATACAAATTTCGACCTTAAATTCATTAACATAGAGGTTTTTTCAGTTTTTCGTGAATATCCCGAAAAGTACGTATGTCTTCGGGGTTGCGACCACTCGGCTGATTCGCGACGATGAGCTCTCTCCGATGGTGCCAAAATTTACTATATAAAAACAAATATGTTCCTTAGATTAAGTACTTTCGGTTGCCCAATAAACTGCCACATCCGGCCCTTCCGTTTTATGAATCTCGGGTTTTAAGTGTCCAGGCGGGACCCCTATTATAATCCTCCTCCTCCTCCACAAAAGAGGGTTAGGTTAGGTTAGGTTTAGGTTAGGTTAGGTTAGGTTAGGTTAGGTTAGGTTAGGTTAGGTTAGGTTAGGTTAGCTCGTTTTTTCAGTTTTTCGTGATTATCTCGAGAAGTACTTATCGGAGAGAGGAGCACGATACGTCAAAAGACGCGTCTCGTAAGGGCGCACCCGCTGGAGCCGAAAGATGACCAGGTCTCAATACAAAAAGATGATGATGGTGATGATTATGTTTCACCGAGTTGGTGTCGAGTCCTGTGGGTTCCAGTATTCTCTGATTCGGGATTGCGACCCCTCGGCTGATTCGGGACGACGAGCTCTCTCCGATAGTGCCAAGATTTATTATATAAGATCAAATATGTTCCTCAAAAACGGTACTTTCGTCCGCCCGCTAAACTGCCACTTCCGGCCCTTTCGTTTTAAGAATTTCGGGTTTTAGGTGTCCAGGCAGATCCCCGGGGACGCGGCCCTCGTGCTGCAGGTGAAAAAGTAGCTATAGGTCGAACAATGTAATTTTCAGAATTTTTTAAAATTTTTATGAACAAGCGCCTTGTAAAATTTTATTAATATGTTCAATTTATGTGTTAATTTGGCCTAAAAAAGGGGTCCAGATCTTTAATTTTGGACGCGCCCGGGCGGGACCCCTAATATAATCCTCCTCCTCCACAAAATATTTAACCGGGACAAGAAATAAGGGTCAAAAGGGATGGGCAATTTCTATAACAACTAAAAAAGAGAAAAACTATATACTATCTGACCTTATTGGCACTTGGGGCGAGCAGGGACAGCTATTAATTTGCACAGTTGTTTCTCAAAACCTTCCCTATGGAAGGAAGGAAGACGTTCAACACGACACTACGCAGGCCTCCCGGCAGGAAGAACGAGCACTCTCAGTATTCGCTCTGCAATATTTATAGCGTTAACATATATAAGTACGACACACCTTATAACAATCACAAAAGCCAAAAAGCAAGAGGATCTAGTTTTTTTTTTTAAAAAAAACTCACAATTCGTGGTCTCCAACAATTTTCTACGAGCTATATGCAAAGCAATGCTGTTCTAAGATCTCAATGATCAAGCAAATCAGGTCAAAAGCACTTCGAAAACACTGTTTTAATCTGAATACTAATTTCTAATTGCTAATAGTATGAAAAACAAAGGCAGACTGTCGGTTACAATTTTGATTTGACGGCCGTTTGTGAGTTAGGCTCAGAATTCTATACAAAAAATCCCTTCCCATAACCCTCTATGTTTCTATATAATTTATGACTGTTCAAAAAGAAAGCAGATAGAAAAAAAATTAATATTTAATAAATTTAATATTTGACAAATTCAATATTTTGTTCGTTTAAACCAATATACGATTTTGCCTGCACAGATATTCTCAAAAAATGTTTAATATCATCAAAGCTTGCCTAAGTAAATGCTGAGCCCTCGAGAAGCAAAACACAAAATACAAAAAAAAACAAATATAGTCCGTCTCGGATATAATCCGGTGCTATTTAGCAAAAAAGCTTGCAAAAACAAATAAAATGGTACGAAAAATTGGGTTAGGTGCCGGTTGCGTATACAAATTTCGACCTTAAATTCATTAACATAGAGGTTTTTTCAGTTTTTCGTGAATATCCCGAAAAGTACGTATGTCTTCGGGGTTGCGACCACTCGGCTGATTCGCGACGATGAGCTCTCTCCGATGGTGCCAAAATTTACTATATAAAAACAAATATGTTCCTTAGATTAAGTACTTTCGGTTGCCCAATAAACTGCCACATCCGGCCCTTCCGTTTTATGAATCTCGGGTTTTAAGTGTCCAGGCGGGACCCCTATTATAATCCTCCTCCTCCTCCACAAAAGAGGGTTAGGTTAGGTTAGGTTTAGGTTAGGTTAGGTTAGGTTAGGTTAGGTTAGGTTAGGTTAGGTTAGGTTAGGTTAGCTCGTTTTTTCAGTTTTTCGTGATTATCTCGAGAAGTACTTATCGGAGAGAGGAGCACGATACGTCAAAAGACGCGTCTCGTAAGGGCGCACCCGCTGGAGCCGAAAGATGACCAGGTCTCAATACAAAAAGATGATGATGGTGATGATTATGTTTCACCGAGTTGGTGTCGAGTCCTGTGGGTTCCAGTATTCTCTGATTCGGGATTGCGACCCCTCGGCTGATTCGGGACGACGAGCTCTCTCCGATAGTGCCAAGATTTATTATATAAGATCAAATATGTTCCTCAAAAACGGTACTTTCGTCCGCCCGCTAAACTGCCACTTCCGGCCCTTTCGTTTTAAGAATTTCGGGTTTTAGGTGTCCAGGCAGATCCCCGGGGACGCGGCCCTCGTGCTGCAGGTGAAAAAGTAGCTATAGGTCGAACAATGTAATTTTCAGAATTTTTTAAAATTTTTATGAACAAGCGCCTTGTAAAATTTTATTAATATGTTCAATTTATGTGTTAATTTGGCCTAAAAAAGGGGTCCAGATCTTTAATTTTGGACGCGCCCGGGCGGGACCCCTAATATAATCCTCCTCCTCCACAAAATATTTAACCGGGACAAGAAATAAGGGTCAAAAGGGATGGGCAATTTCTATAACAACTAAAAAAGAGAAAAACTATATACTATCTGACCTTATTGGCACTTGGGGCGAGCAGGGACAGCTATTAATTTGCACAGTTGTTTCTCAAAACCTTCCCTATGGAAGGAAGGAAGACGTTCAACACGACACTACGCAGGCCTCCCGGCAGGAAGAACGAGCACTCTCAGTATTCGCTCTGCAATATTTATAGCGTTAACATATATAAGTACGACACACCTTATAACAATCACAAAAGCCAAAAAGCAAGAGGATCTAGTTTTTTTTTTTAAAAAAAACTCACAATTCGTGGTCTCCAACAATTTTCTACGAGCTATATGCAAAGCAATGCTGTTCTAAGATCTCAATGATCAAGCAAATCAGGTCAAAAGCACTTCGAAAACACTGTTTTAATCTGAATACTAATTTCTAATTGCTAATAGTATGAAAAACAAAGGCAGACTGTCGGTTACAATTTTGATTTGACGGCCGTTTGTGAGTTAGGCTCAGAATTCTATACAAAAAATCCCTTCCCATAACCCTCTATGTTTCTATATAATTTATGACTGTTCAAAAAGAAAGCAGATAGAAAAAAAATTAATATTTAATAAATTTAATATTTGACAAATTCAATATTTTGTTCGTTTAAACCAATATACGATTTTGCCTGCACAGATATTCTCAAAAAATGTTTAATATCATCAAAGCTTGCCTAAGTAAATGCTGAGCCCTCGAGAAGCAAAACACAAAATACAAAAAAAAACAAATATAGTCCGTCTCGGATATAATCCGGTGCTATTTAGCAAAAAAGCTTGCAAAAACAAATAAAATGGTACGAAAAATTGGGTTAGGTGCCGGTTGCGTATACAAATTTCGACCTTAAATTCATTAACATAGAGGTTTTTTCAGTTTTTCGTGAATATCCCGAAAAGTACGTATGTCTTCGGGGTTGCGACCACTCGGCTGATTCGCGACGATGAGCTCTCTCCGATGGTGCCAAAATTTACTATATAAAAACAAATATGTTCCTTAGATTAAGTACTTTCGGTTGCCCAATAAACTGCCACATCCGGCCCTTCCGTTTTATGAATCTCGGGTTTTAAGTGTCCAGGCGGGACCCCTATTATAATCCTCCTCCTCCTCCACAAAAGAGGGTTAGGTTAGGTTAGGTTTAGGTTAGGTTAGGTTAGGTTAGGTTAGGTTAGGTTAGGTTAGGTTAGGTTAGGTTAGCTGGGGTGCGAAGTTGGTCTCACCTCCTCGTGGTGCACCCTGGGCAACAATAGGCAGCAATGTTTTCTTTTTAGGCATTGCTGGCTATTGGCGAAGAGGACCAACAATTCCCTCTCCCACTTTCCCCTTTACCTTGCATTCCTTCTCGTTTCTCTTATCCTTCCCCAGCTATTTCTCCCACTCCCATCCCATCCCACTTACTCCCGTGTTCCCCAACTCCAGGTTCATTATGTTAGGTCTTTTGATAGGTTTCTTTCTGTTAGGTTATGTTAGGCGATGTATGACTTATTCTATTGTTTTCCCCCCTTCTTCTCTTTATGACTTTCTTCTTCGTTTTTCCTCCCCCTTTTCTATCTCTTCTTCTTTCTCTCTTCATTTTCAACCCCAGCGTGATGCGTGTAAATTTGATGAGTGTAAAATGAAAAATGGATAAAGCATTGAGTTCAACAGTATTACCCCAGGAGGGTACCGGCCGCTCCGCGGCCGGAGAATCCCTCCCAGAGCGGGAGCTTCGTTCCCGCTCTGGCAGCCCCTCGTTCTCTGGGGGGGGCAAACCAATGCTTGGCGGTAGGGCCGACTCCCCTACCGCTCCGACGACCACGGCTACCCACACGGTTTCCGATTTTGCCAAAGGAAGAGAGCTCCGGGTCTCCCTGGAGCGAAGAGATCTAGACTCGGACGACTCGGCGTCCAGCCGAATGTCCTGCAACTCTGGCTCGCTGGAGCGAAAGCGGTCATACCGCTTGCTCTGCTCGGACAGCGAGCCGGACATAGACGTGCCCGCCAAGTTCGTGGCGGTCCCCGAGAGGGGAAAAGGTAGGCCTCCCACGACCGGTAAGTATGTCGGCTTGTGGGCGGCGAAGAAGCAGCTCAAGGCCGAGCAGAAGGAGGCAGAGGAGCTGCAGGCTCGGCGTGACCTGCTCCAGACGTCGCGCAACTCTCGTCCACGAGAGACGTCCCGTCTCTTGGTCACCTCGGCCGAGGACGAAGGCGACTCCGTCTATGATAGGAGCGCCCGAATGCTGAGGAATGCCGGCTTGGTGAGAGAACTGTTCGCCAAGTCGAAGAACATTAAGGGCACCATCCATCGAGATGCCAAGATGGCTCTGGATGCTCTAGAGGCGGATATAGAGGCCTCCAAGACCTCTACAGTTAATGAGGAGATCCGGAAGCTCCACTCGGAGAATGTCCGGCTAAGGAGAGAACTGCAGGAGATGCGAGAGGACTACGCCGCACTCCGCGCAGAAATAAGAGAGTACAACAGGCAGGGTCTTCTGCTGCCTCCCGCCAGAGACCCTGCCCACCCGGACGAGACACAGCCCCACGACCTTGCCGAGATCCGCTCGGTACTAAGCGAGGTCGTGGGTACCATGAGGGACATGCAGCGGCGGTACGACGTGCTGGAGGGCAAGCTCCTGCGACCGCCGCTGCAGCATGAGAGGGCGCCTCCCGCGGCGAAGAAAGCCGCGCGAAAGGCTAAGCCCAAGCCGGCAGACGACGCCGCAGAAGACATCCTCACTACGGATATGGACGCACCGGGGCGCAGCCTCAGCCCCAACCCCAAGCCCACCAAAGGTAAGGGGAAGGGGAAGAAGAGCCGCCCCGCTGCCAACACGGACGCGACATCTCTGGAGGCACCCCCACCACCTCTAACTTCGACCCAGCCCGCCGATACCGAGGGCGGCTGGTCAGAGGTGGTGAAGAGGGGCAAGCCCTCCAGACCGAAGAGAGAAGTCAGGGGCCCCTCCAAAACGGCTCCCAAACAGAAGGAGAAACCAGCGCGGAAACTCAAAATCCGGCCACCCAAGACGGCCGGAGTGATCCTGCAGCTGACGCCCCAGGCGATCGAGAGAGGCGTGTCGTTTAAAACGATCCTGGAGGAGTCGCGTGGAGAGGTGCACGGTCATCTGATCGGCCTCGGCCTCCGTGACATCGCCATCAGAGGCACACTCACAGACGCGCGCATCATCCGCGTGCCCGGTGAGCCCAAGGAGGCCGAGGAGAAGGCGGATGCCCTCCTCGAGGTTCTAAAGGAGATCCTCCCAGCGGAGGACGTGAAGGTCTCGCGGCCATACAAACGCGCAGACCTAAAATTCACGGGCCTCGACGACTCCGTCAACTGGGAGGACCTTAAGAGCGCAATCGCCATGGTGGGAGGCTGCCCGGAGGAGCAAGTCCGGGCCAGCCAAATTAAAATGACGCGGTTCGGCCTCGGAACGTCCTGGGTAACTTGCCCAGCCACCGCGGCCCAAAACATCCTGGAGAGAGGGCTAAGGATCGGCTGGGCCAAGCCCCAGATCCGCCTGCTGGAGCCCCGCGTGCTCCGGTGTTACCGTTGCCTGGAACCCGGGCACGTGGGGCAAGCGTGTAAAGCGACCACGAACCGCAGTGGTCGCTGCTTCAGATGTGGCCAGCCCGGGCACAAAGCCCAGGGCTGCGAGGCCCAGCCTCGATGTTGTGTGTGCGCTGACGCCGGCAAGCGGGCTGGCCACCGGCTCGGCAGCGCGGCCTGCGCAGCGGCCAAGAGGCCCATCAAGAGGCCTCCGGGCAAAGTGAGGAAGCCTCCCGCCACCGCCGACGACATTCCACCGTCACAGGCGCGCGTGGAGCTCATGGAGAGGGAGGCCTCGCCAGCAGCGGCACCTAAGTCGCTGCTTGGCAAATTCGCCTCGAGGGGAGCGTCGGGTAACGAGCCTGAGGGGGCCGTTGCCTGACTTTCAAGCTCCAGTGGTGTTGTGTGTGCTTCCGCGCACCACTAGGCGTTGGTAGAGGATTTTTCCTCCCGATTGTGGAGAAGCCCACAGGGCGGATCGCGCGTCAGCCCTCTTGGAGGTCCTCGGTGTGCCCGGGGGCTGGCGTAGACGCGAGTGGAGAAGCACCCCGGGGGTTTTAGTCGGTAAGAGTCCGGCATACCGGGGGAGTGGCCCTCACCACTCCCCTGACGATCCAATGCAGGATTTCCCCCGGGTTAACAAAAAAAAAAAAAAAAAAAAAAAAGGTTAGGTTAGCTCGTTTTTTCAGTTTTTCGTGATTATCTCGAGAAGTACTTATCGGAGAGAGGAGCACGATACGTCAAAAGACGCGTCTCGTAAGGGCGCACCCGCTGGAGCCGAAAGATGACCAGGTCTCAATACAAAAAGATGATGATGGTGATGATTATGTTTCACCGAGTTGGTGTCGAGTCCTGTGGGTTCCAGTATTCTCTGATTCGGGATTGCGACCCCTCGGCTGATTCGGGACGACGAGCTCTCTCCGATAGTGCCAAGATTTATTATATAAGATCAAATATGTTCCTCAAAAACGGTACTTTCGTCCGCCCGCTAAACTGCCACTTCCGGCCCTTTCGTTTTAAGAATTTCGGGTTTTAGGTGTCCAGGCAGATCCCCGGGGACGCGGCCCTCGTGCTGCAGGTGAAAAAGTAGCTATAGGTCGAACAATGTAATTTTCAGAATTTTTTAAAATTTTTATGAACAAGCGCCTTGTAAAATTTTATTAATATGTTCAATTTATGTGTTAATTTGGCCTAAAAAAGGGGTCCAGATCTTTAATTTTGGACGCGCCCGGGCGGGACCCCTAATATAATCCTCCTCCTCCACAAAATATTTAACCGGGACAAGAAATAAGGGTCAAAAGGGATGGGCAATTTCTATAACAACTAAAAAAGAGAAAAACTATATACTATCTGACCTTATTGGCACTTGGGGCGAGCAGGGACAGCTATTAATTTGCACAGTTGTTTCTCAAAACCTTCCCTATGGAAGGAAGGAAGACGTTCAACACGACACTACGCAGGCCTCCCGGCAGGAAGAACGAGCACTCTCAGTATTCGCTCTGCAATATTTATAGCGTTAACATATATAAGTACGACACACCTTATAACAATCACAAAAGCCAAAAAGCAAGAGGATCTAGTTTTTTTTTTTAAAAAAAACTCACAATTCGTGGTCTCCAACAATTTTCTACGAGCTATATGCAAAGCAATGCTGTTCTAAGATCTCAATGATCAAGCAAATCAGGTCAAAAGCACTTCGAAAACACTGTTTTAATCTGAATACTAATTTCTAATTGCTAATAGTATGAAAAACAAAGGCAGACTGTCGGTTACAATTTTGATTTGACGGCCGTTTGTGAGTTAGGCTCAGAATTCTATACAAAAAATCCCTTCCCATAACCCTCTATGTTTCTATATAATTTATGACTGTTCAAAAAGAAAGCAGATAGAAAAAAAATTAATATTTAATAAATTTAATATTTGACAAATTCAATATTTTGTTCGTTTAAACCAATATACGATTTTGCCTGCACAGATATTCTCAAAAAATGTTTAATATCATCAAAGCTTGCCTAAGTAAATGCTGAGCCCTCGAGAAGCAAAACACAAAATACAAAAAAAAACAAATATAGTCCGTCTCGGATATAATCCGGTGCTATTTAGCAAAAAAGCTTGCAAAAACAAATAAAATGGTACGAAAAATTGGGTTAGGTGCCGGTTGCGTATACAAATTTCGACCTTAAATTCATTAACATAGAGGTTTTTTCAGTTTTTCGTGAATATCCCGAAAAGTACGTATGTCTTCGGGGTTGCGACCACTCGGCTGATTCGCGACGATGAGCTCTCTCCGATGGTGCCAAAATTTACTATATAAAAACAAATATGTTCCTTAGATTAAGTACTTTCGGTTGCCCAATAAACTGCCACATCCGGCCCTTCCGTTTTATGAATCTCGGGTTTTAAGTGTCCAGGCGGGACCCCTATTATAATCCTCCTCCTCCTCCACAAAAGAGGGTTAGGTTAGGTTAGGTTTAGGTTAGGTTAGGTTAGGTTAGGTTAGGTTAGGTTAGGTTAGGTTAGGTTAGGTTAGCTCGTTTTTTCAGTTTTTCGTGATTATCTCGAGAAGTACTTATCGGAGAGAGGAGCACGATACGTCAAAAGACGCGTCTCGTAAGGGCGCACCCGCTGGAGCCGAAAGATGACCAGGTCTCAATACAAAAAGATGATGATGGTGATGATTATGTTTCACCGAGTTGGTGTCGAGTCCTGTGGGTTCCAGTATTCTCTGATTCGGGATTGCGACCCCTCGGCTGATTCGGGACGACGAGCTCTCTCCGATAGTGCCAAGATTTATTATATAAGATCAAATATGTTCCTCAAAAACGGTACTTTCGTCCGCCCGCTAAACTGCCACTTCCGGCCCTTTCGTTTTAAGAATTTCGGGTTTTAGGTGTCCAGGCAGATCCCCGGGGACGCGGCCCTCGTGCTGCAGGTGAAAAAGTAGCTATAGGTCGAACAATGTAATTTTCAGAATTTTTTAAAATTTTTATGAACAAGCGCCTTGTAAAATTTTATTAATATGTTCAATTTATGTGTTAATTTGGCCTAAAAAAGGGGTCCAGATCTTTAATTTTGGACGCGCCCGGGCGGGACCCCTAATATAATCCTCCTCCTCCACAAAATATTTAACCGGGACAAGAAATAAGGGTCAAAAGGGATGGGCAATTTCTATAACAACTAAAAAAGAGAAAAACTATATACTATCTGACCTTATTGGCACTTGGGGCGAGCAGGGACAGCTATTAATTTGCACAGTTGTTTCTCAAAACCTTCCCTATGGAAGGAAGGAAGACGTTCAACACGACACTACGCAGGCCTCCCGGCAGGAAGAACGAGCACTCTCAGTATTCGCTCTGCAATATTTATAGCGTTAACATATATAAGTACGACACACCTTATAACAATCACAAAAGCCAAAAAGCAAGAGGATCTAGTTTTTTTTTTTAAAAAAAACTCACAATTCGTGGTCTCCAACAATTTTCTACGAGCTATATGCAAAGCAATGCTGTTCTAAGATCTCAATGATCAAGCAAATCAGGTCAAAAGCACTTCGAAAACACTGTTTTAATCTGAATACTAATTTCTAATTGCTAATAGTATGAAAAACAAAGGCAGACTGTCGGTTACAATTTTGATTTGACGGCCGTTTGTGAGTTAGGCTCAGAATTCTATACAAAAAATCCCTTCCCATAACCCTCTATGTTTCTATATAATTTATGACTGTTCAAAAAGAAAGCAGATAGAAAAAAAATTAATATTTAATAAATTTAATATTTGACAAATTCAATATTTTGTTCGTTTAAACCAATATACGATTTTGCCTGCACAGATATTCTCAAAAAATGTTTAATATCATCAAAGCTTGCCTAAGTAAATGCTGAGCCCTCGAGAAGCAAAACACAAAATACAAAAAAAAACAAATATAGTCCGTCTCGGATATAATCCGGTGCTATTTAGCAAAAAAGCTTGCAAAAACAAATAAAATGGTACGAAAAATTGGGTTAGGTGCCGGTTGCGTATACAAATTTCGACCTTAAATTCATTAACATAGAGGTTTTTTCAGTTTTTCGTGAATATCCCGAAAAGTACGTATGTCTTCGGGGTTGCGACCACTCGGCTGATTCGCGACGATGAGCTCTCTCCGATGGTGCCAAAATTTACTATATAAAAACAAATATGTTCCTTAGATTAAGTACTTTCGGTTGCCCAATAAACTGCCACATCCGGCCCTTCCGTTTTATGAATCTCGGGTTTTAAGTGTCCAGGCGGGACCCCTATTATAATCCTCCTCCTCCTCCACAAAAGAGGGTTAGGTTAGGTTAGGTTTAGGTTAGGTTAGGTTAGGTTAGGTTAGGTTAGGTTAGGTTAGGTTAGGTTAGGTTAGCTCGTTTTTTCAGTTTTTCGTGATTATCTCGAGAAGTACTTATCGGAGAGAGGAGCACGATACGTCAAAAGACGCGTCTCGTAAGGGCGCACCCGCTGGAGCCGAAAGATGACCAGGTCTCAATACAAAAAGATGATGATGGTGATGATTATGTTTCACCGAGTTGGTGTCGAGTCCTGTGGGTTCCAGTATTCTCTGATTCGGGATTGCGACCCCTCGGCTGATTCGGGACGACGAGCTCTCTCCGATAGTGCCAAGATTTATTATATAAGATC